>OX422223.1:212400784-213855118 GCA_949130495.1 Sambucus nigra | reverse complement strand
TAAAGTTACAATACACCCTATCACACACAACATACACCGACTAAAAAACATATACTCCACTAAAAAGAAAAATAACTTCGTTTCATTTCTCTTTCGTACAAAACAAGAGAAAAGAAACTCTCATGTGGTTATTCGTTAGTTTTCTTAATTATAAATAAATGTAAGAGAAAAACATAAAAGAATATAAGAGAGAAACATAATAGAATGTAAGAGAGAAATAGAAAAGTAAAGAGATGGTTTTGATTGTGATGAGAACTGAAGTTAACAACATGTATATTATATACAAAATAAAAATGTGTACTTATTAAAATAAAAATATTAGTATGTTTTGAAGACAAAAGGTCCATGAGGTTATCATTCTCAATAAATTTGATTAATCTAAAAGGTGCATATTTATTTCTACTGTCATGGAATGCGATTGTTATTTTTTTTGGATGGCTTTAAACTTATATAGTTGTAAACTATGGATGACTTTAAGCCATATTATCATTATGGAATGATATTATTATTATGGAATCCATTATTGTTGATATTAGGAGACAGTAATTTTGTTATATATTTGTTTGGATTGGATTGGATTTCATTGGATTAAATATTTTAATTGTTATTTTTTGCGATGGTTAAATAATGTAAACGGATACGGATATTATCCGAATCCGAGGTATCCAAGCGGATACGGATATGAATAGTTGTTTTAACTATCCGGGCGGATACGGATACGAATACGGATAATACATTCAGATAGCGGATACGGATATGGAAAACATGGTATCCGATCTGTATCCGTCCATTTACCACCCCTACCAGAGACGAATCAGAGCTCATGAAGGGTCAAGTCATGGAATCAACGAAGAGAATTATTCTGGACAATGAACGACCAGAAATAACAACTCAGATTGGCGCTTCACTTAATCCGACAATAAAGCAAGAGTTGGTGGCATTTTTGAAGCATAAAAAGCAAGCTTTTGTGTGGAGTCATGAAGATATGTCGGGGATAGACCCAGCCTTCCTGTTCCACGAGCTCAATGTCAATAAAGAGATCAAACTGGTGAAGCAATGAAGAAGGGTCTTTAGTCCAGAGAAGAACCAGGCTATTTAAGAGGAAGTAGAGAAACAGCAAAAGGCTTCTTTCATTGAGGATGTCAATTATCCTGATTAGTTAGCCAACGTGGTGATGGTAAAAAAAAGAATAATAAATGGAGAATATGTATGGATTTCACGGATCTGAACAAAGCCTGCCCAAAATATCACTTCCCTCTGCCCATAATCGATCAACTAGTAGATGCTACTTCGGGGCATGAATTGTTGAGCTTCATGGATACTTATTCCGGATATAACCAAATTAAGATGAAACCAGAAGATAAGGAGAGTACCCCTTTCATTACCCCACAGGGAACATACTGTTACAATGTTATGCCTTTTGGTCTTAAAATGTAGGTGCTACGTACTAGCGATTGATGAAAAAGGTGTTCGCAGAGTAGATCGACAAAAATATGGAGGTTTACATCGATGACATGCTGACTAAGAGAAAGAAATCTGTTGACCACATAGCTTACCTGAGCCAAACATTTGACCAGCTGGAGAAGTATCAAATGACGCTGAACCCGACCAAGTGCATTTTTGGCGTACAGGAAGGCATGTTCCTTGATTATATTGTAAATCAATGAGGTATTGAAGCAAATCCTGACAAGATAAAGGCCTTGCTAGAATTATGATCTCCAGCCACAAAGAAGGTAGTACAAAGCCTTACGGGGCGTGTAGCGACTCTCAACAGGTTTGTCTCCCGAGAAACTTATAGATGTCTTCCATTCTTCAAGGTTCTCAGAAAGACCGTTAATTGGAATGATGAAAGCCCAGAGTTGAGGGATGATGAAAGAAAGCACCAGATATTCCATCAGGGGAATCTGTCAGACCAAGGGTTTGATAAATGTATCCCTATATGGAATTTGTATATTGATGGTAGTTCATGTGCAATGGGTTGCAGAGCTGGAATTATTCTCAATAGTCTGGATGGGATAGACATAGAATACGCTCTGCGCTTCCATCTCAAGGTATCCAATAATGAAGCTGAGTATGAAACCGTAATTGTGGGCCTCAATTTAGCTAAATCATTGAATGCAGAGAAAGAAATTGTGTTCAACGATTCGCAACTAGTGGTGAATCAGATACTAAATCTTTATGTGGCAAAAGGAGAATTCATGTCAAGGTATCTGACTAAAGCTATAGAGATTGTATCCAATTTTACAGCAGTTCAAGTGATCATAATACCAAGACTGGAGAATGCAAGGGCAGGTGCGCTAGCTTGGTTAGCCCCAGTCACTCACACCGAACTTCGAAGAATAATTCCTATTGAGATACTGGCTAGTGAAAAGCTATCACTTAAGTCGTTTAATTCAAGATTAAACTGTCTAAGTAACTCCGAACTATTTTTTGGGGAAACTCTTTTCTTTAAATCAATCAGATTAACCACAAGATGTGTTTAATAAAAATATGTATGAGATATGTTCAAGATTATGTAACTAGTTTTGAAAAAAAAACTAAAACAGTTTAAAACAAGTTAAATCAGAACACCAACAAGGATGAGATGAGGAAATGTAGAAATATTAAGTACACACAATTTTTAACGTGATAAAACCTCACCCAACTGAGGAAACATCCACAGTGACTTCTAAGTCACAAACCAAAAATCCATTAAAATAAAATATACAAGTTAAAGATATTTAACACACATGCAAACAAAACAGACCTATACAAGTTTAAAATATGTACCCACTGGTTTGATTCTAACTTCTCTGCAGTTCTGATGTTGATGTGGCTTTCTCAGCTTGCTAACTTCTCAACACTTTATTCCGGCTTTACATCGACTCTTGATGTTTCAAGATCTTTTAGCCAACACTTCTTGTGTTGTAGTGTGTCAAGTGTTTGTGACAGTGTTTTAACACATGCGTGCACACACACACACTTATTTATACAAACAAGTACTATTAAATTACAGAAAGATCTAAATGATTAAAGTTTTTCAATTTCTCTCTTCTTTAGAAACAAAAGACTTTCTTGATCTTTTAAACTAACCCAGAATACAAGGTTACCTTGCTCAGAAGATGGTCAAGGTCTTAAACAATTTCAGAGGGTTTTGAAAATGTTTTTGAAATTGTAAATCACTAATTGCGATTCCAACTAGATCATAAGTCTCGTTTTATAAGAACTAGAAACAGAAAATAAATTTGTTGATTCTTGAGTTGTGAAAAACATTTACAGAAAAATAATCAACAAATATGATTTCTCAAGATGAGAAACAAAATAATGCAGATCTAAGTGATATATGATATAAAACAACAAGATCTACAGTTTCTATTAAAAGAAATAAAGATCGAACTTAAAATGTCTAAGTTGGTTAGAAGATCTCAAACTCAGAGGATTCAAACCACGAACAAGCTTCAAACCATCTCCAAAATAACTCTCAAACACTCAGGTTTAGTTTAGGTTGTAAACTGATTTTGGATTTAAAAGGAGTTTAGGGTTTGAAATGAGATTAGGGTTTGTTTTCTCTCTCTGGCTTCTCTCTCTTTTTCTTCTCTTTTTCTTATCCTTTCTCTCAGTTTGACGAACTGGCAAAAGTCCCAAAATGCTGAGACTCAGTCTCCTTTTATACTAAGCAAGGAAGGATCGAGAACATCAGCTCTAATCTAATGATTGAGATTTGGTCTTTGGCAGTTGACTCATATCCCACGATTTAACATCAGCGGTGGATTAAATGTTTGTTGATTGGTATAAAGAGGGTTCACATAGATTGGGATAAAACGCATGCAGTACATTGATTAAATTGATCCAAGGGCTAAGATTGCGTACTAATTCTGCGTCTAACAGAAAACACAAATCAAGCCATCGTAACATTGACAGGTGTAAGGCTCAAATGAAACCAGAAATGCGTGTTTTAAAACTAATTACACACGCACCCTCAAGTCTCAAGCGCTTTCGGATTCTATCCAACCAAACATTCAGGCAAGTTTAGTTAAAAACAATTATCACAAAATGACCCCAAATGTTTTTAAAACCAAACTTTTATTTTTTAGAAACTTATTTAAAAATTATTTAAAAAATTCTAAAATTATTAAAAACTTATTTAAAAGGGAATTAACTCACACATAAGCAAATGATGCAATATATATTATGTATGCAATCCTAGTTTGTGTGTGTGGTTTAGAATTTACCTTTAAATGAATCAATTTAGGCATCATGTGTAGAATCTGAGGTTCTTTGGTATCTAGGAGATGGGCTCAAATTTTATCACAATTTCCAAACTAGATGAGCACTTATACAATGTAGACTCAAGTAAGTCAAGAGTATAAGGTGCTTCAGCTAGTAGAACTATCGATGAAGATTTGATGGTAAAGTTTATCAGTTTGGATATGGGACCTTCCTGGATGGATTTCATCAGGTCTTACATTGAATAAGGCATTTTACCAACCGACCAACTTGCGGCCAAGAGGTTGAAATTTAAAGTTGCTAGATATGTCTTAAATAATGTAGTTTTATACAGAAGGGGTATGATCGCAGGTCTGCAAAGATGTGTTCACCCAGCGAAAGATCGAGATCTAATAGAAGAAATTCATGAAGGATCTTGTGGAGCTCACGTAGCAGGTCGGACTCTTTTGCAGAGAATAACGACGCAGGGATACTGCTGGCTAATAATGCGCGCTAACTGTACAGCTTATGCTAAGAAATGCGACAAATGTCAGCGATTTTCTACTATACAAAAAACTCCTCAGGCATTACTAACACCAATCACTTCCCCTTGGCCATTTACCATGTGGGGAATAGATTTGGTTGGGCCTTTACCGACTACAAGAGTACGATTCAAATATTTAGTGGTCGCTATTGATTATTTCACAAAATGGGTAGAAGTTGAGCCTCTCATCGATATGGCATATGAAAGGCTCTATCAATTCATCTGGAAGAATATTATTTACAGATATGGTCTGCCATATGATTTTATCACTGATTATGGTACCCAATTTGATAATGAGGAGCTCGTAGCGTACTGTTCCAGTTTGCTCTAGGTCATCCCCAAAGTAACGGGAAAATAGAAGTAACAAACAGAACTTTGTTGTACGGGTTGAAGAACTGGTTGAATGATACAAAAGGGAATTAGATTAATGAGCTGCATTATGTGTTGTGGGCTTACCGAATAACTCCTCGAACAGCAACTGGGGAATCTTCTTACATGTTATCCTTTAGAAGTGAAGCAGTCATACCCATTGAACTAGGCTTACCTACTCATAGGGTGCTTAATTTCAATTCTCCAATAAGCGATTTGATAAGACGTTTAGATTTGGATATGCTTGAGGTAGTCCGGGAAGACGCAGCAATCCGAAATATCGCTTATCAGTAACAGACTTCCATGTTCTACAATAAACGGGTCAGGAAGTGTGATCTCAAGGCAAGAGATTACGTGCTCAAGAAAGTCATTCATAAACATAATAAGTTGGAGGCTAACTAGCATGGGCCTTATCGTGTCACAGCAGGTGTTTGACCTGGAACATACAGAATATGAACTCTCGAGGGAGAAGAATTCAAATATGCTTGGAATGCAGAGCACCTGCGCAAATATTACTAGTAATGAAGATTCACATGTACTCCATTCTTTCAATATGAATAAAATTGATTATTTCCCCAATTTCTTTTAGTTTGATTTTTTTTTGAAGTACTAGTGCTACACACTACACCAACTACTGTTGGTCGGCATATCAACAACCATCAACTACGGTTGGTCGACATATCAACAACCACTAACTACGGTTGGTCAGCATATCAACAACCACCAACTAAGGTTGGTCGACAAACATAACCAACAATGTTGGCACAACAATCATGCAAGGCAAGGCTTGTTTGATTATAGGTGACCTTAAGGGGCATCTAAAACTAGGCAAGAAGATGGGTAAAATATCCACTGCCTAGGCACCAAGGCAATCTTGATAAGATTGCTACAACTAAGCAGGAACATGGGATGAAAATAATTCCATTAATTATGCACTTATGAGTGATAAGTCACTAGAACTAGGCAAATTTAAGGGGCAAAGTTCCATTGTCTAGGCAATCCAATCAACATAGAACAAAATGTCCCTTTACATATATATATACTAGCGGAATGCCCGTGCCTGAAGGCACGGCGAAAATTTCGAAAGCACGTAATTACAAAACGGTGAAAATTTTCGAAGTACATAATTGCAAAACGGCAAAAAAAGAGTAATTTATAACAATTGGTCATAATCTCCTTTGTTTATAAACTATTCACCCTGCTTAACAAACAACAAATAGTCCAACAACATTTAAATAATCTTAAATTAATCAAACAAATTCACATATAATATAAAATATACAATATTCATCAAATAAATTCTCTCAGTGTCTCAAAAAAACAAAGTGTCAAAGTTTTAAAAAAATTGGGCAGAACCTCCTTTGTTTATTGGACTATCCACCCTTCTCAAGGGATATAACAACAAATCTAATAATATAAAAAAAAAACAAATTCGCCTAACAAAAAAATGTATAAAAAAAAAAACTTTGGCATATAGTGGGTACTACTCATCCCCCGCACATCACCCCCTACTTGCTACCCCCCCCCCCCCCCCCCCCCCCACGCCCACCTTCTGTCCATCACCCCCTACCTGCTGCTGCTGCCCCCACCCCCACCCCACCTATCACCCCCTCTCCTGCCACCCCTCATCCCCCGCACATCACCCCCTACCTGCTCCCCCCCCCCCACCTATCACCCCCTCTCCTACCACCCCAACCCATCACCACTCATCCCCCGCACATCACCCCCTACCTGCTCCACACACACACACCTGCTGCCCTCCACCCCACCCCCTACCTACTGCTGTCCCCCACCACCACCCCCACCTGCGGCTGCTGCCCCCACCCCCTAGCTGCTGCTGCTGCCCCCCACACCCACCCGCTACCTGCTGCTGCTGCTGCCGCCCCCCACCCCCACCCCACTTGCGATTAAATCCGAGGTACAAAATGCAACAAATTCAGGAATCCCCTGTTCATGAATAGAGAAATAAATTCAATTTTGTAAATCCCAAGCAAACATTTAAACATATTAAAATTGATCTTTACCCGTAGTTCCACTCAACGCAATCGCCAAATGAATCAAACCGAACGTATACTTATTGCATATCTACAAATCAACGAAAGAAAAAAGAAAGATAATTAGGAATATTCAACCCAATACTCTAAAAAATGAATTTAACTGCTTATAAACACATGTCAAGGGTATACCAATAGTAGAGCAATGTTTGTTGTCGAATTTAATTGCTTATAAACACGTGCTAAGGGATAGAGAGAGAGAGAGAGAGAGAGAGAGAGAGAGATGTTATAAACAACAGCAAAAGAAACTTTTAGAAAGAGCATAATGATATTAATAACAACTTGGATCGAAAATAAAGCTTGATGCAAAATCAACAATTCAATTGATATCTTCATGTACGATAATCCGTGATTAATCATCAAGAGCTCACTTTTTTATGTAAAGTGTGGTCAAATCATACTATTCCCAAAATGCATAAACTAAAATGCAGAAATTTAAAGCAAAACCAAGTTGACTACTATTCCCAAAGCAATAGCTGAATATGCAATAATATTTTTCACAAATGGCACAAAAAAGGCCACCACACCCAGTGTGCGAAAATTTTTTGAACTTGGATCCAATTTTTTTCTTATCGAAATCATCAAAATTGTCTTTGTTATCCCTCAATCATCGACTTTTTAGGTTTATAGTACGTGGGGAAACATTTTAATGTGATGGAAAACCTTGATTACAAATGAATAGATGAATGAAAATATATCAATAAAAAGAAATCAACACAAATCTTAAATTAATGGATCACCACTAAAAGCCTCTCAGGAACTTGTTTCCACTTTCTTAGCTTCAGTTTCTCAACAACCCGGTTTACGACACACAAACACGCAAGCATATCGTCTACAAACTAACAAATAAAGAATTAATTAATGAAATAACAATAAGCAACAAATATATAAAACAACAATAAACAATAAACCCCCAAAAAAAAATCAAATCCTCAAATCTTACAAACTTAAAATTTCTCAAGCATCATTTTTCTTATATAAAACAACAATAAAAAATAAACTACAAAAAACAAAATCAGATACCCAAATCGCATCATCCCCAAATCGCACAAACTGAAAATTTTCGGACCCTAAAAAAATCAAATCCTGTCTTATATAAAACAACAATAAACAATAAACTATGACAAACAAACACGTAAGCATATCATCAACAAACTAAGAAATAAAAAATTAATTAATGAAATAACAAAAAACAACAATAAACCCAAAAAAAAAATCAAATCCCCAAATCGCATCATCCCCAAATCTTACAAACTTAAAATTTCTCAAGCATCATTTTTCTTATATAAAACAACAACAAAAAATAAACTACAAAAAACAAAATCAGATACCCAAATCGCATCATCCCCAAATCGCACAAATTGAAAATTTTCGGACCCTAAAAAAAATAAAATCCTGTCTTATATAAAACAACAATAAACAATAAACTATGACAAACAAACACGTAAGCATGTCGTCAACAAACTAAGAAATAAAAAATTAATTAATGAAATAACAATAAACAACAAATATATAAAACAACAATAAACAATAAACCCAAAAAAAAATATCAAATCCCCAAATCTCACAAACTTAAAATTTCTCAAGCATCATTTTTCTTATATAAAACAACAATAAAAAATAAAGTACAAAAAACAAAATCAGATACCCAAATCACAGAATATGCCCCAATACTTTACACCCCTCAAACCTAAAATCTACAAATCGACCCACAATAAAAATGAAAAGAGTGTACCTTCTTAAGGTTTTGAAAGTATAATCAGTTATTCAGGTCTTGATTTCGTATTACCCAAAAACATTAAATCTGCCAAAAAAAAAATCATTGACATTACATCTACAAAAAAAACATTAGATTCAAACAACAAATTGATTTGTAAAGAAAGATGTTACATCTCCAAAAAAAATAATAAATCTATAAATCGACCCACAATAAAAATGAAAAGAGTGTACCTTCTGCCAAAAAAAAATCATTAGATCTTTAGTATTCTCCAAAAAAAAAATCATTGACATTATATCTGCAAAAAAACATTAGATTCAAACAACAAATTGATTTAGTATTCTCCAAAATCATTAAATCTGAAAGAAAAAAAAAACATTAGATTCGAGCAACAAATCTTTAGTATTCTCCAAAAAAAAAAATCATTGACATTAAATCTGCAAAAAAACATTAGATTCAAAAAATAAATTGATTTAGTATTCTCCAAAATCATTAAATCTGGAAAAAAAAATATTAGATTCAAACAACAAATCTTTAGTATTCTCCAAATAAAAAAATCATTGACATTATATCTGCAAAAAAAACATTAGATTCAAACAACAAACTGATTTAGTATTCTCCAAAATCTGAAGAAAAAAAAACATTAGATTCAACCAACAAATCTTTAGTATTCTCAAAAAAAAAAAATCATTGACATTATATCTGCAAAAAAAAATTAGATTCAAACAACAAATTGATTTAGTATTCTCCAAAATCATTAAATCTGGAAAAAAAAAACATTAGATTCAAACAACAAATTACATTAGATCTGTAAAGAAAGATGTTAGATCTCCAAAAAAAAAAAAAAATTAGATCTGTGCGTTATTGAGTGTGTGCGTGTGAGGCAAATGGGGCGGGGAGGCGGAGTGAGGAAGAGGGGGCGGGGCAGGGAGGGGGAAAGGCGGAGTGCCTTGCGTGTGTACCTGTGTGCGTGAGGGAGCGGGGAGGGGGACAGGGGGAGTGAGGCGGAGTGCCTGTGTGCCTAGGGTTTGTGTGAGTGTGTGCGCGAGTTAGATGATGAGAGAGAGGAAATGTGTTACCTGAAGGAGGAAGGCTTGGAGGTGGAGGTGGAGGCCGGCAGTAGAGGGCGGCGGCAGATGCTGGCGGCGGGGTCTAGGGTTAGGGGATGTGTCGAAGAGAGAGAGAGAGAGAGGAAATGTGTTTGTGAAATGAGGGAGACGGGAATTGGTTGGGGGAGTAAAGAGCTTTTCTCCCATTTGCCACCTCATAATTTGTATAATCCTACGTGGCACAATCCCACACCATTAGATCCCCCAAAAAAATGCGATCTCAACCGTTAATTTTTTGGAACAGTAAAACACCCCCCTCTCATATAATATATATATATATATATATATATATATACATCATACAATTAATTTATTTCCAAGTAGAATTACAAAAGATGTTGTTTCATTTAATAATTATTAGCAAAATACAAACAACCTATTCTACTGGTTTCTTTCCTTCAGATTTAGGTACAGGATCCATTCCAGCTGGAGGATCATCTAGAGCAAAAGAAGATTTGACAAAATTCAAATCTCAAAGCATTCTGGTGTTGCTCGAGCTAGGTCGGTCAAGCAGATGTTGAGGTCGAGATATCTCAAAATCTTCATGAATATTTTAGTCACCAAGATACATGGAGATCAAACACTGAGGAATAAAAAGGGTTGGAATCCAGCTGACATCTAGTTTAAAAGGGGGTACCGACAGATCAAGTAATCCGAGCTCATACCAATCCTAAAACTCTATCCCTTATTCGACCTTCATTACAGTCAAAGTGTTCAACCATCCCTGTTTGTATCCCTCGTTGTTTGATTATTTCAACCGGGCATCAAGATGACATAAATCTTCATTATATCCCCCCATCCATAATTCCCTGGGCTGCTTGTGGAATTGATAAGTCAATCTCTCAACGTGTTGATGAAGTCACTTCACCAAGTTTTCTTTACTCTTCAATGCAGAACTCTAGTTGGAAAGTTTCTCGGTGAGACTCTGGATTTTCTGGGACATCTCAGTTAGTGCTTTATTTTTTGCCTTCAGTTGAACAACTTGGTTTTCTAAGGCTTGTTCAGTCCTAGTCTCTTCAATGCTGCTTCGACCATCTCTTGCTCTACCCCGCGAGGAGGATGTAGGCCTGGCTCGTTTCAAAGCCTCTAATTCTTCTCTCAATGCAGCATTTTCAGCTTCCAGAAATGAAAAGCCCTCATCACTGACTGGGACTAGGGCTCCAGATGAAGATGCAGAATTTAATTATCTTAGATCTTCTCTCAAGGCATTATTTTCTTCCTCGAACAATTTAGCGATGTTTTTGTGATCTTTAATCTCAAGCTTTAAGACACTCTTTTTCTCTTATTATGGGCCGAAATGAACTTGTCATAACCCCGATCAACGCTCAATTGTTGGTATTTTTTCACATAACCCTTATGTAAAAGAGCAATGGCTTCTTTGTGTTGCAATTGAAGTTCTTCGATCATTCATTGAAGATCTTCAATCATTTCATAGTAAGCCACGTTATTTTCTATGGCCCGATCGAGCAAGCATTTTAGATACTGGTAAGCATCCATTGCTCATTCAGAGGCATCAGATCCAAAGATATCAACTATTTGCACCTGACTAAAATCTGCATGACCGACTTTGAAGTAATCATTATATTTCTTCATCAACTCGGTATCATGAGATTACAATAGTTCCATCTGGTAATAAACTAGCAAGAGAAAGTAAAGACATATCAACAATAGTGCAACTATACTGGAAAAGTGAAGGAGAAACTCAGAATAACTAACAAAGTCCATTTTATTGATAATAAGAGGAGAGGGTACAACCAAAGTTACAACAAAAGGGAAAACAGAAAAAAAAAAAAAGTAAAGAGTCGAACAACTTTACACCTTCTCCTTATTCCCTACAACATCATCAGACGACTTTGAGGAAGGAATTTGTTGCTTGGTGGGCAGTTGGCGTTACTCGGTATAAGGAGTTGCTTACTGGATTTGCTCAGAAGATTAAGAGATAGTAGCAGCAAGTGTTTGATCCACAGCTAACAAAAAGGATTCATCAGACCCTGCATCATCTTCCTCTTCTTCTTCAATAGCAAGAGGGGGGACATGGAGGTGTCTCTGAAATAATTCAGGGATGTTGGATGTTAGAACCCGTAACTAGATTTCTGCAGAATTAGCCATACCTCGATCGATCGAACACTTTCCCTCGATCGATCGACCCCTCCTGGCAGACTTATATTTCCCCTTCTAAATAGATGAATTCAATTTAAATGAGTAATAATCTTTGGACATCCTTATTAAAATATTTTGGGAAGCAAAGAAGACCAGTAAGACTTATTAAAAATATGAAATCTTTAATGTAAGACGAGATTCACATTTTTCGGGGATGTTTACATAAAAGGGACGATGGAACTATGTATTAAAGAAAGAGACGCGTAAGATAGTTACGTTGGAAAATAAATAAGCACCTACTGAAATTACACTTTGGAATATAGAAATTCACGAGTGTCACTTGATAAGTTGGAATAATCCCACAAATTAAGATAAGAGGCAAACGTTATACGTGATAACTAAATAACGAGTAATAAGGACAAATGTCATAATTATGGGTTATGAGATGTACCTAAACTTTATATGGTAATAATAGTATATTTATATGACTGTGTTTATGCATATACTATATACATGTAAAAATCATGCCCACGCTACTTGCTATCCCTGATGTTACCATGCTGGGACAGTCTTATCTCGACGGGACCCTTATGGGGGATGATGACTCGTACCCAAGAAGATAGGAATCCAGGTACAGGCTATCGGATCGATAGTCAGATGGTCCTAAGAGACGTGAGGGTATGTGCTGACCTCTTGGACTTGGAAACTATGCTTCGCCTCAATATTGTTTGTGTTTTGATTTAATACAGTTCGAGAGTGATTCCGAACTTGTATTTCCCTTAGTACGAGTGATACGGGGACTGGATAGCAGAGTATGCCCGCACCATAATTATTATGTGGGGTGCTGTTAGAATATATATATTATATGAGGATTAATATATATATTTAAATCTGAATTTGGGAACTACCTCCTATGCTTAAGGTAAGTAAGAAATGAATAATTATTTCAATTGGGGAATAAGTGTTTGAAAAGTATAATGTGTTACTGAGAAACTTTATTAGTAAATAAGGTTTAAATGAGAACTTTGTTGTTAAATGAAATTAACCTCTTAAACAATTGAATTTGTCAATTTAAATCTTACGAGCAACCTAAGATAAGATAAGTTAAACCGTTGGGAAGGTTAGTGCGATAGGCGTGCACATTAGTAGAGAGGTGAGAATTTCTCAAGGGAGTGCCGCACTAATATGTCGTTGCATTGGCCAGTAAACAATTTAAATACTTGCTAAAAAAAATTTAAATCATTTTTACAATCGGGCTCTGACCCGTTTTCACTTTCTTTTCTCTCTTGTATATATATGTATATATTGCAGGTGCCCAGCCACAGGGGCGTCTTGCATAGGATCCTTTGGAAGGAACGCGCTGCAGCTTAGGTGAGAGTTGCAGGCCTTTTGCTTAGACGACCTCATTTGTTGATTCCACTACTAGCACTATTTATTCAGTTGGGCATGTGTCGCCCTTTCCATTATTCAGTTGTTTATTGGATATTATGATTCGTTTATTTCCAGTATTTACATTTTGGGATTTATTACCGTCAGGATGTTTTCCCTTTAAGTTTTAATGTTGGAATTACTTAGTTGGATGTTTAATTATTTGGATTGTTTGTTCCAGTATATTTGTTGGATGATTCTTAACTTATGATTTAATTAAAGAGTTAAATGTTGGATTATAAAATTAAAATTTGGAAACTAATGTCTAAAACGGTTTTGACACTTAGCTTAGTTATTTAGGGTGTTTAAATTGAAAAAGTGTTTTTACAACAATGATGCTAAGAATGAACCAACCGTTCACCTTGATTATAATTTAATAAAGGGCTGATCACCCGGTATTTAATTAGGCGGGGTGTCACAGGAATCTCGTTAAATTATCTAAATGCCTTCGTTGTTTACTGATTCCCGGGGGATAATCATGATCTGTGTCTTGCGTGGCATAGTAGTTTTCATCTCCTTGTTCCCATGTCATACCACCATCATGCTGTGTACCAGTATTGTAAGAACCACCCCTTTGTTGCCTACCACCAACCCCACTCCTTTGTCGGCTACCACTCGTTGTTCCCCTACTAACATCTCCCTTGCCACCACCTTGATCATTGTCGTCGTCGTTGTCGTCATCGTCATTGTCATCATCTTCATGATTAACATAAGTATCAGGAATATCTTGCCAACTATCATCACCACCATGATCATCATCAGAACTGGAAAGAACACTGATCGGTGCCGGTTGATTGTGACCCCGCCGTCATTTTTCCCCTTCGCTTTGTTGAATACCTTCATCCAACCAGTCTAAGTCATCGGTTGGTAAGACCCCTTCATCATTCTCTCGGGTCCACTCATTCAAGATGTCATCCTCCTCAAATATTAAATTCAAGTCTATCGGATTGTAAAAATCTTCGGTATCTCGCATGTACATCAAATTCCTAACTTTAAGTCGCGAATTGTAATGCACATACACCAAATTTATGCAATTTTTTTATTGCCAATCGGTTGCGAAGTTTTGTATGGATGAGAGACCATGTGCTCCAATTTCTCTCACAACCCGAAGATGAGCATGTTTGACTCAGTACTTTGATAGCAATGCGCCTAAGATTGGGTGCATCATCACCGTAATTTCCCCCCCACTCAACTGGAAGAGAAGATTTGACTGCTTGCTTGGTAAGATCTGAGCCAAAATCCCCTCTCTTATCCGTAAAGAGTTTAACCTAAAAGGTAAACAAATCAATTTAGAAACAATACATATATGAAATAAATATAACTCGATGGAAACAAATGTGATACCTCATTTATTGCCAAGGACTGTTTCTCTACGTCTGGCTCTAGCCTTTTGATAACCTCTTTAAGTCCGGTTCTTATCTCGGGATGGCTTGAAAAATTAGATGAATACTGAAACACAGGATTTAAGAAATATCCCGCGGCATGTAAGTCTCGGTGCAATTGTCTCTCCCATCTTCCATCGATCACCTGCCAATACTTCCAGTTTCTAACAGTTGCCTGGATTGCTAGTTTTGCTTTATCCACCCCTTCGTAAATGATAGATAATGTAGGCTTTTTATCCTGGTCTACGATCTTCAAAAGCAATACTAAGGGCTCCATAATATTAGCAACTTCGACAGCCCGTTGCCAGAATCGATCTGCTAGAATTAAATTTGATACTTTAATGGCCGCACTCCTTCGGGTCCTCTCACGGTTGTATTCACGCCATTCATTCGTGGTACACATTCGCTTCAACTCAGACTGATAGCGAATGAGACTCTCAAGGGCAATAAACTCGGTAGTGAATCTCGTAATGTCTGACCTTAGGAACTCCCTATCTCTCGTATACTCCTTCATTAAATTCACATTTTTTTTACTATTATATATGAACGAGGTAATTGATTTGGCATCATTCAATACCGACTTGATTGACTTCATATTTTCAATTTCCTCTAGCATCAAATCAAGACAATGTGCTGCACAAGGTGACCAAAATAAGTGTCTCCTTTTCGCCATTAATAACGCGCCAGCCGCCTTAAAATTTGGCTCATTATCAGTGACAACATGTACGACGTGTGCCTCGCCAATTTCCTCCACAACTTTGTTCATAAGAGAAAAAATATAATCTGCCGACTTGATTTTGTTAGTCGTGTCAATAGAAGTGTGAAATATCATATTACGATCACAGTATACCATGAAGTTTATGATAGGCTTCTTCATCCTTGAAATCCACCCGTCACACATGATTGTGCAACCATACTCGGGCCATTTCACCTTTAGCATTGCTATGTACGCATCCACCTCTTCTACCTCATCATCCAAGTAAACACCTCCAATCTGATAACCACTTGGACCTTTAATCCCCAAACCCTCCTTAGCAATAGTATCAATTATATGTTGATAGGCAGGTCCACTATCAGTAGCATGAAACGGGATGGCATTAAAATGAAAGAACTTGCTAATAGCCCTCCCAACATTCTTCACTCCATCTTTAGAGAACATGGATTTCACAGTTTTTTGAGTAGATGTGACAACCCGTATACGATTATAATAAATTATATTTGAATCATACTTATGCTATGTGATATGAATAATGTGTTATTAGTATATCTAATGTTAAGTTATTATGGTTAGTATAATTCTACTTTCGTAAATCATGAATTGTCAACTTATTTACAAACACAAGATTTGGTTATTTTCGATAGAAATGTTCCTGTTTAGGACTAGTTTTGACCCTTGTAACATTACAATTGACTTGAGGTGAAAACTAAATAGTTGTATACATGTGAGTTAGGGTTGTAAGACAACAAACGGTGCATCAAACGGATGTTCGAGTAAAGAAGTTAGGCCGAAATTACGAACAAGGGGCAAACCTGTCAATTCCCTTAAGTGGTAAATTGTCTTTTATTAAACCAAATGTTTTAATTTGATTGGATGGATTGGGAGGCAGCCTTGGCCGACTTAAAACTCTACCTTAACCTTATTTCTTCAGAAAATAATTCCCTAGGTTCAGTTTGAGGTGTTATTAGCTTGAGGAAAGAGAGGTAGAAGTTAAGGAAGAAAGGGTTACAAGGAAAATCTAGGAAAACAATTCCGAGAAAATCCTTAAGGTGTTTTCAAGGTAATATTATGTGTTAATATTGTTTTAATCTTCTATTATACTTATTTCAAAGTATATAAATCGTGAAGTATTGATCCAAATTCCATCCTCCTTTGTGATAATATGTATTGGTTCATATGTGAGATAAGTGGTGTTATAGGTCATATTGCTTTGTATTGAAACCGTTGGTATTCAAACTTGAATATCTCTTTGTGTGCTTATTGGAATTCCAAAATTCCAATTGGATATGAAAATAGATTCATATATTCATATCATATCCTAAATTTAGAATTTAACTCCTTATGGTTAGGCTTTAGTGATGGTTGAAAGTTGGTATATAGTTTCTGTTTGTATATTTCATTTCGGTATGGCCTGAGTTTGGTCAAGCTTTTGAGATAGCAAATGGAGTCCAAATATTATGAAACTTTAATTATGTACTATTCAGTATGTCGACTGAAAGTTTGTTGAAAATCATGGAAAGTTATGCTGTAGAAAAATTATGAAAATTCTTGGAAGTCGAAGGAACAATAGAGGAGTTTGTAGGGCAGATTTCTTGTGTCGTAAAGAAATAGTCATAACTTGCACTAGGGAGCTTGGAAAATTACACCGTCACTTGTGATGGAAAGTATATTCATATATGTTTTCATATTGGTAAGTTTGGACACCTGTATGTGTGCAATTAATGAATATGGGAAGGTTAAGTATGGAGGACAATAATTTCAGGCCATACTGGATATCCCATGAAAGAATATTTTTATCTGCTCCTTCCCAAGGGTATTTTGAGTACATGTTTCATGAGTATATATATTCAGAAGTATACTTTTATGTTTACTTAGGGCTGTAAACGGATATTCAAAAATCCGCATCCGTTCGATATCCGAATCCGAATTTACGGATATTTATCCAAAAATATGAAAATGGTTACGAATATGGATACTCTATAAAAATATCCGAGAAAACGGATACGGATACGGATAGTACTAGTATCTGACACGGATAATCCGTATCCGATGCGGAGTATCCATTTTATCGGATATTCGTTTTACCGGATATCCGTATCCGTCAAACATATGTTTAAAATATTACTAATAATATTAGTATTAGTATTACTAATAAAATAATATTAAAAAAAATCTTAATCGTTTATTCCCTAAAACAAAATAAACATATACTCCACTCAAAATAAAAACACCCTAAAGTCATTATTTTATTGGGTGTGTTATAAAATGTCATGTATTATTATTTTATTGAGTATATTACCATGGAGTTACACAAAAGATACAATACACCCTATCACAAACAGCATACAACCACTAAAGAACATATACTCCACTCAAAACAAACAAAAAAACTAACTTCATTTCATTTCTCTTTCGTACAAAACAAGAGAAAAGAAACCCTCATGTGGTTGTTCGTTAGTTTCTTTAATTATAAATAAATGTAAGAGAGAAACATAATAGAATGTAAGGGAGAAACATAAAAGTAAAGATATCGTTTTGATTGTGATGAGAGCTGAAGTTAACAACGGGTATATTATTTACAAAATAAAAATATATACTTATTAAAATAAAAATATCAGTATGTTTTGAAAACAAAAGGTCCATGAGGTTATCATTCTCAATACATTTGATTTAATCTAAATGGTGCATATTTATTTCTACTGTCATGGAATGCGGCTGTTATTTTTTTTTAAATGGCTTTAAGCTTATATGGCTGTAAAGTATGGATAGCCCATATTATCATTACGGAATGATACTATTATTATGAAACCCATAATTGTTGATGTTAGGAGGCAGTAATTTTGTTTTATATTTATTTGGATTGGATTGTTTCATTGGATTGAATATTTTAATAGTTATTTTTTGCGATGGCTAAATAATGTAAATGGATACGGATATTATCCGAATCCGAGGTATCCGAGCGGATACGGATATGGATAGTTGTTTTAACTATCTGGGCGGATACGGATATGGATAGTACATTCAGATAGCAGATACGGATTTGGAAAACATGGTATCCGATCCGTATCCGTCCGTTTACCACCCTTATACAGTTTACTTGAGTTTAGTTATAAATTCTTTATGAGGTAGTTTCTAGGGTTGAATGTTCATCACCTTATCAACATATATACCATCGTTTCGTCTTTACATATGTCTCATGGAATATGACTTGAGTAGAATCATATTGTGGTTGTGTACTCATTTAAAGTTACATAATTATATTAAGATAATACTTATGATTGAGCTTTAGTACTGTTTAGTTGAATTAACAGGTGTAAGGGCAAATCAACTAAGTTCAGCTCCACTAGAGGGAAATGTAAATACATAGTTGACAACCTAATGTGAGTGTACTTACTGAGTTGATTTTGGATATGATGTATATCTATTATATGTTGAGATGATATGGCTTATTTAAAAGTCATGAGATGTTGAGATGTTATGGCTTTATAAAAGTCGGGGTATGTTGAGTTGCTATGCAATTCAGGAGATGTTAGGTTTTTAAAACCTATGGATATGATTATTGCCTACGGGCAGGAGATGTGGGGTTTATTAACTCCGGATATGTATATGGCCTAATTTGGTACAAAGATGTATATATTAATATGTTGAGATGTTAATATAGTACTTTTACTATATAGAGATGTAGTACATTCACTGAGTTTTTAAACTCATGGTTTTATATGTTTACATTTTCAGGTTTTCCAGCTGCCACTGCCAGGTCTAGGAGGTTGAGTACATAGAAGTAGGGTCTTGTTACTTTGTTTTATACACTGCACTAGTTGTAATTAAGTTAAATGATATGTGAGTTCTGTTGAAATTATGCCTCCTTAAAACGATTAGATTTTTTTAATATTCCGCATTTTAACCTTGAAGTTATTTCAATATAAACAATAAATAAATTATAATTGTGGTTTGTAAACTATTTAGTTAATTATATCCTAATGGGGATAGGGGGTGACAACTTGGTATCAGAGCTTTAGGTTTTTATATTCTGGGGTTAGAGAGTCTAGATATGGCAGTGGCAGAAATAGCGCTGTGTGGGTCATTTATATTAATTTGTGAGAAATACTAACCATTATGTTAGAAATAAATGTTGTATTCTTGTTTCTATAATTGTGGTTTATGACAGATAGTAAGCTATGGAAGGAGCAAATGTTCATGAGAGGGTGGATGAGGAGTCTTCAAATACAGTAAACCAACAAAATCCAAATAATCTCGAGGGGGCTCTTGAACAACTTACAGATATGCAGAAAATGGCTCGTGCCATGACTTTAATGGCAGAATAAGAAAACATGTTTATGATGCAAATAGCAGAACAACAAGCCAAGTACTTGGAGGAGCAGACTTTGGCAAGAAGAGAAAGAGAAATACAACGAGAGGAGAAGAATACTCTGTACAAGAAGTTTATCAAATTGAACCCCCCTAGCATTCTCAGGTTCTGTAGATCCTTTAGAAGTTGAGGCTTGGGTCAGAGACACAGAAACTATCTTCGGGGTGATGAATGTACCTGGCGCGCAGAAGGTAATTTTGGCTACTTTCATGTTAAAGGGCGAAGCTAAATATTGGTGGGAGTCTTCCAAATATTTATTGCTTACTCCGGAGGGAGGTGGGGGTAATTACTTGGGATTCCTTTATTAAAGTCTTATATGAAAAGTATTTTCCTCGCATGTATCGGAAGCAAAAAGAGAGAGAATTTTTATCATTGACTCAGGGGAATATGTCGGTCAGGGAGTATGAAACTAAATTCACATCTTTGTCTCGATTTTCATTACATTTCTTACGTGATGAGGAGGATAAATGCACCAGATTTCAGGATGGGTTGAATTTTGTTATCAAGTCTAGACTCACTGCACTTGAGATGGTATATTATTATTCCTTAGTTAACAAAGCTATGATGGTTGAAGGAGATGTTAACGATGCAATAAAGAATAGGGAACAAATGGGAAAGAGGAGTAGATTTGATTCATCTCAGCAAAAGGAAGGCAATGTAGAATACTCAAAACAAGGGAGTCAAAGATTTCAACGCCGTAGACGGACTGGAAATTATGTTCAGAATAGGACACCAAGTAGTTTTAGGGGTGCAGGATCGATGGTCCAACAGAATAGACAGCAGGAGAATGACAATAGGCAGTCCAAGCCTATTACATGCTATTTTTGCAAAGGTGAGGGCCATATTAGTCCAGATTGTCCCAAGTTAAATGGGGTAGAGTGTTATCACTTCCATCAAATTGGTCATACCCAAAAGAACTGTCCTATGCTACTGGGAGGGATTCAATCAGCTACTACTAGTCGAGGCTCATCACCTGGAGGCACAGGGAGAGAAGGAGGTAGAGGACAGGCTAGTGGATCCAGAGCTCCGGGAAGGATATTTTCTATGACTTTACAGGATGCTCAGGCCACTCCAGAGGTGGTGACAGGTACATTTTCTGTCATGAACAAACATGCTTACGTGCTTATTGATCCAGGTTCTACTCATTCATTTGTAGCACTATCATTTACTATGCATTTGGGTAGATCATGTTCTTATCTAGATTGTGGTTTATATATTTCTACACCTATGGGGGATGTGATGTTAGTGGAGCTTGTGTATAAAAATTGTGTATTGTATATGGGGAAAGGGAGTGGACCATTGATTTAATTCCCCTAGATATTCGAGATTTTGATATTATCTTGGGTATGGACTGGCTATCTTCCTACCATGCATCAATTGACTGTTTTCGTAAGGAGGTTACATTTAATATGCCGGGGGAGGAAGAATTCAAATTTACTGGGGAAAGAAATGTGGATCCGAACTGTCTTATTTCTGCCCTTCGGGCGAGGAAATTGTTAAATAAGGGTTGTCAAGGATTTTTAGCATATATTGTGGATACAAACAGGGAATTGAAAAAATTAGAAGATATCCCAGTCGTTAAGGATTTTGCAGATGTGTTCCCAGATGAATTACCAGGATTGCCACCTAGCAGAGAGGTAGAGTTTACTATTGATTTAGTGGCTGGTACAACTCCAGTTTCTATTTCTCCATATAGAATGGCACCTGTGGAACTAAAGGAGTTAAAGGTTCAACAGCAAGATTTGCTAGATAGAGGTTTTATTCAACCCAGTGTATCACCATGGGGCGCTCCAGTATTATTTGTGAAGAAGAAAGATGGAACCATGCGACTCTGCATTGATTATCGACAGTTGAACAAGGTGACTATTCGAAATAAATATCCATTGCCTCGTATTGATGATTTATTTGATCAATTACAGGGTGCTAAAGTGTTTTCAAAAATTGATTTGAGATCGAGTTATCATCAATTAAGAGTGAGAGATTGTGACATTTCTAAGACAGCTTTTCGTTCTCGCTATGGTCATTATGAATTTTTGGTAATGCCATTTGGGTTAACAAATGCTCCTGTGGTGTTTATGGATTTAATGAATCAAGTATTTCATCCTTTCATAGATTCGTTCGTGATTGTCTTTATCGATGATGTTTTGATATACTCACCTAGCCAAGAGGAACATGAGAAGCATCTAAGAGTTGTATTGCAAGTTTTGCGAGATAGTCAATTGTTTGCGAAGTTAGCAAATGTGAGGTTTGGTTAAATCAGGTAGTATTTCTGGGGCATGTTGTTTCAGGAGATGGAATTTATGTTGACCCTCAGAAGGTAGAGGCAATTGTGCAATGGGAAAGACCGAGGAATGTAACGGAGATAAGGAGTTTCCTAGGATTGGCTGGATATTATAGAAGATTCATAAAGGGGTTTTCATCTATAGCCTTTCCGTTGACTAAATTGACCTGGAAGGAAGTGAAATTTGTGTGGAGTGATGAATGTCAGCACAGCTTTGAAAAGTTGAAAAATAGGCTAGTATCAGCTCTAGTTCTCACTATTCCATCCAGTGGAGACGGTTTTGTGATTTATACTGACGCTTCACATCAAGGTCTGGGTTGTGTTTTCATGCAACATGGAAAGATAATTTCTTATGCATCGAGACAGTTAAAGACGCATGAACGTAATTATCCTACGCACGATTTAGAATTTGCGGCTATTGTTTTTGCCTTAAAATTATGGAGACATTATTTGTATGGAGAGACGTGTGAAATTTTCACTGACCATCAAAGTTTGAAGTATTTATTTACACAGAGAGACTTGAATTTGAGACAAAGACGTTGGATGGAGTTAATTAAAGATTATGATTGTACCATTCACCATCATCCCGGGAGGGCCAATGTTGTTGCAGATTCTCTAAGTCGAAAGTCATTGGGGAGGTTATCTTGTATTCAATGTGCACGGGTTGGTAATATTATGGAATTAAGATTGATGAAAGTTGAGTTGAACTTATCTAAAACGGGGGCGTTATTTGCACACGTTACAGTGAGACCTTTACTGGCAGAACGCATACGAAATTTGCAAGTCAGTGATCCATTCCTTGAAAAGAAGAAACGGGAAATCCTGGATGGTAAAGAGAGTGACTTTGAAATTAAGAAGGATGAATCGTTGTGTTATAAAAATAGAATTTGTGCACCGAATGATCCATCCTTAAAGAAGGATATATTGGACGAGGCACATAGTTCTATTTACTCTATGCATCCTGGGGGTACCAAAATGTACATAAATTTGAAAGAGTATTACTGGTGGAATAATATGAAATGTGAGATTGCAGAATTTGTAGCTAAGTGTTTAGTATGTCAGTAAGTGAAAGCGGAGCATCAGAAGCCGGCAGGATTATTGCAGTCATTGCCTATTCCGGAATGGAAGTGGGAGCATATAACGATGGATTTTGTTACAGGATTACTACGGTCACCAAAGGGGAATGATTATATTTGGGTGATTGTAGATCGACTGACATAGTCGGCCCATTTTCTTCCAGTTAAGACCACCTACACGGTTGACAAGTATGCACGTATGTACGTTGATGAGATTATCCGTTTACATGGGGCACCAGTGTCAATTGTATCAGATAGAGATCCAACGTTCACTTCTAAGTTTTGGCCTCGTTTACAAAATGCCATGGGCTCAAGTTTGAAGTTCAGCACTGCATTTCATCCACAAACCGATGGGTAATCTGAAAGGACGATTCAAATATTAGAAGACATGTTACGAGCTTGTGTATTTGACTTCACGGGCAGTTGGGATGATCATTTGCCATTGATGCAATTCTCGTATAATAATAGTTATCAGTCCACCATTGGTATGGCTCCGTATGAAGCTTTATATGGGAGGAGATGTTGAACGCCTATGTATTGGGATGAAGTAGGTGAAAGGAAACTTTTGGGTCTTGAATTGATAGATATGACAGCTGAAAAGATCAAAATAATTCAGGAACGGATAAAGATAGCGCAAAGCAGGCAGAAATTTTATGCAGATAAGAGGAAGTATCCATTGGAATTTCAGAAGGGGGATTTTGTATTCCTACCTATTTCACCGTGGAAAGGCGTTATGAGATTTGGAAAGAAGGGGAAACTAAGTCCAAGATACATTGGACCATATGAAGTGTTGGAAAGAATTGGAACCCTGGCATATAGATTAGAATTACCTCCAGAGTTATCTCGTTTGCATGACGTGTTCCATGTATCGATGCTTCGTCAGTATTTGGCAGATCCATCTCATCAACTGAAAACTATTGAACAGAAAGAAGACTTGTCATACATCGAGGAACCGGTGGAAATTCTTGATCGTAAGGAGCAAGTATTGAGGAATAAAGTTATTACCTTAGTTAAATTTATGTGGATGAGCCATGGAATTAAAGAAGCAACTTGGGAAACGGAGGATAGCATGAAGAAATAGTATCCCCATTTGTTTGGTAAGTGACATTCTTATTAAATTTCGGGGATGAAATTTTCTAGGGGGGAGGTTGTGACAACCCGTATATGATTATGATAAATTATATTTGAATCATACTTATCCTATGTGATATGAATAATGTGTTATTAGTATATCTAATGTTAAGTGATTATGGTTAGTATAATTCTACTTTCGTAAATCATGAATTGTCGAATTATTTACAAACACAAGATTTGGTTATTTTCGATAGAAATGTTCCTATTTAGGACTAGTTTTGACCCTTGTAACATTACAATTTACTTGAGGTTAAAACTAAATAGTTGTATACATGTGAGTTAGGGTTGTAATACAACAAACGGTGCATCAAACGGATGTTCGAGTAAGAAGTTAGGTCGAAATTACGTACAAGGAGCAAACCTATCAATTCCCTTAAGTGGTAAATTGTCTTTTATTAAACCAAATGTTTTAATTTGATTGGATGGATTGGGAGGCAGCCTTGGCCGACTTAAAACTCTACCTTAACCTTATTCCTTCAGCAGATAAGTCCCTAGGTTCAGTTTGAGGTGTTATTAGCTTGAGGAAAGAGAGGTAGAAGTTAAGGAAGAAAGGGTTACAAGGAAAATCTAGGAAAACAATTCCAAGAAAATCCTTAAGGTGTTTCCAAGGTAATATTATGTGTTAATATTGTTTTAATCTTCTATTATTCTTATTTCAAAGTATATAAATCCTGAAGTATTGATCCAAATTCCATCCTCCTTTGTGATAATATGTATTGGTTCATATGTGAGATAAGTGGTGTTATAGGTCATATTGCTTTGTATTGAAACCGTTGGTATTCAAACTTGCATATCTCTTTGTGTGCTTACTGGAATTTAGAAATTCCAATTGGATATGAAAATAGACTCATATATTCATATTATATCCAAAAGTTAGAATTTAACTCCTTATGGTTAGGCTTTAGTGATGGTTGCAAGTTGGTATATAGTTGCAGTTAAATATTTCATTTTGGTATGCCCTCAGTTTGGTCAAGCTTTTGAGATAGTAAATGAAGTCCAAATATTATGAAACTTTAATTATGTACTATTCAGTATGTCTACTGAAATTTTGTTGAAAATCATGCAAAGTTATTTCGTAGAAAAATTATGAAAATTCTTGGAAGTCGAAGGAACAATAGAGGAGTTTGTAGGGCAGATTTCTTGTGTCGTAAAGAAATAGTCATAACTTGCACTAGGGAGCTTGGAAAATTACACCGTCACTTGTGCTGTGTTTTCATATTGGTAAGTTTGGACACCTGTATGTGTGCAATTAATGAATATGGGAAGGTTAAGTGTGGAGGACAATAATTTCAGGCCATACTGGATATCCCATGAAAGAATATTTTTATCTGCTCCTTCCCAAGGGTATTTTGAGTACATGTTTCATGAGTATATATATTCAGAAGTATACTTTTATGTTTACTTGAGTTTAGTTATAAATTCTTTACGAGGTAGTTTCTAGGGTTGAATGTTCATGACCTTATCAACATATATAACATCGTTTCGTCTTTACATATGTTTCATGGAATATGACTTGACTAGAATCATATTGGGTTTGTGTACTCATTTAAAGTTACATAATTATATTAAGATAATACTTATGATTGAGCTTTAGTACTGATTTAGTTGGATTAACAAGTGTAAAGGCAAATCAACCAAGTTTAGCTCCATAAGAGGGAAACGTGAATACATAGTTGACAACCTAATGTGAGTGTACTTACTGAGTTGATTTTGGATATGATGTATATGTATTATATGTTGAGATGATATGACTTATTTAAAAGTCATGGTATGTTGAGATGTTATGGCTTTATAAAAGTCGGGATATGTTGAGTTGCTATGCAATTCAGATGTTAGGTTTTTAAAACCTATGGATATGATTATTGCCTACGGGCAGGAGATGTGGGGTTTATTAACTCCGGATATGTATATGGCCTAATTTGGTATAGAGATGTATATATTAATATGTTGAGATTTTAATATAGTACTTTTACTATATAGAGATGTAGTACATTCACTGAGTTTTTAAACTCATGGTTTTATATGTTTACATTTTCAGGTTTTCCAGCAGCCACTGCCAGGTCTAGGAGGTTGAGTACATAGAGGTTGGGTCTTGTTAGTTTGTTTTATACACTGCACTAGTTGTAATTAAGTTAAATGATATGTGAGTTCTGTTGAAATTATGCCTCCTTAAAACGATTAGATTTTTTTAATATTCCGCATTTTAACCTTGAAGTTGTTTCAATATAAACAATAAATAAATTATAATTGTGGTTTGTAAACTATTTAGTTAATTATATCCTAATGGGGTTAGGGGGTGACAGTAGACTTCCTTGATATAAACATGGAAGGGTCCATCCCTCGAGCAGGCAATTCAACCCCTGGTTTCAATGACCACGATCGTGATACGTGCGGTCGCGTAAGCCTAGATGTGGATGGCCTTGGCCCGAAAACTGATTGTCTATGTTGTTCTCCTGCCATTCTTCGACTTTCTTTCATAGTAGCTTTCAACTGTGCTAATTCTAAACGGGTGATATCATCTTCATTAACGTCATCACTATCTTCACTGGCATCATCTTCATCATAGTATTGGGTTTGCTCTCGCAAATTCTCTACTTGTTTCTCCTTCTTCCTCTTCTCAAGGGCCCGTTGCTTCATACCATCTGTAAGAATTTTTTTAATATTAGTTGCTATCTCTTTAGGAACATGGCGACACGGTTCGATGTTGCCTTGCACTCCCGCCAAGTGTTCTTTTAGTCTGGTGACACCACCACTAACGACTTTATTACAGTAATTGCAAGCAATCTTCTTCTTATTTCCACCAACAGCAGTTCCATGCTCCCACCCAATATCTAGTTTAGGAGCGATTCTACAAAATAAAAAAGGTACAAATATATTTTTATTATTATGTTATTTTGTTCAAAGTTATTAAAAAATAACTCTACTAAAAAAATAACTCTAGTTTTATTAAAAAATAACTCAACTAAAAAAATAACTCTTTGGCTAAATGTATGTTTGAGAGATTTTTTGTAAAAAGAATGTATTTGTATTTTTTTTTGTACAAAATTGTATTTTAAATTGTATTTGCATTTGAAATTGTATACTCCTTCATTAAAAAATAACTCTTCTAAAAAAATAACTCTACTAAAAAAATAAGTTTACTTTTATGAAAAAATAACTCTACTAAAAAATAACTCTACTTTTGTTAAAAAATAACTCTTCTAAAAAAATAACTCTACTAAAAAAATAAGTCTACTTTTATTAAAAAATAACTCTACTAAAAAATAACTCTTTGGCTAAATGTATGTTTGAGAGATTTTTTGTAAAAAGAATGTATTTGTATTTTTTTTGTACTAAATTGTATTTTAAATTGTATTTGCATTTGAAATTATATTTGTAAAAAGAATATATATTTTTTTGTACTATATTGTATTTTTTTGTACTAAAAATAAGAGAATATTAACTAAATGTATTTGAATTTTAAATTGTACTAAAAAATTAACTCTTCTAAAAAAATAACTCTACTAAAAAAATAAGTCTACTTTTATTAAAAAATAACTCTTTGGCTAAATGTATGTTTGAGAGATTTTTTGTAAAAAGAATGTATTTGTATTTTTTTTGTACTAAATTGTATTTTCATTTCAAATTGTATTTGTAAAAAGAATATATTTTTTTTGTACTAAATTGTATTTTTTTTGTACTAAAAATAAGAGAATATTAACTAAATGTATTTGAATTTTAAATTGTACTAAAACAATAACTCTAAGTTGTATTTTTTTTAAAAGAATCCAAATATTATTTAAAAACATAAACTATGGTAAAAAAAATACAATTTAGAGTTAATTTTAAAAAAATGCACATGTTAACAAAGACAAATACCAAAAATAGAGTTATTTAGAGTTATTTGTTTTTACAATTTAAAGTTATTTAGAGTTATTTAAAAAATACACTTACATTTTAAACCCTTACATAATACAAAAAAATAACAGACAATTGTATTTTAAAAACAAAACAAAACACACGCACACACCTAAACCCAAAAAAACAATACACACGCGCACACCTAAACCCAAAACATTTGACTAGCCTCTTAAACAAAACACACGCACACACCTAATATAAACATACCTTTAACCAATATAAACCCAAAACATACTTGCCTCTTAAACCGAATAAAAGAACGCACGAAACAGGAAAGAGACAGAAGTTTTGGTCGGCGGTACCTGAGCTCGTAGTCGTCTTCTTGGGCGGGTCATTTGCAACTTGTTTGGTCGGCCGGTTAAAGAGGGTCCATAACTGGGTTTGTAGCTGGGTTAAAGAGAGAAGTTTTATAGCTCAAATTTTGCAAGATCCGTGACTTACTTTTGTCCCAATCAGCTGTAAAAGGTATGTGTTTTCTACTTTCCCTTTTATTTTCAAGATTCGTTGCTTTTTTCCCAAGATTTTCACTTTTTCCACTATTTTTTCTACATATCGCCCGAGATTCTTTAACTCGGCCGATATATCGGGCCATCATCTCGGACCGGCTGATATATCGGCGAGTCAAGCCGATATGGCATGTTTCTGTTATTTTTTTGTATCGTGACTCGTTATCGTCTCGTTTACTGCCGATCCCGAGTCAACTCGGCCGATTCCGAGTTGACTCGACCGAGACTTTGAACCATTATATCACCCCAAGTCAGTTTAGGTCTGCCCCTTGCGTTACCATCAATACTAATTAAATAACTCTTCCTTATATGTGGACATCCATTAGTTTATGCTCAATGTGTTGAAATCATCTCAGCCGATTTAATCTCAATTTATTCTATTGGAGCTATTTTTACCGTTTCACGAATTTGTTCATTTCTAATTTTATCTTTTCGAGTTTTACCACAAATCCATCTTAGCATTTGCATTTCCGCCACATTCATTTTTTGCACATTTTGTTTTTTGGTTGTTCAACACTCTGTCCCATATAACACGACGGGTTTAATGGCCGTGCTATAAAATTTTCTTTTGAACTTTAAACGTATACGCATATCACATAATACGCCACTAGCACTTCTCCACTTAGCTCACCTTGCTTTAATCCTATGAGTAACATCATCACTAATATCTCCATCTTTTTGGTTAATTGAGCCTAAATAATGAAAATAATCAAATATAGGTATCTTTTGACCCTCGGGTTTCACCACACCTCTGTCTGTCCTTTTATCACTACTAAAATCGCACTCCACATATTCTGTTTTAGTGTTGCTTATTTTAAATCTTCTTTGTTTTTAGAGTTTTTCTTCACAATTCCAATCTAGCATTAACCCCATTCTTAGTCTCATCCACTAAAGTAATATCATCCACAAATAACATACATCACGGAACCTTATCTTTTATTTTCCCAGTCAATTCATCCATAACAAGGGCAAAGAGATAAGGACTTAGTGCTGAACCTTGGTGTAGACCAACGGTAATTGGAAATTCACTATTGGTGTTCTTATTATAACCAAGGCCCCATCATACATATCTTTAATCACATCAGTATATCTACGAGTCACTCATTTTTTATGTAGAATCCACTATATTATATCTATTGGTATCCTATCATACGACCTTCTTCAAATCTATAAAAGTCATATGAAAGTCCTTTTTCTCCTTATACCACTCCATTAATCTACTAAATAAATAAATTGCTTCCATTGTTAACCTCCCAAGCATAAACACAAATTGATTCTTAGATACGGTTATTTTTAATCTTAATCTATATTCAATCACTCTCTCCCACAATTTTATTGTATGACCCATTAACTTAATACCACGATAATTGGAACAGCTTTGTATGCCCCCTATATTTTTATAAATAGGTACTAAAACACTCTTTCTCCATACATCGGGCATCCATTCATAATTATAGTTATATTAAATAATTTTGTAAGACAAACCTCAATAGGGATACCATATGGTCCTAAAGCCCTCCCCGTTTTCATATTTTTATAGCATTTTCTCGAGTCTCCATAAGTTCCTCTATATCTAATCTACTCTCATTATTTTCATTCAATAACATTTCGAAATAATTTTTCCATCTTTCGATGATCTCATCATCCTTGACTAGGATTCTCGAATTATCACTTTTAATACACTTAACATTATTAAAATCTTTTGTTTTTCTGTCCCCAAGTTTAGCAAGCTTAAAAATACTTTGTCCCCTTGTGTTCCTAATTTTGTTCAAAGATCATCATACGGCCTTAACTTGGCATCTCTTATCATTTTCTTAACTTCTTTTTTAGCGCATTTATATTTCTCAAATTTTCTTCCTTTTTAGTTGTTTCCCACATTTCAAAGCACTTCCTTTTGATTTTTACTATATTTTGTACTTCTTCATTCCACCACCAAGTTTCTTTGGCCCCCTGCTTTTTGATTATCCAAGCATTTCTTTCTTCTCTTAATGCATGTGACCATATTATCCCACATTATGTTAGTCTCATCTTCGGTATTCCATGATGCTTCATTTAATATTTTATCTTAAAATAGTTTTAATTTTCTCCTTTTGAGTTCCACCACCTAGTTCGTGGGTTAATCTACTCTTTTCGCACTCGTGATTGATTTTTAATATTTATATTCAACACTAGTATCCTATGTTGTGAGGTTAAGCTCTCTCCCGGGATAACCTTACAGTCTGTACATGTTAATAAGTCTCATTTCCTAGTAATGAAAAAGTCTATTTGCCTCTTATGCGTTCCACTTTTATAAGTTATTAGGTGTTCAAGCCTCTTTTTAAAATATGTATTTACTAGTACAAAATCAAAAGCCATTGTAAAACCTAAGATAGATTCTCCACCGTCTTTCCTATCAATAAAATCAAATGCTCCACGCACTCTCTCATATCTTACACGATCTTCTCCTACATGGCAATTAAAATCTCCCCTATATAGATTTTCTCGCCTACGGGTATTTCTTGAATTAATTCATCCATCTGTTTCCAAAATTGTACTTTAACATGCTAATCTAATCCTACTTGGGGTGCGTAAGCACTAGCAATATTAATTATATTTTCACCTAATACCAATTTTACAAGTATAAGTCTATCACCTTTCCTAATAACGGTTACGATATCATCCTTCAGATTCTTATCTTTTATCATTCCGACTCCGTTCCTATTTTTATGTTTTTCTGTATATATTTTAAACCCTATATTTTCTATTTCTCTAGCTTTCTCGATGAACCAGTTAGTTTGTTGTAAGCAAGCTATGTTAACTTTTCTTCTTATCAGCGTATCCACTAACTCCATCCCTTTCTCTATCTTAGTCCATTTGTTCCAAGTCGCTAACCTAAGTCTACTATCTTAGACTAGCTTCTTTACCAGCACACGTTCAGATTGTCGCAGGAATCCTTGCCTATTTCTCATCGCACCCATGCGTCGATGCGACACCCCTTGCCTTTCTTTGAGACACACGGTGGAAGGCACAATGCAACGCTCAAGAGGAATGCCCTTGTATTAGTGCACATATTCATAGGATTTATGTTCATAAGGATTTGACAAAGTTTTACGGTGGCTGTCAGCTACCTAACGCAACGCTCCTCCTTTATCCGTGCTTGGGATCAAAAGTGTGTAGAAAAATATAAGAAGTTATGAAAGACACAGGCGAAGTTATTATCAATCGACCAACCGAAAGGAATATAGGAGGGGGAACAGATCACAACAAAAGCTCTCCCAAAAATATCTATTAGTAAGTGAAGATTCTCTAGATAGATATTCTCTTCTTCCCCCAAAATGTCGTGTCCGCACATTGGAGGTGAGAAATCTCCACCTTGTTTCTTCTTACCTTGTTTGTTCTTACCTTAAGAACCCTCTACCAAACCCCTTTCTGAAGCTCTATGTAGCAATCTACTAAGCCCATCCACCACTATCATAAAGAGAAAAGGTGATAAGGGTCCCTTTGCCTAAGCCCCCTAAGGGCATATATCTCCCTCTAGGATTTCCATTCATAAGAATAAAGTAATTCACCGAATAACCTCTCATTTACGTCCTCCATTTTTTGTGAAATCTATTCTTTTCTTGAACAAACTTTAGGAATTCCCAATCCATGTATGCCTTTTCAAAATTAATTTTTAAGACCACTCCAGTTTTTTCTTATTCTTGAATTTCTATTCCTCTACCTCCTTATTTGCCACCAACCCCAAATTTAAGATTTGACGAGATTGTTAAACAAAGCACCTCTCTAAGTCTCTTGGCTAACACCTTAGGCAAAACTTTTTAGCGACTAGTAGCCCATTTAATTGGTCAGTTGCTCTAAACTTTGCTGCCCCTTTCTTTTTTTGGTATAAATAAATGTACGTTTCATTCACGCCACCATTGAGCACTCCATTTGCAAACAATTGCTGTAAAAATTTATAATATTCTCCATTAGCACCCCCATATCTCTCCAAGAGTAACATTAAAAAAACATTGGGTCCTTTTTTTCCCTCCTCATAGTCCCATATTACTTGTTTAATCTTCAAATATTCTTTTCAACCATCGGGCACAATACTCGTCTATTGATGTCCAATCCAATTCCTCAATTTTAGGCGACTATACTAAAACCACGCCTTCTGTAAAAGTCTAAGTTTTGGATTCATTTATTCTATTAATAAAATTAGTTTTCCCGTTTTAATGAGAATCATGTATGGTCTTAATGTTTATATTTTTTAATAGATTGTTGGTGCCTTTTATTCTGCATAGTATGTAATCATGCAGAGTTCTTGCGTAATATATAAAAATTAGTGATACCCTTTTGAGATAATCAAAAGTTTTGTACGTGTTAATCCCACAAGTAGGTTATGTTGATACAACTCTATAAATGAGTTAAGTTGGACTGCCTAAGAAATTATAAGAAGTTAATTAAAATATAGCGTCAATAACTTATTCTATTGTAATCTTACGTGGTGAGATACGAAGTAACTAACAATAAGGAGATCTAAATATAATTTTGAGTTATGGAGTTCAAGTGCAATTATAATTATATAGTGGAATTAATTATAATTAATGGGTTTTAGGAATTTAATACAGTTGGATTAGGGTTTACTAGTACCCTTAAGAGCAACTCCTTATCTCTCTTAGGTCCCTACCGTAGTCTCTGTATGTATAGATATGAAGTTTTGCTCAAATAGAGAGCAAAAGATGCCGTGTGAAGTTTTGCTCAAATAGAGAGAAAAAGATGTCGTGTGACGTGATACTGGCCTGGAGTCAACCCTCCGACACAATTTTATCTTTCGCCGTAATTTCAGCATACGAGGAATATCATAGAATATGTTGAGGTCACATTAAACACATTCTCAATTTTTATACTACAACACCTCAATCATGCTTAGATGAGATCAAACCAGAGAGATTTCGAAGGTCAACCTAGTTCCGTCTTGTAGGATTTTATATTTCGTTAATAATAATTTTTGTAGCTTGATCTAAACGTGAAATCAAATGGTCATGACCGCCACAGCATTCCATCCTAATAGAATCTTGTTTTTTGAACAAAGTTCTCAAATTATTTGAATAACTCTCGTTCAATATCCTCCTCCTCAAGAAATTTTCCATTTTCTAATTTAGTGATCATGTTGTTGGATTGCTTCTGACTCACCACTTTGCGCGACAATTTTGAATTATTGTCCCATTCTTTTACCCACTTGACTTTTGTTTTCCGTCTTCATTATCTCTTTTCCTTCCGAAGAATTTCCTCGAATTCTTTTTTTTAGTCGTCCCAAATGATCTCTCCTTCTTTCAAAGAATCTCTTAGAATTCTTTTTCTAGTTTCCCTAAGATCCTCAATCACAATTTCTCTTTCCTCCACCAAATCTATGTCCCTCATTCTATTTGATATTCCTAGTTTCTTAATACTCAAATCTCCAAACACTCATTTGTTCCAGGTTACTAATTTCACTATAATTTTCTAACAAGTATGAGTCCTCGCTTCCAAAACTTCTATTCTCACTCCACTAATTTTTAACGAAAACTTCTATGCTCTAGCCACATATTCTCAAATCTTAAAGATGTTGGGGCCCACCTTTTTGGAAAGAATCTAATACATTCGGACAATGATTAGAAGCCAATTTATAGAGTAATTATCTCACATTTTTGAAGTTTTCTCCCACTCCGGGGACATAAAAAATCAGGCTATTCTTGAACAAATTCTCCTATGGACTGAACCAAGTAAACTCCCCATTCGACAATCTATAATTGATTTAACCTGATTCCACGAGTATAGGTCTTCATGCTATTTGTTATTCTATTGAGGCCCCTTCTTTCTGTGGGATATTTCACTAAACTGAAATCCCCATCTATACACCAATTTAGGGTTGCAAAGCCCATACAACCCGGGTCTCTCTAGCACAACATGCACGAACTTCGGCATCATATCTATTGTGGTACCTTCACCAATTCATCACCCTCCTATAAGTAGATTAGGAATTATAAGCTAAATAGAAAAGACATGTATAGTTACCAATACTTTGCAATTTAATCTATAATTCATCCTGCACTTGAAACTATTTATCCCAAATGGGGCCAATAATGCTACTTAATGTGTTGCATAGAAATATTAATTTCATACATGTCTTTGCAATTTGGTTATTATTAACAATCCACTGGAAATAATTTATTCCAACTGGGACAATCACATTACTTATATGTGTTGCATAGAAGTATTAATTCCATTAGGCCTTTGATGCTTGTTTAACGCGCGCGCGCGCGCGCACACATATATATGTAGAGAGAAAGAGAGTCTCTCTAACACACCAAAGAATACACATCACTTAAATGTAAAAGGTTACAACATTCCACGTCAAGTTTTTGTAGAATGACCTAGTACGCTTAACTGAGAATAAGTAAGGTGTGTTCTTTGCTGTGTTAAGTGAGGTGTGTTTGAGAGCCTCGCTGTATATATATATACGTACATATATATTTATATTTTTGTGATGGAAACCTGTTCGATTTAATAAATTTCCATTCGCAGTGCCGATTATATATCAAGTTCACCGTGTACGTGATGGGAAAAGTTTTGCTACTCGGAGGGTGGAAGCAATTCACAAAGGCAATGTTGTCTTCACGTTGCTTGCTTCATTTCAGGCATGATGTTGACTGTTCCTGCCTTTGCTTGTAGACAAAGTTCTGATTCTTTTTGGTAGTTGGATTTGAATGTGATGCCCCACACACAGACACACGTACGTATATATTGATTTAAATACTAAAGAATAATTATTACTGGGTTTTAGTTTTGAATTTTCAACATTTTTTCCCTTTGCTAAAATATTGTAGTTAACTTGGTTGTTTTTGTAAAATCTTTACCATATTCATGCATATTAGAATGCCTACTGTTCTTGATTCCATTGCTCGTATAGGTGGGGATTTATGGTTAATTGTTGTGTCAACCTTCCATGCTTAAGTGCTTAGTTTATCTATGTTTCACATGAAATAAAACAGATACATGAAATAACACGGGGCTTTTAAAGGTCAAAATCTTTTGGTTGGAAGCTTTTTGGTGTTCAATGGTCAAAGTTTCATTAGTTGTTGCATTACGGGAAATGAAATCATCAGTTGCATTTACGATGTCAAAGTTATGAATCCATCTTCGTTTTTTTCATTTATCAAGAATGTTGTCTTCTATAGAATCTTTGTCAACCACATGCAGGATCCGTGGTGCTTTCTAATTTGGGAGTGGGAAAAGTTTCTTCATATGATGTGACAATGAACTATTTGAATCAAAATAAACATAACTTAACAAGAAAACAATATTTGAAAGCACATCTTCACAAAGAATGATATTTTTAGATTCACCACGTATGCAAACTGTACAAGTTTAGGGTGGTGATAGAATGGTGGTTTTAGCATTGAAGTCTTCTAAAGCTAGTTTAACAATACAAGGCAAGTTTGGATTCAAGAAATATGCATGGAAGAAAATGTAATTTTTATTTTATTCTTTACTTTTACTTATTTATTGGTTATTAGGAGTTTCATTAGTACTGGGGTTGACTATTAGTTGCCTAGTCCATCTCTACTTCTTTGAGCATTAGTTTCCTAGTTTATGCTACTTATTTTCTTGTGTAAGACCTATAAATTAAAGACCAATTCCTGAGGAAATTCACCTTATTAATGATGTTTAATATTGGATATTGATTGTAGAAATAGTAGAGTTTAGTTCATTTTAGCTTCTTGCATTTTTGTTCTTCGTTCTACATAAGTTGAAGGCCAGATTCCAATTTGTTTCAGACTTGCTGATGTAGAAGAATTGCTACTCCATAGTTGCAAGCTTGCTGCTCCATAGTTGCACGCTCTTTCTTGCACCCACACCAGCACTTCTATAGTTAACTGGCGTAGATAATGACCAACTCCAACATCTTTGATGTTCAATTTTCTTTTAAAGGATCAAAAGTTGACTGTTAATCAACATATAAATATGCGAAGAGTGAAGAAGTGAGTATCTGGGCTGACATTGTGTGAATATTGTACTCTTTTGCGAATTAGACCTTATGGATTTAAAATGCGTCCACACATTATGAGTGCCCTAAATCCCCTTGATTTACCATATGTGTGTTTAACCATATGTTATTACTTGCATCACCCTTCCTTTAAAAGAGCTCGGTCACGAGCGGGTGCCCTTGATAACTCGTGCAATCAATAATCTCCTCTGGAGTGGGAAGCTTGACCTCAGTAACATCTATGAAGACAATCGCGTATCAATTTTTCTTTGGTCCTTCTGCCCCTTCAATGACCAAAAGTGCCACAACTTAAAAACTGAACTGTCAAAGGGATAATCTCATTGGTCATACCCGACCTGTGGTAGTGGAGGCTGGAGACCCCTAAACAATCAACCTCTACCTGTAAAGCATACTCAATCTCCTTCTTGAGATAGGGAATCTTTCTGAAACCCACTTTATCTCATATACGTGTCTTCAACGCATGGATATGTCGCTTGATCTCATATAGGGTTGTACGTACGAGTACCTAAATATGGAAACTGTTCAGTGTAATATTGACATGGAATCGGACTCTATTTCATAACTTGAGCAAATACATCACCCTCACATCATCTAAATTGCTTCCGCTTTACATCAGTCAAAATGGAGCATGGATACCTTTTGGGGTGGAAGCCCCTCAATGAAAACCCCCTCTGCGTTCGAACTAAACTCGGGCAGTCCAGGGAAGCTTTTGACAGTTATGATATGAAGTATAGGGTCCTGTTTGGCTGATATGAAACTAATGGTTGTTTGGTGAGGGCCTGTAATCTGGGCGAGACCAAGACGAGGGCCTGTTGGTTGTCGGAAGCGACGCTCATGCTTTACTCCTAAGATTAAATCACTAGTGATGTCCCTACCTCGATAGCGACTCCGTCAACCCAAGTTTCATTCAATTCAAGTTCAGTACCTTTTTCTCAGTCCTGTAAAGATCCACCATCCCCTTAGTATCCTTTGCAGATATCCCATATGAAATTTGCGAGGAAAGTTCTTTCCCAGCCACCTTCTAAATCTTGAGCCAAATGGTCTTCGCCAATTGTGTTGCACCTAGGGCAAGTTCCACATACTTGCCAATGCCATTGAGAGGTCTGGCCCCACGGGCGATGTTGCTTTCAGGGGGCAATCCTCTTTGGTGCTGTGTGACGGGTTGGTGCCTCTATGGGGTCATTTTCTCTTCGAATCACCCCTGCCAGATAGAGTTAAGTTCTATCACTGATTTTTTTGTATGCACGCCTGTAGAGATCATGACAGTTTTGAACTCACTAACCAGATTTCTCATCTCGCACTAGAGCCACCATCATCTCAGTTTTGTGGCTTGTGGATTGCTATTTTTTGGCAGCATAAAAGGAACACAAAGTAACCTACACGATAATAATTTGAACAAGCCTCACTTCGATACCATTTTGATGTTATCATCACATCCAACCAATTAATAAGACTGCAACCAAAGAGACGTTACCAATTTGATGCAAACAACACATACAACGAATTAATCACAAAACAACCATAGTGGAGAGAAGCTCTCAGTAATATTCATCTTCTTTCCGAATAAAGCAATAGCTAATATACATCAATTAAAAGGTAAAAGGAGTCTACTATCCAAGTTGCGCTATAAAAAAAAGTATTAAGAAGGATATACTTATGAGAATATTCCTTATATCTATCTAAACAATAGAATATACTAGGTAGGACTAAAGGGGGAGGAACCAATGGTGCATATATAAAATTAAAATAACCAAAATAGTGCAAAATTCTTTTATTAACATCAAAATTCTTGCTAAATCTCAAAATGTATGTAACATTTGATCAAAATAATTTTACAGAAAGAAGAACAAGGGTTTGATCATCAAGAAGCAATAATGCCATCTGTGCCTGATCCAGAAGTGGTAACACATTTTTTTTCATCTAACCTAACCTTTATTTTCTAGTATTAAATGAACCCTATTCCTATTTAACTACTGTTTTAGTCTATTAATTCCACTCCATTGCAGCTTTTATCAATGGAAGAGTTGTTGGAAAGACGCGTAACCGATCCTCGTTATTCCAAGTAAGGTTCTCATTTATTTAATGGGTTATTTTTTATAGTCTTATTTTTTTGGTCATTCCTCATTTAAATCTTCCACTTCAATTTAACTATATTAGTCATATTTTTAAATTATCTTAAACTAAAATTTCTAAACTACCCATTATAAACCTTAACTCCCACATCTAACTCATTTAAAGCAACACCACATCGTTATTATCCAACTCTCAATCTCCGTCTCTCTCTCTCTGTAAGGGAAAATTTTCAATTGAGTCTTATGTATGTATTGGCTTCTTCCGTTGGTCAAAACATGTAGGGTTAAAATTGTCGTATATCTATTACTCATGCCTATGAACCGAGACACACAAGCAGCTATACTTGTACTACATGATTGGACGCGCTACATGTTTCTCGAGATAGAAGGTATATGATATTTTATGATTAAAATAATCATTATTGTATTTTGATAATTTTTAATAGGCTATTTATCATATAAAATGATTTTTAAGAAAAAATAATTATTATTTCTGTCATTTAACGAGATGGCTTTCTCGTTCTAACGGGAAGCCATTCTCGTTCGAACGAAGGATCCAACGAGAAGCCGTTCTCATTCTATCGTGCTTCAAACGAACTTCAAACGAGTGTCCTCTGTTTATCCGAATGGAAAGTCATTCGAACGAAAATCCTTTGTCGGTCAAACGAACTTTTAACTCGTTCCAACGAGGTACGCAAAGTCGTTCGAACGACATTGCATTCTCGTAAAAACGAATGGCATGTTTTTTAAGAAAATGGTTTTTTACTTTTTCAAAACGGCCACTCTCTTAAAAAATAGGGTTCCTATCCATTTTTAGTTGCCTCCTTCGAGCCAATCACGTTTGAAAACACTTTTTAAACCTAAATCCAAATACAAATTGTTTATCTTGATAATTGTTCAAGATCAAACCCCAAATTCTTCATAATTTATTTCCGGTGTGGTGGATTCCACACAAGTGGGTGACGATTGAGGCTATCGGAGGAGTCCGAGGCATGGATATGTTGTGAAGCTAATGCTGAATTATGCGGTGCTATAAGAGAAGGTGTGCAAACATTCATCCACATAGGATTGAGGAGTCGAGTGTTGTAAGTCATTTATGTCCTTTTTGTATGACCTTTATAGTGATTTTGTTTAGTAGTGGCCGTCTGAGGTTTTTTCCAGTTGGATTTTCCTTATACATCGTCGTCTCTCGCATGATTGTGTTTACTGATAATGACTAGACATATCTTGCATGTCAACGTAGTAATTAGGTTAATAAAGATTATAATCAGTAATAATTTGACACAATTTGACACGCATATTTAGAATGGTTTAGACAGTTATTTGACATTCTGGTATATTGTTAATTAATTGATTCAATAGTAGAAAATCGGACTTTCAATTGGTGTCAGAGCGGGTGTCTATAAGTTATTTTGGCAAATTTTCTTAGAGATTTTCTGTGGAGCCAATAAGTAGGTTACTGATGTTTGATGGGTCAAATTATGCGTATTAGAAGGCCTGTATGGAAGTTCCACTTAAGTCGATTGATGAGAGAGAGTGGATAGCGGTAGTTAGAGGGTGGTCTCCACCCACGACAATTGTAGGAGGGCGTATTGTCCCTAAACCGGTTGAGAGTTGGATTGAGGATGGACATAAATTGTGTAACTATAATTTTTGTGGTCTCAATGCTTTGTTCAGTGCTGGCTCACCTGAGGAATTCTTCCAAATAATGACGTGTGAAACATTTAGGGAGGATTGAGACACTCTTCAACAAATGCCGTAAAATCTTTTAAGTTTCAAAATCTAACTACTCAATTTGAAACCATCCGTATAAATGATAATGAAACATTTGATGAGTTCTATGCTCATTTCTCAGATGTCGTGAATTCTTCATTCAATTTGGGTGAAAGAATTTCTGAAGCTCGGGTTGTGAAGAAAATCTTATGATCCTTACCTGAAAGGCTTAACCTGAAAGTCATTATCTTAAATTCTTTGGGAAACACTGACATTATGAAATTAGAAGAGCTTGTTGGTGACCTTCAAACCTACGAGCTCGACATGTTTTCTCAAAAACCAAAGAAGAAAGACTAGAGCATCGCCAAGGCCCGGAAGGAGGAGATGTATGAGTCTGATCTAGACCCCGATGACATGGCCTTATTCGCGAATTTTTTTTTCTCAAGTTTAAGAAACAAAATTCAAAATTTGATAATTTTTTTTGAGAAAAACAAATATAATAATGCAGAAAATAATTTCAATTATCGTGATTTTAAGAAAAACAAGAATAAAAACTCTAAGAAAGATAATTCTGAAAGATGTTATGAGTGTGATGGTCATGGTCACAGAACGTTTGAATGTCTCACGAAGCTTAAGAGCCAGGGCAAAAACAAAGCTGTTTAGAATGATACTCTAAGAGACAGTGATGTCGAGTCAGAGGATTCAGGTAACTGTACTCCTCCTGGACGCAACTTCACTGCGTTCACCGCTAGTCATGCCAGTAACTCCAGTATGTCTCATTCTAATAATGACAATATTTTGCATGACATCCTTGACTCTAGGTCTATCTCTCCCCAAGATAGTGAAAATGGTGATGGTTTCAATAATGGAGATGGTGATGAAGGTGATCTACCGCTTATTCCAAGATTTACACCAAGTCCTTGGAAATTAAAGAGAGGAATAAAAAGTTGACAATTAAGGTATTAACGCTTGAAAAGGAGTGGTTGCCTTGAAAGAATTTGAGGCATTGGTGAGTCAACTCGAGGCAGATAAAGTGTTTTTTGTTTGAGAAGCTTATTTTGGTGGGAAAAAAGAGACGGCTTAATGTCCAAAGTCACATGACTTTTTGATGATCTTCGTGTTTCTTTAGAAGTTTCTGAGAAGCTTGAAGCCGATATTGTCATTCTCAAGGAGGATCTTGAGGCTTCTCGTGAGGTAAAAATCACGCTTGGGGATAACTCTGGGAGAATGGGGAAGTTGTTTCTCGGACCTGTTCTTGGGTACAAGGAGAAAGGCTGTCAAGAGTGAAAGGGTATAGGCTATGACGAGGGTGGATCTTCCAAGTCTAAATCTGTGCCCATTGCCAAGTTTGTTTTCGAAAAGAACACTCCTAAACCAAACCCACCAAAGGGGAACCCTCCTAAGCAAATTAAGAAGATGAAATCCGTTCAACCCTATGCTTATATATATTGCAAAAGAACGAGACATCTTAGAGATTTATGCTACAAGCTTGAGAGGGATTAATGGAAGAGTTCCAGAGGTTGTCTATTCCTCATGGAAACTCATTCAACCCGAATGCTAGGAATAACTATAGAAAGAGCAAAAGGAAGACAACGTCCTCGCGTTATAATCCTACTTGGGTTGTGAAAAATAATGACACAAAAGCTCTTGTTGTTTATGTTGCTCTAAAAGCTCATAATACCTCGCAATGGTATTTTGATAGTGGTTGCTTAAGACATATGACATATGACAAATCGCTTTTTACCAAACTTGAGGATTACAAGGAAGGTAAAGTCGCCTTCGGTGATGAGATTCGGTCTAGCGTGTTGGGACGGGGCTCTATTGAGATTTTCGGGTTCCCAAAGCTAGACAACGTGTTAAATGTTGATGGATTGAAAGCAAACTTAATAAGCATAAGCTAATTGTGTGTCAAAAATCTTAAAGTTGAGTTTAACCAATCGGAATGTTGTCTACAATGATTCATGTAAGCTTGTATTGCAAGGTGTTAGGACATCCGATAACTGTTGTGGTATCATTCTTAAATCCTCATTTCTCTGCAATAGTGTTAGGGTCCCCCTGTCAACCTTTAGCACCAAAGATTAGATTATGTGAACTATAGGGATCTTGATCGTCTTGTGAGGAAATAACTAGTCCGAGGCTTACCATCTCTAGGAAAACCAACTTCTTTGGGTTGTGGTCTATGCGAACATGGAAAGCAAATTAAGAGTCCACATAAGAAATTAAATTCCGTTACTATGTCTCGTGTATTAGACTTGATACGCATGAATCTCATGGGTCCAATGCGTATAAAAAACCTAGGTAGTAAATGGTATATCTAAGTGATGGTTGACGATATTTCGAGGTATTCTATTATGGGATTCCTTAGAGAAAAATCGGATGTTGTAGAGTATCTTACAACTAAATGTCGTGTTTTACAGAATCAACATATCAATAATAATCGAATTTGTAGTGATAATGGCATGGAATTCATTGATGCCGGTGTTGGAGAGTTGTGTGATGAGTTGGGCATCAAACATGAATTGTCAGCGGTAGGCACACCTTATCAAAACAGCATTGTTGAGCGAAATAATGGGACCATTTAAGAGATGGAAAGATCTATGCTACTCAGTAGAAATGTGTCGAGGCATTTTGGGGCTGAGGTAGTTAACACTGCTTGTCACACAGTGAACCGGGTTTATCTCCGTCCACACACCACTAAAACGCCGTATAAATTGTGGACTTGGAAAAGCCTAACATGTCTTATTTATGATCCCTTCATTTCTCACAATGATGTGGTTAAACCCATTCTTAACAAAGAGGATCCGCCGTCTTGGATTCGCAAAAGTCATGATGTAATACCCCGTAATTTTGTGGAATTTAATTTTTATTTATGGGATCTGAATTAATTAATTTAAAGGGAGAAAATTTAAATTATAATTAATCCGGATATAATTGTATTAAAAACTAGTGTGACGAGAGTTAGTATTTATCGGAAATAATTACATGGAATATTACTTAGCGAGTAAATTAATATATGAATATGATAATATTATTTTGGCAGGAAATGAAACTTACTACAGTTACACTGCGCTTAGTTGGGACGTGCGTGTGAGTCGTGTCAGTATTACGCTATTGAGCTAAAAATGATGATTTATTTTTAAGTAACGCGTATGGCCATTTTGAGAGCGCCAGTGTGTCCGGAAGGGTCGAAATAGTCGGAAAACATTGCTCGGGTGTTTTATTTGGAGTCCGGGGCATTTTAGCCCAAAACAACACCCCAGAGGGGTATTTTGGTCTTTTGATATTTTTGGGAAATTAAATGGACGAAAATAAGAATTAAAAAGAAAAAGTAACGTGGGCATTAGGCTATCTGACAATTTCTAATCCACGAGAGAGAGAGAGATAACCTAAGAGTGAGAAGGAAGAAGAAGACAGAGAGAATTGGGCTAAGGATTCAAGCTTTCCACCGGAAAATAATACCAACGCGTAGATCGCGAGGAAAGGATCATTCCCATACCAATTTCGTTCAACGATTCAGAGGTTCACAAAAAGGCAAGTGTTTATCTTGCTGTGTTTATAAGCATATGTGATTCATGTTAACCTAGATTATGAGATAACCATTGATGCTATAAATCTGAGACTGAATCGCCATTAAATTGTGAAATTGGAAGATAGGTTTGCATGTAGATGAATAACACTAAGGTAGGAATGATAAATCTGTAAATTTTATGTGGAAATCACGAAATAATTGAGGGGTTTTGAGTGATTGTTCACGGTGGGTTTATATTAATGGACTTTTAGGGATTTAAGACATTAATTTAGATTTCCTACGATTATGTAAAGATTTGTCATGTAAATTATGTTAGAAAGCACCCCATTACGAGTAGGAATGGTTTAGAATTATTGATTGGGAGTTGGAACAAATTTTAGAGGAGTTTGGATAAGGAAAGAATTGGGAAAAACGAATTTTGAAAGAACATGGTTGATCTCGGAATTCTCGTTCGAAGACCTGCCCAGGTTGTTCGAACGAGAATTCCAACGAAACTTCTAACAAAATTTTTGAGTTCGTTCGAAGTGAGAAGTTCTTTCGAACGACCTCGTTCGAATAAGACTCCTGGAACTTCTAACGAGATTCCAGAATGCTTATTTTTGGCCCGGACAAGTTAAAAACCCTTCTGGGTTGGTCCATGTGAGAGAATTAATCTACACTATTAGCGAATGACGTAAATTCCTAGTTACTAATGAGTTGAGAGGGCGACTACTCAAGGGGATGTAGCGAGGAATAGATCCTTAGAGAAAAGGTGTATGCTAGAGAGATAAGTCAAAGTGTTGTGATAAAGTGAATGGTAGAGACGATAATACTATCTATAATATCAGGAACTTAGGTTGCGTGAATACCTAATTAATATAATAAGTTGTGTGCATACTTATTGATTGAACTATTATGTGTATAACATACTCACGCTGCTTGCTATCGAGTGGAGGTTGCGCGTTGTGGACAATCATGCCTTGAGGAGCCTTCGGGTGGGATATTGATTGGTACCACTAAGAGCATGGAACCTAGGTACGGGCTATCTGTGAGAACGGTAGTGATGACGGTCATATGGGTGCGTAGTTATGTGCGTAGCCCATCGTCTTGGGACTATGTTCGCCTTCAATATATGTGTTATGTTTCTGATGGTTCACGAGAGACTGAACCTTAGTCCTTCATGCAAATGAGCGATGAAACATGACATGATAGCAGAGTATGCAGGCACCGCAACTGTGTCTCGGGATGCAATATTGTGTATATATACGAGCTAGAGTGAGTATATGTATACACTTGTGTTGATATCTACTGTGTGCATTTAGTAGGTAGAATCTATAATGAAATCCGAAATGAATTAAGTAGCGGACACTTAATTGGATTTAAAAAAAAACTGAAAGCGCTTGGTTATGCTAAAGTGGGGTGGATTATAGGTAGTATACTTTGCGAGGGAAATAAACAGGTACTACATTGGACTATGATGGGTTTAGACAAGAAGAACTAGTTAGTATGGGAGTAGGACTAGTGGGGTTTGAATATTCGCTAGGCGTGCACACTAGATGAGAGGTGAGCATTCCCAAGTGAGTTCGATAATTTGACATGATAAATATATGTGCTAATCACTCATTTTAAGCACTTGCTAATTTTTAAACTGTTTTCAACTCGGGCTCTGGTCCATTTTCTGCAAATCTCTTTTCTTGTCAAATTATTTTTAGGTGCTCAGCCACAGGGACACCAGACTTAGGAGTTCCATTCATTCGACGAGTTGTAACTGCTGTGGAGGCTACATGACTTTGGTTGTAGACGTCTCTGAGTCTATCATTCCGCACTTTTGAGTTATTTGCATCAGTTTGACATGTCGTCCCTTCCTATTTCCTCATTCAGAGATTTGAGATTTAATTTATTTCTATTCCAAGTTGTTGGATTTATTTAGTTGGATTACTATATTGGATTTTGGAATGGATATGTTTACTCCAGCTACTTTATTTTATGTCAGTTATTTCAGTTCACTTGAGATTAAATTGAATGGTGAATGATTGGTTGTTCAGTTTAATTTCTTTATATTAATGGTTAAGATAAACTTTGGCATTTACCCTTTTTAAATATTAGGTGGTTAGTATTTTAAAATAAGTTTTCAACAGTGATGCATAATCTGAACCAACCAGATATTCTGATTTAATTAATAAAGGACTGATCACCCGGTGTTTAATTAGGTGGGGTGTCACAGGTGGTATCAGAGCATCAGGTTCTAGAGTCCTTAGGATCTGTACGGCTTATTATGTCTTCCGCGTAGCTATCTTTGATATAGAGCCCTATATTTAGGACTGTCGTATTCATTATTTGCATTTTTACGTCTTCAGCTATTTGAGATATTTACTATGGACTTATAAAGCTTCTCTATCATTTCAGATGCCTCCCAGACGTGCACAACAAGCCAATAAGGATGCCCAGCCCAGCCCGAGCCCCAGCCAGCTCCGGCTCAGGGAATGATTAACGCTGCGGAAGTTGTTGCTATTATAGCACATGCAGTTAACGCCGCATTAGTCATGGTACAACAAGCTATGCCACCAGCACCAGTAGTAGCTCCAGCACCAATTCATGCTCTCCCTTTTGCATGGGAGCGCGTCAGAGATGCCTTTCAGAAGGCACACCCTCCAGAGCTCGAGGGGAGTTGGTCCCCCGACGTAGAGACAAACGTTATTAGTACCAAATGGGTTTATAAGCATAAGATGGATGAACATGGTATCATTGTTCGTAATATAGCTAGGTTGGTTGTTCAAGGTTACACTCAAATTGAGAATGTCGACTTTGACGAGGCTTTTGCTCCTGTTGCTAGGCTAGAGTCTGTTCGTCTTTTTTTAGCCATTGAATGTCATCGAAAATTCAAGTTGTATCAAATGAATGTCAAGAGTGCCTTCTTTAATGGCATTCTACAAGAGGTCTTTGTGGAACAACCGAAAGGATTTGAAGATTCAAAATTCCCCGATCATATCTTTTATCTTAAGAAAGCCCTATATGAATTGAAATAAGCTCCTTGAGCTTGGTATGAGAGGCTTACTTCCTATCTCCTCGACCGTGATTTCAAGAGAGGGGGAGTTGATATGACATAGTTCGTGCGTCGAGAGAAGGGGGACGTTTTGATAGCTCAAGTCTATGTCAACGAGATAGTCTTTAGTTCCACTTGTGACCGACATACTCATCGTCTTGTGGAGGAGATGACTAGTGAGTTTGAGATGAGTATCGTAGGTGAGCTTACATTGTTCTTAGGTCTTCATGTTCATCAATAAGAGGTTGGGATTTTCATATCCCAAGCCATATATGCGGGAGATCTACTGAAGAAGTTTGGTTTGGACACTGCTAGGCACGCACGTACACTGATGGGTTCTTGGACTAAGCTTAGCAAAGATATTTCGGGAAAGGACGTTGAGCAAACTCTCTTTAGGAGCATGATAGGTAGTCTTCTATACTTAATCGCTAGTCATCCCGACATTGCTTTTAGTGTTGGAGTGTGTGCGCATTACCATGTGTCCCCGAAAGAGTTCCCTTGGTTGCTCTTAAACGTATTATCAAATACGTAAGTGACACTCTTTTCTACGGTTTTTGGTATTTCATTGATACTAATGACTGTTTGTCCGCCTATTCGGATGTCGATTGGGCTGGGGATGTCGATGGTTGTAGGAGCACCTCAGGTGGGTGCTTTTACTTTGGGAGTTCTCTTGTCTATTGGTTGAGCAAAAAGCAAAACTCTACATCTTTATCCACGGTGAAGGCAGAGTATATAATCACCGGGAGTTGTTGCACACAATTCTTGTGGCTGAAGAAAATATTGGAAGATTATCGGATCACCCAAGGCACAATGATTATTTCGTGTGATAATACGAGTGCAATTCATATATCCCGTAATTCGGTCCAACATTCTCGCACGAAGCACATTAGGATACGTGAGCATTTCATTCGTGATCTCATTCAGGATAAGGTTGTGTCCTTGAGCTTTGTGAGCACCAAACATCAATTAGCCGATATTTTCACAAAACTTTAGATGCCCTTAGGAATGAAAATCTTAGGAAATCTATTAGTCTTGTTTCCATCGATTGAGTTCGGGTTGTTATCTAGTTTAGGGGGTATATTTATTGCTATTCTTTATCTCCCTAAACTGGATTGTACATCATCATCATCATCATCATCTTTGCCTTAATCCCATCATATGGGGTGAGCCACATGGATTCTCTTTTTCCATTCTAATATATTATATGCAGTATTATCATTTAAGTGTAATTCCTTAAGATTTCTCCTAATAATTTTCTCCCATGATAGCCTAGGGCGACCCCTTTCCCTTTTACCCTATACTATTAATAATCTTCCTCTTGTTATAGGTGCATCTACTAGTCTAACTCTTGTTATAGGTGCATCTACTAGTCTAAGCAACACATGTCCGTACCACCTAAGTCTACTTTCTCTTAATTTATCAACTCCTAACTTTTCTCACGTAGGTTTTTAATTTTGTACTTTCTCGTAATTCCTATCATCCATCGGATCATCTTCATCTCACTAACATAGAGACTTTGTTCGTATTTTTTTTAAAGCCCAACACTCCGCTCCATATACGGTCACTGTTGTTCTATAAAAATTTTCTTTTAATTTATTAGTATCCTCTTATCGTATAACACTCCACTTGCTCGTCTCCATTTCATCCAACCAGTTGATATTCTACTCGTAATATCCTCATTAATATCCCCATTACTTTGTAACACCGAACCTAAATAATGATATTTATTAGTTTGGTTTATCATTTTTTCTTCAATCTTTAACATTATAGTATCAGACGCCTCATTATTAAATTTACATTCCATAAATTCTGATTTATTTCTACTGATTTTTAGTCCATTAGACTCGAAGGCTTTTCTCCAAGTATCTACTCTCATTGTTAAGCGCTCCTTTGAAGTGTCTATTAAAACTACATCATCCGCAAACAACATACACCGTGGTACATCCTCTTGTATGTTCTTAGTAATCTCGTCCAAAACTATGGCAAATAAGTAAGGACTTAAGGCCAATCCTTTATGTAGACCCACTTTAATTGTAAAGTCATTAGTTTCTTCACATATAGTTCTGACTCTAGTCTTTGTGTTATCATACATATCTTCAATAACTTTATAATATAACTCATAGGGATTCTTTTCCTCCTTAAGGCCCACCAAATTATATCCCTACGTACTTTAGCATAAGTTTTTTCAAAGTCTATAAAGACCATATAGATTGTACATGCTTGTATATGCTTATAACAAAATTTCAAAAATATTTTTTTCTTTTTATTTATAAAAAAATACAAAAAGATTTTCCATGTTTTTGTGTGACATGATTAGGCTCCTTGAAGTACCCGTTCAGTCCATTTTCCCCGTGTCCTATCATGGTGTCCTAGATTTGGTTATGCTAATATAGTGCTTAAATATGTCTTTTTAGACATCGCGATGGTTATATGTGATAATATTCGATATACTGATCTCTTATCATCACCGTTTCTGCACACTTTTCACGGTCTCCCTCGAGTGTTGGTGTTCTTTGCATGCGCTAAATGAGATGTTCTCCTCCCAATACTGTCATCTCCATATTGTTCTCTCGGGAATGTTTTGCATGTAAGAACCATTGTGTGAGATAAATGTATGAGTGTGCAATGGCTCGGGCTGTGATCGGAGAAAATACTCCGTTGTATGAAAACTCACCATTGACAAGAGCCCATTTGATTGAAACAAAAAGATTTATGATGCTATTAAGCGCCAAATGTGAGATTGCATTCAATTTCAAAAAGCAAAAAGAAAAGTCTTCTCAAATATCATAAAATGAGAAAATTCCTATATAAAAAATTTACGAGTGTTTTGAGGGAGTTTTGTTGAAGATCAATGGGTTTGCACAACTTTATTCCTATTTTTACCTTTCATTGTTTGACTATATTGGGTTGAGAATCATAAAGACTTCAACATATATGTGTAAGTGCGCCGGCCTCGTGTGAGTGACACTTTATTTGTCACTAAGGTTGATTTGAGTGGTTCACACCCATTCATTACACTTCCATGTTTCTTTGAGTTACGTCATGTCACAAATGTGTTTTTGTTTATATATATTTTTTTCTCTGATTTCATTTTATATTTTTTCGGAACTTCTTCCTTTCGTTTTGGTTTGTGGTGATTTTTTTATCAAAATAATTTATTTTTTGTGTTCGTTAGAATGAGAGCCACCTCGTTAGAACGAGTTACGATTTTCATTGGAACGACCTTCTAATGACTTTCTAATGAGGCCCCCTCTGTTTGACAACACTTCTTTCGTTTTAAGCTCGTTTGAACTTAATTCAAATGAGCTTGAGGCGCTGTTTGAACGAACTCTTATTTTGATCCAATGAGATCATTATGTTGTTCGAACAAACCTCTTTTTTTCGTATCAACGAGCTTAAAATCGCACTTTGCTTTTAGGGCTTTTCTTTACAGCCTTTTTCCTCATTCGTTTACCCTTTTGTCTTTTTCCCTATTTCACCTCATTTATCTTTTTACCCTCTACGTATTCTCTCCATACTTGTATAATTTATTACTCAATCTCTGATTGATCGAAGTGGGGCTTAGGATTTTTAAGGTTTCTTTGTGTTGCTGTTTGATATTACGCTGAGGCCTTTGTTGTTCTTTGGTGTTTGGGATTTAGCTGAGTTCCTTTTGAGGTATTTTTTTTTCGTTGTTTATTTTTATTTTTTATTGATGGCTATAAATATATGGGTGTTCCTATTCTTGTATATATGCACTGATATTTGCTTTAAAGTCTAATTTTTTTTTGTGTATATATAAATCTTTTTGTTGGTCTCATTTTTTGGGTGGGCATTTTTCTTGCATTTTTTTTGTTTACAAAATAACGAAAAATATTTTGTTTTTGCCCCTTTTGTGTGTGAAATACTCCCATCCTTATTTTTTACCCCAATTGTTCGCATTTTTTCTTTACTGAACTATTAAACTCATGGATTTTATTCTATATTATTGTTGTTGCTGGTATTGCTGTTTTGGCTTTCTCGTGGATCGATTGGACTATTGACGAAAATAGGTTCTTGGAGCGTGTGTTGGGTTTATCCATTCGTTTTGCCCTTCCAATGCTATTCTCATTCTTCCCTTCCCTATTCTCGTGAGTTCTCTATGGCAGGTGGTCGCAAATGTCGTACCTCTCTTGATGAGGATCTTGTCGAGTCCTCCTCCTCATCGTCTCGGGCACGAGCCGCCCAGGTGCGTCGTCCAGTATATTCTTCTCTTCGCTAGGCTAGTCAAGTTGATTACGACCACTATTGTACTCTAGCGTGATGTGAATAAAGAATTAGTGGTTATTTTTAGTTTTTTTAGGATTTTATAGTATTTTTGTTATTTTCTTTTATTTTCTTTATGTGATGTATTTTCTTTTATTAGTTGTTTGTTTAGTATTTATAAGAAGGAAGGTTATTGGCTCTTAGCGACGTAATTGTAATTAGACTGTTAGCTTAAAGGCCAAGCGACCTCCTTCCTATAAATACTCATATGTAGCCTCATTTGAGGCATTCTTCCATTTTGAGATATTGAGATTTGAGAGAGTTTAGAGAGATTTATCATTTCTTGCTCCCATTTGGCGTAAATTATTTCAGAGGGTTCCATATACGAGCGGTTGTTAGGGAGCGTGTCTTTATGCTCGACGAGTTTCCTCTAACCCATCTTCCCGAGTCGTTTGTTGGTCGTGGGTGGGAGCCTTTGTTCTTCATATACGATATGATACTTCCCTCCCTCGTTCGGGATTTCTATCATCATATAACCGGTTTCACCTCTACCCTTCGCTCCACCGTTCGTTGTGTAGATATCGTTGTGACACCTGACATTGCAGTCATTATTTGGGGCATCCTCGGGCATACGATGCTACCTTCCCTCAGCCCTCAGAGGAGAGTATTAACATTGATACTATCATTCCGAACCTTTTTCGTTCCCGTCGGCGTAATGCTCACTCTATATCACACCGATATCCATCCAGATTACCGGATCTTTAATTGGAACACTTGCTTGTCCTTTCTCTCCCGTACCAACTCCACCCAGATATCCAATGACGTCGATTCATGCACACTATTATCCATAGGACGATCATCGATCTTCCTGCTATTATGGTTGTTGTGCCAAACGGCGGGACGTCTGTGACACTCTGCCAAATTAAATACCGGGTGATCAGTCCTTTGTTAAATTAAAACAAAGTATCCATTTGAATCATTCTTAGCATCACTGTTGAAAAACAATTTTCTTTATTTATCACTTAATAAATAATTAAGCTTAGTGTCAAAATATTTAACTTTATAGATTAAGTCCCATTGTTATGAGTTTATACACATGAACCATTTTATAAACAAAGATAATAATATAGAATACCAAACCATCCAAGTGGAATAAACAGGCTAGATTAATCATTCCAAATAAAATATCCCAAATCGAAGGATAACGTAATAATTAAAACAATCCCAACTAAAACTGAATACTGAAATAAATAAGGAGTACAAAGTCTCTATGAACTAAATAGAAACTGGAACCGGGCGACACATGCCCTATCTAAAATAACTAAGCGAAGAGCTGAGATGACAAGGATGAAGTCGTCAAAATGCAAAGACCTACAACTCCCACACTAGTTGCAGCACGTCAACAGTCTAAAGATCTAAGTCTGACACCCTTGTGGTTGGGCACCTGTAATACACACACATATATATATATATATATACAAGAGAAAGAAGAGATGACAAGAAACGGGTTAGAGACCAAGTATAAAATAACTTTAAAATAGTTTAGCAAGTATATAAAATGCTTACCAGTTGATATTACATACATGTTAGTATTTCGACACTCACTTGGAAATTCTCACCTCTCAACTAGTGTGCATGCCTAACGTACTGCTAAAACCTCCTAGTTAATGCTAACCCATTTAACTAGTTCGAATTAAGTTTCCGCTTACATTTCCTCTTTTGTATGCTCGTACATATAACACACTAATTACCTTATCGCAATCTTGGAATTTATGAATCAATGATATTAACCCATTAGCGTCTTAAGTTCCCACACACTTAAGTTATTCTTTAATTTCATTATCTTTCTCATCTGCTCACAAGCACAGTAGATTAAACACAAGTGTATATAGTTTATCGCTCAATATATATATACTAATAGGGCACCCCACATGAAATCTATGGTGCAGGCATACTCTGCTATCAAGTCCCCGTACCTCTTGTACAAAAAGGGAAATATTAGTTCGGAATCACTCTCGAACTGTATTAACACAAAACAAACATATTGGAGGCGAAGCATAGTTCCCAGTCTCTAAGAGGTCAACACATATCCTCACATCTCTTAGGACCGTTTGACTATCATTCTCAGATAGCCTGTACTAAGGATCCTATGTTCTAGGGTATGAATCAATATTGCCCACAAAGGTCACATCAGAATAAAATCGTCTCGATGCGGAAACCTCCGTGATTGCAAGTAGCGCGGGTATGATTAAACACAGATCTTCACATAGTATATATTATACATGGACTCATTTATGTGTATTAACAATATTCAGACAGGTACATTCACGACCCATAACATATTCTAATCATACGTGGCACGTAGTGCCCGAGTCCTACGTATAATTAATTCTTTCTTTTATTTTCTCAATTACTCCGAGTTCTTAGGTACTTTTCGACCCTCGAAGTGTATCATTTTGATAAATATAAAATCAGTAGATGCACACTCTCTATCCTACTGATCCAAGTCATCCTTAATTCGCACGAGGCCTAATTTAACATACACACGATCTTCACCCCATTTTATACCCTCATGAACCCACGGTTAAATCTCATACAAAATCGTACTTCCCAAACCTTGCCTACCACCCTACTGGTCATTCCCGAGTCCCATCATGGTATTTAGGTTATGTCTAAGTGTCCTTACCCATTGGGGTTTGATTCACATTAAAAAGGAAAGAAGATTCAAATTCCAGGAGTCGATCGATCGATCGACATTCAAGGCCGATCGATTGATCGATCAGTTATTGGTGAGTTTCTGCAAAATTTTAACCTATGGGTTTCATCAATTTCCACCCTCAAATCCTCCATTAATTCATCCCAAACTCCCAAACAATCAAACCAAAAGTTGTACCAACCTAAGTACATGATTTTTAACGTAAAACAAATACAAATTCATCAAAGGCCATCAATTAAAGGGGTTAATTCAAGACAATTCATTAAGAACCCTATTTTCATCACCATATTCAATATCCTTTGAGCATCAATTTTGTAGTTAATCTTCTACAAATATCAAGATAGTTGTCCTAACATCGTTTCCACTTAGAATTGCAATATAAATCTCTCAAATAATGAGAACATGAAATTATATCTCCTACACTTGCATGGATGTATTATCAACTCAAGAACTGCAAGTTAGATACTTGCCTGAAAATTGAAGGTCCGAGTTGTAGAAGATGATGGGTATATCTACGCTCCTCGTTCTCCGATCTACGTGTTGGTGGTGGAATTTACTGGGAACGGTGTAGGATTGGTGGTTCTCCCCCTTGGAAACCTCCTCCCTTCTCTACTCCTTAACCTCTTTACAACTCAAGTGTTTATATCCCTCGAAGACTCCAACTTCCATCATATATAACCCTTTAATTTTCGTCATTAATTAAGGCCCAAAATTAGAAATTACTAAAATGCCCTCCCGGGTTGCCGATTAGGCCAAAAATCGTCCCGAGTCCCAAACTAAACCCCCGGTAATATTTTCGGACTATCTCAACCCTTTCGAACACATTGGCGCACTCGAAATGACCATATGGGTGACTTAGAATTAATTTACTTTTTATTCCGTTAGTTTAGTCCCGACGCGACTAACACGCGCATCCCGACTTAGTTTCCATAACTATCGTATTTTTTACTCACGGCATCTTTAATATTTTTTTCATCATATATTACTTTACTCACTAAGTAATATTCAACATAATTATCACCAATAAATACTAACTCTCATCACGCTAGTAATTATTTAATTAAATTCGGATTAATTATAAATAAATTTACTCCATCTAAATTAATTAATTCCAATCCCATAATAAAAATAAAATACGTGAAAAAATACGGGGTATTACATACTTTCCCCCTAATAACGGAATTTTGTCCCGAAATTCATATACAACCGCTACTAAGACTGAGGATCTTGCAACACCGCATCCTCCAGTACTCAAAGCCAACTTCAGAGTAAGGGTCGATCACTATAGACCGCGCCTCACAGTAAGCTTGTTCAACACTCTTGACCTCAATAACGGCACCTCACATTGTGCTCCTACCAAACGATATTCGAATAAGACGAACCTATACATTATTGGTCCTATTATCTCAATATGATTATGAGGCCGCACCTCATTACGTAACAACTTCTCGTATTTATCTATACACAAAACTCCCATCCTAAGATAAACCACCTGAACGTCTGATCACTCTAGTCTATTCTTCAATCTCGGACCCTGGCGACATAACTTTTCACGACAGTCAAAAGTTACCTAAGACAGTTGTGGTTATTCCACTTTAGTCATCGGGCTCATCTCTAAACAACCAGAGGGAGAATGGTTAAGGTTTTTCCACACAAAACCTCAATAAGCACTTTGTCCACAATAAACAGGTATGAGTGCTTACACACAACTCTACCATTTGGTAATATCTTCTCCCAATTACCGTACTATACTTCACATACGAGCTATATCTTTTACGAAAATGAAATGGCCACAATGAGTCCAAAATAATTTTCATACAGCTCCACTAGTCATTAGTCACTTTTCGCCTACTCCTCGGGCTATAGGTGTTGCAACCTTCTCAAAACGAAATGTCATCCCCACTGCTTCCTGAAATCCTGTATTGAAGGTGGGGTTCAAGGATCTCATCCTAGTTCAGAACAATACCGGGCAGGACCACTTACCGGCGCGATCCTTCTTTTCAAAGAAAGATTGGGGCACACTATCTAATGGTGTAAATCACTCAACGGAATATCAATTATTTTCTTTTAGGTCAACTTTCTCCACACATTCGAAGGAACTCATGACCTTATCTTGAGGTTGGCAACCCATCAAAGAAATTTAAATTGACTGCCCTCTTCCATTACAAGAATCGTCGGCTTGCTACAAAATTCTCTGGCGGATCCTCTTGCTCCAATCGATTTCTATCTATGAGTGGTGCACGCGGAGACTACTCTGTCCCGCTCAACACCGATTTCCACTTGTAATATCTCATATTAAGTGGTACTTAATACTCCCCTTCATTCCTCGGCGTATACCGAAAGTTCCGACTCATGCACTTTTCGCCACGATGTGCACTTCTTGGACGTTTTATACCTTACTGACATCATTATTCTATCTACGCGCAAGTCACTCTCAACATTTGACTGTGTAAAACTCCGCTCCAAATTTTCCATAATAGTTAAATTTTACTCTTCTCAAGGAATACCCCTTTTTAAATGACTTCCCACAGCCTTTCAACCAAATTCGGGTGTGTTACTCTGATCGCACACGTATATATGGATTATCGTCCTTCACACACGACGCTTAATCCACTCTACCATTTCTACTTCGTTATATTAGTCCCACAGGCATATATTTCACACATCTATTCCCACGTCCCTTTAACCCGGACTATTCTAGCATCAGCTAACCAGGGTGCCCACACATCCTATAAACCATGCATAATGGCGTAAACATCACATAATCTTCACACATAACACCCAATTCTTTATTGCCCCTGTATTGACCACGTGGCTATAATACTTGGGTATTCTCAATCACCCTAGAAATCGAAGTTTTAAATACTCCTTAACATTGTTCCACCTTTTAACTCGTGGTGATAAAACAAAATTTTCAATGCTTCCTCACCGCACAACCGGCTCCACTGGCCTTATATCGTAATTTAACTTTCAACTTACAATTATAACTGCATACTTTTGTAACGACCGAGGTACCGGACTCATGGACTAATGACCAAACGTCTCCCTACTTCCAACCTTACGCTAAATTTCATGCGTGGGATGTCTCGCAAAGCGAAATCCAAATAAGGAACCCCCCGGATACACTACTACCTAGCATTGTCGATTCTCAAAATCCGTTAGGCCGTCCATCCATAACATGTACCCCTATATTCCCGTCTCTTAATATAAAGCCTACATCTCCTCCTACAATTACATTTAAACAAGGAACTTTTTGTCAAGTGCACTATCACTCAGCATTGGTGGTAATCACATTCCATAAGCCTCGTACACATACAATCGAGATTCACGAAATCCTGTCCCCAAACATATGAGTATAAGTCTGAACTCCCACTCTAAAGGAGTGATATAACAATGTGCTCTTCCTGTCACCAAGTCATGAATGCTAAACATATAATAACGAGCTAAATCTTTTCGCTCAACAGTAAACCTAATACACACCAATTCATATCAATAAAGTCCTTACACACTCCGGGATTAAACATCTCGATACCACTATACCCTTCGAAGTCTCTATAATATATGATATAAATGCGAGCCCGACCTGCTCGCAGGTGAGGCTTCGCAAGACCAAAACATCCCGCACTAGAGCAGTAACCCCGACAGACTTGCGATATCCGCCCACTATCGGTCTAATTATTACTATAAAACCATAATCAGGATAATATCATACTCGTAAATGAGTAATCTCAATAAGGTATATACCACTATCAATACACCCATTCATCTTCTAGGATAATACTAAAGATAACCCTGCTATACTAGGGAAAACATTCACATAATAATAACGTTATCGTTATACTCACTAACTCGTCCCACATGCGAATCTAGCAATAATCAAAATTTAGTGACTCACTTGAGTCACATAAAACGCGCATCATCCTCCACGGGTAAAACTCATACTTCTACCTTGCCAATTGCCATGGCTACTCAAATGGTTTTCGGACATATCACGCCTGTCCAAACCAAATCGAAAACCACATTAACCATTGCCCTTGCTAGGCACCATACCCTTGTTCCTTTACTCGCTTCGGGAAAAATTAGCGCATGTGGTTTTACTCTCCACAAAATACCTCTACACATAATCTACTTATCTCCGGCCCTACTGACCATATTAGGATTGCCCTTCTCTCGGACTCTGGTAGTTTCAACTTTGATGGCTAGCCCCGTTGTTTCCTTAGTTCCGTTGGTGCTAAGGCATTGCTGGTCTCAATAGTCATGACTGAATTCATCATCACTTGATAAGAATTCAGCTATCTGAATTATTTAAATGGCTCCTCGGATGGGTCTCCCCCATGTGGTGTTTCACTAACAGCGTTTCATCCAGTCTTACTCTCCGAATAAATCTTTTGATTCTTTTAGCTCCCTTCACAAAGAAGCGTTAACATCTCTACTGACGAAGCGTGATATTGCCACCATATGGATCGACCGTCCAACATAATTTTCGTCGAGTGTAGTCAATTTTTCTTACGAGTTTATCTCCCACTTGAAATCCTCCTCTACATTTTTATTTACTTCATCCGGTACAAGATTCGCTAAATAATTAAATTCACTTTCACACATGGAACTCTGTCCGGCCCTCCTGTGATGAGTTCAGGATAATGTTCACATCTTATCCTGAACATCTGATGAAGGAACTTGCGGTAAAACCGTACCTAAGATCCTTCCATTGAAATAGCTTCCCATTTCTAAATGTGGTGGCTAACTCCCACCATTATAACTTTGCTCCGACGAGCCAAGAAAATTTTACCCAAAATTTTCACTTCCAGTTAACCACACTCCGCCAAGGGCTTGGATATTTTACCTTCGTTGGCTAACACACAATTCCCGTATTTCTAGAACTTCCATTGATGGTTCTCCTCAATGTTTCGTCTGACTCTCTCCCAATCCAACCACGTTGGGTGAGTCAAATTTGGCATTACTTTCTACTATAGTGGTGCTTGGAAATCATATGACCCTCCCTAAATGTCTTTATAGTCCTAGCTTCCCGTGCCATAATGGGGGTGACCTTGACTACGGTCATCATCCTCGAATATATTCTACAACCTCAACTGAGCCCTGCATCCTGTTGTCCACCCAACGGCCCTCGCCTGTCATATTTCATTGTTCGAACATGCCTGAACGCAATTAAGATTCACTAATATATACGTTATAGCAGGAGAACAAAATCTCACCATAGAAATCAACAATCCTAAACATAGGGCTCTATATCAAAGAAAGCTACGCTGGAAGCATAATAAGCTACACAGATCCTAAGGACACTGCAACTTGGCTCTGATACCACCTGTGACACCCCGCCGAATTAAATACCGGGTCATCAGTCCTTTATTAAATTAAAACAAAGTATCCGGTTGGATCATTCTTAACATCACTGTCGAAAAACAATTTTCTTTATTTATCACCTAATAAATAATTAAGCTAAGTGTCAAAACATTTAACTTTTTAGATTAAGTCCCATTGTTATGAGTTTATACACATGAACCATTTTATGAACACAGATAATAATAATAATAATAATAATAATAATAATAATAATAATAATAATAATAATAATAATAATAATAATAATAATAATAATAATAATAATAATAATAATAATAATAATAATAATAATAATAATAATAATAATAATGTAGAATACCAAACCATCCAAGTGGAATAAACAAACTAGATTAATCATTCCAAATAAAATATCCCAAATTCAAGGACAATGTAATAATTAAAACAATTCCAACTAAAACTGAATATTGAAATAAATAAAGAGAACAAAGTCTCTCTGAACTAAATAGATACTGGCAACGGGCGACACATGCCCTATCTAAAATGACTAAGCGAAGAGTTGAGATGACAAGGATGAAGTCGTCAAAATGCAAAGACCTGCAACTCCCACACTAGTTGCAGCACGTTAACAGTCCAAAGATCTAAGTCTGACGCCCCTGTGGCTGGGCACCTGTAATACATACATACATACATACATACATACATACATACATACATACATATATATATATATATATACATATATATATATATATACATATATATATATATATATATATATATATATATATACAATAGAAAGAAGAGATGACAAGAAACGGGTCAGAGCCCGAGTGTAAAATAGCTTTAAAATAGTTTAGCAAGTATATAAAATGTTTACCAGTTGATATTACACACATGTTAGTAATTCGACACTCACTTAGAAATTCTCACCTCTCAACTAGTGTGCATGCCTAACGTATTTCTAAACCCTCCTAGTTAATGCTAACCCATTTAACTACTTCGAATTAAGTTCCCGCTTACATTTCCTCTTTCGTATGCTCGTACATATAACACACTAATTACCTTATCGCAATGCTGGAATTTATGAATCAATGATATTAACCCATTACCGTCTTAAGTACCCACACACTTAAGTTATTCTTTAATTTCATTATCTTTCTCATCTGCTCACAAGCACCGTAGATTAAACACAGGTATATATAGTTTATCACTCAATATATATATACTAATAGGGCACCCCACATGAAATCTATGGTGCAGGCATACTCTGCTATCAAGTCCCCATACCTCTCGTACAAAAAGGGAAATATTAGTTCGGAATCACTCTCGAACTGTATTAACACAAAACAAACATATTGGAGACGAAGCATAGTTCCCAGTCTCTAAGAGGTCAACACATACCCTCACATCTCTTAGGACCGTTTGACTATCATTCTCAGATAGCCTGTACCAAGGATCCTATGTTCTAGGGTACGAGTCAATATTCTCCATAAAGGTCACATCAGAATAAAATCGTCCCGACGCGGAAACCTCCGTGATTACAAGTAGCGCGGGTATGATTAAACACAGATCTTCACATAGTATATATTATACATAGACTCATTTATGTGTATTCACATTATTCAGATAGGTACATTCACGACCCATAACATATTCTAACCATTCATGGGACGTAGTGCCCGAGTCCTACGTATAATTAATTCTTTCTTTTATTTTCTCAATTACTGCAAGTTCTTAGGTACTTTTCGACACTCGAAGTGTATAATTTTGATAAATATAAAATCAGTAGATGCACACTCTCTATCCTACTGGTCCAAGTCATCCTAAATTCTCACGAGGCCTAATTTAACATACACATGATCTTCACCTCATTTTATACCCTCGTGAACCCACGGTTAAATCTCATACAAAACCGTACTTCCTGAACCTTGCGTACCACCCTACTGGTCATTCCCAAGTCCCATCATGGTATTTAGGTTATGTCTAAGAGTCCTTACCCATTTGGGTTTGATTCACATTAAAATGGAAAGAAGATTCAAATTCCAGGAGGAGTCAATCGATCGACATTCAAGGTCGATCGATCGATCGATCAGTTATTGGTGAGTTTCTGCATAATTTTAACCTACGGGTTTCATCAATTTCCACCCTCAAATCCTCCATTAATTCGTCCCAAACTCCCAAACAATCAAACCAAAAGTTATACCAACCTAAGTACATGATTTTTAACGTAAAACAAATACAAATTCATCAAAGGCCATCAATTAAAGGGGTTAATTCAAGATAATTCATTAAGAACCCTATTTTCATCACCATATTCAATATCCTTTGAGCATCAATTTCGTAGTTAATCTTCTACAAATATCAAGATAGTTGTCCTAACATGGTTTCCACTCAAAATTGCAATATAAATCTCCCAAACAATGAGAACATGAAATTATATCTCATACACTTGCATGGATGTATTATCAACTCAAGAACTGCAAGTTAGATACTTGCCTGAAAATTGAAGGTCCGAGTTATAGAAGACGATGGGTATATCTACGCTCCTCGTTCTCCGATCTACGTGTTGGTGGTGGAATTTCCAGGTAACGGTGTATGATTGGTGGTTCTCCCCCTTGGAAACCTCCTCCCTTCTCTCTTCCTTAACCTCTTTGCAACTCAAGTGTTTCTATCCCTCGAAGACTCCAACTTCCATCATATATAACCCTTTAATTTTCGTCATTAATTAAGGCCCAAAATTAAAAATTACTAAAATGCCCTCTCGGGTTGCCGGTTAGGCCAAAAATCGTCCCGAGTCCCAAACTAAACCCTCGATTATATTTTCGGACTATTTTGACCCTTTCGAACAAATTGGCGCACTCGAAATGACCATATGGGTGACTTAGAATTAATTTACTTTTTATTCCATTAGTTTAGTCCCGACGCGACTAACACGCGCATCCTGACTTAGTTTCCATAACTGTCGGGTTTTTCACTCACGACAACTTTTATATTTTTATCATCATATATTACTTTACTCACTAAGTAATATTCAACATAATTATCACCAATAAATACTAACTCTCATCACTCTAGTAATTATTTAATTAAATCCGGATTAATTATAAATAAATTTACTCCATTTAAATTAATTAATCCGCATCCCATAATTAAAATGAATTACGGTAAAAAATACGGGGTATTACAACGTCCCCTTTGAGGCCAACCGTTTCCTTATGGGATCTTGTTCACTCGTCTCTGTCTCACTGCTGAGGTTCCTCTTCTTCACGATGAGGTTCAGATCTCGATTTCTGTCATTGATGCGTACGCTATTCGCCGTTCGAAGATCCATCTTCTCCCTAGTGCTTGTCAGGATTATTCGTCTTCTCCTACCACCTCTTCGCCTGGGTCTGGTCCTACTTGAGTGTCTACCGATCCATTGCCTCCCTCTTCTTTCTATTAGGCTGAGGAGTCCCCAGCGGTTCAGGAGTTGACTTAACAGGTTCAGAGTGTATCTACACAGCAACAGGAGAATCATCAGCTCATTGAGATTGAGTTAGCAGAGTCCCGTTAACTTCAAGCTAGTCTTATGGCCCAACTTACATGTGAGAGTGAGCACAGGATTCGAATGGAGTCAGCGTTGATGGCTCACATTGAGAAGATGCGTTGTGCCGAGCCGCGCCGAGGAACCAGTTCATCAGGAGCTAAACATGAGCCGAGCATGGATACAGATGATCTCCCACCTCCTTCAGGGTGCTGATTTTATGTTGAGATATATTTTTTTGGGGGGATTTCCTTGATGTATTTTGAGAGAGATTTGTTGTATGTTGTTTTTGAGACAGTTTTTGACAGTTGTGTAATAAGATTACTATATTTTCATTTTCCTGTTTTGGATGGTATATATGCTACATTATATCCCTCTATTACATTTTATATGGAAATTCTAGATTCTTATCATATTATCTATCCATATTGTTGTTGTTGTTTATATTTCATGTCTTATGGTTATACGATTATGTTCTATCATACATGGTTACTATAATTCACTGTGTTGCATGATTTACGTGTTTATTTATGTATGCACATTGTGTTAACCTTTATCTTTTTATCCATATATGTGCTCTTATTTGCATGATATTTTGATACTCTATCCCTTTTGTCTGTTCTCGACAAAAAGAGGGAGAGAGTTTTTGGACGTAGGGGGAGTTTTTATCTTCTATTTTTTATTCTTACACACGCCATAGGTATTTGTTGTTTCGTGTGTGGAGGTTTTCACCTTCATGACCTCATCAAAAGTTACATAACAGAACTTTGATGCTGAGTCGTTGTTGTTCATTTGTCCGTGTCCATTTTTTTTGGTTTTAGGATGGGCATAGGTGTCTTGACGCAATGGCTTAGCATTTTTCACTTTGTCTCGTGTTTTGTCCCGGAATAGCCAAAGGGGGAGATTTTTTAGGGAAAATTTCCAATCGAGTCTTATGTATTGGCTTATTCCGTTGGTCAAAACACGTAGGGTAAGAATTGTAATATATTTGTTCTTCAAGCCTATGAACTGAGAGATGCTAGCAACTATACTTGGTACTACATGATTGAACGCATTACACGTTTCTCGAGATCAAAAGTATATGATATTTTTTATGATCAAAATAATCATTATTGTATTTGGATAATTTTTTTAGGCTATTTATCATTTAAAATGTTTTTTTAAGAAAAATAAATTTTTATTTCTTTCGTTCTAATGAATAAGAAGCCATTCTCGTTATAACGAAGGATCCAACGAGAAGCCATTCTCGTTCTATCGTATTTCAAACGAAATTCAAACGAGTGTGTCCTCTGTTTACACAACTCGTTTGAAAGGTGTTCGAACGAAAATCCTTTGTCGTTGCAACGAACTTTGAACTTGTTTCAACGAGGTACGCAAAGTCGTTCGAACGACCCTGCATTCTCGTTCGAACGAACGACACGTTTTTCCATAAAATGGTTTTTCAATTTTTCGAAAACGACTACTCTCTTAAAAAATACCCATTTTGAGTAGCCTCCTTTGAGCCTTCTACATTTGAAAACACTTTCTAAACCTAAATCCAAATACAAGATTGTTTATCTTGATTATTGATCAAGATCAATCCCAAGATTCTTCATCATTTATTTCTGTGTGGCGGATTCGACACAAGTGGGTGACACTGACAGCTGAGGATATTGGAGGAGTCCGAGGCATAGAGATGCTGTAAAGCTGATGTTGGATTGTGCGGTGATACAAGAGAAGGTGTGAAGACATTCATCCGCATAGGCTTGAGGAGTCTAAGTGTTGTAAGTCATTTATGTCTTTTTTTATAAGACCTTCTTTATATTGATTTTGTCTAGGACTGGTCGTTTGAGTTTTTTGCAGTTAGGGTTTTCTTAGTACATCGCCGTCTCTCATGTGACTGCGCTTATTGATCATTACTTGACTTACTTTTCATGTCAACTTTATAATTAGGTTAATCAAGATTAAAATTGGTAATAATTTGACATGCATGTTTAGAATGGCTTAGACAATTATTTGGCATTCTGGTATATTATTAATGAATTGATTCAATAATAAAAAATCGGACTATCACTCTGTCCCTCTCTCCCCCTCTAATTTGTATGTGTGAGTGCGTGTGTATTTATATGTGTGCGATGTGTGTTGTTGTGTGTATATGTTTAGACACCACATTCTAGGACCCCTTAAGTCTCTCCTTAGGTCCTTAGCACCTCCCCGTTCATCACAAACCCTAGGTCATACTCTGAGTACCAATTTAGAAGCCACCGAGCGCTCCCGAGCCCTGTTTGACTCCGGTCAACTTCATCATTCGAGCGAAAGCTCAATGAATCTTCGAAGGTCTTTGAATCCCCTTTCCAACGGTTCGCCTCGTGCGTGAATCGACATAACAGTTCGGATGAACTGATCATATTACTGTTGAAAATTGATCTGGAGGCCATCGGGTGCTATCGGGTCCCGATTTGACCCCAATCAACTTCATCGTCAGAGCGAAAGCTCAATGAATCTTCGAAGGGCACTGGATTCCCTTTCCACTGGTCCCCCTGTGCGTGAAACAGCATAACTGTTCGGACGAACGATCCGCTTTACCCCGAAAATTAATCGGGAGGCCACCGGGTGCTCCCAGGATCCATTTGATGAAAGTCAACTCTTTAGCTCAAACGAGACTGAATGAATCTTCGAAAGGTGTTCAATACCCTTTCCAACGGTCTGCCGCATGCGCGAATCAGCCTTACGGTATGGACAAACGACTCGCTTTACTCTGAAGGGTCACCGAGCGCTTCCAAGCCCCATTTGACCAAAGTCAACTCTCCGAACCAAGCGAAGTTCTTTGGAACATCGAAGTGCCTCGCATAACCTTTCCAACGATCCGCCCCATGTGCGATTCGAACTTACGGTTTGGATGAATGATCCATCGTCGTCCGATAATCTCCTGTCCAAAGGATTGACGGGCGCTACCGAGCCCCGTTTGACCCAAAGTCAAATCCTGGGCCCGGGAGCGGCCCAAAGGATTCTCAAAGGTCTCTGAATAACCTTTCAAACGGCATGCCTCGTGCACAATTTGGACTTACGGATTGCGTTTTCCGACCGTTTTTTCAAAAAATCTGCACGAGACTGCCAATTGCTAGGTTTATTTCCCTGACTATCGGCAGTGTGTCTAGGGTTACCTATCGATAGGCAAGGCAATGACAATGTCGATCGGCAGTTCCTTAACCCTATATAAGGAGAGCATGAGCTCACCTTTAAAGGCACTTTGGAAACATCAACTTCAGTGATCTTCACAACATTCTTCTCAAGTCAATGAGGTTTCCTTGTTTGAAACCTTTCTCCACCTTTCATTTCCATCACTTTCACACCCAAATTTAGCAAAATCCACCTACATTCTCACCCACTTGCAAGGAAGCTCATCAACAATCAAGATCAATCTCCAGGTCTCCAAAGAAGGTCCAAACATTATTTTCTCTCTTTAATTTTCTTTATTTTCGCATTAGTTATATAAGTTCTTAATTTAGCTTTTACTTTAGATCATATACATATTAATCTTCAATCCTTTATTAAAATTGCACATAATATATTTTCAATAAAAAAATCCAAAATAAGAAAAAGAGGGTTACACTATAAATTCCAACGGGATTTTTCATCACATTTTCTCAAAACCAAAAACACCTTTTTCTTACACATAATAAAATCCCCGTTTGAATTTATGGGATAAACCCTACCCTCGTGTCGCATACGAACTACGTGGACTTTGATGCCTTTATAGGCTACGTAGGCATCTCGGGCTAAAACTCGATACTCGAGTCCAATTTTCCTCTTTTTCTGTTTTATCCATATAATATTCATATATATCATACTTGTGATTCATACTTGCATCTTATCTAACACATTATCGTTTCATCATAACGATCAATGCACACATTATATTTTTAATTGTTATTTTGGGAATATTCCTAAGGATGACCTCACTCCGTCTTTTCCATGATGCTAGTCGAGCGATTCCGATGTCCACCTATATATACACGCACACACTTCACGGAGAAATTAAAGAAAATAGTAACATAAGTTCATGAGAGATCGAAAGGGCGGGATGGTTGCATAACACCTTCCCATTCCGTAACTTAACCCCCGAACCTCTGATCTAATTGGTTGTGCAAGCATCAATTTGTCTTTGATGCTATTCTCTCGAGGCGGCAGCATGTTCTTTTGCCTGTTTTGTGAAAAATAGGCTAGCAACTCTATCTCTTTACATCACCCCACATTGACAACGATCGAAGCGTTCCTAGAAAAAGCGTGAGACTCTCTCTCTCCACCGCGCGCTCGATCACCAACCCACGAGATGGAGAAGGAGATGGAAACGACCGGGGAGGGGTGACCACAATATGTATATATAATTGGTCGTGTGTGTATATGTGGACAAGTGTGTGCGTGTATATATATATATGTGCAAGTGTGTGTGTATATATCTGTGTATATGTGCGAGTGTATGTATATGAATATATACGTGTATGAGTGCGTGTATATATATGTGCGAATGTGTGTATATTCGTGCAATTGTGTCTTAATAGAAGAGAGAATTAGAGAGATCTAGTCCAATGACTCAACAATAATGCGGAATTTTGTTTCTCAAACGAACCTCCCTCTTTTATCATATGATCTTTGAACTACTATGTTTTTTGTGTTCTGGGATTGATAAATACTCGAAGTAGACTGAATTTTTACTTGTAAACTCTAAGAGTGAATATATCCAAGTAGATATTTACTAAGAAGAGAAGAACCTGAAGAACAACACGGAGAATAAGAACCATTCTAGGTATGCAGTTTGTGTTAGTTATTTATGAAAGTAAATATTTGCATAGGCAATAGATGTTTATTTTCCAGTCGTTTTTCTTATGTTAATATATGGTTACCGATGCAGGAGCATAGGACATGGCCGTCATTTTTATTTTTCTTTCTTATTTGTCCTTTTTTTATATCTTTAGTATAAATAGCCTTAAGAGACTCCCCTTATGATACTTTAAACTTTTGAAAATGAAAACTTAGAGAGAGAAATTGAGAAATTTCACTTCTTCTTTTAGTAGTTGTTGTGTAGATTAAATTTCATGCTTTCGCATCTTTTATTTACGTCAATTTAGTATGAGAGCCTAGTTTGTTCTTGGATCAAACATGTTCATAGAAGACTGGGATTCCGGTTGATTAATTACTACATACCCTCAAGCACCCCTATGAAACCCTAACCCTAGAACCGTAAGAAATAAGAAACCCTAGTTTAACAAATCCTCATACAACATCCCCAACCATGGCCACCAATAAAACCCCCAAAACTAGCTTGATTATGATCGGACTTGTCGTCGGCAGCTATACCCCTGGAAATCAGGTGGAACCCTCAAAACAGGTTGAAGCCCACTAAAACCCCCCTGTCGGCGCCGAAAAACCCCAGACCAGCCCTGTCGGTGATGAGATTGCTCCACTGCCTATACCGGCAGCGCACGGCAGCACCACCCTCATCTTGAGGGGCGCGACCTAACCACCGCTATCCCTAATCAACTCCAACCGCTTTTCAAACCCTAATTTGTCCTCTTTGCCCCAAGACCCAACCCAATTCACAAATCTTCAACCAAAGATTCACAACAATCCAATTCTAGGGTTTCACCTCCCATTTCACAATCCACTCCACTACTTACAAACCCTAGCCTCCCTTAAATTTCCTACCACAAACCCATAAACCCTAGCCAAATACCCATGGAACCAAACCCTAAATCCAACCCTATTTATAAAGGGTGTTCTTTATTGGGCATCCTTCCAATTCCATTCTATGTTCCATTGTCCACCGTCCAATCTATTTGTAGGCGACGGGATTCGTTTTGCCATACCCAGGCGGAGGTCACAGGGGTTTGCATAGCCTATGTGCATACTTTTATGATATCGACTTTGGTGGATCTATAATCATCCCTACCTAGAGATGATACATGGATTCGCACGAGTATTTTTATTACTCGTACTGCTATGGGGTGACTACGTGCAGTGATTATTGACGGAGGCGCTAGCATCAATTTTGTGGCACAGGAGATGGAGGATAGACTGAAGTTACCTACGGAGTCTTTAACCACCCCGTGTCGTATTCGGTGGTTGGGTAGTGGAGCCACACTTGCCCCTAGACTACAGTGTCAAGTAGCCTTTTCTATTGGAGATTACCACGACGAGATCTTGTGTACCGTGGTAGATATGAGGGTGTGCCACCTTCTATTGGGGAGATCATGACAATTTGACCATCGCAGCATGCATGATGGTCGAGCTAACACTTATTCATTCGTGCATGAGGGGAGGGATTTTTTTCTTCGTCTCATGAGGCCGTTCATGATGTTACGACCTTTCGCTCTGCAGTCTCACATGAGGAGCTAGCCACAGCGACCATTGAGATGGGCTTATGTTGTGCTCTTATCAGTCTCTTTACTACCTCGGAGATGATCGTTTACCCATAGGTCTAGTGCCTATTGGACACTTATTCTGATGTGTGTACTCCTCCAGATGATCTTCCTCCTCTTCGAGATATACAGCATGCCATTGATTTAGTCCCCGGGGCACCGCTCCCCAACTTACCCCATTATCGTATGTCGCCTACGGAGCATGCGGCGATCATCGAGCTATATGGCAAAGGGTAATTTCAGGAGAGAGTGTTTCCTTGTGCGGTACCAACCCTTTTAGCACCAAAGAAGTATGGGAGTTATCGGATGTGTGTTGATAGTCGATCTATTAACAAGATCACCGTGAAGTACTAGTTTCCTATTCCTCAGTTGGAGTATATGCTAGAACAACTCCATGGCGCTAGAGTTTTCTCCAAACTTAACTTGAAGAGCGGGTACCATCAGATTCGCGTGAAGTCTGGAGATGAGTGGAAGACTGCCTTCAAAATGAAAGACGGGTTATATGAGTGGACGGTGATGCCTTTCCGTCTATCCAATGCCACGTCTACCTTTATGCGGGTGATGACTCAAATTTTACGCCCTTTCATGGGTAAGCTTGTCATGGTATATTTTGATGATATCTTAATTTATAGTTGATCAGATGAGGGGTATCTTGATCATGTGGCTAAGGTATTAGCGGTCCTACGAGCCGAGCGCTTCTTCCTCACATTGAAGAAGTGTGCCTTCATGGTACCTTCGGTGACATTTTTGGGATATGTGGTTTCAGGCGAGGGGCGTCAGAGTGGATGTTGCCAAGTTTTAGGCGATAGTGGATTACCCCCACCCACGTCAATATCCCAGGTCTGCAGCTTTCATGGCCTGACAGGGTTTTACTGAGTCTGGTTCAGCACTATCACGGTGCCTATTACGGATTTGATGAGTACCTCCTCGAGTGCTGAATTTCGATGGACAGCGGAGGTGGATAGGGCATTCAAACGCGTCAAGGAGTTGATGACGGCAGCACCTATTTTAGCGCTACCTGCCTTTGATCAGTTATTTGAGTTGTCTTGCAATGCTTGTAAGACGGGGATGGGTACCGTTTTAAGTCAAGATGGGAAGTTCATTGCCTTCTTTATTCAGAAGGACTACCCTCAACTATTCGACGTATGATCTTGAGTTTTATGCGATGGTAAAGGCAGTGAAGTTCTGGTCTTCTTATCTCCTCCACAAGGAGTTTGTCATCAAATCGGATCATAAGGCCATATGCTTTTTACATAGTTAGAGGCTTGTTAGTGCTAGACACGCCAAGTGGACAGCCTACCTCCAGAGGTATAAATTCCATTTGCAGTACAAACCGATGAAGGGGAATTAGAAAGAGGAAAGCATGCTTTATTCTCTTCGGAGTCAAGTTTTTGGATTTGACAAGGTCCATGCTCTTTACCCGATCGATATGGAGTTTGTGCTGATTTTTGCAACCTGTCAGCAGGGTAATGGTGCATTGGGCTAGTATTTACTACATGACAGGTTTCTACTCGGGGACGACCTTATGCATTCCATCTTCTTCTCTTCGAGAGATGATTATTTCAGAGGTCCACGGAGGAGGATTATCTGGACATTTGGGATAGGCGCATACCCACGCGATGCTGAGGGACAAATTTTATTGGCCGACGATGAGGAGGGATGCCAATGCCTTCATGTGGAGTTGCTACACTTGCCAGACAGTAAGGGCCGACACATCAATGTTGGTTTATATACCCCATTATCGATTCCCGAGAGAGACTGTGGCAGGACGTCACGATGGACTTTATCGTGGGGCTTCCCCGTACATTTAGTGACAATGATTCCATCTTTGTCGTGGTGGACAGGTTTTCTAAGATGTCTCACTTCATTCCTTGTAATCACCCGACTGATGCTTTCCATTTTGCTTCATTATATTTCTATGAGCTTGTCTGTATCCACGGGATTCCCCGTAGTATTACCTCTAACAGGGACGTATAATTTACAGGGCATTTCTGGCATACGCTGTGGTGATTTTTACGGACGGAGTTACAGTTTTCGACAACCTTCCACCCTTAGATGAATGGCCAGACCTAGGTGGTCAATCGGAGTGTGGGTGACCTATTGTGATGCCTGTCTTTTGAGCACCCTTGACAGTGAGACGTTGTGATAGTCTAGGCCAAGTTCGCCTTCAACAATAACGTTAATGGCTCTACTGACGTCCTTTATAGATTATATTGGGACCTATGATGTCTATAGACCTTGTTGATCTTCCTCCGACGGTGCCTACTTACCCCTCAGCTAAGGAGTGACTTCCATCCAGGTCGATGTTCGTGCTCATTTAGAGACCACTTATGCCTCTTATAAGAAGGACGTCGATGATCACCGCCACTTTGTCTTCTATCACTCAGGTGATTTGGTCACGTTGTACCTCCAGAAAGCGTGGCAGGGTAAGGGTAACAAGCTTCTCATGCGACAATTTGGACCATTCCCTATTGTCCGCACTTGTGGGCCGAATGCTTACGAGGTTGATCTCCCCGACGAATTCTACATGCACCGCACGTTCAATGTGGTGGATCTCTCTCCTTTTCGGGGAACACATGCTCCGCCGATTCCTATCCCTCCCGCCACCGGTCATCCGGTTTGCTCTCACATTGTTTGCGTTGATGGGTATTTAGATTTCGCATTTATCTACTCATCTTTGGGTGATTATACTCGCTTCTCGGTTCGTTGGGTAGGTTGACCCGAGGCCGAAGACTCATGGATTATCGAGGCAACCCTGCAACACATTGACCTGGATTTCTATCGCCAATATGCGGAGTATATGGCCTCTTCTTAAGGGAGGGGGAGTGATGCGGGAGCATTAGACATGTGCGTCATTTTTATTATTCTTTCTTATTCGTCCTTTTTTTTATTTTTATTTTTATATTTAGTATAAATAGTCATAAGAGGCTCCTCTTGTGACACTTTTGACAATGAAAACCTATAGAGATAAATTGAGAACTTTCATGACTTCTTCTTTTAGTTTTTGTGTAGATTAAATTTTACTCTTCCGCATGTTTTATTCAAGTCAATTACACTCACTAATAAATGTTGTAAATGTTTAATACGAGCTGATTGTTCTTTTATTTTTCTCCTTCCTATTATTCTCCTTCTGAAAAGTTTTATTATAATTGTACATATTTACATTTAGTTTAAATTTTGTTTCACTCATTTTTCTAATTATTTTCTTTTTATTGTGATAGTAAATATTTTTGGGACATTGTAGGAGTTGATGGTGGTGGTGACGGTTGTAGGTGGTGGCGGCAACGGCAACTTTGATGGATAATTTAGGATTTAGTTGTTTTAAAATGTTAGCGGTATTTTGGTCATATATTTGTTTAAATTTAGGCTAATAGGACTTATTTAATAGTCGCTTCATTAATAGGATTAATGTGAAGAAAACTCTTTAAAATAGGACTAATATGCAAGTGTGTGATTATGGTTCATTAATGAATTAGTTTTGTACTCCCCCGCTTTCATCCTACTCATGTTCCTGTTTTTTTTTTGCTGCGTTGTAGGCTTATAGCAAAGACTAATCTAAAATATCACTGTTGCTCAGTTTGACTATGAAACAAGAGCACTTTATTCAGCAGATCAGTTTGTTGCTTGTATCTGTTCCACAGTTCATTTTATATGAGTTCCCTTCTTTTGAGACATGTATCCAAGTTAGAAAATGATTCCCATGCCTTTTACTTTATTCTGAAGTTTAGACAAATTTCCAGACTTGTGAAATATATTCGAGGAAGAATGACCAAGAGAACCTGCTACTCATATAGCAGAAGGTCTCTTAAGAGGACCTCATTTAATGGACCTTAAAAGTGGACCAATTTTTAAAACAATTCAACCAAATTGGTGGAAATGATCACCACATTAGAGAGATCATCTACAAAAAAATTCATTAAAAAAAATTCAACTGGGAAGTGGGTGAAATGCAAATTTGAAAAATAGGTGCATTATCTTCCCATGAATTTTTGATAATCATCTCACTTGCTTCCCGGTTGAATTTTTTGATATAGATATTTTGTAGATGATTTGCTCACCATGGCGATCATTTTTCACAGTTTAATTGAGAAATAATTTATTTTACTATTTTAAAAAATTGGTCCATTTTTAAGGTCCGTTAATTGAGGTCCGATTAAGAGACGAGAAAAACCATTTGAATGCAATAAAGACACATCTAAATACTACATTGGATGTAAGTCAACATAACATAACAATTATCCCAGCCAGTTTTGGTTATAAAAATCTTGATCTCTTTCAGTGGATCTTTAAATGTGCTGAAAAATATGTAAATTATACATTGTTTATATCTTTCAGGCTCACTAAGATATGGATTTCATCAATCTTTTTTATAAATAATGGCATATGGTGAATTACATTAGAACACCCTATTTCATATTTTTTAGTGACTGCTCCTATTTATTATAAACTTAACTACCACATTATCCTAGAGATAATGTATTGAACCATGTGTAGTGAAGACTAATATTTGCATAATCGAGAAAGTGTGACACTTAGATATTGGTTGGACTGTGTAGCGAAGACCAATATTTGCATAAGATAGAAAGAGTGACATGTTTCACATTCATATACCGATGATTTGAGGTAGTAAAGAAAGACATGGTATCTTAGACCATACACAAGTTGTGGACATAGATAGCAGGATGGTGAAAGTTGATTCACGTGGATGGGGCTTCAAGTAGTTGAAAAAGATTTTATTGTGTCAGGTTAATCGACTTAATGAGTGAACTTGAATACCTTGAAACCTCCCTCTTCTTGTGATGATCAACAGTTTGATTCGAATAGCTGCGTCAATAGCTGCATAAGCGGATGAATCTCTTCCAAAGAAAAACAGGTCAACCTGAAGATTCCATTACAGCATGCAAAATTTTATAAGACCTTTGAAGTTCAGAATACCAATAAGGTTAATTTTTTGATTAGCATATGGTAATATTGAGATTGAAGTTGTTCCTATCTTGAATGCTAACGAAAGCCTCGTAAAACTCTTGGTCATGGTATGTGTAAGAGGGTAGTTGAGCTTCAATGTGTTAAAAGTGTATGTAGGTTGCTCGTGGGAGCGTGATGCATAATTCGTCACAGCCGTTCATGTTGTCGAGGGAGTGAGCCAACTATTTACCCTGTCGGGGGAATAGTGCTCAAAGAACTGTGGTGATGTGGTGGCAAATGGCGTAGGTTCGTCCAGCAGTGGTTGCATCGAAAGTATGAGTGTGCGGCATACAATGTGACTATCTGAACAGCTAGAGAGGTGACAAATGAACTGCGTGGTTGAACCACCCTTGAGGGGGTGGGTATGGTGGTTGCCAAATCCCCACCATTATCATGGAAGAACTGATTGCGCATCTGGTTCATTTATAGGATTATTTGAGTGGCTGAATCATTGGTTGTGGGTGTTTTCTATGAGCGAACGGTTCCATTTTCCCGAGTAGGAATCACGTAAGCGTTAAGAGAGGAATCCATAGTTCGGTAAGAATCTCTCCCTTGCAAAGTCGCTAAATGTAAGAAGGTAGTTGAATTTGAAGGGGTTTTAGGAGTGTACTTATTCTGCTCGCTGTAACAACCCGCGTAATTTTTGGGGTATTTTCAAAATAAAGAGGAAAAATAAAGTTTTTGATAAAATTATTTTTATTGCTCAATTATGTTGAGAATTATTGTTAAAGGCGATAATTTCAAATGGTTTCGAAATCGGAGTTAAAATGGATTTTTAAATATTTTTGTCCCTTATAATTTTTAAGGGGAACTGTCGAGAAAACTGGGCGATCGATCGATCGACGCCAGGGATCGATCGATCGATCCCTTCAGTTTTCATGCATAGCAAGGATTTTGAGGAGTTTGTTTTATTTTCCAACTCTTATATTTTTACCTCATAAAAGGGATCATGGGCAAGTATTTTGGAACAGCCTTGTGGCACAAAAATACCCAGAAAACATATTTTCTTTTCCTCTCTTTTATACACAAACAGTACCCTTTATTTTGTGCTTTCAACCTTAGGTTTTTGGAGGTGTTCTTGGGCCTGCTTTGGTATTGATCTTGGAGGATGATTTGATGTTATTTGAGGAATGATTTTGATGGATTATTCTGTGATATCTGGGCAGATTTATGTTGGTTCTTTTGGTGGTTTAAGGTATGGGGTTTTACACAATAGGCTCCTTAACCTCGCGAGTGTTATTCCCTTTGATTTCATGTAATTATTGACTCATATTTCAATTGCTAAATTCATTGGAATCTTGAAATATTTTTTGGAATCTAATTTTGATTTATGTGGTATTATTATTTGGTGTTTAGCATGTTGTCATGAGATTTTAATAAGGCACGGAGGTTGGGCACCCGCCAATATTCCTTTTTCTGGATATGCTTAAAAAATGCATAGGCACTGTTGATGTAAAAAATTAGATTATATCTAATTATTTAATCACAGATAAAATAAAGTGAGACAAAGAAATTTTAAAGTGGTTCAGCCTTATAAGAATGGCCTACATCCACTGTTTCTGTTATTACTGACTGTTTGGAAATTCTCGATTACAAGTTTTATCAAGAAATTCCGATCTCACTACAATGAGGATGGTACAATGTATTTATAGCCCTCAGGCTGTACATGTGAAAGGGTAGTACATAGTTGTTCATTAGGCGTATACATCTGTATGATAATAATAAGCATTTAATGCGCAGTTAATCTGTTGGTTATCCTGCAATTAATGCTATGTTTGAGGTGCAGCTCGGACCGCCTAAGCTGCTCGGACCGCCTAAGTAGCTCGGTACTCATAAGTTGCTCGGTGAACTCTTGTTGGTCGGAGCGTCAGGGTTGATCGGGGAAGCAGAGTTCCTCATTGCAGTATGGTTCCTCGGAGAGCATCTATTGCTCGGAGTATCTGAGTGGGTCGAGGTGTTGTTCGGAAGTGTTTGTTATTGCCACGCAGATTGCCATGTGTCTTCACTCAATTGAGCCATGTCAGCAGACTAAATTTGGTATCAACAGAAGCCCCCAATGTTTCACAGTTCGAAATTTGAGGAGTGTGGAACATTCTTTCTCGAAATATGGCGGTTTTAAATGGTCATCCTGAAATTTAGGAGTATTTTCTTTTGTATTTATTTCTCCTTCCAAATTCGTAGAATCGGACTTTTTGAATTTTTATGACCGCTTCGATTCCCGCGCCCTTTTTTCCCTTTTTAGTCGCCGGTAACGTAACCGTCTCTTTTTGCAATCATTATCTTTACCCATTCCCAAGGCAAAGTATTTAAACGTTACAGAATAAAGAGCCGACTGAGTATTGAGGGTTCTTTACCCATACCTCAAAAGGGTTATTTTTAAACGTTGCAGAATAAAGAACCCTCAATACTTTGACGTGGTTCCTGCAAGAATAGCCCCCAATACATGGAGAATAGTTAACGGAGTTTATAGATTAAATCAAATTCATGGAACTCGTATAGCAATTCCTGAGATTATGTTTTGTTATAGATGGGATGTGGGTGATAATACTTTTTATTTAAAAACTAGGTTTTTAAATAGAGCTTTAGTGGTCAATCTCCCAGATGCCAATAGGGACTACTTTGAGCACGGGGTTGTTGTGAAAAATTGGCAACACCCTCCATTAACTGGAGCTGATGTTTACCAGGGTCCCAGATGTCTTTCCTATGGCAATGGGATAGGTTGTTTTTATTTTATTTTCAAAATTATGCTTCCTTTGTGTTTGATAAAATGTGTGTCACTGATGTTTTAATTTTGATTTATTTGCAGTTAACAGCAAAAGAAAATCTCCAAAAGAGACAGACGTTAACATAAGGCATTTAAAACTTATCTGGAGTTTGCATCAGACTGTTGCCTACGAGTATATTAGGTCAGCTTCATATTTGCTACAGTACAAGAGTTACACCTCCTCTTTTACTGCTCGTCCGGTGATAAGCGACGCAGAACCAATACCAGCCTCTACAAGTTCTTTACCTGAGTCACATATTCCCTTGAATGAAAGGATGAAGAAAAGAAGACTCCTACCCTTTTTGAGAAATCTGCCTCTGGTGCTGGAGAGGCAAAGAAAAGTAAGCTTGATGTCCCAGAAGAGGGGACAAAGAAAATTGATGCACCTCCTTCGGCTGCTCCTGTGAAGGTTGTCGAGAAGCCCCCAGTGGCCCCGAGCAAGGATGCTGCTCCAAGCGAGGTGATTGTCATTTCTCCGACTAAGAATACATCATTAGTCGAGAACGTTGATGCTCCTCTGAGGAGGCTGAAGAAAAGCTCCTCTATCAATTTGGCTGAATCCATCTCTCATCCCCTGACTAGTGGTGTTTCCACTTTTGTTGCCCCGAGCTCTGCTATGAACTCGGTGAAGACTTGGATCATTCTCGAGATCCAAGGTATTGAAGAAAACCTTTCTCGGGACATGGTTACCACATTAGCAGCTCGTCATATTGCTTCTGTAAGTCCTCTAGTCTTAAATTTTCATTATTTCCTTTTTGTATATGTGCATTAACTTGCTTTTATTTTCCCAGTTGGTGACCTGTTTTAATACAATTCTGAAGAAAGATGAAGCTATTAAAGCTTCAATCTCCTCATCGGGTGTAGAGGAAGCCTTGGTAGGTCTGACGAAATCCCTGAAGGATTCTCGTCAGAAGTATGCTAATGACAAAGTGATTTGGGAGAAGAGGCTCACTTCGACCGAACAGGAGAAGGCTCAGGTTATTGAGGTCTCCAAGGGGTTGGAGAAAAAAAATAAATGATTTGGAGGAGAAGAATAAAGAGCTCGAAGGGAAGCTCAAAAATGCTGGGGAGCTTGAAAATAAGCTCAAGACTGCTGAGGAGGAGTTGGGTCAACTTCGGGAAGTAAGTCGTCAGAAGGAGGAAGTTGAGAATAAATTGAAGGCTGCTGATGGTCTTCTTTCCGAGAAGCTTTCCTCGGAGAAGACAAAAAGGAAATTGGCTGTCAAAAAATCCTTCAGTGTCGGCTGGGATAAAGGGTGGAATAAAGGTTTGGCTGCCATGATGTCGCAAGTGGAATATGGCAGCATCAAATACTTTAGAGATGGATGGGTCGCTGCTCTGCAAGAGATGAATGTTAATGAAAATTCTGAACTATTTCAGCGACACATCCCGGCCCCCCCTCCAACTCCTGAAGAAGAAGAAGAGGACGAAGCTGCCTCTGAGGAATCTTCCATGGTGATGGGAGATCAAATTTCTCATCGCCCAGCTATCCAGCCCACTGGCGAGGAACTTCAACTACCTGTTACTTCATTCGAGCAACCTCCAGCACTTCCCGAGCAACCCTCTGTTCCATTCGAGCAACCTACCTCCTCGTCCCAGCCTCCCGAGAAAGTTTTGGGAGACAAGGAAAAGGTGTAGAGTTGTTCGGATTTCTCTCTATTTTATTTTTCTTTTGTCAAATGTAACTCTGAACTTTGTACTTCTTCTTTTATGATATAATAAAATTTGAACTTTTGCTTATGCATACTGTTGATTCTCTTCTTCATGCTCTGTTTGTACTCTTATTGATTCTTACTTTTTCTTCCTTTACTAGTTTCTGGCTAGGATGGACTTATTATCTACTCACGATACAAAACTGTTAAGGCAATGCAATGAGTATTTCAAAGATGGTCATTCAGACATGAGTGCAGCTCAAATCATTGACATCCTCGGTCAAGGTGCTTCAGAGAAAGCAATTGAAGCCTATCAGTATTTGAAGTGCCTGCTCGACCGTGCAGTGGCTAACAACGTAGCATACTATGATATGATTGAAGATCTCCAGGGCACTCTTGAAGAACTTCAGCAATAATATAAGAAATCTACAGCCCTTTTGCACGAAGGATGCGAGAAGAAGTATCAGCAACTCAGTGTTGATAAGGGATACGATAAACTGTTTGCTGCTTACGATGTGAAGGAAAGAACTTTGAAGGCTGAGGTCGAAGATCACAGACAGATAGCTGAGTTGTTAGAGCAGGAAAATAATAACCTGCAAAGAGAGGTGTCTCAGTTGAAGTCTGAAGCTTCCACTTCCAACGCTTTGGTACCTGTGACCGACGAGGGATTCTCTTTCTTGGAGGTCGAAAACGCCAACCTGAGGGATGAATTAGAAACCTTGAGGAGAGATGTCCCTTCTACATCTACTCGGGGATGAGCAAGAGCTGCTCGGATTACTATTGAGGAACAAAGAACTCAATCTGCTCAGGAGAACCAGGCCTTCCAACTGATGGCAAAGAACCAGGCATTGGCTGAAATGTCTAAGAAGATCAGGAATCTGGACTAGCAGCTTTCTGCGCAAAAGTATGCCTTGGAGAATAAAGAACTCTTTATAAAAAGTCTCCACGAGCAACTGGGAAGATTGACATATCAATTCCACAAGCAGCCCAGAGAATTTTGGATGGCTGGCTACAATGAGGCTCTCTACCATTTGGATGATCGTATCCAAAATGCAAATAATGAGGGTTACAAACAGGGATGGTTGAATGCCTTAGGTGTACTGCAACTGGAACAGGGTCATTACCTATGGGATTACCATAATCCTGGGCTGCTTGACCTACCAGTGCCACCATTCAAGCTTGACATGAGTTGGATCCCTGCTCGGGCCATCCCTCGGTGTTTGATTTCCAAATACCTTAGCGATTACAATCTCCATTCCAATGTTGAGATATCTCATCCCGAGCACCTACTCGATCGACCATCTATGATGAACATCAGGATGCTTAAAGATCTTAACTTCATAAATTCCCCTTATGCTTTGAATGATCCACCTGCTGGCGAGGAACCTGTTTCAAAAGCAGAGGGGAAGAAACCAATAGAATAGGAATCTTGATGTAATAAATTTGTATTTCATTCTTGATGTATTTTGTTCTACATTTAATGAAATAATTTTATTTACAAATCTTGACTGCCATTGTCTTGTAATCATAAAGCACTTTACATCTGTGCATGTATATCTGTTAAAAAGATAACAACATTGTGTTATTTGTCGATCAACTGGAGTTTGTTAAAACTTATTGTCGGCTATCTTGAATTTGTGGTAATCATTTTACGACTAACCAAAATTGATGATACTTTGTTTCTCGGCCAACTTGGTAGTAATTTAAAAAGTTACGAGTATCAAAAATTTTGCTCGATCACTTTCTCGTACTCATAAAATGTTTCTGTTCAACCAAGGTCGGTAAATTTTCCTTCTCGACCAACTACAGTTAGTTGGTTTTTATTCCCGATCAACCATAGTTAGTGGATTTTTTCTTGCCGACCAACTTTGGCACTTTTTGGAATAGTTTTTCTTCCTAACCAACCTTAGTTGGCATTTTTAGGAATAGATTTACTTCTTAACCAACCTTAGTTGGCATTTTTAGGAATAGATTTACTTCCCGACCAACCTTAGTTGGCACTTTCGGGAATAGATTTACTTCCTAACCAACCTTAGTTGGAATTTTTAGGAATAGATTTACTTCCTAACCAACCTTAGTTGGCATTTTTAGGAATAGATTTACTTCCCGACCAACCTTAGTTGGCATTTTCGGGAATAGATTTACTTCCTAACCAACCTTAGTTGGCATTTTTAGGAATAGATTTACTTCTCGACCAACCTTAGTTGGCATTTTCGGGAATAGATTTACTTCCTAACCAACCTTAGTTGGCATTTTTAGGAGTAGATTTACTTCCCGACCAACCTTAGTTGGCGTTTTCGGGAATAGATTTACTTCCTAACCAACCTTAGTGTGACACCCCGACTAATTAAATACCGGGTAGCTACTCCTTTATTAAATTAATACAAAATGCCAAGTTGGTTCAGTTAATAGCATCACTGTCGAAAACATTTTAATAATTACTAACCACCTAGTATTTTAAGAGTAAGTGCCAAATTTTAAGTTAAGTCTGATTAACATGCAGTAAAAGAATAATGGAAGAGTCAACATAATCCATTCACCATCCGAAGTAATGAAATAACCAACAATAATAATAATAATCCGGAAGAAAACTCTTCACAACAATCCCAACAAATGGAAATAAAACTACAAGTCTGAATCCTGAATAATTACATGCCAAAAGTCTGAATACTGAAATAAATGAAATATCTCTAAAACAAATGGGCGACATGCCCTACAACTGATAACTGATGAATATCGAGTCAAGATAGATGAAGCGTCTACAAGCAAATTCCTGTAACTTCCACAAACAGCTACAGCTCGTCACCTGAATGATAATCCTATGCATGGTGTCCTTGTGGCTGGGCACCTAAAATGGTTTTTACAAAAATATATTTGAAAGCAAATGGGTGAGAGCCCGAAAGTGGAAAACATTTTGAAAACAGCAAGTGTTTTAATAACATTAAAACATTAAATGCAAAGTACATGTTAGGACGTGCACTCACATGAATTCTCACCTCTCGACTACATGTGCACTCCTAACGTACATTACCCATCTAAATGACACATATATCTAACCAAAACGTAATAAGTTCTACCTCTTACTACTCGATTCCCATATTACATTCTAACGTTACCAAAGAATAGAGGGCTTTACTTAAACTCAGATTCTCAATATGTAATACATTTCACTATAGGTTAACCCGTTATGTTTTCTCAAAACAATACTATAATTATTATTCACAATATTAATATGAAAGTTCCCATTAATTAAGTGTATATTATTCACGTCATAAATATACAATACAAGCACCCCGAGACTAGCTGCGGTGCACACATACTCTGCTATCCATCCCGGTACATCACGTACATAAGGATCACATATTCCGAATCTCTCAGGAATAGTTCACAGATAACAACATCACAAATAATGGAGGCGAACACAGTCACATCACATGGGTCACGCACATACCTGCGCTCCCACGATCAGCAGACTTATTAACATCCCAATAAGTCCTTCTCTGACCTATGTTCATTGAGGTAACCAGTCTAAATCTGGGCAACACAAGGATTAGATGGCCCTAAGCGAATGCAAACCTCCCGTGATAGCAAGTATGGTAGGTATGTCATACACATAAAATCAATACATATATACTAAGTATGCACACGTCTTAGTAATCACCATAATATATTGGTACATATCTCTTCTCGTACTGACATATAATACTACACCATTTATATGTTCCCGGTTAATATAATTAATTAGGCCGTCAATAGCTCACATCGTAATAGACGCTCACGTCCTACTTCACATTTTCCCTTAGGTTCAAACTACATTTCTAGGTTTGACTCCTCATAATATCCCAAACATCCCAAATATATCAATTACTCATCAAGGAAAGGCTATCTCTACCTATACACAAGGTTACGGGGCACTCGGGATCAAAACAGGCTAAAAAGCCTAAACTGTTAACTCGTTCGAAGTCTCGTTCGAACGAGGCTGTTCGAACGAGACTTCGTTCGAACGAACTGAGTCTTCGAACGAGATCTCATTCGAAACGAAGTGGGATTTCTAATGAGATCTCGTTCGAACGATCTTATCGAATGAACTTCACCCTCGTTAGAAGTCAATGGTCAACTCGTTAGAAGCTCGTTCGAACGAGCTCGTTCGAACGACCTGGGCAGGTCTTCTAACGAGTGGCCAGTTTCAAGCCCAGAATTCCTTATTTCGTTTTTTCCTCCTTTCTTCACTTCTAATCTTCTCTAAACATTAGTCCAATAATATATCAAGGTTCCTAATCGTCTCTAAACATACATAGGTCACCTACTAACGTTTTTGTGGGGATTAAATCTTTATAACCATCATCCAAATATCAAATCTCTACATATTTTTCCCCAATTTCAAACACATGAACCCTAGAATTTATAAGTCATCTAGAAGTCTAATTAAATCCGTTTTTGGTTTCATACTAATGGTAATATCATCAGAATAATCACCAACTACAAATCTACATGCAATTTCCTCATCAAGAATGTAATTTCTATTTCCAATTTAATGGGTTTTCCATTAACTCCCAAGAACAAATCAGATTTTTAACAATTCCTACACATGGAAGAAACATTCTCTATAAAAACGAAATTGAATCACTTTCCTTAATGGTAACTCTGGATTTGATGACGAATTTGATGATTGGATCTCTCTCCTCTGCAGATTTCTCCTCTCCTCTCTTTCTACAAGCTCTTCTCTAATGGTGGCTACGGAGGCTAGGGTTTTGTCTTAGGAAACTTTCAATAACCTCCGTAGTCTATTTGGGTATTAGTTGGCCTAGTGGGTTAATGCCTAATCAGATATTAATTCCCAATTTTCGTAGCTTTTAATTCCTCAAAATTCAAAATTACCAAACTACCCTTATACGTTGCCGGTATGGCCTAAAAATGCCCCGGGACCCAAACCAAACTCCCGGCTAGTGTTTTCTGACTATTTCGACCCTTCCGGACGCGTTGGCGCACTCAAAATGACTATATGGATAATAGAAATAAAATTCACTTTTAAATTATCATAATTATATACCATGACGCGACTGTCACACGCGTCTCAACAAAATTTCCAAATTGTCGTATTTCAATCTCACGACAAATTTCATTATTCTAAATTCATATATAATCATATATGCACATATAATCAAATACCAAATCGCATCTCGCTAGTATTTTTAATCCGGATTAATTTCTAATTAATACGCATTTAATTAAATTAATCCCATAAAATAAATATCACAAAAATACGGGGTGTTACATACTTCCCCCCTAATAACTGAATTTCGTCCCGAAATTCGGAACTAGAATGTACCTGGTAAGAACAACTCTGGATAGCGTTCGCGCATCTCATCCTCGCGCTCCCATGTGGACTCCTCGACATTATGATGTCGCCACTGAACACGCACTAACGGAACTATCTTTGACCGTAGTTTCCGCTCACTTCGGTCCAAAATAGCAATCGGCCCCTCCTCGTAAGAGCTATCCGGCTGGAGATCGATGTCCTCCAAAGAAATATGAGAATGAGCCAAATTGTCTCTAAGATATTTCCTTAGCGAGGAAATAGGAAACACATCGTGAATCCGATGTAAATGCTCCGGTAATCCAAGCCTATACGCAACCGGTCCAATCCGCTCAATAATAGGAAATGGTCCCACATATCTCGGTGCCAACTTCCCTTTCTTCCCGAAACGCATAATCCCCTTCATAGGAGATACTCTGAGCAAAACCTGGTCCCCCACTTGAAACTCTCTGAAGAACCTCTTCGCATCAGCATAGCTCTTCTGCCGATCCTGAGCTACCCGAATGCGACTCCGAATCAATTCTATCCTCGCCGAAGTATCCTGAATCATTTTCGGCCCAAGTAGTTTGTTGTCCCCCACCTCCAACCAATATGCTGGGGAATGACAAGGTCTACCGTACAACGCCTCAAATGGAGCCATGCCAATGGTGAACTGGTAGGAGTTGTTGTAAGCAAACTCCACCAGTGGAAGATACTGCTCCCATCCACCCCCAAAATCAATGATACTCATACGTAACATGTCCTCCAACATCTGGTTTGTACGCTCGGTTTGCCCATCGGTCTGTGGGTGATACGCCGTACTCAACCACAATTCTGTGCCCATGGCCTCCTGAAAACTCTCCCAAAACTGTGAAACAAATATCTTGTCTCGGTCAGACACGATATTTAAGGGCACACCGTGAAGTCTCACTATCTCTGAAATAAAGAGCTGGGCATACTGTCCCGCAGTGTAGTCTGTCCTTACGGGTAGAAAATGAGCGACTTTGGTCAACCTGTCCACAATTACCCAAATGGAGTCATGACCTCTCTGTGACTTAGGCAATCCCATGATAAAGTCCATGGATATGCTCTCCCACATCCACATCGGGACCTCCAACGGCTATAGCAGTCCTGCCGGTCTCTGATGATCCACTTTTACAAGCTGACAAGTGGCACATTTAGAAACAAACTCGGTAATATCTCTCTTCATCCCGCTCCACCAATACTGACATCTCATGTCTTGGTACATTTTGTCCCCACCGAGATGTACCGCGAACCGTGAGCCGTGCGACTCGGCCATCACCTCATGCCGTAATTCCTCCCCTTCCGGAACTACTAATCTCCCATTGAAGCGTAATCCCCCATCTGAGCTAACGGTATAGGACTCGGCTCCCTCTGCTAGTAATCGAACTATCTGCTCCTGACAGAACGAGTCATCTGCTTGTGCCTTTACCACTCTCGTGACAATCTGTGGCGTAACAGTCATTACCGACATGAATGATCGGGCCACCTCATCCTGGTGTCCCAATTCTTTCCACTTGGCCTTCCACACCTCTGCCACTTCATCTGCTGGCCTACGCTCAACGCGTCTGCCACCACGTTAGCCTTCCCCGGGTGATACTGGATATCAAACTGATAGTCCTTCACAAACTTAAGCCACCTTTGTTTCCGCATATTCAACTCCTTTTGAGTGAATAGGTACTGTAGGGACTTGTGGTCCGTGAACAATCGAAACTTTTCCCCCAAAAGGTAATGTCTCCATATTCGAAGGGCAAATACAACTGCTGCCAACTCCAAGTCATGAGTGGGGTAATTCTTCTCGTGAGGCTTTAGCTTACGGGATGCATAAGCAATGGCCTGACTCTCCTACTGCAATACACCTCCAAGTCCTTGCAAGGACGCATCGGTGTAAACTAAATACTCAACTCTCGGTCTCGGCAATGCTAACACAGGTGATGAGTTCAACTTATCCTTCAATTCATCGAATGCCAACTGACAGGCATCACTCCAGATAAATGGCACACCCTTACGAGTCAGATGTGTCAAAGGACCCGCTATCTTCGAGAATCCCCGAATGAACCTCCTGTAGTATCCTGCTATGCCCAAGAAACTACGAATCTCTATCGGTGTCGTGGGCTGTCCCCACTCCCTCACCGCGGATACCTTCCCCGGATCAACAGATATTCCCCGGTCGGAAATAATATGTCCCAAAAACTGGACCTCCTTCAGCTAGAACCCGCATTTCTCATACTTTGCATACAGCTCGTTCTGACGTAGCATCTGTAAAACTTGCCTCAAATGCTCGGCGTGCTCCTCCTCTGTATGGGAGTAAACCAGAATATCATCAATGAAGACAATGACAAACTGATCTAGGAAATCTCTGAACACTCTGTTCATCAAGTCCATAAACACTGCTGGAGCGTTGGTCAAACCAAAAGGCATAACTCGAAACTCGTAAGATCCATATCTCGATAAGAACGCAGTCTTCGAGACATCCTCTTCGCTGATACGCAACTGATGGTATCCCGATCGCAAATCAATCTTCGAGAAGAAAGAAGCTCCTCTCAACTGGTCGAATAGGTCATCGATTCGAGGCAATGGATACTTATTCCGTATCGTGACCTTGTTCAACTCTCGGTAGTCCACACACAATCTCAGTGAACCATCTCTCTTCTTCACAAACAACACAGGGGCACCCCACGGCGAAGTACTCCTCCGAATAAACCCCTGACCCAACAACTGCTCAATCTGATCCCGTAACTCCCTCATCTCAGCTGGAGCCATACGGTACGGTGTGCGTGCTATAGGTCTCGTACCTGGCAATAAGTCTATAACAAAGTCTATCTCTCGAATGGGGGGTAGGCCTGGTATCTCCTGAAACACATCAGAATACTCCCTGACAACTGGGATCGAATCTAAAGGAATCACAACCTCCTTAGAGGTATCCTCCTCTAGGTAATACAAATGAGCGGTCGAGCCTCCCTCTGGGCGAGGCATCTCCACTACAAACATCTCTTGCCCCGGAATGGCAAAAACAATGCTCCCACCGAAGCAATCAATCATGGCTCTATAATCAGCGAGCCAATCCATACGGATAATCACATCGTGAACATGCATATCTAATACCAACATATCTACAGGTAATACCAGACTACCAATCTCTACCCCTACTCCCCGGCATATAAAGAAAATAAGTGACCCACTCCCCAATGGTGAGTCTACACACGTCAATGTGCTCTCTGCCATAGCTAATAACCCTAAAGCTTTCGCAAAATGTGTAGCTATAAAGCAATGCGTTGCCCCCGTATCAAACAAAACCCGACCCATAGTACCATGGATAGGAAACATACCCTCAATCGTGGGTGGTGCCTGCGGAGCTACTGCCTGGTGGACGTTATAGTCACGTCCATACTGTAATTGTCCCTGCTGCAATGGCTGGAAGAGCTGGCACTTGGGCTGGAGCTGGGAGGGATGGTGGAAAAAGTGATCTCTGTAGCTCATGTCGAGCACCCTACTGCTGCTGCGGGGCCCTGTCCCTATCAGGACAGTCCTGGCATTTATGGCCAGTCTTGCCACAAACAAAACACTTCCCCGAAAAGTTCCCCCCTCTCGGTCCCTACTGCCCCCGGCCCTGGTGGCCGTTACCATTCCTCCACTGGCCCTGCTGGCCCTGCTGAAACTGATGCTGACCATTCTGACCCTGCTGGTTCTGATGGTCGTTCGGACCCTGATGGCCCTGCCAAAAACCTCCCTGTCCGTGCCTGAAATTTCCTGACCTGAACCTCTTGTGATCCCCCTGCTGGGTACCCTGATCACCCTGCCTCTGCCCCTGAACAGATTGTGCCCCACTGGCACCATTTCCTCCAGTCCTGCCCTGATGGCCAGACTCTCCCGATCGCTTGCCCTCAGCCGTGTGAAAGCGGTGATCCTAGCAATGGAGCAATGCAGCTTCTCCTCCGTCGGTACCTCATCCGGAACAATGTTCAGAAGATCAATGAATTCGGCCTCATACTCGGCCACAGTCTTACCCTCCTGCTTGAGGCTCATTAACTTTCTTCTCATTTCCGTGTGAACAGCCGACGGAAAGTACTTGCGGTCAAACTGCACCCAGAATTCCTGAATAGTGAGAGTATCCCTCTCCTCTACGGTGGTAATAGACTCCCACCACTGCAGTGCTGACCCCACTAGCTTAAAAGTAGCTAGTATCTGCTTCTGAACATCTGTGCACTCATACATCCTCAAGTGCCGCTGTATATCCTTCCTCCACTGACTCGAAACTACCACATCGGAGCTACCTGCGAACTCCGGAGGGTGCGCTTTATGAAAAGCATCTCGAACATGTTCCCAAGCAGACGAGAATGCATGTGCCTGAACTGGCACGGCTATCGGTGCCTGAGGTGGTGCCTGCTGAACTACAGCTAGTGCGGCATTTACCGCCTGAGCCACAATGGCTGCAACCTCGGCGGCATTCATCGTGCCCTGAGCTGGTGCGGGCTGTGGTTCTGGCGTCGGATCCCTGGGAACCCTTCGTGCACGTCATGGAGGCATCTGAAATAAGAATGAAGTTTATAAGTTCGCAGTTATAAACTTAAAATAGCTGAAGAACGTAGCATATACAAAAGAATACAACAGTCCTAAAATATAGGGCTCTACATCAAAGGAAGCTCAGCGGAAACATAATAAGCCGTTCAGATCCTAAAGGACACTAGAACCTGGCTCTGATACCACCTGTGACACCCCGACTAATTAAATACCGGGTAGATACTCCTTTATTAAATTAATACAAAATGCCAAGTTGGTTCAGTTAATAGCATCACTGTCAAAAATATTTTAATAATTACTAACCACCAAGTATTTAAAAAGTAAGTGCCAAATTTTAAGTTAAGTCTGATTAACATGCAGTAAAAGAATAATGGAAGAGTCAACATAATCCATTCACCATCCGAAGTAATGAAATAACCAACAATAATAATAATAATCCGAAAGAAAACTCCTCACAACAATCCCAACAAATGGAATTAAAACTACAAGTCTGAATCCTGAATAATTACATGCCAAAAGTCTGAATACTGAAATAAATGAAATATCTCTAAAAGAAATGGGCGACATGCCCTACAACTGATAACTGATGAATATCGAGTCAAGATAGATGAAGCGTCTACAAGCAAAGTCATGTAACTTCCACAAACAGCTACAGCTCGTCACCTGAATGATAATCCTATGCATGGTGTCCTTGTGGCTGGGCACCTAAAATGGTTTTTACAAAAATAGATTTGAAAGCAAATGGGTCAGAGCCCGAAAGTGGAAAACATTTTGAAAACAGCAAGTGTTTTAATAACATTAAAACATTAAATGCAAAGTACATGTTAGGACGTGCACTCACATGAAATTCTCACCTCTCGACTACATGTGCACTCCTAACGTATATTACCCATCTAAATGACACATATATCTAACCAAAACGTAATAAGTTCTACCTCTTACTACTCGATTCCCATATTACATTCTAACGTTACCAAAGAATAGAGGGCTTTACTTAAACTAAGATTCTCAATATGTAATACATTTCACTATAGGTTAACCCGTTATGTTTTCTCAAAACAATACTATAATTATTATTCACAATATTAACATGAAAGTTCCCATTAATTAAGTGTATATTATTCACGTCATAAATATACAATACAAGCACCCCGAGACTAGCTGCGGTGCACACATACTCTGCTATCCATCCCGGTACATCACGTACATAAGGATCACATATTCTGAATCTCTCAGGAATAGTTCACAGATAACATCACAAATAACGGAGGCGAACACAGTCACATCACATGGGTCACGCACATACCTGCGCTCCCACGATCAGCAGACTTATTAACATCCCAATAAGTCCTTCTCTGACCTATGTTCATCGAGGTAACCAGTCTAAATCCGGGCAACACAAGGATTAGAGGGCCCTAAGCGAACGCAAACCTCCCGTGATAGCAAGTATGGTAGGTATGTCATACACATAAAATCAATACATATATACTAAGTATGCACACGTCTGAGTAATCACCATAATATATTGGTACATATCTCTTCTCGTACTGACATATAATACTACACCACCTATATGTTCCCGATTAATATAATTAATTAGGCCGTCAATAGCTCACATCGTAATAGACGCTCACGTCCTACTTCACATTTTCCCTTAGGTTCAAACTACACTTCTAGGTTTGACTCCTCATAATATCCCAAACATCCCAAATATATCAATTACTCATCAAGGAAAGGCTATCTCTACCTATAAACAAGGTTACGGGGCACTCGGGATCAAAACAGGCTAAAAAGCCTAAACTGTTAACTCGTTCGAAGTCTTGTTTGAACGAGGTTGTTCGAACGAGACTTCATTCGAACGAACTGAGTCTTCTAACGAGATATCGTTCGAACGAAGTGGGCTTTCTAACGAGATCTCGTTCGAACGATCTTATCGAACGAACTTCACCCTCGTTAGAAGTCAATGGTCAACTCGTTAGAAGCTCGTTCGAACGACCTGGGCAGGTCTTCTAACGAGTGGCCAGTTTCAAGCCCAGAATTCCTTATTTCATTTTTTCCTCTTTTCTTCACTTCTAATCTTCTCTAAACATTAGTCCAACAATATATCAAGGTTCCTAATTGTCTCTAAACATACATAGGTCACCTACTAACGTTTTTGTGGGGATTAAATCATTATAACCATCATCCAAATATCAAATCTCTACATATTTTCCCCCAATTTCAAACACATGAACCCTAGAATTTATAAGTCATCTAGAAGTATAATTAAATCCGTTTTTGGTTTCATACTAATGGTAATATCATCAGAATAATCATCAACTACAAATCTACATGCAATTATCTCATCAAGAATGTAATTTCTATTTCCAATTTAATGGGTTTTCCATTAACTCCCAAGAACAAATCAGATTTTTAACAATTCCTACACATGGAAGAAACATTCTCTATAAAAACGAAATTAAATCACTTGCCTTAATGGTAACTCTGGATTTGATGACGAATTTGATGAATGGATCTCTCTCCTCTGCAGATTTCTCCTCTCCTCTCTTTCTACAAGCTCTTCTCTAATGGTGGCTATGGAGGCTAGGGTTTTGTCTTAGGAAACTTTCAATAACCTCCGTAGTCTATTTGGGTATTAGTGGGCTTAGTGGGTTAATGCCTAATCAGATATTAATTCCCAATTTTCGTAGCTTTTAATTCCTCAAAATTCAAAATTACCAAACTACCCTTATACGTTGCCGGTATGGCCTAAAAATGCCCCGGGACCCAAACCAAACTCCCGGCTAGTGTTTTCTGACTATTTCGACCCTTCCAGACGCGTTGGCGCACTCAAAACGACCACACGGATAATAGAAATAAATTCATTTTTAAATTATCATAATTATATACCATGACGCGACTGTCACACGTGTCTCAACAAAATTTCCAAATTGCCGTATTTCAATCTCAAGACAAATTTCATAATTCTAAATTCATATATAATCATATATGCACATATAATCAAATACCAACTCGCATCTCGCTAGTATTTTTAATCCGGATTAATTTCCAATTAATACGCATTTAATTAAATTAATCCCATAAAATAAATATCACAAAAATACGGGGTGTTACACTTAGTTGGCATTTTTAGGAATAGATTTACTTCCCGACCAACCTTAGTTGGCGTTTTCGGGAATAGATTTACTTCCTAACCAACCTTAGTTGTCATTTTTAGGAATAGATTTACTTCCTAACCAACCTTAGTTGGCATTTTTAGGAATAGATTTACTTCCCGACCAACCTTAGTTGGCGTTTTCGGGAATAGATTTACTTCCTAACCAACCTTAGTTGGCATTTTTAGGAATAGATTTACTTCCTAACCAACCTTAGTTGGCATTTTTAGGAATATATTTCTGAGTAGTCTGAGTAGTACTTTTACTGAATGTATAGCACGAGTATTCCGCGAAAAATTTCCAACAAAAGGAGAGAATTGGGTAGAATATTGTCACTTTATTCATACTAACGAAAATGTTTGAGAGTTTACATCACGGATTATACTTGCGCAATTGTTCTGCATTCCATGCATTCTTAAACTCCTGCCCTTCTAAAGTTGCTATTCTGTAGGTTCCTGGTCGAACAACTTCTGTAACTCGGTAAGGTCCATGCCAGTTTGCTTCCAATTTTTTGTGCTTTTGAATCACTTTCTTTATCACATAGTCTCCTTCTTTCAAGTCGCACTTCTTTACCCTCTTGTTGTAGAACAAAGATGTTCGTTGTTGGTAAGCAGCATTCCTGATGGCTGCTTCTTCTCTAAATTCCTCGAGCATGTCTAAATCCAATCTTCTCATTAAGTCGCTGACAGGGGAATTGAAATTCAGTACTCTGTGTGTCGGAAGACCCAACTCGGCAGGTATAACGGCTTCACTTCCAAATGCCAGCATATATGGAGATTCCCCTGTTGCTGCTCGGGGAGTAGTTCGATAAGCCCATAGTACTGATTGTAGCTCGTTGATCCAATTTGGTTTCGCGTCATTCAGTCTTTTCTTCAAGCCATTCAGTAGCGTTCTGTTTGTTACTTCAGTTTGTCCATTGTTTTGGGGATGGCCTGTTGTTGAGTGGATCCTCAAGATATTTGACTGATGACAATAGGCAGCGAACTCCTCATTGTCAAATTGTGTTCCATGGTCGGTAATGAATGCATGGGGAAGACCATATCTACAGATGACATTTTTCCAAATAAATTGATACACCTTCTCGTACGTCATGTCGATAAGAGGCTCAGCTTCTACCCACTTAGTAAAATAATCCACTGCGACGACGAGATATTTAAATCTTCCTCTGGTCATTGGAAGTGGTCCGACCAAGTCAATTCCCCACATAGCAAATGGCCAAGGGGAGGTAATGGGTGTCAACAATGCTTGGGGAGTTCTTTGGATAGTGGAGAAGCGTTGACACTTGTCACATTTCTTGGCGTAGGCTATACAATCAGCCCTCATCGTTGGCCAGTAGTATCCTTGCATCATAACCCTTTGTAAAAGCGTCCGACCTGCTACATGGGTTCCACAGGACCCTTCATGGATCTCTTCAATCAAGTCTTTCACCTCGGTGGGATGCAAACATCTTTACAAACCTACTATAATTCCTCATCTATACAGAATACCATTATTCAGTACATAACGAGCAGCTTTAAACTTCAGTTTTTTAGCTGCAAGTTTATCAGTTGGTAATTCCCCCTCCTCAATATATGCCCTGATAGAATCCATCCAAGATGGTCCTAAATTAAGGGTAATAAAATTCATCATCAAATCTTCATCGATACTCCGACCAGCTAAAACTTCAATTGGGATTGTTCTTCGTAGCTCGGTACGAGTAGCTGATGCTAATCGAGCTAAGGCATCGTCCCTCGCATTCTCCATTCTTGGTATCTCGACCAGTTGAATAGCAGCAAATTCTGATACCAATTCCATTGCCTTTGCATGATATCTGATCATTAATTCTCCTTTGGCTGCATATACTCCCATCATTTGATTTATGATCAATTGTGAGTCATTGAAGATAATAACCTGCTCTGCCCCATTGTTTTTGCCAAACTAAGACCTGCAATCATGGCTTCATATTCAGCCTCATTATTCGTAGCTTTGAATTGTAAGCGTAGGGCGTATTCCATGTCGACCTCGTCCGTACTGTTCAAAACTATCTATGCGCCACATCCTGTAGTGCAAGATGAACCATCCACATACAGACTCCATAGGTAACTCGTCTTCAAATTTCTGATCTGACAGAGTTCCTCGATGGAAAATTTGTTGCTTCTTTTCACCATCTCCTGATATTTCTTGTTGTTCGTCGATCATCTTTTCTTGCCCTTTTACCAACCTAAGCTGGTCTGGGCTTGAATTTGATGATTCTGTAACATCTACTTGCTCTTTTACTAAGCTAAGTTGGTTTGGGTTTGCATTTGATGATCCTGTAACATCCACAGGTTGATCAGTGAGCAACTTTTGCTCCTCGGGGGTATCAGGATAGGTGAACTCTGCTATAAAATCTGCTACCGCTTGCCCTTTTAGCGATGATCTGGGTTCATAAACTATATCATATTCACCAAGTTCTATTGCCCAGCACATCAATCTTCCTAATTTTTCTGGTTTATGAAGGGCTTGCCTCAATGGCATATCAGTATATACTACTATAGTATGAGCCTGGAAGTATGGCTTCATTCTTCGACTTGCCTCGATCAATGCTAGTGCAAATTTTTTCAACTTTGGATATCTGATCTCTGCTCCTCGGAAGGCCTTACTTGTGTAGTAGATCGGTTTTTATATTCCATTCTCCATTCTTATCAATGCCGAACTAACTGCATTCTCAGAAACTGCCAGATACAAGTATAATTTTTCTCCCATCACTGACCTGGATAATAGTGAAGGTGCTCCAAAATATTTCTTCAAGTCTTGAAAAGCCTTCTCACATCCATCATTCCACTCAAAAGTCTTTTGGAGCGTCTTAAAGAATGGGAGACATCGATCAGTTACTCGCAATACAAATCTGTTGAGTGCTGCTACTCGTCCTGTAAGACTTTGCACTTCTTTCTTCGTCGTTGGGGATCGCAGCCCTAACAGAGCTTTGATCTTTTCAGGGTTAGCTTCAATGCCTCGCTGATTGACAATGTACCCGAGAAACATGCCTTCTCGTACTCCAAATATGCACTTCGTCGGGTTCAGCTTCATTTGATATTTATTTAGTTGATCAAAGGTCTGGCCTAAGTCAACTAGATGATCAGCAACTTTCTTGCTCTTTGTCAGCATATCGTCAACATAGACTTCCATATTGTAACTGATTTATTCTTCAAACACTTTGTTCATCAGCCGCTGATATGTTGCACCTTCATTTTTCAAACCAAAAGGCATAACATTATAACAATAAGTTCCCCTAGGGGTAATGAAAGAAGTACTCTCCCTGTCTTCAGGTTTCATTTTAATCTGATTGTAACCAGAATAAGCATCCATGAAGCTCAGCAGCTCGTGTCCCGAGGTAGCATCCACTAGTTGATCAATTCGGGGCAGCGAAAAGTGATCCTTTGGGCATGCTTTGTTGAGGTCGGTGAAGTCTACACACATCCTCCATTTGTTGTTCTTCTATTTCACCATTACCATATTTGCTAACCAGTCTGGATATCTAACATCTTCAATAAAGCAAGCTTTCTGGAGCTTCTCGACTTCCTCCTGTATAGCTTGATTCTTCTCGGGACTGAATACTCTTCTTCTCTGCTTCACAGGCTTGATCTCCTTATTCACATTGAGTTCGTGACATAAGAAATTTGGGTCTATCACGGGCATATCCTCATGATTCCATGAAAAAGTTTTCTTTCTGCTTCTTAGTAAAGTTATCAATTTCTGTTTTAGTGAGGCTTCCAATGATGAACCTACTTGAGTAGTTCATTCAGGGTGCTCGTCGTCCAGAATGATGTTTTCAGTAGCTTCCACCACTTGACCCTTCACGAGTTACGACTCATCTCTAGGATCCAATGTTTCAATTTTTGCATCTTCATCCACTTGATAGGTAGTAGTCTTTTTCCTTGATTCCTCTAGTTCCTCTTGCTCGGCGGATGAATAATAGCATTCCCGAGCTACTTTCTGATCACCTTTCACAACTCCTACTCCAAAATTTATTGGAAATTTTAGGCATTGATGTATCGTAGATGGTACAGCTTCAAACTTCTTCAATCCTACTCTTCCCATGATGATATTCTATGCTGATTGAACATTCTTATCCATCACGAAGAAGCGTATTCTTTCTGTTCGACAAGCAGGCCATGTACCAATAAATATATCCAACTTGATCGTCCCAAGTGGAAAAACTCTCACCAAAAAAACCCAGGAGGGGTCTGTGATAAGGCTCCAGTTGAGATAGTTTTAGATTTAAACTATCGAAGCACGAGTAGAACATGATGTCTGCCGAGCTACCATTATCTACCAGTACTCTTGAAATCATCACTTCCTTCATCCTCATTTTGATCACTAATGGGTCATCATTAGGATATAGAACACCTGCGAGGTCGTTATTTGAGAAACCAATGACCAATTTCTCTTTGTTTACCTTTCTAGGGCGATCCTCCTCAGCTAGATTTATTCGTTTAATGTATGAGCAAGCTTGAGCCTCACAGAGGTAAGCTTTTCTCTCTACAGTAAGGTCTCCTCCTCCTGCATCTCCACCTGTAATAACATTACAATCAAATGACCCAAAGCGTATCGAAAATACCTCACGTTCTGGCTGCCTTAGTCTTTTAGGAAGATCGGGGTCATCTTCTGGATCAACTTCATGGTCTCTTTTCTTGTTCTCCTCTGCTCGACGAGGAGATCTAGACCTCTCTCTTGTTCGGTCGCTATTTTTTCTTTCATTTCTATGATTAACATACTTTGACAGTTTTCCTCGTCTGATGAGTGTTTCAATCTCATTCTGAAGAGCTATGCAATTTTTGGTCATATGGCCATGATCTTTGTGAAATCGCAATATTTTGCCTTATTCCTCCTGTCTGGGTCTGCCTTCATTTTCTCTGTCCAGTTTAATTCCTCGTTGTTCTTGATTTCTTCTAGAACATGGTTGGTGCCTTTCTTCAAAGGAGTATAATTATCAAATTTCTTTAATACTTCCCATGACGACCTTGTTTTTGAGTGTTTGTCACTACCATTGTTCTTATGCTCTTTCTTCTTAGCTTTATCACTTTCCACCTTGGTTTCTTTGGCATCCATATTCTTCTTCGCAACCATAGCCTCCTCGGCATTCATAATCTTGGCCACTTTTCCCATCAGTTCTGACATGGTTCTAGGTGGATCTTTGGCCAAAGTGTAGTACAACTTGTTGGGCAGTAGTCCACGCATCAAGGCGGTAATCGCTGTCTTTTCCTCATAATCAATGACTTCGAGCTTCTCATTATTAAAACGAGTTATATAATTTCTGATACTCTCACCAGCTTTTTGTCTAACACTTAACAAATGCGCTACTCGTTTAACTAGCTTTGCCCCAAAATAGAAATTCCCAATGAATAACTTGGCCAGTTGAAAGAAAGTTGAGATATTTCCCCGAGGAAGATTATTATACCATATTTGAGCAGATCTGGTAAGATTTCCCGAGAATGCTCTGCATCTCATCTCATCTGAAATAGCATAGATGTCGGCTGCAGCTTGGTATTATTCTATATGAAGAACATGGTCGGTCTTTCCATCATATTTGGGAGTCACAACAGGTGCTTTGAACTTTGACGGTGTGGGAAAATCCACAATGGCATGGACAAAGGGTGTCCCTTGAACAAAAGTTCGTTGTAGGGGATTCTTGGCCTTAGCTATTTCCCCTAGTCTGTCTTCCATCCTTTGATTAGAGCCTTTCCACGCATCGTTTCCTTCCTCGGGCATGTTGGTTCGAGCAACCGATCGCGTTGATGTGGCTTCCTGGGATCTATCTTGACGAGCAGCTGGTCGCAACTCGGCAGATCCTTCCCTTAAGTTTGATGGTCGTCGAAAACTCCTCGACACAGCCTTAGGAGGACTTTTGTTCCTCCTAGGACCTAATCGATCAAAAGGAGATACCCTGCTTAATCTTTCTAGTGCACTAGTCCTTTCTGGAGAGAGAGTGATACGTTGTTCAATATCTGTGGCTCGTACTGACGAAGTTCGTCCAAGTTGATAAGAAAAATCTTCAGACTCCTCAGTACGATATGAATTGGTACACCTAGTACGCGAAGAAAGTAAACGGGTATTTCTTTGAACACTTCTATGTCCTGAATGGGTCGATACTCCGCCATGAAGGGTTTGTATGAGTTATCGCATAGTTTCTTGCATGGTTGTCTAGCCCTGGGCCAGATTTGTCATTATTCCAGCCAGATCTGGAACGTTTGGCGGAGCAGATGGATTTGGAGGGCTTCCAGCGTTTCGATTGCTGGGTTCTGGATTATCAGCCATTTGTAATGAATTGTTTTTGATGAAAAACGATATTACCAGCCGTTTCCCACAGACGGCGCCAATCTGTTGATGTAAAAAATTAGATTATATCTAATTATTTAATCACAGATAAAATAAAGTGAGACAAAGAAATTTTAAAGTGGTTCAGCCTTATAAGAATGGCCTACGTCCACAGTTTCTGTTATTACTGACTGTTTGGGAATTCTCGATTACAAGTTTTATTAAGAAATTCCGGTCCCCCTACAATGAGGATGGTATAATGTATTTATAGCCCTCAGGCTGTACATGTGAAAGGGTAGTACATAGCTGTTCATTAGGCATGTACATCTGTATGATAATAATAAGCATTTAATGCATTGTTAATCTGTTGGTTATCATGCAATTAATGCTCTGTTCGAGGTGCAGCTCGGACCGCCTAAGTAGCTCGGTACTCATAAGTTGCTCGGTGAACTCTTGTTGGTCGGAGAGTCAGGGTTGATCGGGGAAGCAGAGTTCCTCATTGCAGTATGATTCCTCGGAGAGCATCTATTGCTCGGAGTATCTGAGTGGGTCGAGGTGTTGTTCGGAAGTGTTTGTTATTGCCACGCAGATTGCCACATGTCTTCACTCAATTGAGCCATGTCAGCAGACTAAATTTGGTATCAATAGGCGCGTACGGTGGTGAGGCCTGGTGACCCGGTTAATGTGTTGAGAAATTATATTGATATAATTGCTTATGAGATTCGCATTTGTTTTGAATATTCGTACTCGTATTGTTACACTTTATTCACCGCTAATATTTGTTGAGCATCTTTCCTGTCGTATTGTGTACTTTCCAATATTTTCTTTTAGTGGCAGGTTAGCGCGGATTTTGGGCGCTTGGGATTTATTGGAGATGGATTTTAGCGTGGATTATTTTGGGAAGAATTTTTAATACAAGATGAGAAGACTTGTATTTATTTTGATATATAGAGCATTTGGAGATTTATTTGTTTTCGAGATAGTTAGATTGTTGTAATTATTTCGAGAGAATTGTTGTGTTTATTTGAAGAAATTGAGATTAGTAGTTCTCTTTTGTTGTTGTGGTATTTAGATGCTCTATACTTGTTATTTGTGGAATTGATTTAGTTTATCGACAGTAGTGCTCAGTTCGCTCTCCCTGGGCGGGCGGCGTGTTAGAGATGGTATCAGAGCTTAGGTATACGACCATCCTCGGGTCTTGGGTTTTGGGTCTGTTGAGTTTTTGTGGCGCGTATTTGGAGATAGATATTTTAGATAATCGTTTCGTGTTAGGCATCTAGATTAGATGTGAGGAATTTATTTTTGGTGACGAGATTATTTTTGGAGATTGTTGGCCTGATTTTTGAGAGTTAGGCATTCGGGGAATTTCGAGGGAGAAATTCCATTGTTAGTGGAAAAGTGTAACAACCTGCATCACTTTTGGGATATTTTCAAAATAAAGAGGAAAAATAAAGTTTTTGATAAAATTATTTTCATTGCTCAATTATGTTGAGAATTATTTTTAAAAGCGAGAATTTCAAACGGTTTCGAAATCGGAGTTAAAACGGCTTTTTAAATGATTTTTAAATATTTTTGCCCCTTATAATTTTTAAGGGGAATTGTCGAGACAACTGGGCGATCGATTGATCGACGCCAGGGATCGATCGATCGATCCCTTCAGTTTTCGTGCGCAGCAAGGATTTTCAGGAGTTTGTTTTGTTTTCCAACTCTTATATTTTTACCTTATAAAAAGGGATCGTGGGCAAGTATTTGGAACAGCCTTGTGGCACAAAAATACCCAGAAAACACATTTTCTTTTCCTCTCTTTTATACACAAACAATACCCTTTATTTTATGCTTTCAACCTTAAGTTTTTGGAGGTGTTCTTGGGGTTGTTTTGGTGTTGATCTTGGAGGATGATTTGATATTATTTGAGGACTGATTTTGATGGATTATTCTGCGATTTCTGGGCAGATTTATGTTGGTTCTTTTGGTGGTTTGAGGTATGGGGTTTTACACAATATGCTCCTTAATCTCGCGAGTGTTATTCCCTTTGATTTCATGTGATTATTGACTCATTTGAATTGCTAAATTCATTGGAATCTGAAAATATTTGTTGGAATCTAATTTTGATTCATGTGGTATTATTATTTGGTGTTGAGCATGTTGTCATGAGATTTTAATATGGCACGGAGGTTGGGCACCCGCCAATATTCTTTTTTCCGGATATGCTTAAAAAATGCATAGGCGCGGTACGGTGGTGAGGCCTGGTGACCCAGTTAATGTGTTGTTGAGAAATTATATTGATATAATTGCTTATGAGATTCGTATTTGATTTGAATATTTGTACTCGTATTGTTACATTTTATTCACCGCAAATATTTGTTGAGCATATTTCCTGTCGTATTGTGTACTTCCCCATATTTTCTTGTAGTGGGAGGTTAGCGCGGATTTCTGGCTCTTTGGTTTTGATTTGGAGAATAAATTTTAGCGTGGATTATTTTGGGAAGAATATTCGAGAATACAATTGAGAAGAATTGTATTTATTTTGATGTATAGAGCATTGGAGATTTATTTCGAGATAGATAGTTGTATTATTTCGAGAGACTTTTGGTTGTATTTAATTTGAAGAGATTGAGATTAGTGGATTCTCTTGTTTTTATTGTGGGTTTTTTAGATGCTCTATACTTGTTAATTGATGGATGTAGCTTAGGTTTATCATAGTAACACGCCGCGTGTCCTCTCGGCGCGTGGGGTGTTACACTCGCGAAGCATGAGCTATAAACCACCAGTCCCACGGAAGAACTATTATTCAAGTCATTGAGAAGGGTGGTAAAAAAATGAAAGCTTGGCATAACTTGTGAGAGAGAGAAAGAGAACACCACTAGCTATGCCTTAAGTGAATGCAGATCAAATGGTGGAATGGGGTGATAGTAAATGAAGAATTATTAATGAACTGGAAAGAATATGCGATAACTATGCATGAGTTATGGGAAAAGACAAATGATCCTAAAGTATTTTAAGAATGTCGTGGTATAAATACTGTCGTGTGCTTAGTGTTCATCTTACTTACTATTTGTAGTGTGTGAGCATTAAATGCTCCTGACCCAACATTTAATGTAATCTGACTTCACATTAATGGAAAGGTGACTTGCTCGGTGTGGGTGACCGAGCAAGGACTGCAGACCATGTGTCAAATGGCTTACTGACAGCCTATTTATGGAAGTTAGCCATCAAACACATGCCTAGGTCGTCGTGCTATAACGATGAGTGATGCTGTGTCAGGCGGCGTACGTGACAAGTACGCCTTGTCACGTCAATGTCCTTTTGGGTGAGGGACCAAGACGATCGAATGAATCTGGTTCATTGTTTATAAGGGGAGTGGCATTTCACTCACGTGACCCTAGTGGTGTTCCTCTCATATACTCAAAGAAGTTATAAAATCTGACTTAACAGTCTCCAGTCCAATACCCTTGACAAATCCTAAATGAGTTGCTCGGTAGAACATTGAGTTAATTGAACATTGATCTTGCTTGAGCTATTTTGACTTGAAATCCTTCTTTTACTTGTTAGTGAGTGGGACACCCTATTGATGGAGGTTAGTCACCTCGGTGACAGGTCTAGCCTCCTAGATATTAGCCTAGGTTGTCAGCTTCTTCAGTGCTGGCACCCGAGCAAGTAAGACTGACTCTACTTTGCCAGGTGGTTGAAGGACAATCTGTTGATGGAGCAGTTACATCAGTGACTGTTGTATCCTCCTAGGCATATCAATTATGTTATTTTTTTATATGAAAAAGATTCCTTATTAGCAACTTGGTGTTGCTCGTGAAAGGAAGGGGTTGTTACATGGAAATTCCTAGCGGTGTCTCTCTCTTATACTTTCAATGCTTAGAAATTAGCTCATGTTACCTTATCCTCTAGTCTCGATCTTAAGCGAGTTTCTCAATGGAACTTCTAGTTCCTCAAAGTCCTTTCTTTGGTCGAGGCAAATATAATTGTCATCAAGTATCCTCTTACAGGTTGACTTTCTGGTGCCCCTTTACAATTGCTAAGGGAATTTTTTCTTCCTTTGAGTAAGAATACCTCTAGTTCCTTACTAGGCTTGGATCCATACGACACTATGTGAAACGTAATTTATTTTTTGCTTTTGCGACATCCATATTTTGGAGTGAAGTCCAATTTTCAAACCTAGTCATTTAGATGTGGGAATCAGCACTTTCATAATTTTTCTTGAGCAACATTTCTTCTAATGTGATTTCCTATTTGTTTTCTCAAATGAATATCAAATACGAGTCTTTATCCAGGTAGTTTGCAACAATGGATATTATTCTTTAATCAAGTCTATTGCAGAATACTAATGATAAGTTATAACAGGACTTACCGGAACAAAGTTGCCACCAGAGAGTTTGTACCTTGGCCCATAGAGATAAGGTTTTGTGAGCCTAGTACTTCAACCAATCAGACTAAATCTCCTTCACGGTAACTCTGGTTCTTTGCATTGTTTAATAACTCATCTTTTAATGTGCTAGGTATTATTACAGAAACAGGAACTATTTTACTTTGTTTTCACACACTGGCAGAAATGCATGCCTCTTCATTGGATCTCAATAAATTTCTATTGCAGTTTGACATACTGGTTTAGAGCGAAGGGAAAACTTTCTGATGACCAGGATTTGCATAGGTAAGAAATCCAGTAGTTTTGTGATTACTACAGATGATGCATAGTAATTTAGAAGAATTAGCGTTCTGGAAAGCTTGATGGTTGTTTGTCATGTATTTCACTCTAATTATTTTTCACATAAACTCTCTCATCATCGACATTTTTATATACATACTAGTATAATTAACTTATATAAATGACCATGAGGTGAAGTGCGGTTATATCAAGTGTTGTGGTCACACTCAATGGTATCCTGACTAAAAAATGTGTGGGTTAGCACCTCCTTGCTCTAAGAAGCACATATACTCTGAAAATTGCAGACATAAAGCATACGATATGGCACCGATACAGCCCGATGTTTATCCAATACTCCAAATAAAAATCTGTCGACTAAATTAACAAATTTGATTTCTGAATAAAACAGGGATACACAATGGATACCTCTTGAATATGATTGGGGTTATTTTGCCTTTTCTTATAACAGGAGGAGGATATGCGTGAAACTTTATTATGTTTAGAAGTCAAGCTTCAGAAGTATAAAAACTTGTGCAAAACAAATCTAACGAATCACATAAAGGCCATTCATTACCGTCTTATCACCCATCTTTGTATTAGAATAATTTATCACCATACTTCTCTGTTTTAGCAGATTGCTTGTGCTAGTATTGTCACTATAGGTATTTTTTAATAGACACACACACACACATATACACATATATATATATATATTATTGTATATATCTGAACTCTACATTTGTTTGAAATATTTGCTGTATTTCCATGTCGTATTATATCATGTATCTTGCATCCATTATCCATAACATTCAACTTAAGCCACACCATTGCAAACGTTAGGGCACGAAGTTGTGCTTGTAAGAGCTGGATGGATATTACATAAAGTAGAAAGCTAAAATTCAGAAGTTTTTTTCCAATATATGATAATTACATAGACTATTACCATTTTAGGACATTTACTTAATAAGATGTTCTGAACAGGAAGTTTATAAAAAAAATTTCAAACCCAATGCAGGAGGCGCCTGCCACTGCGACTTGGGAGGAGGGGGGGTTAGATGTACGCAGCCTTACCCCTACATGTGGTTTTGGTTGCAGGTGTGTTGTGGCATACACTTCTGATCTAATATTTTTTCAAATAAGTATGAATCCTCACCGTCAAAAGGGTTTGAAGTCATCTTCTGTTAGTCTGGATCACACGTAAGTATTTCATGTCCTTTTACAATATAATCAATTCTACAGTCTTTAATTTTAGCTCGTGCGCGCACACCCAGATGTTTTGCAAGGATTATTTTAGCTTTAGTATAAGAGGTGATAATTGTAGGCCATATATATCGAATTAATGCAATGTCAATATATTTGTGTTGTATATAAGTGTGTATACATTTGTTGTCAGTGAGTATATATCAATTCAGGATATCGATTAGTTGGTAGAAGTTCTGGATTCTGTTGATGCAGGTCATGATTTAATTATCGCCAATGATTAGTGCGCCTGATTTGATACTGATCATTGTTGCCAAGAGTGGAGTCGATTTTGACGAGGGTTCATCTGTTATGGTCATTTATCACACTAGCTATATTGTCTCATAAAATGAGGAAATCATGTGTTGATTGCCATTAATGATTTTATTCAGTTAGATGCGATTTTGTTGAGAAGTGAAAAAAATTAAGGCACCTGTATTATTCAAAGGAATTGGACATCCATGAAAGGGGTAATCTGAAGGCTATCATTGTTAGTCGCCGAATTGCCAGTGAAACAGGAACTGATTTGGAGGTTAATTCTTCACCAGCAAAGAGATTGTACAGAGCATGTGAATTCAGTTTGTATATAATATGTATATGCGTGTGTGCAATATGCACTCAACTCAACAAAGTCTTTTCCCAATTATTTGGGATCGGCATGAATCCTATCTTTCCATTCCATTTTGTTCGGTGCTATATCTTCAACTAAACAACACGATATCATGTTCTTTTTTACAATATCCCACCAAGTCAATTTAGGCCTATCTCCACCCCTTGTGTTACCATCAATACTAATTAAATCACTCTTCCTTACGGGGGCATCCATTGGTCTATGCTTGACGTGTCCAAACCATATGAGTGGATTTTCTCCCAATTTATCTTCTATAGGAGCTACTTTTACCATTTTAAGAATTTGTTCATTTGTAATTTTATCCTTTCGAGTTTTACAACAAATCCATCGTAGCATTCGCATTTCCGCCACACTCATTTCTGCATTTTTTTTAGTTGCTCAACCATCTTTCCCATATAACATGGCAGGTCTAATGGCCATCCTATAAAAAAATTCTTTTAACTTTAAAGGTATGCACCTATCACATAATACGTCGGTAGCACTTCTCAACTTAACCCAACCTGCTTTAATTCTATGAGTAACATCATCAATAATATCTCCATATTTTTGGATAATCGAACATAAATAACAAAAATGATAATTTTTAGGTATATCTTGACCCTCCAATTTTAACGCATCCTCGTATGTCCTCCCATTACTACTAAAATTGTATTCCACATATTATGTTTTAGTCCTGCTTATATTAAATTCTCTTGTTTCTAGAATTTCTCTCCACAATTCTAATCTAGCATTAATCCCCGTCTTAGTCTCATCCACTAAAACAATATCATCCATAAATAGCATACACCACGGCATCTCATCTTGTATTTTTCCAGTCAACTCATCCATAACAAGTGCAAAGAGATAAGGATTTAGTGCTGAACGTTGGTACAAACCTACAGTAATTGAAAATTCAATACTTTCTCACTGATGTTACTACTACAGTCGTGGTTCCATCATACATATCCTTCATCACATCAATATATCTACGAGTCACTCTTTTATTATTATATTGAATCCACCATATTATATCTATTGGTATTCTATCATACGCCTTCTCCAAATCTATTAAATCATATGAAGGCCCTTTTTTTTCTCCTTAAACCTCTCCATTAATCTCCTCAATAAATAAATTACTTCCATTGTAGACCTACTAAGCATAAATCCAAATTGATTCTTAGATACTATTGTTTTCAATCTCAATTTATATTAAATCACTCTCTCCCAAAATTTCATTGTATAACCCACTATAATTTGAACTTTATATGTCTCCTTTATTTTTATAAATAGGTACTAAAACCCTTTCTCCATTCATCAGGTATCCTATTAGTCATTATAATTCTATTAAGTAATTTTGTAAGCCAAGATATTCCTTCCTTCCTTCCCTAAGCACTTTCAGACCTCAATATGGATACTATCTGATCCTAAAGCCCTCCCTGTTTTCATATTTTTAGAGCAATTATAACCTTTGTTGTCTTAATTCTGCGAAAAAATATATTTTTTTGAGTCTCCCTAAGTTCCTCTATATCTACTCTACTCCCATTATCTTCATTCAATAACCTCTTGAATTAGTTTTTCTATCTTTCCATAATCTCATCATCGTTGACTAGGACTCTCGAATCATCACATTTAATGTGCTTAAATGTTATTAAAATCTTCAATTTTTTTGCCCTTAAGTTTAGTAAGCTTATACCTACTTTTTTCCCTTGTTGTGTTCCTAATTTTGTATAAAGATCATCACATGCCTTTGACTTAGCATCTCTTACCACTTTCTTAAATTCCTTTTTTGTCCATTTATATATCTCAAAATTGTCTTCGTTTCCAGTTGTTTGCCATGTTTTGAAGCACTTTTGATTTTTAGATTTTTACTATATTTTGTACTTCTTCATTCCACCAACAAGTTTCTTTAGATTGTGCCCCCTCGCCTTTTGATTCTCCAAGAATATCTTTAATATTCTCCTAATGCATGTGGTCATCGTATCCAACATTATGTTAGTCTCCTCTTCGGTATTCCGTGACGCTTCATTTAATATTTTATCCTTAAATAGTTTTAATTTCTCTCCTTTTATGTTCCACGCGGGTTAATCTTCTCTTTCCGTACTTGTAATTGATTTTTAATATCTATATCCAATACCATTATCAATGTTTATAAAGGTGCGAGGCGAGGCGTAAGCCTCACAAAAAAAAAGAACAAAATAATATGAAAAAATACTAATAAAACCATAAAAAATAAAGTAACAAAGAAATATAAAATAAAACTGCAAAAAAAAACATCTTTGAGGACTTTCTCAAATAGTATAACATTTTTTTCCCCCTGAAATGACTTTTTTACATATTGTTAATTTTTTAATATGGCAATAAATTAATTAATGCAAAATCAAATTGGCCGAATCATTTTTTTTAGTTTCATTAACATTGGTTATTTTATAATGACAATAAATAAATCAAGGCAAAATCAGATAGACAAAATCAATTTTTCAAGTTTCATTCACATATTGGTTATTTTTTAAAAACTTCTTTCAAGTTACAATAGTAAATAGTACAAGTTAAGTGCAATTTTAAAAGAAAAAGAGAAAAAAAAGGATAAGAGTTAGTAGATTAAAACGACATTTTATTTAAGTGCAATTTTAGAAAAATGAAGAACTTGGACCTTTAAAAAAATAGACTTCGTGAAGGAAGAAGAATTATTTATTTTTATTTATTTATTATTTTTTTTCGCGCCTCAGCAAAAAGGCGTGATGCACATCGAGGCGTAAGCTTCAAATTCAACCCTGAGGCTTAAGCCTTGAGGCATTTTTTGCCCTCCTCGTCTCGAGGCATAAGCCTCAAACACCTTTTTAAACATTGACCATTATCTTATGTTGTGATGTTAAGCTCTCTCTCGGGATGACCTCACGGTCTATACATGTTAATCGGTCTCCTTTCCTAGTAATAAAAAAGTATATTTGGCTATTTTGCGTTCTACTTTTATAAGTTGTTAAATGTTCAACCCTCTTTTTAAAACATGTATTTACTAATACAAAATCATAAGTCATCGTAAAATCTAAGATTAACTCTCCAACGTCGTTCCTATCTCCAAAACCATATCATCCATGCACTATCTCATATCCTGCACGATCTTCTCCTACATGTCCATTAAAATCTCTCCCTAAATAGATTTTCTCACCTACCAGTATTTCTTGAATTATTTCATGCATTTGTCCCCAAAATTGTACTTTAGTGTGCTCATCTAATCCTACTTAGGGTGTATAAGCACTAACAATATTAATTATATTTTCACTTAATTCCAGTTTTACAAGTACAAGTCTATACACTAACAATATTAATTATATTTTCACCTAATACCTGTTTCACAAGTATAAGTCTATCACCTTCCCTAATAACGGTTACGATATCATCCTTAAGGTTCTTATCTACTATTATTACAACTATGTTCCTATTTTTATGTTTTTCTGATATAATATAATTTAAACCCTATATTTTCTATTTCTCTGGCTTTCTCACTGCCCCCATTTAATTTCTTCTAATTAAGCTATAGCCCCATTTAATTTCTTCTAATTAAGCTATGTTAACTTTTCTTTTAGCATGGTATTCACTAACTCCATCCCTTTCCCTATTATAGTCCCTATGTTCCAAATCACTAACCTAAGTCTACTATCCTGCCTTCTTTACCCGCACATGTCCAGATTGTTTATGGAATCATTGCCTATTTCTCATCACACCTTGGCGCCGATGCGACACTCCTTGCCTATTTTTTTAGACATCTGGTTTTGAGACATGCAGTGGCAGGTGCGACGCATCGCTCAAGGGGAATGCCCTATTATTAGCGCGTATATTCATAGGATTCATGTTCATAAAAATCTGGCATAGTTTTAAGCTGACTGTCAATTACCTAACGCAATCCTCCTCCTTTATCCGAGTTTGGGACCAGTAGTGTCCAAAAAAATATATATAAGAAGTTAAGCACGACACAGGTGGAATTGCATGTGTGCAATATATGTATATAATATATTTAATGTTTCCATTAGGTTTTAGAAGGATGGGGAAGTAGGGAAAAAGATGAGGATATTTTGGTATGAAAATGTGTAGGGCTTGAGTCTAAACATTAATTAGAGGGCCTTTTCAACTGAAGGAGAATTTGTCCGATTCTGTGGGGTTGTCCATTTTTTTATTAGGTTGGGTGGTATCTCAACTATTGGCATTTATATAGTAGTGGTTAAGTTAAAAAATAAAACTGCTTATTTATTTTTAAACAATAGATAATTTAATATAGGAAATGAAGTGGTGTTATTACAACCCACTGAACTGGCATATTTGCCCACCTAACATGAGATGCTCTTAAGTTGGTAAAATAGTCACTAGCCTTTGCAGAAGATATATTGCAGATGCACATTTGAAACATACCCCTTTCTGCTAGGAAACAGAGGATACGTTTTCTACTCAGCAGGAGAGATTTCCTGTTTAGTTGGGATTGTGGGCTAGCTCTAAAACATAACAGAATAAGAAATTTACAGTGCTCTAGATACCAGCTACTATGCATGCATGAAGTTTTGAAGATTGATTAGGAAGTTTCGAGTTTCTGCACATAAATATATGGGTGACTTGCATTTAGGGGTCCATTTGTTATCCGTATTATGAGATTCCAATGTTTTCCATATAATGAATTTGGGGTTAAAAGTGTCATAAATACTCGAAAAGGCCATAAAGATCTTCAAAAATAGTCATAAAAAGTATGTATGACACTTTTTGATCCCAACCTCAAAACAAGAAAAAGCTTTGGACCCCAACTTCATATTTCCTACAACTAACACCCCAAAATGAAAATCACCCTAAATATATCTTGTAGCTTGTTGAAGAAGTTTTGAGTTGAATGCCAATGAGGTATCCAAATTTGAATGTGGCATTTTGTTCTGTTCTCTGTCGTAATATATGTGCTCCCTTTCTTTCATTTTTTTCCCTTTTCCATTCAAGGACTGCAGTTTCCTCGCAATTAAAACTTTCCTTGTGATAATTGATTATCTATCTTTAAAGATCTTGTCTACTTGATGAACGAATCATGATTAAGGTAATATTACTGAACGACTGGGAAATGAATAAATATACACTAGGTAATTAATTGGCTAATCAACTTCCCACAAATTTATTAAGTCTTTTGAAAATATGAGGATTTTAAGTTTTATTTATAAAAGAACTTGAATTGGTACTGACAATATGCCTCAGAGACGAAGATATTCTGAAATTTTAAATCTTCTGAAATTTGTTTGTAATAAGTAATAACCATTTTAACATAATTGCTTGCAAGTGGAAAGAATATCTGGAAAGAGCTTTTGACAATCCCAAAGTTTTTTCTTTCTTAAAACTATATGTATTTATTCATTTATTATCAGTTTTTTGCATTTCTTTTCACCCCTTAAATGTAATTTCAGTGCATGAAGTCTTACCAATCATTCAGTCCATCATAGCTCTCAAACCAATCCCTCACACATGAAAAATATGACAAATTTATGTATTCTCTTGTTGATTGGACAACATATTAAGAGCATAATTTTAACCAAGGAATCGGTGCGAGCAAAAATTCCTGTTGACTTATTGAAGTGAACCCATAATTTTAACCAAGGAATTGGTGCGAGCAAAAATTCCTGTTGACTTATTGAAGTGAACCCATTCTAATTTATGCCCAAATCTAATATTTGCCATTGTTTTCCAGGATGTGGTAAGCATTTTTGTTATTTTTACCTTTTTTTGTTCGTTAAATGTTCCTTTTACTATTCAGATAACAAGTCCTTCTGCTCATAGTGCACGTGGATTTTGCACAGGCCAAATGTTTAACAGGAAAGGAGAGGTAAGTAATTTCATTGCGTATTTTGTTCATACTGTGTTTGAAATTGGAAAATTAAAACGCGACGGATAGGAAAAAATTTACGATGACGTACGACATATTGTAGCGTATTTTTTCAATTCCTATATTTTTTTCTTCTTTGCTCCCCAATAGTTAACATAGCTATATTGTGTTTCGTTTTCATTCTTACTATGAAAATTGAAAATAGGGTAAATTAACTATGCATTTTGTTGCAAACACCCCTATCTTTCACTAAAGAGTCCCCAAAATGGGATCTTTGCGAAACAAAATACATAGGTTAGAGCGATTTTTTGCGATAAAAACAGTGCAGGAAGTTTCTAGCAAACATTGCGTACTTTAGAGAGGTTTTTGGCAATTGAAAATATTAACCGTGTTATTATCCACTTTAATCGCCAGCTTATCGTATCATTAACTCAAGAGGGTTTATTAAGGAAGGCAAGAACACCACCAGATGCTGCCGTCACATCAAAGATGTAGTGTTATGTTTGATGTACACAGAAGAGTATTGATAAATTAGTTTTATAGCAGTAAGTAATTGAAAATCATTATGTTGTGTAAACTATTTAGGGTTTTTGGATGTAGGAAAGTAGGGACAGGAGGGAGAAGTGCTTAAAATTCCATAACAGTTGCTTCCCTTCTGAAAGTAGGGAAAAATGCTTGGAAATTGTACTAAAACTCTGTTAATAACAGTGCCTCCATCTTAGATACATAGGCATTCTAATTAATTGAACTCTCATTCTTTGCTAGAGAGAGAGAGAGTTGAACTATCACTGGATATTGTATTGGGTTCCTAGCATTATATAAATGTAAAATCATGAAATGTTATAGGAGTGCTTGCACATTTATTGTCATTTTTTTTTAAAGAGTAGATTATTGTATCACAAACTCATAAACGAATTACAAAGAAACCGCTCGAGGGCAAGGGCGGAGCTAGGGGTGGGCAGGACTCTAGCCCACCCCAAAACAAAAGAATCATTTTCTTGTCCATACCAATTTAGCAAACTATAGTTCATCCCAAGACAACATATTTGATATTTAGACATGGGTATTGAAGAAAAAAATCAATTGTTTAAAATTTTAGGATTAAATTTGTTGTTGATTGGAATGGTTTTGGACAAACATGAAATTGAAATTGATATTCTACAAGTTAATTTCATTTTTTGTACTTATCTTGACTACTCTCTATATTTGACTTTAAGATTGTACCACTTGTGCGTATATGTTTGTAATAATTGGTATTTTAAAAATGCAATAATGAATGTATTTTTTTTAGATTGTAATGTGTATACGTTTTTTTCCAACGTCATTGATTTGGCAACCAACTTTGGCTTTTTGGGAATATAAATGAAAATTCCAGAAAAGCTATTTTTTCTCACTCAAGGGTCTGGTTGGTTAACGAATAAATATTCCAGGCTATCAAAAGTGAAGTGGTACAATTATCGTTCAAATATTTGAAATTAATAATTCGTTTGATTGACGTTGATTTTTTTACGATGAAAATAGTTATTTTTCTTCATTTTATAATTATTTTTTGGTGTTTGATTTCAAATACATGACATGTGAAAAATAGTTACAAATATTTGAAGTACTTCATGGTTTTATCATTTTCACCCCTAAAATTGATTTCGTGGAAAACTTTACAATTAAGATCAAACTACTCTCACTCTCCAATCCCTTTTCAACTTTGTAATCAAATTCATCCAAAAAAATTTGTTAGTTTGAAAATGTAATTAAGTGTGCACACCAAAATTTTAAATAAAAACAATGAACAAAATTCTACTCCACATAGGTGAAATCAAATTTCATTATTTTTTCATCACTTGCAAATTATTCATCTCAAAGCAATCATATGACCAATTTATTATGAGGTTGTCGTAATATTATTTCACTCGTTTGATAAGTCTTGGCTCCACCCTTGCCCAAAGGCCTCCGGTTGCTTAGAAATCCAATCCAAAGGGAGTGAATTATTCAGCTGAGAGGTAGCAACGCAATGGTCGACCATGTTTTTTTATTAGCAAGAAATAAATTTTTAAATAACATGACAACACTCTAATATCTAAATTAACAGCATGCATCTCCCATGGAGGAGTTAGATCAGTGTGGAGATGGATCTTGGTTGCGCAATTGACACGACTCAGAATGTGTCTCTAAGGTGTGTACTCTCTAGGCTCAAGTGCAAGCCTGTCGTTCAAGTAATAATCCGACAAGTCGGGTATCGATCCTCAGGGAAAAAGGACAACGGAGTTGTGACGACGGGATAAGAAAGAGGAATCCTAACGTTGACTCTAAGAAGAAAAGAAAAAAATTGATTTTGGGTTTTTGGGATTGATTAAACTAAATGCAATTATGAAACTATGATAAAATATGCAACTAACTAAATTATCTAGATTAAGAATGAAGGATTGAATTGAAACTTTGAACTAAATGATGAGAAAATAGGATGGGAATACAATCCCCCAACCCTAGTGTAGTGTAGTGATAACGTTGATCATAAATTTATCCGATTAATTCAAACCCGGAATTTAGTACTCCCAAGCATTATGTATACGAGGTTCAAGCCCGCGTCATACCTAATCTGAGGATGAGTAAATCGGTATCGCGGTAATTACATTCAAATTGTACTCTAAATCATCACGAGTACCCAGAGGCAAACGAGATATAAAGATCTACAATTCTTAAGAAATTACGCGATACGATTTAAATTAATCATTAAATTCAGCGGATCGACGTTATACACACGCACTAACACATCAGGTTGGGTTCATGCATCCCAACCTTGAAAAACCTAGCCGGACATGTTAAATGGACTAATGCATGAAATAATAACGTTGCATGTGTATGAGTTCATGATAAAACTAAATCTAAACATGTAAATACGTATTATGAATGCGAAAACAAGTTGAATCTAATGGGAAAACAAAGCATGCAAGAACAATAATAAGAAACAAGAATTTTGAATTAAAACTAGAAAAGCAAACCCGAAACAATGAATTCTTGAAGTAATTTTAGCCCTTGATGTTCCTAGATGTTCCTCCCCTTTCTTTCTATCAAAAACTCTCTAAAAATGGCCCTAAAAGCTGCTCTTAGGTTAATGCCTTCGTTCCCCACAAGTTTGGAGTCTTTTAAACCTATTAGGAGACTTGGAGACCAATCCAAATGAAAGACAAAATTCGCGTGTCAGGTACAGCGAACCGGTTCGCAGGTACAGCGAACCGGTTCGCATGTACCAGCCTGGTCTTGCTCTCAGCACTTAGATTTTTTTCTGGTTTCTCTTCTTTTCTTGGATTTTTCTTCAACTTCAACTGAGCATAACTTTTCAACCGTAGCTCGGATTTGGGTGCCGTTTCTTCCAGTGTGCTCGTTGTTCCGAGATCTTCAACTTTCCAGAAGGCCCCACCTCCAGAATCGGGCTGTAAAATTACGAAAATGCCCTTGAACTTGCCTTCCTAGCCTTTCTTCTATGATTTTTCCGCAACTTCAAGGGGTCATAACTCTTTCATCGAAGCTCGGATTGAGGTGCCGTTTTTTATGGTGTTCTTGTAATTGAAAGATCTTAAACTTTATAGTTGGACCCACTTTCGGACTAAGGCTGAAAAATTACGAAAATGCCCTTGAACTTGCCTTCCTAGCTTTTCTTGCACTGTCTTGCTTCCTCCTTTGCACTGCTTGCATAATTAACCTGTAAAACCAATAGGAGAAGCACAAAACACGCAATACTCGCCAAGAAGGTTAGAAGCATAAAAGTGAATCAAATCCATATATGTTACATCATTCGGGTTCACAAAAGTACTGAAATTAGGGGGATAAATATACAATATTTATGCCCAATCAGCAATTCGACTCAATGATGCAATGTGCTAAGTCCTTGCATTTAGCCAATATTCCTCTCTGACTTTTGTCGGTATTGCTGACAAAGGAGAGGATGCATGAACATTCTTGCTCACACCTTCCAATAACCTTCTAGAGCTGTCTTGAACCACATAGCCAATCACAACATCACTGGAATGAGGATTTAAAGCCGCATTGCAATTGACTTTGGTGCTAGCCGAGTCAGGGGGAAACCCATATATATGATTAACCAATGGCCAGTGCTTCTCAAAATCCTGAAAGCCGCCCCAGATTCATGGATCGCGTTTAGAAATTAATTGATTGCTTTCCTTCCATATTAGCCACGAGGTCAATGCCATTCTTCTTAGCAATGCCACTACATCTTCATTATCGGAAGCCGCTTTAATGGCAGTTGAAGTCCATTTGGGGAGAGGAACCTCCTTAGCGCCTTGGATCCAAAACGTGAGACCTGTCCATACAGAGTGTCCATGAACACCTAAAATGAGCACATTGAATGGATTCCACCTCTAAACTACAATAGGACATAAATAAAAGTTTTGTATATTTTTTGGGAAAAAAAGTTTTCTTTGGTAAATTAGGCAATTTTATAGACCTTCTACCAGAGGAATTTAATCATCGAAATGACCTTTAAGTGCCACACCTTTGGGTGTGGAATAAAGGAGGAGGATGGCTTAGATTTAGCCATCTCCAAAGAGCCTATAAGGATCATTTAACATTATAGGAACCAATTTAATAGTAGAAATGATAACTTCTTCATGAGAAAATATAGACTATATACGATTTAAATCCCATGGAGATATTTTTTGGGAGAATAAGATCAGCTGCCTCAGAGATATTGCAACCCGCCGGTTTTGGGGGGTAGAAACCTTGAGTCAACGTTTGGAAAACCGACTATCCCTCCTTATATCAACTGATTCATCATTTATGACTTATTTTTTCATCCCTCTTAATAATATTTCCCTTCCTTCCAACAATCTAGTCCACGTCCGTGAGGCCTTGGATCCCTTTTTAGCCTCCAAAAATATTGTGTAGGGCAGTGGACAACCTTGATAATTGAAGCCCAAAACTATTGGGCTCAATTATGAACCGCTAACCATGCTTTGCTAATAAGGCGAGATTAAAATTTTCATAGTCTTCGTAACCCAAGATGCCTTTATATTTGGAAATATCAGACAGAATCCCAACTTTTCCAGGAAATTGGTTCTTTTATCTATATCATTTCCCCGCCTAAATCTTCTAACAACGTGATTGATTTTATTAATTTTGTTGGACAACTTTGTCAGAATATAGATACTAAAAATTGCGACGATAGGGCTTATATGTAAACAAAGCTGATCAGTGTCGGCTTATCAGTTGGGGAACGATTTTTCAGTTTCCACCCTTGAAGTTTCTTAACAATTCTATGATAAATTAAATTTCAGCTCTCACTTATAAAGTTGCCCCAAAGTGATAACATCCCTAAATTTTTGCTTTCGAATCTAATGGATTGATTTGTAATCTGCTGCATAGGTGGGCTTTGGCCACTGTTGATACAAAATTTAATCTGCTGACGTGGACCAATCACTTGAAGACACGTGTCAACCTATATAGCAAATACGAATACGTTCTACGAGCAACTCATACAATCCGAGCAGCTCAAGCGCACCGAGCAACTCAGGGACCCCGAGCTACTTAAGCGGTCCGAGCAGCTTAAGTGGTCCGAGCTACTTAAAGTACAACGCATCCAAATCAAGAGAATCAAAGAGACGAATGCGCATTAAATGTTCATTATTATCGTACAGATGTAAATGTCTACTAGATAACAACGCATTGTCCTTTCATTTGTACAGCCTCAAGGCTATAAATACATTGTAACCTCCTCATTAGAAGGGGACTTCGGATTTCTTGGTAAACTCACTTATCAAGAATTCTAGGAAAATGGTCAGTAATACAAAAACAGTGGACGTAGGCCATTCTTATAAGGCTGAACCACTTTAAAAATCTTTTGCCTTATTTATTTTATTTGTGATTAATAAATTAGAGATAATCTAATTTTTTACATCAACAGATTGGCGCCGTCTGTGGAAAACGACTGTACTTAGCATTTTTCACCAAAATAATTCAGCATCAATGGCCAATAATCCGGAATCCAGCAATCGAAACACTGGGATCCCTCCAAATCATATATTCCCCCAAATGTTCAAGATCTAGCTGGTATACTGGCTATCTTGGCCCAAGGCCAGACGGCCATGCAAGAAACCATGCGACAACTTATACGAACTGTTCAAGGTGGAGTGCCGGCCCACTCAGGACAACGAAGTATTCAGAGAATTACTCGTTTACCTTCCTCGCGAACTAGACGAACGCTATTCCCAGAGGAATCTCGATCTAGATGCACCGAATCATATCGTACTGAGAGATCTAATGATCCTTCTTATCAACCTGGTCGGACTTCCTCGGTACGAGCTACAGATTCTCAACGAAACGTCACTCTATCCTCGGAAAGGACCAGTGCTCTAGAAAGGTTAAGTAGAGTCTCTCCTTTTGATCGTTTGGGCCCTAGGAGGAATAGAAGTCCTTCTAGGATTGCGTCGAGGAACTCTCCACGACCATCCGACCTAAGGGAAGGCTCTGCCCAATCATGACCAATTGCCCGCAATGAAAGATCCCAAGAGGCAAATTCGGTGCGATCAGTTGCTCGAACCAACAGGACCGAGGAGAGAAATGGTGCATGGAAGGGCTCTATTCAGAGGTTAGAGGACAGATTAGGGGAAATGGTTAAATCCAAGAATCCTCTATAAAGAACTTTTGTCCAAGGGACACCATTCGTACAGGCAATTGTGGATTTTTCCACACCATTAAAATTCAAAGCTCCTATGGTGACACCTAAGTATGATGGAAAAACTGATCATGTCCTTCATATAGAACAGTACCAAGCTGCTGCCGATATTTATGCAGTTCCAGACGAGATGAGATGCAGGGTATTTTCAGGAACTCTTACCGGATCAGCTCAGATATGGTACAACCACCTTCCTCAGGGGAAGATTGCAACTTTCCTTCAACTGGCATAACTCTTTATAGGGAACTTCTATTTTGGAGCAAAACCAGTCAAACGAGTAGCGCACTTGCTGAGTGTTAGACAAAAGGCAGGTGAAAGCACCAGGGACTATATTACTCGTTTCAATAATGAGAAACTTGAAGTCATTGATTATGAGGAGGAAACAACAATTACTGCCCTGATGAGTGGACTATTGCCAGATAAGTTGTACTATACTCCAGCCAAAGATCCACCTAGGACCATGGCAGAACTAATGACAAAAGCAACCAAGATTATGAACGCCGAGGAAGTCATGGTCGCGAAGAAGAATACAGACACGAAGGAAACCAAGGTTGAGGCTGACAAGACTGAGAAGAAGGATCGGAGGAATAATGGTGGCAACAAGCAGTCGAAAGCAAAGCAAGCACTGAAACAGTTGAAGAGATTTGGAATTATACCCCTCTGAACGTAGAGATAAACCACATTCTGGAAGAGATCAAGAACAACGAGGAGCTAAACTGGACAGAAAAACTGAAGGCATATCCTGACAAGAGGAATAAGTCCAAATATTGTGAGTTCCATAAAGACTATGGACACATCACCAAAAATTACATAGCTCTCCAAAATGAAATTGAAGCACGCATCAGACGAGGAAAACTGCCTAAGTATGTTGATCACCAAAATGGTGGAAAGGCCAGCGACCGAGGAAGGCAAATATCTAAATCTCCTCGTCGAGCAAAAGAAGACAAGAAGAGAGACCACGATGATGATCCCGACCTTCCTAAAAGACCAAGACAGCCAGAGCGTGAGGTATTTTCAATCCATTTTGTATCATTTGAATGTAATGTTATTATATGTGGAGATGCAGGAGGTGGAGATCTTACTGCAGAGAGGAAATCCTACCTCAATGAAGCTCAAGCTTGCTCATACATACAACGAATAAATTTGTCTGAAGATGATCGCCCGAGGAAGGTTAATAAAGACAAACTAGTTCACTATATCCTCATGATGACCCATTGGTGATCATGATGAGAATGAAGGAAGTGGTGATTTCACGAGTACTGGTAGATAATGGTAGCTCAGCAGATATCATGTTTTATCCATGCTTTGACAGTTTGAATCTGAAGCTAGCCCAGTTGGAGCCATATCATAGGCCCCTCCTTGGTTTTACTGGTGAGAAGGTTTTTCCACTTGGGATGATCAAGTTGGATATGCTTATTGGTACATGGCCTTCTTGTCGAACAGAAAGAGTACGCTTTTTCGTAATGAATAAAAATGTCCAATCAGCCTACAATATCATCATGGGAAGGGTAGGTCTGAAGAAGTTCGAGGCGGTACCATCTACTGTACATCAATGTTTAAAATTCCCAACTAATTTTGGAGTAGGAGTTGTGAAAGGCGACCAGAAAGTAGCTCGGGAATGCTACTATTCATCTGCTGAACAAGAAGAACGTGAAGAAGCCAGAAAGAAGATTGCTACCTATCAAGTGGATAAAATAGAAGATGTAGAGATTGAAATGTTAGACCCTAGAGACGAGTCTCAACTCGTGAAGGGCCAGGTCATAGAAGCTACAGAAAATATCATTCTGGACGACGAGCATCCAGAACGAACAATTCAAATTGGTGCATCACTGGATGTATCAATAAAACAGGAATTGATAGCAGACTTTCGCATGGAGTCATGAAGACATGCCAGGGATAGACCCGAGTTTCCTGTGTCACGAGCTAAACCTGAAAAAGGAAGTCAAGCCAGTGAAGTAGCGAAGAAGAGTGTTCAGTCCTGAGAAGAACCAAGCTATACAGGAAGAAGTAGAGAAAGTACAAAAAGCTTTTTTTATTGAGGATGTCAAATATCCTGATTGGCTAGGAAATGTGGTGATGGTGAAGAAGAAAAACAATAAGTGGAGGATGTGTGTGGACTTCACCGATCTTCATAAAGCATGCCCAAAGGATCATTTTCCTTTACCCCGAATCGATCAACTGGTGGATGCTACCTCGGGGCATGAATTGTTGAGTTTCATGGATGCTTATTCTGGTTACAACCAGATTAAAATGAAGCCTGAGGATAGGGAGAGTACCTATTTTATCACTCCAAGGGGAACTTATTGCTATAATGTCATGCCTTTTAGACTTAAAAATCCAGGTGCAACATATCAGCGGCTGATGAATAAGGTGTTTGCAGAGCAAATCAGTCATAACATGGAGGTTTATGTTGATGATATGCTGACGAAGAGCAAGAAAGTTGCTGATCATCTCGTTGACCTAAGTCAGACCTTAAATCAACTAGAGAAATATCAAATGAAGCTGAATCCCACCAAATGCATATTCGGAGTACGAGAAGACATGTTTCTCGGATATATTGTTAACCAACAAGGAATTGAGGCGAACCCTGAAAAGATCAAGGCTCTATTGGAGCTACGATCTCCAATGACGAAGAAGGAAGTGCAAAGTCTTACAGGGCGAGTTGCAGCACTTAATAGGTTTGTCTCACGAGCAACTGACAGATGCCTACTATTCTTCAAAACACTCCGAAAAACTTTTGAATGGAATGATGAATGCGAGGAGGCCTTTCGAGAATTGAAGAAATATCTGGGAACACATCCATTGTTGTCTAGACCAGTGATGGGAGAAAGATTATACTTATATCTGGAAGTATCAGAGATTGCAATTAGCTCGGCGTTGATAAGGGTGGAGGACGGAGTACAAAAACTAGTCTATTACACCAGCAAGGCTTTTTGAGGGGTAAAAATCAAATATCCAAGGCTGTAGAAGTTGGCACTAGCACTGATTGAAGCAAGCAGAAGGATGAGGCCATACTTCCAAGCCCATACTATAGTGGTGTACACCGATATGCCATTAAGACAAGCTCTGCATAAACCGGAGAAATCAGGAAGATTGATGTACTGGGCAGTAGAACTTGGTGAATATGATATAATTTATGAGCCTAAATCGTCACTCAAATGGCACGCAGTAGCGAATTTTATCGCAGAATTTACTCAGGAGAATTCCTCCGACGAGCAAGAGTTGAAAACAGACCAACTTGTGGAGGTTACAGGATCATCAAATTTAAACCCCGACCGACTTATGTCAGTGGACGAGCAGCGAGAAGCATTGGAGGAGGACAAAAGGAAGCATCAAATATTCCACCGAGGAACTCTGTCATACCAAGAGTTTGATAATAAGGTACCTGTGTGGAATTTGTATGTAGATGGATCTTCGTGCACTATAGGCAGTGGAGCAGGGATTGTTCAAAACAGTCCGAATGAGATTGATGGGGAGTATGCTCTGGGTTTTCAATTTAAAGCCTCTAATAATGAGGCAGAGTATAAAGCAATGATCGTGGGTCTAAGACTGGCCAAAACCATGAAGGAAGAGCAAGTCGTTGTGTTCAGTGACTCCCAGTTAATCGTAAATCAAATCCTGGGGGTGTATGCAGCAAAAGGAGAATTAATGGCCAGGTATCATGCAAAAGCTATAGAGGTTGTATCATGTTTTACTACAATTCAATTGATTAGAATACCAAGATTGGATAATGCAAGAGTAGATGCCCTAGCTCAGTTAGCATCAGCCACACGCACCGAGCTACGAAGAACAATACCAATAGAAATCCTGGCTGGTCGGAGCATCGATGAAGATCTGATGATAAACTTCATCTCCCTTGACTTGGGACCATCTTGGATGGATCCCATCAGGGCCTATATTGAAAAGGGGGATTTACCAAATGATAAACTCTCATCCAAGAAACTAAAGTTTAAAGCTTCTCATTATGTATTGACCGATGACATTTTATATAGACGAGGAATTATAGCAGGGCTACAAAGATGTGTCCATCCCTCCAAGGTGAAGGATTTGATCGAAGAGGTTCATGAGGGATCTTGTGGAGCCCATGTAGCAGGTCGGACGCTCTTGTGAAGAATAACGACGTAGGGATATTACTGGCCGACGATGAGAGCTAATTGTGTAGCTTATGCCAAGAAGTGCGATAAATGTCAACGCTTCTCTTCTATCCGAAGAACTCACCAAGCATTGTTAACGCCCATCACGTCTCCTTGGCCATTCTCCATGTGGGGAATAGACTTGGTCGGGCCACTTAAAATGAGTAGGGGAAGATTTAAATACCTCGTGGTTGTTGTGGATTACTTTACCAAATGGGTGGAAGCTGAGCCTCTCATTGATATGACATACGAAAAAGTCTATCAATTTATTTAGAAGACTATTATCTGCAGATATGGTCTTCCACATGCATTCATTACTGACCATCGAACTCAGTTTGATAACGAGGAGTTTTCTGCATATTGTAATCAATCCAATGTACTGAAGACCCATTCTGCACTAGGCCGTCCCCAAAGCAATGGGCAAACTGAGGTGATAAACAGAACGCTGCTGAATGGTTTGAAGAAAAGACTAGATGATGCAAAAGTAAATTGGATTAACGAGCTACATTATGTGCCGTGGGCTTATCGTACCACACCACGAACGACGATAGGAGAGTCTTCATATATGCTGGCATTTGGAAGTGAGGCAGTCATACCTGCTGAATTGGGTCTGCCCACGCATAGGGTACTTAATTTCAATTCTCCTGTCAGTGATTTGATGAGAAGATTAGACCTAGATATGCTCAAAGAAGTTAGGTAGACCTACAGAGTAACATAAGTTGTTCGTCCAGGGACATACAGGATTGAAACATTGGAAGGAGAAGAATTCAAGAATGCATGGAATGCAAAGCATCTGTGCAAGTATTATCAGTAATTGAAATTCCTATGTAATATAGTTTCTTCGGTATGAATAAAGTGTTGGATGCTTTACCCAGTTCTCTCTTTTTGTTGAAATTTTTTCGGAATATTAGTGCTACACACTACACATCAAATTTCAGAGCAATTACCACCAACTCCAGTTGGTCGGAAAATCAACTACCACCAACTCCGGTTGGTCGACCAATTACCACCAACTCTGGTTGGTCGGTAAATCAATTACCACCAACTCCGGTTGGTCGACAAATCAATTACCACCAACTCCGATTGTTCGGCAACTAATTACCACCAACTCCGGTTGGTCGGTAAATCAACTACCACCAACTCCGGTTGGTCGGCAAATCAATTACCACCAACTTCGGTTGGTCGGGAACTAATTATCAAGAACTACGGTTGGTCAATAAATCAAATACAATCAACTCCGGTTGGTTAAACTAAGCAGGAATATGGGATGCAAATCATTTCATTGCTTAGGCCCAAAGAGTGACAAGTCACTATAATCAAACAACAAATGGGACAAGTTCCATTATCCAAAAACAAAATAACAAGCAAACAAGGATATTCTATAAACTATTTAGAATAAAATGGAATAGCAAAAGACTAAATTTCTTCATTCAAATCAAATAGAATTACATATGATGTGAAAAATGTACTTCATTACATAAAAAAATCCTATTCTATTGATTTTTTCCCTTTTGCCTTTGAAACAGGTTCTACCCCAGCAGGAGGATCATCTAATGCATAAGAGGAATTGATAAAATTCACATCTCGAAGCATTCTAACATTCATTACAGAAGGCCGCTCAAGTAAGTGCTCTGGACGAGATATCTCAAAATTTGCATGAAGACTGTAATCGCTGAGATACTTGAAGATCAAGCATTGAGGAATTACCCGAGCAGGAATCCAACTGATGTCAAGCTTAAAAGGTGGCACAGGAAAATCGAGCACTCCAGGGTCATAATAATCCCATAAGTAGTGGCCCTGCTCCAATTTAACACACACAGTGCATTCAACCACCCTTGCTTATACCCCTCGTTATTCGACTGCTTAATACGAGCATCAAGATGGTAGAGGGATTCATTATACCCAGCCATCCAAAACTCTCTGGGTTGTTTATGGAATTGATATGTTAACCTCTCCAGTTGCTCGTGGATATTCTTCACCAGAATCTCCTTATTTTCCAAGGTAGAGCTCTGGGTAGAAAGTTGTTTGCTGATGTTCAGAATCTTCTTAGACATTTCTGCTAAAGCTTGATTCTTCACCATCAACTGAAATGCCTGATTCTCCAAGGCTGATTGAGTTCTCGCTTCTTCAATAGAAATTCGAACAGCCCTTGATCATCCACGAGAAGAAGATCTCGCTCGTCCACGAGTAGATGTGGAAGGCCCAGCTCTTTTCAAAGTTTCCAACTCATCTCGTAAGTTGGCATTTTTTACCTCCAAAAAAGAAAAACCTTCATCATTTACAGGGACCAAGGCTCCCGAGGAAGATGCAACAGATTTAAGTTATTTTATCTCTTCTTGCAAAGCGATGTTCTCCTGCTCCAACAACTTAGCAGTATGCATGTGCTCTTCAACTTCAAGCTTTAGAACACTCTCTTTCTTCTCATAAGCAGAGATAAATTTGTCATACCCTTTGTGAGCACTCAATTGTTGATATTTTTTCTCGTATCCTTGGTGTAAAAGGGTAGAAGATTCTTTATATTGCTGTTAGAGTTCCTCGATAGTTCCTTGGAGATCTTCAATCATCTCATAGTAAGCCACATTGTTGGCAACTGGACGATCGAGCAAACACTTCAGGTATTGGTAAGCTTCAACTGCTCGGTCAGAAGCACCTGATTCGAGGATGCCGATTATCTCGACCACATTAAGATCTGTATGGCCATAGTTAAAATAATCATTGCATTTCTTCATCAATTCTGTGTCATGAGAAGATAAAATCTCCATCCTGGCCATAAACTAGCAAAGAGAAGAAATAAAAAGAATAAATAATGATGCAGACAGAGAAAGTAAAAGAGAAAGTAAAGATGAACAACCAAAGTTTGAATTTTTATTTCATCATAAGAGAAAATACAAAGTTTGAGGTTACATTCAGTAGAACAACAAAATAAAATCCCGAGAAACTTTACACCTTCTCCTTGTTCCCTACGACTTCCTCAGAAGGTTTGGAGGAAGAGACTGGTTTCCCGAAGGGCAAGATTAGCTACTCGACAGAAGTACTGGTTGGTTGGAGTTGCTCGGAGCAGGGTTGAACAAAAGGAACAGCAGGGACCTGATCTCCAATTATAAAAAAAGACTCATCTGAAGAAGCTTCATCCTCTTCTTCTTCTCCAGGAGAGGGAGGAGGTCCATGAGTGTGCTGCTGAAATAATTCAGAATTCTCAGCAACTTTCAGCTCTTGCAAGGCTGCAACCCATCCATCCCTAAAATATTTGATGCTAGCATACTCCATTTGAGAAGACATGGCAGCCAGGCCCTTGTTCCAGCCTTTGTCCCAACCAACACTGAATGATTTTTTAACTGCCTTCTTCCTTTTTGCCTTCTCCGAGGAGGTCCTTTCCCCAAGGAGCTCCTCGGTAGCCTTCAACTTCTCTTCCACCTCCATTTTCTGTTGCTCAACATCTTGAAGTTTAACAACTTCCTCTTAAGCATACTTGAGCTTAACTTCCAGCTCCTTATTGCTTTGTCCAAAGTCTTTGTTACTCTGCTCAAACTCCTTCAATTTCTTCTCTAATTCCTTGGAGGCATTCAGAGCTTGATTTCTGTCCAGCTCAATGGACTTAAATTGCTTCTCCCAAGCAACCTTATCTTCCTCGTACTTTTAACGAGAGTCTTTTAAAGACTGGGTCAGACTAACAAAAGCTTCCTCTACTTCTCCCGAGGAACTTGAAGCCTTGATAGCTTCATCCTTCTTCAAAATGCTGTTGAAACACGTCACCAGCTGAAAAAGAAAATCACTTAAAGTCAATACATGAACATAATATTAGAAAATAAAAGGGTCAAGTTGAAGATACTTACTGAGGCAATGTGTTGAGCAGCCAGGGTAGTAACATCGATAATTTGTCTCCTAGTTTGTTTACTATAGCTGCTGAATGTTTTAGTAGAAATATCGATAATTTGTTCAAAAATGGTAAAGCTACTCCTTTCTCCCATCCTAGGAATTGTAACTTGATTTCTCATTTGGCTTATGCTGATGATATTATAATCTTTGCTAATGGGTGCAAGAAAAGTTTACTTGCTATTTCCAAATTAATTAAAAATTATGAAAAAACCTCAGGTCAGTCTATAAATGTCTCCAAAAGCTCTATTTATATTGATCATAATATCTCCCCGACTATTAAATCTAAGGTGGGAACTTTTTCTGGATTATCTATTAAATCTTTGCCTATGAAGTATTTAGGTTGTAACATTAATAAAGGGAGGATGAAGCTGTCTCATTTCTCTGATCTTATGTACTCTATAAGAGATAAGCTTAACTCTTGGTCGTCTAAGTTGATATCTCAAGCAGGTAGGTCCACTCTGATTAGAAGTGTTCTGTTATCTATCCCTATTCATATCATTTCTGTTATTAGCCCCCCTAAAACTATTATTAAAAGATTGCATAATATCTTCTCTAAATTTTATTGGGGTGGTGTTAATAAAGTTAAACCTTACCAATGGTCTAATTGGGATAAATTGTGTTTTCCTTTTGAAGAAGGAGGTTTAAATTTTAGAAGAATGGAAGATATCATTAACGCTTCTAGCATGAAATTATATTGGAAGTTTTTATTTGATAAAGGTATTTGGGCATCTTTTATGAGATCTAAATATCAAAATATTATGTTTTCGAATTCTGGATCCTCTACTATTAGAAGAATTAAATCTATATCTAGCATGGCTGATGATCACATAGATTTAGAAAATCAAATTTGGATTCCTTCATATTCTGGAGATTTCTCTTTGAAAGATGCTTTTCAAATATGTAGGAAAAATAATCCTATTTCTCTCACTTGGATAATAAATTGGGCTATAGATTGTCCCATAAAAATTTCTAATTTTATTTGGAAACTTCTGAATAATTATGTGCCTTTTGAGAATGAAATCCAAAAAATTGGTATAAGACTCGCTCCAGTTTGCAGGGAATGCTTAGCTAATGATGATAGCGATAAACATGTTTTGCTTGAGTGTAATTTAGCTAGAAAAGTATGGCAATTTTTTTGTCATCTATTTAAAGTTTCTCCTAAGTATACTTCTTGCAGGGCTATGCTGTTATCTTGGTGGATGATTAAAAATAAAAAAGACTTCCTTCAAGTTCTTTTTGTCATAACTCCTAAAATTATTTTTTGGGAATTATGGAAGGCTAGAAATAGATTGGTTTTTGAAAACTCTAAGTCTTCTGATAATTTAGTCATAAATCAAATTATTTTTTTAGCTTCTTCTGTTCTACAAAATATAAAAATCTATGATAGTCCTAATTCTGAAGATTTTCAAATCACAAATCTATTTCAAGTTCACATTAGTCCTAAAGTTGTTCAGATAATAAAATGTGTTTGGTCTAATCCCCCAAGTGGAGTGTTTAAATTAAACATTGATGGTGCCTCGAAAGGAAATCCGGGTAATAGTGGTATTGGAGGGGTAATTAGAGATTCCAACGGGAATTTTATTGTTGGGTTTGAAAAATCTATAGGAGTTCAAACCTCATTTATTGCTGAAAGTTTGGCCTTTGTGGAAGGTATGAAATTGGTTACTCAATTAAATATCCAAAAAGTGATAGTGGAATCTGATTGCAAGCTATTAATAGATGTGTTATTGAAGAAGGCTAAACCTCCTTGGCAAGCTCGAAAGATTCTTCAAGAAGTCCAATGTTCTGATGAAGTGATTTTTAAACATATATGGAGACAATCAAACTCAGTTGCTGATCATTTTGCTTCGAGGGCATCTCTGTTTAACTCGCACTTTATATACTGGGATCAAAATTCTCTTCCGAGGTTGGCTAAAGGATTACTTAAGCTAGATAGGCTGCACACTCCACAAATAAGGCATAGAATCTTTAAATTGTAAATGGGGTTGAGATAAATCCCCATATTTATTTCAAGTTTTTCATGTAATGGGGTTATTATAAATCCCCATATTTATCGCTTTCTAGCTAGAGTATTGGACCCAACCTCTAGTTTTTTAGTTTCCTTGGGTTTGTAAGCTTTGGAGAGGCTTTTTCTCCTAACTTTATTAATAAAACGTGTGGAGGTTCCGTCCCTCTTTGCTAAAAAAAAAAAAAAAAAAAATTCTCTCACGAGAAAAAGTATCTTCAATGCCTTGGACTTTTGGGACAATCCAGGATCTCACCAAACTCACAGCAGAGCTCGGAGCAACAAAAGATGGAACACTACCTTCAATATTTAAAGGTTGAGAAACAGGTTCAGCAGGTCTCTCAGAAGAGGTTTTATTTAACCTCCTCGGAGGAGCAGGAACAATTTCCATTAAAGACGTTGTCTTTGTTGGTGATATGAGAATAACCTCACTCGGAGGAGAAATATCAACAGTCTTGCTCGGAGCCACAGGGGGCTTCTCGCTAGTTTTCTTGGCATCAACAGGAGGGGGTACATCTATAGTCTTTGTCCTTTCTTCTCGGACATCTTGTTTACTTTCTTTGCCTCCACATTATCAGAGGCAGACTTGTCAAAAAAGGCAGGAGCTCTTCTCCTCTTCATCAGATCGCTGATAGGAATACTTGACTCAGAGGAAGAACCTTCCACACTAGTCTAAGAGGCTAGTACTTGGTCAAGATTAACCACCACTGGACGAGGATGAGCAGTGAAAGATGAAGTATAGCACTTGTACTGCAATAAGTAAGAAGCATATCTAATATGTTCCTCGGCAACAGATTGGTGCAAATCCCAGATAAGTTTTAAATGTTTCAAATTAACGCCAGCTTCTTTTGGAGGTTTTCTTTTACTGTCAATTGTAACAAATAAAAACAAATGTTAGTGATGCATTTTATCAAACATAAAGAAAATAAGATTTCAAAAAATAAAAACAACCTATCCCATTGCCATAAGGTGGACATCTGGGACCTTGGTATACATCATCTCCATTTAAGGGAGGGTGTTGCCAATTTTTCATGACCACTCCATGTTCAAAGTAATCCCTATTGGCATCAGTAAGATTGACAACTAACGCTCTATTCAAAAAACTAGTTTTTAAATAGAAAGTACTATCGCTGATAACCCATCTATAACAATACATAATCTCTGGAATCCCTAAATGGGTTCCATGAAGTTGATTTAACCTGTGTACGCCATTAACTATCCTCCATGTATTTGGAGCTATTCTTACAGGTACAACATCAAAATATTGGCAAAACTCCAAACACAGGGGATTTGGCGGGAAAGAAAAGCCGCAGTCGGCTACAAAAACACTGGGGAACCAATGTCCCTCAGGCAAAGAAAAATAATCAAAAAGTTCAGAAAGTTTTTCCAAAATAACCCACGAGGGGATTGAAAATTCAGATCGAAATTTGTTCAGTGAATCAACAAGATAAACCATGATGAACAGAGCAAATAAAAGAAAGGGAAGAAAATCTTACAGAAAAAGAGAGATCAGTTGACAACGAACAATGGAAAGAACGAAGGCACAAGATACAGAGGAAATGAAGAGTTCAAAGATACAGATTTGAAAACTTAAAGATGATAGAATTTTCGCCGCGCTTAAATACTTTATCTCAGGAATAGAAAAAGACAATGATTACAAGGCAAGACATTTGCGTTTTTGGCAGCTAAAAGAATAAAAGGGCACAAATATCGAAACGATCGTGGAAATTAAAAATATTTATGAAGCTTGATATTGTGTGCTAAAAAAAAGGATTATAAAATTTTCCTAAAATCCATAAAGATCGATAACCCAAGCAGTTCTCAAGCGAAATGTCCCACACTCTCCTTCAACCTCAACTGTGAAACATTGGGGGCTTCTGTTGATACCAAATTTAATCTGCTGACGTGGACCAATCACTTGAAGACACGTGTCAACCTACATGGGAAACACGAATACGTTCTACGAGCAACTCATACAATCCGAGCAGCTTAAGCGCACCGAGCAACTTAGGCGCCCCGAGCAACTCAGGGGCCCCGAGAAACTCAGGGACCCCGAGCTACTTAAGCGGTCTGAGCAGCTTAAGTGGTCCGAGCTACTTAAAGTACATCGCATCCAAATCAACAGAATCAAAGAGACGACTGCGCATTAAATGTTCATTATTATCGTATAGATGTAAATGTCTACTAGATAATAGAGTATTGTCCTTTCATTTGTACAACCTCAGGGCTATGAATACATTGTAACCTCCTCATTAGAAGGGGACTTTGGATTTCTTGGTAAACTCACTTATCAAGAATTCTAGGCAAACAGTCAGTAATAAAAAAAATAGTGGACGTAGGCCATTCTTATAAGGCTGAACCACTTTAAAAATCTTTTGCCTTATTTATTTTATCTGTGATTAATAAATTAGAGATAATCTATTTCTTTACATCAACAACCACAATGTCGGTTTGTGCTGAAAAGTATATGTTAGACTTCCTATAGGTCATAAATTGCCCTGAAGCTAGATTGTAATGAATCTAGACTGTAAGAATCATGGAAATCTATCAAAGCAATGCACTCTTAAACTGTAGATTTTATAAACAAAATACAAGTGTTTGCAAAGAAAATGTAGGACGTTGAAGGGAAATGACGACTTAATTTATTTCCACCCAATTGATTTAACCCCAAATCGTGATCGTTTTAGAAAAAGACACTTAAACGAAAAGAAAAAGATGCAGAGAAAAGGGATCTCCCTGGAGAAATCCTCGCTCCAGAGTAATGTTATACATCGACTCCCTATTACCAACCACACTGTTTGAAACGAGGTTAATACACTACCTTATGGAATTAGAACCCAATTTTAGGCAGCTCAATAAGGAAATCTCATTTGACTTTATCATATCCCTTTTTAGGTCCAACTTGATTGTCATTTCCCCTTATTTTCTAGATTTATGAATCTTCAAATGATGGAAAGCCTCATGAGCAATCAAAACACTATCTTGGATTAATATTCTCAGAACAAAATTAGCTTGATTGGTTGCGATGGGCTTCGACATATGAACTTTTAACCTTTTGGCAAGAACTTTCGACATTACTTTATACATAAAATTCCATAGACTTATTGGTTTATATTGATCCAAAGATTTGGGTTAAGGAACTTTTTGGATAAGAACAATGTTTGTATTATTAAATTATTTAAGGAGAAATGTGCCATCAAAGAAACTTTGGACAATTTTGCAGATATCACTACCAATTTCACTCCAAAAGTGTCGAAGGAACATCTGAAGACACCACCGGGCTCCAATGCTTTATCAACTCCCAATTGAAAATAAACCTTTGTTAATTTATCCCGATAGGCCTACACATACCGGTATTCACAACTTCAGTTATAATAGGAAGAACTACCTCTAAAGCTTTGGACTAATCTCTTCTCCATTGACTTTTGTTTATAATTGTGAAATGTTGATGAATATTGTCCTTTTGAGTTATTATTTTCTGAAAATGAGCGATATCACCCTACCTTTAACTTGCTAATTTTCTTACACTTTCTTCTTTGGCTAGAAACAATATGAAAAAAATTTACTGTACAAATCTCCATGAATCATCCATATTATTCAGGACATTTGCTCCCAATAGACCTACTCACTCCTATAAGCTTTGTCCATTTTCAAAATGATAAATTCCTAGTTAGCTTTGATATTCTCCATATACAACTATATATGTAGCTTGCCTAGCTGGACATTAAGGACTACAATTACATTCTTGACATTACAATTTTTTCCCCTCCTCCACAGAGATAATTCATTATTGTTGCTTGTTAATTTTCTCTCTACCTTTAACATATGATAGCCTTGTAATTCAAACTTCTAGATTTATAAACTACTTCTTTGTAATTTTTTGCTTGTAACTGTATTTCTTCAAACTTGAATGCATATGGTCTTTTCTTCTTATTCGAGTCATATTTGAGGAGTAAAGGACAATGATCAGATGCCTTCACAGTTTCATTAACCAATTCAATTGTTGGGAATTCATCCCTCCATTCAACATAAATCAAAGCTCTATTTATTCGCTCTTTTATATTAGCTTGCATAGGTACCTTATTATTCCTTGTAAATTTTGATCAATTGTTAATATCTAAAGTTCCTCCTTATCATTATTACCAACAAGATTGACATCCTTTTTCTCCTGTAAAGCCCACACAATGTTTAAATCCCCACTTACTAGCCAAGGGAGATCTCTAAAAATAATTGTGCTCTTAAAAGAACTACATGTCTCCACTATGTTATGATCTTTTGATTCATCATGCATAAAACAAGTGTACCACATCTTACCTGCTTTCCTATCTAGGCAGCTGGAAGAAATAAAAAAAAAATTGAATTTCCAAATTAGTAATTTCTACATCCCCTTGCCACCAGAAAGCTAGTCCACAAACACGACCATCGGGCCTAGATTCTTATATTAGCTTCTTTAACAAACCTCTTTTATGCTTTGTTTCCATCTAAGACAAGATGAATGGGCAATGAGTATCGACAAGACCTTTAAGATTCCAGAATGCCAATGGCTGCCCCATTCCCCAAAAATTCCAAAATATCAAATTTAAGGTGTGATTGTTGTGATGAGACACCACCACACTTTTTATCATACTAATTAAAGAAAAGTCATTTGTAAGATCCATCGGAGTTAATGACAACTCCTGCAGATAATTTACGATCTTATTTCAATATTAAAAAGTGCCAAAGATATGTGGGAGCCAAGTCGAGGACAGAGAAAGTGAGAACCAAACACAAACAAAGCCCAATTATAAGTTGACCACGTGAAAGTGGAATCAATCTAGCTAGAATTACGCAGTGAAAGTGATAACCCCGTCTGAGGGAGGTCATGATCAGTGGTAGTGTCAGATCTAGCCCGAGAAATCATTCCAATCCAATTATAAGAGTGAGTGATTTAAGCTTGAACCGAACAAGTCAGTTGGCCAGTCAGTTTGAGCTACTCGACGAGTGAAGAATGCTGTCACAAGCATCTTTCTCGATCAAAATAGTTTGAGGCATGCGAATGATCCTGAGATTCTTGGTGTGGGTTCGAGAACCGAATTACGAATGTGGGAGGTATTAGGCACCCACTTGTTCTTTATGCTTCCTTATCTATATACTTATATATCTCATTTTTACACTTATAATTACTTTCAATATATTTTAGAACATATTGAGAGACCTTAATTTTAGAATCCTTTAAAACCTAAATATGTGCTTAGGTATAAAGATGATGTTTGTGAGAAGTGTAGGAACGTTACTAAACCGGTTTGGGTATACAAGAGTGCTTGTGTATGAATATTTATTCGGGTAATAAGAGGTTGTTAATGTGTATGTATATGGGTGCGAAAAGACTCATCTTGTGCCACGGGATTCCATTAATGTGTATGGGTATGTGCAAGAAGTCACGACTAAATATAGTTTGATATTTCGTTTGAGGTGTGAGAGAAGGATATGAGATGTCAGCAACTTTGTGGGGATAATATATCGAGAGACATATTGTCTAGGCTTGTGCTCACGTGAACGGCTCAATATTGGACCTATGTATAGTGTAGCCACGAGATCAAAGTCTATGTAGTTCAATTTTACGGTGAACCATGTGTGCAAGTGTGAGGACTTGGATTAGAATAGGGGTGGATGATAGGGAGCCACAAGGATCTCCAATATGGGTGCAAAATGGAAGTTGACCTGAATTTTCAGATAAGGACATTTATATCCATCGTCAAGCGATCATTACCTCGAAGGTGTTGTTGAACTTTTGGGTTGGTTTCCAATAGGAATATAAAGTATGTTATATTTTATAATTAGATATCATTCACTTTGGCGTTGAGTGGACGAGAAGTCCCTAATAGAGATCTAAGTATCTCTTATCTAACGACTAAAATCTCGGAGGTGTCGTAAGGCCTTGGGATGATTAGAAATGATAAAGATGATAACTTCTTATGAGAAAGAGAGTTTGGACTAGAGATCCTAAAAGATAATAATCGGGAGATGCACTATAAGGATTGAGATCATGAATGTAGCTCGGTATTTCGCCTACGTACCCAAGAGGAGTCGGGATCAAAGCCATTGTGGTTCCAACTAAGGGGGCATATTTACGGCTACAGGTTGAGGGGTAGTAGGTATAAATTATGCAAAATTATGGTATTTATGGAGCCTAGTCCTTAGCATAACGTTTATATCTATGAGATGGATTGTTACCTTCGTATGTTAAAAATACGTAATCAAATATGGGTGTTTGATAAGTATTCCAGGAAAACATAGAATCGTGGGTGCTGCCATTGAGACGGGAGTATTTTCTAGGAGAAGTGGTGAAGAGTATCTTGATTTTAGACTTTGGTTTAAGCAAAGATGCAAAATATCTCGATTAATTGACACTTTCCTGAAAACGATTATGAAAAGTGTGTGTTCGTGTCGTACTTAATTGTACCAGTTTTGATTACTAGTGTTTAACATATAAGTATGTCATTTTGCTAGACAAGCATAGATGCTAGAGAATAACCATGTTTAAAATATAAACACTATAAAAATGCATACCCGGTCCTCTAACAGGGGCTGAACTAAGTTGTCTAGGAAGATATGTACACTTTCATATCACAATATTTATTTATGATATTGTCTCCATTTTTTCTCAGAGTTTTTACCCTTGTAGTGTGAGCCGAATTTTTTCCAATGGAGTGTCTCCTGTGAATTTTTATATCACACACACACACACACACACACACACACACACACACAAAAACAAACACACACATATGTGAACTTTTATTATGTACATTGATAAGGATTTCTATATTTGAAAATTTGATGTTTAACCGTGTATATATAATATTTTTAACTAATTTGAGGGTTTTAAAAAAATTATTTTTCGCAATTTAAACAATTCCTGCATTTTAAACATTTCAAACTTCGACTCAATTTGAGATCCAAACAATATCATGCATTTATATATAAACACATTCATTGAAGCACACATACACAAATACACTGAAAGACACAATGAAACACAAACACATGCAATAAAAAATACACACACACACACTGAATACACACACATTCAAACACGCATGCATGCGCGCGCGCTCACACACACACATACTATGAAAGACACACACTGAAATGTATACAGAGAAAGGGATATAGATGTACCCTTTTATGTCGATGAAGAAATAATGAGAGTCTGGTGAAGGTCGCTGGTGGAGAGTGGGAGAGAAGTTTAGCAAGAGTTTGAGAGATAAATGTAATCTGATTAGGTTGATCGAATATACCCATCGATATATTGATTATCCCTTGGTTTCAACTTTCGTAGGGTGATAGCATACAGAGACAAATAACTTTCACATGCTATTTAGGAAGATGAATATCATTCTAGATGATATATCCCAGATATTACAAGTGCCTCTACTTGGGAGTTCTCTATATAGACCATTGAATTTTATTCCCTGTGATGATAATGAGAATTAATTGCCTAGCATTACTGACTTACTTATTAAGTTCTTGGGAGTGAGCAAGGTTGATGCTGAAACATAGTGCATTGAATCTTATGCGATGCCGGTTGAATTGGATTACGAATAATTTTAAGTATAAAGCAAAACTTGATAATGACACCAGTCACGTGCTAATGGGACTGTAATGAGGATTACATGATGTTATTCTTGATCAATTCCCAGCCGATTGTACAGAACCCCGCATATTGTCAGCCTGAAGTAAGAAAAAATCACTGGTAAGGATTACATTTCTTATAATTCTCATAATTTCATGAATTCTCACACATAAATGATGTTCGATGGGCAAATGAAGTGCGCAGAGAGATGGAGTTGTTGGGGAAGAACATTGAATAAGGTGTTATGACGTATGTGACTATAATGCTAGGGTAGGATCAACAAGCATACCAAATACTTAAGCAGCAATCGGGGCAGGTCGTCAGATTAACATTGAGGAGAAGGGGAAGAAAAAGAAAAAAACATGGAAAAGAGAAAGATAAGGGGAAAAGGAAGGCAACGGGGGATGAGGGACCAAAAAGATAAATGAAAAAAAAAGGATGAAGTTTGTAGGTTGATTTAAATATTTTACTTTAGAACTTGGGATATGTTCTAGTTAGTTGATGTTTACTATGATGTTGTAATCTTGGAACTTGGGTTAATCTTCCATTGGGCTTAATTTTATATCATGAATGAATGTTGATACTATTATCAAATATGTGTGATTGAGTATATATATCACAAGGTAGAATGCTTTACCCGATATAGAGACCCAGAGCCATTCATAACAATGTTTAGTTCGGATAATTCATCCCTAACAGAAATCATTTCCACTATAGGAGGCATTTTTCGTTCGTGATATATATCCCGAATGAAGGTCGATACCAGTTATTTCAATAAAAAACTTTGATATCAAATATTTCATTCCATATGGATTGTGACTTTTCAAGATACACAAGAAGTACGTTACAAAATTAAACATCAGCCAACTATAATAACTATCATAGTAAACATAACGCTGATATCCACATAAATTACTAACTACAAATTGATATACATCACTGCACATGACATTGAAATACTAGCAAGTTAAATATTAACATTGATGCATAGTTTTAACAACATTATAAATGATATTGATAAAACATAACCCTCACAAACAATCCTATATTGATGTGTACAAAAAAGACAATATATCCCTCACAAGCTATCTACGCATTTTGATACATGTGTACAAAAGAGACAATATATCCCCCACTAGTTGATTTTTATATGATGATTACTTGTCGATATATCCTTCGAGAAAATATTCTGAAACTCATATATTTGATCAACATATTTTTCGATCCAAGACTTGGCTTCAAGCTAAGAAAAACTATGTCAGTTCCAACCGATGGCAATGGATAACCTTGTTTCAACTTCGGTATGACAAAATGATTCCCGCATACATGAGCAATCTGTAGGAATATTGGTATTTTTTATTCATGTTCCATGGGTACCATGGCCTTTTGCTCATATATAGTAACATGGCCCTATGTCATGGGTAACATCGGAATTGGTAGGACACCTTATGTCTTTCAGCTTACGTAATGTGGCCTTTTGCTCATCTACATTTGACATTTCCCACCTCTGTTTGAATAATATTATTTGTGGCCCTTTGCTCATCCAGCAAAAATATGTCCTCCCCCCATTTGGTGTCCTCGTGATGAATAGTGTCCTTTACTTCAGCATAATGATCCCAAATTAATGTTCCTATTCGTGAGCGTCAAGTCGAACAAGCTATCTACTTATAGGAGTTAAGTTTGTCGTGGTTCGGGATGTTTCAAATGATTTTTAAATGTATACTCATGATAACACCCCCAACCATGTGACTACCTTAAAAAAAACTGACAGTGGTTCAGTGAGATCACCCTAAAATAGATCATCTTACTCGAGGCCCTGATGCCGAACCACTGAAAGTTTATTAATTCTTATTTAATTTTTTCAATGGTCATTTACTGTTTGGGATACAGTAGTTTTCACTATTCAGATTTTAAGTGCATTTGTTTATATTATAGTTGATTGGGGTTCAAAATCGACGAAAATCGTTAGCTGATCGGTTTGACCATGAGTTGACTCACTTTTTCAAATAAAAAGACTCTTTTACCCCCTTAATACATTAAAAGTGTATTAAAAACAAATTCTACATTATTTCTAATTGTTTTTAATAAAAATACATTTTTTATTAAATAAAAATGTATTATAAAATGAAAAAGGTTTTATACACTTTTTTATTATTTTCTTTTATGAAATCAAAAGGTTTTTTATAAACTGTTTTTTCAACTATCTTTTATAAAATAATATTTTTATAAAATGTTATAAAACTTGTTTTTAGGCACTATTTTTTTAAAAAACAATGTTTTAAACATTATTTTTTACTTTTTTTTACAAATTTTGCGCATGGTTTTTGTTAAAAAAATATTTTTTATATATACAAAAAATTGTTTGTAAACTATAATTTAAAAAAAAATAGTTATCAATAACGTTAAAAGGGTAAAAATCACATTATCCATATTAAAAAAAAAGGTTATCAATATTTTAAAAAAAAGTTAAAAACAGTAAAAATCGTACAAATTAAAAAACGTAAAACCCATAAAAATAGTAAAAATATTTTTTAAATTTGTACGGTAAATAATAAAAACAGTAAAAAAGTTTTTTTACAAATTATTTGTTTTTAAACTATTTTGTATGGTAAACGAATTAACTGTTAAAAAAGTTTTTTTAAATGTTTTAAACAAATTAATTGTTTTAAACAAGTTAATTGTTTTAAAAGTTAAAAAAGTTTTTAAACGTTTTTATACAAATTAACTGTAAAAACCCTCATTCTCTCACGTAAAGGCTGGCCAGGCTTAATACGCCGAAGGTGGGGCTTATCAACAATTTATACCATTCTCAAAAAATCCACAATGAATAAAAACATTTGAATGAAACTAAATTATTACATAAAAAAACGGAATCATCATACAACGTCCATAAATGTAAAGCTAAGTACAGCTGATATAAATAAACACTTGGGCTTATGCCCGTACAAATCCAAGTATGAAATAAAATGACAAAATGCTAAAGTACAACCTATACTAGAATCAATAAAGTGAAATCCACTACGTTCAATGCAACTGCAAGTCTACTCCATTATCATTATTGCTATCCATGTCATTAAGAATACATGGGGAAAAATATTTATAATTTGGGTCAGAGCCCTAGAGTTACAAGGATTCTTTATCAGTAAATATGCAAATTGATACTAACTCATACTTACGTCTCTACATCGATGCTCACATGTAACGAGTACCCGACCTATCATCTAGAAGCAGTCATACTCGTATCCTCAATCAAAATGCCAATTGTAACATTCATTATTTAATCTGTTATGTAAAGAATAAACCATCTAGTTATGCGATAATTAAAAAAGTGGGTACTCATGCCTGATACCCCAATCCACGAATACATTTCATAATATTGACTGCACAATTTACATAAACTCAGTGCATATTCTTACTTCATAATATTCTGTAACCCTTGTCTATCTCTTCAGACCATTTAATGATTTAATTCATATTCATTTATCCCGTTAGACTATAAGTTTCATTCTCTTACATTACCAAATTATTCTCATTAATAATTATCTACCACATTATTCATTCTCTTTAATTACTGTCCACATTCTTAGACTGCCCAATTATTATCCTCACTCATAATTATCTACCACATTATTCTCTCTTAAATTGCTGTCTACATTCTTAGACTGTCCAATTATTATTCTCATTAATAATTCTATACCACATTATTCATTAGGACTCATCTCCGTCCTTTGTTATCCACATCATTTTATTAACCCTATTTATTATCGATGAGCATTGTCTACATCTTTAGACTAAGAGGGCACATTCCCATATAGGGCACACCACAATGTGTGTGTGTGTATATATATATATATACTCTATCGGCAAGTCCAGAGAAATCTCTTATCCTAAGCGGACATAAAAAAATACACATAAGTTGGGGGCGGTACCTACGCAGGATACTTGTTCACAGCCCATACCCAGCGGTGACACAGGCTGGTCAGCGTCTACACCTACCTCCTCGTAGATGGGGCCTCCACATGATACCTATATGACCTACACAATCGCCAAGCCCACTCGTGCCAGCTTGTGGTACCCGGTCCGAACGCACGAACCCCCAAGCCGATTAGACAGTTCATGAATATTGGTATGTCCAAACAAATTAATATGATACATATTTTTATCCAATAAGTATAATCAGTTACTCTATAACTACTTAAATCCTAGGAAAATCTCAATCCATATAGAATATAACCTTCTTGGTTTAACTATATCATCTTAGTCAATTATTCCATAACTCATTTTAAGTCGTTATCCTATGACCGTTTCCTGATTTAAATATTAAGTCCCATACATTGCCTTTTAGACTTAAATCACATTTCCTGCGTAATTTATTTCTCTTTAAATTTATATAGGCACAATTATTCCCACAATAACCTTTCTAAAACATTTTAGGTATAGTTATTCCCAAACTACGCTTACCAGTACAATTATAGATATAGTTATCCCCAAACTGACCTTACCAATATGTTTATAGGTATGGTTATCCCCAAACTAACCTTACCAATACAATTAATAATTATAGCATGTTGTCCTCTTAACTTAGACTTAAATCATTCCAAATTATTAATAGTTATTCGCTTCATGTTACCTTTTCAATAAGGTTTATATGTACATATATAAGGAGTCAACTAGAGAGAATAAGGATTATATGTACATATATAAGAAATCCACTAATAAGTAGTTTCATCCCAACCACTATCATAACAGATGCTACCCCTTTAGACTTATCCCACTAGGCTTAAGATACATTTCTACTTAGTATTCTTATACGGTAAAAATTTGAGGGAGCTAACCATTACTTATATTCTCGAGCATTCGACGTATCTCAAATAAGTGTTTCTTTTTATTTAAACTCTCCCCGAATTAATAATAATATTTTCATCGTATCTTTTAGGGTCTTATCCACTACGTGCCCTTACCAAAATTTCCCAAATCATCCAGGTACATCCCGACCTTTTAATATATTTATTTCATATAGCTTTATTCAAGAATCCCGCGTAATTCATCTTGTTCATATAGCTAACTTGTACTTTAAGTTATTGCCATATCACGAACCCATCCCAATTTAATTCCGTATATATGTTCATAACAATATCATTAATATCATGGAATAAGCCTCTATCCCTCAATTAAACAAAATGGTCTCGTACACCTTTTCATAGAAAAATCATAACTAATTTAAAAAAAAAATCAAAAAAATACACGGTCGGCACCCACGCGATAATTACAAAAAAATTTATAAGCAGGTATTTTGAATCGATTCGGTAAGAGGCCGAATCAATTCGGTTTGTCCAGTAAGCCGAGAGGAGGTCTTTCCAAGACGGGATTTTTTCATAAATTTCTAAGTGTATCAAACATTGTTCTTATCATTCAACAACCTCAAATAAGATATGTGTATGCTTTCCTAACATGAAATGGAAACATTCTAAACATGACTCATTCTCTAAATCATCCTTAAATATTAAAAATTAAATCAAGAATTTTCAAGAAACTTAGAGCATACAAGTCTCATGTCATCTTCAACCTCAAGAAATATTTTTCCAGATTTGTTTAAAGGGTTCTACTATATGTTCCTTACAATAAATATCCAATTTAAATCACGTGAATACATATTTAATATGAGGGTTTACGGATCTAAGCATGGATCATATGATTATCATCAATTTCTACACAATTCAAAAGGTTTTTAAATATGCAGTCCCAACACATGATTAAACCTTATTCTAAGCATGATATCAACAATAATATAAGATAAGTACCATTGGAATAAGAATGGCAAGAGAATCCTTGCCTGAAATTGGGTAGAGGAATCTCTCTTCCTCCTCCTCCTCGAGTGTCCTTCCTCATCCTCTTGGGTGGTTATGTCTAGGGTTCTTGGATGTAACTCCCAAATGAGTGGGTTAACTCTAATTGTAGGATGTTAGTGTTCAATTTTCGAGTTGGACTTTAAGTCCCAACTTTGGACCACCAAATGAGCTCGAATAAATAATCTAATTAGACCGATAACTATTATATATATATATATATATATATATATATATATATATATATATATATATATATATATATATATATTCACCATTCTTAAGGATCTAAAATGCCCGAACGAGCCCGTAATACCTCTCAAAGTGTGTCCTGAATATTTTTATCCAAAAAAATATATTTTAATTGTGATGTGGCACACGTAAATACTTTTTATTTAAAATAAAATCCCTTTGATTTATTCCCAAATCATTAAAGTCCAACTTTAACATTTATAAATACTACATAGTCTAATTACTTACAACCTTGATTAATTAATTTCACCGAATTAAATTAATCCCTATTAAATTTTATTTTATTCCAAAATTATACAGTGTATTACATTCTCCCCCCCCCCCCCCTTATAATGGAATTATGTCCTCGGAATTCAAAGTAGTATAAAGTCACATTTTATTTTGCATCGTTAAATTATGTTTATACCCAATTAGTCCCTGCTCATATCCCATGAGATAAATGAAAAGGCTCATCTATGCTTATCATAACATGACTAGGTCACCCATATATTTCACATTATATGCATGCACACACGTAGCATTAATAAATATTAATGACACATATAAATTTAATTTGTACCATTCACACTCAGCATAACCATACATTAAGTATACCACCGCATATGTATATGTAATAAGAAAACGACCATCTTAGCGTCCAATTTCCTTCAACTCCCGACTTTTGCCAATTTCGTGCGTGGGACGTCTCGCAAGCGAAATCCAAACAAGGAACCGTCCCGATACACTACTGCACAGCTTAGTCAGTTATTGAGATCCATCGGCCCAAGACAAAAAGGGAAAATAAAAATAACCATTTATGTTAATCATGTAAATTTCAACATTTTTCATTTTTCGAACCAACCACTTATCCTTTATAAGGGTTCTACTAAACTTATTTAGAGTTAACCGACCCTACAGTGCCCAACACTTAAATAGTAAAAACTATTGTACCCCAAATAGTAAATAACCCTTTTTCAATTGTTAAAGACGCATAAAAAAACTTTTTATGTGTTGGTGAAAACTTTTTTTAATGATAACTTATTGGTTAAGATTGTTTGTGAAGTTTAACTTTAATGGTAAATTATTGGTGAGATAATGGTTGAGAGCAACTTGGCAAAGAAAGAATAGTTTGGGAAGAAAAATAAAAGTGGGACCAAAATGATGTGTAAAAAATATTTTTATTGTGTCATGGCTCGTAAGATAAATATTTTAAAATTATTTTATGATATTTTAGAATAAATATTGAGGTGCCCTTAGCGGCACCCTTTCGATATGATATATAACTCAAGTATTGTAATACAAATAACCTTGTTACCGAGAGTTTGGATATGATAGATTATCTTCAAATTTGGATCCCAACAATTTAAATAATGGTTTCTTGTAGGGATTATTAAATTATTATTTGTAGCTCAAAACATTAATTTCAATCGAAGACTCTCATGTAGCAATATCCCAAAATATTAACATGCATGCAACATTGTTGTTGAGGTTAGTATTTGAAGCAACCCATTAGTTCAATTGGTCCTGGACTGCACGTCCCCCTATATTTTACATTTCCAGCCCAATTATCCTTTTTTATAGTCCATGTACTCAAAGTTCGCTCGGGTATGTTTGTTACCGAAGCCAAATTTTTATTTTTAACACACCCTCCAAAGTCCCAATTCAATGTCCAGTTAATATTAATATACCAAGCCCAATAGCCAAGTTAATATTTAGACAAACTGTTTTGTGCTTTTTAAATCAACAAGACCACGTACCAATTAGCACATAAATTTAAGAGAGAAACATAATTGAATGTAAGAGAGAAACAAAAAAGAATGTAAGAGAGAAACATAATTGAATGTAAGAGAGAAACATAAAAGTAAAGAGATGGTTTTGATTGTAATGAGAACATAAGTTAACAACATGTATATTATATACAAAATAAGAATGTATACCTATTAAAATAAAAATATCAGTATGTTTTGAAGACAAAAGGCTCATGAGGTTATCATTCTCAATAAATTTGATTAATCTAAAAGGTGCATATTTATTTCTACTGTCATGGAATGCGATTGCTATTTTTTTTATGGCTTTAAGCTTATAAAAGTAGGGATGACTTTAAGCCATATTATCATTATGGAATGATACTATTATTATGGAATCCATAATTGTTGATGTTAGGAGGCTGTAATTTTGTTACATATTTATTTGGATTGGATTGGATTTCATTGGATTGGATATTTTAATTATTATTTTTTGTGATGGCCAAATAATGTAAACAGATACGGATATTATCCGAATTCGAGGTATCCGAGCGGATACGGATATGGATAGTTGTTTTAACTATTCGGGCGGATACGAATACGGATACGGATAGTACATTCAGATAGCGGATACGGATATGGAAAACATGGTATCTGATCCGTATCCGTCTGTTTACCCCCCATATTTAACACACCCTCCAAAGTCCCAATTCAATGTCCAGTTAATATTAATATACCAAGCCCAACAGCTAAGTTAATATTTAGACAAACCGTTTTGTGATTTTTAAATCAACAAGACCACGTACCAATTAGCACAGGCCCCAGGGGCTCTGATTTCTAAAATTGTGACTGCACAGAGCTGTATTTAGAGACTTGAGGGATCAGTAAATCTGGACCGAATTTAAGTCCAAGTTCAATAGGTTATTAAACAACACAGTGGATGTTCTTATTAGTCCTGAGCAAAAGATCTCTTCTAATTCAAAATCTCAACAATCTTCTTCCATTTCCATCTCTAAGGATGACCCAAATTATTTGGAAGAGATCTCATCCCTTCGACCGAATTTGTACAATTTTATTTCTGGAATTTTGGGGAAGCATGTAAAAATAAACATACAAATTTCTGAGACCTCATGCCTTTCAAATAGGCTAACAAAATTGGCAATTTTACTTAGATCAGTTTATTATCTAAGACAATAGTAAGGAGTCTATGATGTAAGGTATCATAAATGAAATAATTAATGTTGATAACTACAATAAGTAAGGGAAAAAATAACAAAAAGGCGAAAATATAGGAGACTGCGAGGTCCAAAAGTCCTATAATTAAAGTTGTATTGATATAATCTAATATATATCTATATTCTATATCTATATCTCTATCTATATCTAATCTAATCAAATTAAAAAATGATGTCCCTAAATGTAGGTTTGTCACGTAACTTAAAATTGTATCTGCAATTAATAACTTGGGTCTCTTAAAATGGAACAAACACCTTCCCACCATTTCTTTTCTAGCATTTATTTAAGTTTTTATGCCCTCCTTCTAAAAGTTAATAGGTTCCTCTTTTTATTGTTAAGGACTTTTAAATTTTCTCTTACTCTAATTCTTTATGTATGAAGGTGTTATGGCTTTTCTCTTTTCTCTACAATTCATGTGAATCATTAGCATTAAATGAGAGAACCCATGCAATCTCAAAACCTCTCAGTAATTCATTATATGTTTTAGCTTACTTTATTATAGATTTTTGTTTATTATATGTTTGATAAATTGCTTAAATGATATTCTATGTTGTATTGGCATTGAAGCTAATAGATTCCTCTCTTTATTATTAAAGACTTTTGAATTTTCTCTTACTGTAATTCTTTAAGAGTCATGTTATGAGTTCTAAATAAGTCCCCCCAAACAATAATTTTGTGTGCCCTCGCGGGACCCATATCACAAGGCAACACTTAATAAATAAGTGAGAGAATAAGTAAAATTCACGTCACTTTTGGAGAGGATTTGATACCCTTTTTTTTTCATTCTTTATATATAAAGGTTTTCTAACTTTTCTCTTTTCTCTACAATCCATGTGAATCATTAGCATTAAATGAGAGATCCCATGTAATCTCAAAATCTCTCAATAATTCATTATATGTTTTAGCTTACTTCATTATAGATTTTTGTTTATTATATGTTTGATAAATTGCTTAAATGATATTCTATGTTGTATTGGCATGTAAAATTCACCATCTCTAACTTAATCTAAATTTTTTCCGGCTTAAATTGTTTTGTATGTCAATACTTTTATTTTGGTTAATATGTGTTCAAAATTGCGTGGCTAAACTTTATTTTGTTTCAGCTTGATTATATATGGTGTTTAAACTTTTTTTTTATTAAATTTGCATGTCATCATAACCAACGCAATTTAGCTTGTTGTTTTTACTTCTTACTTTAGCCATTTATTTCTTTTTTCTATTTTGTTATTCTAATTTGTAAAATCATTTGTTCGGTTTGATTTTTTATCATGTAGTTATTCAACCCAAACCCCAATTTATAACTATTTTTTTAGTTTTTCATGAGCCTTGAAATAATAAATTGTGACACCCCGCCTAATTAAATACCGGGCGATCACTCCTTTATTAAATTAAATCAAGGTAAACAGTTGGTTCATTCTCAGCATCACTGTCGATAAAAAACATTTTCCAATTTAACACCCTAAATAATTAAGCTAAGTGTCAAAACCATCTATATACATACTTTCCAAATTTTATTTAAAGAAAAACATTTGTTTTATTAACAACATGTCTACAATTAATAATCACACCACAATAAACCTGGAACACAAAGTCCAATGAATATAATACATTCGTTAATCGAATGTCCACATATGAAGACTAGAGTCACCAATACAAACTGAATAAAACCCATCGTAACAATACTGGAAATAACTGAAATACAAATGTTCCAACAATAATGAAATAATGGAAAGGGATACACATGCCCAATAAATGAGAATGCTAAAAGTGGAGTCAATAAGGGAAGCCGTCTACGCAAGTAACCTGCAACTCCCACCTAAGCTGCAGCACGTTCCTCTCAAGGGATCCTAAGCAAGACGCCCCTATGGCTGGGCACCTGAAATATATACATATATATACAAGAGAGAGAGAGAAAAAGAAACGGGTCAGAGCCCGAAAGTGTGTTTGATTTAAAATACGTTTAGCAAGTATTTAAATTGATACAGGCCAATGCAACAACATATTAGAGCGACACTCTCTTGAGAAATTTTCACCTCTCTTCTAATGTGCACACCTATCGTGCTAACCTTCCCAACGGGTTATCTTAACATTTTATCATACTAACCTTACCAATAAATTAGCGTATCTTAAACTTACTCATAAGATTTCAAAACCGAACAATATTTTTGGTTTAAAAAGAATACTACCAATTAGTAGCACTACTCTTGTTTTAACTTTTGCTCATTTATAAAGTTTCTCAGTGTCATATTATACTTCCACAAAACAAGTACTTACTATATGTGTCATCAACCATGTCCTACTTATCAAATCACAGTAGGCAGTTTCAAATTTCCTAGTCTCATATATATATTAACTACTCGTATAATATATATAAATAACAGCACCCCAATCAAAACTATGGTGCGTGCATACTTCTACTATCCAAACCCCATACCACTCATATAAAGGGGAATACAAGTTCGAAATCACTCTCGAACTGTATTACCACATACACAAACAATATCGAGGTGAAGCATAGATTCCAAGTCTCTAAGAGGATGGCACATACTCGCGTCTCTTAGGACCGTCTGAACTATCGATTCGATAGCTTGTACCAAGGATATCTATCTTCTAGGGTACAAGTCAATATCCCCCATAAAGGTCCCATCGAGATAAGACTGTCCCAGTGCGGTAACCTCAAGGATAACAAGTAGCGCGGTATGTTTTTCACATGTATATCATATATGTACACACAATCATATAAATATACCACTTTATTATATTAATATAGGTTCTTCTCGTCACCCATAATTATACCATTTATCCTTAAATTCACATTTATAGAATTACGTATAAAGTTTCATTCTTAACCTTAACTCGAAGGGTTTTCTCACTCATTACCTGACACTCGTGGACTATATCCTCACAAATCTGAAATTCAGTAGGTGTCTTTATTAGGTTCCAACGTAACTCTCTTACGCACCTCACCCTTTAGATTTATAAATTCACCAACCCTAAAGCAAATGTCCCATAAGTACCATTCTCGTTGAAGATTAAAGGTCCCAACATTTATTCATATGCCCTACTGGTCCTCAATGTCTCCCAAATCATTTTATCAAGAATGCCCAAGAATTATATCACGACAATTTGAATTTAACTCATTTAAAGAGGGAATTAGGAGTCTTCCAGGAGGGGTAGATCGATCGAAGCTTGGGGATCGATCGATCGAACCTTCGATCGATTGAAGCTCTAGGCTCGATCGATCGATCAAGCAGGTCTGCGAAAAATTCTGCAGAATGCAGTTACAGGTTTCATCACCAAAATTACACCAAATCCATATTTTCAAGTTCCAATCGTCCCAGAATTCTACTACTAACATTATAACAATATACCAGATGATTCTAACTTAAGGCATGTACATATTCATCATTTAAACACGGATTTTCAACCTAAAATTATATCCAATTATCAAGAACCCTAGAATTTTCTTAAACAGTTTTCTAACAAATCTTTCTCCAGAATTTCTTTCTTAAGATCATCAAAATTTCGTGGTTTATTTCCTCTACATGGCAAGGGTTTCCAGAATCAACATATAAATCAATACTACATGGATTCTCCTATCATAAATGGGGTTTTCTTCCATAGTTTTCATCACAAATCAATCCTAAACTAATATGAAGATTGCACCAACGAAAATAGCAAGTTAAACACTTGCTTGGGATTTTTGGTATTCTGATTCACGGCTGATTTTGGTATGGCTACGTTCCTCGTCTCGCGATCTACGCGGTGGTGGTGGCGGCGGTGCAAACTGGTGACTTTTTGGCCTTGAATTGCCTTGGAGCTCTCTCCTCTCTTCTCCAATGGCCGTCAATTGATTTCTGGATATTCTAACCCTAAAAGACTAACCTAGTTGGCTGATATAGGTTGCTGAAATTCGTGGGTTTAATTACCCAATTATGTAAAATGACTAAAATGCCCTCCCAGGGTACTAATTAGGCCTAAAAATGCCCCGAGACCCAAACTACACCCCCGGGTACACTTTTTTTACTATCTCGACCCTGCCGGACGCGTTGGCGCACTCAAAATGACCATATGGGCAACTTATAAAATATTCACTTTTTATTTAACAAAATTAGTCCCGACGTGACACGAGCACGTTCCGACTTAAATTTTCGAAATCGTCATTTAATTCACTCATGACATTCAATATAATCAATATAATATATTACTTTGCTCATTAGTAATATTCAACCAATTTCCCATAATTACCTACTCTCATCACGTTAATAATTATAACATAATTAATTTTCGAATTTTTATTAAATAAATCATTCACATTAAATTTAATAAATCCCCAAATTAATATAGCATAAAAATACGGGGTATTACATACTTCCCCCCTAATAACGGAATTTCGTCCCGAAATTCAGAAAATAAGGCATACCTGGTAAAAACAACTCTGGATATCTCTCGCGTATATCTGCCTCACGCTCCCAAGTGGATTCCTCCACATTATGATGCTCCCACTGGACTCGCACAAGTGGAACTATCTTCGACCTCAATCTCCTCTCACTATAGTCTAGAATAGCCACTGGTCTCTCCTCATAAGAGCTATCAGGCTGTAAGTCGATCTCATCTATCGCAATGTGAGTATAGGCCATATCATCCCGAAGATATCGTCTCAACGACGAGATGTGGAATACATCGTGGATGCGATGTAAATGTTCTGGCAATCCCAACCTGTATGAAACCGGCCCAATTCTCTCGATGATGGGAAATGATCCCACGTACCTCGGAGCCAATTTCCCCTTCTTCCCGAACCTCATCACCCCCTCCATAGGAGATACACGCAATAACACTTGGTCTCCCACATTAAACTCCCGGAAGAACCGTTTGGCTTCGGCGTAGATCTTCTGCCTGTCCTGGGCTACCCGAATACGACTCCTGATCATCTCAATCCTCGCGGAGGTCTCCTGAATTACTTCTGGTCCTAGCAACTTGTTGTCCCCCACCTCGATCCAACAAGTTGGAGAACGACAAGGCCTGCCATACAAAGCCTCAAATGGGGCCATACCAATCGTAAACTGATAAGAGTTATTATAAGAAAACTCTACCAGTGGAAGATGTGGCTCCCAACCTCCTCCAAAATCGAGAACAAACATGTGTAGCATATCCTCTAACATCTAATTAGTACGCTCTATCTGTCCGTCTGTCTATGGGTGGTAAGCTGAACTCAACTTCAATTCAGTACCCATAGCCTCCTGAAAGCTTTCCCAAAAATGAGACACGAAAATCTTATCTCTATCTGACACAATATTCAGGGGCACCCCATGTAATCTGACAATCTGAGCGATGAACAACTGAGCATACTGACCCGTAGTATAATCTGTCCGCACTGGCAGAAAATGAGCCACCTTGGTCAAACGGTCTACAATCACCCAGATAGAATCGTGGCCTCGCTGTGATGTAGGTAATCCTGTAATAAAATCCATGGAAATACTCTCCCACTTCCATGCGGGTACTTCCAATGGCTGAAGCAATCCTGACGGTTTCTGGTGGTCCACCTTTACCAGTTGGCAGGTAGAACACTTGGACACAAACTCAGCAATGTCCTTCTTCATCCCGCTCCACCAGTATTGTCGCCTCATGTCCTGGTACATCTTATCGACTCCCGGATGTACTGCAAATCGGGACCCATGAGAATGAGTCATCACTTCATGACGTAACTCTGCTCCTTCTGGAACCAACAATCTCCCATTAAACCGTAAACCTCCATTAGAACTAACAGAATAGGACTCAGCACCCTCGGCTAGAAGTCGCACAATCTGCTCCTGGCAAAACGGGTCTGTGGTCTGTGCCTGTATCACCCTCGTAACAATCTCGGGTGTGACTGACATAACGGATATGAAAGAACGGGCTACTGCGTCCTGGTGACCCAACTCCTTCCACTTTGCTTTCCAGATGTCCGCTACATCGTCTACCGGTCTACGGCTCAACGCATCAGCAACTACGTTTGCCTTCCCCGGATGATACTGTATTTCAAATTGATAGTATTTCACAAACTCTAACCACCTGCACTGACGCATATTCAGCTCTCGTTGAGTGAACAGGTACTGCAGTGACTTGTGGTCTGTGAACAAACGGAATTTCTCACCCAATAAGTAGTGCCTCCAAATCCTCAATGCAAAGACGACCGCTGCTAACTCCAGGTCGTGGGTGGGGTAATTCTTCTCATGCGGCTTAAGCTTGCGGGAAGCAAAAGCTATAGCCTTCTCCTCCTGCTGGAGTACTCCTCCAAGTCCCCGTAAAGACGCATCGGTGTAAACCAGGTACTCCACACCCAGTTTTGGTAAAGCAAGGACTGACGCTGAAGTAAGCTTGTCTTTCAACTCGTCGAAAGCCAACTGACAAGCGTCATCCCAAACGTATGGTACCCCCTTGCGAGTCAGATTCATCAATGGACCCGCTATTTTGGAGAATCCCCGAATAAATCTCCTGTAGTATCCGGCTAATCCCAAGAAACTACGCACTTCCGTCGGTGTCGCGGGCTGTCCCCACTCCCTCACCGCTGACACTTTGCTCGGGTCAACTGCAATCCCCTGCTCAGAAACAACATGGCCCAAGAACTGTACCTCTCGCAACCAGAATCCACACTTCTCGTACTTAGCATACAACTGATGCTCTCGTAGGGTCTGAAGAACCTGCCTCAAGTGCTCGGCATGCTCCTCCTCGGAGTGTGAATATATCAAGATGTCATCTATGAAGACGATGACGAACTGATCCAAGAACTCTCTGAATACTCGGTTCATCAAGTCCATGAAAATGACTGGGGCATTTGTGAGTCCGAACGGCATTAACCTGAACTCATAGGACCCATATCTCGATAAGAAGGCAGTCTTTGAAACATCATGCTCTCTAATACGTAACTGATGGTACCTCGACCTCAGATCTATCTTCGAAAAGAAAGTTTCTCCCCTCAATTGGTCTAACAGATCATCAATTCGAGGCAACGGATACTTATTCCGTATTGTGACCTTGTTCAACTCCCGGTAGTCCACACACAATCTCAGTGAACCATCTCTCTTCTTCACAAACAAGACTGGAGCGCCCCAAGGTGAGGTACTCCTACGAATGAAACCCTGACCTAATAGCTGCTCTATCTGATCTCGTAGCTCTCGCATCTCTGCCGGAGCCATACGGTACGGTGCGTGTGCTATAGGTCTCGTATCTGGCAATAAATCTATGAAAAAGTCTATCTCACGACTAGGCGATAGGCCTAGTATCTCCCGAAACACATCGGAATACTCCCTAACAACTGGAATCGAATCCAAGGGAATTACAACCTCCTTAGAGGTATCTTCCTCTATGTAATACAAATGAGCAGTCTAACCTCCCTCTGGGAGAGGCATCGCCACTACAAACATCTCTTGCCCCGGAATGGCAAAAACAATGCTCCCACCGAAGCAATCAATTATGGCTCTATAACCTGCGAGCCAATCCATACCAATAATCACATCATGCTCGTGCATGTCTAAGACTAACATGTTTGCAGGTAATACCAAGCTACCAATCTCTACCCCCACTCCCCGGCATACTGACAGAACTCACTTATTATTCCCCACTGGATCTAAATATTAAATCATCCAAAATAATTAAGCTAAATAATTAACACCCTAAAACCATCTATATACTAACCTTTTCCAATTTAACACCCCAAATAATTAAGCTAAGTGCCAAAACCATCTATATACATACTTTCTAAATTTTATTTAAAGAAAAACATTTGTTTTATTAACAACATTTCTACAATTAAGAATCACACCACAATAAACCTGGAACACAAAGTCCAATTAATATAATACATTCGTCAATCGAATGTCCACATATGAAGACTAAAGTCACCAATACAAACTGAATAAAACCCATCGTAACAATACTGGAAATAACTGAAATACAAATGTCCCAACAATAATGAAATAATGGAAAGGGCGACACATGCCCAATAAATGAGAATGCTAAAAGTGGAGTCAATAAGGGAAGTCGTCTACGCAAGTAACCTGCAACTCCCACCTAAGCTGCAGCACGCTCCTTTCAAGGGATCCTAATCAAGACGCCCCTATGGCTGGGCACCTGAAATATATACATATATATATACAAGAGAGAGAGAGAGAAAAAGAAATGGGTCAGAGCTCGAAAGTGTGTTTGATTTAAAATACGTTTAGCAAGTATTTAAATTGATACAGGCCAATGCAACAACATATTAGAGCGACACACTCTTGAGAAATTTTCACCTCTCTTCTAATGTGCACACCTATTGTGCTAACCTCCCCAACGGGTTATCTTAACATTTTATCATACTAACCTTCCCAATAAATTAGCGTATCTTAAACTTACTCATAAGATTTCAAAACCGAACAATATTTTTGGTTTAAAAAGAATACTACCAATTAGTAGCACTACTCTTGTTTTAACTTTTGTTCATTTATAAAGTTTCCCAGTGTCATATTATACTTCCACAAAACAAGTACTTACTATATGTGTCATCAACCATGTCCTACTTATCAAATCACAGTAGGCAGTTTCAAATTTCCAAGTCTCATATATATATTAACTACTCGTATAATATATATAAATAACAGCACCCCAATCAAAACTATGGTGCGTGCATACTTCTACTATCCAAACCCCATACCACTCATATCAAGGGGAATACAAGTTCGGAATCACTCTCGAACTGTATTAACACATACACAAACAATATCGAGGTGAAGCATAGATTCCAAGTCTCTAAGAGGATGGCACATACTCGCGTCTCTTAGGACCGTCTGAACTATCGATTCGATAGCCTGTACCAAGGATATCTATCTTCTAGGGTACAAGTCAATATCCCCCATAAAGGTCCCAGCGAGATAAGACTGTCCCAGCGTGGTAACCTCAAGGATAACAAGTAGCGCGGTATGTTTTTCACATGTATATCATATATGTACACACAATCATATAAATATACCACTTTATTATATTAATATAGGTTCTTCTCGTCACCCATAATTATAACATTTATCCTTAAATTCACATTTATAGAATTACGTCTAAAGTTTCATTCCTAACCTTAACTCGAAGGGTTTTCTCACTCATTACCTGACACTCGTAGACTATATCCTCACAAATCTGAAATTCAGTAAGTGTCTTTATTAGGTTCCAACATAACTCTCTTACGCACCTCACCCTTTAGATTTATAAATTCACCAACCCTAAAGTAAATGTCCCATAAGTATTATTCTTGTTGAAGATTAAAGGTCCCAACATTTATTCATATGCCCTACTGGTCCTCAATGTCTCCCAAATCATTTTATCAAGAATGCCCAAGAATTATATCACGACAATTTGAATTTAACTCATTTAAAGAGGGAATTAGGAGTCTGCCAGGAGGGGTCGATCGATCGATCGAAGCTTGGGGCTCGATCGATCGAACCTTCGATCGATCGAAGCTCTAGGCTCGATCGATCGATCAAGCAGGTCTGCGAAAAATTCTGCAGAATGCAGTTACGGGTTTCATCACCAAAATTACACCAAATCCATATTTTCAAGTTCCAATCGTCCCAGAATTCTACTACTAACATTATAACAATATACCAGATGATTCTAACTTAAGGCATGTACATATTCATCATTTAAACACGGATTTTCTACCTAAAATTATATCCAATTATCAAGAACCCTAGAATTTTCTTAAACAGCTTTCTAGCAAATCTTTCTCCAGAATTTCTTTCTTAAGATCATCAAAATTTCGTGGTTTATTTCCTCTACATGGCAAGGGTTTCCAGAATCAACATATAAATCAATACTACATGGATTTTCCTATCATAAATGGGGTTTTCTTCCATAGTTTTCATCACAAATCAATCCTAAACTAATATGAAGATTGCACCAATGAAAATAGCAAGTTAAACACTTGCCTGGGATTTTTGGTATTCTGATTCACGGCTGATTTTGGTATGGCTGCGTTCCTCGTCTCGCGATCTACGCGGTGGTGGTGGCGGCGGTGCAAACCGATGACTTTTTGGCCTTGAATTGCCTTGGATCTCTCTCCTCTCTTCTCCAATGGCCGTCAATTGATTTCTGGAATTCGAACCCTAAAAGACTAACCTATTTGGCTGATATAGGTTGCTGAAATTCTCCCGGGGTACTAATTAGGCCTAAAAATGCCCCGAGACCCAAACTACACCCCCGGGTACACTTTTCTGACTATCTCGACCCTACCGGACGCGTTGGCTCACTCAAAACGACCATACGGGAAACTTATAAAATATTCACTTTTTATTTAACAAAATTAGTCCCGACGTGACACGAGCACGTTCCGACTTAAATTTTCGAAATCGTCATTTAATTCACTCATGACATTCAATATAATCAATATAATATATTACTTTGCTCATTAGTAATATTCAACCAATTTCCCATAATTACTAACTCTCGTCACGTTAATAATTATAACATAATTAATTTCCGGATTTTTATTAAATAAATCATTCACATTAAATTTAATAAATCCCCAAATTAATATAGCATAAAAATACGGGGTATTACATAAATATTATGTTTCGTATTTTATTATTCTAATTTATATAATATTCTTGTGTAGTTTTATTTTAAATTTTGTTTTGATTGTTAATTAACATCCACATAAAATACGGGCTGAAAATTAATTTGTAATTTTGCATAAGGGTTGTACTAAAATGTATTGACAAAAGTACCTATATCTAAATTAATTGCGTATTTTTCAACTTCTATTAAAGATGGTTTGTCACACACAACAATTATGACAAAAATAATCATAAAAATAACTAAGTGTGTATTGACATACACAAGGATATATACATCGTGTTACACACAATAATTATAACTCGTCCGTGCATCACTCATGGTTGAAACCTAGTATATTCTAAAATGCTTTACAATAGTTAATGACGCTCTTTGTTGAGGATGTCTACGTGTACTCATATATTGAAGTTTCTCGAACCATTCAAATCTCTACTCCTCCATCTTCCCCTTCCTTTTAACATCACACAAAAGCTCCATTATTCTATTTTGATACTGAAGGGTCTCTCATTTATCCCCCGTGAATAATCGTTCTCCTCCCTCTTTCTCCATACTAATAAATGAATCGCCTTCACTCCCCCTTGGCATATCGATGAAGCTTATATGAGTGTTGATGTACAATGGAATGGGTTTATTTTATAAATTGAGCAAATTGAGTTTAAACAATAATGTCAAGATTTGGCCACAAGGCTCTCTTGATCAAATTAGTTCTCTCTCTCTCTCTCTCTCTCTCTCTCTCTCTCTCTCTCTCTCCACACATATATATGTGGAGAGAGAGAGTCAAACTCTTATACATAACAAGTTTACATACCGATTTTTTTAAAATAGTATAAAATTATTTTTGAGTTGAAATTTTTATGTGGTAATTAAACATTTCAATGGGACGATATAAAAAAATCAATTCAAAATTACTTTTTTTGATATTTTTACAAAATCGTTCAAATTTTCAGAGCTTTTAAATCATTTTAAAAGTTGTGAAAGTTTGGCCAATTTTTTAAAAATATCAAAAAAGTTATATTAAGCTGATTTTTTATATAGGTCCCTTAAAATGTTTAATATCACATAAAAAAATTCAACTTAATTTTTTTTTATTATTTTATTAACGTAGGTTTGTACCAATAATTATGTAAACTTAGTATGTATGAGAGCCTGGCCCATATATATATATATATATATATATATATATATATATATATATATATATATATATATATATATATATATATATATATATTATAACACCCCGTATTTCTAAGGATACATAATTTAAATAATTTGGTGATAGAAGATTTAATTAAATTGATGATTTTTGGAGAAATTATATAATTTGGAGAATTCATATTAATTTGGTGAATTAAGATTTATTTAATTTGGGTTATTTTTGAAAATTCACATGTGTCATAATTTGGGGTCGAAATTTGAGAATGTTATAAAGTGACTCGGATGACGATTGTGAGTGCACAGTTGATTCGGGATAGGTCGAGATAGTCGAAAAAAGTACCCGGGAGTAGTAATTGGGTCTCAGAACATTTTTAGGCATAATCGGGCTCACACGGGGTGTTTGGACCATTTTAATTTGACCCATAAGTTTAAAAATAGGATTAATGAAATAAAATCTAATTGAGGGAATTGGGGCGGTCATAACTCAAGGAGAGAAACCCTAGAGGTGCAGAGGAAAACAATAGAAGAAATTAGGGGTCTTTTGGGAGCCAAACTAAAGGAAGAGGAGGGTGTTATTCGTTAAATATTCGTCTACAACAAAGGAAATCAGTCCCTGCGAAATTATCTAGGCACGTAGTTAAACCTACTTTCTTTTAAATTACAGTATTGCGATTCATATCATGGTGGGTGTAAATCATATTCATTTTGGGATGAGTTATTATGGCAAAATTCGTTTTTGGGAACATGTTAAATCTGGGTTTGGGGAATTAAGCATTAAGGGTGAAATTGATATTTAATTGATGTGATAATAATATCATATGAGGATAGAATATGATTTAGAATTGAAAACCTGTACAAATTGTTGTTGAATTCAGATTATTGAATCAAATCGAGAATTGTGATATAAGGGATATTGAGAAAAACCCAATTTATGAACCCTAGAATTCTAATGAAAATCACTGAGGATTAATGTCATATATTAGTGTTTGAACATGTTTATAGATGAAATAAATATGGGAAATAAAGTAATCGAGGTCTGGATTGAAGTTGGAAAGCTTCGGAATTTAAAAATGGTGGAAAAAGCAGTCGGGGAAGATGACTGATATCTGGTCGATCGATCGATCGACCTAATTCGTCGATCGATCGACCCCTTCAGTTATTGTAAAATATGGGATTGTATATCTTTCTGTCACGGTCGTGTGGGCGCTAACTTCGTATTTTTCTATTTTTTTAATTTGATATGATTTTTCAATGACAGGGTGCGTGAGACCGACATCTTTAGGAAGAAATAAATTCGAGTTATTTGGAGATGTTCGTAGATGAGTGAAGGACTTTGGAAAAATATTATGGAACATTATTTTATCCTTGAATTAGATAGGGATGAATCCGGGGTATGAATTTAGGATTATTTATAATGAACGACACTCGATAATATATGTCGAAAATATACGAATGTATTCGAATGAGAATTTTGGATGAATTTAGCATACGGTCTGGTATCTTAAGGTGGAATTTAATTGATAGAAATTAAATGGAACCTTATACTTAGAGTCTTATGGGATGAGTATTAAGGACTATTAAATTTAATAAGTGTGTCAAACTTATTAACCGAATTTGATGAAATGAATATTAAAAGGTTAAAAGATAGACCAATAAAGGGAGTTTGGGATTTTTGATTGAGTGACACCACTTGGATAATACTAATTGAGCTGATAGTAATTAAATTAAGGGTCGGAATTTTGACTCTGATATTTCTCAGGCTAGTGCTGCGGGAGTTAGGCACATAGTAGCCGGTTTAATTTATTATAGAGATATATAATAAATTATCGAATAGTGAATTTAACGAGAGATGTTAAGCTTAATAATGGATTTTTTTGTGATAAATTCTAAAGGGTGAAGATACAGACCATATGAGTGAGTTGAAGTATTGTAGTTGGGTGACACTACTGTAATAAATTAATGAATGTGAAATTGATTAGATTAGTCGGTGTAATTTAAAATGTAACGAATTCGGGGGATAAGCGAACCTTTGACATAGATTAGTAGGATATGACATGTGACACCCCACCTAATTAATTACCGAGTGATCACTCCTTAATTAATTAATTTAAGATTATCAAGTTGGTTAAGATAATGCATCATTGTTGAAAACTCAAATTGTAATTTAATAAAAACTAACCACCTAATATTTAAAAAGGTTGGTGTCAAAATTTTATCTTGTTATTAACCATCATCATTAAAGGGTAATATCTAAACATCACCATACATCACAATAGTATAAGGTAAGAACTAACTGAAGTAAAATAAAGAACTGGAGTAAACACACCCAGTCAAAATCCCATACAATAATCCAATAACATGACATCAAAGTCTAATGATACAATAAAAACAACTATAAATCTCTTAATGTAAAATAGGAGGGACGACATGTCCAACTAAAATGAAATGACTGATGGATAAGGAGGAATAGACTCAGAAGCGTATACTAGCAATATCCCCTTGCTTCCACAGCAGCTACAGCTCGATAAATGAATGGAATCTCCTAAATCTGGTATCCCTGTGGCTGAGCACCTAAAATAATAGAACAAGAAAAGAGGTTTGTAAGTTCTTAAATTGATTTTATTAGCACATATATTATCCATGTTAACTTAGCGTACTCACTTAAGATGCTCACTTCTCATCTAATGTGCACACCTAGCGAGTCTAACTACCCATACTAGTCTCATCACTCTACCTGGCTATATGTAGGATAATCACTATGTCGGATACACTATCTAAATAACTCGAAATCAATATATTACTATTATTTAGGAATAGGTTTAAGGATGTTATACTCATTCTCATAGTATTCTTTATTCCCAATTGGTGACCCAATAAGTATATACTTTAATAAAGTAGCCAACAAGAAACACAGAATAGGAACTGAGTATACATATATAAAATCTCATTATTATATACATACAAATATATCTATACATCACCCATGGTTAAGAAACCCCTGGTGCTAGGCATACTCGGCTATCTAATCCCATTACAATGCTCACGCATAAAGGACAACAGGTTCAATCTCTCAAGAACTAATAAAATATATACACATATTGGAGGCGAACAGAGTCCCAAGCCGATGGGCTACACATATACCTATGCGCCCATACGACCGTCAACACTATCATTCTCACAGATAGTCCGTACCTAGGTTCCATGCTCTAGTGGTACGACTCAAAATCCCCCGAAGGCACACAAGATATGGTCATCCACAATGCATTAACCCCCGTTCGATAGTCAGTAGCTAGGTATGTCATACACATGATATTCCAAGTAATAAGCATGCATACAACTTATATACATTAATAGGTAATCGCATAACCCCAAATACTATAATCCGTAAGTAATATTAACGCCATTACTCTCCACGATATCCGTATATATATATAGCCTCTCTAGGACATACATTTTCTCCTAGGTTTTCACACAAATTCAATACCCCGAGGACCATTACACCCTTAATTCCCTAACACTTTGGAATTTAAGCCACCCGTTACTCACGTAGGTTAATACACTCGCTTGGATAACCCTAGGATGGTTTTTAACTCGAACGGACCCTAAAAACTCATTCTGGAATCTTGTTAGAAGTTCTAGGATTCTCGTTCGAACGAAGTTCCCACTTCGAACAAACTCAGCAACTCGTTAGAAAGGTCGTTGTAAATCTCGTTAGAATGTAAGGACATAAATTTTCAATTGAGTCCTTGTATTGTTTTGACTTAATTCCGTGAACAAAACTGTGTTTGTAATATGTCATAGGGAGATTTTTATTTTGTCACGATCCCACTTGGTCTATGACGTATTGAAGAAATTGAAGACGTTGCGACAAAGCTTCAAAGAATTCATCATGCCGAAGTTTAATTGGTGCAAGTTTACTCGTCTTCAAAGATAATTGCATTCCGAGATCACTCGGGTATGAATGCATATAATTAATGGTGCTCGAAATTGTTTTTATAAAAGATAAGGATGTATTTTTATAAAGAAATATGTTTTAAAATGTTTTTAAAAGTGTTTTAAGTGTTTACACTACGTTTTATTCTGATATACTCGAAATAGAGTCTGACTAATTTGGATCTCCTTTAAAAGAGATGTTTTGAACTAAAGGTCAAAAAGTCAAACTGACACGCCAGCTCATTCAAATGACATGTCATCTCGTTCGAGCGAGATTGACATGTCGCGCTAACGACGTGGCATTGTCGTTCGAGCGTCACTCTTTTCGAGGCGGACTTTAAATCTTATTTAAAGTGTGTTTCTATCAGAGTTTCATAAGTGTGCATCTGGAAAAAACAGAATACATTCCAGTATGTGTTTGCACATGTTTTCTAAGGTTTAAAAGGCATAAACACATCCTTAGATTTTTCAACGATCCGAGTTATCATTCTTATATGTTTAAGTGATCTTGCGGCACCAAGAAGTTTGTTTTATCATGGAACATAAAGGGTTTTGCGATGAAGAAAAGAGAAGGACTTCTTGTTCGACATCGTAGACGAATCAAAGCCAATCGATGGACACCAAGACATTCGTGGAGTCGAGTGTTGTGGACAGGTATCGTGGAAGACGGAATTTCTGCATGGGCACTATTGAAGAATGGTAGAAGATCAGAAGGAGCGTAAAGACTCGTGGGGATCGAGTCATTGTGTAAGGTTAATTTGTCTTTGTAAAACCATTGTTCATAGTGATTGTCTGGCTTGGGTCGTCCGAGGTTATTTTCTCGTTTTGGGTTTTTTCCTCGTACATCCGGCGTTGTGAGTATTCTTTACTTTACTTTACTTTCTTTAATCACTAGATGCATGTTTATGATTAATCAAGATAAAATTGGTTTAAAGTAAGAATTGGGTTTTCACAACTTGGTTTGGGGCATATTAAAAGTTGGATAATTTTTGGTGAAAATTTGGTACAATTTGAAACACACATATTGGGCACTTTTCATAGAAGGTTCGTTCGAACGACCTGGGCAGGCCTTCGAATGAGAATTTCGGACAGACCAAGTTCTTCCAAATTTCAATTTTTCTCAACATTCCAAACCTCAAACTCAATCCAAATTTCATCCAACATCAGTTTAAATGTTTCTAAACTAACCCTAATCATTACGGGGCAATTTCTAACATAATTTAGTATTCAAATCTTTAAGTTTTCAAAAGGGAAAGCAATAATTTCTAAAAATCTCTAAGAATCCTCATATAATGAACCCAACACTTTAGTTCTTCGAAATCCTTAAATTCAATTCGTGATTTGTACATAAAAACTCCAGATTAAAAAATCTACAAGTGGGGTAAATCCTCTACATGTAACCCATCACCAAAATCTAATGTTCTTCTACGATTAAACCTAATGAAACTCAATTTTCCATCATAAGATGTCTAAATCATTAACAAAGTTTAACAAGAACAATATATGCTAAATAAACTAGCAAGATAAACACTTGTCTCGGAATGAACTTCTGATTCTTGGACTGAAATTGGTATGGGAACGATTCTCTTGACACGATCTACGCGTTGGTGTAATTTTTAGTGTGAAAACTCAAGTTCTTAGCTTAAAGCTCCAATGGAGTCTTCTTCTTCCTTGGTTCTCTCTCTCTTTTTCTCTCTTTCTCACGTAATTTGAAACTGACATACCACTAACCCTCAATGCTTTTAATTAAACCCAATTTCGTCCATTTAATTATCCAAAAATCCCAAAAGACCAAAATACCCATATGGGGTGTCGTTTTGGGCTAAAATGCCCCTAACTCCAAATAAAATACCCGAGTAGTGTTTTCTAACTATTTCGACCTTTCCGGACACTCTGGCGCACTCAAAATAGTCATTCGAGTTATAAAAAAAATTAATTTACCTTTTTCTTTTACTCCCAAATACATACCGGTGATGCTACTCACACGCGCGTCCTAAATAATTATATCATGACTGTTGTGTATCTCATCCCGGCCATAATATTATTTCGATAACAACTAACTCTCATCATGCTAGTAATTATTACCATTAAATCGGATTAATTACAAATTAAATTTTCTCCCTTTAATTAATTAATCCCCATTTTCCATAATTTCATAATAAAATAAATATGCGTAAAAATACGGGGTATTACATATGAGTGAATTACCTACTGAATTATATTAAAGGATAATTGGCACACTTCGAGTAGTGAGGGATACTCGGGAATATACGATAAGAAGTGTAATTGGAATTAAATAATATGTAGGATATTCGGTATATATATTTGCTATGTATGGAATATATGATATATGTTGTGTGTATACCTGTACTGATTTGTATAATTTATTATGTGTATGACATACCTACCATACTTACTATCGCGGGAGGTTGTGAATGAGACACTCTTATCTTGAGGAGCCTTCGGGGGGATACTTGACTTGTACCTCAGAGCATAGGGCCTACGGAGGACTTATCGGTGAGTTGATAAGTTTATGTGATATGGGTTCGTAGGTATGTGTGTAGCCCATAAAGCCGTGGTTTGTGTTCATCTCCAATATGTGTGATTTGTATTGATATGGTTCCAGAGTGATTCGGAATTTGTAGTGCTTTATACAGTGCGTGATGTACTGGGACTTAATAGCATAGTATGCATGCACGCAAGTCTCAGGGTGTTGCACAGTATATATAATTAGTGTGATAAATATATATACTTGTGATTTATTCTACAACGTGTGTTTGGTAGATGATGTACCAGGACATTATAGCATAGTATACTCGCACCGCAACTCAGCTTAGGGGTGCCGTGTTAGTATATATATAACAGTATGATATATGTTTATGTGTAATTTTATTCTACTGTGTGGGTTTAGTAGAACAGAAAGTTAGTGACATTGAAAATAACTATATTATGGGGAAAAATAAACATATACTGAGAAATTTATAATGGGAGAAAAGACATGAAAATTCGGTAACATATTGTATGGGTAATACGGGTGGGTATAATGAGTTAGTATGTAGAAGGAGACTTGTTATGGCTACTTAGGTGGGGTAGCTTAACTAAGAAAGGTAGAAGGCAAGCGTTAAGTGTGCACATTAGATGAGGGGTGAGCTATGTATCAAGAGAGTGCGACACTAGCTTAAATATGAAAAGTGTGCATGCATATTTAATTATTGCAATTTAACTGCTTGCTAAATATTTTCAAAATGTTTTACTTGGGCTCTGACTCGTGTCAAAAAAATTTCCAAAATATTTTACATGTCCATCCACAGGGACACCCAGTTTGAGGATTATATCTAGGGGTGCGTAGCTGCAGCTCATGTGAAAGTTACAGGACTTTGCTATAGACGTTTCTCTCATTTATTCCTAGTGTAAGATCTTTACTTCAGTAATCATTTTGGGCATGTCACCCTCAGATTTAATATTAGGTTATTTATTGGACTTTGCGTATCTAGGTTATGGTTTCAATTACTGTTGTATTTTACTGTTGAACAGATAGTTGATTCGATTATCTTTATTTATATTATTCATCTCTGTTGGATTCAGTTATCAATTTGTGTGGATGGTTTAATTATTATTTGATTTTCACATGTTGTCAATTAAAGAAAGATAAAATTTGGCACTAGTTTAATTAAATTACTAGGTGGTTTGTAACTTTAAAAAGTTTTGGTGGTAGTGGGGGTGCAAGATTGGTGGTTCTTGGCCTTGAACACTTGGAAAGCTTTTTCTCTTCTTCTTCCTATGGCCTCCTTCCCTTTTGGTTCTAAGAACCCTAACTTTCCTGGCACTCCATCTGATATAATCTTAATGATTTTCGTCATTATTAAAGGCCAAAAATAGAAAATTATCAAAATGTCCTCCCGGGTTACCGGTTAGGCCTAAAAACGGTTCGAGACCCAAAGTAAACCCCCGAGTACACTTTTCTGACTATCTCGACCCTTCCGAACACATTGGAGCACTCGAAATGACCATATGGGCGACTTATAATTTATTCACTTTTAATAATACAAATTTAGTCCCGACACGACACAGGCGCGTCCTGATTTAAATTTCCATAATTGCCATTTTATTCACTCGTTACAATTTTAATAAATTAAATCCTACATATTACTCTACTCACTAAATAATATTTAACAAATCAATAATTTTCCAATAATTACTAACTCTCATCACGCTAGTAACATTTAAAATAAATTTTTGGATTAATATTAAATTAATTTATCTCAATTAAATTTAATAAATCCCTAAATTTAAAAGCCATAAAAATACGGGGTATTACACGGTTTGAGAATATGACGATAATTTGAAAATATCTAGATTAGGCTTGAAAAATCCGTTAAAGGGTGAAAACCCAAACCAACCCCCAAACAGACCCGTAAGAGGCACAAACACCTCGCACGGGACCAATGTAACTTGCAGGAACTGACCGCGTAGTGGTGGTTCTCCCCGTTTGAGAATATGGCGATAATTTGCAAAAATCAACCCCTAGACTTAAAAATAAGCCGTTAAAGGGGGAAAACCTAAACCATCCCCCAAACGGACCTGTAAGACGCACGAACACCTCGTACGGGACCAATTAACTTGTAGGAACTGGATGCGTAGTCACGGGTCTCCCAGTTTGAGAATATGACGATAATTTGAAAATATCTAGATTAGGCTTAAAAACAAGCCGTTAAAGGGTGAAAACTCAAATCGACCCCCAAACGGACCCGCAAGAGGCACAAACACCTCGCACGGGACCAATGTAACTTTTAGGAACTGACCGCGTAGTCATGGGACTCCCGATTTAAGAATATGACGATAATTTATAAAAATCAACACTTAGACTTAAAAATAAACCGTTAAAGGGTTAAAATCGAAACCATCCCCCAAACGTCCCCGTAAGAGGTACGGGACCTTGCACGGGACCAATGTAACTTGTAGGAACTGACCGCGTAGTCACGGGACTCCCGATTTGAGAATATGACGATAATTTGTAAAAATCAATGCTTAGACTTAAAAACAAGGCGTTAAAGGGTGAAAACCTAAATCAACCCCCAAACGTCGTCGTAAGAGGTACGGACACCTCGTATGAGACTAATGTAAATTGTAAGGGATGACCACTTAGTCACAACAATATCGATTTTTGAATACAATGATAATTTTTATTTGTATATACAAATTTTTAGCTTCAATAAGATTTTTTTAAAATTACTCGGTTACTACAATCATCTCATTTTGTAACTTATGTTTTGCATGATAACATTTTTCCATTAGCTTTTGTCCATGTGGAACACATGACGTCAATGGTCTACAACAAGAGGATTATTTACTTAATGTCGTTAATATTCAGGATTATATTTTTTTGTATTATGTCCGTGCGGACTTTTGTAGTTTTATTATTAGCTTTTATGGCCGTGCGGGCATTTATAATTTTATTGTTATATTTTACGGTTGTGCGGGTTTTACCTTACCCATGTATTATATTAATAGGTTTTAGAATGTCCAAAAAATAGAGGAAACTCTGCCCAATTATTTTGGTCTGTGAACTATTATTATTTGTAATATTTTGAAGTTTGTATGCACATTAGTTTATCAACAACTTTCGAGATTTGCAATTTGTGAATTTTTTGGTTTTAAAATAATTAATTTTTTTTCTTTTATCCAAAAATTTGGCACACAATTCAAAATTGTGCCAAAAGAGTATCAAATTTGGGCACGATTTTGAACTGTGCCAAAAGTTTATCAAAATGTGCTCAATCTGGCACAGCTCAAAACTGTGCCAGAAATATCAAATTTTGACACGGTTTAAAAGTGTACAAGAAATGTTCCTGTTTGGTCAAATCTGGCACACTTTTGAGCCGTGCCAGAAAAAATTGGCCATTTTGAAACACCTGATTCTGGCACAGTTCAAAACCGTGCCAGATTTGATCTGGCACATTTTTAAACCGTACCAAATTCCTGTTTTTGGTGTAGTGAACATTTGAATTCTTTTGTAGTTTGGTCAAAGGATTCTCTTAAAGTGTTGGGTCACTCTTTGAATGTGGATGTGCTGAACGTGAATGTTAACGGTTAATGTTATGTGCACGTTTTAAAAAAAAATGCACATCCCATTAGTACTTACTTCTTCCTCCTATTTTTTAACCTTTCGAGTTTGTTTATTTTCGGAGTGAAGTACTTTTAACTGCGGTGAAAAATAAAATGGTGAAATGATTTTTCATATATTTAATATTATTTTTTTATTGGTTTGAAATTGTGAATAAATACACATCATATAATTGTACATCTTTAAACAAAAATAATAAATAGTATTTAACTTTAAATAAGTAAACATATATTTCACCATTTTATCTTTCAAGATAAGAAATATTTTATATCGAACCAAATGGACCCATCCCTTCTGCTTTGATTTTAATCTTTTTCATTCAAATATTGAATGCTCACTCCAATGGAATACTAGGGATCATACCAAGGGACTCTTTGCTTCTTTCAATTCAGTACTTCTTCAATCAAATTTAATAGTCAAACGAAGGGATGCAATCAAATTTAATATTCATTAAAAATTTGATATCAAATAGGGTGATTATATATTCATACCTCTAAGCATGCACAGGCTCTCTTACGTTTGTTAGAAGTTTGGAAAACCTCACAACCCGAACATCAATCTTCTAGGTATTGTTTTCTTCTTATTCATTTTTTTCACATAAATGGTTCACACATATGCGCGTATATATATATATGCATTCGTACAACAAATGTAGAGAGAGATAAAGAGGACCTTACTTTCTGAAAAGCAAACCTTATTTAAGTACATTCTTTTAACTTCATGTCCACAAGATATCAACAGCTTATGATAATATCTATGTGTTTTGTGGTGTTTCACTTTAATTTAACTCTCATCTATGCTTTTTTGTTTAAAAAAAAACTCTCAAACTTATTTTTAATAAATTTTTGTATCTCTGAAGAAAAAAACAAATTTATTTATATTCTTGAAGACTACTATTAACTTAAATAGTATTGCATTCATTTTTCTTCATTCCTTCTAAGAAGAAATGTGACCTTTAATTGTATGGGATGCTGCCACATAAACTACCCTATGGTTTACATCTAATGTTTTGCCCCAAACAAGAGGTGTTTCTGGGAAAATGCAAAATTAGTCTGTTTCTGCATATTAGATATTAATACGTATTATATAACTCCTTAAATAAACAGGCATTTTAGTTTTCAATAAAATTATAGTATTATAAATCACGTTTATAGTTAGGAGTGGAATATGGTTTTCTTCCCATACTTTTGTCCCGTGACATCACAGAGCCCAATGAAACGTGAACACAACACGAAATGATTTTTTATTTTTGCTGGTAGGGACATGACACCATTAAAACACGACACGGTTAATACGATTTATGATTTTCACACGAACTATTATCATGGTTAACATGATTTATGATTTTCACACCAATAATTATCAGGATTTATAGTCAGGGTCGGTCTCGAGATTTTAGGGGCTCGAGGCAAACTCTTGAATTGGATATCCCATATTTAACAAGAGATTTTTTTTTATTAATTTATAAATTGTAAGGTTTTTTTAAACTGAAAGGTTGGCGATTTATTTTTCGGGAGTTGCGGCAAGTTTAAATGTTTTGTCCATTCAGTTTTTAACACATTGTTTCTGGAACGATTGAAAAATGATGCTATAAATATATATATAAAAGTAAAAAAATTTGGGGCCCCTAAAATGCGTCGAAAATTGGGTGCCCGAGGCGGTCGTCTCCCTTGCCTCCCCTAAAACCGGCCCTGTTTATAGTTTGACAAACAAAATATAATGCCAAAAACTCATTAAAAGTTTTTAATTGTTTATTCAACTATTTTTAGTAATCATATTAAGTGTCACAAGTATTTTCGAATTAAAGAACACCCACCCTATTTGTTGGAGTTTGCTTTGCAAACTGATATATCAAACATACTTTTCTTTTCCATTTTTGTAAAACTATATTAATTCCGTATTTGATTTTTATTTGTATAAATAGATTTTTAGACAATCAAGTGTATTTTCCCTTTAGTCGAACTTATTTTTTTATGTTCCAAAAAGTCTCTCGTCTACGTTTTTTCACAACTCCTTTTTTGGGGAAATGTTTTAGGTTTTAGTCTATTATATTTCAGTGCTTTGTCATTTATAGGGTTTATAATTTTTTTTAATTAGGAATAAAGGTTTAGTTTTTTTTTTAAAGGTTTAGATTTTTTTCATTTAGTTTGTAGTTTCGTTTTTTCGTAGTGTTTAATTATTTATTTAGTTTAGTTATGTAGAGAGCTTCTACATGTATCGCCAAATTGAACTGCATGCAAACCAAATCACCAAATGGCATCCATTCATCACTCTTAACACCCTGAGAATATGGGGCCCGAGGCGAACTCTCAAAATGATGCCTCTTAATCTTTATCTTTATCTTGATATTCTTTATATTTATATACTATAAAATGCTCTACAAGGAGCTTTAATGCACTTTTACCATATTATGCCACGTGGCATCTTAATTCACTTTCATTATATCTATCACTTATCAGCTTTTTTGGGAGGCTTTTCTCATTCTTTCATGCTCCTTCGGTTTCTCCTATAAAATGCTCTACAAGGAGCTTTAATGCACTTTCACCATATTATGCCACGTGGCATCTTAATTCACTTTCATCATATCTATCACTTATAAGCCTTCTTGGGAGGCTTTTCTCATTATTTCCTGCTCATTCGGTTTCTCCACCCGTTTATTTCCTCTTCAAAACTGTTGTTTTTTATAAATTACGTTCAATATTTTTTTAAATAACTCACGTACAGTATTTTTTAAATTACACACAGTATTTTTAAAAACATATACATAATTGTTATATTGTTTTTATAAATTACGTAAAATATTTTTTTAAATAAAAAGTAACTTTTTAATTTAAAAAAAAAAAGATTTCTCTTAATTAAAAAAAATCATTTTAAGTGTTTTATAAAAAAAAGTTGTTTTTTTTAACAAAAATAAAAACTGTTAACCATGAAAATTAGGGGTGAAAATTCGTGTATTTGGGTCATGTTTCGCGCCGACACAACATGACACGACAAGGATTTTTTGGACACGAACACGACCCAAATAAAAACGACATAACACGACATGGCACGAATAACCCGATTCTTTAAAATTTCACGCTAAATTGAACATAAATAGACACGATAATCCTAATAAAAAAACGATTAATATGACAAGACACGATAACACGACTCATAATTTTGATATGAACACACAAGACACGACTTCGTGTAAAAAAACACGACACGAACACGACATATTTTGTCAATTTTGGGTCAATTTCGTTTCGTTATGTGTCGTGTTTTCGTGTCGTTTCTAAAATTGTCACCACCATATTATGCCATGTGGCATCTTAATTCACTTTCATCATATCTATCACTTATAAGCCTTCTTGGGAGGCTTTTCTCATTCTTTCTTGCTCCTTCGATTTCTCCATCCGTTTATTTCCTCTTCAAAACTATTGTTTTTAATAAATTACGTTCAATATTTTTTTAAATAACTCACGTACACTATTTTTTAAATTACGCACAGTATTTTTACCAACATATACATAATTGTTTTATTGTTTTTATAAATTACGTAAAATATTTTTTTAAATAAAAAACAACCTTTTAATTTAAAAAAAAGATTTTTCTTAATTAAAAAAATCATTTTAAGTGTTTTATAAAAAAAAAGTTATTTTTTAACAAAAATAAAAACTGTTAACCATGAAAATTAGATGTGAAAATTCGTGTATTTGGGTCATGTTTCCAGCCGACACGACATGACACGACAAGAATTTTTTGGACACGAACACGACCCAAATAAAAATGACATAACACGACATGGCACGAATAACTCGATTTTTTAAAATTTCACGCTAAATTAAACATAAATAGACACGATAACCCGAATAAAAACACGATTAACATGACAAGATACGATAACACGACTCATAATTTTGACATGACACGACTTCGTGTCAAAAAAATACGACACGAACACGACATATCGTGTCAATTTTGGGTCAATTTCGTTTCGTTACGTGTCGTGTTTTTGTATCGTTTCTAAAATTGTCACCCCTAATGAAAATAAATTGTTTTACACAGTTAAAAAATGTTTTTAACTGTTTAAAAACTATTTTTTTTATAAATAAATGATTTTTTTAATGATTTTTTTAATACATAAAAGAATTGGTTTTAATGATTTTTTAACTTTTGAACTAAAAAAATGTTTTAAAATAACTATTTTTACCTTTTTCTAATTGTTTTATGAAATTAAGAAACTGTTTCAAAGTTAAAGAAAAATATTTAATTATCTAATATAAGAAAAATAAATTAATATAAAAATTATTTTACTGTTCCTTTTTAATAAAATAAGTACCATATATCTTATATAAAAATTGTTTTATTTTGTTTTTTAAAAACTCTTCTTTTTATATAAAAAATGATATAACTATTTTATAAAAAAAAGGTATTTTTTAAATAAACATAAAAACTTTGCTTTATTTTTGCAGGGTATTTTGTAGTTATATTTTTTTTACATAACTTGTGATCACAGATACTCTGAAGTTTTTAATCAATTTTCTGTTTATACTTAGCATCCCTTCATGTATTGACAATTCCATAAATGTTTATCGTACACTCAATGTATAACTCGCGCATCGTGCGGGTTTCCAACTAGTTTTATTTTAATTATGACAAGATATAATTTCTTATTATCATAATAACATTCTAAAATTCCATATATTTCCATCTCCAAATGCAAGTGTTCTAGAATTTAAATTTAGTATATCATATAAAAACGAATGTGCTCACTCGAAAAACGAGAAAAAATATATTATTTTGGATATTTTGATTTAAGGTTTAAACTAATTTAATTATATGAACTAATGTAAAAAATAATAATCATAATGAAATTTGAAACTAAAATTTTAAATATATTAGGACTTTAAAATGTAGCATTAGAAGTAATTTTCTAGTTAGTTGTCTTGCTTTCCACACAATTAGACAACTGTTACTTCAAAATAAAATCACATAACGAAACTTTTTGGGATTCAACAAAGGTCTTCATGCTTTTTTAAAATGTATGTGACCAATTGGGCTACTAGTATTATTGTTTAAGTAGTTACACGAATTTAAAATAAAAATGAATAGAAAAAAATTGTTTAAAAAAAATTCAGGGTCTCTATTCGGAGGCCCGAGGTGGCCGCCTCTCTCGCCTTCCCTTAGGGCCGACCATGCTAACATCTCATAACTTCACAATATAATGGAAAAAGAAAACACACCCCTTGGCCACATACACATGCAGTCTTTAGGCGGTTCAATTATGTGGTACACATATTTATTCTTTTATGTTCTCATCTCTAAGCCTTTGAGATTATTCTCTCTCATAACATTTAACGAGGAACTCTTGATTTATTTTCAACATGAATAAAATATGCTTTTTGTGTTCCATAATAACGGTTCGTTTTCTTGATATTATTATCAACAATTCTAAAACGGAAAACTGTGCAATAATTATTCTTTCATGACCTCATTATTTTTAATCGAGATTTGCTGGCCGACTTTAAAAATGGATTTTGGTGACCCGCACACATTATTAGCTGAAATATTAACTTAATTTTTTCCCAAACAGGTGAGGCCCAGATATTTAATAATGTAGCATTAGAAGTAAATATTTTAGGATTTTATTAATATCCTCTCAAATTTAGGGCATGGCTAATGACACTCCACCAATTCTAATGGCACTCCAACTTTTTGTTAAAAGACAAAACTATCCTCACCCTAATATCAAACCAGTCTCAAACATTCTTAATAATTTTTTTGATTAAATAATTACAAAAATGATTTTATTATAAAGTTAAAAAAACAGACGTATTTATATTTAATAAAATTGGATATTTTTAAAAAAAAAACAAAATGTAAAACAATTTTTTTTAAAGTCATTATTTTTTTAAAATGGACATTTTTTAAAAAAAAAGTTGGATATAACTTATTTAAAAAAATGACAGTTATATTTATTAATGAGTGTTGTATGTTCAACAATTAATCAGAGTTACAATTCTTTTTAAAATTATATTTTTTGAAATTATTTTTTTAATAACTATTTTGTGGTAAGATTTCTTTTAGGTAACAAATAATTTTTATATATCTTAGGTTAATGATTGGTCAGTGTCGCTGGCGTGGACCTACATCATTTAATGGATGTGGGTTCGCACCAGCAACACTAACCAATCAATACAAAATAAATTATGTACAGTTTATAAACTCAAACAAAAATGGTTTCACGAGTTTATAAACAAAATTGATTTCACCAGTTTATAAACAAAAAGTTATTTTTTCAATAAATATAAAACAAATTAATTGTCTTTTAATAAATTACATACACTTTTTTTATATAAAAAATAGTTAAAAATGTGGTTTACATTTTTTTAACTGTTTTAAGAAATAAAGAAATTGTTTTAAACTTAAAAAAGGGACAATTTATGTTTAGTTCCTATAAGTTAAGTCTATTTTGCATTTAGGATATGAGAAAAAGAGTGTTTGTGAGCGTTTTTATACTATTAAGGAACTTTTGGAACAAAAAAAAATGTTTGGACTAAATGTTAATTAAAAGAATGTCGAGGGAATTTTCATCGAACGATCCATTTTTTTATATAAAAAACAATTATTAAAATAATATATATAAAAAATCTAATAGTCATTTTTTAACAGTTATTAAAAAACTATATATAAAAAAAATTATTAAAAAATCTAAGATATATAAAAAAGAAATTCTAAACAAAAGAAATATTATCACAAAATAGATATTAAAAAAATAATTTCTAAAAATATAATTTGAGAAAAAATTGTAACCCTGGTTAATTGTTGAGCATACAACACTCATTAGTAAATATAACTATCATTTTTTTAAATAACAAAAATATTTTTTTTAAATAAGTTATATCAGACTGTTTTTTTAAATATGACCATTTTCAAAATAATGATTTAAAAAAAAACTTTTATACAATTTGTTTTTTAAAAAAATGTCCAATTTTATTTAATAAAAAATTATTGGGAATGTTTGACTTTATAACAAAAAAGTTTTTGTAATTATTTAATTAAAAAAAATTTGGGAATGTTTGAGATTTATTTGATATTAGAGTGAGGAAAGTTTTGTCTTTTAACAAAAATTTGAAGTGTCATTAGAATTGATGGATTGCCATTAACCATGCCCCAAATTTATTATGAGACTTTTGGTGTCTTTTATTTTCATTGCACATCCGAGGCCTTTTGTTATATCTTTTCATCTCCTCTTTCACTATATATACACACACAACTCTCATTGTGTATCATTTGTAAGCATATATATTACGATTAGAGTACCAACTCTATAGCTTTTGCTCCTTTTCTCCGCAAGATTCAAGTATGTACTCTCAATATTTCTGGCTCATTCATAAAGATAAGATTCAAATATATGTTCTAATGTTATCATATGCTAAATTATGTTTGTTAGAAGTTGTATTTGTTCCTATTTTTGTGGATTTAACGAATACTATAACGGAAAGTTACTTAGTTCTATTAGTTCTATTTTAGAATGAAAAATATTTATGGATTAATATTTTTGTTCTTTAAAACTGTTCATGAAATTTTGATTATTGTTTGGTCAAAATTTAAGCAGTCATTTTTCCCAATCCCAAATAATTGTTGTGACCCAGCACGTTAGATTTTGATAGTAAATTTTTCTTATGCATGTTAGATTTTTTTTTCTTTCTACCTGTATCTGTATTTTTTTTTCATTTTTCACAAATTTAGTACCAACTATTTCCAATTGTATACCAAGTGAATAATTCTAAGCACTAATAATATATTTATGTTTGTTTATATGCAATGTTAACAAGATAAGCCATTTTCAATATCAATTGTTTGAGTTACATTGAGCGGGTGTCATAATATTTATATATGAAAGTATAAAGGTCAAATCCTATACGGGCTTATTGAAGGATCGCTCTAGGACTGCTCGGTGTAGATTAATTTTTTTTAAATACCTAAAAAAATTATTTTGAATTTATTTGTTTGTGGAGTTTTAAACATTTCATCCTCAAAAACTATCAAATTTTGACCCATTTTTTTAAATAGTATAAAAAATCATTTTGAGTTGATTTTTATTTTGGGAACTATGTAAATTTAGGACATACGGTAATATGTATTCTGGAAATAGGACAACAAACATTTCATTTATAATTTTGGTCCGTATGTTTTAATAAAGTCGTTGGCGCGGACCCATATACATAAAACGTTAACCAATCACATCATGCCACGTCAACCGATAATTTTAAAATAGGGACTAAAAGTGAAAATAAAATGTTTGTTGTCCTATATCCATAATCAATATTAATTTAAGTCCTAAAAATGCATAATTTACTTTTTTTTACAGTGATAGGATGAAATGTTTAAACATCCCACGAAAAAGATCAATTCAAAATTTTTTTTTGGATCTCTTATTTAGAGCAATAAAGATCATTGCAACCGTTATTATCAGCTCCCTAAACCTTAAAATTTATGTATGTCGTTTGGTACTTCTATAACCAATCGTTTCTCATTTTCTCTCCCAGGAAGCTCTTCGTATTTAGAAATTGACAATAGCTCTAGAAAGAAATAATTAGGTGTAATCTATTTATAATATTTTAATTGTTTGTAGTTTCTCTAACATTAAATTTGTATTTTTTTTTGTTCTTTATTTCATCAACACGACTAGAGGTGGCAACGGAGCATGTCGACCCGAGTTCGTGTCGAGTGATAAACGAATCGTGTCAAAAATCCATCCATCAAAACACGATTCATTTACTAAATGGGTGTAAAAATTAAACTCATACACAATTAGTTTATATAGTGAGTGACACGACATGTTCCGTTTGAACCCGTTAAATAAACGAATGTGTTCAACCCGTCGATTCCCCCGTTAAATCGGGTTCACCCGTCTAACTCGATTCCCCCGTTTAATCCGATTTACCCGTTTAATCCGATTCACCAGGTAACCCGGTTACTTTAAAATTTTAGAGAGGAAACAACTTACTTATACTTAGTTAAGAATGGAGAATTTTCATAACAAATCGATGTCGGATGTTTGAATTAAGGGTTGTGAACAGATTGTAAACGTGTTAAAGGGTCATGTCGCAAATTGACACCCCTAAACAGGAGGTTCCATTTTTTTTGGGTTGGATTAGTGGACCTTTAGCCATGAAAATCAGATGTTTTTTAAACTCAGGGATTTACCTTCTACTTTTTCCTTAGTCATTATTTAAAGATTCTGAATTGTTTGTGTTGGTCATTCTTTGTTCAGTTATACTTAAATCGGGTGAAACAATACATTATAGTTGAATGGAGATGACCAATTTATAATGTTCTTCACCAAATTCATACAAATTTGATTAGTATGACATAAATTTGTTGAAATGACCTAAAGGAAATGAAATCATATTGCTTGTGGTTTGATTTTTTTTTCTTTTTCACAAGCGATGCATAAATGTAATCAATTTTAAGTCTGCAAAATTAAATTTAGGGAAATTTTTTACATTTTCTAATTCGAGTGTCTCTAGTGAGGACCACTTGTAGGAGTAAGATTTTACAAAGCAGTAATATTTTGTGGATCGATTTGATAAAAAAATTATTATAGTAGATGAAAAATCTTTTTAAAGATGGGTTTTTTTGGAGAAAAAATGGTGGGATAGGATCTTTATTACATTTTCTATCAAATTTTATATATAATTTAATATTTTATATATAGTAATCTTGCATGTATTCATGTATTATTTTAAGGTATGGTACTAGAGGTCTCCTAAAGCTTAAGTCAAAATTTGGAATTTTCTTAGTACCATTAAATTTAGAATTAAGTTTTCTTATATTAGAACTAAAATGTTAGGCTTACCCTACCCCAAAAATACGCTATCTCAATATATATGAAATCGACACAGAGATCTAAATATCATAGTGAATAATGAATTAACTACTTTGGTTTATATAATTCTAACAAAAATATTAGGCTTAGCCGACCCCAAAAATATCCTATATGTGGAATAGACACTTAAATCAAAATATCATAGTGAATTATGAATTGGCTACTTTGATTTACTTAGAGGCGGCCATGAGCATGTGCTATGTAAGCGATCGCATAGTGGCCGTGCTGATCAATTTTTAATTACTTATATATTGAGGGACTATTTTTTATACCGATACACATAAAAGTGACCTATTTTATAATTTTTGCATATGATCTTGTTAATTTTTATAAATTTTGGGACCAGCCCTGGTTTTATTATCCCCTTTCCTTTCATTCCTAATCAAACACATTGTGAAACTAGGACTTCCTCTTTTCATTCAACCATTTGTCACATGATACAAAATTCTTATTTACATGCGAAAAAATAAAAAAAGGTAAACATTTTACAGGCATGAAGGTGCCCATATCTTCTTGTGCCATGGGAAACACTCGTTTGATATTTTCTTACCTCTTCCTCTCCTGTGGCCTCTATGTCTTCATTGCCCTTTTCTACTATCAAGACGCAACTAGCAAACTTGGCCAATATAACCCTCAAAGTCTCCATCCATATCAAATCATCACCAACATTAGTAAGTTAATTATACCCATAAACTATTTAAATATTATAGTCATTTGTTGGTTTAATCCACTAATGTTGTGTTTTTCTCTTTGTTCTCAGCGAATGATCATAAAGGGTGTGATATGTTCAGTGGGGAGTGGATTTGGGACAATTTGACTCGGCCACTCTACAATGAGTCCGCCTGTCCGTACATAAAGCCACAGATGACTTGTCAAGCAAATGGACGACCAGATAGGGACTATCAATATTGGAGATGGCAACCTCATGACTGTTCTCTCCCAAGGTTTGTTATTTTATTTTACATGAAAATAAGCTAAAGATATTTTTTTCTAGATAATGTGATGCTATACAGTTTATTTTTAGTATCCAGTTTTGACACACACAAAAAAAGAAGTTTGTAAATTATTTTTAATACAATTTAGATACATTTAAGAGGGACCGGGCGCTATATTTCAAAATATTTTTTTCTTTAACAATCTATGGGATTTCTCAGAAAATTTTGATTCAAAATAGTTCAAGGGATTTCTTACACCAACTGCACGGTTTAAGGGATTTTTTTTTTATATTAATGATTTTTTCCCCTCATCATCTATAAATCTACGTACTACTGAATCCATAAACTAGGATCTTTTTGTAAGATACAAACAGGTGCTCTTGTTATTGCTGGATTTACAAAGAATATTTAGATGAACAACATATGTATGATACCTAATTAAAGAAAATATTGGATTTCCTCTCTATACAATGTGGACATGTTTCATGTTTTATTTTGAGAGATACAAGAATTTGCTCTTTTTTAATCAATTAAAGTACAATACTAATTAGTGAGATACACAAATAAAGAAAGAAAGAGCTAATATTTTAAAGAGTGGTGTATTACTTAAAATAATTAAGGCAGAGGGAACATGGAGAAAAGGGAATTGAAGACACATGTCTTGCTAAGTTATATACTAGCACTTTCGTGCTTTGTTAGCATTACATGAAAAGTTACACATGAATATGTTTGTCTTATGGGAGGGAAAAAAAAGGCAAGTATCAAAATTAGAAACCATTTTTTTATTAGGATAAATTAGTAGCCCCGTGTTGGAATTTATGGTTTTTATGTGTTGACAAAATATTAATTTGGTCAAATTAGGATCAATATATTATGGGACCTACACGTTTTGGTTCGAAGTGGTAATGTGTTCTCCATGAAAATATAACGTTGTATACTCACATGTATACTTATATATGAATCATCAAAACACTCCAATAGCGTATAAAATATTAACAATTACAATAGGGGTAAAAATAGTCTTCTCGTTGGTCCTTATTATCATGAGAACCAACCTCAGCAACATTTCCTTCTCTCATATTCACTCTAAAATTACAAGCAAAGTTACCAGGCTTTCCGCACATGTAGCATGTCTTTCTTTTCTTCCTTGAGATTGTCTCTGATATCTCACCCCTTTAGCCTGGCATTTTGTTGCTTCTTCCTCCATTCAGAATTGAGCTTCTTTTCCCTTTGTCAGAGAATGGGATGACATTTTCTCATTCCGAATCTGTAAAATCAGAATTTCGATCAAATCACACAATCCTATATACTAGGCCTTCTAATTCATTAAGAGGTTTATTTAAAAGATTCAAAATATAACTAGGAAAACGTTTCAAATACAACACATGGGCTATTGGGCATGCGAGTTTGATGTAGTCCATTTGATGTCTTTGTATTCGAGAATCAACAAACGACTCTACATTGTTCACAAAATTTCGAGTCTTCTTTTTCATCTCCGATTACTCGATAATTTTCACAAGCACAAATTCCACTTTTGATAGGCCCAAAAATTCTTTCTTTTTTACAAACACAAATTAATTAATAACACTGGATAAAATAAGTACTAACTAATTATGTTTTTTAATATTAACTAATTAATACTAATATTAACTAATTAGTACTAACTAAATATGTAATGTAACTGGGATAAAATTAACGGTGATAGTTTTTATAAAAAAAAAAGTGAATAACTAATTTACAGTAAAGAGGGGAGAGAGATACCTTTGGATTAATGTATAAATTTTCTCTTTGAATGAATAGATGTTTACTGAATGTTTACTCTTTGAATGATATATTTGAAAAAGTGAGCAATTGAATGTGTACTCTTTCCATGAATGGAGAAATTTTCAGCTGATTAATAATGATAAAGAAGGTTAAAGAGGTAAAAGGTGAGGTTAAAGAGTAAAAGATTTTTTTGTGTGGTGTGGACTATTAACTGAGTGGGCCTCATAAAAAGGTAACGTGTTCTTTTTTGTTGGGTTTAAAAGTAGAGTAAAGGTTCTTTTGTAAGGGAGCACAAACTATAAAAATTAAATGGTACCATGATTTTATCTATTACTCTCGACTATTTTCAAAGTTTGGAGGGGGTCATGGCTTCCCTCTGCCATCTCTCAGCTTCGCCCCGGGTGCCCTTGGGGTATCTTAAGTATTTAAATGAGTGAGGATCTACATGAGATTAGATTGACTTCCAAGTCAACACGCTGCCGCTTGCTCAACCCGGTCCGGCTTGGCACGAACGTGAGTTGTGGGCTTTAGGCGACTTTGTTAAATTATTAAATTTTATTAGGCCTTTTATTTAATTTATTTTAGAGTTGTGACAATTTTAACTGCTTTTAACAACCATTTATTTTGGTATAAATTTGTGGTGTGCAATTATTTTTTTTGTTGGATTTTTTCAGTCTTATATTTTTGTATCGGTGAGTTCATTTTCATGTTCATAATAAAGAGAGTTCTTCCATTGTTGGTTCGTTGTTGTTTGCAATTTGAATACTACTATTGCAAGTGTTGATTTTCATGATTCAATAGTTTAGGGGGCACATTGTTTTTTTTTAATTCGAGGGAGTGATCTGTAAATTCGCTATAGTCCAAGACGTTTCCTATAATTTACCCTTTTACTATTAGTGAGCTAATAATTTTAATTTTATGTACACAATTAAGTTTATATCAATTTGTTAATGAAAATGTGTTATTTGTCATGGTTCAGTAGTTAGGGGGCATTGTTATGTTTTTTGTTACAGGGACTGATTTGTATAATCGTTATAGTTCAGGAGGTTACAAATAATTTAACCTTTTTATTAGTGAGCTAATAATTTTAAGTTTATATAATTTTGTTAAATAACACATTATCACATCCTGAGAATAAATATAACCTAATTGCATTTAGTGTTAATCAATATGTGGTGGGATTTTTCTTATCTATTCAGATGGAAAAGAAATTGAGATGCTATTTGTAAACCCAAGATTTTTGGTGTTTGTTCATAGTAAAGGTTCCCTCAAATGAGCACTTTATAATGTAGTCGTTTGACTGAACAGCTAGATAAATTCACACACACACACACACACACACACACACACACACACACACACATATATATATATATATATATATATATATATATATTGAATTTTGTTTGTATTTGGTTGATTATATAGTGTTAAGAATACTTATTTTAGCTTATTATTAATGTCTTTCTAATTTATTTATGTCCTCCTTTGTTTTAATATTATAGATCTTATTTTTTTTGGCAAGATAATTCCCCTCTAGGAATTGTTGGAATTTATAATATGATGGTTTAAAGTAGACTTATAAATGGCACAATTAAAGTCAAAATCCAATAAGGACATTTCACATGTCCTAATGATTTACGCTAGCGTAAGGAATCCATTAAAGGTTTTATCATTTTATCTTGTGATAAAAGCTAATCACTAATAGGGTTATGAGTTTATTTTGTAATTTATGTATAACATATACATTAGAACCGACAATTTCCTATTTTGTGAATGATAATTGAATTTTTTGGATGTCTTCAATATTATAATTGCTCGACCACCAATCGTTGATTATTGATAAGTTTTCCAAATATCTCCATTATTCATTATTTATAAATTTATCTCTATCCAATTCTAATCCACTTTATAAAAGGATCAATTGTTGTTTAGATCTCCTATATACATTAATGTTTCCTATTCAAATATAGTTCTACCATAGGAATGTCTATTATATTAGCTAGTGATACCTGACATTTACCCATAGTTGTAAACTTAGAGTATCAAATAAATTATGCATTAAAATTAGACACATCAAATATTTATACTTGATTGTCCATCGAAAAATATATTTCGCCATATAGTGATTAAATTAGAGTTATAACACATTCTACAAATATATTATGATCCATTTAACATAAATAGGTATAAGGGCTCGATTTTCTTAACGGAAAACATAAATTAAGAAGATAATTCTTATTGAAATTTTGTAGTTTTAATTCCACTTTAATGTTGGAAACACTTCGAGGGAAGAGGATGTTGTTCGTTGGCGATTCCCTAATCCGTGGCCAATATATTTCCCTGGTCTGTCTTCTTCATTCAATCATTCCAAAGCGTTCAAAATCCATGGATACTTACGGATATGTTTTCACGATCAAGGTAACATTATATAATTTTTTCCTTCTAAATTTTTACAACTATATATGAATGCTCGTGTATTTTTCAGTACATTTAACACATTTCGTTATATGCTAGGATTACAATGCGACGATTGAATATTACTGGGCGCCATTCCTTCTCGAATCAAATGCAGATGATCCTAGCATACACAGGGTTTCCGAATCTGATAGAATGGTTCGAAACGGTTCGATTAATAAACATGGACAATATTGGAAAGGTGCTGATATTTTAGTTTACGGCACTTATCTTTGGTGGATGACTGGTCGAACTTTCAAGATATTGTAATTTCTTCCACTTAAAAAAGTTATTATTTTTTCTAATCTCATTCTTTTCTGTACTCACCAAACTAAAATTTAGTGCAATGTCTTTACACAGGCAAGGGTCTTTTGAAGATGAAGTAAAAGATATAGTTGAAATTAGAACAGAGGATGCTTACCGTATGGGAATGGAGAGTATGGTGGGTTGGATAAATAAGAATATGAATCTGACCAAAACAAAGGTCTTTTTCACGGGCATATCACCTACACATAATAAGTGAGTAAACAAAATCTATCCATTTATCCCCACAATCTCTATAGCTCATGATATTTACATATAAAAACATACCATTTCTATTGAAAAAAATGTGTTCCTCGAGTTTCGTAAAATCATATAAATTTTGAGTGCTTTGATTTTCTCCTTTAAAAATATTCCATTTGATAAGAGGAAAATTAATTTAGGTGGCCTTTAGCATAGAATGAGTAGTTAATTTGAAACTAACATTTAGTTCATGATGAATTAGAAATAATATTATCCTCGTAAAAATTCAAAGTTAATTAATTTTTAAAGAAAATTTTTCAATAGCTCATATTACATGTTTTACATGAATAGTAAACAATACTACATTCCAAATTTACAAGATAGAGTAAATATTTACTATATGTTTTGCAGAAGTTTTACAAGTGGTAAGACCACTTGTTAAAATTTTGATTTTCAAACATATGTTAAGAGACTCGACAATATTTCAAAAGCAAGGGATCGACAATGACAATAATCTTTAGATTTGATAAATTATGTTCCCTATCCATATTTCTAGAACGCTTTATAGGTAATTATCCTTAAAATGCAAAAGAATAAAAAAAATAAGTATAAATTTAAAAAAATGCATCCATGAATATGAAGAAGGTGAGAAACTGATGAAGGGCATCTCCATACCCTTGAATTAGAATTTGCATGAGATCTCAAAACAACCTGAATGAGTCCCTCTAAGTTACATTATGGAGGTGGAATGATTTTTATATAGTAGAGAATCTACATAATGTTAATAAACCACACATCCAAAAGATTTTTGATCATGGGTTACAATTTCAGTTAAAAACAATAATTATATATTCTCAACTAGATTAACGTTGAATTGGTGCATTAAAATTTTAATTTATTTTTTTACAGGAGCAGAGATTGGGGAGGCGATTCAAATGGAAATTGTTACAATGAAACAAATATTATAAAAAATTCTACATATTGGGGATCAGATACCCGAAAAAGTATAATGCATGTAATTGGAGAAGTACTTGGTGAAACAAATCTGCCCATTATATTTCTCAACATCACACAGTTATCAAATTATCGAAAAGATGCTCACACATCAATCTATAAAAAGCAGTGGAGTCCATTAACTGCCGAACAACTAGCCAACCCACGAAGTTATGCTGATTGTGTGCATTGGTGCTTGCCTGGTCCCCAAGATACTTGGAATGAGCTTTTATTCACAAAACTTTTTTACACATGAGAGTTTTTTTCAATTAATAAATAGTTTACAATATCAAACATTCTATCATACTTCTTTCACATGTGTATTAGATATAATTATAAGGACATTTCATCTATTTGAGAAATTTAGACAACTTTGAAGTTTGTGAGATTTATATATATGGATTGATTATCTTACCCTCTTTACTTTTATTTGTTGTATTATAATATTCAATACCTTCTTCTTTCCTCATATAGCATTTTATATTATCTTGGTTGTTTCTTTGTTTAAATTAGATTAGTTTATAATTTAAGTTCTTCATTTATGGTCTTCTTGCCTTCAATTAAACTAAGTAACTTGTATAGTCAATATTTGATTCTAAAATTTGAAATAAAAAAAATGATTTTTTTGCTCACATCTGTAAGAGTAGTTAGTAGGTTAATTTCTCATTTAAAGTTTACCAGTCTAAATTGTACACGTATCTTTATTTGGTTCATAAATGCTATTATTTCTTTGGTAGAACAATTCACTTCTACTTTCATATGTAGTTTTGTAATTCTAATGGAGACCTCTAAAATGTTTCAATGCCTCCACAAAGTCACATTGTCATTTCTACTTGCAACTTAATAATTAATCAAAAGTTTACGTTTTTACTACTTGACAGTGACATACACTTGGGCCTTTCTATGATAAAATCTTGAGGCTTTATAAATTTAGGCCCTATTGTAATAAGGATTTTGGAAATAGAACAATAAACATTTTATTTATAATTTTAATCCCTATTTTTGAATAAAGCCGCTGACGCGGACTCATTTCCATAAAACGTCAACCAATCATAGTATGCCACGTCAGTTAATAATTTAAAAATTGGGACTAAAAATGAAAACAAAATATTCGTTGTCCTATATCCATAACCAATATTATTTTAAGTTTTAAAAGTTCATAACCCATAAAAATGTTTAGATAATTGTCAAGTTTTTTTCTCACTATAATCTCTGCTATCTTTCTTCAAGACTTTAAAGTTATATGCAAATAAATCGTGAAGTGCCACATAGTCCAAGATTTAAATATAGAACAATTTCCTGGATTTAGATAATATGTTAGATAGATCAACATGAACGACATACGAGAAAAAGTAAGTCTCAAATGAAATACACTCATTTGATGCATTGAACTTAAGAAAATTTAGAATCCTCGATTTGGACCTTTTTTCATCTCAGATTACCCTTGTCTTGTTTTTTTTTATTGAGGCCTATTATCAAGATCATTCTGATGCCGCCACCATTAAAATTATGCCAAATGCAAAAGCAGTAAAATATTGATCAAATCAAGACAACTTATAACATGGATTTTGAGGCTTTTATGCTTTGTATAAGCTTGCTATCTTGGTGATCTATTGTGGGAAGATCGTCCAAACTTTTTAGGTCCCTTTTTTTTCTCTGTGTTGGGCTATTTTATAAGCTGCATGGCAAGAGTCTTTAGGGGATTTTTAGGTTGTCATATGCCTTGGAAGTGGGCTCACTCACTCTCCATTTTTTCATTTATTTAATATATTTAGCCTTTAAAAATTAATAAAAAATAAAAAAAAAGTGTGTGTGTTTATATGAGATTTTTTGTACAATTTTTTGGGTATTTTTTGCATTGTTTAACATTTTTTTAATTTTTTTCTTGAGCTCGGGTCAGGATGCCATTTTTAGATTTTGAGAGTCTATCATGAGAGAGAGAGAGAGAGAGAGAGAGAGAGAGAGAGAGAGAGAGAGAGAGAGAGAGAGAGAGAGGGAGGATTTTTCAATATACTCTTCAAAAAATGGACCTATAACGTTTTCTCTTACAAATAGAGTGCCAATGGTACATTAATTTTTTTTAGGGAGTATCAAACCCCAAACGGAAATAACTAACGGGTGTCTACTTCCAAATAACCCAAACATATATATATATATATATGTATATATATATATATATATATATATATATATATATATATATATATATATATATATATATAAGGAGAGAGAGAGTGTGATGTTAATAGATGCTCATGTAGAGACAACATAGGCAAATCTTTGGATCCATAATATTGGGGTTACTTCATAATAGTAGGCTATTATTAGGATTTTAGTTAGAATTAGTTTTAAAATAAAATAAAAGAAATGAAAAAATATAAAATAGAACTCCACACTTGTAGCATAATCTTCACTATCTAGGGTCATTTTGACAAATTCCTAATTTAGTAATACAATATTTGATTTAACCCCAATTTCAAATAATTAAGCATAAAACCACATGAAGAAGAAAAAATGGTGATTTGCATGGAATAGCGTGTTTACTTGCATTCAGTGTGCACAGTTTCCATGAAATATGTGTTTAATCATCAATTTGCATTAAATTGGTGTTATGTCTAATTGTAGGAGGTTAATGGTATAGGGTCTATGAATATCTGTAAATGGGTGAGGCTTGATCCACTCAAATAGAAAAAACTAAAATAAAGTAATAATGTTTCAAGAACAAGAATATAGACAAAATAACTTTTATAATATAAGAATGAAGTTTTGATTGAAGATTAAGCAACTAATGATTGAATAAAACTTTTCAATAATAAATAAAGGAATGGATACTCTCGAGAGTAGTGATTTTCTGAGCAGAGAGAGAATATATATATATATGGAAATTTGTGCAAGAGTGCTTGTTATGTTGTTGTCGATACATGTGCCCCTAGTGCTCAATTTATAGTAAACATTCTAGGCCATACATGGCACTTGTGCGTCCAAAAATGTTCCTTTGCAAAAATAGTGGATAAAAGGTTGATCTTGTAGGTCATGATGCTATAAAGTACTTCTTTGTCTGTTATCAAAGTTTCTTGGTGAATAAGTTTGAAAACTTGCAAGTGACCTTGAGGGTCACTTGCTATTTGTAGTGTTAAAATATTTAACGAGTATTTAAGTGATGGCTCATTATTTCGCTATGTAAGCTGTGTGTAACAAGTGAATGAGTGTGAGTGACCTCTTGGGTACCTCGACTCAACTTCTATATTTCCCAAGGTATTGAAGTGGTTGAACCTTAGCTTGATCAACGAGACTTTCCTCCCAGCCTCCAAACCAAAACTCTCAAGATGTCCCAATTGTCCATCTACTCGAAGCCTGATTGCTCGACCAAGGATTCTTGATAAGTAAATATGTCAAAGATAACAAAGTTGAGCGTTAGTGAAGGAAATGATAGTTCACTTATTTATGTGTTACTTGAGTGACTACTAGTGATTCACTTTATTATGTAGCCAGGGGGCTTCTCATGTGTTTATTCCTATTTAAGAGCTCCATGACTTGAGGTTTCTCACGTAGCCTCCTTACTAGCATTTCTCGCATAAGTATTAGGCAGACCACTAATGATTTGGTAATCATTATTTTATTTTTGTGAATTGACGACGCCCTTTTATCTTCCTAAGGTATAAATATCCCTCAAACTTCTTCTCAAAAGCCTTACCGTCACTAATGAGAATTTTAGGGAGAGAAAGTTTCCTGAGAGTTTATCGTGCTCCCTATTTCCATTCAAACAAGTTACAATTTTTTCACTAAATTAATCATCTTCAATGGCTTCTTCTTCCACCAATGTTTCATCCATAACCACAACTTTCGTGATTGAGATGATGATGGGATCTTTATATATTCAAATTTCAAGGGTGACCAGTACCACAACTAGAACCACCATCATTTCCACCACCATGCTTTATGTTTCTTCCATAGTCTCCACCATCGGTGGCGGTGCTGGTACTTCTAAGCCTCAAGGCCGGGATGGTGGTTCTTATTCCATTAACAAATATCATTCAAAACACTTATAGGCACGATTAAATAGGGATTTCACTGCTTATAGCTGCACTCCATTTTTTGGTGAGGATGATAACATTTCGCCATGGTGGTCGAACAACCTCTCTTGGGGTTTTTGAAATTTTTGGATACCTCGGTTGTTTTGCCTAGTAAAATTTTGTAAAACTGAATAGATAAGGGTAATTTTACTTTCTCCAATATTAACTTTGATATTTATGGTTGATCCCCTAAGGAGTGGGTGAACTAGGTGATTACATCATGTATACGGATAGTTATATCAAGACCATCGATGGGATTGGTCTAGAAAGGACTCTTAAAACTTTGAAGAGTTGTACAATTAGAAAGACACGAACCCTCTAAACATTCTTATTTATCGGTAAAGCATTGTAACAACCCGCCCTTTTGGAGACCATCAAATTTTTTAATTAGAAATAAATTAGCGATTTGGAGACAACTAAATTCCATAATTGAGTATAATTTGGAATTTGGAGAATTTCTCGAAATAGTAATTTTTGAGATTTTCGAGGATTGAATGATTTTCGGTGGGTGTCGAGATTTTTTTTGGGACCATATAGGTCGAAATATTTTAATTATATGTCGCCATGGAGTATAGCGACTAAAGAGGTAAGATTTCAATGAGAAAACCCGCATTTACTTTTATGGGTTAGAATAGTGATTTGTGGTCAAGTGACTCGGATGGGAATTTTGACAGCGCCATGAGTCTCAGAATGTCCGAGATAGTCGGAAAAGAGTGTCCGATTGTCGAAATTGAGTTCCGGATAATTTTGGAGTTAAATAGGCTCGTAATTGGGTAAACAAGTCGTTTTTGGGTTTTAAGGGGTTAAAACCCTTTTCTCCTTATAAACGGAGGAATAGAGGGAGAAAAAGAGAAAGAAATAATAAAGAAGAGAGGGAAGAGAGAGAGGAGGAAGAAAAGAGGAAAAAAGGGGAGATTCCGGCCAGCCTCCGCGGGATTCGGCTCGAGGACGTCGAATTTTATCCACGGGGCAAGTGTTTACTTGCTTTATTTACTTTTGAGCATAAATATCTCATATCATTGTTGGTATAATAAACCCTAATAATTTTGGGTTGGGTATTCGTGGATAAAATGGATTTTCGGGAGATAAAACGAATAAACCCCTAAAATTGGTAAATTAGAGAAACTTAGGTTTTAACTGAAATTAATTGGTGATTCTGGGTTCTAGGATGTTTAGAACCCGTATTATAAGTGTATTTGTTGTTGGTAGAAGTTGTAGGTCGTTGGGTGAGGAGATGGAAGCTTGGGGGAAGCTTTCATGGCCGAAACATCTTCTCGGAGAAGAAGCTGCCCGACATGATCGATCGATCGATCATGGGGGCTCGATCGATCGAGCCATCGATCAATTGACGGCCAAGGGTCGATCGATCAACCCCTGCTGAAAATAGACAATTCTTCTAGGGTGAATTGGATGGGATAAATTCCCATTTCTAATTGCTTCGAGGTTAATTAGGTGATAACCTAAGGGACCTTTAGGACTTTATGGTCCATTAATTAAGGGAATTTATGAGGGTAAAGTAAGGGTTTTAAATGTATAACCCTTAACTTATATTTTTGAGGAAAATAGAATATTGGTAGAAATTGATGGATTAGGGTTCCTAAATTGTATTGGGGACATTTGAATGATTAATAGGACTTGAGGTGGTCCTTGAGTTCATGGAAATGAACTCCATGACCCACTAAATTCAAGGTTTGGGAAGGATAAATCCCTAAGTTATGGTTTTGGGCTTTTAGGACTATATAATTATGCGTATAGGAAGCATAATTATAAACGATGGTAGATTGGGTATATCCTACGAGATAGTTAGGATAAATGGGGAATATAGATATATATTCGCTTAGTGAGAAATGGTATAATTGGAGTTATCCAAGTAAATCCCTAGAGGGGATTAAGTTAAGTATTGTTTATTAAAGTAAGAAATACTTGGGTTTAGTATCATGCTTATATGAATGCATGATTATGATTCCTTGAGGGAATCTTTGGGATTATTGGCCATCGCTAGATGCTATAGGTCATTATGGTCGTTTATATATTCTAGGAGGAATATATGGTATATGTATATACTACGAAATTAAAGTATATATATATGATATGATGGTAATGATTTTGAAAATATAAAAATGAATATTTTCCAAATGGAAAGACAAATGATTTTCATAATTGATAAAATATGGATTATACACACCTCCCTAAATCGCTATCATAAGGGAAGTTGCGCGCGTTGTGGTGAAGCCCCCTGGCTATTGAGCAGGGTGAATATAGTCCCTAGGCCATATGGTCAATTATATATGTTTACTGCGCTGGTTAGGGGATTCTGGGTGTGGTCCTGCCTTTCCCGCAGGCAATATGGCCGCTTCCCGACGTTGGTAGGTTCCCAGGTTGTCTTGTATAGATAGGCCCTGGAAGATGATAGCCATTTAGGGGCGCGTCCAGTGGAGAAACTCGGAGGGGCGGTCTTAGATTTATTAAAGCAATTCATGATAATGGATTGGCTTTAATTTACATTTCCTGAGTATAAAAAGGGAAATTGGTTAATGGTTTGGCTTCGGTAACACTCCCGGATGGAAGAAGGGATGTGGAAGCATATGATATGATCAAAGCATTTTCGTGATAATGAAAATGGCTTTGGGTACATTTCCTGAGTATAAATAGGGAAATGGGATAATTTAAAAGGGAAAAGCATTTTTATGTTAATAAAATTGGCTTTTAAAAATATATATGTTTTGGTAAAGCAATTCATGCTAATGAATTGGCTTTGAATACATTTCCTAGATATGAGAAGGGAAATGGAAGTTTTTGAAATAAAAAGGATAAGTATTGATAAATACTTTGTATATAAATCCTCAGTCCGGGAGGTAGATCCGGATGTGTATTATATAGATGAAATTCAATTGGTAAACCTCAGTCCGGGAGATATTATTCGGATGTATATTGTAGATGTATATATATATATTTATACATTTGTTGCGTGCTACGGGCCTAATGGATCTCTACCATTAACCCTGCCAAGTAGTAGTGTATCGGGGGGGTTCCTTGTTTGGATTTCTCTTTGCGAGACACCCCACGCACGAACTTAGTGCAGTGTTGAGAATGGAGGGAAGTTTAGCCCTTAGCACTTGGACTATCTGGGGTAGATAGTAGATGGGTGAATTAGACTAGTTAGGAAGGGATAGCTTGACTAGGGTATGTTGTTAGGGTGCGTTAGGTGTGCACTATTAGAGGAGAGGTGAGGGGTATCTCATGGGAGTGCGATACCAATTTAAATATGAGATAAAAACTATTTTTCTAAAAATAAAGCATTTATACACTTGCAAAATATTTTCAAAATTCGGGCTCTGACCCGTTTATCTACTTTTCCTCTCTTGTTGTATATTATATATATATATATATATATATATATATAGGTGTCCACACACTGGGACGCCTGGATGATACTTCCTTCGAGTCAGACGTCTGCCGCAACAGCTGTGGATGCTTGCGGGTTCTCGGTAGATGCTTCTTTCCTTGTACTCTAGATAGGAGGTATTGTACAAACATTCGGGCCAATGGTCCAACTATTTTTATTTATTCTTCGTACGTTATTCGATATGGTTGTATAATTTGAACCGAGTGTTCGGTTATTTTATTTCATTTCATTTTCATTTTAGTTTCATTTACGCATAAGATTGTGGATGTTTTATTTTAATTGTTTAAAAAGAGTAGTTAAGTAAAAGTTTTAACGCTCACCTAATAGGATATTAGTAATTAAATGGATTTTCGACAGTGATGCTAAGAATGATCCATATGTGACTCCTGTTTTAATTTGATATAGGAGTGATCGCCCGGTATCCCATTAGGCGGGTTGTTACCGATGGTATCAGAGCATCAGGTTCTAGTGTCTTTAGGAATCTGTGCGGACGTACTACGCTTTCAGCGTTGCTCTCGATTTGATATAGAGCCCCAGGATTTGGATTGTTTATTTCTCTTGTGAGATTTCGTTCTCCTGCTATGTTAAGAAGATTATAGAAATATTTTGCGTGCTCGTTCTAGTATCGTGTGCCTGTCGAAGAAGGACGACCAAAGAGGGCCTCGGGGAGGACAGCAGGAGGCGGAGCTTAGCTGGAGCAGCTAATAGAAGTTGGGGAAGAGGACCTTAGTGGAGGCCACTTTCCTTGTGGCAAATGCTAAGGATTTTTGCAACGATTACAAAAGTATAGTAGTTATGAGCATCCAAGTACCGCTACGGTGGAAAGTGGTACTCAAGTTGAACTACCCCGTGAAGTTGATGGTTCCAAAGGGATCCTACGGATAGTTCTAATCGTGAGTCCCCATGAATCAGCAGGATGAAAAGAATGTTATTTCGGGATTATTCACATAAGGTTCGGTTGGAAGCCGACAGTGAATAAAGAATAATATGGAGAAGTGAACCTTGTACCTAAGCGAGTTAGGTGCAATGAATAATAAGTACTTTCCAGGAAGGGTAGGCTCACTAGAGAAGTGTTTCTAACACTTACGGAGAATGTGGGTGTGTTCAGGTGTCCCTGAGTGGACATCCACATGGGGAGATTTATTGAAATAGGATTGTTGGAACCGGTGGTGGAGTTTCCTTTTAACTAGGAAGTTAAGAGGACTAGTAAGGTGATTGTAAGGAACGAGGTTATAGAGTCAGATGATGCTGACAACTTTATCATGGTCAGGAAGGCCAGTGATGGAAATGATATTGTGGAGTGCGGAGCCACACGGTTAGTCCTTTCCCGGTAGGAATAAAGGACAAAGTTAGGGTGCCCAGATGGGGCCTAGAGTAAGGAGATCTCGTAAGAGGTGTGGCTAGATGAAGTTGTGGTGTTCGATAGCCCTAGACTCGTGTGTGTAATTTGAGCTTTGTTTCGGTTTCAATAACATAATAATGTAGGATTATGTGTTTTTCCGCGATAGCGGAATTTTTTTTTCTTTCACTCGTCATAGAGGCGAATGTTTATATTTTTTATATATACGTATAATGAATTTGATTGATCGGAGCGATAGCAGGCTAATGATGGCAAGACTATCGTGTCCGCAGTTCCTGGAGGGAACGGGTTATTATTGCAGTGTCTCACCTAGATATAGGTTGAGTTCACCTTATTTATTGTGGGATACGAAACTTCGATGAGTAGAGGTTTCATTATCGTGATTTGTATTTGTGGCAACCTTATAGATATAATTTAAGGCCCACAGGATTATTGTTGAGCAGTAAGATTAAGCTCAGTGTTGGTTTGCGCAAGGACTTAGAATTAGTGCGAGCGCTTGGTGATGTGACTCTTAGTTAGAGATAGGAGTTAGATATGGGGTGCGTTAGGTGTGGACTATTAGAGGAGAGGTGAGGGGTATCTCATGGGAGTGCGATACCAATTTAAATATGAGATAAAAACTATTTTTCTAAAAATAAAGCATTTATGCACTTGCAAAATATTTTCAAAATTCGGGCTCTGACCCGTTTATCTACTTTTCCTCTCTTGTTGTATATTATATATATATATATATATATATATATATAGGTGTCCACACACTGGGACGCCTGGATGATACTTCCTTCGAGTCAGACGTCTGCCGCAACAGCTGTGGATGCTTGCGGGTTCTCGGTAGATGCTTCTTTCCTTGTACTCTAGATAGGAGGTATTGTACAAACATTCGGGCCAATGGTCCAACTATTTTTATTTATTCTTCGCACGTTATTCGATATGGTTGTATAATTTGAACCGAGTGTTCGGTTATTTTATTTCATTTCATTTTCATTTCAGTTTCATTTACGCATAAGATTGTGGATGTTTTATTTTAATTGTTTAAAAAGAGTAGTTAAGTAAAAGTTTTAACGCTCGCCTAATAGGATATTAGTAATTAAATGGATTTTCGACAGTGATGCTAAGAATGATCCATATGTGACTCCTGTTTTAATTTGATATAGGAGTGATCGCCCGGTATCCCATTAGGCGGGTTGTTATAGATGGTATCAGAGCATCAGGTTCTAGTGTCTTTAGAAATCTGTGCGGACGAACTACGCTTTCAGCGTTGCTCTCGATTTGATATAGAGCCCCAGGATTGGGATTGTTGATTTCTCTTGTGAGATTTTGTTCTCCTGCTATGTTAAGAAGATTATAGAAATATTTTGCGTGCTCGTTTTGACGGTCGACGAAGGACGACCAAAGAGGGCCTCGGGGAGGACAGCAGGAGGCGGAACTTAGCTGGAGCAGCTAATAGAAGTTGGGGAAGAGGACCTTAGTGGAGGCCACTTTCCTTGTGGCAAATGCTAAGGATTGTTGCAACGATTACAAAAGTATAGTAGTTATAAGCATCCAAGTACCGCTATGGTGGAAAGTGGTACTCAATTTGAACTACCCCGTGAAGTTGCTGGTTCCAAAGGGATCCTACGGATAGTTCTAATCGTGAGTCCCCATGAATCAGCGGGATGAAAAGAATGCTGTTTCGGGATTATTCACATAAGGTTCGGTTGGAAGCTGACAGTGAATAAAGAATAATATGGAGAAGTGAACCTTGTACCTAAGCGAGTTAGGTGCAATGAATAATAAGTACTTTCCAGGAAGGGTAGGCTCACTAGAGAAGTGTTTCTAACACTTACGGAGAATGTGGGTGTGTTCAAGTGTCCCTGAGTGGACATCCACATGGGGAGATTTGTTGGAACCAGTGGTGGAGTTTCCTTTTAATTAGGAAGTTAAGAGGACTAGTAAGGTGATTGTAAGGAGCGAGGTTATAGAGTCAGATGATGCTGACAACTTTATCATGGTCAAGAAGGCCAGTGATGGAAATGATATTGTGGAGTGCGGAGCCACATGGTTAGTCCTTTCCCGGTAGGAATAAAGGACAAGGTTAGGGTGCCCAGATGGGGCCTAGAGTAAGAAATTCTAGTAAGAGGTGTGGCTAGATGAAGTTGTGGTGTTCGATAGCCCTAGACTTGTGTGTGTAATTTGAGCTTTGTTTCGGTTTCAATAACATAATAATGTAGGATTATGTGTTTTTCCGCGATAGCGGATTTTTTTTTCTTTCACTCGTCATAGAGGCGAATGTTTATATTTTTTATATATACGTATAATGAATTTGGTTGATCGGAGCGATAGCAGGCTAATGATGGCAAGACTATCGTGTCCGCAGTTCCTGGAGGGAACGGGTTATTATTGCGGTGTCTCACCTAGATATAGGCTGAGTTCACCTTATTTATTGTGGGATACGAAACTTCGATGAGTAGAGGTTTCATTATCGTGATTTGTATTTTTGGCAACCTTATAGATATAATTTAAGGCCCACAGGATTATTGTTGAGCAGTAAGATTAAGCTCAGTGTTGGTTTGCGCAAGGACTTAGAATTAGTGCGAGCGCTTGGTGATGTGACTCTTAGTTAGAGATAGGAGTTAGAGATAGGGTGCGTTAGGTGTGCACTATTAGAGGAGAGGTGAGGGGTATCTCATGGGAGTGCGATACCAATTTAAATATGAGATAAAAACTATTTTTCTAAAAATAAAGCATTTATGCACTTGCAAAATATTTTCAAAATTTGGGCTCTGACCCGTTTATCTACTTTTCCTCTCTTGTTGTATATTATATATATATAGGTGTCCAGACACATGGACGCCTGGATGATACTTCCTTCGAGTCAGACGTCTGTCGCAGCAGCTGTGGATGCTTGCGAGTTCTCGGTAGACGCTTCTTTCCTTGTACTCTAGATAGGAGGTATTGTACAAACATTCGGGCCAATGGTCCAACTATTTTTATTTATTCTTCGCACGTTATTCGATATGGTTGTATAATTTGAACCGAGTGTTCGGTTATTTTATTTCATTTCATTTTCATTTCAGTTTCATTTACGCATAAGATTGTGGATGTTTTATTTTAATTGTTTAAAAAGAGTAGTTAAGTAAAAGTTTTAATGCTCGCCTAATAGGATATTAGTAATTAAATGGATTTTCGACAGTGATGCTAAGAATGATCCATATGTGACTTCTGTTTTGATTTGATATAGGAGTGATCGCCCGGTATCCCATTAGGCGGGTTGTTACAAGCATATCTACCCACACCTTTGTTACTGGTTGGGGAGAGTTCCCTATTACCGTAGAAGATATCTGTGAACTCGTAGGTGTGCCCATTTGGGGGAATCATTTCTTTACTAGTGGTAATAAAGACATTGAAGATAAAGCCTTGTGCGAGAAGTTGCACAAATCACTAGATGATTGCATACATATCGTGGGGATTACTCCTACAAGTACGATCTAACACTCTTTTACCAGGTGGCAAAGGTATTGGTTCATAGACGTTAAACCGTTATCCAAACTTGAAGTCAAAACTAAGATTCCCAAAAGTCAAGATGGACCCAAATTGAAAGCTAAAGGTCACCTCGTTGCATTCTTTATCACTTTTTAAGGTTTTTATTTTAAAGGAGGCCCAATGATTCCCCTTGTGAGTTTTTATTTCACTTGGCAATTAGACTTGCTCATCGTAAGAATGTACCACTTATTGATTTAACTTTAGTTTCCATGTACACTTGGCTAGACCAAGAACCATAAACATGGAAAGGTAACATGGTTGTTATAACATCTTTAACTTTGTCAACTCTTTCATATTGATGGGGTTATTGTTCAAGAATTTTCTAAATACGTATCCAGTGCCTCGCTCATTCCTTGGTAGCACTTCTCAAATTGGTATGTGGCACCGACAGACTCCAATGAGTTCATACAACCCCTTCTTGGAATACATTGAGGAATTATGCCTTCGTCCTTATGCGAGGACGTTGGGGGTATATTTACTTGGAATTTCTTTCCTTATGTTTCTCAACCTTTCAATCGCCCCACAAATGGTGAGTCTGTGAAGAGTTTCCCATTTATATCTGCAATGGCATTCATTTTTCCTTGCATTCTTCCATATTTGACTGAGTTAGGACAATGAGTTAAATTTTATCACTTTGATCAAGTAAGGAGACAATATGTTTATAATCAAGGCACTTTTTCCCCAGACTTCCCCGAGAATCATTCTCTCAGCAATTTTGTGGGGAATCATATTATAATTTCACTCATGAGGGAACGGTCTGTAGGTCTGCGAGATTTAAGAATTTCTTAGTATTCACTCGTGACTATCTGTATTCTACCAGTCACTCTTGTTTTGTACTTTGGTAGCGTCAATTCCAATTTATTAAGTCTTGAATTTAAGAGTGCCTCATGAATCATTCATTCAGAATGTACCCACTTCTAAAAAAATATTTTATTAAGCACACTTACGAGGAAGCCTGGCATTATCTAGGTTGGGATGCCTTATCTGGATACGATCACTCCAATTTTAGTAAACCCTATATGCGAGGAAACTATTTACTTAAAGCATCCTAGAGTGGAAGATAAATAAACGAAGTTCAAGGGTAAGTGGAAAGCTAAATCTTATTCTAAAAAGAAATATCCCGACACATGTTTCCTACTTTGTTCAAGCTAAAATTGGTGGGTCTTACTTGCCCATGTCTCCTATAAAAACTCGAGTAACTAGGATAAATATCGGATTAAGAAAAGCTATTGGTGATGCCGTTCTAGTGGATTAGCACTCTGATACAAACACTCTTGGTATTAAAGAGGCATATCAGATTGTCCCTGAGCAAGGACACGAGTTTATTTAAGCAACTCATTCTCATCCATCCATCCCAACTACTTCTCTACCTGTGGAAAGTACTTTTGTTATTTCTTGCTTACTTTATAAAGATAAAAGTAATGGATACACAAGTGCTTGCTCAACATCATGTTAATCCGAAGTGGAACTTATTGATTATAGAAGTGCACCTTCCTATGATTATCATAGTTCGTCTTAAAGTGGCATTAGGTAACTCGCCATCAATGGATATCACTATACGGATACTTCATCTTTTTCATTAGCTCCAAGAAATATGATTTTGGACCTTGAGAAGCAATCTTCGAGAAATTATGATGACTCAATGCTCCATTCTCTGAGTACAACTATCCCCACTACTAGACCACTGACCTACGGGAAAGTAACTTGTTCGAAGCCTATAATTATTATAATTTCTACTCGTTTAAATTTCTTTTATTTGTCTTAATTTATAACTAATGAATTATTTATGTCTTATTTGAGCAAGTTTCATTTATGGGGATGAGTGGGCCCAATCGGTGAGCACAATATATTCTTCTTCCCTTTCACCTGCTCGTCCTCCTCGTCCTCCCCGTGCCCCTTTCCAAATGGAAAGGAACTCTACGTTGGTATTTTCTTTAAGTTTGACATAAGTGGTATGCTTCTCCTGGAAAACTTTTATTGTGAATTTTCTAGAACAAGGTTGACATGAATGCTCATAACTAACTTCATGATTTCTTGTCAAACTTTTGACTGTATTTTCCAAAACTATTAGGATCTCTCCAATGGTTCCTCGTACCACGGGTCGTGTGACAAGAATTTCTTCTAAGGTATATGGAAAGTCTTTAACCTTATTTGACATGTTATATTTCTTTAACTTTGTACTAATTTATTTCAGTTAATAAGTGCTTATTGCACTATCACCTTTTTTTTGTGGTCCCGTAGTTTCTTCAAAGGAGAACAGTTTGTCCAATCATCTCCCAATCAGTGCTGCCACTCATTTAGCTAAGGTAATTTTATCCAGTTGCCTTATCTTTTTCTTTAGACATTTTTTATTTTTTAAATAAAATGACTCTTTACTTTCTATCTCTATAGCGACCTTTTACGAGCAACCCCCTTGTATTTTGGGGTGTCCTTTTGCCAACTAGGGTGACTACTCCAGGACTGGCTCCCCCAGATAAAATTTCTATCCTCAAGGTGTGCTTGCATATGGACAATAAGCCTCATATTTAATCCCTCTCCACCCAAACTATTTTTATTTTAGATTTAAGTGGCACCCCATTACCCGTTTCTTTCTTGGAGTATGTTATACAATGTTCTAATTTCTCCCTCATAAATAAAATATATAGTTATCTTTACTGTCCTTTATTTGAGTGACCACTTCATGTACTCAATATTTTATTTTGCTAAGTTGGTATGGGTGATCATTCTCTTCTTATTGCGGGCTCTGAACGGTGATGTTCCCGAGGGAACCCTTATGTGTTTGATGGTAGATGGCCTGGAGTGATTGTCTCCCATTCCACTGCGTCCCCCAAAGATAGGTTTATCTGTTCAACGTGGCTCAATGATTTTTGACCCCGAAAGATGTTTGACGTCATATTTACTTTGAGTCACACATCCCTATTTTTTGCCTAGGCCTAAGTGTGTTCTAATGTGATGAGGGGTCAGTTGGTTTGTTCAGAGTCGCAAGTTTGTTTATATAAAAATAAATAAAAGATTCAGGTTTGCCCTTTCGAGATAATCATAAGGAAGGTTTAAGTCTGCGGTTGGTCCATAGATTCTTGTTATGCGGGTTCGGGAACCAGATAACAAGTGGGGAAGATATTAGGCACCCCACTTGTTCTTTATGCTTACTTAATTATATGCATATTATCACTCTTAACATTAATTAATTACTTTATAGTTATTTTTGGAGCTAGTTTAGAGATCTTAGGTTGGGAATCTATTAAATATGGATATGTTCTTTAGGTACGAAAACCATGTTACCAAGAGGTGTATGAACATTACTTAATTGATGTAGGTACACAAGAGCTCTTGTGCATGACTCAGTTCTAATATATAATGAATGACCGTTGGTATGCATGTAAGTGTGTGAGGGAGATCAACTTTGAGATAGTTTGATATTCTTTCAAAGTTTGAGAGAGATAGCAAGATAATACGAGAGATTGGTGCATCTCTGTTGTGAGAGAATATTGAGAGATACGTTATTAAGGCTCGTGCATATAATATGGACTCAGTATTGCATTTGCGTACCCAAGAAAACTTAGGATCAAAGCCTAGGTAGTTCGGTTTTGTATAGGCATTTGAGCATTTGTGTAGGTATACATGGGAATCCGCGGCTTGAGATAGTTTGATATATCATTTGTTTTATACGAAGGAGCTGACGGGTGAAGGCTAATGGTTTTTCTTTCTTTGAAACATGTACGCTTGAGTTTGGAAAGATCATAGTTATTTTAATGGTTACACTCGCACTTTTAAGTAAGTCATAATCATGCAGGTATGGTCCCTATATAAAAGATGAACTTCTTAATCATGATAGTGTTAACGTCTATGAATATAATTTTTCTTCCAACATCTAATGGATAATACTATGTTCAAATGCGTGGACGTATAATCCATATCTCACAGTTTCAGTGGTATATTCATGAGGACTACAAAGAGTGTAGGGTAAGGGCCGAGAGATATGGGTGTATCTATTTAGGTACAACATATTATGAGATATATTTTTGAGGTTCGAGCTTACGATAAGGTCTCGGTATTTTTCCTATGTACTTGGATAGCCACGAGATAAAACCCTACGTAGCTTGGTGGTGCAGAGTATATATGCTTTATGGTTGTAAAGGGGTGAGGGATAGGAGATAAGAGATGAGTGAATCTATGTGGGGGATAATATATCATGAAATATATGGTTGAGGCTTATGCTTGTGATAAGGACTTAGTATTTATCCTACGTACTCATATAGCCACGAGATCAAAGCCTACGTAGTTCGATCGTTCATGTGTTCCAACATGATGTGTGTCCGAGCGTTTGCTCATTTGTGTGGGGTGCGTGAGAGATCATGGCTTTGAGATAGTTTCATATCCCATTTGTCTTAGAAAGTAATACGAGGTGTTTAGAGATGATTGAATCTTTATGGGGACAATATGTCCAGAGACATATTGTCTAGGATTATTCTCACGTGGAGGACTCGATATTACACCTACTTATTCATGTGAACATGAGATCAAAACCTACGTAATTCGATTATTCACGTGCTCTAACATGATGTGTGTGCAAGTGTGGGACTTGGTTTTGGAGGAGGAGAAGCTATTTATGGGCCATCATGTAGCTTTGGTGGAGGTTCAGAATGGGACTGGACTGAGAGATATCCAAAATTGTCATATCATGTAATGATTGTCGACCGATTACTACAAGGAAGGTATTGTCCTTCAGACTAGTTTGGAGGTGTAACGTTAAGAATTTATTATTTTATACATACATCGCTACCTTAGGGTATGTAGAGAGGGGGATTTGGGATGAGGACGGGAGCATCCCTAAGAAATAATATGTCGAGGGGCATTGGGCTTCACAAGTTTAGTTTTGTATAACGTCGACGTACCCGTGGAGATTTGGGATCAAAGCCAACGTAGTTACAACAAACGAAAAATATTTATAGTGCATGCGAACGAATATCGGGTATACAATATACAACATTATGCATTTATAGAGCCTAGCCCTTAATATAGCATTTTTGTTGTGTTTGATTGATATATTTATATATGAAAATTAATGTCAAATAAAAGTCCTGCATTTGACAAGTATTTGATATGAAAATACATATTTTGGATGCCTCCGTGGGGATGATCTTTGTTCATTTGGATAAGCGATGCTAGTAGTCGTATTTTAGACTTTGGATGTGAAAAATTTCGGATTGACTCTGCTCACTGGCACTTTCCTCATAATGGTTTTCAATAGTGTGTTTTTACGTTTTGTATTTGGTCATTATGGATTTTGATTACCATTGTTTTAACAAATGATCATGTCAATTCAATTCACAGAGGTGCTGTGTTAAAAACCAGGATTTAAAATATAAACGTCATAAAGTGCATACCCGGCCCCCTAAACGGGAGCCGGGTTAAAAGAGATCAATAGATATGGACAATATATCACAATATATAGGGGATATTTGATCCAAAATTTGGATCTAGGTTCTTTACCCTTGTATCGTGAGTCCAATTATTTCGGGGGAGTGTCCCCACTTGAGGTGCTCGACGTGGGCAGAGCTCTATTTTTAGTCAGGCAAAGCTTCGTTTATAAGTGCCAATTTTTGTAGAGTTTTCCTCTATTTTTATTTCAGAGGAAACTTTTTGTAAGTACTAACCTCGTTAGGTACTGAAGTGACTCCGTGGAAGTATGATCTTTCCTTGAGAGGAAAGTGACTTTTATGAAGTACGAACTTCTTTGGGAGTTTTCAGAATGAGCTCGAGTATCTCGGACGCTCAGGGGAGAAGAAAGTGAGAAAATCGAATCGAAATCGAATTTTGGTGTCCTTTTAGTGGATAGTGGAGACATATATTTATAGGTGTCAGGCCTGGGACTTTCAGCCTATTGATTAAATCCCTTGATTAGTGGATCCCAGGTGTGAGACACATGGATGGTTTAAAATAGATTTCCAAAGATCTCGCAATGATTACTTTTGGTGGGGATACTGAGTGATTATCTATTTGGGGGACCTTTAACCTATCGTTTAAAGGATTATAGGGGACTTTTAACTGATTGACTAAAGGACCTAGAGGGACTATTTGGGTTTCTTTTTTATTCCTTTTCTTACTTGTATTTTAACCCCTTGGAGGTTTTGTTCTTGGTTTTTTTACCCCTTGAAATTTTTTTGGTTTGGGGTGTTATAATTCTTATAGATTTTTTCGAGGTTTGTGTCCGTGGTCATTTGTGACAAGACAGAATGTACCATACCCCGATCACAGATCAAGGTGTTCACAATTACGCATACCTCACAGTCTGAGGAAATCATGGTGGCTTGTTTGAGAACTCCTCCCACTGTGGACGGTGAGGTACATATACTTCATTCATTTTCTCAGTCTTTGCAAACTTTATTCATTGGTGCTCAATCTTGTTTACAATTTCCTGGTTGTGCTAAGTTCAAGTACCCATGTGTTTGAGGGGACTCATTTATATAACCTTATTTCTTTTCTTATCTGGCATCATTGCTCGTACTTTGCCATTTTTGTATTATGTAATCAACCGATTTCTTTGTTCTCGAGTTTCAAGTGTACTATATTCGAGTGCTCCTATGCTGATGGAGACTTAAGTACTAAATTATTGCACCCTTATATTCATTTGCTTATGTTGTGAAAATGCTTGCTCTCTTACTCGTCTTGTTTTCTTATTTTTGGGTGAGTATTACGAGTGCACATGTGACTGTGGAGCTCCAACCTTTTGTTGTTTGTTTTCTTATAGTTTGTAAATACTTTCTCGAGTCCTCAATCACGTTTCTTTTTTTTCAGGTGGACACTATGAGTGCTCCTGTGTATGTGGAGCCTCAGGTACAAAACTTTTGTACAGTTTTGTTTATTTGCTTATACTGTGCAAGTACTTCTTAATTTTTCATCATGTTTCTTCGTTTTTAGGTGGACATTATAAGCGCTCCTATGTCTATGGAGCCTCATGTACTAAATTGTTGTACCTTTTCATTTATTTGCTTATACTGTGCAAGTAACTGCCCAATTGTTCATGCCGTCTCTTTGTTTTCAGGTGAACATTGCGAATGCTCTTATACTTGTGGATCCCTAGGGAAAATTTTACCCTTATTAGTTTCTTGTGATTACTTCATGCGTAAACATTTTTTTCTCGCGTGTTATCATCTTGTTTTATTTTGATAATTTTTTTAAACCAGGCAGAGGAGTGACCATTTGCTCATTTCTATTGTGGATCTTTCTTCCAAGCAACGAATGAGCTTATTAATTTCTTAATCCTCTTATATTTTGATTGATTTCAAATATTTCCTAACTATGTACTTTTATAAGGACAAAATTTCCAATTGAGTCCGTTGTATGTTTATTTGACTTATTTTCGGAACAAAACACGTTTCAGTCATAGGTAAATTTTTATTGTCACGATTCCACACAGACTATGACGTATTGAAGTTTATTGAAGACACCGCGGCATAACTTCAAGGAATTAATCACATCGTTTTATGGTGCATATTTCGTCTTCAATCAAATTTCATTCCGAGATCACTTAGGTGTGAATGCGTAATTTCAATAGAACTCGAAATTTATTTTAAAATGTTTAAGGGTGTTATTTTATTAAAGAAATATTTTTAAAATGTTTTTAAAGTGTTTGATATTGTTTACACTTCGTTTTATTCTGGGATAAGGATGTATTAGAGTTGTTTAATTCGCAAACTTTACTGTTTCTGGTTCAAATGACATTAACTGTCATTGAAGCGAGATTCCATTGTCATTTGAATGACATAGATATCTCGTTCGAATGATAAGTCGTTCGAACGATGCGCCGCCTTAAGAAAATTATTTAAGGCATATTTTCCTTAGAATTCCGTAAGTGTGCAATCTGAAAAAATAGTATACAAGCAATACGTATTCTGCACATTTTTTCTAAGGTTTTCTAAGTACAAAACATCCTTAGAGTTTCAAAGATCCGATTTTTCATTATCATATGCGATTGTGATCTTTGTTTTCACATGTTGGAGTTTGTTCTACACTTTGAAGAACATCGTTGGATTTTGCGGTGAAAAAGCGACTGAGTTTATGTTCCGATTTCATAGACTTTCTAAGCTACATCGGTGGACACTGAGGCATTCGTGGAGGCGACTGCTATGGGCATATATCGCGAAAGGATTTTCATGGGCACTATGGAAGAGTGGGGGGAGATCAGAAAAGCGTCATGTCTCCTGGGGATCGAGTTACTGAGTAAGACTTGTGTCTCCTCCTTGGAATTCCACATTCATAGTGATTGTGTGGCTTGTGCCGTCCGAGGTTTTTTGCCTTTGTGATTTCCTCGTACATCCGGCATTGTGAGCATTCTTTTCCTTACTTTACTTGCTTTAATCACTAAATGAATGGTTAGGATTAATCAAAATAAAATTTTGTTAAGTTAAAATTGATTCGCAATTTAGTGCACATAAAAGTTTGAAAAAGGGTTTTCAAAAAGAGAAAGTTGTTTCATCATCCTTAAATCAAAGTTGATTTGAAAAATAAAGGGGCCTACAACTTTAATTTCTTGCTGGATATAGATCAACGAAGGATCTTGGGTAGTATGTCAACTCCTATAGGCATGAGAGTAAGTCTCTTTTTGTTCAAACTGCTAATAATCCCTTAATCTCATACTTGATGCACTTATCATTTACTTCTTTTGATTTTAGGAGGAAGAAAGAAAGGGAGAAGAAACTAACGAGAAGGATAAGAAGGACTCTGAAGCTACTCACTCCAATGTGGGTGAGGGCTAGTATAGGTTGGCGAGAGGCCTGATATTAATTCTAATGAAAGCTCCATGGACACCGACTTTGAAACATTGGAAATGGATGCTCCAGACCTCTATATAAAATACCTATGATGCGGGCGTCGGTTGAATAGGTTTCGCAAAGAGGACCGAGTTATCTTAGACTTGATATACAAGCATCACCTAGAGATTTTAATGAGTAGGTATGTTTGTAATACTGGGGGTATTTATTTTACCAATCTAAAGACACTTGCTAGCCATGTTCATATGTTTACTCCCACTTCTCTAAATGAGATCACTCCTGCGGGTGCGCGAAGCTTCCTTACTACTATCAAAGACTTGGAAAATGATTATCATTTTTTCTGGATTGACTGAATATTGTAGTTCATAGCCTCATTCACCATACTATGAGAAGATTGATAAAGGCTCAATCCTCTGAGACTGCCAAATTCGAGCAACATCGTTAACGAGGAGAAGACTTGAAGGAGCAGATCAAGTCCCTTAAACTTGAGTTCATGTCGAGTGAAGAGGAATGAGTTGATCGCATCCCTAAGATTGAGGAAGATGTGAAGCGAGAGGTTAGTGTATCCTGGGAAGGATTTTATAAGAGAGAAAACCTTATTTTCCTTATGACAGGCGAATGGCCTATGTACTTTTACATCATTTTTTACATATTGTAATCTTTTTTCTACCTATCTTTCGAGTAGGCTATTTTGTGAAATGGAATGTCAATTACCAATATATATTTGTGTGTGTATCTGCATTTTTTTATTTCATGCCTTCGAGAAAATGATAATAGCCTGTGAAATATTTTTACCTTTCCTTTATATTATGGGATTATCCGCTCGCAATATTTTTATAAAATATTTGTGAGTAAGTAAATTTTGATAAAATAAACATTTTCCATTATGCTTTGGGAACTTAATTCTATGATTGTTATATTTTTCTTTTAAGCTATGCAATTAGGATTAGACAATTATATCCCTTGAAAAATTATGAGCAAATTTAAACTTATTATGAAAATGTGTTTTCCTATACGTTGGGAATTCAGAGATGCCTTGCTCGCTATATTTTGTCATTTGTTTTTAAGTGGACATTAACTTGAAAATATATCTCTTCAAAATAGGGCGAGCAATGCCTTTTCCCTTAAAAATTCTTTTCCCTCATATTATAGGAATCCTGTGACTAGTCTGCTCATTATAATGTTAACTAAAGTAGTATAATTGTAACTTTGAAATGTATCCCCTTGTACGGTCTTGCGATCAGATATATAAAAAAAACTTGTTGGTTATACAGCGCAACACAAATAAGTAATATAATCAATATTTTAAAACTTAGAAGAAAAATTGTTATAACTAAACATATACCCTTGTATTCATTACATAAAACTTGATATTTCGAAGTATTACTCATACAAAAATGGGTTTCTTTTTCATACAATAAACTTTAATTTTCATTAACTGTAAAAGAGATAAACACTAAGATACCTGATGCATAGTACTTCTTGAGCAACTTGCAATTGATCTACTGGATACAACCACTTTTTGAAATCTGGTAATACCCTAACTTCTCTGATCCTCTAACCACGAATGGTCTTTCTCGATTAGGCTTGAAATTTAAGGCAGACATGTTTCCCAAGTGATGAGTGGATGCTCGAAGAACTAAGTCCCCCACTTGAAATTTCCCTAGATTGACCAAGTTTTCATAGACCCTCGAAAGTTGTTGGGTGTAGACTTTGAAGTTCTCCTTGGCTTTATTTTTATGGTCGTCCAAGGCCTCCAATTGTGCATGCCTCGGCTGTGGTAGAAAATCATGATTTAAAGCCATTCTTGCGGAGAGTACTACCAATTCCAACGATGGGACAACTTATGTTCCATAAAACAAAGAGAAAAGAGTGATCCCTTGACTTCCTTTTTGAAGTTTTGTACGCCCACAAAACTATGGGAAATTTTTCATCCCATGTTCTGGGGAGATCTTCAAGCATCTTCTTCAAATGTTGATCAAGGTTTTGTTGGTTGCCTTTACCTGCCCATTCCCTTTTGGATATGAAATAGTTGAACTATTATGGATGATCTTATACTTATCACTGAGAAGTCCCATTTCCTTACACAATTTTTTTTCATTATCTGTGAGGATGGCCTTTGGGATACCAAACCTGTAGATGATGTACTCACGCATGAACTCAGTAACTGATTGAGTAGTTGACCTCCTCAAATGGATTGTGTATTCTTATTTAGGATGAAGGCTTTTCCACGAGAGGCTAGGGTGATATTTCTGACTAGATTAAATGCGTAAGTGTGGAATGGGTAAGGAGTATCCAAACTATGTAGGCTCAATGATGGGGCATGTAGAATATTCTAATATAGTTCACTTGCTCTGCATCTCTTGCCAAAGTTAATGAAATATAGGGTTTATGAGAACCTCAATCTATGTAGACTTACTGTTAATGACTTTGAAATTCTCATTGGCTCACTGTGCTCATGTTGGTCCAGTAGTAACCTTCTCATCGTAAATTCCTATAAAGTGGAATATATTTGTCACCACAATGTGTTGCATGCATCACTTATAGATTTTGGGGAGCTTCTTCCTCTCCCACACATCTCGCTAAGTATCCCCCAAGACTTCTAAAGTAGAGAGTGCTTTGGAGCATGTAGACATTCGTTAGCTATGATAAATTCATATTTCCCTCATGTGTTTCCAACCGCGTCACTATGGAGGCTCTATAATTATTGAATTCTTCACTTAGGAATAGAGATCTCACTATTTTAGGAATTTTTCTTCTTCAAATAGTGGTCGTAACTTCTGGCCCATCCATCTCTTTTGAGAAATTATTACTAGAGCATCTGAAAGCCTGTTCATTATCCTGAGGTGCCTCTCTATCTTAACAGGTAAAAATTGATTCAACCTGGATGATTTCTCAATAAGGGGAAAGGTTTTCATGATTGAGAGAAAATTCTACATTAACTTATTTAACTATGAGTTTTGAATCCCCTCGCTTACATAAAACTCTAGTTCCTCTTCTTAAAGCTTCTAGTATCCCGAGTGTTGATACAAAAATTAGTCAGCTGACGTGGACTAGTTATATGAAGACACATGTCATCCTGCGTGGCATAAATATATTTATCGAGCAACTTACAGTGCTGAGCTACTCAGCACGCCGAGCTATTTAGCGTTCCGAGCATCTAGTCAGGAAGATAAAATGACAAAAATGGATTCAATGAACATTCTTATATGTACAGATGTATTTGTCTATTAAATAACGTCATATTATCTATTCATACTGAGAGCCCGAAGGGCTATAAATACTTTGTAACACCCCCTTAACAGGGTAAGGCTTCCATAAGCAAACATACTGAAGATTAAGGTAAATACCCAGCAATACAAAACAGTGGATGTAGACCATTTCACTAAGGCTGAACCACTTTAAAAATCCGTTGTCTTATTTCTTCATTTATATTTATCTGTGTTTAATTAATTAGATCAAATCTAGTTTTTTACATCAACAGATTGGCGTCGTCTGTGGGAAACGACTATACGTAGTGTTTTTCACCCAAAAACTCATCCTAAATGGCTGATATCCCAGAATATAGCAACAGAAACAATGACGGGATTCCTCCTAACTCGTCCACTCCTCCAAATGCAAACGATATCACAGGAATCTTGGCTAGTTTAGCCAGGGGGCAAACAACCATGCAAGATACTATGCGATAGTTCATCCAGACTTTTCAAAATGGAGCTTCCATCCAGTCCGATCAACGAAGTGTCATGCAACCATCGTCTTCATGATCCAGACATCCTGAACCTTACCGTACTGGAACCTCAAGTGATTTATCCTATCATCCCGGCCTGACATCTCCTATAAGAATTATAGAGTCTCAAGAAAACATCATTTTGACTCCAGAATGAACGAACACTCTGGAAAGGTTGAGCAAAGTCTCCCCATTTGACCGTTTGGGCCCAAGGAGGAATAAAAATCCTTCTTGGATTGCGTCAAGAAATTCTCAACGACCAAATGAGTTAAGGGAAGGATCTGCCCAATCACGTCCAAATATCAGGCATGCAACTCACCCAGAAAGATCCCAAGGGGAGAACTCAACACGATCTATCGCTCGCACCCATAAATCCGAAGCTATAGAGGAGTCATGGAAAGGATCTATTCAACGATTAGAAGATAGGTTAGGGTAAATGGCTAAGTCTAGAAACCCTCTTCAAAAAACCTTTGTCAAAGGATCATCCTTCGTACAAGCAATTGTGGATTTTCCTACACCGTCAAAGTTTAAAGCTCCTATAGTTACACCGAAGTACTATGGAAAAACTAATCATATCCTCCATATAGAGCAGTACCAAGCTTCTGCAGATATCTATGCAGTTCCCGATGAGATGAGGTGTAGGTCATTCTCGGGGACTATCACTGGATCTCCTCAAATATGGTACAACAATCTTCCTCGGGGGCAGATTGCTACCTTCCATCAACTGGCAGAGCGCTTTATAGGAAACTTCCTATTTTGGTGCAAAACCAGTCAAAAGGGTAGCACATCTGTTGATATTAAGGCAAAGGGCGGGAGAGAGCACAAGGGATTATATCACTCATTTTAATAATGAGAAACTGGAAGTCATTGACTATGAGGAGAAAACCGCTATTACAGCCCTAAGGAGAGGTCTTCTACCAGATAAGTTGTGCTACACTCTGGCCAGGGATCCCCCCAAATCCATGGTGAAATTGATGGCTAAAGCAGCCAAGATTATGAACACCGAAGAAGCTATGGCTGCGAAGAAGAATGCTGAGGTAAAAGCAGAGACTAAAGTTGAAGGTAGGTCTGAGAGGAAAGATCACAAGTAAAATGGGGGGAATAAGCAGTCGAAAGGCAAGGAAACATTGGAGCACTTTAGGAAATATGCCAATTATACCCCGCTAAAGGTGGATATAAACCATGTTCTGGAAGAGATCAAGAATAGTGACGAATTAAATTGTCCAGGAAAATTGAGGACAGCTCCTGAGAGAAGAGGTAAGTCCAAATATTGCGAGTTCCATAAGGACCATGGTCACACGACCAAGCAATGCGTAGCTCTTCAAAATGAGATGGAAACACTCATTAGGTGAGGGAAGCTAAACCGGTTTGTTGATCGCCAGAACGATGAGAAAACCAACAACAGATCAAGGCAAAGGTCCAAATCTCCCCACCGACCAAGAAATGACAGGAAAAGGGATCACGAAGATGAACCAGAGGAAGACCCCGATCTCCCCAAAAAGCCAAGACAGCCAGAACGTGAGGTATTTTCAATCCTCTTTGGTTCATTTGACTGTAATATGATAACAGGTGGATATGCAGGAGGTGGTGATCATATCGCTGAAAGGAAAGCTCACCTCAATAAGGCCCAAGCTTGTTCCTATATACAACAGATAAATCTGGCGAAAGAGGATCGTCCGAAGAAGGTTAACAAAGATAAACTGGTCATCGGTTTTTCCAAAAATGATTTGGAAGATGTCTTGTATCCTCACAAAGACCCTTTGGTGATCAAGATGAGGATGAAGGATGTAATCATCGCAAGAGTATTGGTGGATAATGGCAGCTCGGCGGACATCATGTTCTACCCTTACTTTGACAGTTTGAATCTAAAACTCGCCTAGTTGGAACCGTATCACAGGCCCCTTATCGGTTTTTCTGGCAAAAAAGTTTTTCCACTTGGGACAATCAAGTTGGATATGTTGATTGGTACCTGGCCCACCTGCAGATCGAAAAAGATACGATTCTTTGTGATGGAAAAAATATTCAATCGGCCTACAATACAATCATGGGAAGAGTAGGCCTAAAAAAGTTTAAAGTAGTGCCATCCTATGTACACCAATGTTTAAAGTTTCCGACCAACTTTGGAGTGGGACTTGTGCAGAGCGATCAGAAAGTAGCTCGGGAATGCTACTACTCATCTGCCAAAAAAGAAGAGCTGGAGGATACCAGGAGGAAAACCACCACATTCCAAGTGGATGAGTCAGAGGAGTCTGAGATTGAAACACTATACCCCAGAGACGAATCAGAGCTCATGAAGGGTCAAGTCATGGAAGCAACGAAGAGCATTATTCTGGACAATGAACGACCAGAAATAACAACTCAGATTGGCGCTTCACTTAATCCGATAATAAAGCAAGAGTTGGTGGCATTTTTGAGGCATAAAAAGCAAGCTTTTGTGTGGAGTCATGAAGATATGTCGGGGATAGACCCAGCCTTCCTGTGCCACGAGCTCAATGTCAATAAAGAGATCAAACTGGTGAAGCAACGAAGAAGGGTCTTTAGTCCAGAGAAGAACTAGGCTATTTAAGAGGAAGTAGAGAAACAGCAAAAGGCTTCTTTCATTGAGGATGTCAATTATCCTGATTAGTTATCCAACGTGGTGATGGTAAAAAAAGAATAATAAATGGAGAATATGTATCGATTTCACAGATCTGAACAAAGCCTGCCCAAAATATCACTTCCCTCTGCCCAGAATCGATCAACTGGTAGATGCTACTTCGGGGCATGAATTGTTGAGCTTCATGGATATTTATTCCGGATATAACCAAATTAAGATGAAACCAGAAGATAAGGAGAGTACCCCTTTCATTACCCCACAGGGAACATACTGTTACAATGTTATGCCTTTTGGTCTTAAAATGTAGGTGCTACGTACTAGCGATTGATGAAAAAGGTGTTCGCAGAGTAGATCGACAAAAATATGGAGGTTTACATCAATGACATGCTGACTAAGAGAAAGAAATCTGTTGACCACATAGCTTACCTGAGCCAAACATTTGACCAGCTGGAGAAGTATCAAATGACGCTGAACCCGACCAAGTGCATTTTTGGCATACAGGAAGGCATGTTCCTTGATTATATTGTAAATCAACGAGGTATTGAAGCAAATCCTGACAAGATAAAGGCCTTACTAGAATTATGATCTCCAGCCACCAAGAAGGTAGTACAAAGCCTTACGGGGCGTGTAGCAACTCTCAACAGGTTTGTCTCCCGAGAAACTTATAGATGTCTTCCATTCTTCAAGGTGCTCAGAAAGACCGTTAATTGGAATGATGAAAGCCCAGAGTTGAGGGATGATGAAAGAAAGCACCAGATATTCCATCAGGGGAATCTGTCAGACCAAGGGTTTGATAAATGTATCCCTATATGGAATTTGTATATTGATGGTAGTTCATGTGCAACGGGTTGCAGAGCTGGAATTATTCTTAATAGTCTGGATGGGATAGACATAGAATACGCTCTGCGCTTCCAGCTCAAGGTATCCAATAATGAAGCTGAGTATGAAACCGTAATTGTGGGCCTCAATTTAGCTAAATCATTGAATGCAAAGAAAGTAATATTGTTCAACGATTCGCAACTAGTGGTGAATCAGATACTAAATCTTTATGTGGAAAAAGGATAATTCATGTCAAGGTATCTGACTAAAGCTATAGAGATTGTATCCAATTTTACAGCAGTTCAAGTGATCATAATACCAAGACTGGAGAATGCAAGGGCAGATACGCTAGCTTGGTTAGCCCCAATCACTCGCACCGAACTGCGAAGAATAATTCCTATTGAGATACTGGCTAGTGAAAAGCTATCACTTAAGTCGTTTAATTCAAGATTAAACTGTCTAAGTAACTCCGAACTATTTCTTGGGGACACTCTTTTCTTTAAATCAAACAGATTAACCACAAGATGTGTTTAATAAAAATATGTATGAGATATGTTCAAGATTATGTAACTAGTTTTGAAAAAAAAAACTAAAACAGTTTAAAACAAGTTAAATCATAACACCAACAAGGATGAGATGAGGAAATGTAGAAAGATTAAGTACACACAATTTTTAACGTGATAAAACCTCACCCAACTGAGGAAACATCCACGGTGACTTCTAAGTCACAAACCAAAAATCCATTAAAATAAAATATACAAGTTAAAGATATTTAACACACATGCAAACAAAACAGACCTATACAAGTTTAAAATATGTACCCACTGGTTTGATTCTAACTTCTCTGCAGTTCTGATGTTGATGTGGCTTTCTCAGCTTACTAACTTCTCAACACTTTATTCCGGCTTTACATCGACTCTTGATGTTTCAAGATCTTTTAGCCAACACTTCTTGTGTTGTAGTGTGTCAAGTGTTTGTGACAGTGTTTTAACACATGCGTGCACACACACACACTTATTTATACAAACAAGTACTATCAAATTACAGAAAGATCTAAATGATTAAAGTTTTTCAATTTCTCTCTTCTTTAGAAACAAAAGACTTTCTTGATCTTTTAAACTAACCCAGAATACAAGGTTACCTTGCTCAGAAGATGGTCAAGGTCTTAAACAATTTCAGAGGGTTTTGAAAATGTTTTTGAAATTGTAAATCACTAATTGCGATTCCAACTAGATCATAAGTCTTGTTTTATAAGAACTAGAAACAGAAAATAAATTTGTTGATTCTTGAGTTGTGAAAAAACATTTACAGAAAAATAATCAACAAATATGATTTCTCAAGATGAGAAACAAAATAATGCAGATCTAAGTGATATATGACATAAAACAACAAGATCTACAGTTTCTATAAAAAGAAATAAAGATCGAACTTAAAATGTCTAAGTTGGTTAGAAGATCTCAAACTCAGAGGATTCAAACCACGAACAAGCTTCAAACCATCTCCAAAATAACTCTCAAACACTCAGCTTTAGTTTAGGTTGTAAACTGATTTTGGATTTAAAAGGAGTTTAGGGTTTGAAATGAGATTAGGGTTTGTTTTCTCTCTCTGGCTTCTCTCTCTTTTTCTTCTCTTTTTCTTATCCTTTCTCTCAATTTGAAGAACTGGCAAAAGTCCCAAAATGCTGAGACTCAGTCTCCTTTTATACTAAGCAAGGAAGGATTGAGAACATCAGCTCTAATCTAATGATTGAGATTTGGTCTTTGGCAGTTGACTCATATCCCACGGTTTAACATCAGCGGTGGATTAAATGTTTGTTGATTGGTATAAAGAGGGTTCACATAGATTGGGATAAAACGCATGCAGTACATTGATTAAATTGATCCAAGGGCTAAGATTGCGTACTAATTCTGTGTCTAACAGAAAACACAAATCAATCCATCGTAACATTGACAGGTGTAAGGCTCAGATGAAACCAGAAATGCGTGTTTTAAAACTAATTACACACGCACCCTCAAGTCTCAAGCGCTTTCGGATTCTATCCAACCAAACATTCAGGCAAGTTTAGTTAAAAACAATTATCACAAAATGACCCCAAATGTTTTTAAAACCAAACTTTTATTTTTCAGAAACTTATTTAAAAATTATTTAAAAAATTCTTAAATTATTAAAAACTTATTTAAAAGGGAATTAACTCACACATAAGCAAATGATGCAATATATATTATGTATGCAATCCTAGTGTGTGTGTGTGGTTTAGAATTTACCTTTAAATGAATCAATTTAGGCATCATGTGTAGAATCTGAGGTTCTTTGGTATCTAGGAGATGGGCTCAAATTTTATCACAATTTCCAAACTAGATGAGCACTTATACAATGTAGACTCAAGTAAGTCAAGAGTATAAGGTGCTTCAGCTAGTAGAACTATCGATGAAGATTTGATGGTAAAGTTTATCAGTTTGGATATGGGACCTTCCTGGATGGATCTCATCAGGTCTTACATTGAAGAAGGCATTTTACCAACCGACCAACTTGCGGCCAAGAGTTGAAATTTAAAGTTGCTAGATATGTCTTAAATAATGTAGTTTTATACAGAAGGGGTATGATCGCAGGTTTGCAAAGATGTGTTCACCCAGCGAAAGATCGAGATCTAATAGAAGAAATTCATGAAGGATCTTGTGGAGCTCACGTAGCAGGTCGGACTCTTTTGCAGAGAATAACGACGCAGGGATACTGCTGGATAATAATGCGCGCTAACTGTACAACTTATGCTAAGAAATGCGATAAATGTCAGCGATTTTCTACTATACAAAAAATTCCTCAGGCATTACTAACACCAATCACTTCCCCTTGGCCATTTACCATGTGGGGAATAGATTTGGTTGGGCCTTTACCGACTACAAGAGTACGATTCAAATATTTAGTGGTCGCTATTGATTATTTCACAAAATGGGTAGAAGTTGAGCCTTTCATCGATATGGCATATGAAAGGCTCTATCAATTCATCTGGAAGAATATTATTTACAGATATGGTCTGCCATATGATTTTATCACTGATTATGGTACCCAATTTGATAATGAGGAGCTCGTAGCGTACTGTTCCAGTTTGCTCTAGGTCATCCCCAAAGTAACGGGAAAATAGAAGTAACAAACAAAACTTTGTTGTACGGGTTGAAGAACTGGTTGGATGATACAAAAGGGAATTGGATTAATGAGCTGCATTCTGTGTTGTGGGCTTACCGAATAACTCCTCGAACAGCAACTGGGGAATCTTCTTACATGTTATCCTTTAGAAGTGAAGCAGTCATACCCGCTGAACTAGGCTTACCTACTCACAGGGTGCTTAATTTCAATTCTCTAATAAGCGATTTGATAAGACGTTTAGATTTGGACATGCTCGAGGTAGTCCGGGAAGACGCAGCAATCCGAAATATCGCTTATCAGTAACAGACTGCCATGTTCTACAATAAACGGGTCAGGAAGTGTGATCTCAAGGCAAGAGATTATGTGCTCAAGAAAGTCATTCATAAACATAATAAGTTGGAGGCTAACTAGGATGGGCCTTATCGTGTCACAGCAGGTGTTTGACCTGGAACATACAGAATATAAACTCTCGAGGGAGAATAATTCAAATATGCTTGGAATGCAGAGCACCTGCGCAAATATTACTAGTAATGAAGATTCACATGTACTACATTCTTTCAATATGAATAAAATTGATAATTTCCCCAATTTCTTTTAGTTTGATTATTTTTGAAGTACTAGTGCTACACACTACACCAACTACTGTTGGTCGGCATATCAACAACCATCAACTACGGTTGGTCGACATATCAACAACCACTAACTACGGTTGGTCAGCATATCAACAACCACCAACTAAGGTTGGTCGACAAACATAACCAACAATGTTGGCACAACAATCATGCAAGGCAAGGCTTTTTTTATTATAGGTGACCTTATGGGGCATCTAAAACTAGGCAAGAAGATGGGTAAAATATCCACTGCCTAGGCACCAAGGCAATCTTGATAAGATTGCTACAACTAAGCAGGAACATGGGATGAAAATAATTCCATTAATTATGCACTTATGAGTGATAAGTCACTAGAACTAGGCAAATATAAGGGGCAAAGTTCCATTGTCTAGGCAATCCAATCAACATAGAACAAAATGTCCCTTTACATATATATATATATATATATATATATATATATAATACAATTAATTTATTTCCAAGTAGAATTACAAAAGATGTTGTTTCATTTAATAATTATTAGCAAAATACAAACAACATATTCTACTAGTTTCTTTCCTTCAGATTTAGGTACAGGCTCCATTCCAGCTGGAGGATCATCTAGAGCAAAAGAAGATTTGACAAAATTCAAATCTCAAAGAATTCTGGTGTTGCTCGAGCTAGGTCGGTCAAGCAGATGTTGAGGTCGAGATATCTCAAAATCTTCATGAATATTTTAGTCACCAAGATACATGGAGATCAAACACTGAGGAATAAAAAGGGTTGGAATCCAGCTGACATCTAGTTTAAAAGGGGGTACCGACAGATCAAGTAATCCGAGCTCATACCAATCCTACAACTCTATCCCTTATTCGACCTTCATTGCAGTCAAAGTGTTCAACCATCCCTGTTTGTATCCCTCGTTGTTTGATTATTTCAACCGGGCATCAAGATGACATAAAGCTTCATTATATCCCCCCATCCATAATTCCCTGGGCTGCTTGTGGAATTGATAAGTCAATCTCTCAACGTGTTGATGAAGTCGCTTCACCAAGTTTTCTTTACTCTTCAATGCAGAACTCTAGTTGGAAAGTTGCTCGGTGAGACTCTGGATTTTCTGGGACATCTCAGTTAGTGCTTTATTTTTTGCCTTCAGTTGAACAACTTGGTTTTCTAAGGCTTGTTCAGTCCTAGTCTCTTCAATGTTGCTTCGACCATCTCTTGCTCTACCCCGCGAGGAGGATGTAGGTCTGGATCGTTTCAAAGCCTCCAATTCTTCTCTCAATGGAGCATTTTCAGCTTCCAGAAATGAAAAGCCCTCATCACTGACTGGGACTAGGGCTCCAGATGAAGATGCAGATTTTAATTATCTTAGATCTTCTGTCAAGGAATTATTTTCTTCCTCGAGCAATTTAGCGATGTTTTTGTGATCTTCAATCTCAAGCTTTAAGACACTCTTTTTCTCTTATTATGGGCTGAAATGAACTTGTCATAACCCCGATCAACGCTCAATTGTTGGTATTTTTTCTCATAACCCTTATGTAAAAGAGCAATGGCTTCTTTGTGTTGCAATTGAAGTTCTTCGATCATTCATTGAAGATCTTCAATCATTTCATAGTAAGCCACGTTATTTTCTATGGCCCGATCGAGCAAGCATTTTAGATACTGGTAAGCATCGATTGCTCATTCAGAGGCATCAGATCTAAGGATATCAACTATTTGCACCTGACTAAAATCTTCACGACCGACTTTAAAGTAATCATTATATTTCTTCATCAACTCGGTATCATGAGATTACAATAGTTCCATCTGGCAATAAACTAGCAAGAGAAAGTAAAGACATATCAACAATAGTGCAACTATACTGGAAAAGTGAAGGAGAAACTCAGAATAACTAACAAAGTCCATTTTATTGATAATAAGAGGAGAGGGTACAACCATTCTACAACAAAAGGGAAAACAGAAAAATAAAACAAGTAAAGAGTCGAACAACTTTACACCTTCTCCTTATTCCCTACAACATCATCACATGACTTTGCGGAAGGAATTTGTTGCTTGGTGGGCAGTTGACGTTACTCGGTATAAGGAGTTGCTTACTGGATTTGCTCAGAAGATTGAGAGATAGTACCAGCAAGTGTTTGATCCACAGCTAACAAAAAGGATTCATCAGACCCTGCATCATTTTCCTCTTCTTCTTCAATAACAGGAGGGGGGACATGGATGTGTCTCTGAAATAATTCAGAATCTTCAACAACATTTAGCTATTTTGAAGTGACAGTCCATCCATCCCTGAAGAATTTTGCACTTGCATACTCCATCTGGGTAGAAGCAGCAGTTATAGCCTTATTCGTCCCAACCAGTGCTAAATGCTTTCTTCACAATAGCTTTCCTCTTCGCCCTCTTCGAGGAGGTAGTTTCCATAAGAAGGTCTTCGGCAGACTTCACCTTCTCTTCAAGGTCTTTCTAACGCTGTTTCAGTGACTTTCATTTTATTCTCCCGTGCATCTTTATCCTCCTCGTACTTCTGTCGGGACTCCATCAAAGATTTCGATAACCTAGCAAGGGCTTCTTCCACCCCACTGGATGAAGTTGAAGCCTTGATAGCCTCATCTTTCTCCAGGATATTGTTAAAATACACCATAAACTACAAGTGAAAAGAAGCCCAGGAGAGAATATGAACATGGTACACAAAAGTAAAATATTAAGTGTGATGATACTTACTGATGCAATATGTTGGGTTGCCAAATCATTAACCTTCTCCTGAGGAATAGAAGTCTCAGCAGCTCGATAGTCAAGAAGATTCCAAGAGTTGATCAAATTTTTTGCCAAGCTAAGAGCAACGAGAGCTGGAGTACTAGCTCTTAAAGAATGAACCTCAACCCCAGAAGGTTGGGCAGTAACATCTACAGTCTTCTCAGTAAGACCCCTTCTCAATCTTTTTAAAGGAGTAGCTTCAATCAAAGGTGTTATCTCTTCTTGAAAAAGGATAACCCCTTCAATCAAAGGTGCTGCATCTTTAGGGGCAACAGAGGGCTTCTTTCTAATATCTTTGGCAGGAGGAACAACATCCTTTTTCTTAGTTCCTTCATAAGGTACATCATCCTTGCTTTTCTTCGCTCCGTCAGCACCAAGGTAACCTTGGCAAAGAGATCGAGCATCCTCTTTTTCTTCGTCATCAGTTTAGCAATAGAAGTACCCAAGTCAGGAGAAGCTTTTTTAAAAAATAAAGAAGATGCTGGAGCTTGCTCAAGGTCAATCACCAAGGGAGGAACAAGAGGACAAGCAACAAAGGAAGAGGTGGTGTTCTTTTATTGTAGTAAATAGGAAGTGGACCTCACGTGTTCCCCAAATATTGCTTGATGCAACCCCCAGATAAATTTCAAATCTTTTATATTAATGTCACTCTTTTTTGGGGATTTCCTTTTACTGTCAACTACAACAAACAAAAAATAAATGTCAGTGACGCATTTTATCAAACAAAAACAGAGCTAAACTGAAGAAAATAAAAATAACCCATCCCATTGCCATAAAGTGGACATCTGGGACAATGATACACATATTTCCCCTTTAACGGGAGATGTTGCCAATTTTTCATCACAACCCCATGTTCAAAATAATCCCTATTAACATCAGGGAGATTGACCACTAAAGCTCTATTAGAAAACCTAGTTTTTAAGTAAAATGTGGTGTCGCTGGTAACCCATTTATAATAATAAATCATTTCAGGAATCCCTAAATGAGTTTCATGAATTTGATTCAATCTATGTACGTCGTTAACTACCCTACATGTATTTGGAACTACTCTTGCAGGAACAATATCAAAATATTGGCAAAATTCCAAACACAAGGGATCAGGCGAGAAAGAAAAACCACATTCAGCTACAAAAATGGAAGGAAACCAATGTCCCTCAGCTAGAGAAAATAAATCAAAAGGGCAAGGAGGTTCTTCCAGAATAACCCAAGAAGGAATCGCAAAATCATCCCTAAACTTATCCAACGATTCGATAAGGTAAACTATGGTGACTAAAACAAAGAAAGAAGAAATTCTTATAGAAAATTAAGAATTCAGCTAAGGTGGATGACGGAAAGAATGATCGTAAGAAGAAAAGTGAGAAGACAAAGAGTTTGGAAGTCTAAAAGGCAAAAGGTAGAAGACAATCTGATTCTATCGTCTTTAAATACATTACTTTAGGAAACGAGAAAATTAATGATCACTTGAGAGGAAGATTATGTTTTCGGCGGCTAAATGATGAAAAAGACGTAAATACCCAAGCGTTTGTCGAAGGTTCAAAGTATTTACGAGTTTGCCATTTCATGCTCAAAATTATTAAATGTCACAAGTGTTGGAGATCTGTAATCTAACAAGACTGGGTAAAACATGCTCTAGAAACTTTTGGACATAATGTTCCACACTCTCATATACAACCTCAACTGTGAAACATTGGAGGCTTCTATTGATACAAAAATTCGCCAACTGATGTGGACCAGTTATATAAAGACACATGTCATCCTGTGTGGCATAAATATATCTACCGAGCAACTTACAGTGCCGAGCTACTCAGCATGCCGAGCTACTTAGCGTACCGAGCATCTAGTCAAGAAGATCAAACGACAAAAACAGATTCAATGAACATTCTTATCGTGTACATATGTATATGTCTATTAAATAATGGCATATTGTCTATTTATACTAGGAGCCCGAAGGGCTATAAATACTTTGTAACACCCCTTAGTGGGGCAAGGCTTCCATAAGCGAACATACTAAAGATTAAGGCAAATACCCAGCAATACAAAACAGTGGACGTTGGCCATTTCACTAAGGCTAAACCACTTTAAAAATCCGTTATCTTATTTCTTCATTCATATTTATCTGTGATTAATTAATTAGATCAAATCTAGTTTTTTACATCAACACCGAGTATGAGTGATTCATACTCTACTTCATTGTTCGAGCACTAGAAGTCTAAGTTATAGGAAAAAATGATATTTTCCTCTGTATTGGAGAGTACGATTCCCGCTCCTTCCAGTACCTTGTGCAGACAAACCATCAAATTACATTTTTTATTCTTCCATTTCTTCGACAATGCAATCTTGAAAGTTATCCTCTGGAAACTCCTCGATCAAAGGTTCAAAAAGTTGACTTGGGAAGTTGGATAAAAGATCACCCAAAGCTTGAGTTATGATAGCTATAGGTTCTTAACACTTCAGATCATTTTTTGAGAGTACAAGAAACCACCTGGCTACTCGCCCTCCTAAAATGGTTCTTGCAAGCAGGTACTTAATAGGATCACAATTTGTGATGATATGCACTATAAATGCGAGCATGTAGTGCCTTAAATTTTAAGCTATAAACACCAAGGCTAAAAAATGCCTTTCCACGCTTATGTACCTGGATTCAGTCCCAGATATCACTTGGGAAAAGTAGTATACATACTTTTCTTACCTTCATTTCTTTTGGGCAAGCCAGGTCCCAATAGATCTTTCAATGAAAGTGTTACACAAGATCAAATGATTACTTGCATATGGGGAAATCATAGTTGAGGAGGAGGTTAGAATATCCTTAATCCTGAAATCATAGTCTGACAGCGTTCAAAGACTCTTCTCAAATCATCGATATGCATGCTCTTTGTCTTTGAATTCACCACCAAGTCATCCAAATTGAATTCCAGTATGTCATGAAATAAATCATGAAATATGTCCATCATAGTTTTTTGATAGGTTGATCCATCATTCTTTGAACCGAATGACATATCTGTATAGTGGAAATTGCCTAAAGTAGTTTGAAAAGTTATCTTCTTCGCATCCATTGGATCCATTTTTATCTGATTATATCTAATATATCCATCCATAAAACTATACATTTTGTGTTCAACGGTTACATCCAATAAGCTATCAATGCTCGGTAATGTAAATCCATCCTTTGGACATGCGCGATTCAAGTCTTTAAAGTCCACACGAATTTTTATTTGTTTCTTATCCTTTTTGGCAATAGTCACAATGCTCGAGAGACAAATAGGATATTGTATGGGTTTGATAAAACCAGATCTGATAAATTTCTTAACTTCTACCTTTATCTTTATGTCTAACTTAGCCTTATAAGTGCGAGTAACCTGTCTCATAGGCAAAACATTAGGAAAATATTCAGCATATGAGAACTTACCTCTGAATCTATCCCCTACATTTATGTATATTTCCATGTGAACACATTTGTGAATTCTTTGAGAAGATTGGTAATTTCTTCTCTTTGTTCTAGGTTCAAACCCTTAGAGAGGAAGATGGGCCGCTTTTCGCCACCTTCTTCCCCCAAGTTTAACTCCTCTAGCTCTTGTAGTTGCTCCCTTGGTCCATTTTTCATGCACTCTAGGTCTTATTATAGCTCTTTAACATGCTCTAATATATGAGATTCATTAATCATAAAGCATTATGGAGACGAATCGATGCTCTCATCCCAACATGTCGCCCGCGTGCACGGTTATAAATGGTAAGTCACTTTACCATTGGGAAAACAACTTTTTGCAAGTCCGAGAATGCAATTTCTTTTCTCCCATCTTTTTTTTCTGTTATCTTTTGCTTTAGGGGGTGCCACTCGTGGACCCAACCTGTCGTGAACAGATCACTTTGTCTACCCCCCTTCGTGAACTGATCGGGGCTCCTCCACTCTTTTGATCAAACATGTCTTTCTTTCTTCATTAAGATCTATTTAGAAATTTCCATTACCTAAATTATCTTCATCCACTCCAAAAGGCCTCTATGTTGCATTGATCACTATTCACGTTCCATGAATATTGGCCTTCGCGCACTGGTGAAAAGTGGTAGGCACAATGCCATAAGTATGCATCCAGACCCTTCTTATTAACAGTAACATATAAATGTGTGTTATGAAATAATAATACATGTCTATCATCCTCGGAAAAGACCACTTCCGAAGTATACCTTTTGATAAGCCTTCTCATAGGACCATGCCAGTTGATGGATGGATCGCCTCGAACTTGTACTACTATGAGAATTTTTTTGGTAATCACTAGCCTGGTCTAAAAATGGACTCTGATTTGATAGAAAACCCATTTAAACTTGGGACATTTCGTAATCGCCTCACACTCATAATCAATATCTACCTCGTAGGTTTGTGCATTGAAAAATAATGAGCTTTTAAAATTCCACCTTCATCAAATGCGAGCACCACACTAACATTCCCCTCTTTAATCTCTAATGCCTAATCCCAATCACATTTGTAGTCTATGTTAGCTAACCTGAATATTCAGCATATAAGTTATAAACTATAACCATATTTGTAGACCCATATTAATGAGTGGATAATGATTCTTGTTAACATCCATAGGAGTGATTTGAAGAGTGCCATTGGAGACTTTCTCGTTGTAATACCCAATAATTTTGAGTAATTTATTCTTAACATTTAAATTACATGTGTGACGTAGTTTAATTAAAGTGAGAAAATAATGTGAAATTAATAAATATTAATTACTGAGAACAAGGTTAATGTTTATTTAATTAAGTCACTTATAAGTGCATTGTATGTGAGTAGAAACGGCGAGAATTGACGGTATCTCAACTGTGGCATTTGTGGGATATTTTTAGGTTAAGATAGAATATTTATGTTTGTGACTCGTATGGTGATTTCGACTGTACGATTGATCCGATAGTGGTCAAAATAGTCAAAATCAAGTGTCCAGGGGTAGAGATTGGTTATCGGGAGCATTTTAGACTAGTCGGGACCTGAGTAAGGGCATGAGGGTCATTTTGCACCTAGGGATTTAAGTAATTTTGGGATTTGGGTTAATTAAATGGAGGCTAGGGTTAGGGAGGCAGCGATAACACACCAAAAACTCAAGATAGGCCATTTGTGAGAAAAGAGTGAGGAATAACACTCAAGAAATCCAGAGGCGTGATTTGGAAAAGGATGTGAAGGAGAATTCTTATCTTCTGTAATGACATAGTCTGTCACAATTAAGTATGTCATATAATGCTACAACCATCGAAGAGGTTCAAGACAAAATATGCAATAAGACGGTCCGAATATCAAGCTTCATCAACAATCAAGCCTCCGCGAATTGAATTTGGTAAAGCTGTGTTTTCAATTTCTTAATAATTCACTTATGATATTGGGATATTTTTCACAAAATATTTTCTAAGTGTTGGAACGGAGCTTTATATGTTTTTCCGTAAAAAATATATTTTTTGAAGTGTTTGAGATGGTGCATTTACTGAAAGGATAAACGAGAAAAAAATATTTTTAATCATATCGTTCGAATGATATTGTATGTCGTTCAAACGACACTACATGTCGCGCGATACTTTAAACGACATCATGTCTCGCTCGAACGACATCGTGTCTCGCTCGAACGACCCACCACCTTAATTTTTCTATAAAAGGGTGTTTTCAACTCCATTTTCCTTAAGAAGTCTGTACGTTTTTACATTCTACAAACAGTGCAAAATCAGCAAAACCTTTCGGCTTGTTCTTTTAGAGTTTATTCTATTTTGTTTTTCAATTCAAAAAAGTCCCAATTGTTCATGTGAATTGTTTTGGAGTTCGAGAACACACTTTTCTAGTGTTCATACTTTTTGTGGAAAAGATTTAAAAATCATATGATTGCGTGTCATTGAGGTTCGCTACGTGTGGATCTTTGCTGAGATAGGACTGTGGTTCTTGTGGATTGCTGCGCGTAATTCATTGCTGACGACGCCGACCGACACATGTGGGTATTCGTGTGTAAAATACAACTTTATTTCATTGTAACCGTGTAAGTTGCGATTTATAATTATAGTGAAATAAAAAGATTTTTCCCTGAGGGGATTTTTCCTGAACTTTGTGTCGCATATTTTATTTATGTTGGTTTGACACATGCAGGCACGTAGCTATCTGATTTTGAGGGCTAAAGTAAAAGGCATTCAAATGATAGAAAACCTTAACTTATCCCCTAGACCACCTCCAAATGAAACTAAGGATTCGAATATAGTAGTTATCAAGAAGAAAATAGGAAAAAGTTAATTAATAAGTCTGACAACCTAAACATGGCATTAAGATCAGGCTCCAAACTCTACTATCCAAACTAATTTTAATGATCAACAAACGCTACAATAAAAAACAAGAGTTTCAACAAGAAAGCTAGGAACTAACGCCAAATATAAGTCTATTGGAAGGGATAACAAGATTGCATCATATACAACATAATGTGTCAACTAATCAATTGGAAACATTTTAGAACAAAATGGATTGCAAGTTTGGCAACACAACAATGTCAAGTACATGATGGTACAAGGTACGATGTGACAATGATGAATTATCAACTCGGTAGTAATACTACTATCATATTATACTTTGACATCTACACTGTTAGTACTAATACTATTATTATATTATACATAAGCACGTATAATATGCATGCAAGTATGATACCTTCTGTATTAACACCAGATACGATCGTATTAGGCATGTTGGAGACATTTGGAATAATTGACTGGGAAGGATGGCGTATGGGTTCTTGTGTGCATCCTTGACGCATGAAAGATCTCAAGGCTTCATGATCAAATCAAGCATAACTATTTCATGTAAATATATGTTCAAGTAAAGTTATAAAATAATTTCTTCATACCTTCGCCAATGTTAGCACCCGATGAAACGGTGTTAAGAGACTTGCATTAACATAATAACAAATAACTAAACAATAATATAAAAATCATACCATCATTGTTAACATTAGATGCAACGGTAGTGGAAGTGTTGGAGACATTTGGAATAATTTACTATGAAGGAGGACGTATGGGTTCACGTGCATTTCCTTGACGAATAGAATATTTTGGGGCATGTGCATGACCAGAGCCAGACATAACTAAACAAGAAACCAACAACATAAGCTAAAATTATAATTAATGGATATGCATAATTAATGGTGATATTGTATGCTCAAAATATTTCAAACATTAATAATTTTAAGAATCATTTTAAACCCACATAATATCACCATGATATCATATTAATATATTCAAAAGTGATAACGAGAATTAACAATCCTAATGGATATGCATCATCGTATTCATTATTTTCCCATCCGCTTAAATTCGATAATATCTCCTCTCTTCCCGATGGGATATATTCTTCATCTTTGTCACCCTCTTTTCCTTTACCATTCATATCAATCTTATCCCTCTTAGAACCCTACCGCAACATAAAAATGGTTTTAGGGATGTCTTCCTCTCGAAGCCTCAACTGATGGTACCCCGATCGTAAATCAATTTTGGAGAAGTATTCTCACCCTCGCAACTGGTCAAAAAGATCATCAATCATAGGTAGTGGATACTTGTTTCGGATCGTGACCTTATTCAACTCTTGATAATCAACACATAAACATAGTGAGTTGTCTCTCTTCTTTACAAATAACACGGGAGCACCCCATGGCGATGTGCTCCGCTGAATAAATCCCTGACCCAAGAGTTGCTAAATCCGTTCCCTCAATTCAAGCATCTCTGAAAGGGGCCATGCGATAAGGCGCTCGGGCTATCGGCCTAGTACTTGGCGCTAGTTTAATGACAAACTCAATCCCCCAATTGGTTGGCAACCCCGGTATGTCCTGAAATATGTCCTCAAAGTCCCTCACTACCAAAATTGAGCATATCGGGATCACCTCCTATGACGTCTCCTTATCAAGATAATATAAGTGAGTGCGCGATCCTCCTTCCGAAAGGGTCATCGCCCCTAAAAACATTTCTTGCCCTAGGATACCAAACACTATAGCTCTCTCATAACAATCAACCATTACTCTATAATTGGCTGGCCAATACCTACCCAAGATAACATCATAACCCTCTAAATCCAAAACTAAGAGATCCTCCGCAAAACTCAAACCCCCAATCACAACGTCTACCACCTTACAAATAAAGTGAATAAGCGATCCACCCCCTATGGTGATTCCACACACATGAGTAGACTATCGGTTGTGTCTAGTAACCTAACCACTCTAGCAAAATGGGTCCTAACAAATGAATACGATGCACCAGTATCAAAAAGGATTCTACCAACATGACCATGGATAGGGAACGTGCCCTCAACTGCTGGCGGTGCGGGTGGTGCTGGAGGGATCGAAACATCTGGGACGTTGTACACACGTTCGTTCTATAACTGTCCCAACTGCTGCTAAATCAGGGGAGCTGGTGCTGCCTGAGGTCCCTATGCCTAATATCCCTGCGGAGCACCATGTTGTTGGCCTCTATCTATCCGTGGGCAATCTCTCCTGAAGTGGTCTACCTACCCACAAATGAAATAGTGTTTCTGACTATTTTCCTAATACTGACCCTGCTGGCCCTGAGACTGTGGTCCGTGAGGTTGGCCCTATCCAGGCTACCCCGAATGTTGGCCCTTATGGTCGCCCCTGTTGTTCCCCTGGACCTGGCATCCCTGAGGAACCTACTTCTAATTTAGTTCCTTCTGGCCCTACCTAAACCCCTGACCTCCAAATCAAAATCTCTTAGCGGGATTCCCCTAACGATTATCCTGCCCATGCTGTGCACGACTCAAAGAATCTCCATTGGCCTTGTCCTGCTAGCTCGGCTCCCCACCCCTCTTGCTTCCATTAAGGTGGAAGAGATGATCCTGACAATGAGGGAGGGCCGCATTAACCACGTCCGTATAAGTCATAAGAGTCAGATTCCCTATCAAATGTTGCCTCATCCTCCAGGCTAACCCATCAACAAACATCGTATTCTTCCTTTCCTTGTTGCTCACCTCATCTGTCACAAGCGTGGCCAGACGAATGAACTCCTTCTCGTACTCGGCAACCGATTTATCCCCCTGAACCACCTCCCTCAGCCTCCTCCTCATCTCAGTCTTGATGACCGGAGGAAAGTATTTGCGGTCAAACTGTACCCAAAAATCTACCACAGTCATAGAATCTCCCTCTGCTATGGTAGTAGTGGACTCCCACCACTGCAAGGTGGCACATGTCAGTCTAAAAGTTGTAAGCATCTGTCGCTGAATCTCACTACAGTCTACCATCCGTAAGTTCCTCTGCATGTCACGTCTCCACTAATAGGCTGCCATCACATCTGCAGTTCCCTGAAACTCCAGGGGATGGCCTTTCTAGAAGGCCTCCCTGATCCTTTGCCACTCAATTGGCGCCAGAGGGACCTGGCCTACTAGAGCCGCATGCTGCGGTGGCTGCTGCTGGGAAAAATGGGCTTCCATAGCGGTCATGGATGTATTAACCGCCTGAGATATGATTCCAGTTACCTGCTCAGTAGAAACAAACCCTTGTGGCGGCTGGGACTGCAGCACATCTAGCACCTAGGGAGCCTCACCCTATCCTCCGTGGGTGGTGACCCTCATAGGTCTCCCTTTCTTTCTCCTGGGAGGCATCTGAAACGTAGAACGAGTTGTATTAGTTCACAATTAAATACAAATCTAGAAATAACATAAGTGCGATAGCCAATAAACATAACATGAGTCAACAGTCCTAAAAATAGGACTCTATGCCAACGAACGCAACGATGAAACTAAAGTAAGCTGCACGGATCCTAGGGACACTATAACCTAATGCTCTGATACCATTTGTGACACCCCGCCTAGTAAAATACTGGGAGATCAGTCTTATATTAAATTACACAGGTATCTCATATGGTTCATTCTGAGCATCACTGTCGTTAAGTCATTAATTACTAACCACCTAGTCTTTCATTAAGCTGATGCCAAATTTTTATCTTTATTAACCCAACCCAACCAACATACTAGGAAAAAAAATTTACTACTATAATAAAGAAACTAAATATTCCACAAAGTAAGTACAAGAGTTTGTCGAACAACATCGACTACAAGCAATCCACAAAGTGCAAGTATAAAAGTATAGTGATACATGCTAAGACTAAATATAGAAGTACACATCCAAAAGTACAACTAAAAAAGTCCCTATCTAAAGATAAAATGAGAGAAGTGTCTACATAAAGATCCCGCAGTAATCCACATAAGCTGCAGCTGTGCACTCAATAGGAAGAATCAGGCTTGGCACCCCTGTGGTAGGACGCCTAAAAGGTTTTTGAAAATAATTTTATAGCAAGGGTTAGTGATGATGCTGAAATCTAGCACCACCAGGTAAGTGATGATGAGCTCAAACAGTAATAACAATGGCAGCCATGGAGATGTACATGTGTAAGTGTATAGAAGGGGGTGAGTATAAGAGGAATAATACAATGACGTATGGTGGTTCAGCCAATTAGCCCTACATCCACTGTGAGTGTGTGATCCACTAGGTATGGGCACTAATGGCCTTGGATACAATGCACATAATTCCCTCTCTCTCTCTACTGTGTGTACAAGTAGAGTTTTAGTTAGGGTTATAAATTACCGATCCCTTTGCAGGGTTGTAGGTGACAAGTATATATAAGTATTGGGGGGGTAGTGTAACCCCCAAGCATGCATGGTGCATGTGAGTTATGATCTAGCTAATCCCCCATTGACACCTGGAGGTGACACCTGTGCTTAATAATGACATAGTATTCCCTCACGTGAGGAGGGGATATTGTTATAACGGTCTTCCACGTGCCATATGAGCCCCACGCGCATTGTCCCACGCATCTCCCAAATCACGCGTTGTGGTGATGTCACCCTCAGCCTATGATATGAGACCGAGGGTAAAGTTACTGCTGGCAGTGAGACTGGCCTAATGTAGGCCTCGTACTATCGTACCCTCATAGGTTCGTCCAGACCATGATGATGGGGTTGACCCCTTGAGGGTCGTTTGATCCTGATGAGGGGTCAGCCCCTTGAGGGGTCGGCTGATCCTGATGAGGGGTCGTCTGAGCCTGATGAGGGGTCGGCCCCTTATTTGGTCATCTGAGCCTGATGAGGGGTCGTCTGAGCTTGATGAGGGATCATCCCCTTGGAGGGTCGTCTGATATATGATGAGAGATCTTGTCCTCGTCCGGGTGGAGGACACCCTCGGCCTGGACAAGGGTATATGTGGGTATATCAATCACCCCCAGCCCTTAGCCATCGAGATTGTTGAGATGGCTGAGGGATAGTGTTGCTTTTGAGATGAGTGTATGATCAGTTTGGTGAGTGACACCTGTCAATCTTATGTGACACCTAGGCAGATATCCACTGTCGTTCCAGTTTCCAAGGCGTGGCGACTGCACACTTAGCCTGGGACTTTGTGCCCTAATGATGCCCTCCTCGTGGGCCATGTTTTGCCTTGGTTAGTGGGCCCACTCATTATCAAGGTATTTAAACAATTTTTTGAAGTTTATTCCCCTTCTTCTTCTTCGTGCCTGAACTCTCTCTCTAGCCTCTTACCAGCTCCATTGCCATTTCTACAACTTCATCGTTTCGAGCTTTAGTAGTCTCGCTTGTTCTTTATCAGGTAATCCCTCTGCCCTAGTTCCCTCTTTATATTCCATTGCTTTTTACACTTCGACTGTTTTAGGCCCGTAGGGCTGAATTTTTCTTTGGCTGTTTCATAACTTTCCGACATTCTTCTTCGGCGACTTGTTCTTGAGTGTTCTTGATTAAAACCCTTGCTTTCCTTAGTTTCAATCCAAAAGTCCATCTTGGTCAACTGCAAACTTGTTTGTAATTAGCTTAGCCAAATTATTTTAAGTGTAGGGTCTTCCCCTTAATGCTTAGGAGGCTTTATGATTTAGTTGAGGATTTCCCATCCCTAAGAGAGAAGTTCTTCGTGGAGATTAGACGAATAAAGGAAGAGGAGGAGAAAAGATGAGGGGCCAACTCTAATTGGGTACAACCCATTTTTCCCATTCTATTAGCCACTATCGTACCCCCTGAGTCCTGCGGGTCGTCTGGTCGTCCAGCCGAGAGTCAATCGTGTGAGGGAGAAATGGATCAGAGAGCATCATCGCCGTTAGGTGCTTGCCCTTCTGGTGGGGGGGAGACATCCAGTCTCAGCCCAGGCCGAGGGCACATCACCTTCTGAGGCTGTCCCTGTAACAGCGTTGTCCCCACTTGCATTTCAAGTAGCCTTTCCCAATGGTGCCCCAGTGGTTGGGGGATCTGGGGACGAGAGAGATGAGGACGACAGTAAGGGATCCTCTGAGGGTGATGATAGTCAAGTTGACACTTCAACTGCTTCAACTTATGTATCGTCAGTCAAAGACCGTGATCTTTTAGTATGGAGGCATCTCTTTGGCATACAACCCAACATAAGTATGAGGGTCCCCACTGAATCTGAAAGACTCTTCAAGGGTGACGAGGGAGAGATTGTTGTTTATGAGCGGATGTTAAGGGTCGGTGTTAGGTTCCCTCTACACCCTTATGTAGTCAATATCTTGTCTGCCCTTGGGGTTACCCCTTCTCAGCTTCCCCCAACTCATGGAGGACTATTCTCGGCTACATCTCGCTTTGGAAGAATTCATTTACCGACGAGCCCTAGGCCGATGTATTCCTTACCTATTACAACATCACCTCATCGTCTAAACAGTCTGGGTACTTCCATTTGGGGGCCAGTAAGTCTGACAAAAAGCTTCTCCATGTGGCTCAGACATCCAATCATGACTAGAAGAAAATGTTTTTCTTTATCTTTGAGGACTGGGAATTCCCCGCCGAGGGCGAGCCCGTGGAAGATGGTCTGAGGGTACCCAGGGTATGGTCTAATCCCTCAATGAAAGCGCGCTCAGACCCAGGACTTAGCTTGGAGGAGAGGGTTATTGTTGATTATCTGAGAGAGCGAGGGAAAGAGGGTGGACTTATAAAATTTAAAGATTTGATGACCCCTCGATTCCTCAAAGAAGCTGGTCTGAGGTTCGGCCCCTTGACAGAACTATGTGAGTAGTTTTTTTTCCCAATCTTTAATTTTTTCCAAGTGTTTTATCTTTATCTCTGTATATTTTTGATGTGTCGTATCCTTTTCAGGTCGTCCAGAAAATATCTCTGACCAACTTTGGGAAATGACTGCGCCAAGTTTATTATCTGGTCTCGGCAAGAAGAAAGGCAAAGAGCCTCAACAGGCTCCGAGGAAGTCAAAGGCCGTGGGGCCGACGCACATTGAGCCGACTGTCAATAGTCATAAAAGGAAAGAGCCAGAAGTCCCTGTTGACCCTCGGTCAAATTCTAGGACGAGGTCAAGGGTGGAGGTGTCTGAAGGGACTGGTTCCTCTTCCAGTATGGGGGGCTATTGGTCTCAGAACTTAACATTCCTGAAGGCTGAACCGTCTTCTCTCATTGCCAACCTGAGGGCAGCCAAGGCCTCAATGTTTTCTGCTCCCTCGACCGCAAACTATGACTTCTTGTCAAAGATGCCCCCGGCTAAGGTTTATGATTATGGTCTGCACACTTTAGCCCAGGTACCTCTCTTTTTACTCTTTTTGATTTGCCAGCATTTCATGAATTGTTCCCTTGACCCCTCTTAACATGTGTTCCCTCCTGCAGTCTGTCTGTGACTTTACCTCGGCCACTAAGTGGATGGATAAAAATCAACAAAAATTTTATGACGCCGAAAGAGCTATTCAGCATGAGGCTGAGCTGCAGACCGAGCTGGAGACTGTAAAGGCCGAGTTAGAGAGTGCGAGGACCGAACATGCGAGGGTCCTGGACAAATTGATGAAGCAGCACGATGCTGACTTAAAGGCAAAGGACACCCTTATCAAAGAAAAGGATGAGGCCTTAACCAACCAGGAGGATCAATTTAAAGCTGATCTTGAAGGGGCAGTGAAGAAGGCCGAGGCCGACACTATGGAGGCTTATAAACTCTCGGACGAGTTTCAAGGCTTCGGTCTTGAATACTTGGAGAGGGGTATCAGGACGGCCTGTTGGTGGGTCGTCCTTAAGTTTGCTGAAGCTATCTCTTCAGTCCGCCCCTCTCTTGAGGCAGTTCAGTTGCACGACCCCCTGATTGCTGAGGCCTTGGCCCATGTGGAGTCCTAAGTGCACGTCGAGGGTACCGACACGTCTGAGGGTCGGCCTGTCTTGGTCATAGAAGAATATCCTATCGATGTTGATGCCTTGCCCACCGATGCCGCTCAGTAGGGTGGTTGTCTGTAGCCAATACCCTCTTCATTTACCCTATTTTTGTACTTTACTTTTGTTGGACAAACATAACATTTGTAATATAATGCCTCTTGCTATCTTCTATGCTTGTCTCTTGTATGCCTTATCTTGTGATGTTTTAAATTAATAATCTCACCAACTTAATGGTTTAAATTTTAAGTCCCCCCTCGTCTTTCTTGAGGGTAAATGAGGGGTCGTCCCCACCATTTGCCCTCATCATAGCCAAGGGTGGTTTCCCACCAACTTAATGGTTTAAAAATTCAAGTCCCCCTCGTCTTTTTTTAGGGTAAATGAGGGGTCGTCCCCACCAGTTGCCCTCATCATAGCCGAGGGTGGTTTCCCACCAACTTAATGGTTTAAAATTTGAAGTTCCCCCTCATCTTTCTTGAGGGTAAATGAGGGGTCGTCCCCACCATTTTCCCTCATCATAGTCGAGGGTGGTTTCCCACCAACTTAATGGTTTAAAAATTCAAGTCCCCCCTCGTCTTTCTTGAGGGTAAATGAGGGGTCGTCCCCACCATTTGCCCTCATCATAGACGAGGGTGGTTTCCCACCAACTTAATGGTTTAAAAATTCAAGTCCCCCCTCGTCTTTCTTGAGGGTAAATGAGGGGTCGTCACCACCATTTGCCCTCATCATGGCCAAGGGTGGTTTCCCACCAACTTAATGGTTTAAAAATTCAATTACCCCCTCGTCTTTCTTGAGGGTAAATGAGGGGTCGCCCCCACCATTTTCCCTCATCATAGACAAGGGTGGTTTCCCACCAACTTAATGGTTTAAAATTTTAAGTCCCCCATCGTATTTCTTGAGGGTAAATGAGGGGTCGTCCCCACCATTTGCCCTCATCATAGCCAAGGGTGGTTTCCCACCAACTTAATGGTTTAAAAATTCAAGTCCCCCCTCATCTTTCTTGAGGGTAAATGAGGGGTCGTCCCCACTATTTTCCCTCATCATAGACGAGAGTGTTTTCCCACCAACTTAATGGTTTAAATTTTAAGTCCCCCCTCGTCTTTCTTGAGGGTAAATGAGGGGTCGTCCCCACCATTTGCCCTCATCATAGCCGAGGGTGGTTTCCCACCAACTTAATGGTTTAAAATTTTAAGTCCCACCTCGTCTTTCTTGAGGGTAAATGAGGGGTCGTCCCCACAATTTTCCCTCATCATAGCCGAGGGTGGTTTTAACGAGTATAACCCCAATCATACTAGAATTAATCAAACACAAAATGAGGGACCAATGTGACATTCTCATTAACATTCTAAGTGTTCTGTTGGAGCAACACATTCATTACAACTGCGGTCCGATAGGACGTTACAACACTACTGATAGTATTTCTTCAAATGATCTGCGTTCCAGGGGTTGGAAAAGGGTTCCCCTTCTAGGTTTTCTAGTCTATAGGTTCCAGGGACAACTTCATCAATGACCCTATATGGGCCATGCCAATTTGGGTGGAGCTTGTTAGGTTTTTGCCAAGTCTTTTTGAGGACTAAGTACCCTGCTGCGATTGGCCTTTGTCTCACCCTTTGGTTATAGAACCTTGCAGTCCTCTGTTGGTAAGCGGCTTGCCTTATCTCAGCGTCTTCCCTCCTTTCCTCGATAAGGTCTAAGTCAAGTCTCCTCTCTTCCACATTTCTCTGGGGGACATACATTTGGACCCTGTGAGTAGGAAACCCAATCTCGGTGGGGATGACGGCTTCTGAGCCTAAGCCAGCATGAACGGGGTTTCTCCGGTAGAGGTCTTTATCGTCGTCCTGTAGGCCCATAATACAACATATATCTCCTCAACCCATCTTCCTTTTGCCTCTTCAAGTTTCTTCCTGATCCCGTCCAAGATTGTCCTATTTGTAAGTTCCGTTTGCCCATTGGCTTGAGGTCGGCCTGGAGACGAGAAGAATTATTTGATACTCACCCTTTCACAGTACTTCTCTAGAGATGTATTTTTGAATTGAGTCCCGTTATCCGAAATGAGGGTGTTGGTGAGACCATATCTGCATATAATGTTTTTCTAGATAAACTGGAAGGTCTTTTGCTCGGTGATCATTATCATTGGCTCCGCCTCCACCCATTTTGAAAAATAGTCAATTGCTATGATGAGGAACCGATAGTTATTGACGGCCCTAGGAAAGGGTCCTACCAGGTCGATCCACCACACTGCAAATAGCCATGGGGATGTAATGGAGGTAAGAGGCTGATGGGGCTGGTGAGGAACGGTGGCGAATCTTTGATATTTATCACACTTTTTAACATATGTCGTGGCATCTTTCCCCAAGGTCGGCCACCAGTACCCCTGGGTTACTACCCTCTTCGCCAAAGACCTGCCCCCAATGTGGCTTGAACATGACCCCTCGTGCACATCTTACAAGATGTGTGGGACTTCAGATGGGTGCACACACCTAAGTGATGGGAGCAAGAACCCCTTTTTGTACAAGGTGTCTCCGTTGCAGTGAATTTTGCAGCTCTATATCTCAACTTTTTCTTTTCTTGTTTTGCTTCTGGCATCTCCCCCTCTTTAATGTATTTGATTAGAGGGTCCATCCACGAAGCTTCCCTCTTGATATTTAAGCAAGAGCCAAGTGTTCCCTCTTCTTCATCGATCGTTGGTCGAAGCAAAATTTCTACTAGGAATGTCCTCCTGATATCTGTCCTAGTCGTTGAGGCCAGCCTAGCAAGTGCATCGGTCCGGCCATTATCAAGCCTAGGTATCCTCTTCAACTTTACTTCTCTGAAGCTCTTCAATAGTTCCTTTACCCTTTTCATATATTTGGCCATTCTCTCATCCTTAGCCTCGTAGGCTCCTAGTATCTAATTCACCACTAGTCCCGAATCACTATGGACCAAGACCTGGTAGATACTAAGAGACTTAGCCAAGGAGAGGCCCACTATCAGAGCCTCATACTCAGACTCATTGTTGGAGGCTTTGAAGTTGAACCTTAGGGCGTACTCGATATCTGTACCGTCTGGTGTTGATACTATTAATCCAGCCCCACTTTCGCTTTCGCAAGAGGACCCATTAACGAAGAGGCTCCACATTATCTTTTCCTCTGAGAAATTTCCCTCAGTGAAGGATCACTGTCTAAAGAGATATCTTCCCTCTTCGTTTTCGACCACTTTTTCTCTAGATGTTCTTGTCCCCTCTTTTCTGCGGGTGAGTCAATAACTCTGCCTTGCCATGTATCTCTCTTTTCGAGGCTCTCATCTTCAGCCTCATCATCGTCCTAAGTAAATTCAGCCACGAAATCTTCTAATGCTTGCCCTTAATGGCCGTCGTTGGTTGATATACAATGTCAAACTCTCCCAACTCTATATCCCAGGCCATTAGCCTCCTCGATTTTTTTGGCTTGTGCAAGATCTTCCTAAGAGGAGAGTCAGTGAGGATGACCACTGTATGGGACTGGAAGTATGGCTTCATCTTTCTTGATGCATGGATCAAGGCATAGGCTAACTTCTCCATCTTTGGGTATCTTTTCTCTACCCCCTGGAGTGCCTTACTGTTGAAATATACTGGCTTTTGTACCCCGTCCTCTTCTCTCATAATGGTTGCGCTGATGGCTGATTCTAAGACGACTAGGTACACATATAGCCGTTCACCCTGTACTGTCCATGACAATAGCAAGGGAGACCCTAAGTATGTATTTAGCTCCTTAAAAGCCTCATCACACTCTTTGCTCCATTCAAAAGCCTCTCTGAGAATTTTGAAGAATGGTAAGCACCTGTCTGTAGCTCTGGACATAAACATATTCAAAGCAGCCACTCGCCCTGTGAACCTTTGAACGTCTTTGATGGTCTGCGGGGTCTTCATCTCTATGAGGGACCTTATCTTTTCAGGATTGGCCTCGATGCCTCTTTGGTTGACAATGAACCCCAAGAACTTCCCTGCTCCGACCCCGAAGACACATTTGGCTGGGTTGAGCTTCATTCGGTACTTGTCCATTGTGTTAAAGGCCCTCTCGAGGTCGGCCACATGATCCTCAGCCTTTAAACTTTTGGTCAGGATGTCATCTACGTAAACTTCCATAGACTTCCCAATTTGGTCTTAAAATATTTTATTCACAAGGCACTGATACGTTGGCCCCACATTTTTTAGGCCAAAGGGCATGACCCTATAACAGTATGTCCCCTTATCGATAATGAAGGTTGTTTTCTCCGAGTCTTTAGGGTTCATGAATATCTGGTTGTACCCTGAATAGGCATCCATGAAGCTCATGAGCTCATGGCCTGCGGTAGCGTCTACCATCTGATCAATGCAGGGGAGAGGGAAGTTGTCTTTGGGATAATGCTTGTTGAGGTCTGTGAAGTCTACACACATCCTCCACTTCCCGTTGGCTTTTAGGACAATGACTACATTGGACAGCCACTCGGGATAGATGACCTCCCTGATAAACTCTGCATCTTCCAGCTTCTTGACCTCATCCTTAATGACCTCATACTTCTCTCAAGAATAAATTCTCCTCTTCTGCTTCACTGGCTTTGTGCCCTCTACCACATTGAGCTTGTGGCACATAATTTAGGGGTCAATCCCCGGCATATCTACGTGACTCCATGCAAAGACACTTTGTCTTCTCCTTATCAGCTTGATGAGGTCTTCTTTTATGTCTATCTTCAGAACTTTGTCGACTTGGACGGTTTTTTCTGGATCATCCTCATTGAGGATGATGGATTCTACCTCTTCTGCGACTTCTCCTTTCTTGAGTTTTTTCTCATCCCTAGGGTCAAGGGTGTCAATATTGTAAGTGGTTGTTGCCTTCTTGTGCGCCTCTCTTTCTTCGGCAGAGTTAAAATAATATTCCCGCGCTGTCGTCTGGTCTCCCTGAACTTCCCCTACCCCGTAAGGAGTTGGAAATTTAATCATCTGATGGACCGTAAACGGCACAGCATCAGACCCCTTGAGGGCTACTCGCCCCAGTATAATGTTGTAGGCCAAGAAGACATGTTCATCCATCACAAAGAAGTTGACCTTCTTAGTAAGCCATCTCGGCCACTCCTCTCTCATCCTAACGTCAGCCTCATACACTCCAAGGGGATGAACCTTTTTCCCACTGAACCCAATCAATGGGTGATGGTATGGGATGAGTCTAGCACAGCTGAGGCCTAAGGCTTTGAAGTACGGCCAAAACATCACATCTACAGAGCTACCCCCATCTACTAAGATCCTCGGCACCTCGCATCCATGCACCCTGGTAGTGATGATGAAGGGGTCATCATGTGGGGCTAAGAGGCCTTTGAAGTCCATTCTTGAGAACCCCACTATCAGAGTATCCATACCGACCTTCTTTCTCTTTTCTGGCTTTGCCTCAATAGAGGTTGAGTGTACAGCTTTTGTCACTGCCTTGGCTTTAGCTACATGGGCCTTCCTATCGGCGACCTCTAACCCTCCTCCTGCTAGACCTCCGTAGATCATTCCCACACCAACCAAGATCATATTAAGTCTCTTGACAAGGCCATGGTCGTCTCTTAGAGGGAGGTCAGAGTCGTCCTCATCATCAGAAGAGTTGTCCCCTCTTTTTGGAGGACCTTCTCTACATGCATCGCCTCGCTTCTTTCTGGGGTCGTCCCCTCTTAAAAGCACCTTTGTCAACGTACTTCCTTAACTTCCCTTATTTTAACATTTTTCCAATCTCATCTTTCAGAGCAAATTATTTGTCTGTCACGTGGACATGGTCTTGGTAAAATTCACACCACAGGTTTTCGTTCCTCTTATGGGGGCTGACCTCAACTTCTCAGGCCACTTCAGGGACCGATCACTCTTTATCTCATTGAGAATATATTCGCAGCTGACCGTCATAGGGGTGTAATTAGCGAACTTGTCATCTGTATACCTCTTTTTCCCCTCTTTGTTCTTCTTATGGTACTTACCCCCACTAGTGCATCCTTTTTCATCTTCATATTTTGCGTCCATCGCCTCTTCGGCGTTCATCACCTTTCCTACTGTCGACAGCAATTCATCCATTGTCCTTAGAGGGTCTTCAGCAAGCTTCCATAATAGCTTCCCCTTCTGGAGTCCTCCAATAAGAGTGGTCATGGCTATGCTCTCCTCATAGTCTTCAACCTCTAACTTTTCTTTGTTGAATCTGGCTATGTAGTCTCTTAGGCTCTCATTCTTCCCCTGATTAACATAGAGCAGGTGTGTGGTTTTCTTCTGTGGCCTCACCCCAAAGCAAAAGTTATGGATAAATTGATCTGCCAACTGATTAAAGCTTTCAATGGAGTTTTTTGGAAGAGACATGTACCAGACACGTGCAGCCCCAGTCAGAGTGCCAGAAAAGGCACGACACCTCATCTCATCTGAGATAGAGTATATGTCTGCCGCTAATTGGTACATCTCAATATGGTGGACAGGCTTGGTACTCCCGTCATACCGAGGGTGACCGCTGGTGGCTTGAACTTGGATGGTGTGGGGAAGTTGACTATCTTCGCCCCAAAGGGTGAGCCTATGGAGTATCCTCTCTGAAGAGGGTCCCGACTCTTCAGAATATCGCCAATCTTATCCTCCAGTCGCTAGATTGAGTCATTCTAGGGCCTCATAGGGTCGACCTGGCCGATGTTATCCCCTGCCGCCTCTTTGAGGTGGACGGAGGGTTCTGCTGTGGTAGGCCTTGTTTACTTCCCCTTGACCGTCGTCCCGTCCTTGGGGTCATCCCCCGTGGGGTTAGCCATCTGCTGCCTCCCTTCTGGACCTTGCATCACTCCTTGATCTGGATAATTTTTTCGCAGGTCATTTACTGGGCCGAGACTCTCAAAGGCCGACGCCCTGCTCAGACGATCAAAAGCAAAGGCCCTCGAGCGATCGTCAAGATTTTGCCTTCCACACTTCCCTCTGCTCTCCTGGAGAGGTCGCACAGTATTGTTGGAGACCTCATACGGCTCCCAGCATTCTATAGGGGCCTTCTCCCCCTCTAGATCATCATACATGTCCTCAGGGCAAGGGTTTCCTTGCCTCCCCAAGCGTAGACGCCGGGGGTCAGCAACATCCCTCCGCCGCTGTGTAGGTGGCAAGTCTTTGCGTGGTGCCTGGGGTGGTCCCCTGGCCTCATGATGCCCTGGAGCTACTGCCGGAGTAATCATCTCAGGTGAGACCCCTGGTGGTCTTAGTATGTTTTGGCTTAGAGCTATAAACTGCTCCTGCATGATCCGCTGGCTTGCTTCCAGAGACTTCAAAGAGGCCGCCACATCAGCCATCTCAGACTGAGGTTGTGGTTGACTGGAACTGGGTCCTACTCCACTATCCGGTGGAGGAAGAGGTGGTGGTGGCATCTCCGGTGCCATGTGTTTGAGCTATAGAGAGTTGAATGACCAAAAGACTAAAGAGCTTGGAAACCCTAATGGGTCTCTTTCAATGGTGAAACATCTCCACAAAGGGGGAGATCTGGTTCACCACCAGAGTGCCCGGTGAGGTCAAGCTTTATAAAGGAACAGATGTCTTCTCGTTCCCACAGACGGCGCCAAACTGATGATGCTGAAATCTAGCACCACCAGGTAAGTGATGATGAGCTCAAACAGTAATAACAATGGCAGACATGGAGATGTACATGTGTAAGTGTATAGAAGGGGGTGAGTATAAGAGGAATAAGACAATGATGTATGGTGGTTCAGCCAATTAGGCCTACATCCACTGTGAGTGTGTGATCTACTAGGTATGGGCACTAATGACCTTGGATACAATGCACATAAGCTCCCTCTCTCTCTCTATAGTGTGTACAAGTAGAGTTTTATCTAGGGTTATAAATTATCGATCCCTTTGCAGGGTTGTAGGTGACAAGTATATATAGGTCTTGGGGGTGTAGTGAACCCCCCAAGCATGCATGGTGCATGTGAGTTATGATCTAGCCAATTCCCCATTGACACCTGGAGGTGCCACCTGTGCTTAATGATGACATAATATTCCCTCACGTGAGGGGGGATATTGTTATAACAGTCTTCCACATGCCATATGAGCCCCACGCGCACTATCCCACGCGTCTCTCAAATCACGCGTTATGGTGATGTCACCCTCGGCCTATGATATGAGGCCGAGGGAAAAGTTCCTGCTGGCAGTGAGCCTAGCCTAATGCAGGCCTCGTACTATCGTACCCTCGTAGGGTCGTCCGGACCATGATGATGGGGTCGACCCCTTGAGGGGTCATCTGAGCCTGATGAGGGGTCGGCCCCTTAGAGGGTCGTCTGTTATATGATGAGAGATCTTGGCGTCGTCCGGGTGGAGGACACCCTCGGCCTGGTCGAGGGTATATGTGGGTATATCAGTTAGAACCCAAAATATTTGAAAATATTTAGCAAGTGTATTTAAATGCAAGAAATAAAAATGCAAATGCTCTCCATATTTAAATTAGTGTTGCACACTCCCTTGAGTTTACCTCACCCCTCAACTAATGTACACGCCTAACGAATTATACATAATACACCGAGTCATTCTCCCCGTAACTAGACTTGTACCAAATACTATGCTAATTACCCACTATTATACCCTAAGTGAATATAGTACATTTCTTTATGAGTTATTATACACATTAACTTTCATGAAGCATCATTTCTCACTTTAATTCATATAACATTCCCACAAGTTATATTATCTATACATTTCACACCATGGGTGTGTGTGTGTGTGTGTGTGTGTGTGTGTGTATATATATATATATATATATATATATAATTCTTCACTATATATACGTATAATATCTCAATATTGACACGTGTCGGATATAAATGCTATCACCGAATGCTTAGGAGATTACCATAGTTCCCCTCGAAAGTGTCAGCTCCATACTATAATGGTCCCACCCCTAATACGAATGCTATGGCCTAGGGAATATACTCACCCTGCATTCGCTAGTCAAGGGACTCACCCACATCGTGCAACGTCCTATGATAGCATTAATATTGGTATGGCTTTACTATATATATATATATATATATATATGTATATGAATCATATATGTACTACACATCGACATAGATATAAAAATCCAGGCTATCGGAGTATTATGCCCATACCCAAGCCCAAAATATTTAAGTCTATGGTGTGACTTCATTTTAATTAATTACACACTAATTAATTTCCATTATTTTATCGTAACCTTTTCAAGTATACCCGGACTTTTGATCCCTCGGCCCAAAATTCAATAGTTTCAATCCATCCTTCAATTTCTTGCAATCAAGTCTAATAACTTAAACAACAAGATCACAATATGCTAAATCATGAACTTAAATCTCCAATTTCATGCAATCAAGTCTAATTAATTTCAAAGTTAGTTATTCCCAAATTAACCCTAATTCAATACTAAATTCATAATTTAGTTATGGCAGGGACTGTAAATCTCCCAACACAATAGGTCTGCATCAGGGAAATTTGCATAAATCTGGCAGACATCACAAGTGGTTCGAACGAAGAGCCCCGTCGTTCGAATGACAATGGATCTCGTTCGAACAAAATACTAGGTGGTTCGAACGACCCTAATATTTCTCCTTCTCTCTCTTCTGCTAAAAACACAATCCGCCATTAACAAGTTTTTAACTTTTATTTTGAACAGATTTCTTCATTAAAACGTCCCCTTATTCATTATAATCTATTCTTTTGTTACAACAAATCTAGCCCTAACAATTTCACCAATTCAATCATCAATTTCATCAACTATCAAAGCCCCTACATATTTATAACTCTCATTAAAAGGAAATCCCCAAATTGCTCAAGAACAAGTGCTATAATTTAATTGAATTCCATCTCTTTTAATATGAAAAGATAGATGCAATTTAATAATCACAATTTAAACCACTTGCTTCAAAAATGAAGATTTAGGGCTTTGAATGAAGGTGTTGAATTACAATTGAAACAATCTCTCCAAGATTCCCAAGTTCCTTTTCTCTTTGGCCCTCCCTTTAGCTTTTTCCCCTTTTTAGTCTTCTAATGTGATTTAATATTGCCTAACCCTTACACATTTGGGGTTAAAAATTCCTTTCACGTTTTTAGGCCTATAGGCCTTATAAAAAGGGTTCATACTCTCTTTATGGAGCTCAAATATGTCTAATTAGGCCCCAACACCCAATATACGCATATAACCACACATTTCGGGCTATTTCTACCCTACCGGACTCAACCGCGAGCTTAAAATCGTCATCCAAAATAAACTTATAAAATTAACTCTCACCCGTTAAGTTATTTAAATATATTCACTTTTAAATATTCTCATTAATTATTTCTCATTAATTTACAACACAAGTGAATTACTAATTGCCGAATTAATTAATCAAAATAATAACTCAGAAATTACGAGGTGTTATAGTTTCCTAGAGATCAAGGAGTGGCTAAAGGTTAATCGAGGAAGAAGACAATGGATATAGTCAGATACAATTCTAATGGAGCTCAACTACCTTAGAAATAAAGTCAATAATATTTTTCAATCGCTATTTAAAAGGCCTAAGACTCTAGGACTCTTATATCTATAAATAGACATGAACCTAATTTTTTAGGGCATCGAATTGCACATCATTGTATCCACGACTTGGACTCTCAGTTAGCAACCCTAACAATTCAAGTCTTATTCTTCTCCCAAAGTAATAATACTCTCTGCTCTTCCTTTTCCATGGTTGTAGGCAGGCTGACCTACCAAATCACATAAAATTGTGTCTCATTTTCATATTCCATTTATATTTGGGATCAAATTGGTATTAATCATATATTGTAGGATTGGTATCCCTTAATTTTTCATATAAATTTTATATATTGTAAATGTTTAATGCAATTTCTATATTTTCATTTTTTTTCTACAATTTCCAAATTTTAAATAATTTTCCTATATTTCTTAAATTTTTATGTTTTATATAATTTTTAAATTTTTTAATATCATTCCTATAAACTTCATATATTTCAAATATTTTTTTTGGAATTTCAATATTTTTGAAAATATTTTCTGCAATTTTTTTCACTTTTAATATTAGTATTCATAAAATTTTAAGATGAGCCTTTATGTAGGGTTAAACAAATTACACTCATGTGTTATTTACATGACTAATTTCCTTTTTAAATATTTAAGACGGATATAGTTGGGGGTAACCCATTACGATCCCTACAAACTCGTCATAACATTTACTCTTTGGTTTACCTTTTCCCTCACTTTTACCTCATTAAAAATTCATCAAATGTGGTTATTGATTTACAAAGAGGGGAGGAAAGTTTATCTATAATTATAAGTCAGGCTTGTAATATCAAAGACTTTACGACATAATTTCATCCATGTTCATTCAAACATATTCACCGAGAGGTAAATAATCATGCGCATGTATTAGCAAAGAGTAATGCTATAAGTCACAACTACATCCGCAAGTGATGTATTATAGCAATCATGTGTTGTACTCGGTCATTATAATTTGTACAAGGCTAATTTCAATGCGACGTTAGTTATAGGATGATTTGGAATATGTAGTTGGGAGTCTTTGCATTTTACATTAGTAATATATGCTAAACCACTACACCAAAAACAGCAATTTGGCACAGTTTAAAACCGTGCCAAATTCTGGTACGGTTTAATGACAATCTGGCACACTTTAAAACCGTGCCAAAATTTGGCACTGTTTAAAAGTGTGTCAAAACTGAACACACTTGACTAAAATATAAATACCTTAAAAAAGTACCAAAAATCAACTCACTTCTCATTTTGAAGCCACGCACCCATTACCCCCTCTTTCTCTAACCCATCCCCCGCTCTTTCTCTACCAAAATTAACTTTCTCTCTCTCTACCTTTGCTTAAGAACTAACGATCTGAAGTCGTTAATGGTGTATGAGATCTAAACCTACAAAAAGAAATAAATGCTTGTGATCCATAATGGCGTACTCGTTTCCAGAGGAGGTTTTAGAGTACGTGTTCTCGTTCATCTTCAGCGACCAGGACTAAAACACGGTATCACTGGTGTGAAAATCGTGGTACGAGGTGGAGAGGTGGAGTAGGAAATAAGTGTTTATTGGGAACTATTACGCGGTGAGTCTGGGGAGGATGATTAGGAGGTTTTCGGAGGTGAGATCTGTGGAGTTGAAAGGGAAACCGTATTTTGCGAATTTTAATCTGGTACCGGACAGATGGGGCGGGTATGTGTACCCGTGGATCGTAGCGATGGGTTGGTCGTACCCATGGTTGGAGGAGATTAGGTTGAAGAGGATGATGGTCACGGATGAGACGTTGGAGTTGATTTCGAGGTTGTTTAATAATTTTAAGGTGTTGGTGTTGTCTTCATGTGAGGGCTTTACTACTGATGGACTTGCTTCTGTTGTCGCTATTGCAGGTCAACTTTGAATCTTGTTGAATCTAAACATAACACTGTAATTTTGATATTTAATTAACTGTAACATAACACTGTAATTTTGATATCTGCTATTATTTTTTATTGAGGCAATGTTTGGTGGTGTAGGAATTTGAAAGAGCTGGATTTGGGGGAGAGTGAAGTGGAAGACCTGAGTGGTCATTGGCTAAGCCATTTCCCTGATACTTGTAGGTCGCTTGTGTCTCTAAACATTTCTTTCTGCGAAGAAATGAAGAACTACTCGAGGTATTTTTTTGCGGAGAAGGTCCGATGAGGAGAAGATGATGAAGACTTCTCTGGTAATCCCCCATCTCTATGTCACTACATCTATCTCAAGCATATCCTTATTTTCTCCAAAAATTAGGGTTTTGTTACAATACCTAAATCGATATTCCACGGGTTCAATAGATTGTAAATTTGTAATATTATTGTATACCCAAATCGATATTCCAAAAATTAGGGTTTGAAGATCTATTTTATTTTTTTTAATTTGTTTGTGTTGAATGTATATACATGTATATATTTATTTGTAGAGATGGAAAGGGAGTTGGTTGAGTTATTTGAATCAGTGAAAAAGAGGCGAATGCAGCCGCCGTTGAAGGAGGGGCACCTGAGGAAGATCGATTTGTTGATTCACATGAGGAATACCTATGTTTTAGTGCCCACACAGGTAATTTTGGTATTTTCTGTTAATTTTTTCTTTTGTATTGTATTATTACTTTTATATGAAATTGACTTTCTTTTATGAGTCCCTATTGGTGTATTGTATTTGCATTATTTGTAATTGGAACTTTCGAATCATTTAATTTTCATAAATTTAATCGGGTAACCTATGGGTTATTTGGGTTTGGAAATATAATTCGGTTACCTTATGAGTGTTGGCATTTCTTTCATTCGAATGTAGAGACAAGTTGAAGTTATTTATCTTCCACATAGCAAGAAACATGTTCTTCATAGAAATTACATTCCTAAGCATCTACATTCACCTCAGAATGGGCAATTATTTGTATGTTAGAACTTTGAATCAGGAAGCACTCATGTTATGTTGCAATCGTAGACACAATTGTTATTTACTTATTTTCTTCACAAGAAGCATTGAACATATGGACCTTAACATGCCTAATAAGAATGACATTTCACTAAGTCTTGTGATATAATTAACCAATTTGATGAAGATAACCAAAGACCGTCAGATACATTTTCTTCTGACCCAAATTCAGCCGAACAAGTGCATTATAGAGTTTAAACCCTTCAATTGTCTGTACATGTATACATGTATATGCAGGTGTGTATACATAATCATATTAATATACATATATATATATATATATATATGCAAGACATACCACACTTATGATGATCAAGAAAAAATACTCTGAGATTTTTGTCGGTTTTAGCTTTTGGGTTGATTTAAGCTGGGGTTTTAGGTCTTTTCTTTAATAATAAAAATCCATATGAATCTAAGAAACTTATTTTCATTTATTTGCTTATGCATTGATGCGTTCCCAATTCAGATTGATTGATATTGTAACAAGTACGTGATTCTTAGCTAGAAATATTATTAGTTATATCTTTACATTTGGACACATGTATATGTGTGTGTGTGTGTATCTTTTAGTGGAGAGACACTGATTGATTTTAAAAAATTGTCTTAGATGTGGAAGCAAACACAAAGGATACAAAGAATGAATTTACTGTGGTTTTCCTCGTATGAATTCTTTCTAAATTTGTGGAGAGAACTAGGGAAATAAATTTCTTATTCATGTTAAAAAATAGAAAATTCTCTTGTTAGTTCATATGAATAATTTGAACTGATGTTGATACGATCATCTTTGTTACAGGTGTCATCGACATAAGTGATTGTTTTCTCAGTGTTGATGTTGGGCAGCACTATCCCACCTACATTGCTCAACCTGCCCTCTTCCCTGTCGAAGAGAAGGTGCCTATTGACCCTCCCATGAATATAATTTTGTACATTCTAAGTCCATAATATGAAACCCAATCTATCTATTAGAAACCCAATTTAACTAATGATTCCACCATTTATCTATTTCGATTCATTAAACTTCTACTGTGACAACTCCTTTTATTTTTAGGTTTTATTAGCAACCATAATACATAGGCGGGTAATAATCAAGTTTTGGTGCTCCACTTCTATCTTCACGTATATATTTCATTTTTATACTCGAGAGGTTGTTTTAATTGATTTGGGCAATTGGTGTAAGCAAAATGAAGCTTTGGAGTAGTTACATATTTTTAGAGCCACAATGGCGTACAATACTAAAATTAACTTGGTGCCTAAATCATTAAAATTATTTTCCAGGTAGCTTACGTTGAAATTTTAATGAGATTGATATCAATGTTATTATGTTTGGGGATTACACAACACAGTTTTTAAATTTTCAAGAGATTTGGGCGTTATTTAAATGGTACAAAAAAAAGGTTTAAAGGTGATATGGTAGGAAAAAAAATCAACACAAACCTGAATGACATACCCGTCTGAAAAAAAGGTGAAAGGTTTAGTTCAAGAAGGAAAGGTACAAATTGATTTTACCCTTACTAAATTTGATTTCAATTTATGTGTCACAATAATATTCTTGACATTGTGCATATTAAACATGTTTCACCCGCATCATCAACTAGTTTGGTTTTATTCTTTCATGCATTGATTTTGAATTCAGGAGCATGTAACTAACATGAAACCTAGCATCGTGGGATTCTTCAAGACATCGTATTGGAGTAAAATAAAGGATGATTTGATGAATGATAAGTGAAATTTTCAGTTTTTCCCCCTTTTATCCTTTTTATATTTTATAAGACAAACATTCTAATATAAGTCTTCTGACACCTCAATAGTCATAGCACAGTATCGGTCTCATAATGAAGAGCTGAGAAACTTGAAAGATAAGATATCGTCTAATGAACAACTAAATGCCACTTAGAATAGAAGATTTTAGAATTTGCAGACATTGTTGGACCAAATGGGAAACTTTCGAGAAGTTATGGCGCGAAGAGTTCATCTGGTGGCTATCAAAATACAAATAAAATCTAGTTAGTCTCAAATTGTCTTTAAATGTTGCAACATTAAATAAAAAAAATGGCCTGCAATAGCGGCAACAAGTAGCCAAGCGTAAAATGGCTTACTTTATGAGCTTATTTAGTTAAATTGGTGGAAGGGATTTGTTGGTGGTTTGGTTTTGGAATTTTCTGTTTCTATTGAGTTTATTTTAAATGTTAAAACATGTTGGATTTAACGAATAAACAAATGAAACTATGTCAAAATTATCTAAAATCAATAAACGTTCTAAATTGATCAAAAACATACCGTTAGAGGATGAAAACCCAAAATATCCTCCAAATAACCCCAAAGAGGCACGAACACCTCGTACGGGATCAATGTAACACAAAGGAACTCACCGCCTAGTCACGGTTTATACCAGCACTGATTATGTACAATGAAGGGTGCTTTGGGAAGAACTTTTTAATACACACTAATGAAAGAGGAACGAACACCTCGCACGGGACCAATGTAACTTATAGGAACTGACCGCGTAGTCACAGGTTAACTAGTTTGAGAATATAAGAATAATTTAAGAATATTCAGATTATTCTTAAGAACATACCGTTTGAGGGTGAAACCAAAACCAGCCTGTTAAACGGTGAAAACCCAAACCAACTCCCAGACGGCTTCGTAAGAGGCATGAACACCTCGCACGGGACCAATGTAACTTGTAGCAACTGACCGCGTAGTCACGGGTCTCCCAATTTGAGAATATTACGATAATTTGAAAATATCTAGATTAGGCTTAAAAATAAGTCGTTAAAGGGTAAAAACCTAAATCCTCCCCAAAACGTCCCCGTAAGAGACACGAACACCTCGCACGGGACCAATGTAAATTGTAGGAACTGACCGCTTAGTCACGGGACTCCCGATTTAAGAATATGATGATAATTTGTAAAAATCAACACTTAGACTTAAAAACAAGCCATTAAAGGGTGAAAACCCAAACTAGCCCCCAAACGTCCCCGTAAGAGGCATGAACACCTCGCACAGGACCAATGTAACTTGTAGGAACTGACCGCGTAGTCACGGTTCTCCCGGTTTGAGAATATGACGAAAATTTAAAAATATCTAGATTAGGCTTAAAAACAAGTCGTTAAAGGCTGAAAACCTAAACGAGCCCCCAAACGTCCCCGTAAGAGGTAAGAACACCTCGCACAGTACTAATGTAACTTGTAGAAACTGACCGCGTAGTCACGGGTCTCCCAGTTTGAAAATATGACGATAATTTGCAAAAATCAACACTTAGACTTAAAACAAGTCGTTAAAGGGGGAAAACCTATACCATCCCACAAACGAACTCGTAAGAGGCACGAACACCTCTCACGGGATCCATGTAACTTGTAGGAATTGGCCGCGTAGTCACGGGTCTCTCGGTTTGATAATATGATGATAGTTTGAAAATATCTAGATTAAAAATATCTAGATTAGGCATAAAAATGAGCCGTTAAAGGGTGAAAACCCAAATCATCCCCCAAACGGATCATTAAGAGGCATGAACACCTCGCACGGGACCAATGTAACTTGTAGGAACTGACCGCGTAGTCACGGGACTCCCGATTTTATAATATGATGATAATTTGTAAAAATGAACACTTAAACTTAAAAACAAGCCGTTAAAGGGTGAAAACCCCAACCAACCCCCAAACGTCCCCGTAAGAGACACGGACACCTCGCACAGGACCAGTGTAACTTGTAGGTAGTCACGAGTCTCCCGATTTGAAAATATGATGATAATTTGTAAAAATATACACTTAGACTTAAAAACAAGCCATTAAAGGGTGAAAACTTAAGCCATCCCCCAAACATCACCGTAAGACGCACGAACACCTCACACGGGACCAATGTAACTTGTAGGAACTGACCACGTAGCCACAGGTCTCCTGGTTTGAGAATATTACGATAATTTTCAAAAATCAACACTTAGACTTAAAAACAAGCCGTTAAAGGGTGAAAACCTAAACCATCCCCCAAACGTCCCCATAAGAGGAACGGACACCTCGCACAGCACCAATGTAACTAGTAGGAACCGACCGCGTAGTCACGGGTCTCCCAATTTGAGAATATGATGATAATTTCTAAAAATAAACACTTAGACTTAAAAACAAGTTGTTAAAGTGTAAAAACCCAAACCAGCCCCCAAACGTCCCCGTAAGAGACACGGACACCTCGCACAGGATCAATGTAACTTGTAGGAACTGACCGCGTAGTCACGGGTCTTTCGGTTTGAAAATATGATGATAATTTGTAAAACTCAACACTTAGACTTAAAAACAAGCCATTAAAGGGTGAAAACCTAAGCCATCCCCCAAACATCCCCGTAAGATGCACGAACACCTCACACGGGACCAATGTAACTTGTAGTAACTGACCACGTAGTCACAGGTCTCCTGGTTTGAGAAAACGACGATAATTTGCAAAAATCAACGCTTAGACTTAAAAATAACCCGTTAAAGGGTGAAAACCCAAACCAGCCCCCAAACGTCCCCGTAAAAGACACGGACACCTCGCACAGGACCAATGTAACTTGTAGGAACTGACCGCGTAGTCAGGGGTCTCCCGATTTGAAAATATGATGATAATATATGAAAATCAAACCTTAAATATAAAAATAAGCTATTAAAGGGTGAAAACCTCCCCGTAGGACGCACGAACACCTCACACGGGACCAATGTAACTTGTAGGAACTCACCACGTAGTCACAGGTCTCCTGGTTTGAGAATATGATGATAATTTGGAAAAATCAGTGCGTAGACTTAAAAATAAGCCGTTAAGGGTGAAAACCTAAACCAGCCCCCAAACGTCCCCGTAAGAGGCACGGACACCTCGTACGAGACCAATGTAGCTAGTAGGAACCGACCGCGTAGTCGTGGGTCTCCCCGTTTGAGAATAAGACGAAAATTTGTGAAAATCAACACTTAGACTTAAAAACAAGTCGTTAAAAGGTGAAAAATTAAACCATCCCCCAAATGGACCCGTAAGTGGCACGATCACCTCGTACGGGACCAATGTAACTTGTAGGAACTGGACATGTAGTCATGGGTCTCCCGTTTTGAGAATATGACTATAATTATCTAGATTAAAAATATCAAGATTAGGCTGAAAAACAAGCCGTTACAGGGTGAAAACCCAAACAAGCCTCCAAACGGACCCATAAGAGGCACGAACACCTCGCACGGGACCAATGTAACTTCTAGGAACTAACCGCATTGTCACGGGACTCCCGATTTAAGAATATGACGAGAATTTGTAAAAATCAACACTTAGACATAAAAATAAGCCGTTAAAGGGTGAAAACCTAAACCAGCCACCAAACGTCCCCGTAAGAGACACGGACACCTCGCACAGAACCAATGTAACTTGTAGGAAGTGACCGCATAGTCGCGGGTCTCCGAATTTGAAAATGTGATGATATTTTGCAAAAAGCAACGCTTAGACTTAAAAATAAGTCGTTAAAGGGTGAAAACCTAAACCAGCCCCCAAACGTCCCCGTAAGAGGCACGAACACCTCGCACAGGACCAATGTAACTAGTAGGAACTCACTGCATAGTCACGGGTCTCCCGGTTTGAAAATATGACGATAATTTGCAAAAATCAACACTTAGACTTAAAAACAAGCCGTTAAAGGGTTAAAACCTAAACCAACTCCAAAACAGACCCGTAAGAGGCACGGACACCTCGCACGGGACCAATGTAACTTGTTGGAACTGACCGCGTAGTCACGGGTCTCCCGATTTGAGAAAATGATGATAATTTAAAAATATCCAGATTAGTCTTAAAAATAAGCCGTTAAAGGATGACAACCCAAACCATCCCTCAAACGGACCCGAAAGAGGCATGAACACCTCGCACGGGACCAATGTATCTTGTAGGAACTGATCGCGTAGTCACGGGACTCCCTATTTCAGAATATGATGATAATTTGTAAAAATGAACACATAGACTTAAAAACAAGCCGTTAAAGGGTGAAAACCCAAACCAGCCCCCAAATGTTCCCGTAAGAGACACGGACACCTCGCACAGGACCAATGTAACTTGTAGAAACTGACCGCGTAGTCACGAGTCTCCCGATTTGAGAATATGACTATAATTTGCAAAAATCAACACTTAGACTTAAAAACAAGTCGTTAAAGGGTGAAAACGCAAACCAGCACCCAAACGTCCCCGTAAGAGGCACGGACACCTCGCACAGGACCAATGTAACTTGTAGGAACTGACCGCGTAGTCACGGTTCTCCCGATTTTAGAATATGACGATAATTTAAAACTATCTAGATTAGGCTTAAAAACAAGCCGTTAAAGGGTGAAAATCCAAACTAGCCCCCAAACGTCCCCGTAAGAGGCACGAACACCTCGCACCAGACCAATGTAACTTATAGGAACTGACCGCGGACTCACAGGTCTCCCCATTTGAGAATATGACGATAATTTGCAAAAATCAACACTTAGACTTAAAAACAAGTCGTTAAAGGGTGAAAACCTAAACCATCCCCATAACAGACCCATAAGAGGCACGAAAACCTCGTACGGGACCAATGTAACTTATAGGAACTGGACATGAAGTCACGGGCCTCCCGGTCTGAGAATATGACTATAATTTGAAAATATCAAGATTAAAAATATCAAGATTAGGCTTAAAAATAATCCATTAAAAGGTGAAAACCCAAACAAGCCCCCAAACGGACCCGTAAGTGGAACGAACACCTCGCACGGGACCAATGTAACTACTAGGAACTGACCGCGTTGTCACGAGACTCCCGATTTAAGAATATGACGAGAATTTGTAAAAATCAACAGTTAGACTTAAAAATAAGCCGTTAAAGGTAAAAAAACCCAAACCAGCCACCAAACGTCCCCGTAAGAGACACGAACACCTCGCACAGGAGCAATGTAACTTGTAGGAAGTGACCCCGTAGTCACGGGTCTCCCGGTTTGAAAATATGACGATAATTTAAAACTATCTAGATTAGGCTTAAAAACAAGCCGTTAAAGGGTGAAAATCCGAACTAGCCCCCAAACGTCCCCGTAAGAGGCACGAACACCTCGCACCAGACCAATGTAACTTGTAGGAACTGACCGCAGAGTCACAGGTCTCCCCGTTTGAGAATATGACGATAATTTGCAAAAATCAACGCTTAGACTAAAAAACAAGTCGTTAAAGCGTGAAAACCTAAACCTGCCCTCAAACGTCCCCGTAAGAGGCATGGACACCTCGCACATGACCAATGTGACTAGTAGAAACTGATCGCGAAGTCACGGGTCTCCCGGTTTGAGAATATGATGATAATTTGCAAAAATCAACACTTAGACTTAAAAACAAGCCGTTAAAGGGTGAAATCCTAAATCATTCCCAAAATGGACCCGTAGAGGAACGAACACCTCGCACAGGACCAATGTAACTAGTAGGAACTGACCGCATAGTCACGGGTCTCTCGGTTTGAGAAAATGACGATAATTTTAAAATATCTAGATTAGGCTTAAAAATAAGCCGTTGAAGGGTGAGAACCTAAACCAGCCCCCAAACGGACCCGAAAAAGGCAGGAACACCTCTCACGAGACCAATGTATCTTGTAGGAACTGATCGTGTAGTCATGGGACTCCCGATTTAAGAATATGGAAATAATTTATAAAAACCAACACCTAGACTTAAAAACAAGCTGTTAAAGGGTGAAAATCCATGCCATCCCCCTAACGGACCCGTAAGAGGCACGAACACCTCGCACGGGACCAATGTAACTTGTAGGAACTGACCGCGTAGTCACGGGTCTCCCGATTTGAGAATATGACTATAATTTGCAAAAATAAACACTTAGACTTAAAAACAAGTTGTTAAAGGGTGAAAACGCAAACCAGCACCCAAACGTCCCCGTAAGAGGCACGGACACCTCGCACAAGACCAATGTAACTTGTAGGAACTGACCGCGTAGTCACGGTTCTCCCTGTTTGAGAATATGACGATAATTTAAAACTATCTAGATTAGGCTTAAAAACAAGCCATTAAAAGGTGAAAACCAGAAACCAACCCCCAAACGTCCCCGTAAGAGGTACGAACACCTCGCACCGGACCAATGTAACTTATAGGAAGTCACTGCGTAGTCACGAGTCTCTCCATTTGAGAATATGATGATAATTTGCAAAAATCAACACTTAGACTTAAAAACAAGCCGTTAAAGTGTGAAAACCTAAACCATCCTCCAAACGGACCCGTCGGAGGCACGAACACCTCGTACGGGACCAACGTAACTTGTAGGAACTCGACATGTAGTCACAGGTCTCCCGTTTTGAGAACATGACTATAATTTGAAAACATCAAGATTAAAAATATCAAGATTACGCTTAAAAACAAGCCTTTAAAGGGAGAAAACCAAACAAGCCCCCAAATGGAACCGTAAGAGGCACGAACACCTCGCACGGGACCAATGTATCTTCTAGGAACTGACCGCATTGTTACGGGACTCCCGATTTAAGAATATGACGAGAATTTGTAAAAATCAACACTTAGACTTAAAAACAAGCCGTTAAAGGGAGAAAACCCAAACCAGCCACCAAACGTCCCCGTAAGAGACATGGACACCTCGCACAGGACGAATGTAACTTGTAGGAAGTGACCACGTAGTCACGGGTCTCCGAGTTTGAAAATATGATGATAATTGGCAAAAATCAACACTTAGACTTAAAAACAAGTCGTTAAAGGGTGAAAGCCTAAGCCATCCCCCAAACGTCCCCGTTAGATGCACGAACATCTCACACGGGACCAATGTATCTTGAAAGAACTCACCGCGTAGTCACGGGTCTCCCGATTTGAGAATATGACAATAATTTAAAAAAATCAACGCTTAGACTTAAAAATAAGCCGTTAAAGGGTGATAACCTAAACCTACCCCCAAACGTCCCCGGAAGAGGCAGGGAAACCTCGCAAATGACCAATGTAACTAGTAGGAACAGACCGCGTAGTCATGGATCTCCCAGTTTGAGAATATAGCGATAATTTGCAAAAATCAACACTTAGACTTAAAAATAAGTCGTTAAATGGTGAAAATATAAACCATCCCCAAAACGGACCCGTAAGAGGCACGAACACCTCGCACGGGACCAATGTAACTTGTAGGAATAGACCGCGTAGTCACGGATCTCTCGGTTTGAGAATATCATGATAATTTGAAAATATCTAGATTAGCCTTAAAAATAAGCCGTTAAAGGGTGACAACCCAAACCATCCCCCAAACGGACCCGAAAGAGGAACGAACACCTCACACGGGACCAATGTAACTTGTAGGAACTGATCGCGTAGTCACGGGACTCTCGATTTAAGAATATGGCAATAATTTATAAAAACCAACACTTAGACTTAAAAACAAGCTATTAAAGGGGTAAAACCCAAGCCAGCCCCCAAACGTCCCCATAAGAGGCACGAACACCTCGCACAGGACCAATGTAACTTGTAGGAACTAACCGCGTAGTCACGGGTCTCCCGATTTGAGAATATGATGATAATTTGTAAAAATCAACACTTAGACTTAAAAACAAGCCGTTAAAAAGGGAAAACCTAAACCATCCCCCAAACGGACTAGTAAGACGCACGAACACCTCGTACGGGACCAATGTACCTTGTAGGAACTGGACGCGTAGTCATGGGTCTCTCGGTTTGAGAATATGATGATAATTTTAAAATATCTAGATTTAAAATATCAATACTTGGCTTAAGAATAAGCTGTTAATGGGTGAAAATCCAAACTAGCCCCCAAACGGACCCGTAAGAGGCATGAACACCTCTCACGGGACCAATGTAACTTCTAGTAACTGACCGCGTAGTCACGGGACTCCTGATTTAAGAATATGATGATAATTTGTAAAAATCAACACTTAGACTTAACAACAAGCCGTTAAAGGGGAAAAATCCAAATCAGTCCCAAAACGACCCCGTAAGAGACACAAACACCTTGCACATGACCAATGTAACTTGTAGGACCTCACCGCGCTGTCACGGGTCTCTCGGCTTGAGAATATGATGATAATTTACAAAAATCAAAGCTTAGACATAAAAACAAGTAGTGAAAGGGTGAAAACCCAAACCAGCTCCCAAACGTCCTCGTAAGAGGCACGGACACCTCGCACAGGACCAATGTAACTTGTAGGAACTGACAGCGTAGCCACTATTCTCCAGATTTGAGAATATGACGATAATTTAAAACTATCTATATTAGTCTTAAAAATAAGCCGTTAAAGGGTAAAAACCAAAACCAGCCCCCGAACGTCCCCGTAAGAGGGACGGACTCCTCGCACAAGACCAATGTAACTTGTAGGAACTGACCGCGTAGTCACGGGTCTTCTGATTTGAGAATATGACGATAATTTGCAAAAATCAACACTTAGACTTAAAAATAAGCGTTAAAAGTTGAAAACCTAAACCATCCCCTAAACGGAACCGTAAGAGGCACGAACACCTCGTACGGGACCAATGTAACTTGTAGGAACTGGACATTTTGTTATCGGTCTCCCCGTTTGAGAATATGACGATAATTTGAAATTATCTAGATTAAAAATATCAAGATTAGGCTTAAAAACAAGCCGTTAACGGGTGAAAACCCAAGCAAGCCCCCAAACGGACCCGTAATAGGCACGAACACCTTGTACGGGGCTAATGTAACTTCGATGAACTAACCGCGTTCTCACAGGACTCCCGATTTAAGAATATGATAATAGTTTATAAAAATCATCACTTAGACTTAAAAACAAGCCGTTAAAGGGTGAAAACCCAAACCATCCCCCCAACGTCCCCGTTAGAGACACGAACACCTCGCAGAGGACCAATGTAACTTGTAGGAACTGACCGCATAGTCACGGGTCTCCCGGTTTGAGAATATGACGATAATTTACAAAAATCAACACTTAGACATAAAAACAAGCCGTTAAAGAGTGAAAACCTAAGTCATCCCCCAAACGTCCCCGTCAGAGACACGAACACCTCGTAAGGGACCAATGTATCTTGTAGGAACTCAATGCGTAGTCACGGGTCTCCCGGTTTGAGAATATGATGATAATTTGCAAAAATCAACGCTTAGACTTAAAAATAAGCCGTTAAAGGGTGAAAACCTAAACCATCCCCCAAACATCTCCGTAAGAGGCACGGGCACCACGCACAGGACCAATGTAACTAGTAGGAACTGATCGCGTAGTTACGGGTCTCCCGGTTTGAGAATATGATGATAATTTGCAAAAATCAACACTTAGACTTAAAAACAAGCCATTAAAGGGTGAAAACTTAAACCATCCCCAAAACGGACGCGTAAGAGGCACGAACACCTCGCACGGGACCAATGTAACTTGTAGAAATTGATCGCGTAGTTCCGGGTCTTCCGGTTTGAGAATATAACGATAATTTGAAAATATCTAGATTAGGCTTAAAAACCAACTCTTAAAGGGTGACAACCCAAACCAGCCCCCAAACGGACCCGTAAGAGGCACGAACACCTCGCACGGGACCAATATAACTTAGAGGAACTGATCGTGTAGTCACGGAACTCCCGAATTAAGAATATGGTGATAATTTGTAAAAATCAACACTTAGACTTAAAAATAAGCATTTAAAGGGTGAAAACCCAAATCAGCCCCCAAACGTCCCCGTAAGCGACACGGACACCTCGCACAGGACCAATTTAACTTATAGGAGCTGACCGCATGGTCACGGGTCTCCCGGTTTCATAATATGACGATAATTTGTAAAAATCTACCCTTAGACTTAAAAACAAGCCGTTAATGGGTGAAAACCCAAACCAGCCCCCAAATGTCCCCGTAAGAGGCACGGACACCTCGCACAGGACCAATGTAACTCGTAGGAACTGACCGCGTAGTCACGATTCTCCCGATTTGAGAATAAGATGAGAATTTAAAACTATCAAGATTAGGCTTAAAAATAAGCCGTCAAAGGGTGAAAACCCAAACTAGCCCCCAAACGGACCCGTAAGAGGCATGAACACCTCGCACGGGACCAATGTAACTGCTAGGAACTGACCGCGTAGTCACGGAACTCCCGATTTAAGAATCTGATTATAATTTGTAAAAATCAACACTTAGACTTAAAAAGAACTCGTTAAAGGGTGAAAACACAAACCAGCCCCCAAATGTCCCCGTAAGAGACACGGACACCTCGCACCGGACAAATGTCACTTGTAGGAACTGACCGCGTAGTCACGGGTCTCCCGGTTTGAAAATATGATGATAATTTGCAAAAATCAACACTTAGACTTAAAAACAAGCCTTTAAGGTGAAAACCTAAGTCAACCCCCAAACGTCCCCGTAAGAGGCACGAACACCGTACACAGGACCAATAAAACTTGTAGGAACTCACCGCGTAGTCACGGGTCTCTCGGTTTGAGAATATGATCATAATTTGCAAAAATCAACGCTTAGACTTAAAAATAAGCCGTTAAAGGGTGAAAATCTAAACTAGCCACCAAACGTCCCCGTAAGAGGTACGGACACCTTGCACATGACCGATGTAACTAGTAGAAACTGACCGCGTAGTCACGGGTCTCCCAGTTTAAGAATATGATGATAATTTGCAAAAATCAACCCCTAGGCTTAAAAATAAGTCAATAAATGGTGAAAACCTAAACCATCCCCAAAACGGACGCGTAAGAGGCACGAACACCTCGTACGGGACCAATATAGCTTGTAGAAACTGACCGCACAGTCACGGGTCTCCCGGTTTTAGAATATGACTATAATTTGAAAATATCTAGATTAGGCTTATAAATAAGCCGTTAAAGGGTGACAACCCAAACCATCCCCCAAACGGACCCATTAGAGGCACGAACACCTCGCACAGGACCAATATAACTTGTAGGAACTGATCGCGTAGTCACGGGACTCCCGATTTAAGAATATGGTGATAATTTGTAAAAATTAACACTTAGACATAAAAATAAGCCGTTAAAGGGTGAATACCCAAACCTGCCCCAAAACATCCCCGTAAGAGACACGAACACCTTGCACAGGACCAATATAACTTATAGGAACTGATCGCGTAGTCACGGGTCTCCCGGTTTGAAAATATGATGATAATTTATAAAAATCAACACTTAGACTTAAAAACAAGCCGTTAAAGGGTGAAAACCTAAGCCATCCCCCAAACGTCCCCATAAGAGGCACGAACACCTCACACGGGACCAATGTAACTTGTAGAATCTCACCGTGTAGTCACGAGTCTCCGAATTTGATAATATGACGATAATTTGCAAAAATTAATGCTTAGACTTAAAAACAAGCCGTTAAAGGGGAAAAACCTAAACCATCCCCCAAACGGACCCGTAAGAGGCACGAACACCTCGCACGGGACCAATGTAACTTATAGGAACTGGCCGCGTAGTCACGGTTCTCTCGGTTTGAGAATATGAAAATAATTTCAAAATATCTAGATTAAAAATATCAAGATTAGGCTTAAAAATAAGCCGTTAAAGGATGAAAACCCAAACTAACCCCCAAACGGACCCGTAACAGCACGAACACCTCGCACGGGACCAATGTAGCTTCTTGGAACAGACTTCGTAGTCACTTAGACTTAAAAACAAGTCGTTCAAGGGTGAAAACCCAAACCAGCCCCCAAACGTCCACGTAAAAGACAAGAACACCTCGCACAGGGCCAATGTAATTTCTACTAACTGACCGCGTAGTCACGGGTCTCCCGATTTGCAAATACGATGATAATCTGCAAAAATCAACACTTAGACTTAAAAATAAGCCGTTAAAGGGTGAAAACCTAAGCCATCCCCCAAACGTCCCCGTAAGAGGCACAACCACCTCACACGGGACCGATGTAACTTGTAGGAACACATCGTGTAGTCACGAGTCTCCCAGTTTGGGAATATGATGATAATTTGTAAAAATCAACGCTTAGACTTAAAAATAAGTCGTCAAAGGGTGAAAACCTAAACCAGCCCCCAAACGACCCCGTAACAGGCACGAACACCTTGCACAGGTCCAACGTAACTTGTAGGAACTGACCGCGTAGTCATGGGTATCCCGGTCTGAGAATATGATGATAATTTATAAAAATCAATACTTAGACTTAAAAATAAGCTGTTAAAGGCTGAAATCCTAAACCATCCCCCAAACGGACCCGTAAAAGACACGAACACCTCGCACGGGACCAATGTAATTTGAAGGAGCTGACCGCGTAGTCACGGGTCTCCCGGTTTGAGAATATGACGATAATTTTAAAATATCTAGATTAGGCTTAAAAATAAGCCGTTAAAGGGTGACAACCCAAACTAGCCCCCAAATGGACTCGTAAGACGCAAGAACACCTCGCACGGGACCAATGTAACTTGTTGGAACTGACCCCATAGTCACGGGACTCTTGATTCAAGAATATGATGATAATTTGTAAAAATCAACATTTAGGCTTAAAAACAAGCCGTTAAAAGGTGAAAATCCAAATGATCCCCCAAACTTCCTCGTAAGAGACACGGACACCTCTTACAGGACCAATGAATCTTGTAAGAACTGGCCGTGTAGTCACGGGTCTCCTGGTTTGAGAATATGACAATAATTTGGAAAAATCAACAATTAGACTTAAAAACAAGCCATTAAAGGGTGAAAACGCAAACCAGCCCCCAAATATCCCCGTAAGAGGCACGGACACCTCGCACAGGACCAAGGTAACTTGTAGGAACTGACCGCATAGTCACGGTTCTTTCGGTTTGAGAATATGAGGATAATTTAAAAATATCTAGATTATGCGTAAAAATAAGCCGTTAAAGGGTGAAAACCCAAACCAGCCCCCAAACGTTCCCGTAAGAGGTATGGACACCTCGCACGAGACCAACGTAACTTGTAGGAACTCACCGCGTAGTCATGGGTCTCTCGGTTTGAGAATATGATGATAATTTACAAAAATCAACCCTTAGACTTAAAAAAAAGTTGTTAAAGGGTGAAAACCCAAACCAGCTCCCAAACGTCCCCATAAGAGACACGGACACCTCGCACAGGACCAATGTAACTTGTAGGAACTGACTCCATAGCCACGGTTCTCCAGCTTTGAGAATATGATGCTAATTTAAAACTATCTAGATTAGACTTAAAAACAAGCCGTTAAAACAGACCCGTAAGAGGCACAAACACCTCACAAGGGACAAATGTAACTTCTAGGAACTGGATGCGTAGTCACGGGTCTCCTGGTTTGAGAATATGATGATAATTTGAAAATATCTTTATTAAAAATATCAAGATTAGGCTTAAAAACAAGTCGTTAAAAGGTGAAAACCCAAACCAGCCCCCAAACGGACCCGTAAGAGGCACGAAAACCTCGCACGGGACCAATGTATCTTCTAGGAACTGACCGCGTAGTCACGGAAATCCCGATTTAAGAATATGATGATAATTTATAAAAATAAACACTTAGACTTAAAAATAAGCCGTTAAAGGGTGAAAACCCAAACCAGCCCCAAACGTCCCCGTAAGAGACACAAACACCTCGCACAGGACCAATGTAACTTGTAGGAACTGATCGCGTAGTCACGGGTATCTTGGTTTGAAAATATGATGATAATTTGCAAAAATCAACACTTAGACTTAAAAATAAGCCGTTAAAGGGTGAAAACCTAAGCCATCCCCCAAACGTCCTCGTAAGAGGCACGAACACCTCACACGGGACCAAACTAACTTGTAGGAACTCACCGTGTAGTCACGGGTCTCCTGATACGAGAATATGATGATAATTTGCAAAAATCAACGCTTAGACTTAAAAATAAGTCGTTAAAGGGTGAAAACCTAAACCAGCCCTCAAACGTTCCCATAAGAGGCACGGACACCTCGAATAGGTCCAATGTAACTTATAGGAACTGACCGCGTAGTACGAGTCTCCTGGTTTGAGAATATGACGATAATTTTCAAAAAGCAACACTTTGACTTAAAAACAAGTCGTTAAAGGGTGAAAACCTAAACATCCGCCAAACGGACCCGTAAGAGGCACGAACACCTCGCACGGGACCAATGTAACTTGTAGGAACTGATCGCGTAGTCACGGGTCTCTCGGTTTGAGAATATGACGGTAATTTGAAAATATCTAGATTAGGATTAAAAATAAGCCGTTAAAGGGTGACAACCCAAACCAGCCCCCTAACGGACCAGTAAGAGGCACGAACACCTCACACAGGACCAATGTAACTTGTTGGAACTGGCCGCGTAGTCACGGGACTCCCGATTTAAGAATATTACGATAATTTGTAAAAATCAACACTTAGACTTAAAAACAAGCCGTTAAAAGGTTAAAACCCACACCAGCCCCCAAACATCCCCGTAAGAGACACGGACACCTCGCACAGGACCAATGTAACTTGTGGGAACTAATCGCGTAGTCACGAGTCTCCCGGTTTGAGAATATGATGAATAATTTGCAAAAATCAACACTTAAATATAAAAACAAGCCATTAACGGGTGAAAACCCAAACCAGCCCCCAAACGTTCCCACAAGAGGCACGGACACCTCGCACAGGACCAATGTAGCTTGTAGGAACTGACTGCGTAGTCAAGATTCTCCCGGTTTGAGAATATGACGATAATTTGAAAATATCTAGATTATGCTAAAAAATAAGCCGTTAAAGGGTGTGTAACAACTCGCCCTTTTGGAGATGATTAAATCCCATAATTTAGTATTAATTGAATTTGGAGAATTTCTCGAAATAGTAATTTTTGGGATTTTCGAGGATTTAATAATTTTCGAAGGGTGTTACTATATAGGTCGAAGTAATTTAATTTTATGTCGTCGTGGGGTATAGCGACAAAAGAGGTAAGATTTTGAGTAGAATACCGCATTTAATTATTTTGGGTTAGAATAGTGATTTGCGGTCAAGTACCTCGGATGGAAATTTTGATTGCGCCATGAGTCTCAGAATGTCCGAGATAGTCGGAAAAGAGTGTTCGATTGTCGAAATTGAGTTCCGGGTAATTTTGGAGTTAAATAGGCTCATAATTGGGTAAACGAGTCGTTTTTGGGTTTTAAAGGGGTTAAACCCTTTTCTCCTTATAAAAGGAGGGAGAGGGGGAGAAAAGAGAAGAGTAAAGAGAAAGAAGAGAGGGAAGAGATAGAGGAGGAAGAAAAGAGGAAAAAGGGGGAGATTCCGGCCAGCCTCCGCGGGATTCGGCTCGAGGACGTCGGATTTTATCCACGAGGCAAGTGTTTACTTTCTTTATTTATTTTAAGCATAAATATCTCATATCATTGTTGGTATAACAAACCCTAATGATTTTGGGTTGGGTATTCGTGGATAAAACGGGTTTTTGGGAGTTAAAACGAATAAACCCCTAAAAATGGTAAATTGGAGAAACTTAGGTTTTACTTGAAAATATTGGGTGATTCCGGGTTCTAGGATGTTTAGGACCCGTATTGTAGGTGTATTTGTAGTTGGTTGAAGTTGTAGGCCGTTTGGTGAAGAGATGGAAGCTTGGGGGAAGCTTCCATGGCCGAAACAGCTTCTCGGAGAAGAAGCTGCCCGACTTGATCGATCGATCGATCATGGGGGCTCGATCGATCGAGCCATCGATCGATCGACGGCCATGGGTCGATCGATCGACCCCTGCTGAAAGTTGATAATTTTTCTAGGATGATTTGGATGGTATAGATTCCATTTCATATTGCTTTGAGGTTAATTACGTGATAACCTAGAGGACCTTTTAGGACTTTATGGTCCATAAATTAAGGCAATTTAGGAGGGTAAAGTAAGGGTTTTTAGTATCTAACCCTTAATCTATATTTTCGAAGAAAATAGAATATTTGCAAAAATTGATGGATTAGGGTTCCTAAATTATATTGGGGACTTCTAAATGATTAATTGGACTAGGTGTAGTCTTGGGGGTTCAAGGAAATGAAATCCTTAACTCGTTGAATTTAAGGTTGTTCGGGTGAGATAAATCCTGAGGATATTTCTCGGAGGAATACAAGCCTATATAATTATGCTTATAGAAAGCATAATTATATCGATTATCGTTAAGTGTATCCTAGGAGATAATTAGGATAAACTGGGAATACAGATATTTGTTGATTTCATTTAGAGTGAAGGGTATCATTGGAGATATCCAATAAATCCTTAGATGGGATTGAGGTATATAGTGATTACTAAATTAAGAAATATTTGGGTTTAGTATCATGCTTATATATGAATGCATGATTATGATTCCTGGAGGGAATCTTTGGGATTATTGATCATCGCTAGATGCTATAGGCCACTATGGCCGTTTATATATATTCTAGGAAGAATATATAGGATATGTATATACTGTGTGATTTAGGTATATATATATATGTTATGATGGAAATGATTTTGAAAATATAAAAATGAATATTTTCAAAATGGTAAATAAATGATTTTAATAAATAATAAAATATGGATTACACACCTCTCTAAATCGCTATCATAAGGGAAGTTGCGTTCGTATGGTGAAACCCCCTGGCTAATGAATGCAGGGTGGATATAGTCCTATAGGCCATGTGAGCGTTTGTTGATATATATTTTTCTGCGCTGGTTAGGAGATTCTGGGTGTGGTCTTGACTATCCCGCAGGCACATGGCCGCTTCCCGACGTCTTGCGATGTAGGATCCCAGGTTGTCTTGATGATAGGCCCTGGAAGATGATAGCCATTTAGGGGCGCGCACATTGGGGAAACCCGGACGGGCGGTCTTATAACGCGTTATATTAAAGCAATTCATGATAATGGATTGGCTTTAATTACATTTACTGGATATAGGAAGGGAAATGGGTTATATGTTTAGCTTCGGTAACACTCCCGGATGGAAGAAGGGATGTGGAAGCATATGATATGGTAAAAGCATTTTTATGATAATAAAAATGGCTTTTAATTACATTTCCTGAGTATAAAAAGGGAAATGGGATAATTGAAAAAGGAAAAGCATTTTTATGTTAATAAAATTGGCTTTTAAAAAGACATATGTTTTGGTATAGCAATTCATGCTAATGAATTGGCTTTTAAATACATTTCCTGGATATGAGAAGGGAAATGGAAAGTTTTGAAATAAATATGATAAATACTTTGTATATGGATTCTCATTCCGGGAGATAGATCCGGATGTGTATTATACGATATAATTGATATTATGTAAACCTCAGTCCGGGAGATATTATTCGGACGTATATATATATATATATATATATATATATATATATATATATATATATATTTATACATTTGTGTGTGCTATGGGCCTAATGGATCTCTACCATTAACCCTGCCAGGTAGTAGTGTATCGGGGGGGTTCCTTGTTTGGATTTCGCTTTGCGAGACACCCCACGCACGAACTTAGTGCAGTGTTGAGAATGGAGGGAAGTTTATCCCTTAGCACTTAGACTATCTAGGGTAGATAGTGGACAGATAATTAGACTAGTTAGGCAGGGATAGCTTGACTAGGGTATGTTGTTAGGATGCGTTAGGTGTGCACTACTAGAGGAGAGGTGAGGGGTATCTCATGGGAGTGCGATACCAATTTAAATATGAGATAAAACTATTTTTCTAAAAATAAAGCATTTATGCACTTGCAAAATATTTTCAAAATTCGGGCTCTGACCCGTTTATCTACTCTCCTTTCTTTCTATATTATATATATATATATAGGTGTCTAGACACAGGGATGCCTGGATGGAAATTCTTTCGAGTCAAATGTCTGCTGCAGCAGCTGTGGATGCTTGCGGGTTCTCGGTAGATGCTTCTTTCCTTGTACTCTAGATAGGAGGTATTGTACAAGCATTCGGGACAATGGTCCAATTGATTTCATTTATTCTTTGCACGATATTCGATATGGTTGTATAATTTGAACCGAGTGTTCGGTTATTTTAGTTCATTTCATTTTCCTTTTAATTTCATTTACGCATTAAATTGTGGATGTTTTATTTTTATCGTTAAAAGAGTAGTTAAGTAAAAGTTTTAACTCTCGCCTAATAAGATATTAGTAATAAAAATGGATTTTCGACAGTGATGCTAAGAATGATCCATATGTAACTCCTGTTATAATTTGATATAGGAGTGATCGCTCGGTATCCGATTAGGCGGGTTGTTACAGATGGTATCAGAGCATCAGGTTCTAGTGTCCTTAGGAATCTGTGCGGACGTACTACGCTTTCAGTGTTGCTCTCGATTTGTTATAGAGCCCCAGGATTAGGATTGTTGATTTCTCTGTGAGATTTCGTTCTCCTTCCATGTTAGAAGATTTTAGTAATCCTTTGCGTGCTCGTTCTAGGATCGTGTGTGCCGATCGAAGAACGACGACCAAGGAGGGCCTCGGGGAGGACAACAGTTGGCAAGGCTTAGCTGGGGAAGCTGGTAGAAAATGGGGACGAGGACCTTAGTAGAGGCCACTCTCCTTGTGGCAAATTGCTAAGGATTGTTGCAACGGCTACTAAAGTATAGTAGTTATGAGAAACCAAGTACTATTGTGGTAGAAAGTGGTACTCAAGTTGAATTACCCCGTGGAGATAAGGGTTCCAAAGGGATTTTACGGATAGTTTTAACCGTGAGTCCCCATGATTCTACAAGGAGGAGAAGAATTATGTTTCATAATTATTCACATAAGGGTCGGCCAGAGACCGACAGTGAATAAAGAACATTATGGAGAAGTGAACCTTGTACCGAAGTGAGGAAGGTACAATGAAAAATGAGTCATTTCCAGGAAGGATAGGCTCACTAGAGAAGTGTTGTTAACACTTACGAAGAATATGGGTGTGTTCAGATGCCCCTGAGGGGACATCCACATGGGGAGATTTAATGAGGGAGGATTGTTGGAACCGGTGGTGGAATTTCCTTTTAACGAAGGAGCTAAGAGGATTAGTAAGGTGATTGTAAGGAGCGAGGTTATAGAGTCAGATTGTGTTGACAACTCCATTATGGTCAGGAAGACCAGTAATGTAAATGGTATTGTGGAGTGCGGAGCCACACGGTTAGTCCTTTTTCCGGTAGGAATAAAGGACAAGATTAGGGTTACCAGATGGGGCCTAGAGTTAAGAAATTCAAGTGAGAGGTGTGGCTAGATGAAGTTGTGACGTCCGATAGCCCTAGACTCGTGTGTGTAATTTGAGCTTTGTATTTGGTCTCGATAACATAATAATGTTGGCTTGTGTGTTTTCCACGATAGCGGAATTTTGTTTTCTTTCACTCGTCATAGAGGCGGGTGTTTATATTTTGTATATATACGTATAATGTATTTGGTTGATCGGAGCGATAGCAGGCTAATGATGGCAAGACTATCGTGTCCATAGTTCCTGGAGGGAACAGATTGGGGTTGCGGTGTCTCACCTAGATACAGGTTGAGTACACCTTTGTTATTATGGATTGATGGAACCTCGATGAGCAGAGGCTTCCTTATTTTGGTTTGAATAAGTGGCAACCTTATAGATATAATTTAAGGCCCACAGGATCATTTTTTAGCTGTAAGATTAAGCTCAGGGTTAGTGTGCGCGAAGACCAAACTTTGGTACGAGCGCTTGGTGATGTGAATCTTAGTTAGAGATAGGGGTTCAGATCACCCTTTCGTTGATAAGGGATAGGATTGTCCCGGTTGCATGTCTGAAATAACGGGACTCCGTGACCAACGAAGTCAAGTGTTAATGTGTGGAGGGGTTCCTTGTTTGGATTTCACTTTGCGAGACACTCCACACATGACTCTTAACGGCGTCGGGCATGGAGAACTGTTATGGGATGCAAGGATGTGGGTTAGTCTTATCGTGTGGATGAACCACTATAGACTATGAGCCCTGTGATGATGGTACGCTTATGGAAATATTGTGCTATGGAAAAGCACTAAAGTGGTCCCCTCTCCACAAGTGGGTGGGTGAGGTTGGACTTAGAGGAATTGATTTGAGGATGATAGCCATGCCTTAATAAGAAGGCAAATTTGGAGGAAATCTGTGATCGGTGTGATGTAAGTGGTGTTCCTACAAAGAGTAGGCACTTTGATTAGTTAGGTTTCCTTTCGTATGGGCGGAAGGATAAGATAGTAGGAATGCATTTGTAGGTTAGTTTAGTAAGATTTAGGACATGCCGCTGGTGTGCCTTAGGTCGTTATATCTCGATAACCGACAACGCGAGGGAGTAGTGTAACGGGAGGGTTCCTTGTTTGGATTTCTCTTTGGCGAGACGTCCCACGCACGAAACCAAAAAAATGTCAGGAGTTGAGAGAGGCCTTGGGCACTAGGGATATATTTAGGATACTCGTTTCTCCTAGGTAGGGTAACGCATAGATCGTAGCATTTTTAGGATGTAGTTTCGCTAGAGTTAGCGGCGCCGAGGTTAGGAGGATTGAAATTTCGTGGGTTGGAAGGACCCATAAGTGAGTATTACACCGAGGAAAGGAGATCCTTATTGGGAGAAAGTGTTACGTGTCGGACGTTCGCTATGGATGTGCAGATATGCACAGATTAGAAAGGTGTATGGGCGCCTTGGTGGTAAGATGGTTTTATATACCGCCTGGAATAGAATGGGCATAATATATAAGGTTGAAGCTTTGCGAAATGTATAACGGTAGTTATAGATTCGTTTCTCCTATTGGCGATAAGAGAAGCCATTGGAGTAACGCATAGATGTTGTGCGTTAGCAGATAGAAATTTGTTTGAGCTTATGATAAGCTAGTATTTTGAGTGCTCCTTGAGGTAGGTGGAACAGGTTTAAGGACTATCGTGTTAGCACCTTTTGGTTTTGGGGGTACTAAGACATAGTGGAATTAGTGATTGTAGTTAGATGGTGTAGGCTGTATCCGAATTTCGAAGACGAAATTCTGTTGTAAGGGAGGGAGTATGTAACAACTCGCCCTTTTGGAGATGATTAAATCCCATAATTTAGTATTAATTGAATTTGGAGAATTTCTCGAAATAGTAATTTTTGGGATTTTCGAGGATTTAATAATTTTCGAAGGGTGTTATAAATTATTTTGGGACTATATAGGTCGAAGTAATTTAATTTTATGTCGTCGTGGGGTATAGCGACAAAAAAGGTAAGATTTTGAGTAGAATACCGCATTTAATTATTTTGGGTTAGAATAGTGATTTGCGGTCAAGTACCTCGGATGGAAATTTCGATTGCGCCATGAGTCTTGGAATGTCCGAGATAGTCGGAAAAGAGTGTTCGATTATCGAAATTGAGTTCCGGGTAATTTTGGAGTTAAATAGGCTCGTAATTGGGTAAACGAGTCGTTTTTGGGTTTTTAAGGGGTTAAACCCTTTTCTCCTTATAAAAGGAGGGAGAGGGGGAGAAAATAGAAGAGAAAAGAGAGGGAAGAGATAGAGGAGGAAGAAAAGAGGAAAAAGGGAGAGATTTCGGCCAGCCTCCGCGGGATTCGGCTCGAGGACGTCGGATTTTATCCACGAGGCAAGTGTTTACTTGCTTTATTTATTTTAAGCATAAATATCTCATATCATTGTTGGTATAACAAACCCTAATGATTTTGGGTTGGGTATTCGTGGATAAAACGGGTTTTGGGCAGTTAAAACGAATAAACCCTTAAAAATGGTAAATTGGAGAAACTTAGGTTTTACTTGAAAATATTGGGTGATTCCGGGTTCTAGGATGTTTAGGACCCGTATTATAGGTGTATTTGTAGTTGGTTGAAGTTGTAGGACGTTTGGTGAAGAGATGGAAGCTTGGGGGAAGCTTCCATGGCCGAAACAGCTTCTCGGAGAAGAAGCTGCCCGACTTGATCGATCGATCGATCATGGGGGCTCGATCGATCGAGCCATCGATCGATCGACGGCCATGGGTCGATCGATCGACCCCTGCTGAAAGTTGATAATTTTTCTAGGATGATTTGGATGGAATAGATTCCATTTCATCTTGCTTTGAGGTTAATTAGGTGATAACCTAGAGGACCTTTTAGGACTTTATGGTCCATAAATTAAGGCAATTTAGGAGGGTAAAGTAAGGGTTTTTAGTATATAACCCTTAATCTATATTTTCGAGGAAAATAGAATATTTGCAGAAATTGATGGATTAGGGTTCCTAAATTATATTGGGGACTTCTAAATGATTAATTGGACTAGGTGTAGTCTTGGGGGTTCAAGGAAATGAAATCCTTAACTCGTTGAATTTAAGGTTGTTCGGGTGAGATAAATCCCGAGGATATTTCTCGTAGGCATACAAGCCTATATAATTATGCTTATAGAAAGCTTAATTATATCGATTATCGTTAAGTGTATCCTAGGAGATAATTAGGATAAACTGGGAATATAGATATTTGTTGATTTCATTTAGAGTGAAGGGTATCATTGGAGATATCCAATAAATCCTTAGATGGGATTGAGGTATATAGTGATTATTAAATTAAGAAATATTTGGGTTTAGTATCATGCTTATATATGAATGCATGATTATGATTCTTGGAGGGAATATTTGGGATTATTGATCATCGCTTGATGCTATAGGCCACTATGGCCGTTTATATATATTCTCGGAAGAATATATAGGATATGTATATACTGTGTGATTTAGGTATATATATATGTTATGATGGAAATGATTTTGAAAATATAAAAATGAATATTTTCAAAATGGTAAATAAATGATTTTCATAAATGATAAAATATTGATTACACACCTCTCTAAATCGCTATCATAAGGGAAGTTGCGTTCGTATGGTGAAACCCCCTGGCTAATGAATGCAGGGTGGATATAGTCCTATAGGCCATGTGAGCGTTTGTTGATACATATTTTTCTGCGCTGGTTAGGACATTCTGGGTGTGGTCTTGACTATCCCGCAGGCACATGGCCGCTTCCCGACGTCTTGCGATGTAGGATCCCAGGTTGTCTTTATGGTAGGCCCTGGAAGATGATAGTCATTTAGGGGCGCGCACAGTGGGGAAACCCGGACGGGCGGTCTTAGAACGCGTTATATTAAAGCAATTCATGATAATGGATTGGCTTTAATTACATTTACTAGATATAGGAGGGGAAACGGGTTATATGTTTAGCTTCGGTAACACTCCCGGATGGAAGAAGGGATGTGGAAGTATATGATATGGTAAAAGCATTTTTATGATAATAAAAATGGCTTTTAATTACATTTCCTGAGTATAAAAAGGGAAATGGGATAATTGAAAAAGGAAAAGCATTTTTATGTTAATAAAATTGGCTTTTAAAAAGACATATGTTTTGGTATAGCAATTCATGCTAATGAATTGGCTTTTAAATAAATTTCCTGGATATGAGAAGGGAAATGGAAAGTTTTGAAATAAATATGATAAATACTTTGTATATGGATTCTCATTCCGGGAGATAGATCCGGATGTGTATTATACGATATAATTGATATTATGTAAACCTCAGTCCGGGAGATATTATCCGTACGTATATTGTAAATGTACATATATATATATATATATATATATATATATATATATATAGTGTGTGCTATGGACCTAATGGATCTCTACCATTAACCCTGCCAGGTAGTAGTGTATCGGAGGGGTTCCTTGTTTGGATTTCGCTTTGCGAGACATCCCACGCACGAACTTAGTGCAGTGTTGAGAATGGAGGGAAGTTTAGCCCTTAGCACTTGGGCTATCTAGGGTAGATAGTGGACAGATAATTAGACTAGTTAGGCAGGGATAGCTTGACTAGGGTATGTTGTTAGGATGCGTTAGGTGTGCACTACTAGAGGAGAGGTGAGGGGTATCTCATGGGAGTGCGATACCAATTTAAATATGAGATAAAACTATTTTTCTAAAAATAAAGCATTTATGCACTTGCAAAATATTTTCAAAATTCGGGCTCTAACCCGTTTATCTACTCTCCTTTCTTTCTATATATTATATATATATATAGGTGTCCAGACACAGGGACGCCTGGATGGAAATTCTTTCGAGTCAGACGTCTGCTGCAGTAGCTGTGGATGCTTGCGGGTTCTCGGTAGACGCTTCTTTCCTTGTACTCTAGATAGGAGGTATTGTACAAGCATTCGGGCCAATGGTCCAACTGATTTCATTTTCTCTTTGCACGATATTCGATATGGTTGTATAATTTGAACCGAGTGTTCGGTTATTTTAGTTCATTTCATTTTCCTTTTAATTTCATTTACGCATTAAATTGTGGATGTTTTATTTTTATCGTTAAAAGAGTAGTTAAGTAAAAGTTTTAACGCTCGCCTAATAGGATATTAGTAATAAAAATGGATTTTCGACAGTGATGCTAAGAATGATCCATATGTAACTCCTGTTATAATTTGATATAGGAGTGATCGCCCGGTATTCCATTAGGCGGGTTGTTACAGGGTGAAAACCCAAACTATCCCCCAAACGTCCCCGTAAGAGGCACGAACACCTCGCACGGGACCAATGTAACTTATAGGAACTCATCGCGTAGTCACGGGTCTCCCGGTTTGAGAATATGATGATATTTTGTAAAAATCAACGCTTAGACTTAAAAACAAGCCATTAAAGGGTGAAAACCTAAACCATCCCCCAAACGACCCCGTAAGAGGCACGGACACCTCGCACAGGACCAATGTAACTTGTAGGAACTGACCACGTAGTCACGAGTCTACCGGTTTGAGAATATGATGATAATTTGCAAAAATCAACACTTAGACATAAAAACAAGCCTTTAAAAGGTGAAAATCATAACCATCCCCCAAACGTCCACGTAAGAGACACGGACACCTCTTACTGGACCAATGTAACTTGTAAGAACTGATCGCGTAGTCACGGGTCTCCCGGTTTGAGAATATGATGATAATTTGTAAAAATCAACGCTTAGACTTAAAAACAAGCAGTTAAAGGGTGAAAATCCAAACCAGCTCCCAAACGTCCACCTAAGAGTCACAGACTCCTCGCACAAGACCAATGTAACTTGTAGGAACTGACCGCGTTGTCATGGGTCTCCTGGTTTGAGAATATGATGATAATTTGCAAAAAGCTACACTTAGACTTAAAAACAAGCCGTTAAAGGGGGGAAACCTAAACCATCCCCCTAACGGACCCGGAAGAGGTACGAACACCTCGTCGGGACCAATGCAACTTCTAGGAACTGTTCGCGTAGTCACGGGTCTCCTGGTTTGAGAATATAACAATAATTTGAAAATATCTAGATTAAAAATATCAATATTAGGCTTAAAAACAAGTCGTTAAAGGATGAAAATCCAAACTAGCCTCCAAACGGACCCGTAAGAGGCACGAAAACCTCGCACGGGACTAATGTATCTTCTAGGAACTGAATGCGTAGTCACGGGACTCCTGATTTAAGAATATGATGATAATTTGTAAAAATCAATACTTAGACTTAAAAACAAGCCACTAAAGGGAGAAAACCCAAACCAGCCTCAAATGTCCCCGTAAGAGACACAGACACCTCGCACAGGACCAATGTAACTTGTAGGAACTGATCACATAGTCACGGGTCTCCCGATTTGAAAATATTATGTTAATTTGCAAAAATCAACACTTAGACTTAAAGATAAGTCGTTAAAGGGTGAAAACCTAAGCCATCCCCCAAACGTCCCCGTAAGAGGCACGAACAGCTCACACGGGACCAATGTAACATGTAGGAACTTACCGTGTAGTCACGGGTCTCCCGATTTGACAATATGATGATAATTTGTAAAAATCAATGCTTAGACTTAAAAATAAGTCGTTAAAGGGTGAAATCCTAAACCAGTCCCCAAACGTCCCCGTAAGAGGCACGAACACCTCGCACGGGTCCAATGTAACTTGTAGGAACTGACCGCGTAGTCACGGGTCTCCCGGTTTGAGAATATGATTATAATTTGTAAAAATCAACACTTAGACTTAAAACAAGCCGTTAAAGGGTGAAAACCTAAACCATCCCCCAAACGGACCCGTAAGAGGCATGAACCCCTCGCACGGGACCAACGTAACTTGTAGGAACTGACCGCGTAGTCACGGGTCTCTCGGTTTGAGAATATGACGGTATTTTGAAAATATCTAGATTAGGCTTAAAAATAAGTCGTTAAAGGGTGACAACCCAAACCAACCCCCTAACGGACCCGTAAGAGGCACAAACACCTCACACGGAACCAATGTAACTTATTGCAACTAGCCGCGTAGTCACGGGACTCCCGATTTAAGAATATGACAATAATTTTTAAAAATCAACACTTAGACTTAAAAACAAGCCGTTAAAAGGTTAAAACCCAAACCATCCCTCAAACATCCCTGTCAGAGATACGATCACCTCGCACGGGACCAATGTAACTTGTAGGAACTAACCACGTAGTCACGAGTCCCCCAGTTTGAGAATATGACAATAATTTGTAAAAGTCAACACTTAGACATAAAAATAAGTCGTTAAAGGGTGAAAACCCAAACCAGCCCCCAAACGTCCCCATAAGAGGCATGGACACCTCACACAGGACCAATGTAACTTGTAGGAACTTACCGCGTAGTCACGGTTCTCCCGGTTTGAGAATATGACGATAATTTGAAAATATCTAGATTACGCTTAAAAATAAGCCATTAAAAGGTGAAAACCCAAACCAGTCCCCCCAAACGTCCCCGTAAGAGGCACGAACACCTCGCACGGGATCAATGTAACTTATAGGAACTCACCACGTAGTCACGGGTCTCCCGATTTGAGAATATGATGATAATTTGTAAAAATCAACTCTTAGACTTAAAAACAAGCCGTCAAAGGGTGAAAACCTAAACCAGACCCCGTAAGGGGCACGGACACCTCGCACAGGACCAATGAAACTTGTAGGAACTATGTCCATTTTAAAAAAATAATGACTTTTAAAAAAAAATTGTTTTACATTTTTTTTTTTTAAAATGTCCAATTTTATTAAATATAAAAACATCTATTTTTTTAACTTTATAAATAAATCATTTTTGTAATAATTTAATTAAAAAAATTATTAAGAATGTTTGAGATTGGTTTGATATTAGGGTGAGGAAAGTTTTGGCTTTCAACAAAAAATTGGAGTGCCATTAGAAGTGGTGGAGTGTCATTAACCATGCCCTAAATTTGAGAGGATATAAATAAAATCCTAAGATATTTACTTCTAATGCTACATTATTAAATATCTGGGCCTCGTCTGTTTGGGAAAAAATTAAGTTAATATTTCAGCTAATAATGTGTGCGGGTCACCCAAATCCATTTTTAAAGTCAGCTAGCAAATCTCGATTAAAAATAATGAGGTCATGAAAGAATAATTATTGCACAGTTTTCCGTTTTAAAATTGTTGATAATAATATCAAGAAAACGAACCCTTATTATGGAACACAAAAAGTATATTTTATTCATGTTGAAAATAAATCAAGAGTTCCTCATTAAATGTTATGAGAGAGAATAATCTGAAAGGCTTAGAGACGAGAACATAAAAGAATAAATATGTGTACCACATAATTGAACCGACTAAAGACTGCATGTGTATGTGGCCAAGGGGTGTGTTTTCTTTTTCCATTATATTGTGAAGTTATGAGATGTTAGCATGGTCGACCCTAAGGGAAGGTGAGAGAGGCGGCCACCTCGGGCCTCCGAATTTTGGTCAATTATAGAGACCCTGAATTTTTTTTAAAACAATTTTTTTCTATTCATTTTTATTTTAAATCCGTGTAACTACTTAAACAATAATACTTATAGCCCAATTGGTCATATACATTTTAAAAAAGCATGAAGACCTTTGTTGAATCCCAAGAAGTTTCATTATGAGATTTTATTTTGAAGTAACAGTTCTCTAATTGTGTGGAAAGCAAGACAACTAACTAGAAAATTACTTCTAATGCTACATTTTAAAGTACTAAGATATTTAAAATTTTAGTTTCAAATTCCATTATGATTATTATTTTTTTACATTAGTTCATATAATTAAATTAGTTTAAACCTTAAATCAAAATATCCAAAATAATATATTTTTTCTCGTTTTTCGAGTGAGCACATTTGTTTTTATATGATATACTAAATTTAAATTCTAGAACACTTGCATTTGGGGATGGAAATATATGGAATTTTAGAATGTTATTATGATAATAAGAAATTATATCTTGTCATAATTAAAATAAAATTAAGAGGCATCATTTTGAGAGTTCGCCTCGGGCCCCATATTCTCAGCGCCGACCCTGGCTGTTAAGAGTGATGAATGGATGCCATTTGGTCATTTGGTTTGCATGCGGTTCAATTTAGCGATACATGTAGAAGTTCTCTACATAACTAAACTAAATAAATAATTAAACACTGCGAAAAAATGAAACTAAAAACTAAATGAAAAAATCTAAACCTTAAAAAAAACTAAGCCTTTATTCCTAATTAAAAAAATTATAAACCCAATAAATGACAAAGCACTGAAATATAATAGACTAAAACCTAAAACATTTCCCTAAAAAAGGAGTTGTGAAAAAACGTAGACATGAGACTTTTTGGAACATAAAAAAATAAGTTTGACTAAAGGGAAAATACACTTGATTGTCTAAAAATCTATTTGTACAAATAAAAATCAAATACGGAATTAATATAGTTTTACAAAAATGGAAAAGAAAAGTATGCTTGATATATCAGTTTGCAAAGCAAACTCCAACAAATAGGGTGGGTGTTCTGTAATTCGAAAATACTTGTGACACTTAACATGATTACTAAAAACAGTTGAATAAACAATTAAAAACTTTTAATGAGTTTTTGGCATTATATTTTGTTTGTCAAACTATAAACAGGGCCGGTTTTTAGGGGAGGCAAGGGAGACGGCCGCCTCGAGCCCCCAATTTTTGACGCATTTTAGGGGCCCCAAATTTTTTTACTTATATATATATTTATAGCATCATTTTTCAATCGTTCCATAAACAATTTGTTGAAAACTGAATGGACAAAACATTTAAACTTGCCGCAACTCACGAAAAATAAATCGCCAACCTTTCCGTTTAAAAAAACCTTACAATTTATAAATTAATAAAAAAAATCTCTTGTTAAATATGGGACCTCCAATTCAAGAGTTTGCCTTGAGCCCCTAAAATCTCGAGACCGAACCTAACTATAAATCCTGAAAATTGTTGGTGTGAAAATCATAAACCATGTTAACCATGATAATAGTTTGTGTGAAAATCATAAATCGTATTAACCGTGTCATGTTTTAAAGGTGTCATGTCCCTACCAACAAAAATAAAAAATCATTTCGTGTCGTGTTCACGTTTCATTGGGCTCTGTGATGTCACGAGACAAAAGTATGGGAAGAAAACCATATTCCACTCCTAACTATAAACGTGATTTATAATATATTATAATTTTATTGAAAACTAAAATGCTTGTTTATTTAAGGAGTTATATAATACGTATTAATATCTAATATGCACAAACAGACTAATTTTTCATTTGCCCAGAAACATCTCTTGTTTGGGGCAAAACATTAGATGTAAACCATAGGGTAGTTTATGTGGCAGCATCCCATACAATTAAAGGTCACATTTCTTCTTAGAAGGAAAGAAGAAAAATGAATGCAATACTATTTAAGTTAATAGTAGTCTTCAAGAATATAAATAAATTTGTTTTTTTCTTCAGAGATACAAAAATTTATTAAAAATAAGTTTGAGAGTTTTTTTTTAAAACAAAAAAGCATAGATGAGAGTTAAATTAAAGTGAAACACCACAAAACACATAGAGATTATCATAAATTGTTGATATCTTGTGGACATGAAGTTAAAAGAATGTACTTAAATAAGGTTTGCTTTTCAGAAAGTAAGGTCCTATTTATGTCTCTACATTTGTTGTATGAATGCATATATATATATATATATATATATATATATATATATACACGCGCATATGTGTGAACCATTTATGTGAAAAAAATGAATAAGAAGAGATCAATACCTAGAAGATTGATGTTCGGGTTGTGAGGTTTTCCAAACTTCTAACAAACGTAAGAGAGCTTGTGCATGCTTAGAGGTATGAATATATAATCACCCTCTTCGATATCAAATTTTTAATGAATATTAAATTTGATTGCATCCCTTTCTTTAACTATTAAATTTGATTGAAGAAGTACTGAATTGAAAGAAGCAAAGAGTCCCTTGGTATGATCCCTAATATTCCATTGGAGTGAGTATTCAATATTTGAATGAAAAAGATTAAAATCAAAGTAGAAGGGATGGGTCCATTTGGTTCGATATAAAATATTTCTTATCTTGAAAGATAAAATGATGAAATGATGAAATATATTTTTACTTATTTAAAGTTAAATATTATTTATTATTTTTGTTTAAAGATGTACAATTATATGATGTGTATTTATTCACAATTTCAAACCAATAAAAAAATAATATGAAATATATGAAAAATCATTTCACCATTTTATTTTTCACCGCAGTTAAAAGTACTTCACTCCGAAAATAAACAGACCCGAAAGGTTAAAAAATAGGAGGAAGAAGTAAGTACTAACGGGATGTGAATTTTTTTAAAACGCACACATAACATTAACCGTTATCATTCACGTTCAGCACATCCACATTCAAAGAGTGATCCAATACTTTAAGAGAATCCTTTGACCAAACTACAAAAGAATTCAAATGTTCACTACACCAAAAATAGGAATCTGGCACGGTTTAAAATTGTGTCAGATCAATTCTGGCACGGTTTTGAACTGTGCCAGAATCAGGTGTTCCAAAATGGCCAATTTTTTCTGACACGGCTCAAAAGTGTGTCAGGTTTAACCTAATTGGAACACTTCTGGCACACTTTTAAATCGTGCCAGAATTTGATATTTTTGGCACACTTCTGGCACAGTTTTGAGTTGTGCCAGATTGAGCACATTTTGATAAACTTTTGACACTGTTCAAAACCGTGCCAATATTTGATACTCTTTTGGCACGGTTTTGAACTGTGCCAAATTTTTTGATAAAAGAAAAAAAAATTATTTTAAAACCAGAAAATTCACAAATTACAAATCTCGAAAGTTGTTGATAAACTAATGTGTATACAAACTTAAAAATATTATAAAGAATAATAGTTCACAGATCAAAAAAATTGGGCAGAGTTTCCTCTATTTTTTGAACAATCTAAAACCTGTTAATATAATACATGGGTAAGGTAAAGCCCGCACGGCCATAAAATATAATAATAAAATTACAAATGCCCTCATGGCCATAAAAGCTAATAATAAAACTATAAAAGTCCGCACGGACATAACAAAAAAAATATAATCTTGAATATTAACGACATTAAGTAAATAATCCTCTTGTTGTAGACCATTGATGTCATGTATTCCACATGGATAAAAGCTAATGGAAAAATGTTATTCTGCAAAACATAATATACAAAATGAGATGATTTTAGTAACCGAGTAATTTTAAAAAAATCTTATTAAAGCTGAAAATTTGTATATACGAATAAAAATTATCATTGTAATCACAAATCGATATTGTTGTGACTACGTAGTCATATCCTACAAGTTACATTAGTCCTATATGAGGTGTTCGAACCTCTTACGGCGACGTTTGGGGGCTGATTTAGGTTTTCACCCTTTAACGGCTTATTTTTAAGCCTAATCTTGATGTTTTAAAATTATCGTCATATTGTCAAACCGAGAGACCCGTGACTACGCGGTCAGTTCCTACAAGTTACATTGGTCTCGTTCGAGGTCCCGTACCTCTTACGGGGACGTTTGGGGGATGATTTAGGTTTTAACCCTTTAACGGCTTGTTTTTAAGTCTAAGAGTTGATTTTTACATATTATCATTATGTTAATAAATCAGGAGTCCCGGGACTACGCGATCAGTTCCTACAAGTTACATTGGTCCCGTACGAGGTGTTTGTGCATCTTACGGGTCCGTTTGGGGGCTGGTTTGAGTTTTCACCCTTTAACGGCTTGTTTTTAAGCCTAATCTAGATTTTTTCAAATTATCGTCATATTCTCAAATCGGGAGACCCGTGACTATGCGATCGGTTCCTGCAAGTTACATTGGTCCCGTGCGAGGTGTTCATGCCTCTTATGGGGACGTTTGGGGGATGGTTTAGGCTTTCCCCCTTTAATGGTTTATTTTTAAGTCTAAGTGTTAATTTTTGCAAATTATCGTCATATTCTCAAATCGGGAGAACCGCGACTACTTGGTCAGTTCCTACAAGTTACATTGGTCCCGTGCGAGGTGTTTGTGCCTCTTACGGGTCCGTTTGGGGGTTGGTTTGGGTTTTCACCCTTTAATGGTTTTTTTAAGCCTAATCTAGATATTTTCAAATTATTGTCACATACTCAAACCGTGTAATACCCCGTATTTTTATAGCATTTAAATTTAGGGATTTATTAAATTTAATTGAGATAAATTAATTTAATATTAATCCGAAAATTTGTTTTAAATGTTACTAGCGTGACGAGAGTTAGTAATTATTGGAAAATTGTTGATTTGTTAAATATTATTTAGTGAGTAGAGCAATATGTAGGATTGAATTTATTAAAATTGTCACGAGTGAATAAAATGGCAATTATGAAAATTTAAATCCGGACGCGCCTGTGTTGTGTCGGGACTAAATTAGTATTATTAAAAGTGAATAAATTATAAGTTACTCGTATGGTCATTTCGAGTGCGCCAATGTATCCGGAAGGGTCGAGATAGTCAGAAAAGTTTATCCGGGATTTTAGTTTGGGTCTCAGGACGTTTTTAGGCCTAACCGGTAACTCGGGAGGGCATTTTGATAATTTTCTATTTTTGGCCTTTAATGATGACGAAAATCATTAAGATTATATCAGATGGAGTGCGAGGGAAGTTAGGGTTCTTTGAATCAAAAGGTAAGGAGGCCATAGGAAGAAGAAGGGAAAAATCTTTCCAAGTGTTCAAGGCCAAGAACCACCAATCTTGCACCCCCACTACCACCAAAGCTTAGATCGAAAGAAGAGGATTACTGTGATACCAATTAGAGTCATCGAATCAGACCATTAATTCTCAGGCAAGTATCTATCTTGCTTCTCTTTTAGTTAATGTCTCACCATGTTAAATTAGGATTGTTGAACCTAGGTTTCATGGAAGAAATTAATGATTTTGAGAACCCAATCACATGTTGTAGAGAAAATAAACATATTATGGAATCTCAATCATATGTAGAGAATTACCCATGAAATTTGAACAATTTAGAAGTGAGAAATCTGTAAAAAGAATTAGAACAATGGAATTTTAGTGAAAAATTAGGGTTCTTGATAATTAAGGCATATTGGCCCTTTAATACAATCCCATTGATGAAACTATACATGTCTTACGTAGAAATTCATGCATATATGTATATAGAACAAGTAGTAACATTATTTGGGAGTTTGGGAAAAATTGATAGAGGTTTTGAGGACTTGTGGGGATGAAACTCGTAGGATGGATAATGCAGATTTTGGGAAATATCTGGGCGATCGATCGATCGACCCCCTAACTTCGATCGATCGACCTGTTTTGAATTTTGAAGCTTGTTCTTTATTCTTAATGATTAACCCTGTGCCACTTTGCGGGAACCCTTAAACATATTTTATTTACCATAATGGGACTTGGGAAAGACCAGTAGGTTTGTAGGCAAGGTTCGGGTGATACGATTCATATGTGATATAATCGTGGGGTTTCGGGAATATAAATTTAGTGGGAAATCGTGCGTACGCTATGGTATAGCTTGTGAGGATTAAGGAAGACTTAGACCAGTAGATTAGAGAGGGTGTACCTACTGATTTTATATTATTTCGAGAGGAGCCACTACGAGAGTCGAAAAGTACATAAGGATTTGTTATACTTAATAGCATAAAAAGAGTGATTTACTTATACGTAAAACTCGAGCGTGATATGTTACGCATGGCTAGGATAATATTATGGGTCGTGGGCGCACCTAATTTATACATGTGTATATTTATATATATATATGACTGTGTGATTATGCATATTATATATCTGTGTAAAAATAATACTCGGGCTACTTGTTATCATGAGGGTTTCCACGCCGGGACGGTCTTATCTCGATTGGACCTTTATGGGGGATATTGACTCGTACCCTAGAAGATAGTATCCTCGATACAAAATATTCGAAAGTGATAGTCAGATGTTCTAAGAGACGTGAGGGTATGTGCTGAACTCTTAGAACCTGGAACTATGTTTCGCCTCCATTTGTTTGTGTATTGTGTTAATACAGTTCGAGAGTGATTCCGGACTAGTATTTACCTTAGTTTGTGTGATACAGGGACTTGATAGTAGAGTATGCCAGCACCATAGGTTTTATGTGGGCTGCCGTTAGTATATATATTATATGTGTGACTAATACATATACGTATATCTATATGGGAACTTTCTACTGTGCGTATAAGTAGATAAGTAATGAATAAATGCTTCAATTTTATTATAAGCGTTCGGGAACTTTATAAGGGAAATGAATTGTTCTAAATAACGTAGAAATCTCGAAGAGAATGATTTCCTAAAGTAAATATCATAAACTCACTTGTCACCTGATAAAACCTTATGGAATAAGTTAGAAAAACTTATGAGATTTATTAGTACGGTAGGCGTGCACACTAGAATGAGAGGTGAAAATGCTCAAGAGAGTGTCACATACTAACATGGTTGTTGCAATAGACGGTAAGCATTTTAAATACTTGCTAAACTAATTTTAAACTGTTTTACACTCGGGCTCTAACCCGTTTCCTATTATTTCTTCTCTCTTGTATATATATATGTATATAATACAGGTGCCCAGTCGCAGGACGTCATACTTAGGTTCTTTGGACCGAACGCCCTGCAGGTTATGTGGGAGTTGCAGGCCATTGCTTAGACGACCTCATTGTTGTCTCCACTCCTAATTTTAGTTCTTATTAGTTAGGGAATGTGTCGCCCGTTTCTCTAACCAGTTGGATTTTTGTCAGAGATTTACGTTCCTTTATATTTCCTTTAGTTGGTACTCTTTGGGATTTAATTACTGTCATGATGGTTTTATTTATAGTTTAAACCGGTTTGGTTTATACGAATGACTCTAATTCTTGCGTGTTATTACCCATCTTTAGTATGTCAGAGTTCTTAAATTGTTGGTTATTTAAAAAGGTTTTCATATTTGGACTAAATAAAATGGAAATAACGTTTTAAAATTGTTTTGACACTTAGCTTAATTATTTAGGGTGTTTAAATTGGAAATTTTATTTTGCGACAGTGATGCTAAGAATGAACCAACTGTTTACCTTGATTTTAATTTAATAAAGGACTGATCACGCGGTATTTAATTAGGCGAGGTGTCACTTGTGGTATCAGAGCATCAGGTTCTAGTGTCCTTTAGGATCTATGCAGCTTATTATGCTTCCAGTGCTGCTTTGTTTGATATAGAGCCCTATGTTTAGGATTGTTGATTTCTATGGTGAAATTACGTTCCACGGCTATAACGTATGTATATTAGTGAATTCTAATTGCGTTCGGATGTGTGCGTGTAACGAGCGATGAAGGATGTAAGACGAGGGCCGTTAGGCGGACATCAGGAGGCAGGGCTCAGTTGAGGTTGTAAAGTATATTTGAGGATGATAACCGTAGTCGAGGTCACCCCTATTAGGGAATGAGAAGCCAGGACTATAAAGACAGCTAGGACGCAGTCTATAAATTTCAAGTGTTGCTATAGTCGAAAGTGAGGACAAATTTGACCCACCCAACGTGGTGCGCTTGTGAGAGGGTCGAAAGGTAAAATTAAGGAGAGTCATCAACGGAGATTCTAGACATGCGGGAATTGTGTGTGTTACCAAACGAAGGTAATATATTCAAAGGCTTGGGAATATAGTGGAGTGTGGTTAACTAAAAGTAAAAATTTGCGGTAAGATTTTTCTTGACTCAGGGGAGAAAAGTTTTAATAGTGGGAGTCAACCACCACCGTTAGTAGTGAAAATGTTGCGTCAATGAAAGGACCTTAGGTACATTTTAACCGCACGTTCTTTCATCAGTTGTTCAAGATAAGATACGAACGTCGTGTTGAACCCATTACGGAAGGGCTGAACAGGGGTCCATTTGTAAATGGATTTAGACTTTTAGAAAATTTTGTATCAACAGGAGTGGATACCAATGGTAGAGAAGATTTAAAGTGGGAAATCGACTCGTGAGAAAAGATTGACAACACTTAAAGAGAATTCGGTTGGACAGTCGATCCATACGGTGACAATGTCATGCGTCGTCCGAAGAGATCTTAACGCTCTTATGAAGGGAGCTAACATAATCGGAAGACTTATTGGAAAGTGAGTCTAGATGAAAAGCAGTTAGTAAAACACCGCAAGGGGGAGACCCATTGGGGGGCTCATTTAAATGATTCGGATATCTAAATTCCTACCAAGCAATGGTGAATTCAGTAAGGGTTATTGAAGCCAGTAGCATGTTCCTTAGGGCTAACAAAGCTAAGGGAACAACGGGGGTATCCACCAGGAATCGAGCGTACCAAGTTCGAAAAGGACAGTCCTAATATGGTTAGTATGACAGGTGATAAGTGGATCATGTGTAGAGGTATTTTGTGGAAAGTGATTCATATGCGTTAACTTTTTCCCGAAGTGAGTAAAGGGACAAGAGTAGGATGCCTAGTAAAGGATAACGATTAAAGTAGTTTTTGTTTTGGTTTGGACAGACATGTTATGTTCGGAGACCATTTGTGCAGTCAAGACGATTAGCAAGGTAGAAGTATGAGTTTTATCCTCAGAGGATGAGGCGTGTTGTATGTGACACGAGCGAGTCACTATATTTTGTTCATTGCTAGATTAGCATGTGAGACGAGTTAGTGCGCATAACTACAAACATTATTACTATGTGAATATTTTCCCTAGTGTAGCGGGATTATCCTTAGTTCTATCTACGGAGGATAAATGGGTGTATTAATAGTGGTATATACTTTATTAAGATTACCCATTTTAGTGATGTGATAAACGACTATGATATTGTCTTGGTTACAACTTTATAGTAATTGGTAGTACGATAGTAGGCAGTTATTGCAAGGCTATCGAAATGGTTGCATTAGTGCAGCATGTTTTGTTCTAGCGAGGCCTCACCTGCGAGAGGGTCGGACTCGCACTTATATTTTCTATGCTAGAAACTTTGAAGGGGATAGTGGGCTCGAGATATTCGATCCCGGTGTGTATAGGGACTTTGTTGTTATTATTCAGTATGTATTGGGATTACTGTTGAGCGAAAAGATTTAACTCATTATTATGTTTAGCGCTCGGGACTTGGTGATAGGAAGAGAGCATTGATATATCTATCCTTTAGAGATGTGAGAGTTAAGAGTTATACCCATATTTTAGGGGACAAGATTTCGAGAATCCCGATGGTATGTATTCGAGGTTTATGGAATATGATTACCACCAATGCTGAACGATAGTGAAATTGACAAAATGTTCTTTGTTAAGTGTATTTACGGGAAGAGAAGTAACTTTTATATCAAGAGACGGAATAAAAAGGGGTACATGCTATGGACAGAGGACCTAACGGATTTTGATAATCGACAATGCTAGGTAGTAGTGTATCAGGGGGGTTCCTTATTTGGATTTCGTATTGCGAGACATCCCACGCATGAAACATAGCGTAAAGTTAGAAGTAGGAATATGTTTGGTCATTAGTCTATGAGTTTAGTACCTCGATCGTAATAGGAGCAGGTAATTACATCTGTAAATTAGAAGTTGAATTATGAATTAAGGCCAGCGGAGCCGGTTGGGTAGTAAGAAAGCATTGAAAGTTTTGGTCTTATCACCACGAGTTGAGGGGTGGAACGATGATAAAGAGGATTTAAAATTTCAATTTCTAGGGTAATTGAGAGTACCCGAGTGCTGTAATCACGTTGTGAGCATAAGGAAAAGAAAGAATTGGGTGTTATGTGTGAAGCGTATATAAAGCTTACACTAGTATGCACGGTTTATAGGGTGTGTGGGCATCCTGGTTAGCTGATGTTAGAATCGTCCGAGTTGTAGGAATGTGGGAATAGACGTGTGGAATAAATGTTTGTGGGATTAACATAACGAAGTGGAAGTGGTAGGGCAGATTGATCGCCGTGTGAAAGACGATAAATCCATATATTTGTATTCAGAGTAGCACACCGAATCTTGTTAGAAGGCTGTGGGAAGCCATTTAAAAAGGGGTATTCCTTGAGAAGGGTAGAATTCAAATTATTATGGAGAACACTCGGAGCGGAGTTGGAATTAGTCCAATGTTGAGAGCGACTGACGCGTACAAAGAGTGAAGATGTTAGTATGGTATAAAAAGGTCCGAAAGTGCACATTGTGGAGAAAAGTGCACGGGTCAAAACTTTCAGTATACGCAAAGGAAAGAAGGGGAGTATTAAGTGTCACTTAATGTGAGACATAACAAGTAGAAATCGATGTCGAGCGGAACATATAGAGTAGTCTCCGTGGGCGACACTCATAAATAGAAATCGGTTGGAACAAGAGGAATAACCAACGAATTTTGGGGCTATCAACAATTCCTATAATGGAAAAGGCCGATAAAGTTGGTGAAGTTTCTTGGATGAGTTGATAACCTCAAGAAAAAGTGATTGACATTCCTCTGGGGTGAGTTACAATATTAGTTAGTGTGCCCCAGTCTTTCTTTGAGAGGGAGAATCGCGCCGGTATGTGGTCCTACACAGTATTTTTTTGAATTAGAATAAGATTTTTGAACGGGATTTCAGGAAGCAGCGGGGATATCGTTTTGTTTTGAGCAGGTTGTATCACCCATAATTCGGGGAGTACGCGAGCGGTGATTACCATTAGTAGAGCAGTGTGAAAGTAATTTTGGGTTCATTTTGATCATTTCTTTTCCACAACGGTTATAGCTAGCAAGTGGAGTATAGTACGGTAATTGGGGGAGGATATTACCTAATAGTAGGGTTACGTGGGAGCACTCATGTTTATTGTGAACAATATGCTTATTGAGGATTTGGTGTGGGAAAAACCTTAACTTTTCTTACTCTGAATGTTAAGAGATGGGCGGATAATCAGAATTTTGGATTGGGTGAGTTAGCGTCTGACGACTATGGTGGAATTCCACGGCTGTTTTAGGCGAACAAAAGTGGTTAGATGTTCGTATGGTTTCTCTCAGAATGGGAGTTTTGTGTTTAGATAAATCCGAGTGATTCTCAGGTAGTGAGGTGCGGCCTCCCAATGATATTGATATAATAAGGAATTAATAATGTATAGGCATGTCTTATGCAATAGTTGTTGGTTAAAAGCATAATGAGAAGTGTCTTTAATGAGTGTTTTAAACAAGCTTGATGTGAGGCGGGGACTATAGGGATTGAGCGCCTTATATAGGGATTGAGCGCCTTACTATGTAGATAGTTTGCGTGCTGATAAGGTATCCAAATATTTTTAATACAAGATGAGACGACTTGTATTTATTTATTTTGTTGTATAGAGAATGGGAAATTTACTTTAGTTATATTTATTCAAGAGAATTTTGTTGTATTAAATTGATAAGATTGAGATTTGTAGTTCTCTTTCAATGTTGTAGGAATTAGATGTTTTATACCTTGTTACAGATGATACAAGATAGGCCTTATTTTCTGAATTTCGGGATGAAATTTCGTTATTAGGGAGGAAGTATGTAATACCCCGTATTTTTATGGCTTTTAAATTTAGGGATTTATTAAATTTAATTGAGATAAATTAATTTAATATTAATCCGGAAATTTGTTTTAAATGTTACTAGCATGACGAGAGTTAGTAATTATTGAAAAATTATTGATTTGTTAAATATTATTTAGTGAGTAGAGTAATATGTAGGATTGAATTTATTAAAATTGTCACGAGTGAATAAAATGGCAATTAAGGAAATTTAAGTCAGGACGCGTCTGTGTCGGGTCAGGACTAAATTAGTATTATTAAAAGTGAATAAATTATAAGTCGCCCGTATGGTCATTTCGAGTGCGCCAATGTCCGGAAGGGTCGGGATAGTCAAAAAAGTGTACCCGGGGGTTTAGTTTGGGTCTCAGGACGTTTTTAGGCCTAACCGGTAACCCGGGAGGCATTTTGATAATTTTCTATTTTTGGCCTTTAATAATGACGAAAATCATTAAGATTATATCAGATGGAGTGCCAGGGAAGTTAGGGTTCTTAGAACCAAAAGGGAAGGAGGCCATAGGAATAAGAAGGCAAAAATATTTCCAAGTGTTCAAGGCCAAGAACCACCAATCTTGCACCCCCGTTACCACCAAAGCGTAGATTGAAAGAAGAGGATTACTACGATACCAATTAGAGTCATCGAATCAGACCTTTAATTTTTCAGTCAAGTATCTATCTTGCTTCTCTTTTATTTAATGACTCACCATGTTAAATTAGGATTGTTGAACCTAGGTTTCATGGAAGAATTTAATGATTTAGAGAACCCAATCATATGTTGTAGAGAAAATAAACAGATTCTAGAATCTCAATCATATGTAGAGAATTACCCACAAAATTTGAACAATTTAGAAGTGAGAAATCTGGAAAAAGAATTAGAATAATGAAAGTTTAGTGAAAAATTAGGGATCTTGATAATTAAGGCATTGTGGCCCTTTAATACAACCCCGTTGATGAAACTATACATGCCTTACATAGAAATTCATGCATATATGTATATAGAACCAGTAGTAACGTTATTTGGGAGTTTGGGCAAAATTGATAGAGGTTTTGAGGATGTGGGGATGAAACCCATAGGATGGATATGCAGATTCAGGGAAATATCTGGGCGATCGATCGATCGACTGGATCGACTGGATCGACCCCGTACCTTCGATCGATCGACCTCTTCTGAATTTTGAAGCTTGTTCTTTATTCTTAATAATTAACCATGTGACACTTTGTGGGAACCCTTAAACATATTTTATTTACCATGATGGGACTTGGGAAAGACTAGTAGGTTTGTAGGCAAGGTTCGGGTGATACGATTCATATGTGATTTAACCGTGGGGTTTCGGGAATATAAATTTAGTGGGAAATAGTGTGTATGCTATGGTATAGCTTGTGAAGATTAAGGAAGACTTAGACCAGTAGAGTAGTGAGGGTGTACCTACTGATTTTATATTATTTCGAGAGGAGACACTACAAGAGTCGAGAAGTACATAAGGATTTGTTATACTTAATAGAATAAAAAGAGTGATTTACTTATATGTAAAACTCGAGCATGATATGTTAAGCATGGCTAGGATAATATTATGGGTCGTGGGCGCACCTAATTTAAACATGTGAATATTTATATATATATATATATATATATATATATGAATGTGTGATTGTGCATATTATATATCTGTGTAAAAATCATACCCGGGCTACTTGCTATCACGGGGTTTTTCACGTCGGGACAGTCTTATCTCGATTGGACCTTTATGGGGGATATTGACTCGTACCCTAGAAGATAGTATCCTCGATACAGGCTATCCGAAAATGATAGTCAGATGTTCTAAGAGACGTGAGGGTATGTGCTAACCTCTTAGGACCTGGAACTATGCTTCACCTCCATTTGTTTGTGTATATGTTAATACAGTTCGAAAGTAATTCCGTACTAGTATTTCCCTTAGTTTGTGTGATACAGAGACTTGATAGCAGAGTATGCCAGCACCATAGGTTTTATGTGGGGTGCCGTTAGTATATATATTATATATGTGACTAATATATATACGTATATCTATATGGGAACTTTCTACTGTGCATAAAAGTAGATAAATAATGAATAAATGCTTCAATTTTATTATAAGCGTTAGGGAACTTTATAAGGGAAATGAGTTGTTCTAAATAACGTAGAAATCTCGAAGAGAATGATTTCCCAAAGTAAATATCATAACCTCGCTTGTCACCTGATAAAACCTTATGGAATAAGTTAGAAAAACCTATGAGATTTATTAGTACGGTAGGCGTGCACACTATAATAAGAGGTGAGAATTCTCAAGAGAGTGTCCCATACTAACATGGTTATTGCAATAGCCGGTAAGCATTTTAAATACTTGTTAAAATAATTTTAAATTGTTTTACACTCGGGCTCTGACCCGTTTCCTGTTATTTCTTCTCTCTTGTATATATATATATGTATATAATACAGGTGCCCAGCCACAGGGGCGTCATGCTTAGGTTCTTTGGACTGGATGCGCTGCAGCTTATGTGGGAGTTGCAGGCCATTGCTTAGACGACTTCATTGTTGACTCCACTCCTACTTTTAGTTCTTATTAGTTAGGGCATGTGTCGCCTATTTCTCTATTCAGTTGGATTTTTGTCAGAGATTTACGTTCCTTTATATTTCCATTAGTTGGTACTCTTTGGGATATAATTACTGTCAGGATGGTTTTATTTATAGTTTAAACCGATTTGGTTTATATGAATGAATCTAATTCTTGTGTATTATTATCCATCTTTAGTATGTCAGAGTTCTTAAATTGTTGGTTATTTAAAAAGTTTTCAGATTTGGATTTAATAAAATGGAAATAAGGTTTTGAAATTATTTTGACACTTAGCTTAATTATTTAGGGTGTTTAAATTGGAAATTTTATTTTGCGACAGTGATGCTAAGAATGAACCAATCGTTCACCTTGATTTTAAATTAATAAAGGCCTGATCACCCGGTATTTAATTAGGCAGGGTGTCACACACTGGGAGACCCATGACTAAGTGGTAAGTTCCTACAAGCTACATTGGTACCATGCGAGGTGTTCGTGCCTCTTATGGGGACGTTTGGGGGATGGTTTAGGTTTTCACCCTTTAACGGCTTGTTTTGAAGCCTAATCTAGATATTTTCAAATTATCGTCATATTCTCAAATCGAGAGACCCGTGACTACGCGGTCAGTTCCTAAAAGTTACATTGGTCCCGTGCGAGGTGTTCGTGCCTTTTACGGGTCCGTTTGGAAGATGGTTTAGCTTTTCACCCATTAACGGCTTGTTTTTAAGTCTAAGAGTTGATTCTTGAAAATTATCATCATATTCTCAAACCGGGAGACCCGTGACTACGCGATTAGTTCCTACAAGTTACATTAGTCCTATGTGAGGTGTTCGTGCCTCCTACGGGGACGTTTGGGGGATGGTTTAGGTTTTCACCCCTTAACGGCTTGTTTTTAAGTCTAAGTGTTGATTTTTACAAATTATCATCATATTCTCAAATCGGGAGACCCGTGACTACGCAGTCAGTACCTACAAGTAACATTGGTCCTGTGCGAGGTGTTCGTGCCTCTTACGGAGACGTTTGGGGGTTGGTTTAGGTTTTCACCCTTTAACGGCTTCTTTTTAAGTTTAAATGTTAATTTTTACAAGTTATCATCATATTCTCAAACCAGGAGACCCGTGATTATGCGGTCAGTTCCTATAAGGTACATTGGACCTGTACGAGGTGTCCGTGCCTCGTACGGGGATATTAGGGGATGGTTTAGGTATTCACCCTTTAACGTCTTGTTTTTAGGTCTAAGGGTTTATTTTTGCAAATTATCATTATATTCTGAAATTGGGAGACCCATGACTACACGGTGAGTTCCTACAAGTTACATTGGTCCCGTGTGTGGTGTTCGTGCCTCTTACGGGGACGTTCGGGGGATGGCTTAAGTTTTCACCCTTTAACGGCTTGTTTTTAGGTCTAAGTGTTGATTTTCTTAAATTATCATCATATTTTAAAATCGAGAGACCCGTGACTATGAGGTCAGTTCCTATAAGTTACATTGGTCATGTGCGAGGTGTTCGTGTCTCTTACGGGGATGTTTGGGGGCTGGTTTGGGTTTTCACCTTTTAACGGTTTGTTTTTAAGCCTAAGTGTTGATTTTTACAAATTATCGTTATATTCTTAAATAGGGAGTCCTGTGACTACACGGTTAGTTCCTACAAGATACATTGGTCCCGTGCGAGGTGTTCGTTCCTCTTACGGGTCCGTTAGTGGGCTGGTTTGGGTAGTCACCCTTTAACGACTTATTTTTAAGCCTAATCTTGATGTTTTAAAATTATCATCATATTGTCAAACTGAGAGACCCGTGACTACGCGGTCAGTTCCTACAAGTTACATTGCTCCCGTGTGAGGTGTCCGTGCCTCTTACGGGGACGTTTAGGGGTTGGTTTAGGTTTTCACCCTTTAACGGCTTGTTATTGAGTCTAAGTGTTGATTTTTACAAATTATCATCATATTCTCAAACTGGGAGACCCGTGACTATGCGGTCAGTTCCTACAAGTTACATTGGTCCCGTGCGAGGAGTTCGTGCCTCTTACGGGGACGTTTGGGGGCTGGTTTAGGTTTTCACCCTTTAACGGCTTGTTTTTATGCTGAAGTGTTAATTTCTGCAAATTATAATCATATTCTCAAATCGGGAGACCCGTGACTACGCGGTGAGTCCCTACAAGTTACATTGGTCCCGTGCGTGGTGTTCCTGCCTCTTACAGGGACATTTGGAGGTTGGTTCAGGTTTTCATCCTTTAATGGCTTATTTTTAAGCATAATATAGTTATTTTCAACTTGTCATCATATTCTCAAACCGAGAGAACCGTGACTACGCGGTCAGTTTCAACAAGTTACATTAGTCCTGTGCGAGGTGTTCGTGCCTCGTACGGGGACGTTTGGGGGCCGATTTGGGTTTTCACCCTTTTACGGCTTGCTTTTATGTCCAAGTGTTGAATTTTACAAATTATCATCATATTCTCTAACTGGGAGACCCGTGACTACGCGATCAGTTCCTACAAGTTACATTGGTCCTGTGCGAGGTGTTTGTATCTCTTACAGGGATGTTTGGGGGTTGGTTTGGGTTTTCACCTTTTAACGGCTTGTTTTTAAGCCTGTGTTGATTTTTACTAATTATTATCATATTCTTAAATATAGAGTCCCGTGACTAAGCGGTCAGTTCTTATAAGTTACATTGGCCCCGTGCGAGGTGTTCGTGCCCCTTACAGGTCTGTTAGGGGGCTGGTTTGGGTTGTCACCCTTTGACGGCTTATTTTTAAGCCTAATCAAGATATTTTTAAATTATCATCATATTCTCTAATCGAGAGACCCGTGATTAAGCGGTCAATTCCTACAAGTTACATTGGTCCCGTGCGAGGTGTTCGTGCCTCTAACGGGTCTATTTGGGGGATGGTTTAAGTTTTCACCCTTTAACGGCTTATTTTTAAGTCTAAGTGTTCATTTATGTAAATTATCATCATATTCTCAAACCGGGAGACCCGTGACTATGCCGTCAGTTCCTACAAGTTATATTTCACCTGTGCAAGGTGTTCGTGCCTCTTATGGGGATGTTAGTGGGCTGGTTTAGGTTTTCACCATTTAACGGCTTGTTTTTTAAGTCTAAGCGTTGAGTTTTTCAAATTATCAGTATATTCTCAAATCGAGAGACCCGTGACTAAACGGTAAGTTCCTACAAGTTACATTGGTCCTGTGTGAGGTGTTCGTGCCTCTTACGGGGACGTTTGGAGGATGGCTGAGGTTTTCACCCTTTAACAGCTTATTTTTAAGTCTACGTGTTGATTTTTTCAAATTATCGTCATATTTTCAAACCGGGAGACCCGTGACGACGCGGTCAGTTCCTACAAGTTACATTGGTCCTGTGCGAGGTGTCCGTGTCTCTTACGGGGACGTTTGGGGGCTGGTTTGGGTTTTCACCCTTTAACAGCTTGTTTTTAAGTCTAAGTGTTGATTTTTACAAATTATCATCATATTCTTAAATCAGGAGTCCCATGACTAGGCGGTCAGTTCCTAGAAGTTACATTGGTCCCGTGCGAGGTGCTCGTGCCTCTTACTGGTCCGTTTGGTGGCAATTTTGGGTTTTCACCCTTTAACGGCTTATTTTTAAGCCCAATATATATATTTTTAATCTATATATTTTAAAATTATTGTCATATTCTCAAACCAGGAGACCCGTGACTACGCGGCCAGTTCCTACAAGTTACATTGGTCCCGTGCGAGCAGTTCGTGCCTCTTATGGGTCTGTTAGAGGGATGGTTTAGGTTTTCCCCTTTAACAGATTATTTGTAAGTCTAAGTGTTGATGTTTCCAAATTATCGTCATATTCTCAAACCGAGAGACTCGGGACTACGCGGTCAGTTCCTACAAGTTACATTGGTTATGTGCGAGGTGTTCGTACCTCTTAGGGGGACATTTGGGGGATGGTTTAGGTTTTCACTCTTTAACGGCTTGTTTTTAAGCCTAATCATGATAGTTTTAAATTATCGTCATATTCTCAAACCGGGATAACCCTGACTACGCAGTCAGTTCCTACAAGTTACATTGGTCCCGTACGAGGTGTTCGTGCCTCTTACGGGGACGTTTGGGGGCTGGTTTAGGTTTTCACCCTTTAACGGCTTATTTTTATGTCTAAGTGTTGATTTGAGCAAATTATCATCATATTCTCAAATTGGGAGACCCGTGACTATGCGGTGAGTACCTACAAGTTACATTGGTCCCGTGCGAGGTGTCCGTGCCTTTTACGGGGACGTTTGGGGGCTGGTTTAGGTTTTCACCCTTTAACGGCTTATTTTTAAGTTTAAGCGTTGAGTTTTGCAAATTATCGTTATATTCTCAATTCGGGAGACTCGTGACTACACGGTGAGTTCCTACAAGTTACATTGGTCCCGTGTGAGGTGTCTGTGCCTCTTACGAGGATGTTTGGGGGATGGCTAAGGTTTTCACCCTTTAACGGCTTGTTTTTAAGTCTAAGTGTTGATTTTTGAAAATTATCGTCATATTTTCAAACCGGAAGACCCGTGACTACGCGGTCAGTTCCTACAAGTTACATTGGTCCTGTGCGAGGTGTCCGTGTCTCTTACAGGGACGTTTGGGGGCTGGTTTGGGTTTTCACCCTTTAACAGCTTATTTTTAATTCTAAGTGTTGATTTTTACAAATTATTGTCATATTCTTAAATCGGGAGTCCCGTGACTAGGCGGTCACTTCCTAGATGTTACATTGGTCCCGTTCGAGGTGTTCGTACCTCTTACTGGTCTGTTTGGGGACTGGTTTGGGTTTTCACCCTTTAACGGCTTATTTTTAAGCCTAATCTTGATATTTTTAATCTACATATTTTTAAAGTATCGTGATATTCTCAAACCAAGAAACCCGTCGTGACTACGTGGCCAGTTCCTACAAATTACATTGGTCCTGTGCGAGCAGTTCGTGCCTTTTATGGGTCCGTTAGAGGAATGGTTTAGGTTTTCCACCTTTAACGGGTTATTTCTAAGTCTATGTGTTGATGTTTGCAAATTATCGTTATATTCTCAAACCGGGAAACTCGGGACTACGCGGTCAGTTCCTACAAGTTATATTGGTCCTGTGCGAGGTGTTCGTGCCTCTTACGGGGATGTTTGGGGGACTATTTGGATTTTCACCCTTTAACAGCTTGTTTTTAAGCCTAATCTTGATAGTTTTAAATTATCGTCATATTCTCAAACCGGGAGAATCGTGACTACGCAGTCAGTTCCTACAAGTTACATTGGTCATGTGCGGGGTGTTCGTGCCTCTTACAGGGACTTTGGGGGCTGGTTTGGGTTTTCACCCTTTAACGACTTGTTTTTAAGTCTAAGCATTGATTTTTACAAATTATCATCATATTCTCAAATTTGGAGACCCGTGACTACGCGGTGAGTACCTACAAGTTACATTGGTCTCGTGCGAGTTGTTCGTACCTCTAATGGGGACGTTTGGGGGCTGATTTGGGTTTACACCCTTTAACGGCATATTTTTAAGCATAATCTAGATATTTTTAAATTATCGTCATATTCTCAAACCGAGAGACCTGTGACTACGCGATCAGTTCCTACAAGTTACATTGGTCCTGTGCGAGGTGTCCGTGTATTTTACGGGGATGTTTGGGGGCTGGTTTGGGTTTTCACCTTTAAAGGGCTTGTTTTTAAGCCTAAGTGTTAATTTTTACAAATTATCGTCATATTATTAAATCAGGAGTCCCGTGACTATGCGGTCAGTTCCTACAAGTTACATTGGTCCTGTCTGAGGTGTCCCTGTCTCTTACGGGGACGTTTGGGGGCTGGTTAGGGTTTTCACCCTTTAACGGCTTGTTTTTAAGTCTAAGTAATGATTTTTAAAAATTATCATCATATTCTTAAATCGAGAGTCCCGTGACTACGCGGTTAGTTCCCATAAGTTACATTGGTCCCGTGTTAGGTGTTCATGCCTCTTACGGGTCCGTTTGGGGGATGGATTAGGTCGGCTTATTTTTAAGTCTAAGCATTGATTTTTGCAAATTATTATCATATTCTCAAACCGAGAGACTCGTGACTACGCGGTCTGTTCCTACAAGTTACATTAGACTTGTGCGAGGTGTCCGTGCCTCTTACGGGGACGTTTGGAGGCTGGTGTAGGTTTTCACCCTTTAACGGATTATTTTTAAATCTTAGCATTGATTTTTGCAAATTATATTCATATTCTCAAACCGGGAGAGCCGTGACTATGCGGTGAGTTCCTAGAAGTTACATTGGTCCCGTGTGAGGTGTTTGTGCCTCTTATGGGGACGTTTGGGGGATGGCTTAGGTTTTCACCCTTTAACGGCTTATTTTTAAGTCTAAGTGTTGATTTTATCAAATTATCATCATATTTTCAAATCGGGAGATCCGTGACTACGCGGTCAGTTCCTATAAGTTACATTGGTCCTGCGTGAGGTGTCCTTGTCTCTTATGGGGAAGTTTGGGGGTTGGTTTGGGTTTTCACCCTTTAACAGCTTATTTTTAAGTCTAAGTGTTGATTTTTATAAATTATCATCATATTCTAAAATCTGGAGTCTCGTGACTAGGCGGTCAGTTCTTAGAAGTTACATTGGTCCCGTGCGAGGTGTTCGTGCCTCTTACGGGTTCGTTTGGGGACTGGTTGGGGTTTTCACCCTTTAACGGCTTGTTTTTAAGCCTAATCTTGATATTTTTAATCTACATATTTTCAAATTATAGTCATATTCTCAAACTAGGAGACCCGTGACTACGCGATCAGTTCCTACAAGTTACATTGGTCCCGTGCGAGCATTTCGTGCCTCTTACGGGTCCGTTAGAGGGATGGTTTAGGTTTTCCTCCTTTAACGGCTTGTTTCTAAGTCTAAGTGTTGATTTTGGCAAAATCATCATCATATTCTCAAACTGGGAGACCCAGGACTACGCGGCCAGTTCCTACAAGTTACATTGGTCCTGTGCGAGATGTTCGTGCCTCTTACGGGGACGTTTGAGGGCTGGTTTGGGTTTTCACCCTTTAACGGCTTATTTTTAAGCCTAATCTTGATAGTTTTACATTATTGTCATATTCTCAAACTGGAAGAACCGTGACTATGCAGTCAGTTCCAACAAGTTACATTGGTCCTGTGTGGGGTGTTCGTGCCTCTTACGGGGACGTTTGGGGGCTGGTTTGGGTTTTCACCCTTTAACGGCTTGTTTTTAAGTCTAAGCATTGATTTTTGCAAATTATCATCATATTCTCAAATTAGGAGACCCGTGGCTACACAGCGAGTACATACAAGTTACATTGGTCCCGTGCGAGGTGTCTGTGCCTCTTATGGAGACGTTTGGGACCTGGTTTGGGTTTACACCCTTTAACGGCTTATTTTTAAACATAATCTACATATTTTCAAATTATCGTCATACCCTCAAACCGGGAGAACCGTGACTACGCGGTCAGTTCCTACAAGTTACATAGGTCGTGTGCGAGGTGTCCGTGCCTCTAACGGAGACGTTTGGGAGCTGATTTGGGTTTTCACCCAATAACGGTTTGTTTTTATGACTAAGTGTTGATTTTTGATAATTATCGTCATATTCTCATACCGAGAGACCCGTGACTATGCGGTCAGTTCCTACAAGTTACATTGGTCATGTACGAGGTGTGCGTGTCTCTTACGGGGATGTTTGGGGGCTGGTTTGGGTTTTCACCTTTAAACGGCTTGTTTTTAAGCCTAAGTGTTGATTTTTACAAATTATTGTCATATTCTTAAATCGGGAGTCCCGTGACTACGCGGTCAGTCCTACAAGTTATATTGGTCCTCTGCGAGGTGTCCGTGTCTCTTACGGGGACGTTTGGGGGTTGGTTAGGGTTTTCACCCTTTAACGGCTTATTTTTAAGTCTTAGTTTTGATTTTTAAAAATTATCATCATATTCTTAAATCGGGAGTTCCGTGGCTACGCGGTTAGTTCCTACAAGTTACATTGGTCCCGTGCGAGTTGTTCGTGCCTATTACGGGTTCGTTTGGGGGATGGTTTTGGTTTTCACCCTTTAATGACTTATTTTTAAGCCTAATCGTTGATTTTTGCAAATTAATGTCATATTCTTAAATCGGGAGACTCGTGACTACGCGATCAGTTCCTACAAGTTACATTGGACCTGTGCGAGGTGTCCGTACCTCTTACGGGGACGTTTGGGGGCTGGTTTAGGTTTCCACCCTTTAACGGCTTGTTTTTAAATCTAAGCGTTGATTTTTGCAAATTATATTCATATTCTCAAACCGGGATACCCGTGATTACGCGGTGAATTCCTACAAGTTACATATTTCCCTTGTGAGGTGTTTGTGCCTCTTATGGGGACATTTGGGCGATGGCTTCGGTTTTCACCCTTTAACGGCTTGTTTTTAAGTTTAAGTGTTGATTTTTGCAAATTATCATCATATTTTCAAATCGGGACACCCGTGACTACGCGGTTAGTTCCTATAAGTTACATGGGTCCTGTACGAGGTGTTCGTGTCTCTTACATGGACGTTTGGGCCTGGTTTGGATTTTCCCCCTTGAACGGCTTCTTTTTAAGTTTAAGTGTTGATTTTTACAAATTTTTGTCATATTTTTAAATTGGGAGTCCCTTGACTACTCGATCAGTTCCTAGAAGCTACATTGGTCCCGTGCGAGGTGTTCGTGCCTCTTATGGGTCCGTTTGGGGGCTGGTTTGGGTTTTCACCCTATAACGGCTTGTTTTTAAGCCAAATCTTGATATTTTTAATCTAGATATTTTCAAATTGTCGTCATATTCTCAAATCAGGAGAACCATGACTGCGCGACTTGTTCCTACAAGTTATATTGGTCCCGTGCGAGCAGTTCGTGCCTCTTACGGGTCCGTTTGGGGGATGGTTTAGGCTTCTCCACTTTAACGGCTTGTTTTTAAGTCTAAGAGTTTATTTTTGAAAATTATCATCATATTCTCAAATTGGAAGACCCGTGACTACATGGTGAGTTCCTACAAGTCACACTAGTCCCGTGTGAGGTGTTCGTGCCTCTTATGGGGTCGTTTGAGGGATGGCTTAAGTTTTCACTCTTTAACGGCTTGTTTTTAAGTCTAAGTGCTGATTTTTTTCAAATTATCTTCATATTTTCAAATCGGGAGACCCGTGACTATATGGTCAGTTCCTACAAGTTACATCGGTCCTGTGCGAGGTGTCCGTGTCTCTTACGGGGACGTTTGGGGGCTGGTTTGGGTTTTCACCCTTTAACGGTTTGTTTTTAGTGTAAGTGTTGATTTTTATAAATTATAATCATATTCTTCATTTGGGAGTGCCGTGACTACGTGGCTAGTTCCTAGAAGTTATATTGGTCTCGTGCGAGGTGTTCGTGTCTCTTACGGGTCCGTTTGGGGGCTGGTTTGGGTTGTCACCCTTTAATGGCTGATTTTTAAGCCTAATCTGGATATTTTCAAATTATCGTCATATTCTCAAACCAGGAGACCCATGACTATGCAGTCAGTTCTGACAAGTTACATTGGTCCCGTATGAGGTGTTCGTGCCTCTTACGGGTCCGTTTTGGGGATGGTTTAGGTTTTCACGCTTTAACGGCTTATTTTTAAATCTAAGTATTGATTTTTGCAAATTATCGTCATATTCTCAAACAGGGAGACCCCTGACTACGCAGTCAGTTCCTACTAGTTACATTGGTCATGTGCGAGGTGTCCGTACCTCTTACGAGGACGTTTAGGGGTTGGTTTAGGTTTTCACCCTTTAACGGCTTATTTTTAAGTCTAAGCGTTGATTTTTGAAAATTATCGTCATATTCTCAAATTGAGAGAATCGTGACTATGCGGTGAGTTCCTACAAGTTACATTGGTCCCGTTTGAGGTATTTGTGCCTCTTACGGGGACGTTTGGGGGATGGCTTAGGTTTTCACCCTTTAACGGCTTATTTTTAAGCCTAAGTGTTGATTTTTGCAAATTATCATTATATTTTCAAACCGAGATACCCGTGACTACGCGATTATTTCCTACAAGTGACATTGGTCATGTGCGAGGTGTTCGTGTCTCTTATGGGGACATTTGGGGGCTCGTTAGGGTTTTCACCCTTTAACGACTTATTTTTAAGTCTAAATGTTGATTTTTATAAATTATCATCATATTCTTCAATCGGGAGTCCGTGACTATGCGGCTAGTTCCTAGAAGTTACATTGGTTCCATGCGAGGTGTTCGTGCCTCTTACGGGTCCGTTTGGGGACTGGTTTGGGTTTTCAACCTTTAACGGCTTATTTTTAAGCCTAATCTAGATATTTTCAAATGATTGTCATTTTCTCAAACCGGGAGACCCGTGACTATGCGGTCAGTTCCTAGAAGTTATATTGGTCCCGTACGAGGTGTTCATGCCTCTTACGGGTCCGTTTTAGGGATGTTTTAGGTTTTCACCCTTTAACGGCTTGTGTTTAAGTCTAAGTGTTAATTTTTGCAAATTATCATCATATTCTCAAATCGGGAGACTCCTGACTACGCGGTCAGTTCCTACTAGTTACATTGGTCATGTGCGAGGTGTCCGTACCTCTTACGGGGACGTTAGGAGGTTGGTTTTGGTTTTCACTCTTTAACGGATTATTTTTAAGTCTAAGCGTTGATTTTTTAAAATTATCATCATATTCTCAAATCGAGAGAACCGTGACTACGCGGTTAGTTCCTACAAGTTACATTGGTCCCGTGCGAGGTGTTCGTGCTATTATGGGTTCGTTTGGAGGATGGTTTTTGTTTTCTCCCTTTAACGGCTTGTTTTTAAGTCTAAGCGTTGATTTTTGCAAATTAATGTCATATTCTTAAATCGGGATACTCGTGACTACGCGATCAGTTCCTACAAGTTACATTGGTCCTGTGCGAGGTGTTCGTGTCTCTTACAGGGACGTTTGGGGGCTGGTTTGGGTTTTCACCCTTTAATAGCTTGTTTTTAAGTCTAAGTGTTGATTTTTACAAATTATTGTCATATTCTTAAATCGAGAGTCCCGTGACTAGGCGGTCAGTTCCTAGATGTTACATTGGTCCCGTGTGAGGTGTTCGTACCTCTTACTGGTCCGTTTGGGGACTGGTTTGGGTTTTCACCCTTTAACGGCTTGTTTTTACGCCTAATCTTGATATTTTTAATCTACATATTTTTAAAGTATCGTCATATTCTCATACCAGGAAACCCGTCGTGACTACGCGGCCAGTTCCTACTAGTTACATTGGTCTGGTGCGAGCAATTCGTGCCTCTTATGGGTCCTTTAGAGGGATGGTTTAGGTTTTCCCCCTTTAATGGGTTATTTTTAAGTCTATGTGTTGATGTTTGCAAATTATTGTTATATTCTCAAATCGGGAGACTCGGGACTATGCGGTCAGTTCCTACAAGTTATATTAGTCCTGTGCGAGGTGTTCGTGCCTCTTACGGGGATGTTTGGGGGATGGTTTGGATTTTCACCCTTTAACAGCTTGTTTTTAAGCCTAATCTTGATAGTTTTAAATTATCGTCATATTCTCAAACCGGGAGAATCGTGACTACGCAGGCAGTTCCTACAAGTTACATTGGTCATGTGCGGGGTGTCCGTGCCTCTTACGGGGACTTTGGGGGCTGGTTTGGGTTTTCACCCTTTAACGACTTGTTTTTAAGTCTAAGCATTGATTTTTGCAAATTATCATCATATTCTCAAATTTGGAGACCCGTGACTACGCGGTGAGTACCTACAAGTTACATTGGTCCCGTGCGAGTTGTCCGTACCTCTTATGGGGACGTTTGGGGGCTGATTTGGGTTTACACCCTTTAACGGCTTATTTTTAAGCATAATCTAGATATTTTCAAATTATCGTCATATTCTCAAACCGAGAGACCTGTGACTACGCGATCAGTTCCTACAAGTTACATTGGTCCTGTGCGAGGTTTTCATGTCTTTTACGGGGATGTTTGGGGGCTGGTTTGGGTTTTTACCTTTAAAGGGCTTGTTTTTAAGCCTAAGAGTTAATTTTTACAAATTATCGTCATATTATTAAATCGGGAGTCCCGTGACTATGCGGTCAGTTCCTACAAGTTACATTGGTCCTGTCTGAGGTGTCCGTGTCTCTTACGGGGACGTTTGGGGGCTGGTTAGGGTTTTCACCCTTTAACGGCTTGTTTTTAAGTCTAAGTGTTGATTTTTAAAAATTATCATCATATTCTTAAATCGAGAGTCCCGTGACTATGCGGTTAGTTCCCACAAGTTATATTGGTCCGGTGCGAGGTGTTCATGCCTCTTACGGGGCCGTTTGGGGGATGGATTAGGTCGGCTTATTTTTAAGTCTAAGCATTGATTTTTGCAAATTATTGTCATATTCTCAAACCGAGAGACTCGTGACTACGCGGTCTACTCCTACAAGCTACATTAGACCTGTGCGAGGTGTCCGTTCCTCTTACGGAGACGTTTGGAGGCTGGTGTAGGTTTTCACCCTTTAACGGATTATTTTTAAGTCTTAGCATTGATTTTTGCAAATTATATTCATATTCTCAAACCGGGAGACCCGTGACTATGCGGTGAGTTGCTAGAAGTTACATTGGTCCCGTGTGAGGTGTTTGTGCCTCTTATGGGGACGTTTGGGGGATGGCTTAGGTTTTCACCCTTTAACGGCTTATTTTTAAGTCTAAGTGTTGATTTTATCAAATTATCATCATATTTTCAAATCGGGAGATCCGTGACTACGCGGTCAGTTCCTATAAGTTACATTGGTCCTGCGTGAGGTGTCCCTGTCTCTTACGGGGTAGTTTGGGGGTTGGTTTGGATTTTCACTCTTTAACAGCTTGTTTTTAAGTCTAAGTGTTGATTTTTATAAATTATCATCATATTCTAAAATCTGGAGTCTCGTGACTAGGCGGTCAGTTCTTAGAAGTTACATTGGTCCCGTGCGAGGAGTTCGTGCCTCTTACGGGTTCATTTGAGGGCTGGTTGGGGTTTTCACCCTTTAACGGCTTGTTTTTAAGCCTAATCTTGATATTTTTAATCTACATATATTCAAATTATCGTAATATTCTCAAACTAGGAGACCCGTGACTACGCGGTCAGTTCCTACAAGTTACATTGGTCCCGTGCGAGCATTTCGTGCCTCTTACGGGTCCGTTAGAGGGATGGTTTCGGTGTTCCCCCTTTAACGGCTTGTTTCTAAGTCTAAGTGTTGATTTTGGCAAAATCATCATCATATTCTCAAACTGGGAGACCCAGGACTACGCGGCCAGTTCCTACAAGTTACATTGGTCCTGTGCGAGGTGTTCGTGCCTCTTACGGGGATGTTTGGGGGCTGGTTTGGGTTTTCACCCTTTAACGGCTTATTTTTAAGCCTAATCTTGATAGTTTTACATTATTGTCATATTCTTAAACTGGAAGAACCGTGACTATGCAGTCAGTTCCAACAAGTTACATTGGTCCTGTGTGGGGTGTTCGTGCCTCTTACGGGGACGTTTGGGGGTTGGTTTGGGTTTTCACCCTGTAACGGCTTGTTTTTAAGTCTAAGCATTGATTTTTGTAAATTATCATCATATTCTCAAATTGGGAGACCCATGGCTACGCGGTGAGTACATACAAGTTACATTGGTCCCGTGCGAGGTGTCCGTGCCTCTTATGGAGACGTTTGGGACCTGGTTTGGGTTTACACCCTTTAACGGCTTATTTTTAAGCATAATCTAAATATTTCAAATTATCGTCATACCCTCAAACCGGGAGAACCGTGACTACGCGATCAGTTCCTACAAGTTACTTAGGTCGTGTGCGAGGTTTTCGTGCCTCTTACGGGGACGTTTGGGGGCTGATTTGGGTTTTCATCCAATAACGGTTTGTTTTTATGACTAAGTGTTGATTTTTGATAATTATCGTCATATTCTCAAATCGAGAGACACGTGACTACGCGGTCAGTTCCTACAAGTTACATTGGTCATGTGCGAGGTGTGCGTGCCTCTTACGGGGATGTTTGGGGGTTGGTTTGGGTTTTCACCTTTAAACGGTTTGTTTTTTAGCCTAAGTGTTGATTTTTACAAATTATTGTCATATTCTTAAATCGGGAGTCCCGTGACTACGCGGTCAGTCCTACAAGTTATATTGGTCCTCTGCAAGGTGTCCGTGTCTCTTACGGGGACGTTTGGGGGTTGGTTAGGGTTTTCACCCTTTAACGGCTTATTTTTAAGTCTTAGTGTTGATTTTTAAAAATTATCATCATATTCTTAAATTGGGAGTTTCGTGGCTACGTGGTTAGTTCCTACAAGTTACATTGGTCCCGTGCGAGCTGTTCGTGCCTATTACGGGTTCGTTTGGGGGATGGTTTTGGTTTTCACCCTTTAACGGCTTATTTTTAAGTCTAAGCGTTGATTTTTGCAAATTAATGTCATATTCTTAAATCGGGAGACTCGTGACTACGCGATCAGTTCCTACAAGTTACATTGGACCTGTGCGAGGTGTTCGTGCCTCTTACGGGGACGTTTGGGGGCTGGTTTAGGTTTCCACCCCTTAACGGCTTATTTTTAAGTCTAAGCGTTGATTTTTGCAAATTATATTCATATTCTCAAACCGGGATACCCGTGATTACGCGGTGAATTCCTACAAGTTACATTGTTCCCCTGTGAGGTGTTTGTGCCTCTTATGGGGACATTTGGGCGATGGCTTCGGTTTTCACCCTTTAACGGCTTGTTTTTAAGTCTAAGTGTTGATTTTTGCAAATTATCATCATATTTTCAAATCGGGACACCCGTGACTACGCGGTCAGTTTCTATAAGTTACATTGGTCCTGTACGAGGTGTCCGTGTCTCTTACATGGACGTTTGGGCCTGGTTTGGATTTTCCCCCTTGAACGGCTTCTTTTTAAGTTTAAGTGTTGATTTTTACAAATTTTTGTCATATTTTTAAATTGGGAGTCCCTTGACTACTCGGTCAGTTCCTAGAAGCTACATTGGTCCCGTGCTAGGTGTTCGTGCCTCTTATGGGTCCGTTTGGGGGCTGGTTTGGGTTTTCACCCTATAACGGCTTGTTTTTAAGCCAAATCTTGATATTTTTAATCTAGATATTTTCAAATTATCGTCATATTCTCAAATTGGGAGAACCATGACTGCGCGACTTGTTCCTACAAGTTATATTGGTCCCGTGCGAGCAGTTCGTGCCTCTTACGGGTCCGTTTGGGGGATTGTTTAGGTTTCTCCACTTTAATGGCTTGTTTTTAAGTCTAAGAGTTGATTTTTGAAAATTATCATCATATTCTCAAATTGGGAGACCCGTGACTACATGGTGAGTTCCTACAAGTCACACTAGTCCCGTGTGAGGTGTTCGTGCCTCTTATGGGGACGTTTGAGGGATGGCTTAAGTTTTCACCCTTTAAGGGCTTGTTTTTAAGTCTAAGTGTTGATTTTTTTCCAATTATCATCATATTTTCAAATCGGGAGACCCGTGACTATAAGGTCAGTTCCTACAAGTTACATTGGTCCTGTGCGAGGTGTCCGTGTCTCTTACGGGGACGTTTGGGGGCTGGTTTGGGTTTTCACCCTTTAACGGTTTGTTTTTAGTGTAAGTGTTGATTTTTATAAATTATCATCATATTCTTCATTTGGGAGTGCCGTGACTACGTGGCTAGTTCCTAAAAGTTATATTGGTCCCGTGCGAGGTGTTCGTGTCTCTTACGGGTCCGTTTGGGGGCTGGTTTGGGTTGTCACCCTTTAACGGATTATTTTTAAGCCTAATCTGGATATTTTTAAATTATCGTCATATTCTCAAACCAGGAGACCCACGACTATGCTGTCAGTTCTGACAAGTTACATTAGTCCCGTATGAGGTGTTCGTGCCTCTTACAGGTCCGTTTTGGGGATGGTTTAGGTTTTCACGCTTTAACGGCTTATTTTTAAGTCTAAGTATTGATTTTTGCAAATTATTGTCATATTCTCAAACTGGGAGACCCCTGACTACGCGGTCAGTTCCTACTAGTTACACTGGTCATGTGCGAGGTGTCCGTACCTCTTACGAGGACGTTTCGGGGTTGGTTTAAGTTTTCACCCTTTAACGGCTTATTTTTAAGTCTAAGCGTTGATTTTTGAAATTTATCGTCATATTCTCAAATTGAGAGAATCGTGACTACGCGGTGAGTTCCTACAAGTTACATTGGTCCCGTTTGAGGTATTCGTGCCTCTTACGGGGACGTTTGGGGGATGGCTTAGGTTTTCACCCTTTAACGGCTTGTTTTTAAATCTAAGTGTTGATTTTTGCAAATTTTCATTATATTTTCAAACCGCGATACCCGTGACTATGCGGTCATTTCCTACAAGTGACATTGGTCATGTGCGAGGTGTCCGTGTCTCTTATGGGGACATTTGGGGGCTCGTTAGGGTTTTCACCCTTTAACGGCTTATTTTGAAGTCTAAATGTTGATTTTTATAAATTATCATCATATTCTTCAATCGGGAGTCCGTGACTACGCGGCTAGTTCCTAGAAGTTACATTGGTTCCGTGCGAGGTGTTCGTGCCTTTTACGGGTCCGTTTGGGGGCTGGTTTCGATTTTCAACCTTTAACGGCTTATTTTTAAGCCTAATCTAGATATTTTCGAATGATTGTCATTTTCTCAAACCGGGAGACCCGTGACTATGCGGTCAGTTCCTACAAGTTACATTGGTCCCGTACGAGGTGTTCGTGCCTCTTACGGGTCCGTTTTAGGGATGTTTTAGGTTTTCACCCTTTAACGGCTTGTGTTTAAGTCTAAGTGTTGATTTTTGCAAATTATCATCATATTCTCAAACCGGGAGACCCCTGACTACGCGGTCAGTTCCTACTAGTTACATTGGTCATGTGCGAGGTGTCCGTACCTCTTACGGGGACGTTTGGGGGTTGGTTTTGGTTTTCACTCTTTAACGGATTATTTTTAAGTCTAAGCGTTGATTTTTGAAAATTATCATCATATTCTCAAATCGAGAGAACCGTGACTACGCAGTGATTTCCTACAAGTTACGTTGATCCCGTGTGAGGTATTCGTGCCTTTTACGGGGACGTTTGGGGGATGGCTTAGATTTTCACCCTTTAACGGCTTGTTTTTAAGTCTAAGTGTTAATTTTTGCTAATTTTCATCATATTTTCAAACCGGGATACCCGTGACTACGCGGTCATTTCCTATAAGTGACATTAGTCCTGTGCGTGGTGTCCGTGTCTCTTACAGGGATATTTGGGGGCTAGTTTGGGTTTTCACCCTTTAACGGCTTGTTTTTAGTGTAAGTGTTGATTTTTATAAACTATCATCATATTCTTCATTTGGGAGTGTCGTGACTACGCGGCTAGTTCCTAGAAGTTACATTGGTTCCGTGCGAGGTGTTCGTGCCTCTTACGGGTCCGTTTGGGGGTTGGTTTGGATTTTCACCCATTAACGGCTTGTTTTTAAGCCTAATCTTGATAGTTTTAAATTATCGTCATATTCGCAAACTGGGAGAACCGTGACTACGAGGTTAGTTCCTACGGGTTACACTGGTCCTGTGCGAGGTCTCCGTGTCTCTTATGAGGCCGTTTGGGGGTTGGTTTGGTTTTTCACACTTTAACGGCTTGTTTTTAAGTCTAAGTGTTGATTTTTACAAATTATCGCCATATTCTTAAATCGAGAGTTCCGTGACTACGTGATGAGTTCCTACAAGTTACATTGGTCCCGTGTGAGGTGTTTGTGCCTCTTACGGGTCCGTTTGGGGGCTGGTTTGGGTTGTCACCCTTTAACGGCTCGTTTTTAAGCCTAATCTAGATATTTTCCAATTATCATCATATTCTCAAATCGGGAGACCCGTGACTACGTGGTCAGTTCCTATAAGTTGCATTGGTCCTGTGCGAGGTGTTCGTGCCTCTTACGGGTCCATTTTGGGGATGGTTTTGGTTTTCACCCTTCAACAGCTTGTTTTTAAGTCTAAGTGTTTAATTTTGCTAATTATCGTCATATTCTCAAACCGAGAGCCCCGTGACTACGCGGTCAGTTCCTACTAGTTACATTGGTCCTGTGCGTGGTGTTCGGGCCTCATACGGGGACGTTTGGGGGCTGGTTTGAGTTTTCACCCTTTAACGGCTTATTTTTAAGTCTAAGCGTTGATTTTTGCAAATTATCATCATATTCTCAAATCAGAAGACCCTTGACTACACGGTGAGTTCCTACAAGTTACATTGGACCCGTGTGAGGTGTTCGTGCCTCTTACGGGGACGTTTGGAGCTGGTTTGGGTTTTCACCCTTTAACGACTTATTTTTAAGCATAATCTAGATATTTTCAAATTATCTTCATATTCTCAAACGGGGATAAGCGTGACTACGCGATCAGTTCCTACAAGTTACATTGGTCGTGTGCGAGGTTACGTGCCTCTTACGGGGACGTTTGGGGGATAGTTTGGGTTTTCACCCTTTAACAGCTTGTTTTTATGTCTAATGTTGATTTTTTGCAAATTATCCTCTTATTCTCAAACCGTAAGACACGTGACTACGCGGCTAGTTCCTAGAAGTTACATTGGTTCCGTGCGAGGTGTCCGTGCCTCTTACAGGTCCGTTTGGGAGTTGGTTTGGGTTTTCACCCTTTAACGGCTTGTTTTTAAGCCTAATCTTAATAGTTTTAAATTATCGTCATACTCTCAAACAGGGAGAACCTTGACTACGAGGTCAGTTCCTACGGGTTACATTGGTCATATGCGAGGTGTCCTTGCCTCTTACGGGGATATTTGGGGGCTGGTTTGTGTTTTCACCCTCTAACGGCTTGTTATTAAGTCTAAGTGTATATTTTTACAAATTATCATCATATTCTCAAACTGGGAGACCCGTGAGTACGCGGTCAGTTCCTACAAGTTAAATTGGTCATGTGCACGGTGTCCGTGTCTCTTACGGGGACGTTTGGAGGTTGGTTTGGGTTTTCACACTTTAACGGCTTGTTTTTAAGTCTAAGTGTTAATTTTTACGAATTATCGCCATATTCTTAAATCGAGAGTTCCGTGACTATGCGATCAGTTCCTACAAGTTACATTGGTCCCGTATGAGGTGTTCGTGCCTCTTACGGGTCCATTTGGGGGCTAGTTTGGGTTGTCACCCTTTAACGGATTGTTTTTAAGCCTAATCTAGATATTTTCAAATTATCGTCATATTCTCAAACCGGGAGACCCGTGACTACGCGGTCAGTTCCTATAAGTTACATTGGTCCCGTGCGAGGTGTTCGTGACTCTTACGGGTTCGTTTTAGGGATGGTTTAGGTTTTCGCCCTTCAACAACTTGTTTTTAAGTCTAAGTGTTGATTTTTGTAAATTTCGTCATATTCTCAAACCGGGAGACCCGAGACTACGCGGTCAAATCCTATTAGTTACATTGGTCCTGTGCGTGGTGTCCGAGCCTCAAACGGGGACGTTTTGGGGCTGGTTTGAGTTTTCACCCTTTAACGGCTTATTTTTTAAGTCTAAGCGTTGATTTTTTCAAATTATCATCATATTCTCAAATCGGGAGACCCCTGACTACGCGGTGAGTTCCTAAAAATTACATTGATCTCGTGCGAGGTGTTCGTGCCTCTTACGGGGACGTTTGGGAGCTTGTTTGTGTTTTCACCCTTTAACGGCTTATTTTTAAGCGTAATATAGATATTTTCAAATTATCATCATATTCTCAAACCGGGAGAAGCGTGACTACGCGATCAGTTCCTACAAGTTACATTGGTTCTGTGCGAGGTGTCGGTGCTGCTTACGGGGATGTTTGGGGGTTAGTTTGGGTTTTCACCCTTTAATGGCTTGTTTTTATGTTTAATGTTGATTTTCAGAAATTATCCTCATATTCTCAAATCGGAAGACCCGTGACTACGCGATCAGTTCCTACAAGTTAGATTAGTCCCGTGCGAGGTGTTTGTGCCTCTTACAGGTTCGTTAGGGGGCTGGTTTGGGTTGTCACCCTTTAACGGCTTATTTTTAAGCATAATCTGGATATTTTCAAATTATAGTCATATTCTCAAATCGACAGACCCGTGACTTCGCGGTCAGCTCCTATAAGTTACATTGATCCCGTACGAGGTGTCAGTGCCTCTTACGGGTCCCTTTGGGGATGGTTTAGGTTTTCACCCTTTAACGGCTTGTTTTTAAGTCTAAGTGTTAACTTTTGCAAATTATCATCATATTCTCAAACTGGGAGACCCGTGACTACGCGATAAGTTCCTACCAGGTACATTGGACCTGTGCGAGGTGTCCGTGCCTCTTACGGGGATGTTGGGGGGCTGGTTTAGGTATTCACCGTTTAACGGCTTGTTTTTAAGTCTAAGGGTTTATTTTTGCAAATTATCATTATATTCTCAAATTTGAAGACCTGTGACTACACGGTGAGTTCCTACAAGTTACATTGGTCCCGTGCGAGGTGTTCGTGCCTCTTACGGGGACGTTTGGGGGATGGCATAGGTTTTCACCCTTTAACGGCTTATTTTAATTCTAAGTGTTGATTTTTGTAAATTTTTGTCATATTTTCAAATCGAAAGACCCGTGACTACACGGTCAGTTCCTACAAGTTACATTGGTCCTGTGCGAGGTATCCGTGTCTCTTACGGGGATGTTTGGGGGTTGGTTTGGGTTTTCTCCTTTTAACGGCTTGTTTTTAAGCCTAAGTGTTAATTTTTACAAATCATCGTCATATTCTTAAATCGGGAGTCCTGTGACTACACAGTTAGTTCTTACAAGTTACATTGGTCCAGTGCGAGGTGTTCATGCCTCTTACGGGTCCGTTAGGGGGCTGGTTTGGGCTGTCATCCTTTAACGGCTTATTTTTAAGCCTAATCTAGATATTTTCAAATTATCGTCATATTCTCAAATCGGGACAACCGTGACTACGAGGTCAGTTCCTACGGGTTACATTGGTCCTATGCGAGGTGTCCTTGCCTCTTACGGGGACATTTGGGGGTTGGTTTGGGTTTTCACCCTTTAAAGGGTTGTTATTAAGTCTAAGCATTGCGTTTTGAAAATTATCGTCATATTCTCAAACCGAGAGACCCCTGACTACGCGGTGGGTTCCTACAAGTTACATTGGTCCCGTGCGAGGTGTTCGTGCCTCTTACGGGGACGTTTGGGAGCTGGTTTGGGTTTTCACCCTTTAACGGCTTATTTTTAAGCATAATCTAGATATTTTCAAATTATCATCATATTCTCAAACCGGGAGAAGGGTGACTACGCGGTCAGTTCCTACAAGTTACATTGGTCCTGTGCGAGGTGTCCGTGCGTCTTACGGGGATGTTTGAGGGCTTGTTTGGGTTTTCAGCCTTTAACGGCTTGTTTTTATGTCTAACTGTTGATTTTTGCAAATTATCCTCATATTCTCAAATCGGGAGACCCGTGACTACGCGGTCAGTTCCTAAAAGTTACATTGGTCCTGTGCGAGGTGTCTGTGTCTCTTACGGGGATGTTTGGGGGCTGGTTTCGGTTTTCACCTTTTAACGGCTTGTTTTAAAGCCTAAGTGTTGGTTTTTAAAAATTATCGTCATATTCTTAAATCGGGAGTCCCGTGACTACGCGGTCAGTTCTTACAAGTTACATTTGTCCCGTGCGAGGTGTTCGTGCCACTTACGGGTCCGTTTGGGGGCTGGTTAAGGTTGCCACCCTTTAACGGGTTGCTTTTAAGCCTAATCTAGATCATTTCAAATTATCATCATATTCTCAAACCGAGAGACCCGTGACTACGCGGTTAGTTCCTACAAGTTACATTAGTCCCGTGTGAGGTGTTCGTGCCTCTTACGGGTTCGTTTGGGGGATGATTTAGGTTTTCACCCTTTAACGGCTTATTTTTAAGTCTAAGTGTTGATTTTTCAAATTATCGTTATATTCTCAAATCGAGAGATCCGTAACTACGCGGTCAGTTCCTACAAGTACATTGGACCTGTGCGAGGTGTCCGTGCCTCTTACGGGGATGTTAAGGGATTGGTTTATATTTTCACCCTTTAACGGCTTATTATTAAGTCTAAGGGTTTATTTTTGCAAATTATTCTTTATATTCTCTAATTGGGAGACCCGTGACTACACGGTGAGTTCTTACAAGTTACATTGGTCTCGTGTGAGGTGTTCGTGCCTCTTACGGAGACGTTTGGGGGATGGTTGAGGCTTTCACCCTTTAACGGCTTATTTTTAAGTCTAAGCGTTGATTATTACAAATTAACGTCATTTTTTCAAACTGGGAGACCCGTGACTACGCGGTCAGTTCCTACAAGTTACATTGGTCCTGTGCGAGGTGTCCGTGTCTCTTACGGGTATGTTTTGGGGCTGGTTTGGGTTTTCACCTTTTAACGGATTGTTTTTAAGCCTAAGTGTTGATTTTTATAAATTATCCTCATATTCTAAAATCGGGAGTGCTGTGACTACGCGGTCAGTTCTTACAAGTTACAATTGTCCAGTGCGAGGTGTTCGTGCCTCTTACAGGTCCGTTAGGGGGTTGGTTTGGGTTGTCACCCTTTAACAGCTTATTTTTTAGCCTAATCTAGATATTTTCAAATTATCGTCATATTCTCAAATCGGGAGACCCGTGACTATGCGGTCAGTTCTTACAAGTTACATTGGTCCCGTACGAGGTGTTCGTGCCTCTTACGGGTCCGTTTTGGGGATGGTTTAGGTTTTCACCCTTTAACGGCTTGTTTTTAAGTCAAAGTGTTGATTTTTGCAAATTATCCTCATATTCTCAAATCGGGAGACCCGTGACTACGCGGTCAGTTCCTACTAGTTACATTGGTCATGTGTGAGGTGTTCGTACCTCTTACAGGGACATTTGGGGGCTGGTTTAGGTTTTCATCCCTTAACGGCTTGTTTTTAAATTTAAGCGTTAATTTTTGCAAATTGTCATCATATTCTCAAATCGAGAGACCCGTGACTACGCGGTAAGTTCCTACAAGTTACATTGGTCCCGTGTGAGGTATTCGTGCCTCTTACGGGGACGTTTGGGGGATGCCTTAGGTTTTCACCCTTTAACGGCTTGTTTTTAAGTCTAAGTGTTGATTTTTGCAAATTATCGTCATATTTTCAAATTGGGATACCCCTGAATATGCGGTCAGTTCCTACAAGTGACATTGGTCCTGTGCGAGGTGTCCGTGTCTCTTATGGGGACATTTGGGAGTTAGTTTGGGTTTTCACCCTTTAACGGCTTGCTTTTTAGTCTAAGTGTTGATTTTTACCAATTATCATCATATTCTTAAATTGGGAGTCCCGTGACTATTCGGTTAGTTCCTAAAACTTGCATTGGTTCCGTGCGAGGTGTTCGTGCCTCTTAGGGGTCCATTTGGGGGCTGGTTTGGGTTTTTAACCTTTAACGGCTTGTTTTTAAGCCTAATCTTGATAGTTTTAAATTATCGTCATATTCTCAAACCGGGAGAACCGTCACTACGCGGTCAGTTCCTATGAGTTACATTAGTCCTGTGCGAGGTGTCCGTGCCTCTTACGGGGACATTTGGGGGCTGGTTTGGGTTTTCTCCCTTTAACGGCTTATTTTTAAGTCTAAGTGTTAATTTTTATAAATTATCATCATATTCTCAAATCGGGAGACCCGTGACTACGCGGTCAGTTCCTACAAGTTAAATTGGTCCTGTGCGAGGTGTCCGTCTCTCTTACAAGGACGTTTGGGGGTTGATTTGGGTTTTCACACTTTAATGACTTGTTTTTAAGTCTAAGTGTTGATTATTACAAATTATCTCCATATTCTTAAATCGGGTGTTCCGTGACTACGCGATCAGTTTCTACAAGTTACATTGGTCCCGTGCGAGGTGTTCTTGCCTCTTACGGGTCCGTTTGGGGGCTGGTTTGAGTTGTCACCCTTTCACGGCTTATTTTTAAGCCTAATCTAGATATTTTCAAATTATCGTCATATTCTCAAATCGAGAGACACGTGACTACGCGGTCAACTCCTACAAGTTACATTGGTCCCGTGAGAGGTGTTCGTACCTCTTACGGGTCCGTTTCGGGGATGGTTTAGGCTTTCACCCTTTAACGACTTATTTTTAAGTCTAACTGTTATTTTTTGCAAATTATCATCCTATTCTCAAGTCGGGAGATCCGTGACTACACGGTCAAATCCTACTAGTTAAATTGGTCCTGTGCGTGGTGTCCGTGCCTCTAAAGGGGATGTTTGGGGGCTGATTTGGGTTTTCACACTTTAACGGATTTTTTTAAGCCTAAGCATTGATTTTTGCAAATTATCATCATATTCTCAAACCGAGAGACCCCTGACTACGCGGTGAGCTCCCACAAGTTACATTGGTCCCGTGCGAGGAGTTCGTGCCTCTTACGGGGACGTTTGGGAGCTGGTTTGGATTTGCACCCTTTAACGGCTTATTTTTAAGCATAATCTAGATGTTTTCAAATTATCGTCATATTCTCAAACCGGGAGAAGCGTGACTATGCGGTCAGTTCCTACGAGTTACATTGGTCCTGTGCAAGGTGTCCGTGCCTCTTACGGGGATGTTTGGGGGCTAGTTTGGGTTTTCACCCTTTAACGGCTTATTTTTAGGTCTAAGTGTTAATTTTCGCAAATCACCCTCATATTCTCAAACCGGGAGACCCGTGACTACGCGGTCAGTTCCTACAAGTTACATTGGTCCTATGCGAGGTGTCCGTGTCTCTTACGGGGATGTTTGGGGGCTGATTTGAGTTTTCACCTTTTAACGGCTTGTTTTTAATCCTAAGAGTTGATTTTTACAAATTATCATCATATTATTAAATCGGGAGTCCCGTGACTACGCGATCAGATCCTATAAGTTACATTGGCCCCGTGCGAGTGTTCGTGCCTCTTACGGGTACGTTTGGGGGCTGGTTTGGGTTGTCACCCTTCAACGGCTTGTTTTTAAGCCTAATCTAGATATTTTATAATTATCGTCATATTCTCAAACCGAGAGACCCGTGACTACGCGGTCAGTTCTTACAAGTTACATTGGTCCCGTGCGAGGTGTTCGTGCCTCTTACGGGTCCGTTTGGGTGATGGTTTAGGTTTTCACCCTCTAACGGCTTGTTTTTAAGTTTAAGTGATGATTTTTGTAAATTATCATCATATTCTCAAATCGGGAGACCCGTGACTACGCGGTCAGTTCCTATAAGGTACATTGGACCTGTGCAAGGTGTTCGTGCCTCGTACGGGGATGTTAGGGGTTGGTTTAGGTTTTCACCCTTTAACGGCTTGTTTTTAGGTCTAAGGGTTTATTTTTGCAAATTATCATTATATTCTCAAATTGGGAGACCCATGACTACACGGTGAGTTCCTACAATTTACATTGGTCCCGTGTGAGGTGTTAGTGCCTCTTTCGGGAACGTTTGGGGGATGGCTTAGGTGTTCACCCTTTAACGGCTTGTTTTTAGGTCTAAGCGTTGATTTTCTCAAATTATCATCATATTTTAAAATCGAGAGACCCGTGACTATGCGGTCAGTTCCTATAAGTTACATTGGTCCTATGCGAGGTGTCCGTGTCTCTTACGGGGATGTTTCGGGACTGGTTCGGGTTTTCACCTTTTAACGGCTTGGTTTTAATCCTAAGTGTTGATTTTTACAAATTATCGTTATATTCTTAAATCGGGAGTCCTGTGACTACGCGGTCAGTTCCTATAAGATACATTGGTCCCGTGTGAGGTGTTCGTTCCTCTTACGGGTCCGTTAGTGGGTTGGTTTGGGTAGTCACCCTTTAACGGCTTATTTTTAAGCCTAATCTAGATGTTTTAAAATTATCGTCATATTGTCAAACCGAGAGACCCGTGACTACGCGGTCAGTTCCTATAAGTTACATTGGTCCCATGCGACGTTTTCGTGCTTCTAGCGGGTCCGTTTTGGGGATGGTTTGGGTTTTCACCCTTTAACGGCTTGTTTTTAAGTCTAAGTGTTAATTTTTGAAAATTATCGTCATATTCTCAAATTGGGAGACCCGTGACTACGCGGTCAGTTCCTACTAGTTACATTGGTCCTATGCATGGTTTTCGTGCCTCTTACGGGGCCGTTTGGGGGCTGGTTTGGGTTTTCACCCTTTAACGGCTTATTTTTATGTCTAAGCGTTGATTTTTGCAAATTATACTCATATTCTCAAATCGGGAGACTCGTGACTATGCGGTCAGTTCCTACGAGTTACATTGGTCCTGTGCGAGGTGTTCGTGTCTCTTACGGGGATGTTTGGAGGCTGATTTGGGTTTTCACCTTTTAACGGCTTATTTTTAAGCCTAAGTATTGATTTTTTCAAATTATCATCATATTCTTAAATTGGGAGTCCCGTGACTACACGGTCATTTCTTACAAGTCACAATGGTCCCGTTCGAGGTGTTCGTGCCTCTTACGGGTCTGTTAGGCGGTTGGTTTGGGTTGTCACCCTTGAAAGGCTTGTTTTTAAGCCTAATCTATATGTTTTCAAATTATCATCATATTCTCAAACTAAGAGACCCGTGACTACGTGATCAGTTCCTACAAGTTACATTGGTCCCGTGCGAGATGTTCGTGCCTCTTACGGGTCCATTTGGGGGATGGTTTGCGTCTTCACCCTTTAACGACTTATTTTTAAGTCTAAGTGTTGATTTTTGTAAATTATCGTCATATTCTCAAACCAGGAGACCCGTGACTACGCGATCAGTTCCTACAAGGTACATTGGACCTCTGTGAGGTGTCCGTGCCTCTTACGGGGATGTTAGGGGGCTGGTTTAGGTTCTCACCCTTTAACGGCTTGTTTTTAAGTCTAAGGGTTTATTTTTGCAAATTACCGTTATATTCTCAAATATGGAGACCCGTGACTACACGATGAGTTCTTACATGTTACATTGGTCCCATGTGAGGTGTTCGTGCCTCTTACGGGGATGTTTGGGGGATGGCTTAGTTTTTCACCGTTTAACGGCTTGTTTTTAAGTCTAAGTGTTGATTTTTGCAAATTATCGTCATATTTTCAAACCATGAGATCCGTGACTATGCGGTTAGTTCCTACAAGTTTCATTGGTCTTGTGCGAGGTGCTCGTGCCTCTTACGGGTCCGTTAGGGGGATGGTTTAGGTTTTCCCCCTTTAACGGCTTGTTTCTAAGTCTAAGTGTTGATTTTTGCAAATTATCGTCATATTCTCAAACCGAGAGACCCGTGACTACGCGTTCAGATCCTATAAGTTACATTGGTCCTGTGAGAGGTATCCGTGCCTCTTACGGGGGTGTTTGGGGGCTGGTTTGGGTTTTCACCCTTTAACGGCTGGTTTTTAAGCCTAATCTAGATAGTTTTAAGTTATTGTCATATTCTCAAACCGGGAGAACTGTGACTACGCAGTCAGTTCCTATAAGTTGCATTGGTCCTGTGCGAGGTGTATGTGCCTCTTATGGGGACGTTTGGGGGCTAGTTTGGATTTTCACCCTTTAACGATTTATTTTTAGGTTTAAGCGTTGATTTTTGCAAATTATGGTCGTATTCTCAAACCGAGAGACCCCTGACTATGCGGTCAGTTCCTACAAGTTACAATGGTTCCGCGCGAGGTGTTCGTGCCTCTTACAAGGACGTTTGGGGGCTGGTTTGGGTTTTCACCCTTTCACGGCTTATTTTTAAGCATAATATAGATATTTTCACATTATCGTCATATTCTCAAACCGGGAGAATAGTACATATTTGGTCTGTTCCTGCAAGTTAGATTGGTCATGTGCGAGGTGTTCGTTCCTCTTACGGGGATGTTTGGGGACTGGTTTGGGTTTTCACCCTTTAACGGCTTGTTTTTAAGCTTGAGTGTTAAATTTTCCAAATTATAATCATATTCTCAAATCGGGAGACTCGTGACTACGCGGTCAGTTCTTACAAGTTACACTGGTCATGTAAGAGGTGTCCGTGCCTCTTACGGGGGCGTTTGGGGGCTTGTTTGAGTTTTCACCCTTTTACGGCTTGTTTTTAAACCTAATCTAGATTGTTTTAAATTATCATCATATTCTTAAACCGAAAGAACCGTGACTACGCAGTCAGTTCCTACAAGTTACATTGGTCATGTGCGAGGTGTCTGTGCCTCTTACGGGGACGTTTGGGGCTGGTATGGGTTTTCACCTTTTAACGGCTTATTTTTAAGTCTAAGCGTTGATTTTCTCAAATCGAGAGACTCCTGACTACGCAGTGAGTTCCTACAAGTTACAATGGTCCTGTGCGAGGTGTTCGTGCCTCTTACGGGGACGTTTGAGGGTTGGTTTGGGTTTTGACCCTTTAACGGATTATTTTTAAGAATAATCTAGATTTTTTCAAATTATCGTCATATTCTCAAATAGGGAGAACAGTGTCGATGCGGTCAGTTCCTACATGTTAGATTTGTCCTATACGAGGTGTCCGTTCCTCTTACGGGGATGTTTGGGGGCTGATTTTTAAGTCTAAGTGTTAACTTTTCCAAATAATAATCATATTCTCAAACCGGGAGACCCGTGACTACGCGGTGAGTTCCTACAAGTTACATTGGTCCCGTGTGAGGTGTTTGTGCCTCTTACGGGGACGTTTGTGGGATGCTTAGGTTTTCACCCTTTAACGGCTTGTTTTTCAGTCTAAATGTTTATTTTTGCAAATTATCATCATATTTTCAAACCGAGAGACCCGTGGCTACGCGGTCAGTTCCAACAAGTTACATTGGTCCTGTGTGAGGTGTCCATGTCTATTACGTGAACGTTTGGGGGCTGCTTTGGGTTTTCACCCTTGAATGGCTTGTTTTTAAGTCTAAGTGTTGATTTTTACAAATTATTGTCATATTCTTAAATTGGGAGTCTCGTGACTACGCGGTCAGTTCTTAGAAATTACATTGGCCCCGTGCGAGGTGTTCGTGCCTCTTATGGGTCCGTTTGGGGGCTGGTTTGGGTTCTCACCCTTTAACGACTTATTTTCAAATTATCGTCATATTCTCAACCCGGGAGAACCATGACTACGCGGTCAGTTCCTACAAGTTACATTGGTCATGTACGAGGTGTTCGTGCCTCTTACGGGTCCATTTGGGGGGTGATTTAGGTTTTCCCCCTTTAACGGCTTGTTTTTAACTCTAAGCGTTAATTTTTTCAAATTATCATCATATTCTCAAATCGGGAGACCCGTGACTACACAGTGAGTTCCTACAAGTTACATTGGTCCCGTATGAGGTGTTCGTTCCTCTTACAGGGACGTTTGGGGGATAACTTAGGTTTTGACCCTTTAACGGCGTGTTTTTAAGTCTAAACGTTGATATTTGCAAATTATCGTCATATTCTCAAACTGGGAGACCCGTGACTACGCGATGATTTCCTACAAATTACATTGGTCCCGTGTGATTTTTAAATATATATCCCTTATAACATTTTTACGCAGAGCTGTCAAAATAACTGGGCGATCGATCGATCGACCCTAGCAGATTTCGTGCGCTGCAAGCAGTTTTGAGGAGTCTTGGTTTGTTTTAACTTCTTATCTTTTTCCCTTATTTAAAGGAGGTCGTGGGCAGACCTAGCAAACCAACTTTTGGCTCATCAAATATCCAGAAAACATATTTGCTTTTCCTGTCTTCTATACACAAACAGTACCCTTTATTATTATGCATTTAACCCTAGTTTTTGGAGGTGTTCTTGAGGTTGTTTTGGTGTTGGATCTTGGGACAGTTTTTATGATATTGGGAGATGATTTTGATGGTGTAATCTGACTTTTCTGGGCAGATTGATGTTGATTCCTTTTTGGTGCTTTAAGGTATGGGGTTTTACACAATATGCTCCTTAATCTCGCGAGTTTTATTCCTGTTGTTTTCTTGTGATTATTGACTCATATTTGAATTGCTAAATTCTATTGGAACCTGGAAATTTTTGTTGGAATCTAATTTTGTTTCATGTGGCATTATTATTGTGTTGGGCATGTTGTCATGAGATTTTAAGATTCCTGTTCCGACTATTTGATAAAGTATGGTGCGGTATGGTGAGGCCTGGTGACTCGGATTAATGTGTTGTTGAGAAATTATATTGATCAAAATGCTTATGAGATTCGCATTTGATTTGAATATTCGTACTCGTATTGTTACTCTTTATTCAACGCTAATATTTGTTGAGCATATTTCCTGTCGTATTGTGTACTTCCCCATATTTTCTCTTAGTGGAAGGTTAGCGCGGATTTGGGCGCTTGGGACTAATTGGAGATTGATTTTTAGCTTGGATATTTTGGGAAGAATATTCGAGAATACAAGTTGAGAATAATTGTGTTTAGTTTTGATGTATAGAGCATTGGAGATTTATTTTATTTCGAGATAGATAGTTGTATTTTTTTGAGAGACTTTTGGTTGTATTTAATTTGGAGAAATTTGAGATTAGTGGATTCTTTTATTATATTGTGGGTTTTAGATGCTCTATACCTTGTTGTTCGTGGATTTAATTTTAGTCTTATCGAGTAGCGCTCAGCTCTTCCCGGGCGGGGCGTTACAGGTTTTTCATATGTAGTATTGTTCCTTGAATTTCTACTCTAAATTTTATTTTCTATGATTTATATAAATTTTTACAAATCGATCCTAGTGGGTGATTTATTAAAAGGAGTGTAAATCTATTTTTCTAAAGCTGTGGGGGTTTAAACTTAATTTTCTAAAAGGTTGATATTAAAATTGCATTTGTGACGAGAGTTGACTTGCAATTTTAACACTAATTTGGGAGATTTCAAATGAGTAAATTAATTAATAAAAATAACTAGAATTTATGGTGTAGTCCCATTCCTTGATTGTTCTCACGTTTATTTACCTCACTTTATCTCTTATTTTAGTGTTTGACTTTGTTCTTCATTTTTAGTCACTTAGTTTAGTTATTTCACAACCCCATGAAAATTATTTTAATATAAAACAATCAGAAACAAAAATAGAAAACAAAAATCTAAAAAGAAAATAACTAGAAAAATGAATTACATGACTTTTCTTGTGTTTCACTCCATGGAGTTGGATTAACATCCTTGCTTACCTCTATACGAGTTTGTGTTGTATTTTTTGTAGGTAATGAAGGATTTATTATTAGAGAGGCTTTTCCACAACGACATACATAAAAAAAGCATACTTATCAGTTGTCCTCGAATTTCCCGACGTTGTGGGTCCGTTACAAAAAGACTTTGATGCTCTTGACCTGACCGGTCACTAATTTGGCAGATGCTGAAGTTGCGGCTACTTCTCCTTCACATACGGTGGCCGAGACAATAGAGCAAGTTGGTGCTGACACGATGGAAGGCACCCCTAATAAGGATGAAGCTGAAACTTGGCCTGCGATGGACACAGTTGCCTCTGAGCAGGCTAATCTTCAACCTTGAGGCCTTTATGAATTTCTCACCATTTTTTGTTAGGAGACCACGTGTGGCCTCATATGCCCCTTCCATTTTATAATCGTAATTATGAATTGTTATCTCCTTTTTTTTAACAATAAATAATTACACTCGTCAATCGATGCATGTAATCATTGCTTTTTGATCTGTTCATGCTACGTGTGGTGTTTGCTTATTTATGACATGTTACCTATGATTGATGTTTTATGCACAACGTTTGTTGATGCATTCTGAATAGGCCAATGTATAATTTTAGCTCATAACTCATTATATTACGATGTTTGAACAACCATTTTTAATTTGAAGACACCAAATTAATGATGTTAATCACAAGTCCCCTGTTGTCGTTTTAGGAGTGTATGGGCGAGACTCATCTTTTCATATGCTCTCATCTTCGCCGAGAGAGTTTTAACTTTAAATTCACCACATAGTGATGTTTTGAAATAACCATAATTAAATGATTTTAATTTGAATCAACCAAATTAATGATGTTAACCACAAGTCTCATCTTGTCGTTTTAGGGAGTGTATGGATGAGTTTCGTCTCTTCATATACTCTCGTCTTCGCTGAGAGAGTTTTAACTCCGAGGTCACCGCGTAGTGATGTTTTGAAATAACCATAGTTAAATGATTTTTAATTTGATGCCACCAAATTAATGATGTTAATCACAAGTCCCCTTCGTCATTTTTGGGAGTGTATGGACGAGACTTGTCTCTTTATATGCTCTCGTCTTCGCTGAGAGAGTTTTGACTATAAGATCACCACATTGTGATGTTTAAATAACCATAATCAAATGATTATCAAAGTTGTGTTTTCCACCACTGAAGTAATGTTATTACACTCGTCCCCCTCTCGGCGTTATTGAGAGTTCATGGACGAGACAAGTCTCTTATTGAACTCTCGTATCACCGAGAGTGAGTTACGACTAGTTCACCAATAAATGATGTTTTTTAGTTTAGCATTATCCAAACCACACAACAGTAATTGAAGAATACAAATTTGAATAAACACTTGTATTTCTCATTCATTAATCAACTTGAACTCTCTTAAAAAAATTCCATTATCATACAAACATTTGAACCTCATACAAACTGGCAAAGAAAACATGATCACTAATAGTATCTCTTTAAATGGTCAGCGTGCCAGGGATTAGAGAAAGGCTCTACCTCTAGGTTCTCTAATTTGTAAGTTCCAGGGATGGCCTCTTCAATGACTCTATATGGGTTGTGTCAGTTCGGATGTAACTTGTTCAGCTTCTACCAAACCTTTTTTATCAAAAAATCTCCCACAACAATCGGCCTTACTTTGACCCTCTTATTATAGAATTTGGTTATCCTCTGATGGTATGCCGCTTGTATTACCTCGGCATCCTATCATCTTTCCTCTATTAGGTCTAGGTCAAGTCTCATTTCTTCATTGTTGGTCTCAGGGTTATAAGACTGGACTCTGTGAGTGGGAAGGCCGAGTTCTGTGGGGATTATTGCCTCTATCCCGTAGGACAGCATGTAGGGTGTCTCCCATGTTAGAGTCCTCTTTATCGTCCTGTATTCCCATAAGATTCCATACAACTCCTCTATCCACAAGCTCTTAGCATCTTCCAGCTTCTTTTTAATGCCATCTAATATCGTCCTACTAATGACTTCGATTTGGTTGTTATCTTAAGATCGGCCAAGTTCATAAAATAATTGCTTTATTTCCACACTTTCATAATATGCTTCCAATCATTTATTATTGAATTGTTCCCATTGTCTGAGATGATCATGTTGGGTAGGTCGTACCTGCAGATAATATTTCTCCAAAAAAACTTGAATTTCTTCATTTCAGTGATGGAGATCATGGTTTCTGCTTCCACCCATTTAGAAAAGTGATCAAGGGCCACAATCAGATATTGATACCCACTTGGTGCTTTTGGAAGTGGGCTGACTAGGTCAATCCCTCAGGCTGCGAACGGATACGGGGAAGTAATGGACAAGAGTGGATGATGAGGCTGGTGGGGAATACTCACATGTGGTTGTCACTTATCACACTTTCGTGGTGAGGGTTCGCCACCTGTACCCATGTGTCATAATTCTCTTCGCAAAAGATCTTCCTCCGATGTGGCTTACACAAGACCCCTCATCTATGTAACGTAGGACATAGTCAGCCTCTACAGGATGGATGCATATGAAGAGAGGTAGAAGGAAACCATTTTTGAAAGCACATCTCCTATAATAGTGAACTTAGTTGTTGAGTACCAAAGTTTTTTTCTCTCAGCTTTTGTGTCTGGGAGTTCCCCGTCTCTGATTTATTTAATCAAAGGATCCATCAAAGAGTCTTCCAAGTTCATGTTTAAACAAATTTCCACTCTATTATCATCTTCCTCATTACAGGGCCTATAAAAAATCTCCACAACAATGGTCTCCTTGGTGTCTATTCTTGTGGTCGAGGCTAACCTTGCCAACACATCAGCTCGACTATTATCAAGCTGAGGGACTCTCTTCACCTTTACTTCCTTGAAGTTTGCCAACACCTTTTTTACCCTTGTCAAACACTTGTCCATTTTTCTCATCTTTATCCTCGTAGATCCCCAGGATTTGGTTCACCACTAGTTGGGAGTCATTGTGAACTATTATGTGCCCGACGTTCAACACTTTGGTCAAGAACAGACCGACCGATAAATCCTCATACTCATATTCATTGTTAGAAGTTTTGAAACTTAATCTTAAGGTATATTCAATATCGTTTTCGTCTTGGGCCGACAATATGAGTCCTGCCCCACTACCACTTTCGCAAGAGGAGCTATCCACAAACAAACTCCTGATAGAATTTTCTGCTGAGAAGGGGGCCTCACTCACTGCATCTTTTCTGAATAAAATGTCCTTTTCTATAGGGTCGAATCTCGTTTCATCATCTTGGGCGGGACCCATAGTTGTCTTTTCAGGCAATACTGTAACCTCATGTTCCCTAGTATCGGCCTCAGCCTAAGTGAATTCGGCTATAAAATCAGCCAATGCATACCCCTTGATTACAATCCTTAGCTGATACACGATGTCAAACTCCCCTAACTCAATTGACCAAGCCATCGGCCTACTCGATTTCTCATGTTAATGGATGACTTGCCTCAAAGGAGTATTAGTCATTATAACCATAGTATGAGCTTGGAAATAGGGCTTCATCTTTCTAGAGACGTGGATCAGAGCATATGCTAGTTTCTCTATCTTGGGATACCAGAGGTCGGCCCATTGAAAGGCCTTATTATTGAAATACACTGGCTTTTTAACCCTCCATTATCTTGAATAATTTCAATGCTGATGGCTGATTCAGATACGGCCAAATACAAAAATAACTTTTCCCCTTGAATCGGTCGAGACAATAGCATAAGGGATCACAAATAAGTCTTAAAATCTTGAAAGACCTTTTCAGATTCTTCATCCCAGATAAATGTTTTTCTCAAAATCTTGAAGAGCGGTAGATACTTATCTGTGGCCCAGAAGACGAAGCAGTTGAGAGCATCAACCCTTTTTTTCAACCTTTGCACATCCTTTATAGTCTTTTGGAGTCTTCATATCTATCAATGCTTTGATTTTCTTTATTTTTTCCTCAATCCCCATTTAATTGACTATGAACTCGAGGAACTTTCCAGCACCGACATCGAATACACACTTTATAGGGTTCAATTTCATCATGTACATGTCTATAGTGTCGAATGTTCTTAAAAGGTCGATCACATGATCCTTGGCCTATATGCTCTTCGTCAGCATATCATCGACATAAAACTCCATTGTCTTCCTTATTTTCTCTTCTAATATCTTGTTGACCAACCTCTGATAGGTTAACCCTACATTTTTAAGGACAAATGGCATGACCTCATAGTAGTAGGTTCCTTTATATGTGGTAAAGGAAGTTTTCTCTGCGTCGGCCTCGTCCATGAAGATCTGGTTATATCCTGAGTAAGCGTTTATAAATATCATTAGCTCATGCCCGGCTGTGGCATCTACCATATGATTTATATGAGGTAAAGGAAAGTTTTCTTTAGGATAATAATTGTTCTAGTCGGTGAAATCAACGCACATTCTCCACTTTCCATTAGCTTTTGGGATGATCACGACGTTGGACAACCAGTCTGGGCACTGAACCTCTCTGATGAATTCGGTTGTTTGCAGCTTTTATAACCTCTTCCTGGATGATCTCATACTTTTACCTTGCATAGGTCCTTCTTCTTTATTTACAGGCTTTATATTCTCATCAATGTTCAGCTTGTGGAAGATGACCTTTGGATCTATTACCAATATATCCACATAGCCCCATGTAAAGATGATCTACCTCTACCTTAGTACTTTTACCAATTCATCTTTCACTTCCTTCTTCAATGCTTTTCTGACTTGGACGAGTTTTTTTGGCTAGTCCACATTGAGGACGATGAATTCTACATCCTATACAGCTTTTCCTTTCTTCAGTTTCTTCTCGTCCCTTAAGTCAAGAGTATCTATATTATAGGAAGTGGTGAGTTTTTTGTGGGTCTCTTTTTGCTCTACGGAGCTGAAGTAACATTCTCTCACTTCAACCTGGTCACCTTGGGCTTTCCCTACCCCATAAGGAGTCGAGAATTTTACCAATTGGTGAACTGTAGAGGGGACCGCCTCAAAATATTTGTGTGCCACTCTATCGAGGATGATATTGTAGGCCGAGAACACGTTCTCTTCCATCATAAAAAGCTTACTCTCTTTGTTAGGCACCTCGACTAGGTACTCATGCATACATTCATCTCGAACACCCCCAGTAGGTGTACCTTCTCTCCACTAAAACTTATCAATGACTGATGATATGGGACCAGTCTCTTCTTACTGAGATTCAAACCCATAAAACATTCCCAAAACATCACGTTGGTTGAGTTATCGTTGTTAATGAGCATCCTCTCCACATTATATCCAAGGACCCTGGTGATGATGAACAAAGGGCCGTAATGAGGGGCCATAATTCCTTTAAAATCCATCCTGGAAAATCCCACCATTAGGGTGTCCATGTAAACATTCTTCTTATTTCCCGACTTTGGCTCTAAAGCGATCGAGTTCACGTCAGATTTAGCTTCTACAATGTGTGCTTTTCGATCGGCCAGCTTAGTCCCTCTGCCAACCATCCCTCCACTAATCATTTTAACATTATGATTAGCCAGACATCCCTCCACTGATTATTTTAATGTCGAAGGAAATCATGTGCATGCATCCCTTAGGCTCAAATATCTTAAGAGGGAGATCCAGGTCATCCTTATTATTGTCAAATTCTTCATTTTTCTTATAGGCCTGAGCCTGGAGTCTCGGCCTCTCATCTCTCGGTCCACCGTGCTTCTTCTAGGTGTCATGTTTAGCACCACTCTGGTCAACGTACTTTTGGAGTTTCCCTTGCTTCAACATTTTCCCAATCTCGTCTTTGAGAGAAAACATTTGTTTATAGCATGGTCGTGGTCTTAGTGCAACTCGTACCACTCGATTTTGTCCCTCTTGTGAGGATGGGACTTAAGCTTTTCAGGCCACCTAAGTGCTCTGTCATCCTTAATTTCATTCAAAATCAAGTCGGGACTTATCGTCAATGGATTATAAACTAGCAAGCTTTTAGTCGACCAACCTTTTCTTTCCATTTTTTCCTTTCACCTTCTGAGACTTGCTCTCACCTACTTCTTTCTCATCCTCTCCTTTGGCCGACATGGCCTCCTCAGCGTTTATGACTCTCTCCACCATAGCCAGAAGTTCTGTAATGGACTTGGGAGGGTCCTCAACCAGCTTCCAGAGTAACTTGCCTTTCTGTAGCCCACTCATGAGGGTTGTCATAATAATATTTTCCTCGTAGTCTTCCACCTTGATTTTTGCCTTGTTAAATCGAATTATGTGGTCTCTCAGTTGTGACACCCCGCTTATTAAAATAAGAGGTGGCCAGCCCGATACTCCAATAAATATAGGAATCATAGATGGTCCATTCTTAGCATCACTGTCGTGAAAAATAATAATACGAGATAACCACCAATCATTTTAGAAAACGGATGTCAAATTTATTTGTAAGTTTAAATAAAACCATTTAGACAATCCAATTTTAAAAGAAGGTGGGTAAATAAATATAGATAACAGTATAACAATCATTCACAACATAATAACTGAATAAGATGTCGGTTAACAAACTAATACAAACCGTTACACCGAGTATTACAAAGAAATATCACAGTATATAAGCAAGTACAAAACTTGGGCAACACGCCTGAATGTTCAGATTGGTCATAACTAGAGTACACAAAAGATTGATGCGTCTATCACAAAAGTCCTATAACATCCGCAAAAATGCCATAGCCCTGGACACTAGGAAGGAAGGATCAACACGGGCATCCTTGCGGCGGAGCACCTGGGCGTAAAAGAAATCCATACAAAATAAAGAGATATAAACGGATCAGGGCCCGATTTGATATGATATTCATGTGAATAAAATGCATGACAGTTATAAATTGCTAACGTCATAAACAAGCATAACTCGCTCTTCATAATAATAATAATCCTCACCTCTCATCTAAATGCACAACCTAGCGCAATGTCATTTATAGTGTTAACTATGCATTAATGCAAGAGAAATAACTCAATTTCAACTTAATAAGCTTACATTTCAGTTTTACACAATACGACTTCACAAGTCCATTCCTCATTTGGAAACTTATTCCAAACAGTTGATTTATAAAATGCTTTAGCCATTTATAAAATATCACATTCGTGAGAATAGTTATAATAACAATATAACGATTCTAAGACCATCCTTCCGAGAGTCACCCCACTGGATGTGCCCCTAAATAGCTATCATCTTCCAAGGTCTATAACCAAGACCATCTGGGCATCCTAAATCATGTCGCGTGGGAAACGGCCATATACCTTCGATAGTGAGTCATAACCATACCCAGAATTACCTCACTTCTAATAAAATAACATCACAATATAACCACCGGTCCTATAGCCGAGGACTATATTCACCCTGCATTCACTAGCCAGGGGACTTCACCTCATTCGCGTAACTTCCCTTATGATAGCATTTAGAGAGGTATGTATGTGCAAATCAATATTCACAAGATATGCCAATGAAATGTGCATTACATTGTAACCGGAGCCATATGCGTTTAACGACGTAAAACACAACATTTAATTATCTTCATATTGGTCTCCATGAATGAATGACAACCCTATAAGACAACAAGTATAATATTAGCTCATCCAAATCTAAAAAGTCCAAAATTATATAACCCTAATTTCCCCTAGTCCTAGACTCGCTCACTATATAAAAAGGACACTTACGTCCTTCTAACAGCTAATTAATTAATTCCCGACCTAAGCCCGAACACTTATTTTCTAACCTAGGTTCGTGATTCCCTTAATACTAGACTTTAATACTCTAGTTTTACTTCATGTAAGAAGGTTCCTAGGTCTAAACCTTAAAATAAAGGAACCAAAGAAAACCAAAATTTTCAGGGTGAAAAATAGGGTACCGGTCGACCGGCCCCTGACCCCCAGTCGACCGTGCTTTAAGAAATTGGCCTTGTAAGAGAAGTAGTAAGACCCTCCCACAAGGCCTGGTCGATCGCGCTTTCTAAATATGCCTATCGAGAGAAGCATTGGGCTTTTCTCTTTAGGCACGGTCGACCGGGCTCTGGACCGCGGTCGATCGGCCTCACCAGATCTCACGGCCAACCCATCTTTTAACGTACCAAACCTAAATCCTTAACCCTATTTTCCTCCACTTCTCTAAACCTCATCATCTACTAACATTGCCCCAACATTTCTACACAACAACAAACCAATATTATCAACTCACAACATATATCCATCAAAATCTAAGGGTTAAACACCAAAATTCATCAAAACCCACAATTTGTTCAATTCTCCAAATACACAACTATCAATACAATTTATCCACACTAAATCATACATTTGCAAGTTATAAACTTGCCTTAGGGTTTTAGTCTAGGATTATCTTCCGGTAGCAACAATTTCCAAGCTCAAATCTTCGGTTCTCTTCCTTTTCTCCCAATTTCTCTCTCTCTCTTTCAAAGTTTAGAACACATAAATGAGAATAAATGTTGTTGGAAGACTTAGATGCCCATTAACTCTAAATCCAACTTTAAATGCTACTACACAATTAAAATGACTCGCAACAACATAATTAAGTCATAACCGGTCAAAAGTACCCAGAACCCAAAAATACAACATGGTACTTATTTTGACTATCTCAACTATTTATGGACTAACCACGCCCTCTACATTTGCATCCTGGATAGCGTAAATTATTTCATGTTCCAACATCATTTTAATTTATCAATAATGATTCAATTGGAATATAAGCCATACCCGTCGCTTAAGGCACAACGACGCAATAAAACATAACATGATGCTATTTACATTTACTTAACAGTAATTAAGCAAAACTCAGTAAATATTATCTCTTAAATCACTTAAAATAATATTTCCTCCAACTTATTTCATTTTATATAATTAATCCACATGGCAAAATTATATAAAAATAATTACTCAAAAATAAGGGGTATTACATCAGTGTCTCATTTTTCCCTTGTTTCACATACAAGAGATGAGTCACTTTTTTTTTTTGGGGGGGGGGGGGGTCATGCCGAAGTAAAATTTGTGGATAAATTTCTCGACCAACTATTTGAAATTCTCGATTGAGTTCTTAGGCAAAGACATATACTACATATGAGCCGCGCCTATGAGGGTGACGAAAAAGACTCGGCACCTCATCTCGTCTAAGACAGAGAAAATGTCGGTTGTCGACTGATACATCTCAATGTTATGTATCAAATTCATATTGCCATCATATTTTAGAGTCAGAGTAGGGGGATTAAACATAGCTGGAGTGGGGAAGTGTACTATCTTAGCTACGAAGGGAGATCCTTCCATGTAGCCTCTATTGATTGGGTCTCGCCTCTTCAACAGATCATTGATTTTATCCTCTAGCCTCTGAATTAAACTATTCCACGACTTATTAATATCCACCGCATTGTGCCCTCTGCCTCATCTATCGGCTGGGACAGGCACTTGCTCTTGTCCAGTACCTATCTGACGACTGCTCACTTCCTTTTTCTCTTCTTCTGGGACTTTTTGAGGCTGTTGTCCACCATTACCTTTGGAAGCAACGTTACTACGTGATCGGGAGAGTCAGTCACGTAGGTCTCCCAGTGGGTCGAGACGGTCAAAGGCTGACCCCCTGCTAATTCCATCCAAAGCTGAAGTTTTGTGTTAACCTTCTGGTGTCTCACTTGTGCTATTTCCCTTGTAAGTTGGCACTAGGAGAACCATGTTGCAAGTAATCCTCTTCATCACAATCACTATCATCTGGATCTTCTTGAACTTATTTTCCCAGGCGAAGTCGCTTGGGGTCAGCCACGTCTTTCTGCCTCTGGTGGTACCTCCTTATGTGGGGCTGGGGGGTGGTTCCCCTGTCACCGCATCCAGAAATTCTCTGGCATCCAAATTGATGATCTTTGCCATTGCGACTGTAGTTATTGCCATTATATTTTGGCTCAAGTCCATAAATGGTTCTTTCATCTTTTGACTGAGGTGGTGCCTGGCTGGAGCTAGGGCCAATGCCTGGAGGCAGATGTGAAGCCATCTCTCCCGTGATAGTGTAGATGAACTAGATGAGCTAAAAAAATCTTGAAGGTCCCAACTAGAACTCATTCAATGGAGATTCAGTTCCAGCAAAGGTGGAGTTGTATCACCACCAAAGATTTAAGTGGGAGCAGAGGTGTAAATGAGAGGAAGAAGATAAAATCGATTCCTACAGACGGTGCCAAAATGATGATACCAGTGATGTCACCACTTAAATTTATAATGAGCTCAAGCAGGTAATCTACAATCATGGAGATAAGGACAGTAAAGTAAATAGAGAAGGAGATGAGGAGAAGAGGATGAACACGATCATATAAATGGTTCAGCCATTAGCCTACTCCACAATGCAGGTGTTTGTGTGTCATTATATTAAATAATGGAGCTTTAATGGCTAAAGATACAACTTTTTAGAACCTTGTCCCTCTAGGATGAGTTTGACGGAGGTTGGGCTTGGGTTTAGAATTTCTATCCCCTTCGAGGAAGGAGATGACAAGTATTTATTGTCCTTTGGATGCATATTGTACCCCCAAGTATGTAATAGGTATGTCCAGGATAAAGCTTCCAATCAGATCCAACCACCTGTCCCCGGCACATATATGTCATGATGATGTAGTATTCCTTCACGTGCTCATATAGATATTATTATAACCGCATGCTCGTATGGACTAGTCATGTCGGAACCCAATGTCACAAGTGAGATATGTGTCGTCATGAAAGGTCATGACCTAGTCGAGACTGACACATATGCTGTCCTTGTAAGAAACTACTGAACTGGGTTGAAGTATGGTATCAGTTGTCTAAGTGTTACGAAGTTGAGATGAGACTGATGAGAGGTTGTGGTGGGCCAACTAATAGGTTTAGACCTAAAAGACTGATACAAATTCGAGACTGTTGACGAAGGGCAGCTCCAGAGGGACCCTTGCATGTCTGACTTTGCAAGTGAGTAAGGTTCGCTTGGTCGAGCTGAGGCCAGGACTACACTTATGTATATCACAAGCCTCTTAAAACAACCGATTATTATCCCTAACATATATATTATTATCTCGGGTGCATTGTCATTACAATCTAAACCCAAATCCAACATTTATTCAACCAAAGATTCTTATTTATAAATTCAATTCGCCCATTCTAAGACCAAACAAGTTTTTAACTCATCATTCTAAAACTCCCATAAAATTCCATCCCTTTCATTGAATACCTACAGATTTAGTCACTAAATTCGTTCATATTAATCCTTAATCAAATTAATATTGCTAAATCACAAATCAATACTACTAATTGTCTCCATGATGCATTCTCAATTTCAGATTCAACTTTTGTTAACTATGAACATAATTAACTACAATATGCAAATTTAAAGCAAGTAAACACTTGTCTTGATGGATTATTAGCTGGATCTATACTTGTTCTTATTGATTTGATTTCGAAAATGACTTCTTTTTTTTCTCCGTGCCTTATTCCTATTTTTTTCCCTCCTTTTGTTTTCTCCTTTGGTCCCACTAATCACAGGTTAACTGCAGTTGCTATCCAACTCGTTAACCCACTAATACCCCCTTTAAAACTCTAATTTTCTAATTAGGGTTAAGCCTAAGGGTAAAAAGATGGTTATGCCCTTACACGAGTCATTTTATGTCTAAAAAGCCCTTAGAACCCAATTATAACCCCCGAGTACCTATTCTGGACTATTTTTACCCAATTTGGATCAGTGGCGCACTCAAAAGGCCCATCTGAGTTACCGAACTAAAGATTATCAACCATTACATTAACTAGGCTCGACATGTGCGTACAGTACGTGTCGCCTTAAACAGTATAAATACGTCGTTTTCACTCTCTAAACGATATAATATAATAATTTCCACATCACTATTTACTTATTACACGCTAGTAAATAATTTAATCATAAATATTAATCCCAAAACTCACTAATTAATATTTATCAAAACCAATTCAATTTACCAATAAAATTAATAATTTAATGCACACGTGGAATAAAATGCTCTCAAAAGTACGGGGGTGTGACATTCTACCCCTATAACGAAATTTCATCCCAAAAAATTTATCGTGCCCATACTTTTCCCGCATGTTATCCTCATGATCCCAAGTCGAATCGTTGGCATTATGATGCCCCCAATGTACAAGTACTAATGGCACACCTTTGACTGAAGCTTCTTCTCGTTATGATCCAAAATGGCAACATGCCTGTCCTCATAAGTAATGTACAACTGCAAGTCCATATCCTCTAATGTGATATGTCGTTATGCCAACTCATCCCTGAGATACCTCCTCAATTTCGACACGTGGAATACACTGTGAATGTGCTACAAGTGCTCTGGTAAGGCAATTTTATACACAACCAACTCTACTCTCCCAATGATGGGGAAAAATCCCACATATCTTGCTACTAACTTCCATTTCTTCCTTAACCGCATCATTCCCTTCACGGGAGATACTCGTAACAATACTTGATTACCCATGTCAAACTCCAAGTGTCTTTGCTTCTCATCTGCGAAACACTTTTAGGGGTCCTCAGTTACCCAAATACGGCTCATGATCAACTCAATATTTGTCTTAGTATCCTGAATCACGTCTGGCCCGAGAAGTTTGTTATCCTCCACCTCTAACCAATATGAGGGCGAATAATAAGGCCTTATGTACAAGGCGTTTAAAGGTGCCATGCCAATAGTGAACAGGTACGAGTTATTGTACTTAAACTCCACCGATGGTAGGTACTGCTCCCAACTACCATTGAAATCCAAAATACACATCCTCGGCATATCCTTTAGCATTTGATTCACCCTCTCCATCTACCCATCAATCTGTGGGTGATATGCCATGCTCAAATGCAATTCCGTCCCCAATGCCTCTTGAAATCTCTGCCATAAGTGGAATAAAAAAATCTTATCCTGGTCAGAAATAATGTTGAACGGTACTCTATGCAGTCTCACCATATCTAAAATTAAGAGTTGGGCACACTGCGATTCATGTAATCGACCCGAACAGGTAAGAAATTAGCTACCTTAGTCAAACGGTCCACAATAACCTAGGTGGAATCATGACCCATGTGTGACATTGTCTACCCCGTAATAAAATCCATCGATGTACTCTTCCACTTCCACACCGAAATCTCTAACGACTGCAAAACCCTGATTGGTCTCTGATAAACAACCTCCAACATTTGGAAAGTGGAGCAATTGGATACAAACTCTGAAAAGTCTCTCTTTATACCGGTCCATCAATACTGCCTCTTCATATCTTAGTACATCTTGTCCCTTCTTGGATGAATCGAGAATCATGACCCGTGCGACTCCTCCATAAATGTTGTAGGTCCTTGTCATTCGGGACAATCAACCTCTCATTAAAGCATAAGCTACCCTCATAACTAACTGAGTGGGACTTCGCTATGTCTGTCAATAACTGTCGCACCTTATCCTAATAAGGATCTCCTTCATGTGCCTTCACAACCCTTAAAATAATCTCAGGTGTGATGGTTATCAGTGCCATATAAACTTTAACGACCTCTTCCTCCTAACAAATATCATATCATTTCTCTTTCCAAACTCCAGTCAATTGCCCCGTAGGTTTACGGCTCAGTGCATCTATCAGCACAAGATCCTTTTTCGAATGGTAATAAATGTCAAATTGATAGTCTTTCATGAATTCAAGCCGCATGCGCTGCCTCATATTTAGCTCCTCTATATGAAAAAGATACTATAGTGACTTGTGGTCCGTAAACAAATGGAACTTATCCCCTAAAAAATAATGCCTCAAAATCCTCAAAACAAAAATAATTGATGCTAACTCCAATTTGTGTGTGAGAAAGTTCTTCTCATGGGGCTTAAGCTTATGATATACAAAAGTTATAGCACACTCCTCTTGCAGTAGAACTCCCCTAAATCCCTGTAAGGATGCGTCAGTAAAAAGAAGGTACTCCACTCCTCCCCTGAGCAGTGTGAGCATTGGTATTGAGGTCAACTTGTCATTTAGCTCATCAAGAGCTAACTGGCAGAATTCATCCCACAAATAAGGTACACCCTTACAAGTCAAATTCATCAAGAGACCTAGAATCTTTGAAAAACCTCTCATAAATCTGTGGTAGTATCTGGCTAACCCTAGAAAACTATGAACTTCTATTAGTGTCATGGGCTGGCCCCACTCCCTCACCGTTGACACTTTACTCATATCAACCGTAATTACCCCATCGGAGATTTTATGACCCAATAACTATATTTCCCGTAGCCAAAACCCAAACTTCTCAAACTTAGCATATGATTAATGATCCCGCAAAGCCTAAAGAACTATTCGCAAATGCTCTACGTGCTCTCCCTTTATTCGAGAATAAAGCAGGATATCATCTATTAAGATAATGACAAACTAATATAAGAAATCCCTGAACATTCGATTCATAAGATACATGAAAATTGTAAGTGCGTTGGTTATCCTAAACCACAAAACCCTGAACTCATAAGACTTTTATCTCATAAAAAAAGTGGTCAAAGGGACATCCTGCTCCATGATTCGTAACTGATGGTGTCCTTATCTCAAATCAATCTTCGAGAAGTAAGATTCTCCTTTCAGTTGATCGAACAAGTCATCGATACGCGGTAACGAATACTTGTTTCGAATCATGACTTTGTTAAAACTCCCTGTAGTCAACGCACAACCTCAATGACTCATCTTTCTTATTCACAAACAGCAGTGGATCACCCTAAGGTGAGGTACTCATACGGATAAATCCCTATCCCAAAAGTTATTGAATCTAATCTCTTAATTATTGCATATCTAATGGAGTTATACGGTACAATGTAAGTGTTATCGGTCTAGTCCCTGACGCTAAGTCTATCATAAACTCAATATCTTGACTAGACAGTTTCTCCGGTATCACTTGAAATACATTGGTAAAGTCCATTACCATAGGGATCAAATCTAATGAGAGGACAATACCCTTTGAAGTCTCCTTCTTGATGTAAAATAAAATAGTGCTTGACCCTCTCTTGGGACGAGGCATCATTACAAGAAACATATCCCTCCCTGGAATAGCGAACACAATAGTCCTACTATAATAGTCCACCATCACTCTATACATCACTATTCAGTCCATACCCAATATAATGTCATACTCGAACATGTCCAAAATGAGTAAGTCTATTGCCAAATAAAGCCTCGTAATGTCTACACCCACTCCCCTGCAAATGGGACGGATGAGAGCCACGCTACCCAATGGTGAATCTATGCACATCATAATATCAGACGTCGTGTCCACTAAACTCGACTCCCGTGCAAATTTAGTTCTAATAAAGGAGTGTGATGCTCTTGTGTTAAATAATACTCGTTTTATATCCTTGTGAATATGAAACATACCCTCAACTAGTTGGTGGTGTTTGTGGCACAACTGCCCCATGAACGTTATAGACACGCCTATACTGAAGCAACCCCTACTGATGTGGCGCTACTAGAGCTGCTAGTGGGATCGCTAGATGTGGTTGTTGTTTCCCCTGTTGGGCGTCCTGATACCGACCCTTGGCTCTATTCAGGCAAGAATGATAAATGTAACCATATTCCCCACATATGAAACACCTCCCAATGAAATCTATTGGCTTTTGTCTCTACTATCAATAATGATGTTGCCCCGATCACTATCCCTGATGGACGTGATATTCCTGACCCTAGTGACTCCCATTCTAGTTCATTTAGCCCTAAAAAGCATGTTGTTAGCCCTGTATATACCCACTTTCACCCGATATGAACCTTTTAGATGAGTTCCCCTATTGGGAACCCCGCTCTTATTGTCTTCCCTATTGTTATGGCTCCCCATCGATATCGCTGCACCCAGTTTTGTCCTATTAGATTGACTCTCCTGACCTCTTTTCTCCTTTCATATGGAAGCGATGATCCTGGCAGTATAAAAATGCAGCATTAGCAATATTAGTATAAGTCTTTAACGTCGATTTACCCAATAAATGTAATTGGATCCTCCATATGAATCCGTCCATGAACTATATGATTCTCATCTCATATGTGTTCACCTCATCTAGCATAAAATTCACCAGACGGGTGAACTCCTCCTTATAATCGGCCATTATTCGATCCTCTTGTGTGAGGTCCAAAATCTCCTTCTCATATCAGTCTATACAGTTGATGGGAAAAACTTACGGTCAAACCGCACCCAAAACTCCAGAATGGGCATCATGTCCCTCTCCTCTAATGTGGTGATCGACTCACACTGCAAACTACCCCAACTAACTTAAAAGTAGTTAATACCTGGTTCTGAGTGTTGCTGCACTCAACCATGCAAAGATGCATATGTATGTCATTCTTCTATTGGCTTACCGTGACCACCTCTTCACTCCCATAAAACTCTGGTGGATAGCCCTTCTAGAAGGCCGCCCTAACTCATTCCCACACAGATGGAAGCGTGTGAGTCTGCACCGGTACTGCCATTGGTGGTTATGATTGCGCATGAGTTAGGTATTGTGCCATGGATGTCATGGTAGCGTTAACTGCTTGCACTACGATGGAAGTAACCTCTGTTGTGGTCATAGTCCCCTGGGCGATCTGTGGGTCGGGCTGAGCCTCCTTCTTTGCAACCCTTCTTACTGTCTTTCTGTGTCTCCCTCTCCTGTTGTTTGATATCTGAGACCAAACTGAAATGTTGTGAGATTTTGTTTAAATATATTACATTAGAAAAAAGGATGATAATAAGCAATACGGAAACAATAGTCCTAAACATAGAGCTCCACATTAAAGGAACGCAACGCTGAAAACATAGTAAGTCCGCACAAATTCTAAAGGAAAATAAAACATGATGCTCTGATGCCAATGGTAACACCCCATCTATTCTAATAAAGGGTGATCATGCCTTTGTTAAAAATTAAACGGGAATAAAATATGACTTAATTCTTAGGATCATTATCATAACATTTATTTAATTATACTAATAACCTATAAAGTCCGGTTTCATTTCAACCATTAACCTTTTTCTCAATTAAATACAACCATCACAACTACACACCAACTAAAAGAACAACATAAATGAAAGAGAATAATCATTGATAACATAAACCGAATAAATCATTAGTGACCATAAATAATACCCATATAAACATGAAACGGAGAAATAACAGGAAATGTTTGTCTTAAAAGAAATGTCCTAACAATCTACGGGCAACATGCCAGAGTGGAAAATACTAAAATATTGGGTCATGTCGAGATAGAAGGAGTTGTGGAGGCTATAATCAACTCTTGCAACATTAACAATTACTTCACACCACGACATAATGGAGACACTAACCCTGAGGTCCCTGTCGCTAAGCACGTGGGATTTTGAAAATATATTACAACGAGTCAAAGCCCAAAACATTTGAAAAATATTTGCAAGTATTTAAATTCTTTAAATGTAAAGATGCAGTGTATTACCTTCACATCTAACTTTTGGTCGCACTCACATGATACTTTTACTCACTCTCATCTACAGTGCACACCTAACGCATTTATTTTATTATCCTAATCACGCTAACCCAAGACTAATTATGACAATAACCGCTAACATAGCCAATGTCATTAACAATCACTATTATTTAATATGCACTACCTTCACTGGGTATATCTTCATAAATGTCACATAGCTACACACATGCTATAATTAAATATTTACACAACTATCTCATATATAAATACATATACATCACTCATTATACACGTATATACAACATCCTCGGAGTAGGTTCTCGTAGATGCATACCTCGTGTGCTACCAAGCTTCAGGCACACCACATACCACAACCGGGCCACAAAATCGAAATCTCACCGTTGAACTCAAAACGTAAACACATATAATGTAGGTGGTCATTGTAACTCCCCAACTCGGATTAATGGGCTACCCGTGGTCAACCCGATCCATCCCGAGAACTAGGTGTGAATTGAAATGAAACAACCTACGTGATGTTGCTAGTCTAGTTTTATTTAGTTAACATTTCATTTATTTAGCATTCAATTCCAATTTAAACCAAGCTATGTGAGGGACTAATGGGGAGCACCCCGGAGTTCGAGCATACAGAGCTAAAAACATAAAATAAAAGAATGCTTACCTGAGTAACTCTCTTAAATTGTGGATCACACCAAACCTACCGTAACAAAGATGAGGGAGTGAGTCGAATGCCTAGTTTGAAAATTCAACAATATAACATTGAATCGAATGGAAGAAAATAGACTTTATCCCGTTATGTCTATGTGCATATGCAACTACCTTATATATATATATATACATATATACTCATGAAACCATTTTTATTCCAAACGTTACTTATTCCGATTAATTCGCCTTATTCCTATAAAGAATCCCCTTATTACTTGACTTAGAATTATTTATTAATTTAACACACTCGGTTAATTTCTTTAAACCAAATACCCGTTTGTTTAGCAAAAAGCGTCTCTTTTATCAAATCACCCTTTTTACTCATATCCAATTTACCTAGAATTTTCATTGAAAATCACCTTTAAACCCACGCACGCATTGTGTTGAAAAATACTTATTTTTCTTTGAAAACTTTTTACAAACACACTCTTGTGTTAGATATGGGTTAAACCTTCACCAGTTGCTTAACTACCCATATACACTTCATTTTACCGTTCATTATATTTCATGGACAATAACCAATTTCACACTTTACTTATTCACGTTATATTCCAACTGGAACATTTATTAATTCATTGAATTTAGGTTGTCTTCACCCATTCTTACCACACAATCCATTTCTTGACATGTTCCACTTTTTATTATCTATTTCTTGGAATCTTCCCAATGTTTGCATACTTTAACGGCTCCACATCACCAGCTATGCTACCATATGCTTTGGCTAGTGATTTTGGGTCTTTCACCCCAGGGCTCCGATCCCTTCTTAATTATTTTACGGTATCATCCGAGTCTTTATTAATGTATTGAACATTTATCAAATGTCCATATTACCATGCATTCCTCTACCGACCAAAGCCAAAACCCTGGGTTTCACCCCCAACTTGTTGTGTTACACTTTAAAATCATCATTTATAGTCCTTTATACACTTTCATTGATTTTATTTCAAAATCACTTTCAATTGGGACTTTGTATAACACCATTTCTAACATTTTATTTCACAAAATGTTCCTCTTTACATAAAATTACCACTTTACCCATTTACTTTCAAACTTGCATTTTTCTCCATTTTCACAAGTGTTATTTTCCCAAAAACATTATTAAGTTATACACACCAACTTCTCAAATGTTCTAACTCACAAACACTTGAGTAACACTTTCGATTATCATACTTTACAAGTTGGGAATCTCTTTAGTTCATTACTTTCTTTACTAAGAATACTACTTGTTATCCTTTGGAGACTACTTTACAAGAAAATATCATTTTTACTTTGTTTCCATATGTACTATTTAAATATCCATTTATTATATTCTCCACATCTTTTTGACACACTTTAAGGCTGAAATTTCTAATTTCTTTATTTAAAGTTAAAACTCATTACACCTCCATTAAACTTGTTTATATGCTTATCATCAAAATAGTACAAGTTTATACACATGGAAAGAGGGATTTTAAGTCAAAAAAATCCAAGAAAGTGGGTCTAACACAAGGTTTATTCAAGAAATTTCATAATCTTTACAACAACACCCCCTTTCAAGGATAAAGACATATTTTATTCTTCAAACTTGTACAAATGTTCACTTTCACAAAAATGACATTTTTACACGAAAACTCCAAAATCTTTGTTCATCAAATATCTCAAAAGATAAATATTATTTTTAATTTAGCACTAAGTTTTCTTGAAATATACCATTTTAATCAACACTCTTGAAATCCCTTTTTAATCCATTTTCATAAAACCATCAGGAATACCCTCTTTAAATCATATATGCATCATGCTTTTATAAACTCAACTACAAGACAAACACTATGGGAAACTAGAGTTTTAAGCAAAGAGTATAGTTTTTCCACCTCAAAGAAGTTCCAACAATGGTATGATGAAATGTAGATTAGGTGGAAAACTCCCACCTCCTAAGGTGGAATTAAAGAGGTTGCCTATATCCACCAAGCTTGACTCCCTCAAAGCTCCAAGAAATCCCCCCATCAAAACTCCATTAAGTTCTACTTCTTATTCTTCAAAACTCACAACAACAACTCCATAAATTTGAATCTTGCTTAACATATGGTGTATATGGGATTTACGTTCTTAAATATGATGGAATATGAGGTTAATGTGGTTGTTTAAGGTGGAGGGGTCATGGTTCTTGGATTGGGATGGTGGTTGGGCTCCATGGGAGCTCTAGTGAGCTTAAAGTGAGAAGGAAAATCTGATGGAATAGGCAAAAATGAGCTCCCCCGCTCTATAAATATCTCAAAAACCCTTAGGGGTAAAATCCCTAAAATTCCTCAAACCCCAATCTCGAATTGATTTGCTATTGTAGGGGCTTGACATGTGTCTTAATCCAACGGTTCACACTTTGACAACATTTTGAAACTGCAGAAATCAATTTCTGAACACCTCGTTCGAACGAGAATCGCATTTCATTTGAACAAGATTGCCCTTCGTTCGAAAGAGATGGCCATCTCGTTCGAACTTACTTCGAACGAAGTTGGCCAACCCTGGGCAAAGGTTCCTCGTTAGAAGGTCATTGGAAGACTCGTTCGAACAAGATTCCAGTCTCATTCGAATGACTTCTAGTGTCGTTCAAACGACCCATAAACTTCCTAAAATTTACTTCAAGCCCATACTTCTTCCAATTAATTGCACCAAGGCCACAATATTACTCAAATTCGACCCGCAATTGATCCCCTAAGATCAAAAGCCCAATTGTTTCAACCAAAGTCACTGAATCACTTGGGTATAGTCAAAGTCATGGGGGTTGGTGTTACAATTATAAATATATGGCCGGGGTTCCAACCATACCACATCTCTCCCAATCGATCTCCAAACCAAGACCTTTGCTTACTCATAGATAGTGGTCATGCAATAGTACTATAACCTGGGGAAACACCCAACACATGTTGGTCAATGCTAGGGTTGGTTGCCCACTACGCGCAACCTCTTAACGATAGCACTACCGAGTTAGGTATATTTCAAACAAATAAACAACAATCACACACACACACACACATATATATATATATATATATACAGGTAAACTCCCAATCGCAATAGATACACACACATATGTATCTATTGCGATTGAGAGTTTACCTATATATATATATATATAGTACTGATTACATATGGGAAACCCCACACGGTACAAGCCTACCAATCCCAAAGTCCGAACCGACTTTTAGATTCTAATTGATTATTATAAATTGTTCACCCACTTGTTTACTGATGAATCTCACTTGAATCTTAATAGTTAACCTAGAACACATACTATGAAATTGTGGAAAAAAGTTATAGAATAAAGATTAAGAAATGAGAAAACTATTTCGAACAATCAATTTGGATTTATGTCAGGGTAATCCACCACGGAAGTTGTTTTACTTATTAAGACAGGTAATGGAGAAATGTATAAGTAAGAATAAAAACCTATATATGGTCTTTATAGATTTAGAAAAGGCTTATGATAGAGTACCTAAATATATAATTTGGTGGACTTTAAGGAGGAAAAGAATCCCTATTAGTTATAGTAAAATTATTGAAGATATGTATAATAACACAAAGATTAGAATAAGGACCATATATGGAGAAACTAATGACTTTACGATTAAAGTGGGTTTACATCAAGGATTTGCCTTAAGTCCTTATTTATTTATTGTAGTTTTAGATAAGCTTACTACGGACATACAAGAAGATGTCCCACAGTATATGTTGTTTACGGATGATATGGTTTTAGTAGACACTTTAAAGGAGGGCTTACCGATAAGAGTATATATTTGGAGAAAAGCCTTAAAGTCTAAGGGACTAAAAATCAGTAGAATTAAAATGGAATTTATGGAATGTAAATTTAATAATGAGGCTCCGAGTAACATAATGATAAATCAAACTAATGAATTTCGTTATCTAGGTTCAATGTTACAAAGTAATGGGGATATTAATGAGAATGTTACGACAAGAATCACAACTAGTTGGATAAAATGGAGACAAGCGAGTGGGGTGTTATGCGATAATAGGATAACTAATAAATTAAAAGAAAAATTTTACAAAACAGTTGTTAAGCCAGCGCTCCTATATGGAGCGGAGTGTTGGGCATTAAAGAAAAAATATAAATAAAGTCTTTATATTAGTCGTTGGATTATGGAAATTACTAAAAAGGACAAAATTAAAAACCAATACGTGAGAGAAAAGTAAGGAGTAGTTCCCATTAGCGATAAATTAAAATAAAGTAGACTTAGGTATGGACATGTGTTGCGTATGCCAGTAGATAGATGCCCCTATATCAAGAGGAAGATTGTTGAAAATAGAGGGTAAACGAAAAAAGGTCACCCTAAGCTATCGTGGGAGGAAATTATTAGGATAGATCTTAAGGGATTTAACTTGAATGATAATATTACATATAATAGATTAGAATGAAAAATGAGAATCCATGTGGCCGACCCCATATGATGGCATTAAGGCAAGGATGATGATGATGATGATGATGATGATGATGATGATGATGATGATGATGATGATGATGATGATGATGTAATCCAAACCCATTGTAGAAACTTATACACCAGTTTGTCTAATGCTAATGGTTAAAAAATAACGCAATTTAAAAATGAGACGGGCCAACAAACTGGACTGGTTCGCTTGGCAGATCGAGCCGGTTCGGTCAACTGAACTAATTCTCTCCCCCAGATAATTGGTTAGGTTTGTTGGGCTACCATTCATTTTTAACTATGGGTTTACACCTTCAAGGTCCATCAATGGAGGTGCCAAGCCTCCCAAAACAACCAATTATGATCCTGAACGTATATATTATTATCCTAGGTGAATTGTAAACACAATCTAAACCTGAATCCAATATTTATTAAATAAAAAACTCTTGTTTATTAATTAAATTCGCCCATTCTAAGACCAATCAAGTTTTTAACCCATCATTACAAAACACCCATTAAGGTTCATCCCTTTTATTGAATACTTTCAAATTTAATCATTAAATTCATACATATTAATCCTCAATCAAGTTATTATTGTTAAATCACAAATCAATACTCCTAATTTTCTCCATGATGCATTCTCGATTTTAGATTCAACTTTTGTTAACTATGAACATAATTAACTGTAATATGCAAATTTAAAGAAATTAAACACTTGCCTTGATGGATAATTAACGAAGCTCTACTTGTTCTTGTTGAGTTGATTCTGGAAATGACTTATCTTTCTTCTTCAAATCTTCTTCAAATCTTCTTCCTCTTCTTTTCTCTATTCTTTTGTTCAATCCGTTGATCCCACTAATCAGATGTAAATAGCAACTGATATCCACCTAGCTAACCCACTAATACCCCCTAAAAACTCTAATTTTTGGATTAGGTTAAGACCTAAGGGTAAATAGATGGTTATGCCCTTATATGCGCCATTTTATGTCTAAAAGCCCCGAAACCCAATTATAACCCTTGGGTACCTAGCACGGATTATTTCGACACATTATGGATCACCGGAACACTTAAAAGGCCATCCGAGTTATTAAACTAAAGATGCTCAACCATTACATGGACTGGGCTCGAAACGTGCATCCAGTACATGCTGCTCTTAAACCATTAGAATCCATCGTTTTCACTCTCTAAAAATATAATATAATAATTTTCACATCACTATTTACTTATTATACACAACTAAATAACTTTAACCATAGATATTAATCCAAAAAATCACTAATTAATATTTATCGAACCCAATTAAATTCAAAATTTAATGCACATATGGAATAAAATACTCTCAAAAGTGTGGGGTGTGATAGTTATTGGAGATCTTCGAGGGGTTCGAAGCCACAAACCGCCCCCAAATGACACCCCGAGTGGCACGAACACTTCGTGCGTGTCCAACGTGTCGTGAGGGGGTCAAAACCATCAACCTCCCCCAAACGAAACTGCGAGTAGCATGAACACCTTGTGCTCATCCAACGTAACACGTAGCAACCGGTCGTGTAGTCGCGGGACTCTGATTTGGGAATAGGACACAAATTTAAAAATATGCACACTTGGGTTTGAAAACGTGTCACGAGGCAGGCACACTTGGGCTTAAAAACGTGTCGCGAGGGGGCAAACGCTCACAATCACCCTCAAACGGCACTGAGAGTGGCACTAACACCTCAAGTGAAACCAACGTAACATGTAGCAATCGGTCACGCAGTTGCGGGGCTCCCGGTTTGGTAATAGGAAACGAATTTGAAAACAGGCACACTTGGGCTTGAAAATGTTGCGCGAGGGGGTGGACACCCCCAACCGCTCCTAAACAACATCGTGAGTGGCACGAACACCTCGTGCGTGTCCAATGGAACACGTAGCAATCGTCCGCGTAGTCGCACCACATTGGGGGTGGCGTCCGCCCCCTCGCAACACGTTTTTCAAGCCTAAGTGTTCTTACTATTAAATTCGGGTCCTATTCTCAAACCAGGAGTCCTGAAACTGCACGGCTAGATGCTACATGTTACGTTAAATGCACACGAGGTGGCCATGACGCCCGCAATACCATTTGGGGGTGGGGTGGTTGTGACACCCCACCTAATTAAATACCGTGTGATCAGTCCTTTATCAAATTATAATCAAGGTGAATGGTTGGTTCATTCTTAGCACCATTGTCGCAAAATAAACTTTCCAATTTAAACACCCTAAATAATTAAGCTAAGTGTCAAAACCATTTAAAACATTATTTCCATTTTATTAAATCCAATTATGAAAACCTTTAATAAGTAACAGTTTAAGAATCACACAATTATTAAGATTGAAAATAAACACCCATGAATTTAACCATTCAGATAAACCAATACCAACTTTCAAACCACAAAGGAAAACCATCCTGCTAGTAATCAAATCCCAGAGAGTAAAAATACTAAAGATAAATGAACATAATCTCTGACAAATCCAACGGAATAAGGAAACGGGCGACACATGCCCAACTAATTAGAACTGAAATAAGAGTGGAATCAACAATGAGGTCGTCTAAGCAAATGGCCTGCAACTCTCACATAAGCTGCAGCACGTTCAGTCCAAAGAACCTAAGCATGACGCCCTTGTGGTTGGGCACCTGTAATATATACATATATATATATATATAAGAGAAAAGATGACAAGAGACGCGTCAGAGCCCGAATGTAATACAGTTTAAATTTAGTTTAGCAAGTATTTAAAATGCTTACCGTCTAATGCAACAATCATGTTAGTATGTGACACTCTCTTAAGAAATTCTCACCTCTCACCTAGTGTGCACGCCTACCGCACTATTAACCCCGAAAGTTCATTTTAATGTAAATCTCTCATAAGGTTTCATGTTGACAATTTCTATGGCTAAGATAATTATTTTCTGAGAATAAGGCTCGCACAGCTATCTCATTTCATTTGAAAAATATACCAGTGTTGTCACAAGATTTCCAAACACTTATATTAAAGTCGGAGTATTGATTCGTTATTGAACTACTTTTTATACACAGATGAAAATTCCCAGTTGCATGTCTCTCTCTCTCTCTCTCTCTCTCTCTCTCTCTCTCTCTCTCTATATATATATATATATATATATATATATATATATATATATATATATATATATATATATATATATATATATTAAATCACTCATATAATATATATACTATCGGCACCCCACATAAACTTTATGGTGCTGGCATACTCTGCTATCAAGTCCCTGTGTCACTCGTACTAAGGGAAATACTAGTTAGGAATCACTCTCGAACTGTATTAACACAAAACACTTACAAATGGAGGCGAAGCATAGTTCCAAGTCACTAAGAGGTCAGTACATACCCTCACGTCTCTTAGGACCGTCTGACTATCAATCAGATAGCCTGTACTAAGGATTTCTATGTTCTAGGGTACAAGTCAATATCCCCCATAAAGGTCCCATCGAGATAAGACCGTCCCGTCGTGGTAGCCTCTGTGATAGCAAGTAGCGCGGGCATGATTTTTCACATATATAATATATGCACAAACACGTACACCCACGACCCATAATTATGATTATTCGTTCTTAGTACACTATACTCGATTGTCCCATATAACGGGCTCGTCTCTTTTATTCTTAATTATAGATTATTTCATACTTACTTCATATCACTCGTAGTATTCTATCTCCCTATATATAATTTCAGTAGGTACTCTCTTATCTTCTAACATAACTTCTTTACGAGTCTGACTCCTTTAGTTACACGTTCCCATAATTTCCTATGTGTATATTACTCCCCGTTAACCCTAACTTCGTTTTACATTAAATACTCACTTTTTACTAAGTCCTACTGGTCCTTTTTCTGTCCCAAAATGTTCTAACAATAATGCTCAAAGGTTACTACTCATTTTAATCGGAATAAACTATTATAAGAGGAATATGAGTTTTCCAGGAGGGGTCAATTGATCGATGGAAGGGGTTCGATCGATCGATCGATGCTCTTTGATCGATCGATCGATCAAGCAGTTATGGCGAAACTGCAAAAAACCCAGTTACGGAAATCATTCTCCAAACTCAACCAAATCATCATATTTATCTCCCAAACTCCCAACAATTGATACTACAAGTGTTATATACCCAAACACATAATTTTCTACGTAAAACATATGGGTTTTCATCAATTATGACAATTAAAAGGGCAAAAATTATATAAACCTCAAGAACCCTAATCTTTTCTTTAACTTTCAATTCTTCCACTTTTTTTTTCTAGATTTTCTACTCCTAACTCAATGAAAATTCGTGGTTTATTCTCTACATGTGAATTAGAATTCCAGAATATGATTATTACCTCTACAACATGCGAATTCTAGTCTCCAGTATATGCTTTCTTTCATGAAATTAGTTTTAATCAACCCTAGACTAACGTAATTGAAGCATTAACTACAAATAAAGCAAGATAGATACTTGCTTGGAACTTTTGTTTCTGATTTGTGGAAGAAGGTGGTGCGGTTTTGTTCCTCGTCGCACGATCTACAATTTGGCGGTGACGGCGGTGCAAACGGCGGAGTTTTTGGCCTAGAACTCCTTGAAAGCTCCTCCACTTCTTCTCCAATGGTCGTTCTTTGGTTTTGCTTATGTTAACCCTAGATGACAACCCCTAACATCTGATATATCCTTGGTAAATTCGTGGGTTTAATTACCCAAAAATATGAAATGTCCAAAACGCCCTCCCGGGATGCTAATTAGGCCTAAAAACGTTTCGAGACCCAAACTAAACTCCCGGGTACATTATTTTGGCTATCTCGACCCTTCCAGACACATTGGTGCACTCAAAACGACCATACGAGTGACTTGTAATTTATTCACTTTTAATAATAATAATTTAGTTTCGACACGACACAGGCGCGTCCTGACTTAATTTCCATAATTGTCATATTATTCCCTCGTGACAATTTTAATAAATTCAATTCTACATATTACTCTACTTAATAAGTAATATTTAACAAATCAACAATTTTTCAATAATTACTAACTCTCGTCACGCTAGTAACATTTAAAATAAATTTCCGGATTAATATTAAATTAATTTATCTCAATTAAATTTAATAAATCCCTAAATTTAAAAGCCATAAAAATACCGGGTATTACATACTTCCCCCCTAATAACGGAATTTCGTCCCGAAATTTGAAAAATAAGGCCTATCTTGTATCATCTGTAACAAGGTATAAAGCATCTAATTCCCACAACATCGAAAGACAACTACAAATCTCAATCTCATCAATTTATTACAACAAAATTCTCTTGAATAAATATAACTAAAGTAAATTTCCAATGCTATATACAACAAAATAAATAAATACAAGTCGTCGCATCTTGTATTAAAATTTCTGGATACCTTATCAGTACGCAAACTATCTACATAGTAAGGCGCTCAATCACTATAGCCCCCGCCTCACAGCAAGCTTGTTTAACACTCTCATTAAAGACACTTCTCATTGTGCTTTTAACCAACAACAATTGCATAAGACATGCCTATACATTATTAATTCCTTATTATTTCAATATCATTGGGAGACCGCACCTCACTACCTAAGAACCGCTCGGATTTATCTAAACATAAAACTCCCATTCTGAGAGAAACCATACGAACATCTAACCACTTATGTTCGCCTAAAACAGTCGTGGAATTCCACCATAGTCGTCAGACTCTAACTCACCCAATCTTAAATTCTGATTATCCGCCCATCTCTTAACATTCAGAATAAGAAAGTTAAGTTTTTTTTTTCAATACCAAATCCTCAATAAGCATCTGTTCACAATAAACAGGTACGAGTGCTCCCACGTAACCCTACCCTTAGGTAATATCCTCCCACAATTACCGTACTATACTCCACTTTCTAGCCAAATAAATGATCACGATGAACCCAAAATAACTTTCACACTGCTCCATTAATGGTTAATCACCGCTTGCGTACTCCCCGAATTATGGGTGATACAACCTGCTCAAAACGAAACGATATCCCCGCTGCTTTCTGAAATCCCGTATTAAAATCTTATCATAATTCAGAAAAATACTGTGTAGGACCACATACCGGCGTGATTCTCCCTTTCAAAGGAAGACTGAGGCACACTAGCTAATATTGTAACTCACCCCAAAGGAATGTCAATCACTTCCTTCTTGGGCATCACTACGCATAAACTATCGTAGGATCCAATAAAATAAAATTAATGAATATAAATTGACCATAATAGAGGGGAGAAACTTATGAAGCTCTACAAAAAATAAATCCTAAATCTAGAATTCATTAAAGATTAAAACTAAATTGATTAAATCGATTTTGATGGACAACAAGGATTTCCCGATTATCATGTAAGTCAAAATCCTGCTCTGATACCAATTGCTGAAGGACTTAAAATAAAATACTAGATCATTTAATTTATATGATAATTGGGTTTCAATAAAAAAAATAATTACGGTGTATCTACATAGGAGATTCAATATCTCATATATTTGCAGTTCCTTCTGGTTTGAACCATGAAAATTTGATCTTTTTAGTGTTACACCGATTCGTATCTTTAATTTAAAGGCGTGGCAGCCACAAAATTGAAATGAATTTTTTCAAAAATCTTGACAGTATCTAAATAAGATCTTTTATTATTTTTTATATCTTCCGACCTCTGAAACTCGTAGAAAAAATTTCAGCCCCATCTAATCAACGATTCTCAAGTTATGACTCCGACAAGTAGACACCATGACGTGTCACGCATTTATTTGGGGAGATGAAATCGTGTGTTCTTGAATTGATTTCATCCCCAAATCTTCATATCCATGAATCCCAAAGTATTATATCAGGATTTATGTGTATTATAATACCTTCTTCAATATTTAATACACATTCTTGAATCGTTTTTTATTCGATTCTAGATCTAATTTGTGTTGTCGGATCTGCTTCGTAAATCACTATTTTGTAAAGATATGTGAAGCAAGTTGATCAAATGATCTCTGAATCACTTGAAATTTCTTGTGTCTCTTCCTGTATGTATCGAAAACCCGTGGTTTTAATTTCATAATTTTTTAACTCTCCAATTGTCCGTAATCGATTTTACACCATGAGAGCTTTGAAAGAGACCTCGAGATCTTCCATGTTATTCCTTTTAAGCCAATACGTGTCATTGGTATGTGGATACCAAGGATCATGACCCCACCACTCCTTTTTCGGTATTTTTCTGATTTAAGTTGATCCCACACTTATTATGAGACAAGGGGTTGCTTATATAAGTTAGCACATGGATTCCCGTGAGAAATAGAAGACTAGCTTCCTACAGAATTATCGCAATTAAACTCGATAACTAATTCCATAATTCTATAAATTATTATTCATTCCACTAAAGAATAATAATTGCACTCTAGTATACTATCTCAAAATTATAATTCTGAGCTCCTTGTTATCAAATCCTTAATAATCTCCGCATGTTAAGATTACATATACCCGTCGATTAAATTAAATTGTTGACCATTATATTTAATCGACCTCTTATAGATTTTTTGAGACCGTCCACTTAACTTATTTGATATTTCGGATAATTAAATCCACCGATCGGGTTTAACATAATCAAAACTTATAAGCTACATCAAGAGGGTATCATCAATCTGTAACACCCCGCCCGCCCGGGGAGAGCGAACGGATCGCTACTACGATAAACTAAACTAATCCACAAATAACAAGGTATAAAGCATCTAAATCCCACAATAAAACAAGAAACCACTATTCTCATCTTCAAATTAATACAACAAATCTCTCGAAATAATTACAACAATCCAACTAACACGAAAATAAAATAAATCTCCAAATGCTCTATACATCAAAATAAATACAGGTCTTCTCATCTATTGTATTAAGAAATTTTCCCAAATAATCCTCGCTAAAATCATCCCAATTGGTCCATAGCACTCAAATCCGTGCTCACCTGCCAACTAAGAAAAAGATGGGGAAGTACACAATACGACAGGAATATGTTCAACAAAGATGTTAGCGATGAACAAAGCGCAACAATACGACTACGAATACTCAAATTAAATAATGCAAATCTCAATAGCATTAATTTCACAACAACACATTAACCGGGTCACCAGGCCTCACCCCATCCGCACATGCTTTATCAAGTCATAGCCCTTGGAAGCAGGAATTTTGGCGGGTGCGCAACGTCCGTGTCATATTAAAATCTCATGACAACGTGCTCAACGACAACATGAATAATACCACATGAATAAAAATAATTCCAACAATTATTTTTCCAGATTTTAATGAATTTAACAATTCAAAATATGAGTTCAATTAACAAGAATTCAACGGAATAAACACTCGCGAGATTTATGAGCATATTGTGTAAAACCCCATACCTTAAACCACAAAAAAGAACCGACATGAGTCATCACATAATTTTAGCCTCAAAATCTATTCACACCATCACGTTCTTCTCGCGAAAATAATCAAATCTCGTTCTTGACCAAACTCGAGAAAACACCAAATAAGCCTTTTAATCTAAGGTTGAAATCTTGAATAAGTTTGGGCTATGGTTTGTAGATAAAAGGGAGTAATTTTGGAGTGGTCTTCTGGTTGAAAAGTTTGAAAAAAAATGATTTGAAAAGCCAAGCCACGAATTAGTTGATATATAAAGGATTAAGAGTTTGATTAAGAAAAGAGTTCTAATCAGATACAAACACTAAAAATTTTATTCTGGACGATCAGACCGTTGGAATTGGATGAAATTTTAGTATGTTTAGCGAACGGCGAGACATGACTGCTGACAAAAATTCAGCTTGATCGAACGGTCGGATTTCTAAAAATATTATTTTTACTAGAGAGTTTTATGTTTTGAGGACTCTTAGAGAGTTTTATATTTTGAGGACTCTTCTATATAATAAAAATTCAATTAAAACTCAATTTTAATTCCGATTTTGAAACCGTTTGAAATTCTCGACTTTAAAAATAATAACCAACATATTTGAGCAATAAAATAATTTTATCTCAAAATTTAATTTTCCTCTTTATTTTGAAAATACCCCAAAATTACGCGGGTTGTTACACAATCTCTATACCGAGATGTGGACACCATTCATAATTAACTTTCACCGTACACTAATCACCATTTCCCAATTACCAAGCTTGTTGATCCATAGATGAATCTCACCCAATAGGTCAAAGTAATGAACAATTGATGCACAGGTCCATCAATTATGTCCTGATTAAGAGCTTAAGCACTCATAATAACCATGAGATGTGCATTATCTTATATATACAGTATAAATACAATCATCTCAATTTAGTCCTATTCAATACACACAAAGTTTATTAGCACAATAAGTCAAAACTATACCGCGTTTCTTATAATCAAGATAGACCTACTAAAATAGTGTGCTACGATCCTACTGATGGTGTGTCCATCTCTATTTAAGATTGTGGACCAGACTTATATTCTACAAGGACCAATGATATGATCTTTCGTGTGTAAACCAAACTCTACACACAAAATCATGAACTATGTAGCATAAAAGACACTGATGCATAAATATATAAAATAATATGATTCAAACTTTACTTGTGGAGATTCTCATTAAATAGACGTACTAAAATTCACCAGTGAACCATGACTATTAGTATACAACCCCAGCATCTCCGGTACGTCCTCAATTGTTCAGCAACCCGAGAAAGAACCTTATGCTTTGACTTGTCAGGAAATGTAAATTGCTTGCAGAGTTAATCGTAGATATCATCTTTAATAGCTTGATCAACAAGGTTCCAATTATCCACTCCCCCGACTCCGACATTCATTTTTTCCAGCGACCAACGCTAGGCTTTGAAGTTCAGCAGGTCATTTTTATCAACCGTGTGGATATTCCCAAGAAGGGAGAACCCAATGGGCTTCTTTTCACATGAGCAGGAGGTACTGGGAGCACTAGATGGGGACGTTGGAACAATAGCGGGTTGTTTCCTACTCATACTCAGAGTCGTACTTAGAGTAGGGGAATGAACTAGAGGTGGAGTTGTGAATTACTCAGCGATTGGTGATGAGAATTTCGGTTGTTGTGCACGGGATGAGGATCCTCATGGGGGCGTCACCTCGTCACGTGGTACATTTTGGTCATTGCATCCTGACATTATCTACAAAAATGAAAAAACATAAACGACTAAATAGTATAATAATATGAAATTATAACTAACTAATCAAGTTTATATATATATATATATATATATATATATATATATATATATATATATGAGCAGGAGGTGCTGGGAGCACTAGATGGGGGCGTTGGAACAATAGTGGGTTGTTTCCTACTCGTACTTAGAGTCGTACTTGGAGTAGGGGAATGGACTAGAGGTGGATTTGCGAATTTCTCAGCGATTGGGGATGAGAATTCTGGTTGTTGTGCACGGGATGAGGATCCTCGTGGGGGCATCACCTCGTCACTTGGTACATGTTGGTCGTTGCATCCTGGCATTATCTATAAAAATAAAAAACATAAACGACTAAATAGTTATAATAATATGAAATTATAACTAATTAATCAAGTTTATGACTACACACACACATATATATACCTTTTCAACGTAAGACTTTAGAATATGTTTGATGTGCTTGATCTCCATCCATTCGGTATTAGTTTTTAAAAACTTATGAACTTTTGCACGTGGCCAATTAAGAGGATGCGTATCTATGATTTATGTATAAATATCCGTGACATGATCTCGGAATCCCATCCTTTTCAACTTGTTGGCAAGATTAAATTTTACATGCATATGGCACGAGACATCACAGTCCATGTCAAAGATCTTTGTACGCAGTTGTATCCGTAATGGGTGAATTTTTTTCTCTGCATTCTCCAATAATGTAAGCAAGGTTAGGGCTATATCGGGAATATGTGTGTGGAATATATCCTCAATAGCGTCATCCCAGCTTTCTGATAGGGAAAATAAAATACGATCAAATGGGTACTTTTTTTGGAGATCAACTCCACGGTTTGCAAGGTAGGTTATATTGTTCGATCTTCTTATTCCCATACCTACAAATAGGAGTACCTTCTATATGTCATGCACTAACAAGAGAGGTATATGTTCATTCCAATTAAAACCTCTCGTACTCTTACTGCCAGGCTATATTAGTCATGATATGCCTAATTTTTCCCGAGAAAAATATACGAGGGCGTGAATATGAGTCCTACAAATAAGGGCTATAATTAATTAATAACTATTAATTCCAACATATAAGGTATAAGGGTATATTAGTTTGATTAAGATTTTGATCCATCACTACCCTTCTCTTAATCCCGTGCATGTTGGATCTCACCGATGTAAAATCCAGACAACAACCCGTTGTACGTGTTATGAGAGAGTTTAAAAGTATATGTGTATTATCAATCCGAGAAATACGACATATTATCCAACAACCAATAATTATTCCGTACTCCTTCTATTATCTATGTGATAAAAATATATACCCATAATCACAATATCTCACCAAAGTAGGGTCATTTCTCATTAAACATATACATTAAGATTAGGGTTTCAATTTTCATTATGATTATAATGGATACACAAGCATATATATATGAAGATTGGGGCTTCAATTTTAACCAGGGTTAAAATAAATAAACATAAACATATACATGAAGATTAGGGTTTCAATTTTAACTAAGGTTAAAATAAATAAATATAAACATATACACGCATGTGTGTTAAAATAAATGCACATGAAGATTAGGGACGAAGCCAGGAATCCTAATGAGCGGGGGTTGAGTTCGTAACGAACACTGGGGATTCAGAATGCATTAGTCTAAAATTTCACAACCAAGATTGAACCGTATGACCATGATGACCAAACTCGAAGTTTTCTAGATAATTGTTCCTTTTCTTTTGGGAAAATTTTATTTTGCACCTTATGTTTTTGTATTTTATATTTTTAGACACTATTTTAAAGCTTCAAAAATTTTAAGTTTACACCCTACATTTTACACTACAACTGGAGTTTGCATACCACATTTTATACCCATTCAAATTTGAATGAAACTAAATAAAAAAAATCAATTTAACATATACATAAATAAAACACACACACATACACACACGATACGCACACATATACATACAATACACACACACACACACAAAATATGCACATACATATATACATAGTACACACACATACACAAATACACGAATACACACATATATACACACACACACATAAATATACGAATACAAACATACATACACACAGTATACACGTATACACAAATAAAGAAAAGCACACGTATAAATACACAAATACAAAATGTTAGGGTTTGAGAGTTACCTTTTATGGATTGAGAGAGAGATAGAGATGGCGCCGAAAAATTGAGATTGGGGGAGAGACTGCGTCCAAAATGAGAGAGATAACGATTAGGGTTTGAGAGAGAAAATTTTCAGGTAAAATGAAAAAATGGCATTTGAGTTTTATTATAAAGACACTTGTCACGACTCTGGGTGACTATATTTTTTACACATCATCAGCCGTGACCATATCATTGAAATAGTTGTGGTCACGGACTAAGGTTGTGACACACGCACGAGACCATTTTGAATAGGTCAAGGCCCAAAGTCGTGACCTTATTGGACAAATTTTGGCATCGATCATGGATGTGGTCATGACCTTGGTCCGTGACCACACTTGGAGGGAAATTTGGCAAGAATTTGGTGCCATGATGGTCACACCGTGGTCACGATTAAGGTTCATAACCTATATGGTCAGGGATGATGGCCGTGACTAACTTCAAATTTCTCAATGACCAAGATTCTTGGTTATGGAGCGGGTCCTGCCAATGTTGTATATGGTCAGTGATTTGGGCCGTGACCTCAGGGACCAAATTCGTGACCACCCTGCCATGATTATGCGCCTAATTTTGTGTAGTGCAACTTATAAATCAGTTCCTTAAAGAAGTTGTCTATTGCTTGGTAGACACTCTCACTGTTCTATGCTTTGGATCGCCCTATGGTAATATCGGTCTTTGTCTCATTCTTGGTATTCGATGGCTGATTTTCTCCCATAGATGAATTCTTGGAGTCATTATTTTTTATTATCTAGGACTTTGTTTGGCTGGGACATCAACATTAAAGAACTCGTCCTTAACTTCAACGTATTTCTCGATCCGGGCCATGTAATCATCCATTGACGGCACTGGATTTTTGGTTAGAGATTGGTAAAGATCATCCAAGATAGCAAGACCGAACTTAAATGATGAGATCATCAATTTCTCATTGCAATTATCGATTTTTTTTAAATAACTCTGTAAAATATGCTGTATGCGATACTGATTCAAATGGATTTGCAAATTTCCAAATTAAACTTATTTAATTGGATGTCTAAATTTGCTCAAACCAAACTTCGATTTTAACCATCCCCTAAACATGCATCTACGTGTCAAATCAAATCAACAGATTAAACCATGCGATTATTAAGCTGACAAACACAGATTTCAGGAAAAAAACCTTTCGGATAAAAACCTTTTTACTTCCACTATAATCTGTAAAAGATGGTTTACACGGACTATAATGAAAATAAAATTGACATACGAAATACCCGAAGATGTCGATTCATAGTCGTCAGCCCAGGAACACCGCAGCACTCCCTATGACATGCAGTCTATCAACCGAGTACCTCCCGCAAGTGACACCTATTGTCAGCCCAGTACCTTCCAAGGCACCTAGTGTAGCAACATTAACTCTAAGAAAATATGCCTTGGGTTCCACAAAACAACTCACACAAAAGTAATTGGGATTTGTGAATTGTAAAACAAAAACTTTGAACCCTTAAATGGTTGAAGAATGAAATAAACACTCAAAAATGTATTCTGTTAAAAATAGTGTTTCTCCACGCCTAAAACCAATAGTCTGACACTCAATATATAGCAGCATTTAAGGCGGTGACGTGTCAAGCTAAAAGTCTTGTCGTTTGAACGACATACGATGTCGTTTGAGCGAGACAACATCCCGTCGTTTGAACGATAGTGGCACTGATCCCAAAAAGTCTTCAGACTTTGAAAATAGTTGGAAACCTTAATAAGTAAAACTGTTTACGAGATCAGAATACTTTTTACAAAAAAACTTTTATAAGAAAATGTTTTTATAAAAACCATTTATAAAAAAATCATAAAATATCTTTTAGAAAAATATCCCAACACTTTTAATGTTAAATGTAAATGGAACTTAAACATAATATTACCAAAATTTATCCTGTTGGGCATGAATGTGGAAGTCTTCTTGAAATTCATATCGTCTTTTGTAGATGTTAGCTTCCTCAATCCTTCGACAACTTGTAGTGGTATATAACATAATTAATTGTGATGGACAATGTCCTTACAAATCACATATTTCTTGATAGACTCCCCTTTTTTCGTTTGAGGGAGATAAAGGAATCAACTTCCTTTACTGCCATGCTTGGTGATGAAATGAGATGAGAATTACTCTGGCAATTCCCTGGAGGAAGATATTTACCTAAGGGTTATCTTTTCAAACGACCTAAGGATGATTTCTCCCAGAGTGGAGGGGAAACACGAGACACAAGGGCATCGCGATGGCTCCATACAGACATTAAACATCGATAGTCTTAAGTATAGTGATCAAGATCTTCTTTTCCATCGTAAGTTGTGATATTTGTGATATAAAACTTTTTAAGAGGCCCCGATGTCTCTATATTCACAGTGAAAAGAGATTTCAACCCATGCCCTCCTAGATAATACCTTAAAAGTGCATAGGAAGTTGGGGTTAAATCGCCCCTCAAATTCCTTTTTAATAAATTCTCGAAGGTCATTATTATCGACCTTCTTCGACAGAGGACTGGTCTTGGTCGAACTATTGCTATGGATGGATTTTGTTAGACAAATAGGGGCTAAAATACGACTAAAAGTTTAATGGAGGGGTGCGTGATTCTCATGAGAGCAATTAGATCGCGCAACACGTGGACTCATCGATTTCGAAATCTTGTCGCTTCGATTGAGCTTATGATGTATAGGGGACCAAATTTCCCCTCATTTGACACTCCGGGTTGTGTGAACTGGAACCGTGCTCTTCACATTGCTCGATGAGGTGTCCCCTTAATCGAGTTATTTATTCATTTCTTTCATTCAACCAATCTTCATAGATTTTGACCAGTCGCGACGCTGCCTTCCTGATAGGTGGCTCTATAAAGGGAGTGTAACATCGTCGGTTAGGTCCAGACATTCGCGATGTACGTACCCTAGATTTTATTTCAATAGAAGGTGGATGGGATCTTTAAGGAGTTCCCCCTACACTTCATATCTCAGACTGGATACGACTCCATACATGTGAATGGTATGATTAATGGACACTCACACTAAATAAGGGCCGATATCCCACGATGGTGGGATTCAAATCTTCTCCCCACAAACGATCCAAAATTGTAGGGGATATAAAATCCACAATAATTACAATATTAAGATTTGTCCCAATAAATGAATGCATTATGAAAAGAACACACAAAAGATTACGTGGTTCTGAAGATCGTCATGACTAAATCTACGGGGAAGAGATTGAGAGCTCTATTAATGAAAAAATGGAGGACAATTGTAGTGTTTGGGTTATTGGCTGAGTGTCCAAGTCGTGGTTACAAGAGTGTAGTTAGTCGTACCACAAACCATTGAGGTTGCTACCATTTATAAATACAAGTGCCCTACAAATATAGGTTCCCCTTACAATTATCTTCCTTGATCTTATCTCCAAGGTAGTGGAATTGCATTACACTTGTATTCAGTCGAGTTAGGTTGTCATCCTTCTCGATTTTTCGTCAAAGAGTCCGCGATCTTTGGATGATTACGCCACCTTGACTTCTTGTTGCCACGTGTCTTTCCATGTGGCATATTCAACTTACCGCCCCTTTAAACTCAATACACTTTGTGATACTTTTTAATATCTATTATGACAATTAGAGTATTTACAACACTTTTAGTTTAGAAGGATACATTATAATTAAAAAAAATCCTCAAAGTGAGTTAGGACTTAATGAACGGGGTGAAAGGAAAATTGGATAAAAAAAATAGAGATAAAAACCATCCTACTCTACCTCATTTTTTTTGTAGAACATATGACTTCAAAAAAGATTTTTGAAATCAATCGAGAAATTAGGACTCTTGTAAGTCGTTATCGCAATAAACACTTGAAGACAAATGTGGAAAATGTTACAAATGCCTCATATATTGTGGATTAATTTGGTAAATTTTTTTATACGTGGATTTTTTTTTTATGTTGCATTTGTTTTTTCATCTAAATCTGAAGTCCGAATCTGAAATCTGAAGACTAATCTGAAGTCTGAAATCTGAATCTGAAAAATATGTTTGTTTTTATGTCTGAATATACCTCTGAATGAATGTATTTAGATTGATTCAGATTTGAGATTCAAACTTCAGACGTAACTTTACCTCTTAATCATTAAGAGCCAAATATAGCCGTTAGTCTCTTAATCACTTAGAAAAACAAACACTTTTTGACACTCTTAAGTCTGAATGGTTTAGATTCAGACTTAAGAGGTAAAAACAAACAACACCTTAGATAAAACCATGTCGTTATTATTATAATAACATTAGCCAAAAAGAAAAGAAATCACTAAAACCTCTTCTCAAACGTAGATGCAAATGGACCAAACTATTCGTAAACAACCCGTTTAAAACTCAATGTCGGCTTGTTGTTAAGTAAACGAACAAAGATCGATCACGATTTCATTAATTTAACTCGAGCTCATCTTTTAAGGCATAAACGAGCTCGACCAGACCCCTTTAAACCGTGTTGCTCGAGATCGGTACCTTCGTTAAGTAAATGAACCGAGCCCGATATTGATCTCAAGCTCGTTAATAATCCTTTGAAAAAAAAATGAAAAATCCTTATATTGGTAGGCTTAAACATGCACGTACAAACTCTACCATCTACACCAACGTGCACCAGATTATTCTTCCCTTCCCACTCCGTTTCCACTATGCATCACTATATGAGTGGGAGCAAACAAGCTAATTGATCAAATTCATTTGCAAAACATGAACCCCGAACCAGGTGAACTATAAATAAACCCTAATTTTCCCATTTCAGTAAAAAAAATATATATGTATACTCATTACTTTTATGATGTTATATTATCTCTAACTGTGTAATTATTATAATCGAAGTGATCGAGTTCTTAGGGTACGTACCTCTGCTTCAGAGACTCCCTACGTCATCTCTTAAGAAAATCGCCCAAGTTGTTATCGTTAAACATTACGGTAACATTCATTTCTCACTTTAATTTCATTCATTCAACTGCTACATATGCTCAATTTCTTTTGAATACAATTATAATTCAGATGAGTATTATTATGAATTCATCATTTTCTGATTGATTTGTTTGTTTTAAAATCAGAGTAATTTGTGTTAAAACCCCACATTGGGTGGTTGTAATTCACATGGGTCCATTTAAAACACCACCCAATTATCACAAAAAATGTTCACTTCCCTATTACCCACGTCACATTAGGGGCTTCTTGCAAATACTTTGATTATTAATATTTGTTTTGATTTAGTTTGGTTGTTTAAATATGTTATTTTGAAGACCCCGAAGAATATGTTGTTCGAGAAGGGGAAGCTGGGAGTGGGATTTACTTCATATGGGAAGGGGAGGTTAGTGGCTTATATAGCAAATTTTTATGGGTTTAGTTGCATTTCAGAATTTTTTGTGGGCTCAGATTTGTGTATTTCTTAACTTGCCATGAGTTTATCTTTGTGTGAACCCTTTATGTAACTGAAGGCATTTTAATTTTTAGAATGACACCTGTCCGTGTCCCATATAGGACCGGTAGCAAATGATAAAAATATGTGCGATCAAATGCGAATAATTATGTTCATACGGGACTCTATGCCTCTGCTCTCTTTATTCTATGATAATTTATGGATGGATGAAACTTATATTTGTAACTACTATGAATTTATAATTTCGTAGGCGGAAGTCTCGGGGTCTGTCGATGGTGGTGCTGGAGATCGTCCTGAGTTCCAGTTGAAACGATACGATTATTTTGGTCACGGTGAGAGGCTGTTTTTTTCATGTACATATATATATTTATTTATTTATTTCATCTTTCTCAATTTATGATTGTTTTTCCCATTATTAATCATTTAGTAGTTGGTCCTTTGGCAAAACTACATTGTGTCTGAAAATAGTACTTTCATATGAAGTTTGCAACTTCGGGTAATTGGAATCATCGATGCGGCTGGAAATGATTTGTAGTATACCTACTTTTGCAGGTATGTCAGCATCTGCTCAGCATGCAGATGTAATTGCATTGTCCAAGGTAGTCGGGGTTCTTTAATTCTTAGATTACTTTAACATGACCTGATCAATATACCTACAGCTTAAACTCTTTAAATGTGCCTCTCTTATACCAAATTTCTATTGTTGTCCTTGGTTGCAGTTGACCTGCTTAGTGCTGCCCCATGAGCATCGTAATTTATTGCAACCGAAATCAATCTGGAGTGCAGACAAAAATGTTGAGACGTGCTCACTTATGGAACAAATATTGCATTTAGAGCCACTAGAAGTATGTCAACATTTATGTTCTAACCTTATTGCTTATGCTTATGTCACATAACATGTACATGTAATTAGTTTCCTTACTTACAGAAACTATTTTGGATGCTGATATTATATAATTTTTATGTCACATATCCTTGTTTATTATGCTGATATTGTTTTCTTTGGTTTATTATCGCGCATATTATTTAATTTCTACATCTATGATTTCTTGCACCTATACTTTCGACATCAATATAGCATGAAGCATGTGATATGTAAATACTGTCAATATGGTCTCTAACTGTTTGGGTGTTCTTGCACCAACCAATAAGAGAATTTGATAGAATTAATGCAACTTTGATTTTCCGACGTGATGTTTATGAAATATCCAATATGGCCTTGAAGAGATCGTGCAATGCAAGGTCATTGAGAATCCTGTATGGCTTACCTCTATATGATGTCAGATAGTAGTTATAAGCATCTCAGTGTCTTGCTTGTCAATACTTTTTAATTTTTGTATGTCATTTGTGATTTTTAGTATGATTGAGTTAAACCCTTGATATATAATTATATATTTGAGAGCGGTTAAATGTACAAAGGGCACCTGCTTCTCTCGAAGTTATCTATGAGACAATTAGGTGTAAAATGTCCACTTTAATGGTATATATATATTCAATGCAACATACACAAAGCAGTCGCTGATACATATTTTATTTTGACTTACTGGCTGTGTTTACAAGTTCTAATGTTTATTCTTAGCAACAATAACCTCGCTGACCTCTTGTCTGGAGATGGGATCTATGGAAAACATGGAACAATATGTGATAATGGCTTTTTCTATATGCATCTTTTTCCATTAAGATTTTTTTTCTTTCTTGAATATCACATAGAAAATTGTTTGCGAAGTTGTCGATTTCCAATCCATAATATCTTGCTTTTTCAATTTGTCAAGATTTCTTAGTACACATGTTTTTATGTCTCATAATTACTAGAATATCGTCCTGTAGATATGAAATTGATTCATTGAATCCTTGCATCATTGTAACTGATTATCGATGACTACGTTATCATTTAGATGGAGATGATGTATGAAGTCATTTAGTTATTTGTGATTTTTAATGAAATTCCGCAGCAATTCTTGTATCGTTTTTTTGAGTGCTTACTCCCCCTCCTCCTCCTGTTATAAATATTTCTTTTAAACAAGATAAAGCCCCTTGAGTAATAAAATTGTTACTATGCCATATACATGTAGAACTTTTATTTCTCCCCCCTTTGTTCGACTCTTTTAATTTGTTAATAAAGCTCGGAACATGTTATAAATAGATAATCTATTGTTCCTTTTATGTATAGTAGTAAGGGAGACATTGCTGAATTTTCAACAATTTTTCTATCTCATATCCTCATTTTCTCCCCTCTTTATTTACTCTTTATATTAGGAAGCCAAAGTATGCTGCATTAATGGCTTATGATAGTTGGCTTTAGATTAAAGCTATCCCGATGACATAATGGAAGAGCAATTTCTATGGAGAACTCTGCTAGGGCTAGGCAAATATCCTCATACCAAACTAAGCTCTCACTGACAATATCTTATTTCCTGTTCATTGGTCGAGTGACCGCAAGTGTTCAAGTCCATGTAATTAAAAACAAATGAAAAACAACATTGTTGTCCGTTATGATATGAGTGAGTGGTCAGTTTTTTTTCCTTCCTATTATTGCACTCAATATAAGTGGAAAATACTCACTCCCATTGGACTTGGTTGGGGAGGTTAGCGATTTGAGTCCCTTTGGAGACGCCAAACTTGTACTCAATAATCCCCATCCCACTGGCTTTGACCACCCGCTTGCCCTTGGTGGGGTTAGGAGTAGGCCATGGTATTTTGGTAACAACCAGGTAGAGATGTGCCACCATCTGGGCCCCCTTCTTTTCATGTTCTTTGAAATGAAGATAACAAATGGATTGAAAATTTGCTGTTTGTTTTTTCTAATACAAGTTCTTTGCTAAGGTTTTCTTCTTTTCTTTATGTTATATGAAATAGGTACAAATTTTATTTTGTTGGGCTCTCCACAAATCTTCTTGCTATATGTCCATATAAGGGAAAGCAGCTTATACTATTTGTTTTTGTTTGAAGGTGAACTTTTTCCAAGGAATCACCTTACCAGATGCTCCCAAATTTGGAAAAGTGTTTGGAGGACAGTTTATTGCACAGGTATGATCAAGCTTAGTTTATTTCTTAAATTTGTATTGCTGACTATTCATAAGTAGTTTTATTAATTGTGGTAAAGATATTGTCATATACAGTTTTTGATTATAAAAAAGAGCAAATCCTGTAATTTTCTTATCTTGCATGATGAGGTGAACAGACACAACAGCCAATCACCACCTCAAGAATTTCAAAATTTAAGCTTCATTAGGTTTTGGGGTAAATTATTTTTCATGTATTTAATGTTAATTTTTTGTGTGTATAATATTGTATACAAGTGTACAATGCTATAATAATGTGATTTGGACAAAATAGTGAACAGACTTGCTCTGAATGGGTGAAAATCCTTTTTACCGTTTTACTTTTATCTTGGTGTAAAATATTTCACCCTGAACCAACCAAAGCCTTAATGAGAAAGGGAAATGCTATTCCATTAATGATAAGTTAGTAAATATAGTAAAGAAGTTAACTCCGTACATTTCACAATATTACAGAACTTTATATTAGTAAATATTAATTTTGTCAATATTTTCTGTTACTCAGTAGAGATAATTTCTTAATTTTTACGCCATGCCAAAAGGTCCCTTCTTTTCACTGCAATGCCCGAATTAAAACGGAGAGGAATCTCCACGAAACACAGGGGCATGAATTTTTCTCGACTTTTCTTGAACTATTCTCTTATCTTTCCATCGATTCTTGTTAATACTCGTGTGGTATGCTCTTAAATGTCGAACATGTTAGAGTTTTTTATTTTGAAATAAACACCAAAACTATTGCGAATTTTATTATTAGGAGTTCATTTACATACTTGAAACTTAAGATGGCCCAAATTGCGCAGGCACTGGCTGCCGCATCCAAAACCGTCGATTGTCTGAAGATTGTCCATAGTCTTCATGCTTACTTCCTTCTTACCGGGGATTTCGATAGTAAGTGTACCTTTTTGCTTAGCTGAGTGAAGAGCTATGAATATGATCGACAAAAAACGCTGTATTTATTATTTTATTGTTTTGTTTTCCTTGATGATGTATGTACACTGCCGTTCCTTAATTTTGAGTAGAAAAATCTGCATACTGAAAACTTTTTTGGCAGTAGATGTAGCTTGGATGTCAGTTCATTTGTTTTCCATCTCATTTCAATTGTATTTCAATCGAAGTGGAGATCAGAGTAGATGTTGTCGGCCTAAGCACATCAGCCAAAAAGGCTCTATGCCAATACCAAGAGGGCTCCACGTGAATACAAGAAACGCTGAGAGAGTAAAGGGTGATTATTTAATCGCAATCCGCTGCAAATATGTGGAATATGTTAAGGTCTTTATATTCACTTTTTGCATTTCTCTTTCTCCATTTCTCTTTCTCCATTTCGCACACCATCTCTATTTTGGAGAGGGTCACCTCCATCTATGTTAAACACCCATAAGAAAAAAATTAAAAAAGGTTATGCCCCAGTGTAATGCTCACCATTTAGTCGCTCAATAAAGATGCCACGGTTGCCAAATATTTTGCATGCAATACTTAATACTTTTCTAAGTGAAAACCGTCAAACCCATTGCTCCCCGGATAAATTTGGTTCAGTCGGGATGTGGCATGGTATTAGTTGTGGTAGGACTGCAATAGAGAGGAAGGCACAAGAGTTTGGGTTGTGATTCAGTTGGCAACTGATTGAATTTAGTCAGGCAGTGGTGCCGCAGTTACGGGGTGTTTGTGCATGGTATTGAGTGTGTCCGTGGTGGTTGGGGGGGGGGGGGGGGGATTGCAGGAGCAGGGGCTGCTATATGTGACCTGAGTGCAGCACAGCAGCTGGGTGCAGCATTTTATTGAACAAGTTTTGTGCAGAGTTGCGAAGTAGCCTATGAGCCTATGACAGTTGTATTGGTTTGGTGGATTCTCAAGTTCTTGACATTATCAATCAACCAACTCAACTCAACGAAACCTTTTTCCAATTATTTGGGGTTGGCTACATGAATTCTATTTTTCCATTCTATTTTTGTTTAGTGCAATATCTTTAGTTAAATCACATGATATCATGTCCTTTTTTTACAATATCCTACCAAGTCAGTTTCGGTCTACCCCTTGCGTTACCATCAATACTAATTAAATAACTCTTCCTTACATGGACATCCATTAGTTTATGCTCAACGTGTCGAAATCATCTCAGCTGATTTACTCTCAATTTATTCTATATGAGCTATTTTTACCGTTTCACGAATTTGTTCATTTCTAATTTTATCTTTTCGAGTTTTACCACAAATCCATCTTAGCATTCGCATTTCTGCCACATTCATTTTTTGCACATTTTGTTTTTTGGTTGTTCAACACTCTGTCCCATATAACACGACGGGTTTAATGGCCGCCCTATAAAATTTTCTTTTTAACTTCAAACGTATACGCATATCACATAATACGCCGATAGCACTTCTCCACTTAGCTCACCCTGCTTTAATCCTATGAGTAACATCATCACTAATATCTCCATCTTTTTGGTTAATTGGGCCTAAATAATGAAAATAATCAAATATAGGTATCTTTTGACCCTTCGGTTTCACCACACCTCCGCCTGTTCTCCTATTACTACTAAAATCGCACTCCACGTATTCTATTTTAGTGTTGCTTATTTTAAATCTTCTTTGTTTCTAGAGTTTTTCTCCACAATTCCAATCTAGCATTAACCCCCTTCTTAGTCTCATCCACTAAAGTAATATCATCTACAAATAACATACATCACGGCACCTTATCTTGTATTTTCCCAGTCAATTCATCCATTACAAGGGCAAAGAGATAAGGACTTAGTGCTGAACCTTGGTGCAGACCAACGGTAATTGGAAATTCACTATTGGTGTTTTATTATAATCAGGGCCCCATCATACATATCTTTAATCACATCAGTATATCTACGAGTCACTCATTTTTTATGTAGAATCCACTATATTATATCTATTGGTATCCTATCATACGACTTTCTTCAAATCTATAAAAACCATATGAAAGTCCTTTTTCTCCTTATACCACTCCATTAATCTACTAAATAAATAATTTGCTTCCATTGTTAACCTCCCAGGCATAAACCCAAATTGATTCTCAGATACGGTTCTTTTTTAATCTTAATCTATATTCAATCACTCTCTCCCACAATTTTATTGTATGACCCATTAACTTAATACCACGATAATTGGAACAACTTTGTATGTCTCCTTTATTTTTATAAATAGGTACTAAAATACTCTTACTCCATTCATCGAGCATCCATTCGTAATTATAGTTCTATTAAATAATTTTGTAAGCCAAACCTGAATAGGGATACCATGTGGTCCTAAAGCCCTCCCTGTTTTCATATTTTTATAGCATTTTCTCGAGTCTCCGTAAGTTCCTCTATATCTAATCTACTCCCATTATTCTCATTCAATAACCTTTCGAAATAATTTTTCCATCTTTCGATGATCTCATCATCCTTGACTAGGACTCTCGAATCATCACTTTTAATACACTTAACGTTATTAAAATCTTTTGTTTTTCTGTCCCCGAGTTTAGCAAGCTTATAAATACTTCGTCCCCTTCTTGTGTTCCTAATTTTGTTCAAAGATCATCATATGCCCTTAACTTGGCATCTCTTATCATTGTCTTAACTTCCTTTTTAGCGCATTTATATTTCTCAAAATTTTCTTCCTTTTTAGTTGTTTCCCACGTTTCAAAGCACTTCCTTTTGATTTTTAGTATATTTTGTACTTCTTCATTCCACCACCAAGTTTCTTTGGCCCCCTGCTTTTTGATTATCCAAGCATTTCTTTCGATATTCTCCTAATGCATGTGGCCATATTATCCCACATTATGTTAGTCTCATCTTCGATATTCCATGATGCTTCATTTAATATTTTATCTTGAAATAGTTTTAATTTTCGCCTTTTGAGTTCCACCACCTAGTTCGTGGGTTAATCTACTCTTTTCGCACTCGTGATTGATTTTTAATATTTATATCCAACACTAGTATCCTATGTTGTGAGGTTAAGCTCTCTCCCGGGATAACCTTACAGTCTGTACATGTAAATAAGTCTCATTTCCTAGTAATGAAAAGTCTATTTGGCTCTTATGCGTTCCACTTTTATAAGTTATTTGGTGTTCAAGCCTCTTTTTAAAATATGTATTTACTAGTACAAAATCAAAAGCCATTGTAAAATCTAAGATAGATTCTCCACCGTCTTTCCTATCTCCAAAACCAAATCCTCCACGCACTCTCTCATATCTTACACGCTCTTCTCCTACATGGCAATTAAAATCTCCCCTATATAGATTTTCTCGCCTACGGGTATTTCTTGAATTAATTCATCCATCTTTTTCCAAAATTGTACTTTAGCGTGCTAATCTAATCCTACTTGGGGTGCGTAAGCACTAACAATATTAATTATATTTTCACCTAATACCAATTTTACAAGTATAAGTCTATCACCTTTCCTAATAACGGTTACGATATCATCCTTCAGATTCTTATCTTTTATAATTCCGACTCCGTTCCTATTTTTATTTTTTTCTGTATATATTTTAAACCCTATATTTTCTATTTCTCTAGCTTTCTCGCTGACCCAGTTAGTTTGTTGTAAGCAAGCTATGTTAACTTTTCTTCTTATCATCGTATCCACCAACTCCATCCCTTTCTCTATCTTAGTCCCTATGTTCCAAGTCGCTAACCTAAGTCTACTATCTTAGACTAGCTTCTTTACCAGCACACGTTCAGATTGTCGCAGGAACCCTTGCCTATTTCTCATCGCACCCGTGCGCCGATGCGACACCCCTTGCCTTTTTTTGAGACACCCAGTGGCAGGCACAATGCATCGCTTAAGAGGAATGCCCTAGTATTAGTGCACATATTCATAGGATTTATGTTCACAAGGATTTGACAAAGTTTTACGGTGGGTGTCAGCTACCTAACGCAACGCTCCTCCTTTATCCGTGCTTGGGATCGAAAGTATGTAGAAAAATACAAGAAGCTATGAAAGACACGGGCGAAGTTATTATCAATCGACCAACCGTAAGGAATATAGGAGGGGGAGCAGATCACAACAAAAGCTCTCCCAAAAATATCTATTAGTAAGTGAAGATTCTCTAGATAGATATTCTCTTCTTCCCCCAAAATGTCGTGTCCGCACATTGGAGGTGAGAAATCTCCACCTTGTTTCTTCTTACCTTGTTTGTTCTTACCTCAAGAACCCTCTACCAAACCCCATTCTGAAGCTCTATGTAGCAATCTACTTAGCCCATCCACCACTATCATAAAGAGAAAAGGTGATAAGGGTCCCTTTGCCTAAGCCCCCTAAGGGCATATATCTCCCTCTAGGATTTCCATTCATAAGAATAAAGTAATTCACCGAATAACCTCTCATCTACCTCCTCCATTTTTTGTGAAATCTATTCTTTTCTAGAACAAACTTTAGGAATTCCCAATCCATGTATGCCTTTTCAAAATTAATTTTTAAGACCACTCCAGTTTTTTCTTATTCTTGAATTTCTATTCCTCTACCTCCTTATTTGCCACCAACACAAAATTTAAGATTTGACGAGATTGTTAAACAAAGCACCTCTCTAAGTCTCTTGGCTAACACCTTAGGCAAAACTTTTTAGAGACTAGTGACCAATTTAATTGGTCAGTTGCTCTAAACATCGATGCCCCTTTCTTTTTTTGGTATAGCCACCATTGAGCACTCCATTTGCAAACAATTGTTGTAAAAATTTATAATATTCTCCATTAGCACCCCCATATCTCTCTAAGCATAACATTGAAAAAACATTGGGTCCTTTTTTTCCCTCCTCATAGTCCCATATTGCTTGTTTAATCTTCAAATATTCTTTTCAACCATCGGGCACAATACTCGTCTATTGATGTCCAATTCAATTCCTCAATTTTAGGCGACCAGACTAAAACCACGCCTTCTGTAAAAGTTTAAGTTTTGGATTCATTTATTCTATTAATAAAATTAGTTTTCCCGTTTTAATGAGAATCATGTATGGTCTTAATGTTTATATTTTTTAATAGATTGTTGGTGCCTTTTATTCTGCATAGTATGTAATCATGCAGAGTTTTTGTGTAATATATAAAAATTAGTGATACCCTTTTGAGATAATCAGAAGTTTTGTACGTGTCAATCCCACAAGTAGGTTATGTTGATACAACTCTATAAATGAGTTAAGTTGGACCGCCTAAGAAATTATAAGAAGTTAATTAAAATATAGCGTCAATAACTTATTCTATTGTAATCTTACGTGGTGAGATACGAAGTAACTAACAATAAGGAGATCTAAATATAATTTTGAGTTATGGAGTTCAAGTGCAATTATAATTATATAGTGGAATTAATTATAATTAATGGGTTTTAGGAATTTAATACAGTTGGATTAGGGTTTACTAGTCACCTTAAGAGACAACTCCTTATCTCTCTTAGGTCCCTACCGTAGTCTCTGTATGTATAGATATGAAGTTTTGCTCAAATAGAGAGCAAAAGATGCCGTGTGACGTGATACTGCCTGGAGTCAACCCTCCGACACAATTTTATCTTTCGACGTGATTTCAGCATACGAGGAACATCATAGAATATGTTGAGGTCACATTAAACACATTCTCAATTTGTATACTACAACACCTCAATCATGCTTAGATGAGATCAAACCAGAGAGATTTCGAAGGTCAACCTAGTTCCGTCTTGTAGGATTTTATATTTCGTTGATAATAATTTTTGTAGCTTGATCTAAACGCGAAATCAAATGGTCATGATTGCCACAACATTCCATCCTAATAGACTCTTGTTTTTTGAACAAAGTTCTCAAATTATTTGAATAACTCTCCTTCAATATCCTCCTCCTCAAGAAATTTCCCATTTTCTAATTTAGTGATCATGTTGTTGGATTGCTTCTCACTCACCACTTTGCGCGACAATTTTGAATTATTGTCCCATTCTTTTACCCACTTGACTTTTGTTTTCCGTCTCCATTATCTCTTTTCCTTCCGAAGAATTTCCTCGAATTCTTTTTTTTAGTCGTCCCAAATGATCTCTCCTTCTTTCAAAGAATCTCCTAGAATTCTTTTTCTAGTTTCCCTAAGATCCTCACTCACAATTTCTCTTTCCTCCACCAAATCTATGTCCCTCATTCTATTCGATATTCCTAGTTTCTTAAACACTCACTTGTTCCAGGTTACTAATTTTCCTATAATTTTCTAACAAGTATGAGACCTCGCTTCCAAAACTTCTATTCTCACTCCACTAATTCTTAACGAAAACTTCTATGCTCTAGCCACATATTCTCAAATCTTAAAGATGTTGGGGCCCACCTTTTTGGAAAGAATCTAATACACAATGATTAGAAGCCGATTTATAGAGTACTTATCTCACATTTTTTGAAGTTTTCTCCCACTCCGGGGACATAACAAATCAGGCTATTCTTGAACAAATTCTCCTGTGGAATGAACCAAGTAAACTCCCCATTCGACAATCTATAATTGATTTAACCTGATTCCACGAGTATATGTCTTCATGCTATTTGTTCTTCTATTGAGGCCCCTTCTTTCTGTGGGATATTTCACTAAACTGAAATCCCCATCTAAACAACAATTTAGGCTTGAAAAGCCCATACAACCCGGGTCTCTCTAGCACAACATGTACGAACTTCGGCATCATATCTATTGTGGTACCTTCACCAAGTCATTACCTTCCTATAAGTAGATTAGGAATTATAAGCTAAATAGAAAAGACATGTAGAGTTACCAATACTTTGCAATTTAATCTATAATTCATCCTGCACTGGAAACTATTTATCCCAAATGGGGCCAATAATGCTACTTAATGTGTTGCGTAGAAATATTAATTTCATACACATGTCTTTGCAATTTGGTTATTATTAACAATCCACTGGAAATAATTTATTCCGACTGGGCCAATCACATTACTTATATGTGTTGCATAGAAGTATTAATTCCATTAGGCCTTTGATGCTTGTTTAACGCGTGTGCACACACACACATATATATGTAGAGAGAAAGAGAGGCTCTCTAACACACCAAAGAATACACATCACTTAAATGTAGAAGGTTACAACATTCCACGTCAGTTTTTTGTAGAATGACCCAGTACACTTAACTGAGAGTAAGTAAGGTGTGTTCTTTGCTGTGTTAAGTGAGGTATGTTTGAGAGCCTCGCCGTATATATATACGTATATATATATTTATATTTTTGTGATGCAAACCTGTTCGATTTAATAAATTTCCATTCGCAGTGCCGATTATATATCAAGTTCACCGTGTACGTGATGGGAAAAGTTTTGCTACTCGGAGGGTGGAAGCAATTCAGAAAGGCAATGTTGTCTTCACGTTGCTTGCTTCATTTCAGGCATGCTGTTGACTGTTCCTGCCTTTGCTTGTAGACAAAGTTCTGATTCTTTTTGGCAGTTGGATTTGAATGTGATGCCCCACACACAGACACACGTACATATATATTGATTTAAATACTAAAGAATAATTATTACTGGGTTTCAGTTTGGTTTTTCAACATTTTTTCCCTTTGCTAAAATATTGTAGTTAACTTGTTTGTTTTTGTAAAATCTTTACCATATTCATACATATTAGAATGCCTACTGTTCTTGATTCCATTGCTCGTGTAGGTGGGGATTTATGGTTAATAGGTGTGTCAACCTTCCATGCTTTAGTGCTTAGTTTATCTATGTTTCACATGAAATAAAACAGATGCATGAAATAACACGGGGCTTTTAAAGGTCAAAATCTTTTGGTTGGAAACTTTTTGATGTTCAATGGTCAAAGTTTCATTAGTTGTTGCATTACGGGAAATGAAATCATCAGTTGCATTTACGATGTCAAAGTTATGAATCCATCTTCGTTTTTTTCATTTATCAAGAATGTTTTGTCTTCTATAGAATCTTTGTCAACCACATGCAGGATCCGTGGTGCTTTCTGATTTGGGAGTGGGAAAAGTTTCTGCATATGATGTGACAATGAACTATTTGAATCAAAATAAACATAACTTAACAAGAAAACAATATTTGAAAGCACATCTTCATGAAGAATGATGTTTTTAGATTCACCACGTATGCAAACTGTACAAGTTTAGGGTGGTGAAAGAATGGTGGTTTTAGCATTGAAGTCTTCTAAAGCTAGTTTAACAATACAAGGCAAGTCCGGATTCAAGAAATATGCATGGAAGAAAATGTAATTTTTATTTTATTCTTTACTTTTACTTATTTATGGTTATTAGGAGTTTCATTAGTACTGGGGTTGACTATTAGTTGCCTAGTCCATCTCTACTTCTTTGAGCATTAGTTTCCTAGTTTATGCTACTTCTTTTCTTGTGTAAGACCTATAAATTAAAGACCAATTCTTGAGGAAATGCACCTTATTAATGATGTTTAATATTGGATATTGATTGTAGAAATAGTAGAGTTTAGTTCATTTTAGCTTCTTGCATTTTTGTTCTTGGTTCTACATAAGTTGAAGGCCAGATTCCAATTTGTTTCAGACTTGCTGATGATGTAGAAGAATTGCTACTCCATAGTTGCAAGCTTGTTGCTCCATAGTTGCACGCTCTTTCTTGCACCCACACCAGCACTTCTCCAGTTAACTGGCGTAGATAATGACCAACTCCAACATCTTTGATGTTCAATTTTCTTTTAAAGGATCTAAAGTTGACTGTTGATCAACATATAAATTTGCGAAGAGTGAAGAAGTGAGTATCTGGGCTGACATTGTGTGAATATTGTACTCTTTTGCGCATTAGACCTTATGGATTTAAAATGCGTCCACACATTATGAGTGCCCTCGTTAAACCCCCTTGATTTACCATATGTGTGTTTAACCATTGTTGGCAATCAGATCCCTTTATTCTTGGCTTAATATTTTGGATTTGGATTTATCCGTAACTGTATGTAAGTTTGCCTCTTTGAGAGAAGAATAACATTGAGTTTTACTCTCTATCATGGTATGAGCCTAAATCGATCCCTACGTCTCTTTGTTTTTTATGTGAAATGTTGTGGAAATTGTCACAAATAAACAAATCTCTCCAATTTCAGAAAGCTTAAAATATCATAAATGGCAAAAGTAACTACAAGGGGAGCTGCTTTATTTAAAGACTACTTTGGGGCTTAATTTATAGACTCTCTAAGACTTGGGGAACAAGTCTCCTAGTTTAAAAAGAGAAAAAAAAGAAGCCCGCCCTCCCCCCCCCCCCCCCCCCCCCCCCCGTGGGAATTGTGCCACATGTCACTCCCCCTTACTTTGAAAAGCTCATTCAGAGCACTAAGGTGGTATGCCCCCCGTTTCCGGTGGCACATGGATACGTGTGGTGAGAACCTTCGCATGCTCAGGTGGTTGCTTCATCTCGTCCTCACATTCAGAAATTAAAACCGCCTTTTCTTTTTGTTAGGACAATTTGAAGCTCGATGGCCACACACCTCGCAATCATAACACTTGAAGTGGGCTTCTAGAGTAGTGGTAATCTAAGTGGTAGTAGGTGTTGCAGTCTCTGTAACGGGTGGTTTGGTGGTTGTCCCAACACCTGCCATAGTTGCACTCGCCTTGAAATAATTGTCCACCTTCCTTGCATACTCGATTGCTTGACTTAATGAACTAATTTGACGGAAGCTAGTTCCGTTTGGTGCGTAAGCTGGAGGCCCCAAATGTTACGCTCAATTTGTTATTCTGTGCTCTCCTTCAGTCTGGTCCGGGTGCAAAGCAATTGAAATTGTTTTGAATATTCTTTAACAGAATATAAGGCTTTGGACATGTGCAAATAGGTCCCTCTCGTAATTCTCGGGAATGAAGGCAGCCACCATCTTCACCTTCATGTGTTCCCAAGAGGTAATTGAGTCTAAATCATTTACTGCCCTGTTGTGCGCCAATCAATCCCACCACTCCAAGACATAATCCTCTAATTTTGCAGCTAGATATATGACACATTAATAGTCCCGATATTCCTTTAAGTTAAAGAAATACTCTACACGTTTCAACCAATCCATAAATACATTCAGAACCATTTTTTCATCAAACATACCCACATCAATGCGGACATCACTATGCATAGCCTTGCCAAATAATTCAATTAAAGTATTAAGGTTGTCCTCCGTTAGTTTCCCACCCCATAACACATCCTCAGGGTCGTCATCATAGCCCGCTTGGGCCCCTTTGGGCTGCCCAACGTTGTTGCTCAGGGGACTGATATTTCGGGCTTGTATTATGCGGTTTCCCCTTAGTAGTTTTAAAGGGACAATTGTTGTTCGTGTGCAAATTATTTCCGCACCCATGACATACGTTTGGGAGGCAGAATGTAGAGGGGCGGGCTCCATACCGTGGTGTAAACCATCACGATAACTATCCATTCGTTTGACTGGTCTCTTATCGGCGTATAACGAGCGGGAGGGGAATACCATCCTCTTCATCAGTTTCTCCGTCCACCATTAATTTTAACGGATCGGGCTGAATTGCTTGGACCCATTGTGACACATTTTTTTTTGGCCCCTTTGTAACCCACTACACCGATTGAGGGGCTGGATGAATAAAACTCGCTTTTTTCCGGCGTTTGTCAAATTTTCGAGGGGGCAGGTTCTCAATAAGGATCACCTCCTTCACCGGGCCTTTTCCACCCGGGCTCGCTCCTAAGTCTCCATTTTCGCATCAAACTCATCAACGGATTCCTTTACTTGTAGGTTGTTCGGATTGTTTTTTTTGCCAAATCAGTCCGTGCCTCTTCAAAAATATCGTCAAAAATTCCTCCGGTGGACCCACGAGGCTGGGCCTCCCCACCCTTTTGCTGTGAAGCCCTTGGGGTGGTGTCTGAGGGGATGCGACTTTTCTACGCCCTCTTTCGGCCTGCCACAACCCACCGGCTTCCAATTTCTTGAATATCTCGTTGATGATACATTGTTGATGTTGGATACTTTCGACTTGAGCCACCATGTTAGATAAACATCAATTGGATGTTTTCTGGGCAGATACTTGGGAGGATTATTTCGTTACTTTGGGAGTCATCTTTACATTTTGGTTTATACACACTAGGGTTTTGATTATCAAGAGCAAACGCGACTCTTATACCAATTTGATATGAAACACGGTGAAAATTATCACGAATAAACAAATCTCTCCAATTTATAAGAACGCAAAATATCGTAAGTGGCAAAAGTACGAGGAGCTCTGGGGCTTTATTTATAGTCTACTTAAGACTTGGGGAACAAGTCTCCTAGTTAAGCTAGGAGTCTTTTCCAATTAAAAAAATTAACTTAAAAGATAATTACTAATATTTAAAATTAATTGCTGAAATAAAAAGAAAGAGAGATAAAAAAGAATAGAACCCCCCCAAGTGCCACACGTCAGATTTTTTTCCCGCCCCCAAGAGACTGCGCTATCATCCTTCTTCCCTGGTGTGTACTTCGCTGACTCGTCCCCCATCAAATGGAGGCCCCATATATGGTCATGGCTCTTACACGTGTCCTACAACTGAACATGATCATTTTATCCGGTCCCGGGATGGGAAAACCCTAACGGGCATTTTCTCTGCCACTTTATCTAAGCCCATGCTGGACACTGTTATTGGGTGTGAAAGCTCTGCCTCTATGGACCCTTAGTCTTGATCTTGGCAAAAGCCCAATTTTTTAAAACATCTAAGAAGCCAAATCCATTACTGATGCTTTAGCCGCAATTAGTGAGCTTTTCTCCTACAAAGATCTCGTCAATGCTGTCCTAACCGTATTTGGCTATGAATTTGACATGCTAGTCACAACCATTGAGAGTTTCAATACATTCCCTTAATTCTCTACATTACGGTTTCAATTGCTCAATTTTGAAGTTCGCTTAAAGACCTTTATTCAGCCTTCTCCTGCTACCTTTTTGGCTTCACACATTCTGGTATCTTCTCACACCTCTAGCTCACGGACCAACTCCCCAAACAAAGTGTAAAAGAACCACGGTCGTCACAATCGACCATGTTTTACTCCATTTCCAAACTCTGGCTCATCTCCCTCAGGACCTTGCCAGCTTTGCCCCGGTTATGGCCATGGGTCCCGCTCTTGTCCCTGACTATTCTGCTTTTTTTGGTCTTCAGATTGCTCCAACACCTCCTTCACAGGTGTATCAAACAGGATCTTCTCATGGCTAATCCCCAGCAGCCTCCTTTTGACCATGCTTGGTATTTAGACACCGGCGCTTCTACTCATATTACCGGCAATCCAGCTCTTCTTCAGCAACGCCTACCTTACACTGGCCCAAATTCTGTTCTTCTTGGCAACTGGGATAAACTTCCCATCACCTATATGGGTATCGCCTAAAAAGTGCTTATGTTATTCCTTCTTTTTGTAATAATGTTTTGTCCATTGCTCAGTTTTGTCACAATAATCATGTGTCGTGTGGCTTTTATTCGCAACATTTTTATATTTTTTTACTCATGCCATGATCCTCTTATTTACCTGGGCCAATGCAGGAATGGACCTTACAAACTTCCTTCTCTTTCTCTGCTTCTTCATGCTCTCTATACATCTCTTTAATCATCCTCTTTATGGCATAAATGTCTTTAAACGAGCCTCCAGAAAAGTTAGGTCATTTTTTCGAATAAAATTGTCAAGGTTATGCTTTGGGTAAATCCGCACACCTACCATTTCAATCATCCAATGAAATAAGTACTTCAACTCCATTTAATCGTATTCATTATGATGTATGGTAATCTCCCATTTCTTTTGTCTTTGGGTTTAAATATTATGTGCTCTTTAGTGATTATTATACTCGGTTTATGTCGTTCTTTTTACGAAACGTAAATCTGAAATTATTTACCATTTCAAAAATTCTGTCATATATTAAGACCCAATTTTTTTGCAATCCTCCAACAATATCAAAGTGATGGAGGTTGCGAATATGATTGTGGCCCTTCCCTGAAACTACGTTCCTCTCTTGGCATTATCGTAGGGGAGTTCTTCCCTAATAAATTTTTTGCAGAATGTAAATATCATCACATTGCTGACATGGCTCATACTCTACTTATCACTTTTCTTTTCATGTTTCCCCTTGTCACTGGGTTGACATAGTCTTTTGCTGCAGTTCGTCTCATTAGCAGTTTTCGGTCCCATTCTTCAGTGGTCATCCCCTCTTTCTCGTCTTTACGAGACAAATCCCATCTACTTAAATCTTTGTGTGTTTCATGTCATGTGTTTGAGTGCGTGCTTACATTACTAACATGCTTTAGCCAAGGATAATTGAACGTGTGTTTTTAGGTTATAGCTTGCAACGCAAAGGATTCAAGTGCCTTGATTGTCGTAGTGACAGAGTCTACTTGTACGATTTGATGAGGCGAGTTTTCCCTTTACTGCTCAAACTAAATCTCGTCAGCAAGTCAAATGCACTCTACTTGTCCTTTGTTCCTTTACTATCTCCTGCTCCTGCGCATTCTATATAGCCTACCATTCCGACTTTTCCTAATACAACTCCGTTGTCAAATAGCACTGCCCCCGAAGATCCAGTGCCTACGAACTTTCTCCAGCCTCAATACCATATCAATATCAACATCGACCGTCCCGGTTCTTCGTCTCTCTTCCCATTGCTGCATCTGATCCTTCTTCCACAGCTACCCCTCTAAGGCTCACCCCACCCCTCTGATCTCCCACTACATAACCTGCTCATCATATGGTTACTTCTCACGGATGGATTTTGCCGCCCTTTGGTTTGTATGCATGGTACCATGTGCTATCCTCTTCATGCTCTCATGGCTCAACTCTCTTCATCACCTGAAGAAGAATCGTATAGACACATTCCTGAGTGGCGACAGGCTATGGCCTCCGCCCTTCTAAAACCTGAATTGAACCCAACCATGTTGTTTATTGCAAGTGGGTGTTTAGACTTGAACGCAAGAACGAAATGAGGCTCGTTTAGTTGCAAAAGGTTTTCGTCAACACCCAGACATTGATTTTGATGGAACCTTCAGTTCTGTGATCAAGCTTACCATGGTTCTTGCTAATGTATATGGGTGAATGGCACGTTCGCAGAAGTGGGCCGAGAATGACCTTTATTTATAATTATAATTTTTAGTTTTATTATTTATCCTTTTATTTTTATGGCATTTTTATTGTATTATAGAGCTAATGGGATGTCTTTTAGTAAGGGCATTATAGGAAAAAGTTGTAAAGAAGGTGCTCTTAGGTCATGTGACATCACATGGGCTTAAGCCCACATCCCTATTAGGTATTGATGACGTTATTCTATATACTTCCCATTCCCCTTATAAATATCTCTTCATCCCATTTAATAAAACATTCCACATTTCTTCAATTTGAGTATTACTCTCTCTTGAGTGTATTTTTGCTGAGTCGTTGACAACTTCATTTACGTCGCTCTCTCTTATGTATGGTCGTTTTGGCATTTTGAGGCAAGTGAATGTGAAAAATTCCCTTTTTCATGGTGGTTTGAATGAAACTGTATGCATGAGTTAGCCTCCAGGATTTGTGATCTCGTCCTCATCATGTATGCTGTCTCTAGAAGTTATTAATAGTCTCAAACAAGTCCCACGTTCTTGGTTTCAACAATTAAGCACTTTTCTTCTTTAGTGTCGACCAATTTATCTTTATTTTCCGGAGGGTCTATTCTGTTATAATCTTATTGCTCTATGTGGACGACATTGTTGGAAATGAATTTGAGGTGTTTTAACTTGGACTCCTTTCCTATTTTTTGGGGTCTTGAAGCCACGTTCTTGGATTCAAACTTGCGCTCTCCCAGACCAATTACACTATTGATCTTCTTCGTCGATTTCCATGACCGTTTGCAAGCCATACAACAATCCATGCCAAAACCCATCTTTCTCTTCTCAGGTGTTCCTTTATTCGATGTAATTGATTACAATTAGTTGAAACTCTTTAGTATCATACCATAATTCGTCCTCACTATGTTTCCCAGTTAACGAGTTCTTCCCGAATTGATTATCTTATTTCCGCCAAATGGATTCTTAGTATCTCAAGGGCTCTTTCGACTTTGGTCTCCTATATTGCTTCTCTCATAACCCATTTATTATCTGAGCATATTTTGATGTTGATTGACTGAATGTCTTCACTCTTGATTTTCTACTACAGGTTTTTGTGTCTTCTTGGGCTCTAACCTCGTTTCTTGGACTGCCAAGAAGACCTATTGTTTCTCACTTTATTGTTGACGCAGAATATCGTTCGCTGCTGAGACTACATAGGTCACCAATTTTTCAAGAATTGCACCTCTCCATCTCCGATCCAGTCTCTCTCCTATGTGATGGCCTCAGTCCCACGCAAATGGCATCTAACCTGGTCTTTCATGCTTGCACCAAACAAATGGAGTTTGGATTACCACTTCATTTGGGAACATATACTATTAGGCTCGCACTGCATTTAATATGTTCCTTCTCCGGATCATTAGCAAACATGTTCACCAAAGGCTTTCATAAAGCTCACTTTCAGCTCTTAAGGTTCAATCCCGTCTATCTTGGACAACCGAGCTTGTGGGGAGTGTTAAATCCTCTTGATTTAGCACGTGTGTTTAACCATTGTACACAATGAGATCCCCTTATCGTCTCCTTTATTTTAGGCTTAATATTTTGTAATTTGATTTATATTGAGAGATAAATAAACATTAAGTTTCACTCTCTATTTTCACTCTCGAGGCCGAACTTGGGCAGGGGTATTTTACCGTACTTTGGAACTAGTTATGAGCATTGAAGGAATAGTTTGTAAATGTAGTGATTACGGATAATGCGGATACTCGAAAATCAATGGAGAAGATGGGTTTTTAATTAGTGAATCCTTTAGGGGAGGAATTGAAGGGTCTCGCCTACAATTACAAATTGGAGATGAACTATGTTAGGACTAATGGAGAGGGGAGTCCTAGAGTATTTGAAAAATTAAATTCAGCAAAATAGGTACATATGTTATTACTTGCATCACCCTTCCTTTAAAAGAGCTCGGTTACGAGCGGGTGCCCTTGATAACTCGTGCAATCAATGATCTCCTCTGGAGTGGGAAGCTTGACCTCAATAACATCTATGATGACAATCGCGTATCAATTTTTCTTTGGTCATTCTGCCCCTTCAATGACCAAAAGTGCCACAACTTAAGAACTGAACTGTCAAAGGGATAATCTCATTGGTCATACCCGACCTGTGGTAGTGGAGGCTGGAGACCCCTAAACAATCAACCTCTACCTGTAAAGCATACTCAATCTCCTTCTTGAGATAGGGAATCTTTCTGAAACCCACTTTATCTCATATACGTGTCTTCAACTCATGGATATGTCGCTTGATCTCGTATAGGGTTGTACGTACGAGTACCTTAATATGGAAACTGTTCTGTGTAATACTGACATCGAACCGGACGCTATCTCATAACCTGAGCAAATACATCACGCTCACATCATCTAAATTGCTTCCGCTTTACATCAGTCAAAACGGAGCATGGATACCTTTTGGGGCGGAAGCCCCTCAATGAAACCCCCCTCTGCGTTCGCACTAAACTCGGACAGTCCAGGGAAGCTTTTGACAGTTATGATATGAAGTATAGGGTCCTGCTTGGCTGATATGAAACTAATGGTTGTTTGGTGAGGGCCTGTAATCTGGGCGAGACCAAGACGAGGGCTTGTTGGTTGTCGGAAGCGACGCTCATGCTTTACTCCTAAGATTAAATCACTAGTGATGTCCCTACCTCGATAGTGACTCCGTCAACCCAAGTTTCATTCAATTCAAGTTCAGTACCTTTTTCTCAGTCCTGTAAAGATCCACCATTCCCTTAGTATCCTTTGCGGATATCCCACATGAAATTTGCGAGGAAAGTTCTTTCCCAGCCACCTTCTAAATCTTGAGCCAAATAATCTTCGCCAATTGTGTTGCACCTAGGGCAAGTTCCACATACTTGCCAATGCCATTGAGAGGTCTGGCCCCACGGGCGGTGTTGCTTTCAGGGGGCAATCCTCTTTGGTGCTGTGTGACGGGTTGGTGCCTCTATGGGGTCATTTGCTCTTCGAACTACCCCTGCCAGATAGAGTTAAGTTTTATCACTGATTTTTTTTTTATGCACGTCTGTAGAGATCATGACAGTTTTGAACTCACCAACCAGATTTCTCATCTCGCACTAGAGCCACCATCATCTCAGTTTTGTGGCTTGTGGATTGCTATTTTTTGGTACCATAAATGATACACAAAGAAACCTACACGACAATAATTAGAACAAGCCTCACTTCGATACCATTTTGATGCTATCATCACATCCAACCAATTAATAGGACTGCAACCAAAGAGCCGTTACCAATTTGATGCAAACAACACATACAACCAATTAATCACAAAACAACCATAGTGGAGAGAAGCTCTCAGTAATATTCATCTTCTTTCCGAATAAAGCAATAGCTAATATACATCAATTAAAAGGTAAAAGGAGTCTACTAGCCAAGTTGCGCTATAAAAAAAAGTATTAAGAAGGATATACTTGTGAGAATATTCCTTATATCTATCTAAACAATAGAATATACTAGGTAGGACTAAAGGGGGAGGGACCAATGGTGCATATATAAAATCAAAATAACCAAAATAGTGCAAAATTCTTTTATTAACATCAAAATTCTTGCTACATCTCAAAATGTATGTAACATTTGATCAAAATAATTTTACAGAAAGAAGAACAAGGGTTTGATCATCAAGAAGCAATAATGCCATCTGTGCCTGATCCAGAAGTGGTAACACATTTTTTTTCATCAAACCTAACCTTTATTTGCTAGTATTAAATGAACCCTATTCCTATTTAACTACTGTTTTAGTCTATTAATTCCACTCCATTGCAGCTTTTATCAATGGAAGAGTTGTTGGAAAGACGCGTAACCGATCCTCGTCTTCCCAAGTAAGATTCTCATTTATTTAATGGGTTATTTTTTATAGTCTTATTTTTTTGGTCATTCCTCATTTAAATCTTCCGCATCAATTAAACTATATTAGTCATATTTTTAAATTATCTTAAACTAAAATTTCTAAACTACCCATTATAAACCTTAGCTCCCACATCTAACTCATTTAAAGCAACACCACATCGTTATTATCCATCTCTCAATTTCCGTCTCTCTCTCTGTAAGGGCAAATTTTCAATTGAGTCTTATGTATGTATTGGCTTCTTCCGTTGGTCAAAACACGTAGGGTTAAAATTGTCATATATCTATTACTCATGCCTATGAACCGAGACACACAAGCGGCTATACTTGTACTACATGATTGGACGCGCTACATGTTTCTCGAGATAGAAGGTATATGATATTTTATGATTAAAATAATCATTATTGTATTTTGATAATTTTTAATAGGCTATTTATCATTTAAAATGATTTTTAAGAAAAAATAATTATTATTTCTGTCATTTAACGAGATGGCTTTCTCGTTCTAACGGGAAGCCATTCTCGTTGGAACGAAGGATCCAACGAGAAGCCATTCTCGTTCTATCGTGCTTCAAACGAACTTCAAACGAGTGTCCTCTGTTTATCCGAATGGAAAGGCATTCGAACGAAAATCCTTTGTCGGTCAAACGAACTTTGAACTCGTTCCAATGAGGTACGCAAAGTCGTTCGAACGACATTGCATTCTTGTAAAAACGAATGGCATGTTTTTTAAGAAAATGGTTTTTGACTTTTTCAAAACGGCCACTCTCTTAAAAAATAGGGTTCCTACCCATTTTGAGTTGCCTCCTTCGAGCCTCCCACGTTTGAAAACACTTTTTAAACCTAAATCCAAATACAAAATTGTTTATCTTGATAATTGTTCAAGATCAAACCCCAAATTCTTCATCATTTATTTTCGGTGTGGCGGATTCCACACAAGTGGGTGACGATTGAGGCTATCGGAGGAGTCCGAGGCATGGAGATGTTGTGAAGCTAACGCTGAATTATGCGGTGCTATAAGAGAAGGTGTGCAGACATTCATCCACATAGGCTTGAGGAGTCGAGTGTTGTAAGTCATTTATCTCCTTTTTGTATGACCTTTATAGTGATTTTGTATAGTAGTGACCATCTGATGTTTTTTCCAGTTGGGTTTTCCTTGTACATCGCCGTCTCTCGCATGATTGTGTTTACTGATAATGACCTGACATATCTTGCATGTCAACGTAGTAATTAGGTTAATCAAGATTATAATCAGTAATAATTTGACATGCATATTTAGAATGGTTTAGACAGTTATTTGACATTCTGGTATATTGTTAATTAATTGATTCAATAGTAGAAAATCGGACTTTCAATTGGTGTCGGAGCGGGTGTCTATAAGTTATTTAGGCATATTTTCTTAGAGATTTTCTGTGGAGCCAATAAGTAGGTTACCGATGTTTGATGGGTCAAATTATGCGTATTAGAAGGCCCGTATGGAAGTTCCACTTAAGTCGATAGATGAGAGAGTGGATAGGGGTATTTAGAGGGTGGTCTCCACCCACGACAATTGTAGGAGAGCGTATTGTCCCTAAACCGGTTGAGAGCTGGATTGAGGATGGACATAAATTGTGTAACTATAATTTTTGTGGTCTCAATGCTTTGTTCAGTGCTGTCTCACCTGAGGAATTTCTTCCAAATAATGATGTGTGAAACATTTAGGGAGGATTGGGACACATTCTTCAACAAATGCCGTGAAAGCTTATAAGTTTCAAAATCTAATTACTCAATTTGAAACCATCCGTATAAATGAGAATGAAACGTTTGATGAGTTCTGTAAGAGGGTAGTTTAGATAAGATGGAGGCGTAACCCCTTTTGAGTATGGTGATGACAAGGTTAATCAGTAAACACTAGTGATTTAGCCACAAGACACAAAGAACAGTTTGGAACGTATGAAACCCAGCTTGAACTCACAAATCTCTCGTGTATAACTCACAATATAATAAAGAACTCAGAAATAACTTAGCTAGAGGGAGAGAGAAGTAAGCATCCTAGATACACCTTAGTAGGCAGGTAAAAAGAGCACACACACCGAAAAGGTCTTCTTCAAGGATTTTTGTCAAGTTATTAAAGCTCCCTAATAAATGACAAATGGTGGGTGGAAGAACTCTCTGGTTTTTCAATAACTCTTTCTCTAGTAATAATTTCTTAAACTCTTAGAAGAATAATTCCAAAAGAACTCTTTTTAGAACTTTTTTGATCGATCCCCTTCCTTGGAGGTGGTTGGGGCCTTAAATAGCCCCCCACACCACCCCCGAGGCAGCTAAGTCATTAATGCCTGTGAAAGACCTCCCTCATACCTTATGTCACCAGCATTAAATACCTGATGCACTAGTTGTCTTTACGTCATAAACATTAAATGCCAAGACATGCCTTTTGCCTAACCACTGTGTGTCAGGGGGCTGTTGCCACAGAGGTTGCTTACCAACCGTCTGACAGCCCCAAATACCACGGTGGTTTACTCAAGTGCAGACTTGACGTTGTCTAGCTGGCTAGTGACATCACCTACAGTAGATGGGACATAAAGTAGAGGGCTGTTTGGTTCACAGCAAAGCTCCCGATGGAACTCGAAGCTACTTTGCTCTAGGTTCCACGGTGAAGATCTTTCGGTGTTTTACCAGGTGTATCTAAGATGGTCAGGACAAGCCCCAACGGTGCCCCACTTCTCAATCCTCCAAACCAAGTCCCTCTAAAGTTCCCACGGTGAGGTTGTTCGATAGAGCATGAAAGCTCTCCCAGGCCCTGCCAAGCCTGGTCTCTCGCGAGTACCGTTCGACCTCACACCCATTCATTATTCTCGTTACAACATTACAGTCGTTACAACTCGTAGTCAATATAAACAAAGCTATAATATGACAAAGTAACAATAAGCTAAAGTACGAGTTGCCACGCCAAGCTTCCACGCTGAGCTTATCCTCAGAACACTGTTGCTAATTGGTGGATTATCCCTAATCCCAGGATTACCTTCAGGCCCCCTCTACATTTGCCCCTTCGTGGAGGGATTTGTTGTGGGAACAAGAAGTGCCTCCACGAAAACTTCTCAATCCGATGAACCTTCTCTGTTTGGCCTGCTACTTTAATGCCGAGCCTCAACCGTTCTAGCTTGAATATCTGAAATTCTCCCGAAGGACCTGCTAATATTCTCCCAGTAATGTTCGAAAAAGCGAAAAATTCTCCCCGATGTAACTGAGTCATAACTAAACAACGTTTGAGCTTCTGACGAGGGGACATCGTGGCTTTTTTGAACCATTGGGACATCTTCTTCGTTGGGGGGTTTATTGGATATGTCTGAGAAAATCTTGGCGCCCCAAACTCAATCTTGCTTAGGAAGGTAACGATGGCTGTTCCCTAGGTGTCACTTCATTAATGACGTAGCGTTGTCTTTTCCATTGTCAGAACACTTCCCGAAGTGCCACGTGTACATTTGAAATGATTGCAGGCGGCCTCGCACGTGCAATGGTGGGAAACTTAAACGACGAACTTAAAAATTCAAACGGCTAAATCCCCCAAACACTTAAAACCTTTCTTTCTCTTACTTTGCCATTACCTTCTTCAAATTTCCTTCGCTTTTAGAGAGAGAGAGAGCTTCCATTGTTGAGCATCTGAAACCTCCATTGCTGTTCAAGCTTGTGCCTTCCTTTTCTTGCTCTTATCTTCTACGCCACCTCCTGTGGTTGCTCTCCTCCGTTGTCGTGCTCAAGCTCCTCTTACTCGAGGCTTTTTTCGTTTGCTCTAACACTCTGCCATGGCGTCTCCAAGTTACCCCACCATTTCTTCAACCAGTGCGCCGCCTGCTACCGCTGTTGCTACCACTGTTGCTGCCACTACTGCTGCTTCCGCTTTGGACGCTGCCCGTCGTGAACAGTTAAGGTTTTATCGTCGCTCTCCCATTTTTGGCAAGGATGATAGCTTTGCTGCTGCCTGCAAGACTGTCAAATTTGAATGCAAGTTTGAGACCTTATTGCTGGGTGACGAGGACGAAGAACCCTCGAAGTGGGGCTTTCTTCCTCCAGAGGGGACTCTCAGGTTTCGTCTGGAGCGAGGGGACTTCCAATGGTCCCAAATTGAGTGAACCCTTGAAGAACCCCTGGTGCCTCGAACTCAATTTGGGACCATTGGAAGTCCCCTCGCTCCAGACGAAACCTGAGAGTCCCCTCTGGAGGAAGAAAGCCCCACTTCGAGGGTTCTTCGTCCTCGTCACCCAGCAATAAGGTCTCAAACTTGCATTCAAATTTGACAGTCTTGCAGGCAGCAGCAAAGCTATCATCCTTGCCAAAAATGGGAGAGCGACGATAAAACCTTAACTGTTCACGACGGGCAGCGTCCAAAGCGGAAGCAGCAGTAGTGGCAGCAACAGTGGTAGCAACAGCGGTAGCAGGCGGCGCACTGGTTGAAGAAATGGTGGGGTAACTTGGAGACGCCATGGCAGAGTGTTAGAGCAAACGAAAAAAGCCTCGAGTAAGAGGAGCTTGAGCACGACAATGGAGGAGAGCAACCACAGGAGGTGGCGTAGAAGATAAGAGCAAGAAAAGGAAGGCACAAGCTTGAACAGCAATGGAGGTTTCAGATGCTCAACAATGGAAGCTCTCTCTCTCTCTAAAAGCGAAGGAAATTTGAAGAAGGTAATGGCAAAGTAAGAGAAAGAAAGGTTTTAAGTGTTTGGGGGATTTAGCCGTTTGAATTTTTAAGTTCGTCGTTTAAGTTTCCCACCATTGCACGTGCGAGGCCGCCTGCAATCATTTCAAATGTACACGTGGCACTTCGGGAAGTGTTCTGACAATGGAAAAGACAACGCTACGTCATTAATGAAGTGACACCTAGGGAACAGCCATCGTTACCTTCCTAAGCAAGATTGAGTTTGGGGCGCCAAGATTTTCTCAGACATATCCAATAAACCCCCCAACGAAGAAGATGTCCCAATGGTTCAAAAAAGCCACGATGTCCCCTCGTCAGAAGCTCAAACGTTGTTTAGTTATGACTCAGTTACATCGGGGAGAATTTTTCGCTTTTTCGAACATTACTGGGAGAATATTAGCAGGTCCTTCGGGAGAATTTCAGATATTCAAGCTAGAACGGTTGAGGCTCGGCATTAAAGTAGCAGGCCAAACAGAGAAGGTTCATCGGATTGAGAAGTTTTCGTGGAGGCACTTCTTGTTCCCACAACAAATCCCTCCACGAAGGGGCAAATGTAGAGGGGGCCTGAAGGTAATCCTGGGATTAGGGATAATCCACCAATTAGCAACATTGTTCTGAGGATAAGCTCAGCGTGGAAGCTTGGCGTGGCAACTCGTACTTTAGCTTATTGTTACTTTGTCATATTATAGCTTTGTTTATATTGACTACGAGTTGTAACGACTGTAATGTTGTAACGAGAATAATGAATGGGTGTGAGGTCGAACGGTACTCGCGAGAGACCAGGCTTGGCAGGGCCTGGGAGAGCTTTCATGCTCTATCGAACAACCTCACCGTGGGAACTTTAGAGGGACTTGGTTTGGAGGATTGAGAAGTGGGGCACCGTTGGGGCTTGTCCTGACCATCTTAGATACACCTGGTAAAACACCGAAAGATCTTCACCGTGGAACCTAGAGCAAAGTAGCTTCGAGTTCCATCGGGAGCTTTGCTGTGAACCAAACAGCCCTCTACTTTATGTCCCATCTACTGTAGGTGATGTCACTAGCCAGCTAGACAACGTCAAGTCTGCACTTGAGTAAACCACCGTGGTATTTGGGGCTGTCAGACGGTTGGTAAGCAACCTCTGTGGCAACAGCCCCCTGACACACAGTGGTTAGGCAAAAGGCATGTCTTGGCATTTAATGTTTATGACGTAAAGACAACTAGTGCATCAGGTATTTAATGCTGGTGACATAAGGTATGAGGGAGGTCTTTCACAGGCATTAATGACTTAGCTGCCTCGGGGGTGGTGTGGGGGGCTATTTAAGGCCCCAACCACCTCCAAGGAAGGGGATCGATCAAAAAAGTTCTAAAAAGAGTTCTTTTGGAATTATTCTTCTAAGAGTTTAAGAAATTATTACTAGAGAAAGAGTTATTGAAAAACCAGAGAGTTCTTCCACCCACCATTTGTCATTTATTAGGGAGCTTTAATAACTTGACAAAAATCCTTGAAGAAGACCTTTTCGGTGTGTGTGCTCTTTTTACCTGCCTACTAAGGTGTATCTAGGATGCTTACTTCTCTCTCCCTCTAGCTAAGTTATTTCTGAGTTCTTTATTATATTGTGAGTTATACACGAGAGATTTGTGAGTTCAAGCTGGGTTTCATACGTTCCAAACTGTTCTTTGTGTCTTGTGGCTAAATCACTAGTGTTTACTGATTAACCTTGTCATCACCATACTCAAAAGGGGTTACGCCTCCATCTTATCTAAACTACCCTCTTACAGATCCATACGACACTATGTGAAACATAATTTATTTTCTGCTTTTGCGACATCCATATTTTGGAGTGAAGTCCAATTTTCAAACCTAGTCATTTAGATGTGGGAATCAGCACTTTCATAATTTTTCTTGAGCAACATTTCTTCTAATGTGATTTCCTATTTGTTTTCTCAAATGAATATCAAATACGAGTCTTTATCCAGGTAGTTTGAAACAATGGATATTATTCTTTAATCAAGTCTATTGCAGAATACTAATGATAAGTTGTAACAGGACTTACCGGAACAAAGTTGCCACCAGAGAGTTTGTACCTTGGCCCATAGAGATAAGGTTTTGTGAGCCTAATACTTCAACCAATCAGACTAAATCTCCTCCACGGTAACTCTGGTTCTTTGCATTGTTTAATAACTCATCTTTTAATGTGCTAGGTATTATTACAGAAACAGGAACTATTTTACTTTGTTTTCACACACTAGCAGAAATGCACGCCTCTTCATTGGATCTCAATAAATTTCTATTGCAGTTTGACATACTGGTTTAGAGCGAAGGGAAAACTTTCTGATGACCAGGATTTGCATAGGTAAGAAATCCAGTAGTTTTGTGATTACTACAGATGATGCATAGTAATTTAGAAGAATTAGCATTCTGGAAAGCTTGATGGCTGTTTGTCATGTATTTCACTCTAATTATTTTTCACAGAAACTCTCTCATCATCGACATTTTTATATACATACTAGTATAATTAACTTATATAAATGACCATGAGGTGAAGTGCGGTTATATCAAGTGTTGTGGTCACACTCAATGATATCCTGACTAAAAAATGTGTGGGTTAGCACCTCCTTGCTCTAAGAAGCACATATACTCTGAATATTGCAGACATAAAGCATACGATATGGCACCGATACAGCCCGATGTTTATTCAATACTCCAAATAAAAATCTGTCGACTAAATTAACAAATTTGATTTCTGAATAAAACAGGGATACACAATGGATACCTCTTGAATATGATTGGGGTTATTTTGCCTTTTCTTATAACAGGAGGAGGATATGCGTGAAACTTTAATATGTTTAGAAGTCAAGCTTCAGAAGTATAAAAACTTGTGCAAAACAAAGCTATCGAATCACATAAAGGCCATTCATTACCGTCTTGTCACCCATCTTTGTATTAGAATAATTTATCACCATACTTCTCTGTTTTAGTAGATTGCTTGTGCTAGTATTGTTACTATAGGTATTTTTTAATAGACACACACACACACACACACACATATATATATATTATTGTATATATCTGAACTCTACATTTGTTTGAAATATTTTCTGTATTTCCATGTCGTATTATGTCGTGTATCTTGCATCCATTATCCATAACATTCAACTTAAGCCACACCATTGCAAATGTTAGGGCACGAAGTTGTGCTTGTAAGAGCTGGATGGATATTACATAAAGTAGAAAGCTAAAATTCAGAAGTTTTTTTCCAATATATGATAATTACATAGACTATTACCATTTTAGGACATTTACTTAATAAGATGTTCTGAACAGGAAGTTTAAAAAAAAAAGTTCAAACCCAATGCACGAGGCGCCTGCCACTGCGACTTGGGAAGGAGGGGGGGGGGGGGAGGGGGGGTAGATGTACGCATCCTTACCCCTACATGTGGTTTTGGTTGCAGGTGTGTTGTGGCATACACTTCTGATCTAATATTTTTTCAAATAAGTTTGAATCCTCACCGTCAAAAGGGTTTGAAGTCATCTTCTGTTAGTCTGGATCACACGTAAGTATTTCATGTCCTTTTACAATATAATCAATTCTGCAGTCTTTAATTTTAGCTCGTGCGCGCACACCCAGATGTTTTGCAAGGATTATTTTAGCTTTAGTATAAGAGGTGATAATTGTAGGTCATATATATCGATTTAATGCAATGTCAATATATTTGTGTTGTATATAAGTGTGTATACATTTGTTGTCAGTGAGTATATATCAATTCAGGATATCGATTAGTTGGTAGAAGCTCTGGATTCTGTTGATGCAGGTCATGATTTAATTATTGTGGCCAATGATTAGTGCGCCTGATTTGATACGGATCATTGTTGCCAAGAGTGGAGTCGATTTTGATGAGGGTTCATCTGTTATGGTCATTTATCACACTAGCTATATTGTCTCATAAAATGAGGAAATCATGTGTTGATTGCCATTAATGATTTTATTCAGTTCGATGTGATTTTGTTGAGAAGTCAAAAAAATTAAGGCACCTGTATCATTCAAAGGAATTGGACATCCATGAAAGGGGTAATCTGAAGGCTATCATTGTTAGTCGCCGAATTGCCAGTGAAACAGGAACTGATTTGGAGGTTAATTCTTCACCAGTAAAGAGATTGTACAGAGCATGTGAATTCAGTTTGTATATAATATGTATATGCGTGTGTGCAATATGCACTCAACTCAACAAAGTCTTTTCCCAATTATTTGGGGTTGGCATGAATCCTATCTTTCCATTCCATTCTGTTCGGTGCAACATCTTCGACTAAACAACACGATATCATGTTCTTTTTTACAATATCCCACCAAGTCAATTTAGGCCTACCTCCACCCCTTGTGTTACCATCAATTCTAATTAAATCACTCTTCCTTACGGGGGCATCCATTGGTCTATGCTTGACGTGTCCAAACCATGTGAGTGGATTTTCTCTCAATTTATCTTCTATAGGAGCTACTTTTACCATTTTAAGAATTTGTTCATTTGTAATTTTATCCTTTCGAGTTTTACAACAAATCCATCTTAGCATTCGCATCTCCGCCACACTCATTTCTGCATTTTTTTTTAGTTGCTCAACCATCTTTCCCATATAACATGGCAGGGCTAATGGCCATCCTATAAAAATTTTCTTTTAACTTTAAAGGTGTATACCTATCACATAATACGTCGGTAGCACTTCTCAACTTAACCCAACCTGCATTAATTCTATGAGTAACATCATCAATAATATCTCTATATTTTTGGATAATCGAACATAAATAACAAAAATGATCATTTCTAGGTATATCTTGACCCTCCAATTTCAACGCATCCTCGTATGTCCTCCCATTACTACTAAAATTGCATTCCACATATTTTGTTTTAGTCCTGCCTATTTTAAATTCTCTTGTTTCTAGAATTTCTCTCCACAATTCTAATCTAGCATTAATTCCTGTCTTAGTCTCATCCACTAAAACAATATCATCCATAAATAGCATACACCATGGCATCTCATCTTGTATTTGTCCAGTAAACTCATCCATAACAAGTGCAAAGAGATAAGGATTTAGTGCTGAACCTTGGTACAAACCTACAGTAATTGAAAATTCAATACTTTCTCACTGATGTTACTACTACAGTCGTGGTTCTATCATATATATCCTTCATCACATCACTATATCTACGAGTCACTCTTTTATTATTATATTGAATCCACCATATTATATCTATTGGTATTCCTATCATACGCCTTCTCCAAATCTATAAAATCATATGAAGGTCCTTTTTTTTTCTCCTTAAACGTCTCCATTAATCTCCTCAATAAATAAATTGCTTCCATTGTTGACCTACTAAGCATAAACCCAAATTGATTCTCAGATACTATTGTTTTCAATCTCAATTTATATTAAATCACTCTCTCCCAAAATTTCATTGTATAACCCACTATAATTTGAACTTTATATGTCCCCTTTATTTTTATAAATAGGTACTAAAACCCTTTCTCCATTCATCAGGTATCCTATTAGTCATTATAATTCTATTAAATAATTTTGTAAGCCAAGATATTCCTTCCTTCCCTAAGCACTTTCAGACCTCAATATGGATACTATCTGATCCTAAAGCCCTCCCTATTTTCATCTTTTTTAGAGCAATTCTAACCTTTGTTGTCTTAATTCTGCAAAAAAATATATTTTTTCGAGTCTCCCTAAGTTCCTCTATATCTACTCTACTCCCATTATCTTCATTTAATAACCTCTTGAATTAGTTTTTCTATCTTTCCATAATCTCATCATCGTTGACTAGAACTCTCGAATCATCACATTTAATGTGCTTAAATGTTATTAAAATCTTCAATTTTTTTGCCCTTAAGTTTAGTAAGCTTATACCTACTTTTTCCCCTTCTTGTGTTCCTAATTCTGTATAAAGATCATCATATGCCTTTGACCTAGCATCTCTTACCACTTTCTTAAATTCCTTTTTTGTCCATTTATATATCTCAAAATTTTCTTCGTTTCCAATTGTTTGCCATGTTTTGAAGCACTTTTGATTTTTAGATTTTTACTATATTCTGTACTTCGTCATTCCACCACCAAGTTTCTTTAGATTGTGCCCCCTCGCCTTTTGATTCTCCAAGAATATCTTTTAATAATCTCCTAATGCATGTGGTCATCGTATCCAACATTATGTTAGTCTCCTCTTCAGTATTCCGTGACGCTTCATTTAATATTTTATCCTTAAATAGTTTTAATTTCTCTCCTTTTATGTTCCACGCGGGTTAATCTTCTCTTTCCGTACTTGTAATTGATTTTTAATATCTATATCCAATACCATTATCAATGTTTATAAAGGCGCGAGGCGTAAGCCTCACAAAAAAAAAGGAGCAAAATAATATTAAAAAATACTAATAAAACCATAAAAAGTAAAGTAACAAAGAAATATAAAATAAAACTGCACAAAAAACATCTTTGATGACTTTCTCACATAGTTAAACATTTTTTCCCCCCGAAATGACTTTTTTACATATTGTTACTTTTTTAATATGGTAATAAATTAATTAATGCAAAATCAAATTGGCCTAATCATTTTTTTTTAGTTTCATTAACATTGGTTATTTTATAATGACAATAAATAAATCAATGCAAAATCAGATAGACAAAATCAGTTTTTCAAGTTTCATTCACATATTGGCTATTTTTTAAAAACTTCTTTCAAGTTACAATAGTAAATAGTATAAGTTAAGTGCAATTTTAAAACAAAAAAAGAAAAAAAAGGATAAGAGTTAGTAGATTAAAACAACATTTTATTTAAGTGCAGTTTTAGAAAAATGAAGAACTTTAACCTTTAAAAAAATAGACATCGCGAAGGAAGAAGAATTATTTATTTTTATTTATTTATTATTTTTTTTCGCGCCTCAACAAAAGGGCGTGATGCACATCGAGGCGTAAGCTTCAAATTCAACCCTGAGGCTTAAGCCTTGAGGCATTTTTTGCCCGCCTCGTCTCGAGGCGTAAGCCTCAAACACCTTTTTAAACATTGACCATTATCTTATGTTGTGAGGTTAAGCTCTCTCTCGGGATGACCTCACGGTCTATACATGTTAATCGGTCTCCTTTCCTAGTAATAAAAAAGTATATTTGGCTCTTTTGCGTTCTACTTTTATAAGTTATTAAATGTTCAACCCTCTTTTTAAAACATGTATTTACTAATACAAAATCATAAGTCATCGTAAAATCTAAGATCAACTCTCCAACGTCTTTCCTATCTCCAAAACCATATCATCCATGCACTATCTCATATCCTGCACGATCTTCTCCTACATGTCCATTAAAATCTCTCCCTAAATAGATTTTCTCACCTACCGGTATTTCTTGAATTATTTCATGCATTTGTCCCCAAAATTGTACTTTGGTGTGCTCATCTAATCCTACTTGGGGTGTATAAGCACTAACAATATTAATTATATTTTCACTTAATTCCAGTTTTACAAGTACAAGTCTATACACTAACAATATTAATTATATTTTCACCTAATACCTGTTTTACAAGTATAAGTCTATCACCTTCCCTAATAACGGTTACGATATCATCCTTAAGGTTCTTATCTACTATTATTACAACTCTGTTCCTATTTTTATGTTTTTCTAATATAATATAATTTAAACCCTATATTTTCTATTTCTCTGGCTTTCTCACTGTCCCCATTTAATTTCTTCTAATTAAGCTATGTTAACTTTTCTTTTTATCATGGTATCCACTAACTCCATCCCTTTCCTTATTATAGTCCCTATGTTCCAAATCACTAACCTAAGTCTACTATCCTGCCTTCTTTACCCACACACGTCCAGATTGTTTCTGGAACCATTGCCTATTTCTCATCGCACCTTGGCGCCGATGCGACGCTCCTTGCCTATTTTTCGAGACATCCGGTTTTGAGACATGCAGTGGCAGGTGCGACGCATCGCTCAAGGGGAATGCTCTAGTATTAGCGTGTATATTCATAGGATCCATGTTCATAAAAATCTGGCAAAGTTTTAAGTTGACTGCCAACTACCTAACGCAATCCTCCTCCTTTATCCGAGTTTGGGACCAGTAGTGTCCAAAAAAATATATATAAGAAGCTAAGCACAACACAGGCGGAATTGCATGTGTGCAATATATGTATATGATATATTTAATGTTTCCATTGGGTCTTAGAAGGATGGGGAAGTAGGGAAAAAGATGAGGATATTTTGGTATGAAAATATGTAGGGGTCGAGTCTAAACATTAATTAGAGGGCCTTTTCAACTGAAGGAGAAATTTGTCTGATTCTGCGGGGTTGTCCATTTTTTTATTAGGTTGGGTGGTATCTCAACTATTGGCATTTATATAGTAGTGGTTAAGTTAAAAAATAAAACTGCTTATTTATTTTTAAACAATAGATAATTTAATATAGGAAATGAAGTGGCGTTATTACAACCCACTGAACTGGCATATTTGCCCACCTAACAGGAGATGCTCTTAAGTTGGTAAAATAGTCACTAGCCTTTGCAGAAGATACATTGCGGATGCACGTTTGAAACATACCTCTTTCTGCTAGGAAACAGGGGATACGTTTTCTACTCAGCAGGAGAGATTTCCTGTTTAGTTGGGATTGTGGGCTAGCTCTGAAACATACCAGAATAAGAAATTTACAGTGCTGTAGATACCAGCTGCTATGCATGCATGAAGTTTTGAAGATTGATCAGGAAGTTTCGAGTTGCTGCACATAAATATATGGGTGACTTGCATTTAGGGGTCCATTTGTTATCCGTATTATGAGATTCCAATGTTTTCCATATAATGAATTTGGGGTTAAAAGTGTCATAAATACTCGAAAAGGCCATAAAGATCCTCAAAAATAGTCATAAAAAGTATGTATGACACTTTTTGATCCCAACCTCAAAACAAGAAAAAGCTTTGGACCCCAACTTCATATTTCCTACAACTAACACCCCAAAATGCAAATCACCCCAAATATATCTTGTAGCTTGTTGAAGAAGTTTTGAGTTGAATACCAATGAGGTATCCAAATTTGAATGTGGCATTTTGTTCTGTTCTCTGTCGTAATATATGTGCTCCCTTTCTTTCATTTTTTCCCTTTTCCATTAAAGGACTGCAGTTTCCTCGCAATTAAAACTTTCCTTGTGATAATTGATTATCTATCTTTAAAGATCTTGTCTACTTGACGAACTAATCATGATTAAGGTAATATTGCTGAACGACTGGGAAATGAATAAATATACACTAGGTAATTAATTGGCTAATCAACTTCCCACAAATTTATTAAGTCTTTTGAAAATATGATGATTTTAAGTTTTATTTATAAAAGCACTTGAATTGGTACTGACAATATGCCTCAGAGACGAAGATATTCTGAAATTTTAAATCTTCTGAAATTTGTTTGTAATAAGTAATAACCATTTTAACATAATTGCTTGCAAGTGGAAAGAATATCTGGAAAGAGCTTTTGACAATCCCAAAGTTTTTTCTTTCTTAATACTATATATATTTATTCATTTATTATCAGTTTTTTGCATTTCTTTTCACCCCTTAAATGTAATTTCAGTGCATGAAGTCTTACCAATCATTCAGTCCATCATAGCTCTCAAACCAATCCCTCACACATGAAAAAGATGACAAATTTATGTATTCTCTTGTTGATTGGACAACAAATTAAGAGCATAATTTTAACCAAGGAATCGGTGCGAGCAAAAATTCCTGTTGACTTATTGAAGTGAACCCATTCTAATTTATGCCCAAATCAATATTTGCCATTGTTTTCCAGGATGTGGTTCCACCGGCCTCTTAGAGCTGATGACTGGGTGTTGTTTGTGGTAGGTACTATAAAGCATTTTTGTTATTTTTACCTTTTTTTGTTCGTTAAATGTTCCTTTTACTATTCAGATAACAAGTCCTTCTGCTCATAGTGCACGTGGATTTTGCACAGGCCAAATGTTTAACAGGAAAGGAGAGGCAAGTAATTCATTGCATATTTTTGTTCATACTTCGTTCGAAATTGGAAAATTAAAACGCGACGGATAGGAAAAAATTTACTATGACGTACGACATATTGTAGCATATTTTTTCAATTCCTAGATTTTTTCTTCTATGCTCCCCAATAGTTAACATAGCTATATTGTGTTTTGTTTGCTTTCTTACTATGCAAATTGAAAATAGGGTAAATTAACTATGCATTTTGTTGCAAACACCCCAATCTTTCACTAAAGAGTCCCCAAAATGGGATCTTTGCGAAAAAAATACATAAGTTAGAGCGATTTTTTGCGATAAAAACAGTGCAGGAAGTTTCTAGCAAACATTGCGTACTTTAGAGAGGTTTTTGGCAATTGAAAATATTAACCGTGTTATTATCCACTTTAATCGCCAGCTTATCGTATCATTAACTCAAGAGGGTTTATTAAGGAAGGCAAGAACACCACCAGATGCTGCCGTCACATCAAAGCTGTAGTGTTATGTTTGATGTACACAGAAGAGTATTGATAAATTAGTTTTATAGCAGTAAGTAATTGAAAATCATTATGTTGTGTAAACTATTTAGGGTTTTTGGATGTAGGAAAGTAGGGACAGGAGGGAGAAGTGCTTAAAATTCCATAACAGTTGCTTCCCTTCTGAAAGTAGGGAAAAATGCTTGGAAATTGTACTAAAACTCTGTATAATAACAGTGCCTCCATCTTAGATACATAGGCATTCTAATTAATTGAACTCTCATTCTTTGCTAGAGAGAGAGAGAGAGTTGAACTATCACTGGATATTGTATTGGGTTCCTAGCATTATATAAATGTAAAATCATGAAATGTTATAGGAGTGCTTGCACATTTATTGTCATTTTTTTTTGAAAGAGTAGAGATTATTGTATCACAAACTCATAAACGAATTACAAAGAAACCGCTCGAGGGCAAGGGCGGAGCTAGGGGTGGGCAGGACTCTAGCCCACACCAAAAAACAAGAATTGTTTTACTAATCATTTTCTTGTCCATACCAATTTAGCAAACTATAGCTCATCCCAAGACAACATATTTGATATTTAGACATGGGTATTGAAGAAAAAATCAGTTGTTTAAAATTTTAGGATTAAATTTGTTGTTGATTGGAATGGTTTTGGACAAACATGAAATTGAAATTGATATTCTACAAGTTAATTTCATTTTTTGTACTTATCTTGACTACTCTCTATATTTGACTTTAAGATTGTACCACTTGTGCGTATATGTTTGTAATAATTGGTATTTTAAAAATGCAATAATGAATGTATTTCTTTGAGATTGTAATGTGTATACGTTTTTACAACGTCATCGATTTGGCAACCAACTTTGGCTTTGGGAATATAAATGAAAATTCCAGAAAAGCTATTTTTTCTCACTCAAGGGTCTGGTTGGTTAACGAATAAATATTCCAGGCTATCAAAAGTGAAGTGGTACAATTATCGTTCAAATATTTGAAATTAATAATTCGTTTGATTGACGTTGATTTTTTTACGATGAAAATAGTTATTTTTCTTCATTTTATAATTATTTTTTGGTGTTTGATTTCAAATACATGACATGTGAAAAATAGTTACAAATATTTGAAGTACTTGGTTTTATCACTTTCACCCCTAAAATTGATTTCGTGGAAAACCTTACAATTAAGATCAAACTACTCTCATTCTTCAATCCTTTTTCAACTTTGTAATCAAATTCATCCAAAAAAATTTGTTACTTTGAAATTGTAATTAAGTGTGCACACCACAATTTTAAATAAAAACAATGAACAAAATTCTACTCCACATAGGTGAAATCAAATTTCATTATTTTTTCATCACTTGCAAAGTATTCATCTCAAAGCAATCATATGACCAATTTATTATGAGGTTGTCGTAATATTATTCCACCTGTTTGATAAGTCTTGGCTCCACCCTTGCCCAAGGGCCTCCTCTTGCTTAGAAATCCAATCCAAAGGGAGTGAATTATTCAACTGAGAGGTAGCAACGCAATGGTCGGCCATGTTTTTTGATTAGCAAGAAATAAATTTTTAAATAACATGACAACACTCTAATATCTAAATTAACAGCATGCATCTCCCAGGGAGGAGTTAGATCAGTGTGGAGATGGATCTTGGTTGCGCAATTCGACTCAATGATGCAATGTGCTAAGTCCTTGCATTTAGCCAATATGCACGCCTCTCTAACTTCTGTCGGTATTGCTGACAAAGGAGAGGATGCATGAACATTCTTGCTCACACCTTCCAATAACCTTCTAGAGCTGTCTTGAACCACATAGCAAATCACAACGTCACTGGAGTGAGAATTTAAAGCCACATTGCAATTGACTTTGGTGCTACCCGAGTCAGGGGGAAACCCATATATGATTAACCAATGGCCAATGCTTCTCAAAATCCTGAAAGCCGCCCCAGATTCATGGATCACGTTTAGAACTTAATTGATTGCTTTCCTTCCATATTAGCCACGAGGTCAATGCAATTCTTCTTAGCAATGCCACTACATCTTCATTATCGGAAGCCGCTTTAATGGCCGTTGAAGTCCATTTGGGGAGAGGAGCTTTCGTAGCGCCTTGGATCCAAAACGTGAGACCTGTCCATACAGAGTGTCCATGAACACCTAAAATGAGCACGTTCAATGGATTCCACCTCTAAACTACAATAGGACATAGATTAAAATTTTGTATATTTTTTGGGAAAAAAAGTTTTCTTTGGTAAATAAGGCAATTTTATAGACCTTCTACTAGAGGAATTTAATCATCGGAATGACCTTTAAGTGCCATATCTTTGGGTGTGGAATAAAGGAGGAGGATGGCTTAGATTTAGCCATCTCCAAAGAGCCTATAAGGATCATTTAACATTATAGGAACCAATTTAATAGTAGAAATGATAACTTATATATGAGAAAATATAAACTATATACGATTTAAATCCCATGGAGATATTTTTTGGGAGAATAAGATCAGCTGCCTCAGAGATATTACAACCCGCCGGTTTTGGGGGGTAGAGACCTTGAGTCAACGTTTGGAAAATCGACTATCCCTCCTTATATCAACTGAATCATCATTTATGACTTGTTTTTTCATCCCTCTTAATAATATTTCCCTTCCTTCCAACAAGCTAGTCCACGTCCGTGAGGCCTTGGATCCCTTTTTAACCTCCAAAAATGTTGTGTAGGGCAGTTGACAACCTTGATAATAGAAGCCCAAAACTATTGGGCTCAATTATGAACCGCTAACCATGCTTTGCTAATAAGGCGAGATTAAAATTTTCATAGTCTTTGTAACCCAAGATGCCTTTATATTTGGAAATATCAGACAGAATCCCAACTTTTCCAGGAAATTGGTTCTTTTATCTATATCATTTCCCCGCCTAAATCTTCTAACAACATGATTGATTTTATTAATTTTGTTGGACAACTTTGTCCGAATATAGATACTAAAAATTGCAAAGATAGGGCTTATATGTAAACAAAGCTGATCAGTGTCGGCTTATCAGTTGGGGAAAGATTTTTCAGTTTCCACCTTTGAAGTTTCTTAACAATTTTATGATAAATGAAATTTCAGCTCTCACTTATAAAGTTGCCCCAAAGTGCCAACATCCCTAAATTTTTGCTTTCGAATCTAATGGACTGATCTGTAATCTGCTGCATAGTTGGGCTTTGGCCACAATGCCGGTTTGTGCTGAAAAGTATATGTTAGACTTCCTGTAGGTCATAAATTTCTCTGAAGCTAGATTGTAATGAAGCTAGACTGTAAGAATCATGGAAATCTATCAAAACAATGCACTCTTAAATTGTAGATTTTATAAACAAAATACAATTGTTTGCAAAGAAAATGTAGGATGTTGAAGGGAAATGACAACTTAATTTATTTCCACCCAATTGATTTAACCCCAAATCGTGATCATTTTAGAAAACGACACTTAAACGAAAAGAAAAAGATACAGAGAAAGGGGATCTCCCTGGCGCAACCCTCGCTCCGGAGTAATGTTATACATCGACTCCCTATTACCAACCACACTGTTTGAAACGAGGTTAATACACTACCATATGGAATTAAAACCCAATTTTAGGCAGCTCGATAAGGAAATCTCATTTGAATTTATCATATCCCTTTTTAGGTCCAACTTGATTGTCGTTTCCCCTTATTTTCTAGATTTCTGAATCTTCAAATGATGGAAAGCCTCATGAGCAATCAAAACACTATCTTGGATTAATATTCCCAGAACAAAAGTAGCTTGATTGGTTGCGATGAGCTTCGACATATGAATTTTTAACCTTTTGGCAAGAACTTTCGACATTACTTTATACATAAAATTCCATACACTTATTGGTCTATATTGATCCAAAGATTTGGGTTAAGGAACTTTTGGGATAAGAAAAATGTTTGTATTATTAAATTATTTAAGGAGAAATGTGCCATCAAAGAAACTTTGGACAATTTTGTAGATATCACTACCAATTTCATTCCAAAAGTGTCGAAGGAACATCTGAAGACACCACCAGGCTCCAATGCTTTATCAACTCCCAATTGAAAAGAAACCTTTGTTCATTTATCCCGATAGGCCTACACATACCGGTATTCACAACTTCAGTTATAATAGGAAGAACTACCTCTAAAGCTTTGGACTAGTCTCTTCCCCGTTGACTTTTGTTTATAATTGTGAAATGTTGATGAATATTGTCCTTTTGAGTTATTATTTTCTGAAAACGAGCGATATCACCCTACTTTTAACTTGCTAATTTTCTTACACTTTCTTCTTTGGCTAGAAACAATATGAACTTATATATATATATATATATATATGAACTTTTATTATGTACAATGATAAGGATTTCTATATTTGAAAATTTGATGATTAAATGTGTATATATAATATTTTAAACTAATTTGAGGGTTTTAAAAAAATTATTTTTCACAATTTAAACAATTTCTGCATTTCAAACATTTCAAACTTCAACTCAATTTGAGATCCAAACAATATCATGCATTTATATATAAACACATACATTGAAGCACATATACACACACACACACTGAAAGACACAATGAAACACAAACACATGCACTAAAAAATACACACACACACACACACACTGAAATACACACATTCAAACACGCATGCATGCGCGCGCGCGCACACACACACACATACTATGAAAGACACACACTGAAATGTATACAGAGAAAGGGATATAGATGTACCCTTTTATGTCGGTGAAGAAAGAATGAGAGTCTGGTGAAGGTCGTTGGTGGAGAGAGGGAGAGAAGTTTAGCAAGAGTTTGAGAGGTAAATGTAATCTGATTAGGTTGATCAAATATAGCCATCGATATATTGATTATCCCTTGGTTTCGGCTTTCGTAGGGTGATAGCATCCAGAGACAAATAACTTTCACATGCTATTTAGGAAGATGGACATCATTCTAGATGATATATCCCAGATATTACAAGTGCCTCTACTTGGGAGTTCTTTATATAGCCCATTGAATTTTATTCCCGGTGATGATAATGAGAATTAATTGCCTAACATTACTGACTTAGTTATTAAGTTCTTGGGAGTGAGCAAGGTTGATGCTGAAACATAGTGCATTGAATCTTATGCGATGCCGGTTGAATTGGATTACGAATAATTTTAAGTATAAAGCAAAACTTAACAATGACACCAGTCACGTGCTAATGGGACTGTAATGAGGATTATATGATGTTATTCTTGATCAATTCCCACCTGATTGTACATAACCCCGCATATTGCCAGCCCGAAGCAAGAAAAACATCACTGGTAAGGATTACATTTCTTATAATTCTCATAATTTCACGAATTCTCACACATAAATGATGTTCGATGGGAAAATGAAGTGCGCAGAGAGATGGAGTTATTGGGGAAGAACATTGAATAAGGTGTTATGACGCATGTGACTATAATGCTAGGGTAGGATCAACAAGCATACCAAATACTTAAGCAGAAATTTGGGCGGGTCGTCAGATTAACATTGAGGAGAAGGGGAAGAAAAAGAAAAAAAACATGGAAAATAGAAAGATAAAGGGAAAAGGAAGGCAACGGGGGATGAGGGACCAAAAAGAGAAATGAAGAAAGAGGATGAAGTTTGTAGGTTGATTTAAATATTTTACTTTAGAACTTGGGATATGATCTAGTTAGTTGATGTTTACTATGATGTTGTAATCTTGAAACTTGGGGTAATCTTCCATTGGGCTTAATTTTATATCCTGAATGAATGTTGATACTATTATCAAATATGTATGATTGAGTATATATATCATAAGATAGAATGCTTTACTCGGTATAGAGACCCAGAACCATTCATAACAATGTTTAGTTCGGAAAATTCATCCCTAACAGAAATCATTTCCACTATAGGAGGCATTTTCGTTCGTGATATATATCCCGAATGAAGGTCGATACCAGTTATTTCAATAAAAAACTTTGATATCAAATATTTCATTCCATATGGATTGTGAATTTTCAAAATACACAAGAAGTACATTACAAAATTAAACATCAGCCGACTATAATAACTATCATAGTAAACATAACGCTGATATCCACATAAATTACTAACTACAAATTGATATACATCACTGCACATGACATTGAAATACTAGCAAGCTAAATATTAACATCGATGCATAGTTTTAACAACATTATAAATGATATTGATAAAACGTAACCCTCACAAACTACCCTATATTGATGTGTACAAAAAAGACAATATATCCCTCACAACCTATCTACGCATTTTGATACATGTGTACAAAAGAGACAATATATGCCCCACTAGTTGATTTTTATATGATGATTACTTGTCGCTATATCCTTCGAGAAAATCTTCTAAAACTCAGCTATTTGATCAACATATTTGTCTATCCAAGACTTGGCTTTAAGCTAAGAAAAACTATGTCAGTTCCAGCCGATGGCAATGGATAACCTTGTTTCAACTTCGGTATGACAAAATGATTCCCGCATACATGAGCAATCTGCTGGAATATTGGTATTTTTTTATTCATGTTTCATGGGTACCATGGCCTTTTGCTCATATACAGTAACATAGCCCTATGTCATGGGTAACATCACAATTGGTAGGACAGCTTATGTCTTTCAGCTTACGTAACATGGCCTTTTGCTCATTTGCATTTGACATTTCCCACCTCTGTTTGAATAATATTATTTCTGGCGCTTTGCTCATCCAGCAAAAATATGTCCTCCCCCCATTTGGTGTCCTCATGACGAATAGTGTCCTTTACTTCAGCATAATGATCCCGAATTAATGTGTTCCTATTCGTGAGCGTCAAGTCGAACAAGCTATTTACTTATAGGAGTTAAGTTTGTCGTGGTTCAGGATGTTTCAAATGATTTTTAAATGTATACTCATGACCCCAACCATGTGACTACCTTAAAAAAAAAGAAACTGACAGTGGTTCGGTGAGATCACCCTAAAATAGATCATCTTACTCGGGGCCCTGATGTCGAACCACTGAAAGTTTATTAATTCGTATTTAATTTTTCCAATGATCATTTACTTTTTGGGATACAGTAGTTTTCACTATTTAGATTTTAAGTGCATTTGTTTATATTATAGTTGATTGGGGTTCAAAATCGACAAAAATCGTTAGCTGACCGGTTTGACCGTCAGTTGACTCACCTTTTCAAATAAAAATACTCTTTTACCCCTTAATACATTAAAAGTGTATTAAAAACAAATTCTACATTATTTCTAATTGTTTTTAATAAAAAAAACATTTTTTTATTCAATAAAAATGTTTTATAAAATGAAAAAGGTTTTATAAACTATTTTATTAATTTTTTTATAAAAAACAAAAGGTTTTATAAAATCAAAAAGGTTTTTTATAATCTGTTTTTTCAACTGTCTTTTATAAACTAATATTTTTATAAAATGTTATAAAACTTGTTTTTAGGCACTATTTTTTTAAAAAACAATGTTTTAAACATTATTTTTTACTTTTTTTTACAAATTTTGCTCATGGTTTCTGTTAAAAAATATTTTTTTATATATACAAAAAATTGTTTGTAAACTATAATTTAAAAAAAAATAGTTATCAATAACGTTAAAAGGGTAAAAATCACGTTATCCTTATTAAAAAAAAAGTTATCAATATTTTAAAAAAAAGTTAAAAACAGTAAAAATCGTAAAACCCATAAAAACAGTAAAAATATTTTTTAAATTTGTACGGTAAATAATAAAAATAGTAAAAAAGTTTTTTTACAAATTATTTGTTTTTAAACTATTTTGTATGGTAAACGAATTAACTGTTAAAAAAGTTTTGTTTAACTATTTTAAACGAATTAATTGTTTTAACAGTTAAAAAAGTTTTTTAACGTTTTTATACAAATTAACTGTAACAACTCTCATTTTCTCACGTAAAGGCTGGCCAGGCTTAATACGCCGAAGGTGGGGTTTATTAACAATTTATACCATTCTCAGCACTGAAGGAATGAAAATTTTCTTTTTAATTATATCAAAATCCACAATGAATAAAAACATTTGAATGAAACTAAATTATTACATAAAAAAATGGAATCATCATACAACGTTCATAAATGTAAAGCTAAGTACAGCTGATATAAATAAACACTTGGGCTTATGCCCGTACAAATCCGAGAATGAAATAAAATGACAAAATGCTGAAGTACAACCTATACTAGAATTAATGAAGTGAAATCCACTACGTTCAATGTAACTCCAAGTCTGCTCCATTGTCAGTATTGCTATCCATGTCATTAAGAATACATGGGGAAAAATATTTATAATTTGGGTCAGAGCCCTAGAGTTGCAAGGATTCTTTATCAGTAAATATGTAAATTGCTACTAACTCATACTTCACGTCTCTACATCGATGCTCACATGTAACGAGTACCTGACCTATCATCTAGAAGCAGTCATACTCGTATCCTCAATCAAAATGCCAATTGTAACTTCCATTATTTAATCTGTCATGTAAAGAATAAACCATCTAGTTATGCGATAATTAAAAGTGGGTACTCATGCCTGATACCCCAATCCCCGAATATATTTCATAATATTGACTGCACAATTTACATAAACTTGATGCATATTTTTACTTCATAATATTTTGTAACCCTTGTCTACCTCTTCAGACCATTTAATTATTTAATTCATATTCATTGTCGTTTATCCCGTTAGACTATAAGTTTCATTCTCTTAGATTACCAAATTATTCTCATTAATAATTGTCTACCACATTATTCATTCTCTTTAATTACTGTCCACATTCTTAGACTGCCCAATTATTATCCTCACTTATAATTATCTACCACATTATTCTTTCTCTTAAATTTTTGTCTACATTCTTAGACTGTCCAATTATTATTCTCATTAATAATTCTATACCACATTATTTATTAGGACTCATCTCCGTCCTTTATTATCCACATCATTTTATTAACCCTATTTATTATCGATGAGCATTGTCTACATCTTCAGACTAAGAGGGAACATTCCCATATAAGGCACACCAAAATATGTGTGTGTATATATATATATATATATATATATATATATATATATATATATATATATATATATATATATATATATATATATATATATATATATATATACTCTATCGGCAAGTTCAGAGAAATCTCTTATCCTAAGCGGACATAAAAAAACACACATAAGTTGGGGGCGGTCTCTACGCATGATACCTGTTCACAGCCCATACCCAGCGGTGACACAGGCTGGTCAGCGTCTACACCTACCTCCTCGTAGATGGAGCCTCCACATGATACATATATGACCTACACAATAGCCAAGCCCACCCGTGCCAGCTTGTGGTACCGGTCCGAACGCACGAACCCCCAAGCCGATTAGACAGTTCACGAATATTGGTATGTCCACACAAATTAATATGATACATATTTTTATCCAATAAGTATAAGCAGTTACTCTATAACTACTTAAATCCCAGGAAAATCTCAATCCATATAGACTATAACCTTCTTGGTTTAACTATATCATCTTAGTCAATTATTCCATAACTCATTTTAAGTCGTTATCCTATGACCGTTTCCTGATTTAAATATTAGGTCCCATACATTGCCTTTTAGACTTAAATCACATTTGCTGCGTAATTTATTTCTCTTTAAATTTATATAGACACAGTTATTCCCACACTAACCTTTCCAAAACATTTTAGGTATAGTTGTTCCCAAACTGCCCTTACCAGTACAATTATAGGTATAGTTATCCCCAAACTGACCATACCAATATGTTTATAGGTATGGTTATCCCCAAACTAACCTTACCAATACAATTAATAATTATAGCATGTTGTCCTCTTAACTTAGACTTAAATCATTCCAAATTATTAATAGTTGTTCGCTTCATGTTACCTTTTCAATAAGGTTTATATGTAGATATATAAGGAGACAACTAGAGAGAATAAGGATTATATGTACATATATAAGAAATCCACTAATAAGTAGTTTCATCCCAACCACTATCACAACAGATGCTACCCCTTTTGATGGAGCTAACCATTACTTATATTCTCGAGCATTCGACGTATCTCAAACAAGTGTTTCTTTTTATTTAAACTCTCCCCGAATTAATCATAATATTTTCACCGTATCTTTTAGGGTCTTATCCACTACGTGCCCTTACCAAAATTTCCCAAATCATCCAGGTACATCTCGACCTTTTAATATATTTATTTCATATAGCTTTATTCAAGAATCCCGTGTAATTTATCTTGTTCATGTAGTTAACTTGTACATTAAGTTATCGCCATATCACGAACCCATCCCGGTTTAATTCCGTATATATGTTCCTAACAATATCATTAATATCATGGAATAAGCCTCTATCCCTCAATTGAAGAAAATGGTCTCGTACACCTTTTCGTAGAAAAATCATAACTAATTTAAAACAAATCAAAAAAATACACGGTCGGCGCCCACGCGATAATTACAAAAAAATTTATGAGCAGGTATTTTGAATCGATTCGGTTTGTCCAGTAAGCCGAGAGGAGGTCTTTCCAAGACGGGATTTTTTCATAAATTTCTAAGTGTATCAAACATTATTCTTATCATTCAACAACCTCAAATAAGATATGGGTATGCGTTCTAACATGAAATGGAAACATTATAAACATGACTCATTCTCTAAATCATCCTTAAATATTAAAAATTAAATCAAGAATTTTCAAGAAACTTAGAGCATACAAGTCTCATCTCATCTTCAACCTCAAGAAATATTTTTCCAGATTTGTTTAAAGGGTTCTACTATATGTTACTTACAATAAATATCCAATTTAAATCACATGAATACATATTTAATATGAGGGTTTATGGATCTAAGCATGGATCATATGATTATCATCAATTTCTACACAATTCAAAAGGTCTTTAAATATGCAGTCCCAACACATGATTAAACCTTATTCTAAGCATGATATCAACATTAATATAAGATTAGTACCATTGGAATAAGAATGGCAAGAGAATCCTTGCCTGAAATTGGGTAGAGGAGTCTCTCTTCCTCCTCCTCGAGTGTCCTTCCTCATTCTCTTGGGTGGTTATGTCTAGGGTTCTTGGATGTAACTACCAAATGAGTGGGTTAACTCTAATTATAGGATGTTAGTGTTCAATTTTCGAGTTGGACTTTAAGTCCCAACTTTGGACCCCCAAATGAGCTTGAATAAATAATCTAATTAGACCGATAACTATTATATATATATATATATATATATATATTCCTCAGCACCATTCCTAAGGATCTAAAATTCCCGAACGAGCCCGTAATACCTCTCAAAGTGTGTCCCGAATATTTTTTTCCCAAAAAATATATTTTAATTGTGATGTGGCACATATAAATACTTTTTATTTAAAATAAAATCCCTTTGATTTATTCCCAAATCATTAAAGTCCAACTTTAAAATTTATAAATACTACATAGTCTAATTACTTACAACCTTGATTAATTAATTTCATCGAATTAAATTAATCCCTATTAAATTTTATTTTATTCCAAAAATATACAGTGTATTACATTCTCCCCCCCCCCCATAACGGAATTCTGTCCTCGGAATTCAAAGTAGTATAAAGTCACATTTTATTTTGCACCGTTAACTTATGTTTATACCCAATTAGTCCCTGCTCATATCCCATGAGATAAATGAAAAGGCTCATCTATGCTTATCATAACATGACTGGGTCACCCATATATTTCACATTACATGCATGCACACACGTACCATTAATAAATATTAATGACACATATACATTTAATTTGTACCATTCACACTCAACATAACCATACATTAAGTATACCACCGCATTTGTATATGTAATAAGAAAATGACCATCTTAGCGTCCAATTTCCTTCAACTCTTGACTTTTGCCAATTACGTGCATGGGACGTCTCGCAAGAGAAATCCAAACAAGGAACCGTCCCGATACACTACTGCACAACTTAGTCAGTTATTGAGATCCATCGGCCCAAGACAAAAAGGGAAAATAAAAATAACCATTTATGTTAATCATGTAAATTTCAACATTTTTCATTTTTTGAACCAACCACTTATCCTTTATAAGGGTTCTACTAAACTCCTTTAGAGTTAACCGACCCTACAGTGCCCAACACTTAAATAGTAAAAACTACTGTACCCTAAATAGTAAATAATACTTTTTGCAATTATTAAAGATGCATAAAAAAACTTTTTATGTGTTGGTGAAAACTTTTTTTAATGATAACTTATTGGTTAAGATTGTTTGTGAAGTTTAACTTTAATGGTAAATTATTGGTGAGATAATGGTTGAGAGCAACTTGGCGAAGAAAGAATAGTTTGGGAAGAAAAATAAAAGTGGGACCAAAATGATGTGTAAAAAATATTTTTATTGTGTCATGGCTCGTAAGATAAATATTTTAAAATTATTTTATGATATTTTAGAATAAATATTCAGGTGCCCTTAGCGGCACCCTTTCGATATGATATATAACTCAAGTATTGTAATAGAAATAATCTTGTTACCGAGAGTTTGGATATAGTAGATTATCTTCAAATTTGGATCCCAACAATTTAAATAATGGTTTCTTGTAGGGATTATTAAATTATTATTTGTAGCTCAAAACATTAATTTCAATCGAAGACTCTCATGTAGCAATATCCCAAAATATTAACATGCACGCAACATGGTTGTTGAGGTTAGTATCTGAAGCAACCCATTAGTTCAATTGGTCCTTGACTGCACGTCCCCCTATATTTTACATTTCCAGCCCAATTATCCTTTTTTATAGTTCATGTACTCAAAGTTGGCTCGGGTATGTGGTATGTTTGTTACCGAAGCCAAATTTTTATATTTAACACACCCTCCAAAGTCCCAATTCAATGTCCAGTTAATATTAATATACCAAGCCCAGCAATTAAGTTAATATTTAGACAAACCGTTTTGTGCTTTTTAAATCAACAAGACCACGTACTAATTAGCACAGGCCCCAAGGGCTCTGATTTCTAAAATTGTGACTGCACAAAGCTGTATTTAGAGACTTGAGGGATCAGTAAATCTGGATCGAATTTAAGTCCAAGTGTAATGGGTTTATTAAACAACACAGTGGATGTTCTTATCAGTCCTGAGCAAAAGATCTCTTCTAATTCAAAATCTCAACAATCTTCTTCCATCTCCATCTCTAATGATGACCCAAATTATTTGGAAGAGATCTCATCCCTTCGACCGAATTTGTACAATTTTATTTCTAGAATTTTGGGGAAGCATGTAAAAATAAACATACAAATTTCTGAGACCTCATGCCTTTCAAATAGGCTAACAACATTGGCAATTTTACTTAGATCAGTTTATTAGGAGTCTATGATGTAAGGTATCAGAAATGAGGAGCATGTAAAAATAATTAATGTTGATAACTATAATAAGTAAGGGAAAAAATAACAAAAAGGCAAACATATAGGAGACTGTGAGGTCCAAAAGTCCTATAATTAAAGTTGTATTGATATAATCTAATATATATCTATGTTCTATATCTATATCTATATCTATATCTAATCTAATCAAATTAAAAAATGATGTCCCTAAATGTAGGTTTGTCACGTAACTTAAAATTGTATCTGCAATTAATAACTTGAGTCTCTTAAAATGGAACAAGCACCTTCCCACCATTTCTTTTCTAGCATTTATTCAAGCTTTTATGCCCTCCCTCTAAAAGTTAATAGGTTCCTCTTTTTATTGTTAAGGACTTTTGAATTTTCTCTTACTCTAATTCTTTATTTATGAAGGTGTTGTGACTTTTCTCTTTTCTCTACAATTCATGTGAATCATTAGCATTAAATGAGAGAACCCATGTAATCTCAAAACCTCTCAGTAATTCATTATATATTTTAGCTTACTTTATTATAGATTTTTATTTATTATATGTTTGATAAATTGCTTAAATGATATTCTATGTTGTATTGGCATTGAAGCTAATAGGTTCTTCTCTTTATTGTTAAAGACTTTTGAATTTTATAGCAATCTAATATTTATATTAGTATATTAGATTAGTCTTACTTAGTGATCCCGGCTTAGTGAGTCCTTTCTTCCGTGATGAACTGTTGGTGCCAGTACTACATTTTGTCTCTGTGGATCGAGGAGAAAGGGGGCGCGACGGGAAGAGGATTGTACCGTGAGAGAAGCAAGGGGTCAACCTCTTTCAAATATACAACAGGGATTCTGGCAATGCAATGTAGTTGGACTCTCATGTCGATCCGAATGAATCATCCTTTCCACGGAGGTAAATCTTCATGTTATGAGTTCTAAATAAGTCCCCCCAAACAATAATTTTGTGTGTCCTCGCGGGACCCATATCACAAGGCAACACTTAATATATGAGTGAGAGAATAAGTAAAATTCACGTCACTTTTGGAAAGGATTTGATACCCATTTTTTCTTCATTCTTTATATATAAAGGTTTTCTAACTTTTCTCTTTTCTCTACAATCCATGTGAATCATTAGCATTAAATGAGAGATCCCATGTAATCTCAAAATCTCTCAATAATTCATTATATGTTTTAGCTTACTTCATTATAGATTTTTGTTTATTATATGTTTGATAAATTGCTTAAATGATATTCTATGTTGTATTGGCATGTAAAATTCACCATCTCTAACTTAATTTAAATTTTTTCCTGCTGAAATTTTTTTGTATGTCAATACTTTTATTTTGGTTAATATGTGTTCAAAATTGCTTGGCTAAACTTTATTTTGTTTCAGCTTGATTATATATGGTGTTTAAACTTTTTTTTATTAAATTTGTATGTCAGCATAACCAACGCAATTTAGCTTGTTGTTTTTACTTCTTACTTTAGCCATTTGTTTCTTTTTTCTATTTTGTTATTCTAATTTGTAAAATCATTTGTTCGGTTTGATTTTTTATCATGTAGTTATTCAACACAAACCTCAGTTTATAACTATTTTTTTAGTTTTTCATTAGCCTTGAAATAATATATAATATGTTTGTTTAGTTTTATTTTAAATTTTGTTTTGATTGTTAATTAACATCCACATAAAATACAGGTTGAAAATTAATTTGTAATTTTGCATAAGGGTTGTACTAAAATTTATTGACAAAAGTACCTATATCTAAATTAATTGCGTATTTTCCAACTTCTATTAAAGATGTTTTGTCACACACAACAATTATGACAAAAATAATCATAAATATAACTAAGTGTGTATTGACATACACAAGGATATATACATCGTGTTACACACAATAATTATAACTCACCCGCGCATCACTCATGGTTGAAACCTAGTATATTCTAAAATGCTTTACAATAGTTAATAACGCTCTTTGTTGAGGATGTCTACGTGTACTCATATATTGAAGTTTCTCGAACCATTCAAATCTCTACTCCTCCATCTTCCCCTTCCTTTTAACATCACATAAAAGCTCCATTATTCTATTTTGATAATGAATGGTCTCTCATTTATCCCCCCGTGAATAACCGTTCTCCCCCCTCTTTCTCCATACTAATAAATGAATCGCCTTCACTCCCCCTTGGCATATCGATGAAGCTTATACGAGTGTTGATGTACAATGGAATGGGTTTATTTGATAAATTGAGAAAATTGAGTTAAAACAATAATGTCAAGATTTGGCCACAGGGCTCTCTTGATCAAATTAGTTCTCTCTCTCTCTCTCTCTCTCTCTCTCTCTCTCTCTCTCTCTCTCTCTCTCCACACATATATATGTGGAGAGAGAGAGAGGGAGTCAAACTCTTATACATACCAAGTTTACATATCGATTTTTTAAAAATAGTATACAATTATTTTCGAGTTGAAATTTTTATGTGGTACTTAAACATTTCAATGGGCCGATATAAAAGAATCAACTCAAAATTTCTTTTTTTGATATTTTTACAAAATTGTTCAAATTTTCAGAGCTTTTAAATCATTTTAAAAGTTGTGAAAGTTTGGCCAATTTTTTAAAAATAGCAAAAAGGTTATTTTAAGCGGATTTTTTTTATATAGGTCCCTTAAAATGTTTAATATCACATAAAAAAATTCAATTTAATTTTTTTAAATATTTTATTAAAATAGGTTTGTACCAGCAATTATGTAAACTTAGTATGTATGAGAGTCTGCCCCATATATAACACCCCGTATTTCTGAGGATACATAATTTAAATAATTTGGTGATAGAAGATTTAATTAATCCGGAGAGTTTAATTAAATTGGTGATTTTTGGAGAAATTATTTAATTTGGAGAATTCATATTAATTTGGTGAATTAAGATTTATTTAATTTGTGTTATTTTTAAAAATTCACATGTGTCGTAATTTGGGGTCGAAATTTGATAATGTTATAAAGTGACTCGGATGACGATTCTGAGTACATAGTTGATTTGGAATAGGGCAAGATAGTCAGAAAAAGTACCCGGGAGTAGTAATTGGATCTCAGGACATTTTTAGGCATAACCGGGTTCACACGGGGTGTTTGGGCCATTTTAATTTGACCCATAAGTTTAAAAATAGGATTAATGAAATAAAACCTAATTGTGGGAATTGGGGCAGTCATAACTCAAGGAGAGAAACCCTAGAGGTGCAGAGGAAATCAATAGAAGAAATTGGGGGTTTTTTGGGAGCCAAACTAAAGGAAGAGGAGTGTGTTGTTCGTCAAATATTCGTCTACAACAAAGGAAATCAGACCCTGCGAAATTATCCAGGCAAGTAGTTAAACTTCCTTTCTTTTAAATTATGGTATTTCGATTCATATCATGGTGGTGTAAATCATATTCATTTTGGGATGAGTTACTATGGCAAAGTTCGTTTTTGGGAGGGTATCACATGTTAAATCTGGGTTTGGGGGATTTAAGCATTAAGGGTGAAATTGATGTTTAATTGATGTGAGAATAATATCATATGAGGATATAATATGATTTAGAATTGAAAACCTGTAGAAATTGTTGTTGAATTCGAATTATTGAATTGAATCGAGAATTGTGATATAAGGGATATTGAGAAAAATCCAATTTATGAACCCTAGAATTCTAATGAAATTCACTGAGGATTAATGTCATATATTAGTGTTTGAACATGTTTATAGATGAAATAAATATGGGAGATAAAGTAATCGAGGGCTGGATTGAAGTTGGAAGGCTTCAGAATTTCAAAATGGTGGAAAAAGCAGTCGGGGAAGATGACTGATATCTAGTCGATATCGATTGACCTAATTTGTCGATCGATCGACCCCTTCAGTTATTGTAAAATATGGGATTGTATATCTTTCCGTCACGGTCATGTGGGCGCCAACTTCGTATTTTTCTATTTTTTTAATTTGATATGATTTTTCTATGACAGGGTGCGTGAGACCGACATCTTTAGGAAGAAATAAATTTGGGTTATTTGGAGATGTCTGTAGATGAGTGAAGGACTTTGGAAAAATATTAAGGAACATTATTTTATCCTTGAATTAGATAGGGATGAATCCGGGGTATGAATTTAGGAGTATTTATAATGAACGACACTCGATAATATATGTCGAAAATATACGAATGTATTCGAATGAGAATTTTGGATGAATTTAGCATACGGGCTGGTATCTTAAGGTGGAATTTAATTGATAGAAATTTAATGGAACCTTATACTTAGAGTCTTATGGGATGAGTATTAAGGACTATTAAATTTAATAAGTGTGTCAAACTTATTAACTGAATTTGGTGAAATGAATTCTAAAAGGTTAAAAGACGGACCAATAAAGGGAGTTTGGGATTTTTGGTTGAGTGACACCACTTGGATAATACTAATTGAGGTGATAGTAATTAAATTAAGGGTCGGGATTTTGACTCTGATATTTCTCAGGCTAGTGCTGCGGGAGTTAGGCACAGAGTAGCCGGTTTAATATATTATAAAGATATATAATAAATTATCGAATAGTGAATTTAACGAGAGATGTTAACCTTAATAGTGGATTTTTGTGTGATAAATTCTAAAGGGTGAAGATACAGACCATAGGAGTGAGTCGAAGTATTGTAGTTGGGTGACACTACTGTAATAAATTAATAAATGTGAAATTGATTAGATTAATCGGTGTAATTTAAAATGTAATGAATTCGGAAGATAAACGAACCTTTGACTTAGATTAGTAGGATATTGTGACACCCCGCCTAATTAAATACCGGGCGATCACTCCTTTATTAAATTAAAATCAAGGTGAACAGTTGGTTCATTCTTAGCATCACTGTCGTAAAAATAACTTTTCTAAATTTAACACCCTATTTAATTAAGCTAAGTGTCAAAACCATTTTTAAACATTACTTTCCAAACTTTATTTTGAAAATAAAAATTTAATTATCTACAACAATTTAATATTTAAATAATCACACCACAATAATCTTGGAACAGATAATCCAATTAATTTAAACATTCAACAACTAAATCCCAGCATTTAAAACTTAAAGTAAATCATACATGCTGAATAAATCCCAAAGTAACAGTACTAGAAATAACTGAAATACAAATGTCCCAATAAAACAGATAAATAGAGGAAAGGGCGACACATGCCCCAATAGCTGAGAATGATAGAAGTGGAATCAAGTAAATGAAATCATCTACTCAAGTGTCCTGCAACTCCCACCTAAGCTGCAGCACGTTCCTTCCAAGGGATCCTAAGCAAGACGCCCCTGTGGCTGGGCACCTGTAATATATACATATATATACAAGAGAGAAAGAGGAATAGAAACGGGTCAGAGCCCGATAATGTATATGATTTAAAAATTCGTTTAACAAGTATTTAAATTGATACAGGCCAATGCAATAACATATTAGTGCGACACTCTCTTGAGAAATTCTCACCTCTCTTTTAATGTGCACTCCTATCGTACTAACCTTCCCAATGGTCTATCTCATCATATATCACACTATCTTTCCCCAAGGATTTAACTTATCTTAGGTGACTCTCAAGATTTAAGATTTAACAACATCATGGTTTAAAAAGATAATTTCATTTAGTACCCAAACGCTCATTTTAACTTTATTAACTCATAAAGTTTTTCAATATCATATTATACTTTTCAAAACAAGTATTTCCAATTTGAGTCATTATACATGTCTTACTTACCATAACACAGTAAGCAGTTTCCCAAATTTCAGAAGTTCATATATATATTAAATACTCGTATAATTTATATATTCTAACAGCACCCCACATAAAAATTATGGTGAGGGCATACTCTGCTATCCAATCCCCGTATCAATCGTACTAAAGGGAATACAAGTTCGGAATCACTCTCGAACTGTATAAATACATACACAACCAATATTGAGGCGAAGCATAGTTTCCAAGTCCAAGAGGTCAATACATACCCTCACGTCTCTTAGGACCGTGACTACCGATTCGATAGCCTGTACCTAGGATTTCTATCTTCTAGGGTACGAGTCAATATCCCCCATAAGGCACACGAGATAAGATCGTCCCAGCGCGGTAACCTCACGGATAGCAAGTAGCGCGGGGATGATTTTCACAAGTATATAATATATGCATATACAATCATATAAATATACCACTTTTATTATATCAATTTAGGTTTATCCCATAACCCACATTCACAACATTTATCCTTATTTTCCCATTATTATTTATCAAGTATAATGGTTCGTCTCTAACTTTAATTCGAAGGGTTTTTCCAACTTACCACGTAACACTCATGGAATCTATTCTCCCAAGTATAAATTCAGTAGGGCTTCATCTATTTTCCGTCATAATCATGTTTACGTAATCTCTCCCTTTAATACAAGATTTCATCGTTCCTTATGTAATTATCCCAAAAATACAATTCTCGTCTCACATTAAATACCCCAACATTATTCATATGTCCTACTGGTCTTCCACATCTCCCAAAACATTTTATTAAGGATGTCTAAGGAGTTTTCTTCATTTCGAATCAATTTAACAATTTTAAAAAGGGGAACTTAAGTCTGCCAGGAGGGGTCGATCGATCGAGGTTAGGGGCTCGATCGATCGAACCTTCGATCGATCGAAGCTCTGGGCTCGATCGATCGATCAAACATGTATTGCGATTTCTGAAGTTTTGCAGTTACGGGTTCTAACACATATCTTCATCCAAATTCAAGTTTTGCATTCCCAAACGTCCAAAGATTTATACTACTAACATCCTAACATAATATTATGCATTTCCTACGTAACACATGTCAATTTCCGTCACTAAACATGGATTAACAAGCCAAAATTCATTTAAAACTCAAAAACCCTAGAAATCTCTTAATCATGGTTCTAATATGTTTTCCCAGAATCTCCTTCTTATACAACATCAAAATTTCATGGTTTAATTCTCTACATCACCAAAGGTTTCCAGAATATCACTGAAGTCATCACTACATGCAATTTCCTATCTCAAATTGGGTTTTTCTTCCATACAATCCATCCTAATTATTCCTAAACCAATATGAAAGATGCATCAACGAAATAAGCAAGATAAAAACTTGCCTGGGATTTTCAGAAATCTGGTTTGGTGTTGAATTTGGTGTGGTTGCGTTCCCCGTCTCGCGATCTACGCGTTGGCGGTGGCGGCGGTGCAACCGGTTGAGTTTTGAGCCTTGGAATGCCTTGAGAGCTCTCTCCTCTCCTCTTCAATGGCCGTTCTAGTGTTTTGAGCTTTCTAACCCTAGATGATAACCCATATATCTTATATAACCCCTTTGATTTTCGTGGGTTTAATTACCCAAAAATACAAAATGACTAAAATGTCCTCCCGGGGTACTAATTAGGCCTAAAAACGCCCCGAGACCCAAATCAAACTCCCGGGTATACTTTTCTGACTATCTCGACCCTTACGGACGCGTTGGCGTACTCAAAATGACCATACAAACAACTTATAAAATATTCACTTTTATTTAACAATATTTAATCCCGACGCGACGCGGGCGCGTCCCGACTCAAATTTTCAAAATTGTCATTTTATTCACTCGTGACATTCAATATAACCAATATTATATATTACTTTGATCATTAGTAATATTCGACAAATTTCCCATAATTTCTAACTCTCGTCACGTTAATAATTATAACATAATTAATTTCCGGATTTTATTAAATAATTAATTCACATCAAATTTAATAAATCCCCAAATTAATATAGCATAAAAATACGGGGTATTACATACTTCCCCCCCTAATAACAGAATTTCGTCCCGAAATTTGGAATATAAGGCATACCTGGTAAGAACAAATCTGGATATCTCTCGCGCATATCGGCCTCCCGTTCCCAAGTGGATTCCTCCATATTATGATGCTTCCACTGGACCCGTACAAGTGGAACTATCTTCGACCTCAATCTCCTCTCACTATAGTCTAGGATAGCCACTAGTCTTTCCTCGTAAGAGCTGTCAGGCTGCAAGTCTATCTCATCTATCGCGATGTGAGTATGGGCCATATCATCCCGAAGATACCATCTCAACGACGAGATGTGGAATACATCGTGAATGCGATGTAAATGCTCTGGTAGTCCCAATCTGTATGCTACCGGCCCAATCCTCTCGATAATGGGAAATGGTCCCACGTACCTCGGGGCCAATTTCCCTTTCTTCCCGAACCTCATCACTCCTTTCATAGGAGATACACGCAGTAACACTTGGTCCCCCACATTAAACTTCCGGAAGAACCGTTTCGCATCGGCGTAGCTCTTCTTCCTGTCCTGGGCTACTCGAATGCGACTCCTAATCATCTCAATCCTCGCGGAGGTTTCCTGAATTACCTCTGGTCCTAACAACTTGTTATCCCCCACCTCGAGCCAACAAGTTGGAGAACGACAAGGCCTGCCATATAAGGCCTCAAATGGAGCCATACCAATCGTAAACTGATAAGAGTTATTATAAGCAAACTCTACCAGTGGAAGATGTGGCTCCCAATCTCCTCCAAAATCAAGAACACACATGCGTAGCATATCCTCTAACATCTGATTAGTACGCTCTGTCTGTCCATCTGTCTGTGGGTGATAAGCTGAGCTCAACCTCAACTCAGTACCCATAGCCTCCTGAAAGCTTTCCCAGAGAAGTGACACAAAAATCTTGTCTCTATCTGACACAATATTCAGGGGCACCCCATGTAATCTGACAATCTCAGCAATGAACAACTGAGCATACTGACCTGTGGTATAATCTGTCCGCACCGGCAAAAAATGAGCCACCTTGGTCAAATGGTCTACAATCACCCAGATGGAATCGTGGCCCCGTTGTGATGTAGGTAACCCTGTAATAAAATCCATGGAAATACTCTCCCACTTCCACGCGGGTACTTCCAATGGCTGAAGTAATCCTGACGGTTTCTGATGGTCCACCTTCACCAGCTGGCAGGTAGAACACTTGGACACGAACTCAACAATGTCCTTCTTCATCCCACTCCACCAGTATTTCCTCCTCATATCCTGGTACATCTTATCTCCTCCAGGATGTACCGCAAATTGGGACCCGTGAGATTGGGTCATCACTGCATGACGTAATTCTGCCCCTTTTGGAACCACTAACCTCCCATTAAACCTCAAACCCCCATCAGAACTAACAGAATAGGACTCATCACCCTCGGCTAAAAGTCGTACAATCCGTTCCTGGCAAAACGGGTCTGTGGTTTGGGCCTGTATTACCCTCGTAACAATCTCGGGTGTGACTGTCATAACAGATACGAAGGTCCGGGCTACTGCGTCCTGGTGACCCAACTCCTTCCACTTTGCTTTCCAGACGTCCGCTACCTCATTTACCAGTCTACGGCTCAACGCATCAGCAACTACGTTGGCTTTCCCCGGATGATACTGTATGTCGAACTGATAGTCCTTCACAAACTCTAATCATCTGCGCTGACGCATATTCAGCTCTCGCTGAGTGAACATGTACTGCAGTGACTTGTGGTCTGTGAACAAACAGAACTTCTCCCCCAATAAATAGTGTCTCCATATCCGCAGTGCAAAAACCACCGCTGCTAACTCCAGGTCGTGGGTGGGGAAATTCTTCTCATGCGGCTTAAGCTTGCGGGAGGCAAAAGCTATAGCCTTCTCTTCCTGCTGAAGTACTCGCCCAAGTCCCCGTAAAGAGGCATCGGTGTAAACCAGGTACTCCACACCCGGCTTCGGTAAAATAAGGACTGGTGCTGAAGTAAGCTTGTCTTTCAGCTCGTCGAAAGCCAATTGACAAGCATCCTCCCAAACATATGGTACCCCTTTGCCAGTCAGGTTCGTCAATGGACCCGCTATTTTGGAGAATCCCCGAATGAATCTCCTGTAGTAATCGGCTAACCCCAAGAAACTACGCACTTCCGTCGGTGTCGTGGGCTGTCCCCACTCCCTCACCGCTGACACTTTACTCGGGTCAACTGCTATCCCCTTTTCAGAAACAACATGCCCCAAGAACTGTACTTCTCGCAACCAGAAACCACACTTCTCGTACTTAGCATACAACTGATGCTCTCGTAAAGTCTGAAGAACCTGCCTCAAGTGCTCGGCATGCTCCTCCTCGGAGTGTGAATATATCAAAATGTCATCTATGAAGATGATGACAAACTGATCCAAGAACTCTCTGAATAATCGGTTCATTAAGTCTATGAACACGGATGGAGCGTTTGTGAGACCAAATGGCATCACTCTGAACTCGTAAGACCCATATCTCGCCAAGAAGGCAGCCTTTGAAACATCCTGCTCCTTAATACGTAGCCGATGGTACCCCGACCTCAGATCTATCTTCGAAAATAAAGTTGCTCCCCTCAGCTGGTCGAACAGATCATCGATTCGAGGCAACGAATACTTATTCCGTATCGTGAGATTGTTCAACTCCTGGTAGTCCACACATAACCTCGGTGAACCATCTCTCTTCTTCACAAACAAGACTGGAGCGCCCCAAGGTGAGGTACTCCTACGAATGAAGCCCTGACCTAACAGCTTCTCTATCTGATCTCGTAACTCTCGCATCTCCGCCGGAGCCATACGGTATGGAGCGCGTGCTATCGGTCTCGTATCTGGAAATAAATCTATGACAAAGTCTATCTCTTGACTGGGGGGTAGGCCTGGTATCTCCCGGAATACATCGGAATACTCACGAACGACTGGGATCGAGTATAAAGGAATCACAACCTCCTTAGAGGCATCCTCCTCTATATAATACAAATGAGCGATCGAACCTCCCTCTGGGCGAGGCATCTCCACTACAAACATCTCTTTCCCCGGAATGGCAAAACAATGCTCCCACCGAAGCAATCAATTATGGCTCTATAAGCTGCGAGCCAATCCATACCGATAATAACATCATGCTCATGCATATCTAAGACTAACATGTCTGCAGGTAATACCAAACTACCAATCTCTACCCCCAATCCCCAGCATATAAAGAAGATAAGTGACCCACTCCTTAGTGGTAAGTCTACACACGTCACTGTGCTCTCTGCTGTGGCTAACAACCCTAAGGCCTTCGCAAAATGCATAGCTATAAAACAATGTGTCGCCCCAGTATCAAACAAAACCCGACCCATAGTACCATGGATAGGAAACATACCCTCAATTGCGGGTGGTGCCTATGGAGCTGCTGCCTGGTGGACGTTATAGACACGTCCGTACTGTAACTGCCCCTGCTGCACTGGAGCTGCTGGAATGGCTGGTAGGGCTGGCACCTGGGCTGGAGCTGGGAGGGCAGCTGGAAAAAGTGGTCTCTGTGGCTCATTACAGGCACCCAGCTGCTGTGGAGCCCTATTACCCTCTGGGAAATCCTGGCGCTTATGACCATGCTTGCCGCATACAAAACACCGACCTCTGAAGTTATCTCCCCTCTGACCCTGCTGACCACGGCCCTGCTGGCCGTTACCTCCCCGCCACTGGCCCTGTTGTCCCTGATTAGCACGCTGTTGGCCCTGTTGGCCCTGTTGATTAGGCTGGCCCTGTTGGCCCTGCCTATAACCCCCAAATCCCTGTCTAGAATCACCTGAACGGAATTTCTTAGCAGGGTCCCCCTGATGGGAACTCTGCTCGTGCTGACGAGTCTGTCCATGAGATGGTGCCCCACTAGCACTACTACCCCCGGTCCTGCCCTGCTGGCTGGACTCTCCTGCTCTCTTGCTTCCTTGCAGATGGAAGTGGTGATCCTGGCAATGCAGTAACACAGCATTAAAGTACATCAGTGAAAGTACTCAAAGATAGATTCCCTATAAGATGCTGACGGATCCTCCAAGCTAACCCGTCCACAAATAACATAATTTTCTTACTCTCAGTAGGTGCCTCATCTGGCACTATGGTGAGAAGTCTCGTGAACTCCTCCTCATACTCAGCAACGGTAGTGTTCTCCTGTTTTAAATTCAGTAATTTCCGCCTCGTCTCAGTCTGCACGGCGGGTGGGAAGTACTTGCGGTCAAACCGCTCCCAGAACTACTGAATAGGGATCGTGTCCCTCTCCTCCAAGGTGGTAGTGGACTCCCACCACTGCAAAGCGGCCCCCACTAGTTTAAAGGAAGCCAATAACTGCCTTTGCACGTCGGTGCACTCATACATACGAAGATGCCGCTGGATGTCTTTCTTCCATTGGCTGACAGTGACGATATCTGAGCTACCAGAGAACTCAGGGGGATGCGCCTTTTGAAAAGCTTCCCTGACCCTCTCCCATGCAGATGGAAGCTGTGTGGGTACTGGCACCACTGCTTGAATCTGGGGTGGAGCCTGCTGAACCACCGCTAGCGCGGCATTCACCGCCTGAGCAACAATGGCGGCTACTTCATTAGCATTCATAGTGCCTTGTGCCGGAGCTGCTGGCTACTCGGCCTGGGCACGCCTATCCTTCGGTGCACGTCTCGGAGGAATCTGAAACGTGAAGAAGTTTATTAGTCTACAGTCATTATCAAATCCCAAATGGCTGAAGACGTAAACGTAAAAGCAGAAATACAACAATCCTAAAAATAGGGCTCTATAGCAAAACGTTAAGCTGAAAGCGAAAATAAGCCGTACAGATCCTATGGACACTAGATCTGATGCTCTGATACCACCTGTGACACCCCGCCTAATTAAATACCGGGCGATCACTCCTTTATTAAATTAAAATCAAGGTGAACAGTTGGTTCATTCTTAGCATCACTGTCGTAAAAATAACTTTTCTAAATTTAACACCCTATCTAATTAAGCTAAGTGTCAAAACCATTTTTAAACATTACTTTCCAAAATTTATTTTGAAAATAAAAATTTAATTATCTACAACAATTTAATATTTAAAGAATCACACCACAATAATCCTGGAACAGATAATCCAATTAATTTAAACATTCAACAACTAAATCCCAGCACTTAAAACTTAAAGTAAATCATACATGCTGAATAAATCCCAAAGTAACAGTACTAGAAATAACTGAAATAAAAATGTCCCAATAAAACAGATAAATAGAGGAAAGGGCGACACATGCCCCAATAACTGAGAATGATAGAAGTGGAATCAAGTAAATGAAATCGTCTAATCAAGTGGCCTGCAACTCCCACCTAAGCTGCAACACGTTCCTTCCAAGGGATCCTAAGCAAGACGCCCCTGTGGCTGGGCACCTGTAATATATACATATATATACAAGAGAGAAAGAGGAATAGAAATGGGTCAGAGCCCGATAGTGTATATGATTTAAAAATTCGTTTAACAAGTATTTAAATTGATACAGGCCAATGCAACAACATATTAGTGCGACACTCTCTTGAGAAATTCTCACCTCTCTTCTAATGTGCGCTCCTATCGTACTAACCTTCCCGATGGTCTATCTCATCATATATCACACTATCTTTCCCCAAGGATTTAACTTATCTTAGGTGACTCTCAAGATTTAAGATTTAACAACATCATGGTTTAAAAAGATAATTTCATTTAGTACCCAAACGCTCATTTTAACTTTATTAACTCATAAAGTTTTTCAATATCATATTACACTTTTCAAAACAAGTATTTCCAATTTGAGTCATTATACATATCTTACTTACCATAACACAGTAGGCAGTTTCCCAAATTTCAGAAGTTCATATATATATTAAATACTCATATAATATATATATTCTAATAGCACCCCACATAAAAATTATGGTGAGGGCATACTCTGCTATCCAATCCCCGTATCAATCGTACTAAAGGGAATACAAGTTCAGAATCACTCTCGAACTGTATAAATACATACACAACCAATATTGAGGTGAAGCATAGTTTCCAAGTTCAAGAGGTCAGTACATACCCCCACGTCTCTTAGGACCGTGACTACCGATTTGATAGCCTGTACCTAGGAATTCTATCTTCTAGGGTACGAGTCAATATCCCCCATAAGGCACACGAGATAAGATCATCCCAGCGAGGTAACCTCACGGATAGCAAGTAGCGCGGGGATGATTTTCACAAGTATATAATATATGCATACACAATCATATAAATATACCACTTTTATTATATCAATTTAGGTTTATCCCATAACCCACATTCACAACATTTATCCTTATTTTCCCATTATTATTTATCAAGTATAATGGTTCGTCTCTAACTTTAATTCGAAGGGTTTTTCCAACTTACCACGTAACACTCATGGAATCTATTCTCCCAAGTATAAATTCAGTAGGACTTCATCTATTTTTCTTCGTAATCATGTTTACGTAATCTCTCCCTTTAATACAATATTGTATCGTTACTTATGTAATTATCCCAAAAATACAATTCTCGTGTCACATTAAAGACCCCAACATTATTCATATGTCCTACTGGTCTTCCACATCTCCCAAAACATTTTATTAAGGATGCCTAAGGAGTTTTCTTCATTTCGAATCAATTTAACAATTTTAAAAAGGGGAACTTAAGTCTTCCAGGAGGGGTCGATCGATCGAGGTTAGGGGCTCGATCGATCGAAGCTCTGGGCTCGATCGATCGATCAAAAAGGTATTGCGATTTCTATAGTTTTGCAGTTACGGGTTCTAACACATATCTTCATCCAAATTCAAGTTTTGCATTCCCAAACGTCCAAAGATTTATACTACTAACATCCTAACATAATATTATGCATTTCCTACGTAACACATTTCAATTTCCGTCACTAAACATGGATTAACAAGCCAAAATTCCTTTAAAACTCAAGAACCCTAGAAATCTCTTAATCATGGTTCTAATCTGTTTTCCCAGAATCTCCTTCTTATACAACATCAAAATTTCATGGTTTAATTCTCTACATCACCAAAGGTTTCCAGAATATCATTTAAGTCATCACTACATGCAATTTCCTATCTCAAATTGGGTTTTTCTTCCATACAATCCATCCTAATTATTCCTAAACCAATATGAAAGATGCATCAACGAAATAAGCAAGATAAAAACTTGCCTGGTATTTCTAGAAATCTGGTTTGGTGTTGAATTTGGTGTGGTTGTGTTCCCCGTCTCGCGATCTACGCGTTAGCGGTGGCGGCGGTGCAACCGGTTGAGTTTTGAGCCTTGGAATGCCTTGAGAGCTCTCTCCTCTCCTCTCCAATGGCCGTTCTAGTGTTTTGAGATTTCTAACCCTAGATGATAAACCAGATATCTTATATAACCCCTTTGATTTTCGTGGGTTTAATTACCCAAAAATACAAAATGACTAAAATGCCCTCCCGGGGTACTAATTAGGCCTAAAAACGCCCCGAGACCCAAATCAAACTCCCGGGTATACTTTTCTGACTATCTCGACCCTTCCGGACGCGTTGGCATACTCAAAATGACCATACAAACAACTTATAAAATATTCACTTTTATTTAACAATATTTAGTCCTGACGCGACACGGGCGCGTCCCGACTCAAATTTTCAAAATTGTCATTTTATTCACTCGTGACATTCAATATAACCAATATTATATATTACTTTGCTCATTAGTAATATTCGACAAATTTTCCATAATTACTAACTCTCGTCACGTTAATAATTAAAACATAATTAATTTCCGGATTTTATTAAATAATTAATTCACATCAAATTTAATAAATCCCCAAATTAATATAGCATAAAAATACGGGGTATTACAGATATGACCTGTGACACCCCACCTAATTAATTACCGAGTGATCACTCCTTAATTAATTAATTTCAGAATATCAAGTTGGTTCAGATAATGCATCATTGTTGAAAACTCAAATTTTAATTTAATAAAAACTAACCACCTAATATTTAAAAAGGTTGGTGTCCAAATTTTATCTTGTTATTAACCATCATCATTAAAGGGTAATATCTAAACATCACCATACATCACAATAGTATAAGGTAAGAACTAACTGAAGTAAAATAAAGAACTGGAGTAAACACACCCAGTCAAAATCCCATACAATAATCCAATAACATGACATCAAAGTCTAATGATAGAATAAAAACAACTATAAATCTCTGAATGTAAAATAGGAGGGACGACATGTCCAACTGAAATAAAATGACTGATGGATAAGGAGGAATAGACTCAGAAGCGTCTACTAGCAATATCCCCTAGCTTCCACAGCAGCTACAACTCGGCAAATGAATGGAATCTCCTAAGTTTGGTATCCCTGTGGCTGAGCACCTAAAATAATAGAACAAGAAAAGAGGTTTGCAAGTTCTTAAATTGATTTAATTAACACGTATATTATCCATGTTAACTTTGCGTATTCACTTGAGATGCTCTCCTCTCATCTAATGTGCACACCTAGCGAGTCTAACTACCCATACTAGTCTCATCACTCTACCTGACTATATGTAGGATAATCACTATGCCGGATACACTATCTAAATAACCCGAAATCAATATATTACTATTATTTAGTAATAGGTTTAAGGATGTTATACTCATTCTCATAGTATTCTTTATTCCCAACTGGTGACCCAATAAGTATATACTTTAATAAATTAGCCAACAAGAAATATAGAATAGGAACTGAGTATACATATATAAAATCTCATGATTATATACATACAAATATATCTATACAACAACTATAGTTAAGAAACCCCTGATGCTAGGCATACTCGGCTATCTAGTCCCATTATAACGCTCACGCATAAAGGACAACATGTTCAATCTCTCAAGAACCAATAAAACATATACACATATTGGAGGCGAACATAGTTCCAAGCCGATGGGCTACGCACATACCTACGCGCCCATACAACCGTCAACACTATCGTTCTCACAGATAGCCCGTACCTAGGTTCCATGCTCTAGTGGTACGACTCGAAATCCCCCGAAGGCACACAAGATATGGTCATCCACAATGCGTTAACCCCCGTTCGATAGTCAGTAGCTAGGTATGTCATACACATGATATTCCAAGTAATAAGCATGCACACAACTTATATACATTAATAGGTAATCACATAACCCCAAATACTATAATCCGTAAGTAATATTAATGCCATTACTCTCCACGATATCCATATATATATAGCCTCTCTAGGACTTACATTCTCTCCTAGGTTTTCACACAAATTCAATACCCCGAGGACCATTACACCCTTAATTCCCTAACACTTTGGAATTTAAGCCACCCGTTACTCACGTAGGTTAATACACTCGCTTGGATAACCCTAGGATGGTTTTTAACTCGAATGGATCCTAAAAACTCATTCTGGAATCTTGTTTGAAGTTCTAGGATTCTCGTTCGAACGAAGTTCCTAGTTCGAACGAACTCAGCAACTCGTTAGAAAGGTCGTTGGAAATCTCGTTAGAATGTAAGGACATAAATTTTCAATTGAGTCCTTATATTATTTTGATTTAATTCCATGAACAAAACTGTGTTTGTAATATGTCATAAGGAGATTTTTATTTTGTCACGATCCCACTTGGTCTATGACGTATTGAAGAAATTGAAGATGTTGCGACAAAGCTTCAAAGAATTAATCATGTCGAAGTTTAATTGGTGCAAGTTTACTCGTCTTCAAAGATAATTGCATTCCGAGATCACTCAGTTATGAATGCGTATAATTAATGGTGCTCGGAATTATTTTTATAAAAGATAAGGATGTATTTTTATAAAAAAAATGTTTTAAAATATTTTTAAAAGTGTTTTAAGTGTTTACACTACGTTTTATTCTGATATACTCGAAATAGAGTCTGACTAATTTGGATCTCCTTTAAAAGAGACGTTTGAACTAAAAGTCAAAAAGTCAAACTGACACGCCAGCTCGTTCAAACGATATGTCATCTCGTTCGAGCGAGATTGACATATCGCGCGAACGACGTGGCATTGTAGTTCGAGCGTCACTCTTTTCGAGGCGGAGTTTAAATCTTATTTAAATCGTGTTTCTATCAGAGTTTCATAAGTGTGCATCTGGAAAAAATAGAATACATTCCAGTATGTGTTTGCAAATGTTTTCTAAGGTTTAAAAGGCATAAACACATCCTTAGAGTTTGCAACGATCCGAGTTATCATTCTTATATGTTTAATTGATCTTGCGGCACCAAGAAGTTTGTTCTATCATTGAACATAAAGGGTTTTGGGGTGAAGAAAAGAGAAGGACTTCTTGTTCGACATCGTAGACGAATCAAAGCCAATCGATGGACACCAAGACATTCATGGAGTCGAGTGTTGTGGACAAGTATCGTGGAAGACAGAGTTTCTACGTGGGACTATTGAAGAATGGTATAAGATCAGAAGGAGCGTAAAGACTCGTGGGGATCGAGTCATTGTGTAAGGCTAATCTGTCTTTGTAAAACCATTATTCATAGTGATTGTCTGGCTTGGGCCGTCCGAGGTTGTTTTATCGTTTTGGGTTTTTTTCCTCGTACATCCGGCGTTGTGAGTATTCTTTACTTTACTTGCTTTAATCACTAGATGCATGTTTATGATTAATCAAGATAAAATTGGTTTAAAGTAAGAATTGGGTTTTCACAACTTGGTTTGGGGCATATTTAAAGTTGGAGAATTTTCGGTGAAAATTTGGTTTGATTTGAAACACACATATTGGGCACTTTTCATAGAAGGTTCGTTCGAAAGACCTGGGCAGGCCTTCGAACGAGAATTCAGGATAGACCAAGTTCTTCCAAATTTCAATTTTTCTCAACATTCCAAACCTCAAACTCAATCCAGATTTCGTCCAACATCAGTTTAAATGTTTCTAAACTAACCCTAATCATTACGGGGCAATTTTTAACATAATTTAGTATTCAAATCTTTAAGTTTTCAAAACGGAAAGCAATCATTTCTAAAAATCTCTAAGAATTCTCATATAATGAACCCAACACTTTAGTTATTCGAAATCCTTAAATTCAATTCGTGATTTGTACATAAAAACTCCAAATTAAAAAAATCTTCAAGTGGGGTAAATCCTCTACATGTAACTCATCACCAAAATCTAATGTTCTTCTACGATTAAACCTAATGAAACCCAATTTTTCATCATAGGATGTCTAAATCATTAACAGAGTTTAACAAGAACAATATATGCTAAATAAACTAGCAAGATAAACACTTGTCTCGGAATGAACTTCTGATTATTGGACTGAAATTGGTATGGGAACGATCCTCTTGACACGATCTACGCGTTGGTGTAATTTTTAGTGTGAAAGCTCAAGTTCTTAGCTTAAGGCTCCAGTGGAGTCTTCTTCTTCCTTGGTTCTCTCTCTCTTTTTCTCTCTTTCTCACATAATTTGAAACTGACAGACCACTAACCCTAAATGCTTTTAATTAAACCCAATTTTCGTCCATTTAAATATCCAATAATCCCAAAAGACCAAAATACCCATTTGGGGTGTCATTTTGGGCTAAAATGCCCTGAACTCCAAATAAAATACCCGAGTAGTGTTTTCTAACTATTTCGACCATTTCGGACACTCTGGCGCACTCAAAATAGTCATTCGAGTTATAAAAAAATTAATTTACCTTTTTCTTTTACCTTCAAATACATACCGGTGATGCTACTCACACGCGTGTCCTAAATAATTATATCATGACTGCTGTGTATCTCATCCCGGCCATAATATTATTTCGATAACTACTAACTCTCATCATGCTAGTAATTATTACCATTAAATCGAATTAATTACAAATTAAATTTTCTCCATTTAATTAATTAATCCCCATTTTCCATAATTTCGTATAAAATAAATATGCGTAAAAATACGGGGTATCACATATGAGTGAATTACCTACTGAATTATATTAAAGGATAATTTCCACACTTCGAGTAGTGAGGGATCCTCAGGAATATACTATAAGAAGTGTAATTGGAATTAAACAATATGTAGGATATTCGGGAGATATATATGCTATGTATGGAATATATGATATAGGTTGTGTGTATACCTATACTGATTTGTATAATTTATTATGTGTATGACATACCTACCATACTTACTATCACGGGAGGTTGTGAATGAGACACTCTTATCTTGAGGAGCCTTCGGGGGGATACTTGACTTGTACCTCAGAGCATAGAGCCTACGGAGGACTTATCGGTGAGTTGATAAGTTTGGGTGATATGGGTGCGTAGGTATGTGTGTAGCCCATAAAGCCGTGGTTTGTGTTCGCCTCCAATATGTGTGATTTGTATTGATATGGTTCCAGAGTGATTCAGAATCTGTAGTGCTTTATACAGTGCGTGATGTACTGGGACTTGATAGCATAGTATGCATGCACGCAAGTCTCAAGGTGTTGTACAGTATATATAATCAGTGTGATAAATATATATACTTGTGATTTATTCTACTACGTGTGTTTGGTAGATGATGTACCAGGACATTATAGCATAGTATACTCGCACCGCAACTCAGCTTAGAGGTGCCGTGTTAGTATATATATAACAGTATGATATATGTATACGTGTAATTTTATTCTACTGTGTGGGTTTAGTAGAAGAGAAAGTTAGTGACATTGAAAATAACTATATTATGGGAAAAAATAAACATATATTGAGAAATTTATAATGGGATAAAAGACATGGAAATTCGGTAACATATTGTATGGGTAATACGGGTGGGTATAATGAGTTAGTATGTAAAAGGAGACTTGTTATGACTACTTAGGTGGGGTAGCTTAACTAAGAAAGGTAGAAGGCAAGCGTTAAGTGTGAACATTAGATGATGGGTGAGCTATGTCTCAAGAGAGTGCGACACTAGCTTATATATGAAAAGTGTGCATGCATATGTTGATACCAAATTTAGTCTGCTGATGTGGACCAATCGATTGAAGACACATGTCAACCTATGTGGGAAATACAAATACTTTAGACCAGTAACTCAGGCGCCCCGAGCAACTCAAGCGCTCTAAGCAACTTAAGCGTACCGAGCAATTTAAGCGGTCCGAGCAACTTAGTGTGCTAAGCAGCCAAATCAAGAGAATCAAAAGACAGCTACGCATTAAATGCACATTATTATCATACAGATGTATATGTCTACTAGATAACAACGTATTATCCTTTCATATGTACAGCCTCAAGGCTATAAATACATTGCAACCTCCTCATGAGAAGGGGACTTTGGATCTCTTGGTAAACCTATTATCGAGATTCCAAATAAACAGTCAGCAATACAAACACAGTGAACGTAGGCCATTTTCATCAGGCCGAACCACTTTAAAAATCCTTTGTCTTATTAATTTATTTATCTGTGATTGATTAATTAGAGATAATCTAGTTTTTTACATCAATAGATTGGCACCGTCTGTGGGAAACGACTGGACCTATCGTTTTTCACCAAAACAATTCATCATCTATGGCTGATAATATGAAATCTAGTAATCAAAACACTGGGGTCCCTCCAAACCTTTCTACTCCCCTAAATGTTCAAGATCTGGCAGGCATAATGGCTAATTTAGCCCAAGGGAAAACGACCATGCAAGAAACCATGCGTCAACTTATACAAACTGTTCAAGGTGGATTGCCGGCCCAATCAGGACAACGAAGTGTTCAAAGAAATACCCATTTGCCATCTTCAAGAACTAGAAGAATGTTATTCCCGAAGGCCTCTCAATCTAGACGTACTGGCTCATATCGTACTGAAAGATCTAGTGATCCTTCGTATCAACCAGGCCGGACTTCATCAGTACGAGCTACTGATTCCCACCGAAATGTCACTCTCATCCCAGAAAGGACTAGTGCTATAGAAAGGTTGAGTAGAGTATCTCCTTTTGATAGATTGAGCCCTAGGAGGAATATAAGTCCTCCTAGGATTGCGTCGAGGAACTCTCAACGACCATCCGACCTAAGGGAAGACTGTGCTCAATTACGCCCAACAACTCGTAATGAAATGTCCCAAGAGGAAAACTTAACACGATCAGTTGCTCGAACAAACAGGCCCGAGGAAGGAAACGAAGCATGGAAAGGCTCAATTCAAAGGTTGGAGGACACATTAGGGGAAATGGCTAAGGCTAAGAATCCTCTACAAAGAACTTTTGTCCAAGGAACACTATTCGTACAGGAAATTATGGATTTTCCTACACCATCAAAGTTCAAAGATCCTATGGTGACGCCTAAATACGATGGAAAAACTGACCCTGTCCTTCATATAGAACAATACCAAGCTGCTGCCGATATCTATGCAGTTCCAGATGAAATGCGATGTAGGGCGTTTTCAGGAACTCTCACCGGGTTAGCCCAGATATGGTACAACAACCTTCCTCGGGGGAAGATTGCGACTTTACTTCAACTGGCAGAGCTATTCATAGGGATTTGTGTTTTGGAGCAAAACCAGTTAAACGAGTAGCACACTTACTGAGTGTTAGATAGAAGCCAGAAGAAAGTACTAGGGACTACATTACTCGTTTCAATAACGAGAAGCTTGAAGTGATTGATTACGAGGAAAAAACAATAATTACTGCTCTGATGAGTGGACTATTACTAGACAAGTTGTACTATACTCTGGCCAAAGATCCACCTAGGACCATGGCAATACTGATGGCGAAGGCAGCCAAAATCATGAATGCCGAGGAAGCCATGGCTGCGAAGAAGAATACTGACTCCAAGGAGACCAAGGTTGAAGCTGGTAAAACTGAGAAGAAGGATCAGAAGAACAATGGTGGCAACAGGCCGTCAAAAGGAAAGCAAGCACTGGAGTAGATGAGGAAATTTAAAAATTATACTCCCTTGAAGGTAGATATAAATCACATTCTGGAGGAGATCAAGAACAACGAAGAGTTATCCTGGCCAGGGAAAATGAAGGCAAATCCTGACAAAAGGGATAAGTCCAAATATTGCGAATTCCACAAAGACCACGGTCATACAACCAAGCGTTGCATAGCTCTCCAGAATGAAATTGAAGCACTCATCAGGCGAGAAAAATTGACTAAGTATGTTGATCGCCAAAATGATGGAAAGACCAACAACCGAGGAAGGCAAAGATCTAAATCTCCTCGTCCAGCAAAAGAAGACAAGAAGAGAGATCACGAAGAAGATCTAGAAGATGATCCCGACCTCCCTAAAAGACCAAGACAACCAGAGCGTGAGGTATTTTCAATACATTTTGGATCATTTGAATGTAATGTTATTATAGGTGGAGATGCAGGAGGTGGAGATCTGACTGCGGAGAGAAAATCTTACCTCAATGAGGCTCAAGCTTGCTCGTACATGCATCGAATAAATTTGGCTGAAGATGTTCGCCAGAGGAAGGTGAATAAGGACAAGCTGGTCATTGGTTTCTCTAAAAATGACCTGGCAGGTGTACTATATCCTCATGATGACCCATTGGTAATCAAGATGAGAATGAAGGAAGTGGTGATTTCACGGGTGCTGGTAGACAATGGTAGCTCTGCAAACATCTTGTTCTACCCATGCTTCGACAGTTTGAATTTAAAGTTAGCCCAATTGGAGCCCTATCATAGGCCCCTCCTCAGTTTTACTGGTGAAAAAGTTTTTCCACTTGGGACGATCAAGTTGGATATGCTTATTGGTACATGGCCTGCTTGTCGAACAGAAAGAGTGCACTTTTTCGTAATGGATAAAAATGTCCAATCAACTTATAATATCATCATGTGAACGGTAGGTCTGAAGAATTTAGAAGCAGTGCCATCTATTGTACATCAATGTTTAAAATTTCCAACCAACTTTGGAGTGGGAGTGGTGAAATGCGACCAAAAAGTAGCTCGGGAATGCTACTATTCATCTACCGAATAGGAGGAACGCGAAGAATCCAAGAAAAAGACTACTACTTATCAAGTGGATGAAATAGAAGATGCACAGATTGAAACATTAGACCCTAGATACGAGTCTCATCTCGTGAAGGGCCAGGCCATGGAAGCTACAGAGAGTATTATTCTGGATGACGAGTACCCAGAACGAGCAACCCAAATTGGTGCGTCATTGGATGTATCAATAAAATAGGAACTAGCATTTCTAAGATGCAGGAAACATACTTTTGCATGGAGTCATGAAGACATGCCAGGGATAGAACCGAATTTCTTATGCCACGAGCTTAAAGTGAACAAGGATGTCAAGCCAGTGAAGCAGCGAAGAAGGGTGTTTAGCCCTGAAAAGGACCAAGCTATACAGGAAGAAGTAGGGAAATTACAAAAAGCCTCTTTTATTGTGGATGTCAAATATCCTGATTGGCTATCAAATGTGGTGATGGTAAAGAAGAAAAATAACAAGTGGAGGATGTGTGTAGACTTCACTGATCTTAATAAGGCATGCTCAAAGGATCATTTTCCTTTACCCCGAATCGATCAACTGGTGGATGCTACCTCGGGGCATGAATTATTGAGTTTTATGGATGCTTATTCTGGTTACAACCAGATTAAAATGAAGCCTGAGGACAAGGAGAGTACCTCTTTTATCACCCCAAAGGGAACTTATTGTTATAATGTTATGCCTTTTGGACTTAAAAATGCAGGTGCGACATATCAGCGGTTGATGAATAAGGTGTTTGCAGAGCAAATCAGTCATAACATGGAGGTTTATGTTGACGATATGATGACGAAGAGCAAGAAAGCTGATGATCATTTAATTGACCAAGTTCAGACATTTGATCAACTAGAGAAATATCAAATGAAGTTAAATCCCACCAAATGCATATTCGGAGTACGAGAAGGCATGTTTCTCGGATATATTGTTAACCAATGAGGTGTTGAGGTGAACCCTGAAAAGATCAAAGCCCTATTGGAGCTGTGATCTCCAACTACGAAGAAGGAAGTGCAAAGTCTCACAGGGCGAGTCGCAGCACTCAACAAATTTATGTCACGAGCAACAGACAGATGTCTCCCATTTTTTAAAACACTTCGAAAAACTTTTGAGTGGAATGATGAATGCGAGGAGGCCTTTCAAGAATTGAAGAAATATCTGGGGGCACCTCCATTATTATCAAGACCAGTGACGAGATAAAGTTTATACTTGTATCTGGGAGTTTCAGAGAATGAAGTTAGTTCGGCATTGATAAGAGTGGAGGATGGAGTCCAAAAACCGGTCTATTACACCAGCAAGGATTTTCGAGGAGCATAGATCAGATATCTAAGGTTGGAAAAGTTAGCACTGGCACTAATCAAAGCAAGCAGAAGGATGAGGCCATACTTCCAAGCCCATACTATAGTGGTGTACACTAATATGCCATTGAGACAGGCTCTGCATAAACCAGAGAAATCAGGAAGATTGATGTACTGGGCAGTAGAACTTGGTTAATATGATATAGTTTATGAGCCTAGATCGTCACTTAAGGGGCGGGCAGTAGCGAATTTTATCGCAGAGTTTACTCAATCTGATGCCTCCGAAGAACAGGAGTTTAATACAAACCAACTCGTGGATGTTACGGGATCATCAAATTTAACCCCCGACCAACCTCCATCCGTGGACGATTAAGAGAAGATAATCAACGAGTAGTGAGAAGTGTTGGGGGAAGATAAAAGGAAGCATCAAATATTCCACCGAGGAGCTCTGTCTGACCAAGAATATGTATGTGGATGAATCTTCGTGCACTACAGGCAGTGGAGCAGGAATTATTTTAAACAACCCGAATGAGATTGATATGGAGTATGCTATGCGCTTTCAATTTAAGGCTTCTAATAATGAGGCTGAATATGAAGCTATGATCGTGGGTCTAAATCTGGCCAAAACCATTGAGGCAGAGCAGGTCGTTATATTCAGTGATTCACAGTTAATCGTAAATCAAATTCTGGGGGTGTATGCAACAAAGGGAGAATTAATGGTCAAGTATCATGCAAAAGCAATGGAGGTTGTATCGAGTTTTACTGCAGTTCAATTGATTAGAATACCGATATTGGAGAATGCAAGAGCAGACGCCATAACTCGGTTAGCATCAGCCACACGTACCGAGCTACGAAGAACAATCCCAATAGAAGTCTTGGCTGGTCGGAGCATAGACGAAGATTTGATGATAAATTTCATTACCCTTGACTTGGGACCTTCCTGGATGGATCCCATCAGGGACTATATCGAAGAAGGGATTCTACCACCTGATAAACTCGCAGCTAAGAAACTAGAGTTTAAAGCTGCTCGTTATGTATTAACCAGTGGTATTTTATACAGAAGGGGAGTTATAGCTGGATTACAGAGGTGCGTCCATCCCTTCGAAGTTAAAGACTTGATTGAAGAGGTTTACGAAGGATCATGCGGAGCCCATGTAGCAGGACAGACGCTTTTGCAAAGAATAACAACGCAGGGGTACTACTGGCCAACGGTGAGAGCTGATTGCGCAGCTTATGCTAAGAAGTGCGATAAATGCCAACGCTTCTCCTCCATTCGAAGAACTCTCCAGGCACTGTTAACACCCATCACGTCCCCTTGGCCATTCGCCATTTGGGGGATAGACTTGGTCGGGCCACTTCCAATGACAAGGGGAAGATTCAAATACCTCATAGTTGCTATGGATTATTTTACTAAATGGGTGGAAGCTGAGCTTCTCATTGATATGACATACGACAAAGTCTATCAATTTATTTAGAAGAATATTATTTGCAGATATGGTCTTCCACATGCATTCATTACTGAACATGGAACCCGGTTTGACAACGAGGAGTTTGCTGCATATTGTCATCAATCCAATGTACTGAAGATCCACTCTACACCAGACCATCCCCAGAACAATGGGCAAACTGAGGTGACAAACAGAACGCTACTGAATGGTTTGAAAAATGACTGGATGATACAAAGAGAAATTGGATTAACGAGCTACATTATGTGTTGTGGGCTTATCGTACTACACCACGAACAACAACAGGACAGTCTCCATACATGTTGACATTTGGAAGTGAGGCTGTCATACCTGCTGAATTGGGTCTACCCACACATAGGGTGCTTAATTTTAATTCTCCTGTCAGTGACTTGATGAGAAGATTAGACTTGGATATGCTAGAAGAAGTTAGGGAAAAAGCAACAATCAGGGATGCATCATATCAATAACGAATAGCTTTGTTCTACAATAAAAGAGTAAAGAAGTGTGATTTGAAGGAGGGGATTATGTGCTAAAGAAAATGATCCAAAAGCATAACAAACTGGAAGCCAACTGGCATGGACCTTACAGATTAACAAAAGTTGTTCGTCCAGGGACATACATAATTAAAACTTTGGAAGGAGAAGAGTTCAAGAATGCATGGAATGCAGAGCATTTGCGCAAGTATTATCAATAGATAAAATTCCTATGTAACACAGTTTTTTCAATATGAATAAAGTGATGTTTCTTCTTTTGTTGAATTTTTTTTGGACTATTAGTGCTACACACTACACAAACCCAGATCCATAGAGTAGCATACCACCAACTCCGGGTTGGTCGGAAAATCAATTACCACCAACTCCGGTTGGTCAGCAAATCAATACCACCAACTCCGGTTGGTCAGCAAATCAATACCACCAATTCCGGTTGGTCGGGATCTTATTACCACCAACTCCGGTTGGTCGATAATTCAAGACCACCAACTTTGGTTAGTCGGTAACTCAATACCACCAACTCCGGTTAGTCGGTAACTCAATACCACCAACTTCGGTTGGTCGGAAAATCAAAGACCACCAACTCCGGTTGGTCGGTAACTCAATACCACCAACTCTGGTTGGTCGAAAAATCAATTATCACCAACTCCGGTTGGTCGGTAACTCAATACCACTAACTCCGGTTGGTCGGTATCTCATTACCACCAACTCCGATTGGTCGATAAATCAATAACCACCAAATCCAGTTGGATGGTACCAAACTAGGCAAGAAGCTGGACGACCTCCCGGGGCATCCACTGTCTAGGAAACCAGGTAATTCATACGAGATTACTACAACTAAGCAGGAACAAGGGATGAAAATCATTCCATTGCTTAGGTCCAAAGAGTGACAAGTCACTATAATCAAACAAAAAATGGGATAAGTATGGTATATACATATACTTATTCACCAACCAACAAACAAGGACATTCTACAAATTATTTCGAAGAAAAATTGTCAAAGACTAAAAATTTCTTCATTAAAATCAAGTAGATTACATATGATATGAATTTTGATTCATTACATAAACATATCCTATTCTATGGGCTTTTTTCCCTCTTCTTTTGAAACAGTTTCTACCCCAGCTGGAGGATCATCTAACGCATAAGGGGAATTTATAAAGTTTAGATCTCGCAGCATTCTGACATTCATTATGGATGGTCGATCAAGCAAGTGTTCTGGATGAGCTATCTCAAAATTTGCATGAAGATTGTAGTCACCGAGACTTGGAAATCAGGCATTGAGGAATTTCACGAGCAGGAATCCGACTAATATCAAGCTTAAATGGAGGCACGGGAAAATCGAGCACTCCAGGCTCATAATAATCCCATAAATAGTGTCCTTGCTCCAATTTTAGCACACACATATCGTTCAACCATCCTTGCTTGTACCCCTCATTATTCGGTTGCTGAAAATGAGCATCAAGATGGTATAGAGCTTTATTATACCCAGCCATCCAAAATTCCCTGGGCTATTTGTGAAATTGATAAGTTAACCTCTCAAGTTGCTCGTGGAGTTTCTTCACCAGAATTTCTTTACTTTCCAGAGCAGAACTTTGATTAGAGAGTTGCTCGGTCAAGTTCAGAATCTTCTTAGACATGTCTGCCAAGGCTTAGTTCTTCGCCATCAACTGAACGGCTTGATTCTCTAAAGCCGACTGAGTTCTCACTTCTTCAATGGTGACTTGACCAGCCCTTGCTCGTCCACGAGAAGATCTTGCTCTACCACGAGTAGATGTGGAGGGTCCAGCTCGTTTCAAAGTTTCTAACTCATCTCGTAAGTTAGCATTTTTTACCTCCAAGAAGGAAAAACCTTCATCGTTAACAGGGACCAAGGCTCCCGAAGAAGAGGCAGCAGATTTGAGTTGTTTTATTTCCTCTTACAAAGCGATGTTCTCCTGCTCCAGCAGTTTGGCAATATGTTTGTGCTCTTCAACTTCAAGCTTTAACACGCTCTCTTTATTCCCATGAGCAGAAATGAACTTGTCGTATCCCTTGTCAACACTCAATTGATGGTATTTTTTCTCATAACCTTGACGTAAAAGTGTTGTAGATTCTTTGTACTGCTGTTAAAGCTCCTCAATCGTTCCTTGAAGATCTTCAATCATCTCATAGTAGGCCACATTGTTGGCTACAACACGATCAAGTAAGCACTTCAAGTATTGGTAAGCTTCAACTGCTCGGTCAGAAGCATCTGATCTGAGGATGTCAGTTATTTGGGCCTCATTAAGGTCTGCATGACCAGCTTTGAAATAGTCATAGCATTTCTTCATCAACTTTGTATCGTGAGCTGATAAGAGTTCCATCCTGGCTATAAACTAGCAAAGAGAAGAATAAAACAAAATCAACAATGATGGGAACAGAGCAAGTAAGAGAAAAATTCAAGACGAACAACAGAGAAAGTAAGAGACGAACAACAGAAGTTCAAATTTTATTCATCATGATAAAGGAAAACATAGTTCAAGGTTACATTCAAGAAAGTAGCAAAACAAAAGACCCGAACAACTCTACACCTTCTCCTTATTCCTTACGACTTCTTCAGATGGTTTTGATGAAAGGGTAGGTTGCTCGGAGGGCAAAAGCAGTTGATCGGTAGATGTGCTGGCTGGTTGGACTTGCTCTGAGGGTTGGGCAACAACAAAAATAGGGATATGCTCTCCTATCATCAAGGAAGACTCATCTGAAGCTGCTTCATCCTCTTCTTCTTCTCCAGGAGAGGGAGGAGGGCCATGAGTATGTTGCTGAAACAACTCAGAATTCTCAGCAACCTTCAACTCCTTCAAGGCTGCAACCCATACATCCCTAAAATATTTGACACTGGCATAATCCATTTAAGAAGACATAACAACCAGTCCTTTATTCCAACCTTTGTCCCAACTCGCACTGAAAGATTTTTTAACAGCAACTTTCCTCTTTACTCTCTCAGAGGAGGTCCTTTCTCTCAGAAGCTCCTCGGCAGACTTCTATTTTTCTTCTGCCTCTGTCTTATGTTGCTTGGCAGATTTTAGTTTGACTTCAAGATCGTTATTATGTTGTTCAACCTCCTTCAATTTCTTCTCCAGCTCTTTGGAGGCAATCACAGCTTGATCTCGATTTGCTTCAACAGACTGGAGTTACTTCTCCCAAGCATCTTTTTCCTCCTCGTACTTCTGACGAGATTTCTTGAAAGACTGGGTTAGTCCAGCAAAATCTTCCTCTACTCCACCCGAGGAGCTTGAAGCCCTGATAGCTACATCCTTCTTCAAAATGCTGTTAAAACACGTCACAAGCTAAAAAAAGAAAGAACTTTAAGTCAATATATGTACATAGTATTAGAAAATAGAGGACTCAGGCTAACAATACTTACTGATGCAATGTGTTGAGCAGACAGAGTAGTAATTCTCTCACGAGAAAAAGTATCTTCAATGTTTTGAACCTCTGAAACAGTCCAGGATCTTACCAAGCCCACGGCAGAGCTCGGAGGAACAAGAGCTGGAATACTACCTTCAACATTTGAAGGTTGAGAGATAGGTTCAACAGGTCTCTCAGAAGAGCTTCTTTTTAATCTCCTTGGAGGAGCAGGAGCTGCCTCTGTTGGTGAAATGACAACAGTCTCACTCGAAGGTGAGATGACAACAGTCTTACTCGGAGGCACATGGAACTTCTTACCAGCTTCCTTGGCAACAATAGAAAGGGGTACATCTAATTCTTTATCCCTTCATCTGGGACATCTTGTTTATTTTTCTTTGCCTCGTCGGTGGCAAAGGTAGACTTGTTAAAAAAGGCAGGAGCTTTCCTCTTCTTCATTAGATCAGTAATGGGAATACTCAAGTCAGAAGAAGAACCTTCCACACTGGTCTCAGAGGTCGGTACCTGATCAAGATCAACCACCATAGGACGAGGACGAGCAATGAAAGATGAGGTGTAGCTTTTGTATTGCAACAAATAAGAAGCAGATCTAATGTGCTCCCCAGCAACAGATTGATGCAAGCCCCAGATAAGTTTTTAATGCTTTATATTAACCTCTATTTATTTTGGAGGTTTTCTTTTACTCTCAACTGTAACAAACAAAATCAAATGTCAATGGTGCATTTCATCAAATACAAAGAAAATAAAATTTAAAAAATAAAAACAACTTATCCCATTGCCATAAAGCGGACACTTGGGACCTTGGTACACGTCATCTCCACTTAATGGAGGGTGTTGCCAATTTTTCATCACAACCCCATGATCAAAATAATCCCTATTGGCATCAGGAAGATTGACAACTAACGCTCTATTTGAAAACCTAGTTTTTAAATAGAAAGTATTGTCGCTAATGACCCATCTATAGCAATACATAATTTCTGGAATTCCCAAACGAGTTCCATGAAGTTGATTCAACCTATGTACGCCATTAACTACCCTCCATGTATTTGGAGCTACTCTTGCAGGTACAATATCGAAATATTGGCAAAACTCCAAACACAGGGGATTTGGCGGAAAAGAAAAACACCACTCAACTACAAAAAGACTTGGGAACCAGTGTCCCTCCGCCAAACAAAAAGTAAATCACATGGATAAGAAAGTTCTTCCAAAATAACCCACGAAGGGATTGAAAACTCAGACCAAAATTTGTCTAACGATTCAACAAGATAAAACATGGTGAATAAAGAAAATAAAGAATAAGGAAGAAAATTTTACAGAGGAAATAGAGATCAGTTGTCATTAAACGATGGAAAGAACGAAGGCACAAGATGGAGAGAAGATGAAGAGTTCAGAGATACAGATTTGAAAAGTGAAAAAATGATAAGATTTCTGTCGCACTTAAATACTTTACCTCGGGAATAGAGAAAAATAATGATTACAAGGAAAGACGTTTGCATTTTCGACGGCTAAAAGAAGAAAAAGGCACAAATATCGAGGTGATCGTGAAAATTCAAAATATTTATGAAGCTTGATATTATGCGCTCAAAAAAGGAACTATATCTTTTGAAAATTTTCCTAAAATCCATGAAGATCAATAATCCAAGCAGTTTTCAAGCAAAATGTTCCACACTCTCATTCAACCTCAACTGTGAAACATTGGGGGCTTCTGTTGATACCAAATTTAATCTGCTGATGTGGACCAATCACTTGAAGACACGTGTCAACCTACGTGGAAAATACAAATACTTTAGACGAGCAACTCAAGCGCTCCGAGCAACTCAAGCGCTCCGAGCAACTTAAGCGTACCGAACAATTTAAGCAGTCCGAGCATCCAAATCAAGAGAATCAAAAGACATCTACGCATTAAATACACATTATTATCATACAGATGTATATGTCTACTAGATAACAACGCATTATCCTTTCATATGTACAGCCTCAAGGCTATAAATACATTGTAACCTCCTCATGAGAAGGGGACTTTGGATCTCTTGGTAAACCTATTATCGAGATTCCAAATAAACAGTCAGCAATACAAACACAGTGGACGTAGGCCATTTTCATCAGGCCGAACCACTTTAAAAATCCTTTGTCTTATTAATTTATTTATCTGTGATTGATTAATTAGAGATAATCTAGTTTTTTACATCAACTATTTAATAATTGCAATTTAACTGCTTGCTAAATATTTTCAAAATGTTTTACTTGGGCTCTGACCCGTGTCAAAATCTTTTCCAAAATATTTTACGTGTCCAGCCACAGGGACACCCAGTTTGAGGATTATATCTAGGGGTGCGTAGCTGCAGCTCATGTGAAAGTTACAGGACTTTGCTATAGACGTTTTTCTCATTTATTCCTAGTGTAAGATCTTTACTCAAGTAATCATTTTGGGCATGTCGCCCTCAGATTTAATATTAGGTTATTTATTGGACTTTGTGTATCTAGGTTATGGTTTCAATTATTGTTGTATTTTACTGTTGAATAGATAGTTGATTCGATTATCTTAATTTATATTATTCATCTGTGTTGGATACAGTTATCAATTTGTGTGGATGGTTTAATTATTATTTGATTTTCACATGTTATTAATTAAAGAAAGATAAAATTTGGCACTAGTTTAATTAAATTAGTAGGTGGTTAGTAACTTTAAAAAGTTTTAGTGGTAGTGGGGGTGCAAGATTGGTGGTTCTTGGCCTTGAACACTTGGAAAGCTTTTTCCCTTCTTCTTCCTATGGCCTCCTTCCCTTTTGGTTCTAAGAACCCTAACTTTCCTAGCACTCCATCTGATATAATCTTAATGATTTTCGTCATTATTAAAGGCCAAAAATAGAAAATTATCAAAATGCCCTCCCGGGTTACCGGTTAGGCCTAAAAATATCCCGAGACCCAAACTAAACCCTTGGGTATACTTTTCTGACTATCTTGACCCTTCCGGACACATTGGCACAATCGAAATGACCATACGAGCGACTTATAATTTATTCACTTTTAATAATACAAATTTAGTCCCGACATGACACATGCGCGTCCTAATTTAAATTTCCATAATTGCCATTATATTCACTCGTGACAATTTTAATAAATTAAATCCTACATATTACTCTACTCACTAAATAATATTTAATAAATAAACAATTTTCCAATAATTACTAACTCTCGTCACGCTAGTAACATTTAAAACAAATTTTCGGTTAAATTAATTTATCTCAATTAAATTTAATAAATTCCTAAATTTAAAAGCCATAAAAATACGAGGTATTACACGGTTTGAGAATATGACGATAATTTGAAAATATTTAGATTAGGCTTAAAAAACCCGTTAAAGGGTGAAAACCCAAACCAACCCCCAAACGGATCCGTAAGAGGCACAAACACCTCGCACGGGACCAAAGTAACTTGTAGGAACTGACCGCTTAGTGGCGGTTCTCCCCTTTGAGAATATGGTGATAATTTGCAAAAATCAACACTTAGACTTAAAAACAAGCCGTTAAAGGGGGAAAACCTAAACCATCCCCCAAACGGACCCGTAAGAGGCACGAACACCTCGTACGGGACCAATTAACTTGTAGGAACTAGATGCGTAGTCATGGGTCTCCCGATTTGAGAATATGACGATAATTTGAAAATATCTAGATTAGGCTTAAAAACAAGCCGTTAAAGGGTGAAAATCCAAACCAGCCCCCAAACGGACCCGTAAGAGGCACAAACACCTCGCACGGGACCAATGTAACTTGTAGGAACTGACCGCGTAGTCACAGGACTCCCGATTTAAGAATATGATGATAATTTGTAAAAATCAACACTTAGACTTAAAAACAAGTCGTTAAAGGGTTAAAACCTAAACCATCCCCCAAACGTCCCCGTAAGAGGTACGGGACCAATGTAACTTGTAGGAACTGACCGCGTAGTCACGGGACTCCCGATTTGAGAATATGACGATAATTTATAAAAATCAACGCTTAGACTTAAAAACAAGCCGTTAAAGGGTGAAAACCTAAATCAACCCCCTAACGTCGTCGTAAGAGGTACAGACACCTCGAATGGGACTAATGTAAATTTTAGGAGATGACCACGTAGTCACAATAATATCGATTTGTGAATACAATGATAATTTTTATTCGTATATACAAATTTTAAGCTTCATTAAGATTTTTTTTAAAATTACTCGGTTACTAAAATCATCTCATTTTGTATCTTATGTTTTGCATGATAACATTTTGCCATTAGCTCTAATCCATGTGGAACACATGACGTCAATGGTCTACAACAAGAGGATTATTTACTTAATGTCGTTAATATTCAGGATTATATTTTTTTTGTGTTATGTCCCTGCGGACTTTTGTAGTTTTATTATTAGCTTTTATGGCCGTGCGGGCATTTGTAATTTTATTGTTATATTTTACGGTCGTGCGGGCTTTACCTTACCCATGTATTATATTAACATGTTTTAGAATGTCCATAAAATAGAGGAAACTTTGCCCAATTTTTTTGATCTGTGAACTATTATTATTTGTAATATTTTGAAGTTTGTATGCACATTAGTTTATCAACAACTTCAAGATTTGCAATTTGTGAATTTTCTGGTTTTAAAATATATTTTTTTTCTTTTATCCAAAAATTTAGCACAGTTCAAAACCGTGCCAAAAGTGTATCAAATTTTGGCACGATTTTGAACTGTGCTAAAAGTTTATCAAAATATGCTCAATCTGGCATAGCTCAAAACTGTACCAGAAGTGTGCCAGAAATATCAAATTCTGGCACGGTTTAAAAGTGTGCCAGAAGTGTTCCTGTTTGGTCAAATCTGGCACACTTTTGAGCCGTGCCAGAAAAAATTGGCCATTTCGGAACACCTGATTCTGGCACAGTTTTAAACCGTGACAGATTCCTGTTTTTGGTGTAGTGAACATTTGAATTCTTTTGTAGTTTGGTCAAATGATTCTCTTAAAGTGTTGGGTCACTCTTTGAATGTGGATGTGCTGAACGTGAATTTTAACGGTTAATGTTATGTGCGCGTTTTAAAAAAAATGTACATCCCGTTAGTACTTACTTCTTCCTCCTTATTTTTAACCTTTCGGGTCTGTTTATTTTCGGAGTGAAGTACTTTTAACTGCGGTGAAAAATAAAATGGTGAAATGATTTTTCATATATTTAATATTATTTTTTTATTGGTTTGAAATTGTGAATAAATACACATCATATAATTGTACATCTTTAAACAAAAATAATAAATAATATTTAACTTTAAAAAAGTAAAAATATATTTCACCATATTATCTTTCAAGATAAGAAATATTTTATATCGAACCAAATGGACCCATCCCTTCTCCTTTGATTTTAATCTTTTTCATTCAAATATTGAATACTCACTCCAATGGAATACTAGGGATCATACTAAGGGACTCTTTGCTTCATTCAATTCAGTACTTCTTCAATCGAATTTAATAGTCAAACGAAGGGATGCAATCAAATTTAATATTCATTGAAAATTTGATATCGAAGAGGGTGATTATATATTCATACTTCTAAGCATGCACAGGCTCTCATACGTTTGTTAGAAGTTTGGAAAACCTCACAACCCGAACATCAATCTTCTAGGTATTGTTTTCTTCTTATTCATTTTTTCACATAAATGGTTCACACACACACACACACACACAAACACACACACACACACACGCACACACACACACACACACACACATATATATATATATATATATATATATATATATATATATATATATATATATATATATATATATATATATATATATATGCATTCGTACAACAAATGTAGAGAGACATAATGAGGACCCTACTTTCTGAAAAGCAAACCTCATTTAAGTACATTCTTTTAACTTCATGTCCACAAGATATCAACATGTTATGATAATCTCTATGTGTTTTGTGGTGTTTCACTTTAATTTAACTCTCATTTATGCTTTTTTGTTAAAAAAAAACTCTCAAACTTATTTTTAATAAATTTTTGTATCTCTCAAGAAAAAAACAAATTTATTTATATTCTTGAAGACTACTATTAACTTAAATAGTATTGCATTCATTTTTCTTCGTTCCTTCTACGAAGAAATGTGACCTTTAATTGTATGGGATGCTGCCACATATACTACCCTATGGTTTACATCTAATGTTTTGCCCCAAACAAGAGGTGTTTCTGGGCAAATGCAAAATTAGTCTGTTTCTGCATATTAGATATTAATACGTATTATATAACTCCTTAAATAAACAGGCATTTTAGTTTTCAATAAAATTATAGTATTATAAATCACGTTTATAGTTAGGAGTGGAATATGGTTTTCTTCCCATACTTTTGTCCCGTGACATCATAGAGCCCAATGAAACGTGAACACGATACGAAATGATTTTTTATTTTTGCTGGTAGGGACATGACACCTTTAAAACACGACACGGTTAATACGATTTATCATTTTCACACGAACTATTATCATGGTTAACATGGTTTATGATTTTCACACCAATAATTATCAGGATTTATAGTCAGGGTCGGTCTCGAGATTTTAGGGGCTCGAGGCAAACTCTTGAATTGGAGGTCCCATATTTAACAAGAGATTTTTTTTATTAATTTATAAATTGTAAGGTTTTTTTAAACCGAAAGGTTGGCGATTTATTTTTCGGGAGTTGCGGCAAGTTTAAATGTTTTGTCCATTCAGTTTTCAACAAATTGTTTCTGGAAGGATTGAAAAATGACGCTATAAATATATATATATATATATATATATATGTATAAAAAATTGGGGCCCCTAAAATGCGTCAAAAATTGGGGGCCTGAGGCGGCCGTCTCCCTTGCCTCCCCTAAAACCGGCCTTGTTTATAGTTTGACAAACAAAATATAATGCCAAAAACTCATTAAAAGTTTTGTATTGTTTATTCAACTGTTTTTAGTAATCATATTAAGTGTCACAAGTATTTTCGAATTACAGAACACCCACCCTATTTGTTGGAGTTTGCTTTGCAAACTGATATATCAAACATACTTTTCTTTTCCATTTTTGTAAAACTATATTAATTCCGTATTTGATTTTTATTTGTACAAATAGATTTTTAGACAATCAAGTGTATTTTCCCTTTAGTCGAACTTATTTTTTTATGTTCCAAAAAGTCTCTCGTCTACGTTTTTCACAACTCCTTTTCTGGGGAAATGTTTTAGGTTTTAGTCTATTATATTTCAGTGCTTTGTCATTTATAGCGTTTATAATTTTTTTAATTAGGAATAAAGGTTTAGTTTTTTTTTAAGCTTTAGATTTTTTTCATTTAGTTTATAGTTTCGTTTTTTCATAGTGTTTAATTATTTATTTAGTTTAGTTATGTAGAGAGCTTCTACATGTATCGCCAAATTGAACCGCATGCAAACCAAATGACCAAATGGCATCCATTCATCACTCTTAACAGCCAGGATCGGCCCTGAGAATATGGGGCCCGAGGCGAACTCTCAAAATGATGCCTCTTAATTTTATTTTAATTATGACAAGATATAATTTCTTATTATCATAATAACATTCTAAAATTCCATATATTTCCATCCCCAAATGCAAGTGTTCTAGAATTTAAATTTAGTATATCATATAAAAAAAAATGTGCTCACTCGAAAAACGAGAAAAAATATATATTATTTTGGATATTTTGATTTAAGGTTTAAACTAATTTAATTATATGAACTAATGTAAAAAAATAATAATCATAATGAAATTTGAAACTAAAATTTTAAATATCTTAGGACTTTAAAATGTAGCATTAGAAGTAATTTTCTAGTTAGTTGTCTTGCTTTCCACACAATTAGACAACTGTTACATCAAAATAAAATCACATAATGAAACTTCTTGGGATTCAACAAAGGTCTTCATGCTTTTTTAAAATGTATGTGACCAATTGGGCTACTAGTATTATTGTTTAAGTAGTTACACGAATTTAAAATAAAAATGAATAGAAAAAAATTGTTTAAAAAAAAATTCAGGGTCTCTATAATTGACCAAAATTCGGAGGCTCGAGGTGGCCGCCTCTCTCGCCTTCCCTTAGGGCCGACCATGCTAACTTCTCATAACTTCACAATATAATGGAAAAAGAAAACACACCCCTTGGCCACATACACATGCGGCCTTTAGGCGGTTCAATTATGTGGTACACATATTTATTCTTTTTTGTTCTCGTCTCTATGCCTTTCAGATTATTCGCTCTCATAACATTTAACGAGGAACTCTTGATTTATTTTCAACATGAATAAGATATGCTTTTTGTGTTCCATAATAACGGTTCGTTTTCTTGATATTATTATCAACAATTCTAAAACGGAAAACTGTGCAATAATTATTCTTTCATGACCTCGTTATTTTTAATCGAGATTTGCTGGCCGACTTTAAAAATGGATTTTAGTGACCCGCACACATTATTAGCTGAAATATTAACTTAATTTTTTCCCAAACAGATGAGGCCCAGATATTTAATAATGTAGCATTAGAAGTAAATATCTTAAGATTTTATTTATATCCTCTCAAATTTAGGGCATGGCTAATGACACTCAACCAATTCTAATGGTACTCCAATTTTTTGTTAAAAGACAAAACTATGCTCACCCTAATATCAAACCAATCTCAAACATTCTTAATAATTTTTTTAATTAAATAGTTACAAAAATGATTTTATTATAAAGTTAAAAAAAACAGACATTTTTATATTTAATAAAATTGGACATTTAAAAAAAAAACAAAATGTAAAACATTTTTTTTAAAAGTCATTATTTTTTTAAAATGGACATATTTTAAAAAAACAGTTGGATATAACTTATTTAAAAAAAATATTTTCGTTATTTAAAAAAATGAGAGTTATATTTATTAATGAGTTTTGTATGTTCAATAATTAATCAGAGTTACAATTCTTTTTAAAATTACATTTTTAGAAATTATTTTTTTAATAACTATTTTGTGGTAAGATTTTTTTTAGGTAACAAATAATTTTTATATATCTTAGATTAATGATTGGTCAGTGTCGCTGGCGCGAACCTACATTAATGGACGTGGGTTCGCACCAACAACACTAACCAATCGATACAAAATAAATTATGTACAGTTTATAAACTCAAACAAAAATGGTTTCACGAGTTTATAAACAAAATTGGTTTCACCAGTTTATAAACAAAAAGTTATTTTTTCAATAAATATAAAACAAATTAATTGTCTTTTAATAAATTACATACAATTTTTTTATATAAAAAATAGTTAAAAATGGGGTTTACATTTTTTAACTGTTTTAAGAAATAAAGAAATTGTGTTAAACTTAAAAAAGGGACAATTGATGTTTAGTTCCTATAAGCTAAGTATATTTTGCATTTAGGATATGAGAAAGATTGTTTGCGAGCGTTTTCATACTATGAAGGAACTTTTGGAACAAAAAAAAATGTTTGGACTAAATGTTAATTAAAAGAATGTCGAGGGAGTTTTCATCGAACGATCCATTTTTTTTATATAAAAAACAATTATTAAAATAATATATATAAAAAAATCTATTAGTCATTTTTAACAGTTATTAAAAAACTATATATAAAAAAAATTATTAAAAAATCTAAAATATATAAAAATTATTTTCTAACCAAAAGAAATCTTATCACAAAATAGATATTAAAAAAATAATTTCTAAAAATATAATTTGAGGAAGAATTGTAACCCTGGTTAATTGTTGAACATACAACACTCATTAGTAAATATAACTATCATTTTTTAAATAACGAAAATATTTTTTTTAAATAAGTTATATCAGACTGTTTTTTTAAATATGACCATTTAAAAAAAACAATGATTTAAAAAAAAACTTTTATACAATTTGTTTTTTAAAAAAATATCCAATTTTATTTAATAAAAAAATTATTGGGAATGTTTGACTTTATAACAAAAAAGTTTTTGTAATTATTTAATTAAAAAAATTATTGGGAATGTTTGAGATTTATTTGATATTAGAGTGAGGATAGTTTTGTCTTTTAACAAAAAATTGAAGTGTCATTAGAATTGATGGATTGCCATTAGCCATGCCCCAAATTTATTATGAGACTTTTGGTGTCTTTTATTTTCATTGTACATCCAAGGCCTTTTGTTATATCTTTTCATCTCCTCTTTCGCTGTATATACACACACAACTCTCAATGTGTATCATTTGTAAGCATATATATTATGATTAGAGTACCAACTCTATAGTTTTTGCTCCTTTTCTCCGCAAGATTCAAGTAAGTGCTCTCAATATTTCTGGCTCATTCATAAAGATAAGATTCAAATATATGTTCTAATGTTATCATATGCTAAATTATTTTTGTTAGAGGTTGTATTTGTTCCTATTTTTGTGGATTTAACGAATACTATAACGAAAAGTTACTTAGTTCTATTTTACAACGAAAAATATTTATGGATTAATCTTTTTTTCTTTAAAACTGTTCATGAAATTTTGATTATTGTTTGGTCAAAATTTAAGCAGTCATTTTTCCCAATCCAAAAAAATTGTTGTGACCCAGCATGTTAGATTTTGACAGTAAAATTTTCTTATGCATGTTAGATTTTTTTTCTTTCTACCTGTATCTGTATTTTTTTTTTCATTTTTCACAAATTTAGTACCAACTATTTCCAATTGTATACCAAGTGAATAATTCTAAGCACCAATAATATATTTATATTTGTTTATATGCAATGTTAACAAGATAAGCCATTTTCAATATCAATTGTTTGAGTTACATTGAGCGGGTGTCATAATATTTATATATGAAAGTATAGAGGTCAGATCCTATATGGTCTTATTGAAGGATCTCTCTAGGACTGCTCGGTGTAGATTAATGTTTTTTTAAATACCCAAAAAAATTATTTTGAATTTATTTGTTTGTGGAGTTTTAAACATTTCATCCTCAAAAACTATCAAATTTTGACCCATTTTTTTAAATAGTATAAAAAATCATTTTGAGTTGATTTTTTTTTTGGAACTATGTAAATTTAGGACATATTGTAATATGTATTCTGGAAATAGGACAACAAACATTTCATTTATAATTTTAGTCCGTATTTTTTAATAAAGTCGTTGGCGCGGACCCATATCCATAAAACGTCAACCAATCACATCATGCCACGTCAACCGATAATTTTAAAATAGGGACTAAAAGTGAAAATAAAATGTTTGTTGTCCTATATCCATAATCAATATTAATTTAAGTCCTAAAAATGCATAATCTACTTTGTTTTACAGCGATAGGATGAAATGTTTAAACATCCCACGAAAAAGATCAATTCAAGATTTTTTTTTGATCTCTTATTTAGAGCAATAAAGATCATTGCAACCGTTATTATCAGCTCCCTAAACCTTAGAATTTATGTATGTCGTTTGGTACTTCTATAACCAATCGTTTCTCACTTTCTCTCCCAGGAAGCTCTTCGTATTTAGAAATTGACAATAGCTCTAGAAAGAAATAATTATGTGTAATCTATTTATAATATTTTAATTGTTTGCAGTTTCTCTAACATTAAATTTGTATTTTTTTTGTTGTTTATTTCATCAACACGACTAGAGGTGGCAACGGACCGTGTCGACCCGAGTTCGTGTCGAGTGATAAACGAATTGTGTCAAAAATCCATCCATCAAAACACGATTCATTTACTAAATGGGTGAAAAAATTAAACCCATACACAATTAGTTTATATAGTGAGTGACATGACATGTTTCGTTTGCACCCGTTAAATAAACGAATGTGTTCAACCCGTCGATTCCCCCATTGACCCCGGTTCACACGTCTAACTCGATTCCCCCGTTTAATTCGATTTACCCGTTTAATATGATTCACCAGGTAACCCGGTTACTTTAAAATTTTAGAGAGGAAACAACTTACTTATACTTAGTTAAGAATGGAGAATTTTCATAACAAATCGATGTGGGATGTTTGAATTAAGGGTTGTGAACGGATTGTAAACGTGTTAAAGGGTCATGTCGCAAATTGACACCCCTAAACAGGAGGTTCCATTTTTTTTGGGTTGGATTAGTGGACCTTTAGCCATGAAAATCAGGTGTTTTTTAAACTCAGGGATTTATCTTCTACTTTTGCCCTAGTCATTATTTAAAGATTCCGAATTGTTTGTGTTGGTCATTCTTTGTTCAGTTATACTTAAATCGGGTGAAATAATACATTATAGTTGAATGGAGATGACCAATTTACAATGTTCTTCACCAAATTCATACAAATTTGATTAGTATGACATAAATTTGTTGAAATGACCTAAAGGAAATGAAATCATATTGCTTGTGGTTTGATTTTCTTTCTTTTTCACGAGCGATGCATAAATGTAATCAATTTTAAGTCTGCAAAATTAAATTTAGGGAAATTTTTTACATTTTCTAATTCGAGTGTCTCTAGTGAGGACCACTTGTAGGAGTAAGATTTTACAAAGCAGTCATATTTTGTGGATCGATTTGATAAAAAAATTATTACAGTAGATGAAAAATCTTTTTAAAGATGGTTTTTTTGGAGAAAAAATGGTGGGATAAGATCTTTATTACATTTTCTATCAAATTTTATATATAATTTAATATTTTATATATAGTAATCTTGCATGTATTCATGTATTATTTTAAGGGATGGTGCTAGAGGTCTGCTAAAGCTTAAGTCAAAATTTGGAATTTTCTTAGTACCATTAAATTTAGAATTACGTTTTCCTATATTATAACTAAAATGTTAGGGTTAGCCTACCCCAAAAATACCCTATCTCAATATATATGAAATCGACACAAAGATCTAAATATCACAGTGAATAATGAATTAACTACTTTGGTTTATATAATTCTAACAAAAAATATTAGGCTTAGCCGACCCCAAAAATACCCTATATGTGGAATAGACACTTAAATCGAAATATCATAGTGAATTATGAATTGGCTACGTTGATTTACTTAGAGGCGGCCATGAGCATGTGCTATGTGAGCGATCGCATAGGGGCCATGCTGATCAGTTTTTAATTACTTGTATATTGAGGGACTATTTTTTATAGCGATACACATAAAAGTGACCTATTTTATAATTTTTGCATATGATCTTGTTAATTTTTATAAATCTTGGGACCAACCCTGGTTTTATTATCCCCTTTCCTTTCATTCCTAATCAAACACATTGTGAAACTAGGACTTCCTCTATTCATTCAACCATTTGTCACATGATACAAAATTCTTATTTACATGCGGAAAAATAAAAAAAGGTAAACATTTTACAGGCATGAAGGTGCCCATATCTTCTTGTGCCATGGGAAACACTCGTTTGATCTTTTCTTATCTCTTCCTCTCCTGTGGCCTCTATGTCTTCATTGCCCTTTTCTACTATCAAGACGCAACTTGCAAACTTGGCCAACATAACCCTCAAAGTCGCCATCCATATCAAATCATCACCAACATTAATAAGTTAATTATACCCATAAACTATTTAAATATTATAATCATTTGTTGGTTCAATCCACTAATGTTGTGTTTTTCTCGTTGTTGTCAGCGAATGATCATAAAGGGTGTGATATGTTCAGTGGGGAGTGGATTTGGGACAATTTGACTCGGCCACTCTACAATGAGTCCGCTTGTCCGTACATAAAGCCACAGATGACTTGTCAAGAAAATGGACGACCAGATAGGGATTATCAATATTGGAGATGGCAACCTCATGACTATTCTCTCCCAAGGTTTGTTATTTTATTTTACATGAAAATAAGCTAAAGCTATTTTTTTTCTAAATAATGTGATGCTATACAGTTTATTTTTAGTATCCAGTTTTGACACACACACAAAAAAAGAAGTTTGTAAATTATTTTTAATACAATTTAGATACATATAAGAGGGACCGGGCACTATATTTCAAAATATTTTTTTCTTTAAGAATCTATGGGATTTCTCAAATTTTTTTTATTCAAAATAGTTCAAGGGATTTCTTACACAAACTGCACGATTTAAGGGATTTTTTTTATATTAAAGATTTTTTCCCCTCATCATCAATAAATCTACGTACTACTGAATCCATAAACTAGGCTCTTTTTGTAAGATACAAACAGGTGCTCATGTTATTGCTGGATTTACAAAGAACATTTAGATCAACAACATATGTATGATACCTAATTAAAGAAAATATTGGATTTCCTCTCTATACAACGTGGACATGTTTCATGTTTTATTTTGAGAGATACACGAATTTGCTCTTTTTTAATCAATTAAAGTACAATACAAATTAGTGAGATACAAAAATGAAGAAAGCAAGAGCTAATATTTTAAAGAGTGGTGTATTACTTAAATTAATTAAGGCTGAGGGAACATGGAGAAAAGGGAATTGAAGACACATGTCTTTCTAAGTTATATACTAGCACTTTCGTGCTTTGTTAGCATTACATGAAAAGTTACACATGAATATGTTTGTCTTATGGGAGGAAAAAAAGGCAAGTATCAAAATTAGAAACCATTTTTTTATTAGGATAAATTAGTAGCCCCGTGTTGGAATTTATGGTTTTTACGTGTTGACAAAATATTAATTTGGTCAAATTTAGGATCAATTTATTACAGGACCTACACGTTTCGGTTCGAAGTGGTTATGTGTTATCCATGAAAATATAACGTTGTATACTCACATGCATACTCATATATTAATCATCAAAACACTCCAATAACGTATAAAATATTAACAATTACAATAGGGATAAAAACAGTCTTCTCGTTAGTCCTTATTATCATGAGAACCAACCTCAGCAACATTTCCTTCTCTCATATTCACTCTAAAATTACGAGCAAAGTTATCAGGCTTTTCGCACCTATAGCATGTCTTTCCTTTCTTCCTTGAAACTGTCTCTGCTGCTTCTTCTTATCGTCACTGATATCTCACCTTTTGAGCCTGGCATTTTGTTGCTTCTTCCTCCATTCGGAATTGAGCTTCTTTTCCCTTTGTCAGAGAATGGGATGACATTTTCTCATTCCAAATTTTTAAAATCAGAATTTCGATCAAATCACACAATCCTGTATACCAGGCCTTCTAATTCATTAAGAGGTTTATTTAGAAGATTCAAAATATAACTAGGAAAACGTTTCAAATACAACACATGGGTTATTGGGCATGCGAGTTTGATGTAGTCCATTTGATGTCTTTGTATTCGAGAATCAACAAACGACTCTACATTGTTCACAAAATTTTGAGTCTTCTTTTTCATCTCCGATTACTCAATAATTTTCACAAGCACAAATTCCACTTTTGATAGGCCCAAAAATTCTTTCTTTTTTACAAACACAAATTAATTAATAACAGTGGATAAAATAAGTACTAACTAATTATGTTTTTTAATATTAACTAATTAATACTAATATTAACTAATTTGTACTAACTAAATATGTAATGTAACTGGGATAAAATTAACGGTGATTGTTTTTATAAAAAAGAAGAAGTGAATAAATAATTAACAGTAAAGAGGGGAGAGAGATACCTTTGGATTAATGCATAAATTTTCTCTTTGAATGAATGGATGTTTACTGAATGTTTACTCTTTGAATGAATAGTTGAAATTTACTCTTTGAATGATATATTTGAAAAAGTGAGCAATTGAATGTGTACTCTTTCCATGAATGGAGAAATTTTCAGCTGATTAAGAATGATAAAGAAGGTTAAAGAGTAAAAGATTTTTTTGTGTGGTGTGGACTATTAACTGAGTGGGCCTCATAAAAAGGTAATGTGTGATTTTTTGTTGGGTTTAAAAGTAGAGTAAAGGTTCTTTTGGAAGGGAGCACAAACTATAAAAATTAAATGGTACCACAATTTTACCTATTACTCTCGACTATTTTCAAAGTTTGGAGGGGGTCATGGCTTCCCTCTGCCATCTCTCATCTTCGCCCCGGGTGCCCTTGGGGTATCTTAAGTATATGATTGAGTGAGGATCTACATGAGCTTAGATTGACTTCCAAGACAACACGCTGCCGCTTGCTCGACCCGGTCCGGCTCGGCACGAACGTGAGTCATGGGCTTTAGGCGACTTTGTTAAATTATTAAATTTTATTAGGCCTTTTATTTAATTTATTTTAGAGTTGTGACAATTTGAATTACTTTTAACTACCATTTATTTTAGTATAAATTTGTGGTGTGCAATTAATTTTTTTTGTTGGATTTTTTCGTCTTATATTTTTGTATCGGTGAGTTCATTTTCATGTTCATAATAAAGAAAGTTCTTCCATTGTTGGTTCGTTGTTGTTTACGATTTGAATACTACTATTACAAGTGTTGATTGTCACGATTCAATAGTTTCGGGGGCACATTGTTTTTTTTAATTCGAGGGAGTGATCTGTAAATTCGCTATAGTTCAAGACGTTTCCTGTAATTTACCCTTTTACTATTAGTGAGCTAATAATTTTAATTTTATGTACACAATTAAGTTTATATCAATTTTTTTTTAATGAAAATGTGTTATTTGTCATGGTTCAGTAGTTGGGGGCATTGTTATGTTTTTTGTTCCAGGGAGTGATTTGTATAATCGTTATAGTTCAGGAGGTTACAAATAATTTAACCTTTTTATTAGTGAGCTAATAATTTTAAGTTTATATAATTTTGTTAAATAACACATTATCACATCCTGAGAATAAATATAACCTAATTACATTTAGTGTTAATCAATATGTGGCGGGATTTTTCTTATCTATTCAGATGGAAAAGAAATTGAGATGCTATTTGTAAACCCAAGATTTTTGGTGTTTGTTCATAGTAAAGGTTCCCCCAAATGAACACTTTATAATGTAGTCGTTTGACTGAACAACTAGATAAATTCACACACACACACACACACACACACACACACACACACATATATATATATATATTGAATTTTGTTTGTATTTGGTTGATTGTATAGTGTTAAGTATACTTATTTTAGCTTATTATTAATGTCTTTCTAATTTATATGTGTCCTCCTTTGTTTTAATATTATAGATCTTATTTTTTTTGGCAAGATAACTCCCCTCTAGGAATTGTTGGAATTTATAATCTGATGATTTAAAGTAGACTTATAAATGACACAATTAAAGTCAAAATCCAATAAGGACATTTCACATGTCCTAATAATTTACGCTAGCGTAAGGAACCCATTAAAGGTTTTATCATTTTATCTTGTGATAAAAGCTAATCACTTATAGGGTTATGAATTTATTTTGTAATTTATGTATAACATATACATTAGAACCGACAATCTCCTATTTTGTGAATGATAATTGAATTTTTTGGATGTCTTCAATATTATAATTGCTCGAGCACCAATCGTTGATTATTGATAAGTTTTCCAAATATCTCCATTATTCATTATTTATAAATTTATCTCTATCCAATTCTAATCCACTTTACAAAAGCATCAATTGTTGTTTAGATCTCCTATATACATTAATGTTTCCTATTAAAATATAGTTCTACCATAGGAATGCCTATTATATTAGCTAGTGATACTTGACATTTACCCATAGCTATAAACTTAGAGTATCAAATAAATTATGCATTAAAATTAGACACATTAAATTTTTATACTTGATCGTCCATCGGAAAATATATTTCGCCATATAGTGATTAAATTAGAGTTATAACACATTTTACAAATATATTATGATCCATTTAACATAAATAGGTATAAAGGCTCGATTTTCTTAACGGAAAACATAAATTAAGAACATAATTCTTATTGAAATTTTGTATTTTTAATTCCACTTTAATGTTGGAAACACTTCGAGGGAAGAGGATGTTGTTCGTTAGCGATTCCCTAATCCGAGGCCAATATATTTCCCTGGTTTGTCTTCTTCATTCAATCATTCCAAAGCGTTCAAAATCCATGGATACTTATGGATATGTTTTCACGATCAAGGTAACATTATATAATTTTTTGCTTCTAAATTTTTACAACTATATATGCATGCACGTGTATTTTTCAGTACATTTAACACATTTCGTTATATGCTAGGATTACAATGCGACGATTGAATATTACTGGGCACCATTCCTTCTCGAATCAAATGAAGATGATCCTAGCATACACAGGGTTTCCGAATCTGATAGAATGGTTCGAAACGGTTTGATTAATAAACATGGACAATATTGGAAAGGTGCTGATATTTTAGTTTACGGCACTTATCTTTGGTGGATGACTGGTCGAACTTTCAAGATATTGTAATTTCTTCCACTTAAAAAAGTTATTATTTGTTCTAATCTCATTCTTTTCTGTACTCACCAAACTAAAATTTAGTGCAATGTCTTTACACATGCAAGGGTCTTTTGAAGATGAAGTAAAAGATATAGTTGAAATTAGAACAAATGATGCTTACCATATGGGAATGGAGAGTATGGTGGGTTGGATAAAGAAGAATATGAATCTGACCAAAACAAAGGTCTTTTTCACGGGCATGTCACCTACACATAATAAGTGAGTAAACAAAATCTATCCATTTATTCCCACAATCTCTATAGCTCATGATATTTACATATAAAAACATACCATTTCTATTGAAAAAATGTGCTCCTTGAGTTTCGTAAAATCATATAAATTTTGAGTGCTTTGATTTTCTCCCTTAAAAATATTCCATTTGATAAGAGGAAAATTAATTTAGGTGGACTTTAGCATAGAATGAGTAGTTAATTTGAAACTAACATTTAGTTCATGATGAATTAGAAATAATATTATCCTCGTAAAAATTCAAAGTTAATTAATTTTTAAAGAAAAATTTTCAATAGGTCATATTACATGGTTTACATGAATAGTAAACAATACTACATTCCAAATTTACAAGATAGAGTAAATATTTACTATATGTTTTGTAGAAGTTGTACAAGTGGTAAGACCACCTGTTAAAATTTTGATTTTCAAACATATGTTAAGAGACTCGACAATATTTAAAAAGGAAGGGATCGACAATGACAATAATCTTTAGATTTGATAAATTATGTTCCCTATCCATATTTCTAGAACTCTTTATAGGTAATTATCCTTAAAATGCAAAAGAATAAAAAAAATAAGTATAACTTTAAAAAGATGCATCCATGAATATGAAGAAGGTGAGAAACTGATGAAGGGCATCTCCATACCCTTGAATTAGAGTTTACATGAGATCTCAAAACAACCTGAATGAGTCCCTATAAGTTACATTATGGAGGTGGCATGATTTTTATATAGTAGAGAATCTACATAATGTTAATAAACCACACATCCAAAAGATTTTTGATCATGGGTTACAATTTCAGTTAAAAATAATTTTTATATATTCTCAACTAGATTAACGTTGAATTGGTGCATTAAAATTTTAATTTTATTTTTTTACAGGAGCAGAGATTGGGGAGGCGATTCAAATGGAAATTGTTACAATGAAACAAATATTATAAAAAATTCTACATATTGGGGATCAGATACCCGAAAAAGTATAATGCAGGTAATTGGAGAAGTACTTGGTGAAACAAATCTGCCCATTATATTTCTCAACATCACACAGTTATCAAATTATCGAAAAGATGGTCACACATCAATCTACAAAAAGCAGTGGAGTCCGTTAACTAGCTGAATAACTAGCCAACCCAATTAGTTATGCTGATTGTGTGCATTGGTGCTTGCCTGGTCCCAAGATACTTGGATTGAGCTTTTATTCACAAATCTTTTTTACACATGAGAGTTTTTTTTCAATTAATAAATAGTTTACAATATCAAACATTCTATCATACTTCTTTCACATGTGTATTAGACATAATTAGAAGGACATTTCATCTATTTGAGAAATTTAGACAAATTTGAAGTTTGTGAGATTGATATATATATGGATTGATTATCTTACCCTCTTTACTTTTATTTGTTGTATTATAATATTCAATACTTTCTTCTTTCCTCACATTGCATTTTATATTATCTTGGTTGTTTCTTTGTTTAAATTAGATTAGTTTATAATTTAAGTTCTTCATTTATGGTCTTCTTGCCTTCAATTAAATTAACTTGTATAGTCAATATTTGATTCTAAAATTTGAAATAAAAAAAATGATTTTTTTGCTCACATCTGTAAGAGTAGTTAGTAGGTTAATTTCTCATTTAAAGTTTACCAGTCTAAATTTTACAAGTATCTTTATTAGGTTCATAAATGCTATTATCTCTTTGGTAGAACAATTCACTTCTACTTTAATATATAGTTTTGTAATTCTAATGGAGACCTCTAAAATGTTTCAATGCCTCCACAAAATCACATTGTCATTTCTACTTGCAACTTAATAATTAATCAAAAGTTTACATTTTTACTACTTGACAGTGACATACACTTGGGCCTTTCTATGATAAAATCTTGAGGCTTTATAAATTTAGGCCCTATTGTAATAAGGATTTTGGAAATAGAACAATAAACATTTTATTTATAATTTTAATCCCTATTTTTGAATAAAGCCGCTGACGCAGACTCATTTCCATAAAACGTTAACCAATCATAGTATGCCACGTCAGTTAATAATTTAAAAACAGGGACTAAAAATGAAAACAAAATATTCGTTGTCCTATATCCATAACCAATATTATTTTAAGTTTTAAAAGTGCATAACCCATAAAAATGTTTAGATAATTGTCAAGTTTTTTTCTCACTATAATCTCTGCTATTTTTCTTCAAGACTTTAAAGTCATATGCAAATAAATTGTGAAATGCCACATAGTCCAAGATTTAAATATAGAACAATTTCCTGGATTTAGATAATACGTTAGCTAGATCAACATGAACGACGTACGAGCAAAAGTTAGTCTCAAATGAAATACACTCATTCGATGCATTGAACTTAAGAAAATTTAGAATCCTCGATTTGAACCTTTTTTCATCTTATATTACCCTTGTCTTTTGTTTTTATTGAGGCCTATTATCAAGATCATTCTGATGCCGCCACCATTAAAATTATGCCAAATGCAAAAGTAGTAAAAGATTGATCAAATCAAGACAACTTATAACATGGATTTTGAGGCTTTTATGCTTTGTATAAGCTTGCTATCTATGTGATCTATTGTGGGAAGATCGTCCAAACTTTTTAGGTACCTTTTTTTTCTTTGTGTTGGGCTATTTTATAAGCTGTATGTCAGGAGTCTTTAGGGGATTTTTAAGTTGTCATATGCATTGGAAGTTGGTTCACTCACTCTCCATTTTTTCATTTATTTAATATATTAATCATTTAAAAATTAATAAAAAATAAAAAAAGTATATGTGTTTATATGAGATTTTTTGTACATTTTTTGGGTATTTTTTCCATTGTTTTACATTTTTTTTTAATTTTTTCTTGAGCTCGGGTCAGGATGCAATTTTTAGATTTTGTGAGTCTATCATGAGAGAGAGATAGATAGATAGATAGATAGATAGATAGAGAGAGAGAGTTTTTTTCAGTACACTCGTCAAAAAACCTATAACGTTTTCTCTTACAAATAGAGTGCCAATGGTACATTAATTTTTTTAGGGAGTATCAAACCCCAAACGAAAATAACTAATGGATGTCTACTTCCAAATAACCCAAACATATATATATACATATATATATATATATATATATATATATAAGGAGAGAGAGAGTGTGATGTTAATAGATGATCATGTAGAGACAACATAGGCAAATCTTTGCGTCCATAATATTTGGGTTACTTCATAATAGTAGGCTATTATTAGGATTTTAGTTAGAATTAACTTTAAAATAAAAGAAAAGAAGCGAAAAAATATAAAATAGAACTCCACACTTGTAGCATATCTTCACTATCTAGGGTCATTTTGACAAATTTCTAATTTAGTAATACAATATTTGATTTAACCCCAATTTTAAATTATTAAGCATAAAACCACAGGAAGAAGAAAAAATGGTAATTTTGCATGGAATAACGTCACATCCTCCACTTGTTATTTTTCTTTTTCACCATCACCACATTTGCTAGCCAATCAGGATATTTGACATCTTCAATAAAAGAGGCTTTTTGTAGTTTCTCTACTTCTTCCTGTATGTCTTGATTCTTTTCAGGACTGAACACTCTTCTTCACTGCTTCACTGGCTTGATTTCCTTGTTCACGTTGAGCTCGTGACACAAGAAATTTGGGTCTATCCCTAGCATGTCTTAATGACTCCATGCAAAAGTCTGCTTTCTATGTCTTAAGAATGCTATCAAATCCTATTTTAATGATACCTCCAGCGATGAACCAATTTGAGTTGTTCGTTCTGGATGCTCATCGTCCAGAATGATATTTTCAGTGGCCTCCATGACCTGTCCCTTCACTAGTTGAGACTCTTCTCTAGGGTCTAGCATTTCAATCTCTGCATCTTCTATTTCATCTACTTGATAGGTAATAGTCTTTTTCCTGGATTCTTCATGTTCCTCCTGCTCGGCAGACAAATAGTAGCATCCTTGAGCTACTTTCTGGTCACCTTTCACAACTCCCACTCCAAAATTGGTTAGGAATTTTAAACATTGATGTACAGTTGATGGTACTGCTTCAAACTTCTTTAGGCCTACCCTTCCCATGAAGATATTGTAGGTTGATTGGACATTTTTAGCCATTACAAAAAATCTTACTCTTTCTGTTCGACAAGCAGGCCATGTACTGATAAGCATATCCACTTGATCGTCCCAAGTGGAAAAACCTTCTCGCCAATAAAACCAAGGAGGGGCCTATGATATGGCTCCAACTGGGCTAGCTTCAGATTCAAACTGTCAAAGCATGAATAAAACATGATATCTGCCGAGCTACCATTTTCCACCAGTACTCGTGAGATCACCACTTCCTTCATCCTCATCTTGATCACTAATGGGTCGCCATGAGGATATAGTACTCCTGCTAGGTCGTTCTTAGAGAAACCAATGACCAATTTGTCTTTATTTACCTTCCTCGGGCGATTATCTTCAACTAGATTTATTCGCGAATGTACGAGCAAGCTTGAGCCTCGTTGAGATAAGCTTTCCTTTCTGCAGTAAGATCTCCACCTCCTTCATCTCCACCTGTTATAACATTACATTCAAATGATCCAAAATGGATTGAAAATACCTCACGCTCTAGCTGTCTTGGTTTTTTAGGAAGGTCGGTATCATCCTCTGGATCATCCTCATGGTCTCTCTTCTTGTCTTCATTTGCTATACGATGAGATCTAGACCTTTGCCTCGCTCGGTCGTTGGCTTTTCCACCATTTCGGCAATCAACATACTTAGCTAGTTTTCCTCGCCTGATGAGTGCTTCAATTTCATTCTGGAGAGCTATGAAATTTTTGGTCGTGTGACCATGATCTTTATGGAACTCGCAATATTTGGACTTATTCCTCTTGTCAGGGTCTACCTTCATTTTTTCTGGACAATTCAGCTCCTCGATGTTCTTGATCTCTTCCAGAATATGATTTATATCTACCTTCAAAGGAGTATAATTTCCAAATTTATTCAACTGTTCTAATGCTTGCTTTGCTTTTGATTGCCTGTTGCCACCATTATTCTTTCGCTCCTTCTTCTCAGTCCTATCAGCCTCGACCTTAGTCTCCTTGGTGTCTGTATTCTTCTTCCCAGCCATAGCTTCCTCGACATTCATGATTTTGGCTTCTTTTGCCATCAATTCAGCTATGGTCCTAGGCGGATCTTTGGCTAAAGTGTAGTATAATTTATCTGGCAACAGTCCACTCATCAGAGCAGTAATTACCGTTTTCTCCTCGTAATCAATTACTTTGAGTTTCTCGTTATTAAAATGAGTAATATAATCCCTGGTGCTTTCCCCTATTTTCTGTCTAACACTCAATAAGTGTGCTACTCATTTGACTGGTTTTGCTCCAAAATAGAAGTTCCCAATATAGAGCTCTGCTAGTTGAACGAAAGTCGCGATCTTTCCCCGAGGAAGTTGTTGTACCAGATTTGGGTTTATCCGGTAAGAGTTCTTGAAAATGCCCTGCATCTCATCTCATATGGAACTGCATAGATATCGGCAGTAGCTTGGTATTGTTCTATATGAAGGACAAGGTCATTTTTTCCATCATACTTAGGCGTCACCACAGGAGCTTTGAATTTTGATGGTGTGGGAAAATCCATAATTGCCTGTACGAATGGTGTTCCTTGGACAAAAGTTCTTTGCAGAGGATTCTTGGCCTTAGCCATTTCCCCTAACCTGTCTTCCAACCTCTGAATAGAGCCCTCCCATGCATCATTTCCCTCCTCAGGCCTATTTATTCGAGCAATTGATCGCGTTGAATTAGCCTCCTGGGATCTTTCATTATAAGGAGTTGGTCGTGATTAGGCAGAGCCTACTCTTAGATCGGATGGTCGTGGAGAGTTCCTCGATGAAATCCTAGGGGGACTTCTATTCCTCCTAGGGCCTAAACGATCAAAAGAAGAGACTCTACTCAACCTTTCAAGATCACTGGTCTTTTCTGGAGATACAGTGACGTTTTGTTGAGTGTCTGTAGCTCGTATTGATGAGGTTCGACCAGGTTGATAAGAAGGATTGTTAGATCTCTTAGTACGATATGAGTTGGTGCATCTAGATCGAGATTCCTCTAGGAATAATGTTTGCCTAGTTCGTGAAGAGGGTAGGCGGGTATTTCTTTGGATACTTCTTTGTCCTGACTGGGCCGACACTCCACTCTGGCCAGTTTGTATGAGTTATCGCATGGTTTCTTGCATGGCCATCTGGCCCTGGGCCAAATTAGCCATTATACCAACCAGATCTTGGACATTTGGGGGAGTAGATAGATTTGGAGGGATTCCAGCATTTCGATTACTGGATTCAGGGTTATCAGCCATTGATGATGAATTGTTTTGGTGAAAAATGATAAGTACGGTGGTTTCCCACAGACGGCGCCAATCTGTTGATGTAAAAAAGTAGATTATCCCTAATTTATTAATCATAGATAAAATAAATAAGATAAAATATTTTTAAAGTGGTTCAGCCTCGAGAGAATGGCCTACGTCCACTGTTTTCGTATTGCTGACTGTTTGCCCAGAATTCTTGATAAGCGAGTTTACCAAGAAATCCGGAGTCCCCTTCTAATGAGGAGGTTACATTGTATTTATAGCCTTCAGGCTGTACATGTGAAAGGACAATGCGTTGTTATCTAGTAAACATATACATCTGTACGATAATAATGAGCATTTAATGCGCAGTCATCTTTTTGATTCCCCTGATTTGAGTGCTCTGTACGCTAAGTAGCTCGGGCAGCTTAAGCTGCTCGAACCGCCTAAGTAGCTCGGCACGCTTGGGTAACTTGGGGCCCATGAGTTGCTCGGGGCCTATGAGTATCCCGAAATGTATGAGTTGCTCGTGATGCTTGAGTAGCTCGGTGGCAGTGAGTTGATCGGTAGAAACATTTGTAATTACTACGTTGGTTGACACGTGTCTTCAAATGATGGGTCCACGTCAGTAGATTAAATTTGGTATCAACAAACATTCTTATCGTGTACATATGTATATGTCTATTAAATAACAGCATATTGTCTATTTATACTAGGAGCCTGAAGGGCTATAAATACTTTGTAACACCCCTTAGCGGGGCAAAGCATCCATAAGAGAACATACTAAAGACTAAGGCAAATACCTAGCAATACAAAACAGTGGTCGTAGGCCATTTCACTAAGGCTGAACCACTTTAAAAATCCGTTATCTTATTTCTTCATTCATATTTACCTGTGATTAATTAATTAGATCAAATCTAGTTTTTACATCAACACCGAGTATGAGTGATTCGTACTCTACTTCATTGTACGGGCACTAGAAGTCTAAGTTATAGGAAAATATGATATTTTCCTCTGTATTGGAGAGTACAATTCCCACTCCTTCCAGTGCCCTGTGCAGATAAACCATCAAATTACATTTTTTATTCTTCCATTTCTTCGACAATTCAATCTTGAAAGTTATCCTCTGGAAACTCCTCGATCAAAGGTTCAAAAAGTTGACTTGGGAAGTTGGCTAAAAGATCACCCAAAGCTTGAGTTATGATAGCTATAGGTTCTTAACACTTCAGATAATTTTTTGAGAGTACAAAAAACCACCTGGCTACTCGCCCCCCTAAAATGGTTCTTGCGAGCAGGTACTTAATAGGATCACAATTTGTTATGATATGCACTATAAATGCGAGCATGTAGTGCCTTAAATTTTAAGCCATAACACCAAAGCTAAGAAATGCCTTTCCAATCTTATGTACCTAGATTCAGTCCCAGATATCACTCTGGAAAAGTAATATACGTGCTTTTCTTACCTTCATTTCTCTTGGGCAAGCCAGGTCCCAATAGATCTTTCTACGAAAGTGTTATACAAGATCAAATGATTACTTTCCTATCGGGAAATCATAGTTGAGGAGGAGGTTAGAATATCCTTAATCCTCTCAAATTCCTTATGTTTCTCATCTCCCCCCCATTTCACGTTATCTTTTATGAGTGGTGAAAATGGGTGAGTAATTTCTACTAAAGCTAGTATAAATATCCTCGGGTAGGAAACTTCTCCTTGAAAAATCTTGAGTTGCCTCTGGATCTTTGGCGATGGAATCATTATAATTGTTTTTTTCTTCTTTTCATCCAAATTCACACCCTATCTGTTGGCCACAAATCCAAGAAATTTGTCTCTTGTAACCCCAAAGTCACACTTCGAGGGGTTCATTCACATTTGTACTTCTGACAACGTTCAAAGACTCTTCTTAAATCATCGATATGCATGATCTTTGTCTTTGAATTCACCACCAAGTCATCCAAATTGAATTCCAGTATGTCGTGAAATAAATCATGAAATATGGCCATCATAGTTTTTCGATAGGTTGATCCATCATTCTTTGAACCGAATGACATACCTGTATAGTGAAATTGCCTTAAGTAGTTTGAAAAGTTATCTTCTTCGTATCCATTGGATCCATTTTTATCTGATTATATCTAATATATCCATCCATAAATCTATACATTTTGTGTTCAACAGTTGCATCCAATAAGCTATCAATGCTTAGTAATGTAAATTCATCCTTTGGACATGCGCGATTCAAGTCTCTAAAGTCCACACGAATTTTTATTTATTTCTTATCCTTTTTGGCAATAGTCATAATGATCGAGAGACAAATAGGATATTGTATGGGTTTAATGAAACCAACTCCGATAAATTTCTTAACTTCTGCCTTTATCTTTATGTCTAACTCAGCCTTGTAAGTGCGAGTAACCTGTCTCATAGGCAAAACATTAGGAAAATATTCAACATATATGAGAACTTACCTCTGAATCTATCCCCTACATTTATGTATATTTTCATGTGAACACATTTGTGAATTCTTTGAGAAGATTGGTAATTTCTTCTCTTTGTTTTAGGTTCAAACCCTTAGAGACGAAGATGGGCCGCTTGTCACCACCTTCTTCCCCCAAGTTTAACTCCTCTAGCTCTTGTAGTTGCTCCCTTGGTCCATATTTCATGCACTCTAGGTCTTATTATATCTCTTTAACATGCTCCAATATATGAGATTCATTAATCATAAAGTATTATGGAGACGAATCGATGCTCTCATCCCAACATGTCTCCCGCGTGCACGGTTATAAATGGTAAGTCACTTTACCATTGGGAAAACAACTTTCTTGCAAGTTCGAGAATGCAATTTCTTTTCTCCCATCTACTTTTTCCATTATCTTTTGCTTTAGGGGGTGCCACTCGTGGACCCAACCTGTCGTGAATAGATCACTTTGTCTACCCCCTTCGTGAACTGATCGGGGCTCCTCCACTCTTTTGATCAAACATGTCTTTCTTTCTTCATCAAGATCTATTTAGAATGTTCCATTACCTAAATTATCTTCATCCACTCCAAAAGGCCTCTCTGTTGCATTGATCACTATTCACATTCCATGAATATTGGCCTTCGCGCACTGGTGAAAAGTGGTAGGCACAATGCCATAAGTATGCATCCAGACCCTTCCTATTAACAGTAACATATAAATGTGTGTTATGAAAGAACAACACATGTCTATCATCCTCGAAAAAGACCACTTTCGAAGTATACCATTTGATAAGCCTTCTCATAGGACCATGCCAGTTGATGGATGGATCGCCTCGATCTTGTACTACTATGAGAATTTTCTTGGTAATCAATAGCCTGGTCTAAAAATGGACTCTGATTTAATAGAAAAACCATTTAAACTTGGGACATTTCGTAATCGCCTCACACTCATAATCAATATCTACCTCGTAGGTTTGTGCATTGAAAAATAATGATCTTTTAAAATTCCACCTTCATCAAATGCGAGCACCATACTAACATTCCCCTCTTTAATCTCTAACACCTAATCCCAATCACATTTGTAGTCTGTGTTAGCTAACCTAAGTAGTCGCGCGCTACATGCTTTGTCATTTTCCATCCACACCTTAGATTTCATCCTTTCATCTAAGTTATAAACTATAACCATATTTGTAGACCCATATTAATGAGTGGATAATGATTCTTGTTAACATCCATAGGAGTGATTTGAAGAGTGCCATTAGAGACTTTCTCGTTGTAATACCCCATAATTTTGAGTAATTTATTCTTAACATTTAAATTACATGTGTGACGTAGTTTAATTAAAGTGAGAAAATAATGTGAAATTAATAAATATTAATTACTGAGAATAAGATTAATGTTTATTTAATTAGGTCACTTGTAAGTGTGTTTTATGTGAGTAGAAACGGCGAGAATTGACGGTATCTCAACCGTGGCATTTGTGGGATATTTTTAAGTTAAGATAAAATTTATGTTTGTGACTCGTATGGTGATTTCGACTATACGATTGATCCGATAGTGATCAAAATAGTCAAAATCAAGTGTCCAGGGGTAGAGATTGGTTATCGGGAGCATTTTAGACTAGTCGGGACCCGAGTAAGGGCACGAGGGTCATTTTGCACCTATGGATTTAAGTAATTTTGGGATTTGGGTTAATTAAATGGAGGATAGGGTTAGGGAGGCAATGATAACACACCAAAAACTCAAGATAGGACATTTGTGAGAAAAGAGTGAGGAATAACACCCAAGAAATCCAAAGGCGTGATTTGGAAAAGGATGTGGAGGAGAATTCTTATCTTCTGTAAGGACATAGTCTGTCACAATTAAGTATGTCATATAATGCTACAACCATCGAAGAGGTTCAAGACAAAATATGCAATAAGACGGTCCGAATATCAAGCTTCATCAACAATCAAGCCTCCGCGAATTAAATTTGGTAAAGCTGTGTTTTTAATTTCTTCATAATTCACTTAGGATATTGGGATATTTTTCACAAAATATTTTCTAAGTGTTGGAACAAAGCTTTATATGTTTTTCCGTCAAAAATATATTTTTTGAAGTGTTTGAGATGGTTCATTTATTGAAAGGATAAACGAGAAAAAAATATTTTTAATCATCTCGTTCAAACGACATCGTATGTCGTTCAAACGACACTACATGTCGCGTGATACTTTAAACGAAATCATGTCTCGCTCGAACGACCCACTGCCTTAATTTTTCTATAAAAGGGTGTTTTCAACTCCATTTTCCTTAAGAAGTCTGTACGTTTTTACATTCTACAAATAGTGCAAAATCAGCAAAACCTTTCGGCTTCTTCTTTTAGAGTTTAATCTCTTTTGTTTTTCAATTCACAAAAGTCCCAATTATTCATGTGAATTGTTTTAGAGTTTGAGAACACACTTTTCTAGTGTTCATACTTTTGTGGAAAATATTTAAAAATCATATGACTACGTGTCATTGAGGTTCATTGCGTGTGGATCTTTGCTCAGATAGGACTGCGGTTCTTGTGAATTGCTGCGTGTAATTCATTGCTGACGACGCCGGCCGACACCTGTGGGTATTCGTGTGTAAAATACAACTGTATTTCATTATAACCGTGTAAGTTGTGATTTATAATTATAGTGAAATAAAAAGATTTTTCCCTGAGGGGATTTTTCCTGAACTTTGTGTCGCATATTTTATTTATGTTGGTTTGACACATGCAGGCACGTAGCTATCTGATTTTGAGGGCTAAAGCAAAAGGCATTCAAATGATAGAAAACCTTAACTTATCCCCTAGACCACCTCCAAATGAAACTAAGGATTCGAATATAGTAGTTATCAAGAAGAAAATAGGAAAAAGGTAATTAATAAGTCTAACAACCTAAACATGGCATTAAGATCAGGCTCCAAACTCTACTATCCAAACTAATTTTAATGATCAACAAACACTACAATAAAAAACAAGAGTTTCAACAAGAAAGCTAGGAACTAACGCCAAATATAAGTCTATTGGCAGGGATAACAAGATTGCATCATATACACCATAATGTGTCAACTACTCAAATGGAAACATTTTGGAACAAAATGGATTGTAAGTTTGGCAACACAACACTGTCAAGTACATGATGGTACAAGGTACGATGTGACAACGATGAATTATCAACTCGGTAGTAATACTACTATCATATTATACTTTAACAGCTACACTGTCAGTACTAATACTATTATTGTATTATACATAAGCACGTATAAGATGCATGCAAGTATGATACCTTCTGTATTAACACCAGATAAGATCGTATTAGGCATGTTGGAGACATTTGGAATAATTGACTGGGAAGGATGACATATGGGTTCTTGTGTGCATCCTTGACGCATGAAAGATCTCGGGGATTCATGATCAAATCAAGCATAACTATTTCATGTAAATATATGTTCAAGTAAAGTTATAAAATAATTGCTTCATACCTTCGCCAATGTTAGCACCCGATGAAACGGTGTTAAGAGACTTGCCTACCAATGGATGATTAGATTGAAAATGAGCTTAATTAGACTCTATCGTTGATCATGTCATTTGTGTTCCTCTATGACCTATAACAATCATGGAATGTATTAACATAATAATAAATAATTAAACAATAATATAAAAATCATACCATTATTGTTAACATTAGATGCAACGGTTGTGGAAGTGTTGGAGACATTTGGAATAATTTACTGCGAAGGAGGACGTATGGGTTCACGTGCATTTGCTTGATGAATAGAATATTTTGGGGCATGTGCATGACCAGAGCCAGACATAACTAAAACAAGAAACCAACAATATAAGCTAAAATCATAATTAATGGATATGCATAATTAATGGTGATATTGTATGCTCAAAATATTTGAAACATTAATAATGTTAAGAATCATTTTAAACCCATATAATATCACCATAATATCATATTAATATATTCAAAAGTGATAAGGAGAATTAACAATCCTAATGGATATGCATCATCGTATTTATTATCCTCCCATCCGGTTAAATTCGATAATATCTCCTCTCTTCCCGATGGGATATATTCTTCATCTTTTTCACCCTCTTTTCCTTTACCATTCATATCAATCTTATCGCTCTTAGAAACCTACCGCAACATAAAAATGGTTTTAGGGATGTCTTCCTCTCAAATCCTCAACTTATGGTACCCTGATCGTAAATCAATTTTGGAGAAGTATGCTCACCCTCGTAACTGGTCAAACAGATCATCAATCATAGGTAGTGGATACTTATTTTGGATCGTGACCTTATTCAACTCCGATAATCAACACATAAATGGAGTGAGTCGTATATTTTCTTTACAAATAACACGGGAGCACCCCTTGGCGATGTGCTCCGCTAAATAAATCCCTGACCCAAGAGTTGCTAAATCCGTTCCCTCAATTCAAGCATCTCTGAAGGGGCCATGCGGTAAAGCGCTCGGGTTATCGGCCTACTTCCTGGCGCTAGTTCAATGACGAACTCAATCCCTCGACTGGTTGGTAACCCCGGTATGTCCTGAAATATGTCCTCAAAGTCCCTCACTTCCAAAATTAAGCATATCGGGATCACCACCTCCTGTGAGGTCTCCTTATCAAGATAATATAAGTGAGTGCATGATCCTCCTTTCGGAAGGGGCATCGCCACTAAAAACATTTCTTGCCCTGGGATGCCGAACACTATAGCCCTCTCATAATAATCAACCATTACTCTATAATCAGCTGGCCAATCTCTACCCAAGATAAGATCATAACCCTCTAAATCCAAAACTAAGAGATCCGCTAGAAAACTCAAACCCCCAATCACAACGTCTACCCCCTTACAAATATAGTGAATAAGCGATCCACCCCCTATGGTGATTCCACACACATGAGTAGACTATCGGTTGTGTCTAGTAACCTAACCACTCTAGCAAAATGGGTCCTAACAAATGAAAATGATGCACCAGTATAAAAAAGGATTCTACCAACATGACCATGGATAGGGAACGTGCCCTCAACTGCTGGCGGTGCGGGTGGTGCTGGAGGGATCAAAACATCTGGGACGTTGTACACACGTTCATTCTATAACTGTCCCAACTGCTGCTAAATCGGGCGAGCTGGTGCTGCTTGAGGTCCCTGTGCCTAATATCCCTACGGAGCACCATGCTGTTGGCCCCTATCTATTCGCGGGCAATCTCTCCTGAAGTGGTCTACCTGACCACAAATGAAACAACATTTTTGACTATTTTCCTGATACTGACCCTGCTGGCCCTGAGGCTTCGATCCCTGAGGTTGGCCCTGTCGAGGCTGCCCCGAATGTTGGCCCTGATGGTCGCCCTCATTGTTCCCTTAGACCTGGCGGCCCTAAGGAACCTGTTGCTAATTTAGTCCCTTCTGGCCCTGCGTAAACCCCTGACCTCCAAATCAAAATCCCTTGGCGGGATTCCCCTGACGGTTATCCTGCCCATGCTGTGCACGACTCAAATAATCTCCATTGGCCTTGCCCTACTGGCTCAGCTCCCCACCCCTCTCGCTTCCCTTAAGGTAGAAGAGATGATCCTGATAATGAAGGAGGGCCGCATTAACCACGTCCCTATAAGTCATAAGAGTCAAATTCCCTATCAAATGTTGCATCATCCTCTAGGCTAACCCATCAACAAACATCGTCTTCTTCCTTTCCTCGTTGCTCACCTCATCTGGCACAAGCGTGGCCAGACGAGTGAACTCCTTCTCGTACTCAGCAATCGAACTATCCCCCTGAACCACCTCCCTCAACCTCCTCCTCCTCCTCATCTCAGTCTTGACGATCCGAGGAAAGTATTTGAGATCAAACTGTACCCAAAAATCTACCACAGTCATAGAATCTCCCTCTGCTATGGTAGTAGTGGACTCCCACCACTACAAGGTGGCACCCATCAGTCTAAAAGTTGTAAGCATCTGTCGCTGAATCTCACTACAGTCTACCATCCGTAAGTTCCTCTGCATGCCATGTCTCCACTGATAGGCTGCCATCACGTCTATAGTTCCCTGGAACTCCAGGGGATGGACTTTCTGGAAGGCCTCCCTGATCGTCTGCCACTCAGTTGGCGCCAGAGGGACCTGGCCTATTGGATCCACGTGCTGCGGTGGCTACTGCTGGGGAAAATGGGCTTCCATAGCGGTTATGGATGTATTAACCGCCTGAGCTATGATGCCAGTTACCTGCTCAGTAGAAACAAACCCTTGTGGCGGCTGGGGCTGCAGCACATCTGGCACCTAGGGAGCCTCACCCTATCCTCCGTGGGCGGTGACCCTCATAGGTCTCCCTCACTCTCTCCTTGGAGGCATTTGAAATGTAGAACGAGTTTTATTAGTTCATAATTAATACAAATCTGGAAATAACATAAGTGCGATAGCCAATAAACATAACATGAGTCAACAGTCCTAACAATGGGGCTCTATGCCAATGAACGCAACGCTGAAACTAAAGTAAGCCGCACAAGTCCTAGGGACACTAGAACCTAATGCTCTGATACCATTTGTGACACCCCCTCAGTAAATTACTGGGAGATCAGTCTTATATTAAATTATACAGGAATCTCATATGGTTCATTCTGAGCATCACTGTCGTTAAGTCATTAATTACTAACCACCTAGTCTTTTATTAAGCTGATGCCAAATTTTTATCTTTATTAACCCAACCCAACCAACATACTAGGAAATTTTTTTTACTACTACAATAAAGAAACTAAATATTCCACAAAGTAAGTACAAGAGTTTGTCGAACAACATCGACTACAAGCAATCCACAACGTGCAAGTATAAAAGTATACTGATACATGCCAAGACTAAATATAGAAGTACAAATCCAAAAGTACAACTGAAAAAGTCCCTATCTAAAGATAAAATGAGAGAAGTGTCTACATAAAGATCCCGTAGTAATCCACATAAGCTGCAGCTGTGCACTCTATAGGAAGAATCAGGCTTGGCACCCCTGTGGTAGGACACCTAAAAGGTTTTTGAAAATAATTTTATAGCAAGGGTTAGAACCCAAAACATTTGAAAATATTTAGCAAGTGTATTTAAATGCAAGAAATAAAAATGCAAATGCTCTCCATATTTAAATTAGTGTTGCACACTCCCTTGAGTTTACCTCACCCCTCAACTAATGTACACGCCTAACGAATTATACATAATACACCTAGTCATTCTCCCCGTAACTAGCCTTGTATCAAATACTATACTAATTACCCCACTATTATACCCCAAGTGAATATAGTACATTTCTTTATGAGTTATTATACACATTAACTTTCATGAAGCATCATTTCTCACTTGAATTCATATAACATTCCCACAAGTTACATTATCTATACATTTCACACCATGTGTGTGTATATATATATATATTCCTGTATATAATTCTTCACTATATATACGTATAATATCTCAATATTGACACATATGTCGGATATAAATGCTATCACCGAATGCTTAGGAGATGACCATAGTTCCCCCCGAAAGTGTCTGCTCCATACTATAATGGTCCCACACCTAATACAAACGCTATGGCCTGCGGAATATACTCACCCTGCATTCGCTAGTCAGGGGATTCACCCACATCGTGCAACCTCCTATGATAACATTAATATTGGTATGGCTTTACTATATATATATATATATTAATCACAAATATATATATATATATATATATATATATATATAGATATGGATCATATATTTACTACACATCGACATAGATATACAAATCCAGGCTATCGGAGTATTATGCCCATACCCAAGCCCAAAACATTTGAGTCTATGGTGCGACTTCATTTTAATTAATTACACACTAATTAATTTCCATTATTTTGGCGTAACCTTTTCAAGTATACCCGAACTCTCGATCCCCCGGCCCAAAATTCAATAGTTTCAATCCATCCTTCAATTTCTTACAATCAAGTCTAATAACTTAAACAACAAGATCAAAATATGCTAAATCATGAACTTTAATCTCCAATTTCATGCAATCAAGTCTAATTAATTTCAAAGTTAGTTATTCCCAAATTAACCCTAATTCAATACTCAATTTCATAATTTAGTTATGACAGGGACTGTAAATCTCCAACACAATAGGTCTGAATCAGGGAAATTTGTAGAAATCTGGCAGACATCACCAGTGGTTCGAACGAAGAGCCCCATCGTTTGAATGACAATGGATCTCATTCGAAAAAAATACTAGGTTATTCGAACGACCCTGGTATTTCTCCTTCTCTCTCTTCTGCTAAAAACCCAGTCCGCCATTAACAAGTTTTTAACTTTTATTCTAAAAAAATTTCTTCATTAAAACGTCCCCGGATTCATTATAATCTATTCTTTTGTTACAACAAATCTATCCCTAACAATTTCACCAATTCAATCATCAATTTCATCAACTATCAAAGCCCCTACATATTTATAACTCTCATTAAAAGGAAATCCCCAAATTGCTCAAGAATAAGCGCTATACTTTAATTGAATTCCATCTATTTTAATATGAAAAGATAGATGCAATTTAATAATCACAATTTAAACCACTTGCTTCAAAAAGGAAGATCTAGGGCTTTGAATTAAGGTGTTGAATTACAACTGAAACAATCTTTCCAAGATTCCCAAGTTCCTTTTCTCTTTGGCTCTCCCTTTAGCTTTTTCCCCTTTTTAGTCTTCTAATGTGATTTAATATTGCCTAACCCTTACACATTTGGGGTTAAAAATTCCTTTCACATTTTTAGGCCTATGGGCCTTATAAAAAGGGTTCATACTCTCTTTATGGAGCTCAAATATGTCTAATTAGGCCCCAACACCCAATATACGCATATAACCACTCATTTCGGGCTATTTCGACCCTATCGGACTCAACCGTAAGATTAAAATCGCCATCCAGAATAAATTTCTAAAATTAACTCTCACCCGTTAAGTTATTTAAATATATTCACTTTTAAATATTCTCATTAATTATTTCTCATTAAATTACGACACAAGTGAATTACTAATTGCCGAATTAATTAATCAAAATAATAACTCAGAAATTACGAGGTGTTACAGTTTCCTAGAGATCAAGGAGTGGCTAAAGGTTAATCGAGGAAGAAGACAACGGATATAGTCAGATACAATTCTAATGGAGCTCAACTACCTTAAAGCTAAAGTCAATAATATTTTTTGATCGCTATTTAAAAGGCCTAAGACTCTAGGACTCTTATATCTATAAATAGACGTGAACCTAATTTTTTAGGGCATCGAATTGCACATCATTGTATCACGACTTGGACTCTCAGTTAGCAACCCTAACAATTCAAGTCTTATTCTTCTCCCAAAGTAATAATACTCTCTGCTCTTCCTTTCCCATGGATGTAGGCAGGATGACCTACCAAATCACATAAAATTGTGTCTCATTTTCATATTCCATTTATATTTGGGATCAAATTGGTATTAATCATATATTGTAGGATTGGTATCCCCTAATTTTTCATATAAACTTTATATATTGTAAATGTTTAATGCAATTTCTATATTTTTGTTTTTTTTCTATATTTTATTTTTCTACAATTTCCAAATTTTAAATAATTTTCCTATATTTTTAAATTTTTATGTTTTATATAATTTTTAGATTTTTTAATATTGTTCCTATAAACTTCTTATATTTCAAATATTTTTTTTTGGAATTTCAATATTTTTTAAAATATTTTCTGCAATTTTTTTTCACTTTTAATATTAGTATTCATAAAATTTTAAGATGAGCCTTTATGTAGGGTTGAAAAAATTACACTCATGTGTTATTTACATGACTACTTTCCCATTTAAATATTTAACACGGATATGTTTGGGGGTAACCCATTACAATCCCTACAAACTCATCATAACATTTACTCTTTGGTTTACCTTTTCCCTCACTTTTCCCTCATTAAAAATTCCTCAAATGTGGTTGTTGATTTACAAATAGGGGAGGAAAGTTTCTCTAAAATTATAAGTCAGGCTTGTGATATCAAAGACTTTACGACATAATTTCATTCATGTTCATTCAAAAATTTTCACCGAGAGGGAAATAATCATGCGCATGTATTAGCAAAGAGTAATGCTATAAGCCACAACTACATCCGCAAGTGATGTATTATATCAATCATGTGTTGTACTCGGTCATTATAATGTGTACAAGGATAATTTCAATGCGACGTTAGTTATAGGATGATTTGGAATATGTAGTTGGGGGTATTAGAATTTTACATTAGTAATATATGCTCACCAAAAATAGCAATTTGGCACAGTTTAAAACCGTGCCAAATTCTGGTACGGTTTAATGACAATCTGGCACACTTTAAAACCGTGCCAAAATTTGGCACTGTTTAAAAGTGTGCCAAAACTGAACACACTTGACTAAAATATAAATACCTTAAAAAAGTACCAAACCTCAACTCACTTCTCATTTTGAAGCAACGCACCCATTACCCGCTCTTTCTCTAACCTATCCCCGCTCTTTCTCTACTAAAATTAACTTTCTCTCTCTCTACCTTTGCTTAAGAATTAACGATCTGAAGTCGTTAATGGTGTATGAGATATAAACCTACAAAAAGAAATTACTGTTTGTGATCCGTAATGGCGTACTCATTTCTAGAGGAGGTTTTAGAGTACGTTTTCTCGTTCATCTTCAGTGACCAGGACCAAAACACGGTATCACTGGTGTGCAAATTGTGCTACGAGGTCGAGAGGTGGAGTAGGAAATAAGTGTTTGTTGGGAACTGTTATGCGATGAGTCCGGGGATGATGATTAGGAGGTTTTCGGAGGTGAGATCTATGGAGTTGAAAGGGAAACTGCATTTTGCGGATTTTAATCTGGTGCCGGACGGATGGGGCGGGTATGTAATACCCCGTAATTTTATTGATTTTTATTTAATGGATTAATTAATTAAATGAGAATTAATTGGATATTAATCCGGATTTAAATACTAACGACACGCGAGTTGGTATATGATTATGATGATAATATTTAATATTACTGAGTATATTTGGTAATATATGAGTATTGAAAATATTAAAATTGTCGCGAGGCAGAAATACGACAATTTGGGAAATTAAGTTGGGACACGCGTGTCAGTCGCGTCAGGAATGAATGTAATTAGTTTAAAAAGTAATTTATATTTTTAACAACCGAATGGTCATTTTGAGTATGCCAACGTGTCCAGAGGGGTCGAGATAGTCAGAAAACACTAGCCGGGGGTTTAGTTTGGGTCCCGGGTAGGCCAAATCAGCAACCTAGAAGGGTATTTTGGTAATTTTAAAAATACAGGAGTTAAGACCCACGAATTTTATAGGTTAATTATATATTATTAGAGAGGACACTAAGGCCATAATCAGCCAAAAAAAATAGAAGTGGGCTCAGGAGTTAGAGAGAAGTTTCAAGGAGTTCCAAAATAAACCACCACCCACCTCCACCAATTAGGAAGGATTTGTGACCGGAAAGAGGAGAGATTCAGTCTTTAATCACCAACAACAAATCATAAGAACAAATCTAAGGCAAGTGATTTGGTTTCATTAGTTCAATGAATATTTCCTCCATGCTTAATGTAGATATTTATGTTTACCATGAAAGATTTGATGAAAAACCCAATGAATTTGATGTAAAACTCTAAACTTTGGTTAGGAATTATATATAGATCTATTCTGGATGAATTCAGTACCCCGAATATAACTTTTGATGATTTAAAAAGGAATTAAATAGGAGATTTATCAATGTTCTTGAAGAAAATAGAAAACTAGGGTTTTTATTGAAGTTTTGATCCATATAATGCCAATGATTGATGATTAAAAGGTTGTGGAATGTTAACAATGATGTATTTTGGTTGTATGATGAGCCTATAACGTTAGATTAGATTTTTATACCCTGTAATGAAGTTTTGGGACAAGTTTTGGATTGAAAAACGAAGCAGGCCGTAGCCTATCTGGTGCGTTCGATCGATCGATACTCCCAGGTCGATCGACCTTCCCAGAATCAGTTATATTTTTCCTTTGTTGGATTGTAACAATTTCGACCCTAGAGAATTATTGGTTGTGACTTTGTGAATACTCTTAGATTCAAGGAAGACCAGTAGGCATATTTGTGAGACTCGAATTATAATTAGAAGTCATATTGGGAATTATATTAAACTTAATAAGGCTCGACGAGTGTGATACTATTTGAGATTTAGAATTGATGAGTAAGTTTTAGATAGTTGGATAACATAAGGTTAATGGCATAAATGAGGACCTTAAGAATAGTGGATTTAAACGTGGGAATAATAGGAGACTTGGTAACCTTTGTGGGTTAAGTTTTAGGTACTTGAAACTACGACGTGAGATGTGTCGGCGGACTATATTATATATTATTCGGAGACTTAAAGATGTACAAATTGGAATAATGGTATAGGAATGTAGAATATACCTTATTTAATATTTTAAGATATCTAAGGGGTGTGATTGCTTAGTATATGGACTTATGTGTATAACATACCTTCCATACTTGCTATCACAGAAGGCCGGCTTTCGAACTGGGCCATCTAATCCTTGTGTGCCTACGGGGGGATTTAGATTGGTACCTTAAGGACATAGGGATGTGAATGACTTATTTGTGAGTTAATAAGTCAGCTGACCATGGGAGCATAGGTATGTGTGTGACCCATGGGTATGTGAACTATTTTCGCCTCCATTATGTGTGATTGTTGCTTATTGAAACGGTTCTTGAGAGATTCGGAATACGTTGTCCTTATGTACGTGATGTACCGGGATTCGATAGCAGAGTATGTGTGCACCGCAGCTTAGCCTAGGGGTACCCTTATTGTATATTTATGATGAGATTTATATACTGGAAATTGAAATAGACTTTTTTTTATTAAAGTGTAATTGTGAATACTTGGGACATTTTTAGTAGAGTTAAAAATGGGAAATTCATACAATAATTATATTAGGTAAATCTGAGAAATAAAAAGGAAGACTCACAGTTTATATTTAAATGTCTCGTATCGACCCTTATGTTATATCGTAAAGTCAGGTGGTGAAATAGACTAGTAGTTAGTGACATAACTAGGACGGGTTACTGATACGTTAGGAGTGTAAAATTAGTTAAGAGGTGAGGAAAACGCACGTAACTAACATGTATTTTATATTCACTGTTTAATGTTATTAAACACTTGCTATATTTTAAACTGTTTTCACCTCGAGCTCTGACCCGTTTGCTTTCAAATCTATTTTCTTGTAAAAACTTTAAGGTGCCCAGCCACAGGGACGCCAAGCTTAGGAGTTCCATTCCAGTGACGTACTGTAGCTGCTGTGGAAGTTACAGGACCTCGATAGTAGACGCCTCCACTTTCTACATTGACTCCATTTCAGATTTCTTTAGTTGTTAGGGCATGTCGCCCCACTTCTTTTAGAGACAGTTTTATCATACTCAGTTTATTTCATTGTTGGAGTTAATTAATGAATTATTCAGACTTTGTATTTTGTTTTATTCAGTATTTGGATTATTCAGAGGAGTGTTCCTTCAGACTCATTTTTATTCCATTATTATTCTATTGTGACTGTGATGTGATTATGTTACCTTTAGCTCATAATTTAATTGGTTGCATGGTAATCTAAGTAAATTAAAATTTACATCTCACTTTTTAAAATATTAGGTGGCTAGTAATTGTTTAAATAAACGTTTTTGACAGTGATGCTATGAACTGAACCAACTTGACATTTTTAATTAATTTGAATAAAGGAGTAGCTACCCGGTATTTAATTAGTCGGGGTGTCACAGGTGGTATCAGAGCATCAGGTTCTAGTGTCCTTAGGATCTGTACGGCTTGTTATGTTTCCATGTAGCGTTCTTTGATATAGAGCCGTATATTTTAGGACTGTTGTACTCTTTTGTGTATTTTTCGCTCTTCAGCTATTTTGAGATAATAACTGTGAACTTATAAGACTTCTCTCTCATTTCATATGCCTCCATGACGTGTACAAAGAGTTCCCAGGGATGCTCAGCCCGAGCCACAGAGTGCACCAGTTCAGGGTTCCATGAATGCCGCAGAGGTTGCCGCCATTGTAGCCCAAGCGATAAATGCAACTATAGAAGTTGTCTAGTAGGCACCACCTCAGGCGCCGATGGTAGCCCCAGCCCAGGCTCATACATTCCCATCTTCTTGGGAATGTGTTCGTGATGCCTTTCAGAAGGCACACCCTCCGAAGTTTGCAGGTAGCTCCGACGTTGTTATGTCCAGTAAGTGGAAGAAGGACATCCAAATACACTTGAGGATGTATGAGTGTACGGATGTGCAGAGACAGATACTGGCTACTTTTAAGCTGGTAGGGTCAGCGTTGCAGTGGTAGGAGTCCATTACCACCGGGGAGGAGAGAGATATTCTTACCATTCAGGAGTTCTGGGTGCGGTTTGACCGCAAGTACTTTCCCTCAGTAGTTCATACCGAGATGAGGAGAAAGTTGATGAACCTCAAGCAGGAGGGGAAGAGAGTGTCAGAGTATGAGGCCGAGTTCACCAACCTTCTGAACATCGTTCCCGATGAGATTTCGATCGAAGAGAAGAAGATACAGAAATTCATTGATGGGTTGACTTGGAGGATCCGTCAGCACTTGCTAGGAAATCTCTCGTTGGCCACTTATTCTGATGTGGTTAACGTAGCACTACTTCACTTCCAGGACCACTGCTTTCACTTTTCAGAGGGTAAGCGATCGGGAGAGTCCAGCCATCAGGGCAGGATAGGGGGGAATGGTGCCAGCGGGGCACAGTCAGCTCAGGGTCAGCACAGGCAGAGTGATCAGAGTTCCCAGCAGGGGGATTCCAAGAGATTTCAATCTGGAGGTTTCAGAAATGGTCAGGGAGGTTTTCATCATGGCCAACAGGGTCAGCATGGCCATCAGGGCCAGCAGGCCCAGGGGAGGAATGGCAACGACCACCAGGGCCGTGGGCAGCAGGGTCAGAGAAGGGGAAACTTTACGAGGAAATGTTTTATTTGTGGTAAGATTGGCCACAAATGCCAGGAGTGTCCTGAAAGGGGAAGGGCCCCACAGCAGTAGCAAGGTGCTCGACATGAGCCCCAAAGACCTATGTTTCCCGCCGCCCTTCCAGCACCACAACAGATGCCAGCTTTACCACCCATCCCAGCAGTCCCAGTCCAGCAAGGACAACTTCAGTACGGGCGAATTTATCAGCTCCAACAGGCCACAGTCCCACAGTATCCACCCGCTATTGAGGGTATGTTCTCTATTCAGGGGACTATGGGTCATATTTTATTTGATACAAGGGCCACACACTATTTCATTGCCACGAGGTTTGCGCGCACTATAGGGTTGTTAGACACTGCGGAGAGCACAATTACTTGCATAGAATCACCATTGAGTAGGGGTTCTATGATTTCCCTTATATGTAGAGGTGTGGGTATCGAGATCGGGAGGTTTACTTTACCTGCTGATATGTTAGTGTTATATATGACTGAGTACAATGCTATCGTTGGCATGGATTGGCTAGTTGCGTATTGAGCCATGATTGATTATTTTAGCAGGAGTATTATTTTTGCCATACCCGCCGCTCTCTCCCGAGCCAAGGGTTGTGCCGCCCGCGCAAGACATGTTCTTAGTGGTGATGCCTCGCCCAGTGGGAGGATCGTCCACTCACTTGTATTACATAGAGGAGGAGACCTCTAAGGAAGTGGTGATACCACTCGATTTGATTCCAGTCGTTAGGGATTTTGTTGATGTATTCCAGGATTACCTCCTAGTAGAGAGATAGACTTTGTTATCAATTTGACACCGGGCACTTGGCCTATAGCCCGCGCACCTTACCGTATGGCTCCAGTGGAGATGAGAGAGCTACGGGATCAGATAAAGCAGCTATTGGGTAAGGGGTTTATCCATAGGAGTACTTCTCCATGGGGTGCCCCTGTGCTGTTCGTAAAGAAGAGGGATGGATCTTTGAGGTTGTGTGTAGATTACCGAGAGTTGAATAAAGTCACGATACGGAATAAGTATCCATTGCCCCGAATCGATGACTTATTCGACCAGTTGAGAGGAGCTTCCTTCTTCTTAAAGATTGACTTATGATTGGGATACCATCAGTTGCGTATCAGGGAACAGGACGTCTCGAAGACTGCTTTCTGTCGAGATATGGTTCCTATGAGTTCCAAGTTATGCCCTTTGGCCTAACTAATTCCCCAGCCGTGTTTATGGAATTGATGAATAGGGTATTCAGAGAGTTCCTATACCAGTTCATCATCGTCTTCATTGATGACATTCTAGTTTATTCCCAAACAGAGGAGGAACACACCGAGCACCTGAGGCAAGTTTTACAAACGCTGCGTCAGAACGAGCTGTATGTAAAGTACGAGAAGTGTGGGTTTTGGCTGAAGGAGGTTCAATTTTTGGGGCACATTATCTTAGACAGAGGGATATCTGTTGATCCGGGAAAGGTATCCGCAGTGAGGGAGTGGGAACAACCCACGACACCGACTGAGATCCGTAGTTTCTTGGGCCTGGCAGGATACTACAGAAGGTTTATTTGGGGTTTCTCAAAGATAGCGGGTCCTTTGACACATCTGACTCGCAAAGGTGTGCCATTCATCTGGAGGGATGCCTATCAGTTGGCATTCGATGAGTTGAAGGACAATTTGACCTCAGCGCCAGTGTTAGCATTGCCCAGACTGGGAGTTGAGTATCTAGTCTACATCGATGCATCCTTATAAGGACTTGGAGGTGTACTGCAATAAGAGAGTCAAGCCATAGATTATGCTTCCCGTAAGCTTAAGCCTCACGAGAAGAATTACCCCATCCACGACTTGGATTTAGCAGTATTTGTATTTGCTCTTCGGATTTGGAGACATTATCTCCTAGGGGAGCAATTTCATTTATTCACGGACCACAAGTCCCTACAATACCTATTCACGCAGAAAGAATTAAATATGCGTCAACGTAGGTGGCTTGAGTTCGTGAAGGCTTATCAGTTCGATATCCAGTACCACCCGGGAAAGGCTAACGTGGTAGCAGACGCGTTGAGCCATAGGCAAGTAGGTGAGGTGGCCGAAGTGTGGAGAGCAAAGTGGAAGGAGTTGGGACACCAGGACGCAGTGGCCCGATCATTCATGTTGGTAATGACCGTTATGCCCCAAATTGTTACGAGAGTGATACAGGCCCAGACAAAAGACTCGTTTTGTCAAGAGCAGATAGTTCGTTTACTAGCAGAGGGAGCCGAGTCCTATACCGTTGGTTTAGATGGGGGCTTATGCTTCAATGGTCGACTGGTTGTTCCTGAAGGGGAAGACTTGCGACACGAGGTTATGACGGAGTCGCACGGTTCGTGGTACATCCTGGTGGGGATAAGACGTACCAAGATATGAGGCGACAGTACTGGTGGAGCGGGATGAAGAGAGATATTGCCGAGTTCATTTCTAAATGTGCCATTTGTCAGCTGGTAAAGTTGGACCATCAGAGACCGGCAGGACTTCTACAACCATTAGAGGTTCCTATGTGGAAATGGGAGAGCATTTCCATGGACTTTATCACGGGGTTACCTATTTCGCCGAGGGGTCACGACTCCATATGGGTAATCGTGGATAGGTTGACCAAAGTGGCTCATTTTTTGCTAGCCCGGACAGACTACACTACAGGACAGTATGTCCAGATTTTCATTGCGGAGATAGAGATACTTCACGGGGTGCCTCTCAATATCGTGTCTGATCGAGACAAGATATTTGTTTCATGATTTTGGGAGAGTTTCCAAGAGGCCATGGGTACGGAGTTGCGGCTGAGTACGGTGTATCACCCGCAGACAGATGGGCAAACCGAGCGGACAAATCAGATTTTAGAGGACATGTTGCGTATGTGCATCCTAGACTTTGGAGGTGGTTGGGAGAAGTAGTTTGCTTATAATAACTCCTACCAGTTCATTATTGGCATGGATCCATTCGAGGCATTATACGATAGACCTTGTCGTTCCCCATCATGTTGGTTAGAAGTGGGGGATAACAAACTCCTTGGGCCGGAGGTGATTTCGGATACTTCGGCAAGGATAGAGATGATACGGACCCGCATTCGAGTAGCTCAGGATCGACAAAAGAGTTATAACGATTCCAAGAGGTTCTTCAGAGAGTTCAAGGTGGGGGACCAGGTCTTACTAAGATTATCTCCGATGAAGGGGATTATATGTTTTGGAAAGAAGGGGAAACTAGCACCAAGATATGTGGGGCCATTTCCTATCATCGAGCGGATTGGGCCAGTAGCATATAGACTTGGATTACTGGAGCACTTGCATAGGATTCATGACGTGTTCCATATTTCCTCTCTAAGGAGATATCTTAGGGACGATTTGGCCCACACCCACATTGCTTTGGAGAACATCAATTTTCATCCTGATAGTTCCTATGAGGAGGGACCGATTGCTATTCTGGACCACAACGAGAGGAAACTGAGGTCGAAGATAATACCGTTAGTACGCGTGCAGTGGCGGCATCATAATGCCGAGGAGTCCACATGGGAGGGCAAGGATGAGATGCGCGAGCGTTATCCAGAGTTATTTTTTCCAGGTATACTTTATTTCCAAATTTCGAGATGAAATCTGTTATTAGGGGGGAAGTATGTAATACCCCATAATTTTATTGATTTTTATTTAAAGGATTAATTTATTAAATGAGAATTAATTGGATATTAATCCGGATTTAAATACTAACGAGACGCGAGTTGGTATATGATTATGATGATAATATTGAATATTACTGAGTATATATGGTAATATATGAGTATTGAAAATATTAAAATTATCGCGAGGCAGAAATATGACAATTTGGGAAATTAAGTTGGGACGCGCGTGTCAGTCGCGTCAGGAATGAATTTAATTAGTTTAAAATGTAATTTATATTTTTAACAACCAAATGGTCATTTTGAGTACGCCAACGTGTCCATAGGGGTCGAAATAGTCAAAAAACACTAGCCAGGGGTTTAGTTTGGGTCCCGGGGCATTTTTAGGCCAAACCGGCAACCCAAAAGGGTATTTTGGTAATTTTAAAAATATAGGAGTTAAGACCCACGAATTTTAGAGGTTAATTATATATTATTAGAGAGGCACTAAGGCCATAATTAGCCAAAAATAATAGAAGTGGGCCACGGGAGTTAGAGAGAAGTTTCAAGGAGTTCCAAAACAAACCACCACCCCCTCCACCAATTGGGAAGGATTTGTGACCGAAAAGAGGAGAGATTCAGCCTTTAATCACCAACAACAAATCATAAGAACAAATCTAAGGCAAGTGATTTGGTTTCATTAGTTCAATGAATATTTCCTCCATGCTTAATGTAGAAATTTATGTTTACCATGAAAGATTTGATGAAAAACCCAATGAATTTGATGTAAAACTCTAAACTTTGGTTAGGAATTATATATAGATCTGTTCTGGATGAATTCAGTACCCCGAATATAACTTTGGATGATTTAAAAAGGAATTAAATAGGAGATTTGTCAATTTTCTTGAAGAAAATAGAAAACTAGGGTTTTATTGAAGTTTTGATCCATATAATTCCAATGATTGATGATTAAAAGGTTGTGGAACGTTAACAATGATGTATTTTGGTTGTATGATGAGCCTATAATGTTAGATTAGATTTTCATACTCTGTAATGAAGTTTTGGGACAAGTTTTGGATTGAAAAATGAAGCAGGTCGTAGCCTATCTGGTGCGTTCTATCGATCGATACTCCCAGGTCGATCGATCGACCACCATCGATCGATCGATACTCCCAGGTCGAGCGATCGACCTTCCCAGAATCAGTTATATTTTTTCTTTGTTGGATTTTAACAATTTCGACCCTAGAGAATTATTGGTGGGGACTTTGTGAATACTCTTAGATTCAAGGAAGACCAGTAGGCATATTTGTGAGACTCGAATTATAATTAGGAGTCATATTGGGAATTATATTAAACTTAATAAGGCTCGACGAGTGTGATACTATTTGAGATTTAGAATTGATGAGTAAGTTTTAGATAGTTGGATAACATAAGGTCAATGGTAGAAATGAGGACCGTAAGAATAGTGGATTTAAACGTGGGAATAATAGGAGACTTGGTAACCTTTGTGGGTTAAGTTTTAGGTACTTGAAACTACGACGTGAGATGTGTCGGAGGACTATATTATATATTATTCAGAGGCTTAAAGATGTACGAATTGGAATAACGGTATAGGAATGTAGAATATGCCTTATTTAATATTTTAAGATATCTAAGTGGTGTGATTGCTTAGTATATGGACTTATGTGTATAACATACTTACCATACTTTCTATCACATGAGGTCGGCTTTCGAACTGGGCCATCTAATCCTTGTGTGCCTACGGGGGAATTTAGATACCTTAAGGACATAGGGATGTGAATGACTTATTTGTGAGTTAATAAGTCAGCTGACCATGGAAGCGTAGGTATGTGCGTGACCCATGGGTATGTGAACTATTTTCGCCTCCATTATGTGTGATTGTTGCTTATTAAAACGGTTCTTGAGAGATTCGAAATACGTTGTCCTTATGTACGTGATGTACCGGGATTCGATAGCAGAGTATGTGTGCACCGCAGCTTAGCCTAGGGGTACCCTTATTGTATATTTATGATGAGATTTATATACTGGAAATTGAAATAGACTTTTTTTATTAAAGTGTAATTGTGAATACTTGGGACATTTTTAGTAGAGTTAAAAATGGGAAATTCATACAATAATTATATTAGGTAAATTTGAGAAATAAAAAGGAAGACTCACAGTTTATATTTAAATGTCTGGTATCGACCCTTATGTTATATCGTAAAGTTAGGTGGTGAAATATACTAGTAGTTAGTGACATAACTAGGACGGGTTACTGATACGTTAGGAGTGCACAATTAGTTAAGAGGTGAGGAACTCATGTGAGTGCACGTAAATAACATGTATTTTATATTCACTATTTAATGTTATTAAACACTTGCTATATTTTAAACTGTTTTCACCTCGGGCTCTGACCCGTTTTCTTTCAAATCTATTTTCTTGTAAAAACTTTTAGGTGCCCAGCCACAAGGACGCCAAGCTTAGGAGTTCCATTCTAGTGACGTACTGTAGCTGCTGTGGAAGTTACATGACTTCGATAGTAGACGCCTCCACTTTCTACATTGACTCCATTTCATATTTCTTCAGTTGTTAGGGCATGTCGCCCCACTTCTTTTAGAGATAGTTTTATCATACTTAGTTTATTTCAGTGTTGGAGCTAATTAATTAATTATTCAGACTTTGTATTTGGTTTTATTCAGAGGAGTGTTCCTTTAGACTCATTTTTATTCCATTATTATTCTATTGTGACTGTGATGTGATTGTGTTACCTTTAGCTCATAATTTAATTGATTGCATGGTAATCTAAGTAAACTAAAATTGACATCTCACTTTTTAAAATATTAGGTGGCTAGTAATTATTTAAATAAACATTTTCGATAGTGATGCTATGAACTGAACCAACTTAACATTTTGAATTAATTTGAATAAAGGAGTAGCTACCCGGTATTTAATTAGTCGGGGTGTCACAGGGTATGTATACCCGTGGATCGTGGCGATGGGCTGGCCGTACCCATGGTTGGAGGAGATTAGCTTGAAGAGGATGGTGGTCACGGATGAGACATTGGAGTTGATTTCGAGGTTGTTTAATAATTTTAAGGTGTTGGTGTTGTCTTCATGTGAGAGATTTACTACTGATGGACTTGCTTCTGTTGCCGCTAATTGCAGGTCAACTTTGAATCTTGTTGAATCTAAACATAACACTATAATTTTTATATTTAATTAACTGTAACATAACACTTCAATTTTGATATCAGCTATTATTTTTTATTGAGGCAATGTTTGGTGGTGTAGGAATTTGAGAGAGCTGGATTTGGGAGAGAGTGAAGTGGAAGACCTGAGTGGTCATTGACTAAGCCATTTCCCTGATACTTGTAGGTCGCTTGTGTCTCTAAACATTTGTTTTTGCGCAGAAATGAAAAACTACTCGAGGTATTTTTGCGGAGAAGGTCCGATGAGGAGAAGACGATGAAGACTTGTCTGGTAACCCCCCCCCCCCCCCCCCTCTATCTCACTAAATCTCTCACAAGCATATCATTCTTTTCTCTAAAAATTAGGGTTTTGTTACAATACCCAAATCAATATTCCACGAGTTCAATAGATTGTAAATTTGTAATATTATTGTATACCCAAATCAATATTCCAAAAATTAGGGTTTGAAGATCTATTTTATTTTTTTAAATTTGTTTGTGTTGAATGTATATACATGTATATATTTATTTGTAGAGATGGAAAGGGAGTTGGTTGAGTTATTTGAATAGTGAAAAAGAGGCGAATGCATCCGCCGTTGAAGGAGGGGCACCTGAGGAAGATCGATTTGTTGATTCACATGAGGAATACCGATGTTTTGGTGCCCACACATGTAATTTTGGTATTTTCTGTTAATTTTTTCTTTTGTATTGTATTATAACTTTTATATGATATTGAATTTCTTTTATGAGTCCCTATTGGTGTATTCTATTTGCATTATTTGTAATTGGAACTTTCGAATCATTTAATTTTCATAAATTTAATCGGGTAACCTATGGGTTATTTGGGTTTGGAAATACAATTCGGTTACCTTATTTCATTCGAATGTAGGGACAAGTTGAAGTTATTTATCTTCAACATATCAAGAAATATGTTCTTCATAGAAATTACATTCCTAAGCATCTACATTCCCCTAAGAATGGGCAATTATTTGTATGTTAGAACTTTGAATCAGGAAGCACTCGTGTTATGTTGCAATCGTAGACATAATTGTTGTTTACTTATTTTCTTCACAAGAAGCATTGAACATATGGACCTTAACATGCCTAAGAAGAATGACATTTCACTAAGTCTTGTGATATAATTAACCGATTTGATGAAGATAACCAAAGACCGTCAGATGCATTTTCTTCTGATCCAAATTCAGCCGAACAAGTGCATTATAAGGGGTTTTATCGGAGGCCTCTTAAGCCCTCAAGCACCCCAAAACAAAACAAGGCAAGACAAGTGGTGTGGAAGCTTCGGAGTTCGGAAAGGAACTCCTCGCTAACCCGACGGAGAAACCACCCCTCCGTCACCGGGTGGCTGTCCCCTCAATCGCCGAGGGCTCACAGCATGTTACAAGGGTCCCCTCAATCGACGGGGGCTCACAACAAGAGAAATTATGAGGGCACACTATGATTCATCTTGAGCAAGACAGAGAAAGACTATCAGGGAAATCCTATTTTGGTCAGATAGTTAACCAGAAGAATTTAAACAACAAGAGATCTAATGAAACATACATGAGTGAAAAGGGCAAACTACAGTAGGGGAATCAAAGAAGGAAATCGGGGAAGAAAGATGGAAAGATTAAATGACGACATCCTGAATAAACACATTCGCAGATGGTTATTAATCACTTTAACGAGAGCAGAAAAAAAAAGAAGAGAAGTCACAAAGGAATTATCGGTACATGTATACATGTATATGCAAGTGTGAATACATAATCATATATATATATATATATATATATATATATATATATATATGAAAGACATACCACACATCTGATGATCAAGCAAAAATACTCTGATATTTTTGTCGGTTTTAACTTTTGGGTTGATTTGAGCTGAGTTTTTAGGTCTTTTCTTTAATAATCAAAATCCATATGAAGCTAAGAAACTTATTTTCATTTATTTGCTTATGCATTGCTACGTTCCCCATTCACATTGATTGATATTGTAACAAGTACGTAGTTCTTAGCTAGAAATATTATTAGTTATATCTTTACATTTGGACACATGTATATGTGTGTGTGTGTGTGTGTGTGTGTATCTTTTAGTGGAGAGATACTGATTGATTTTAAAAAATTGTCTTAGATGTGGAAGCAAACACAAAGGATACAAAGAATGAATTTACTGTGGTTTTCCTCGTATGAATTCTTTCTAAATTTGTGGAGAGAACTAGGGAAATAAATTTCTTATTCATGTTACAAAATAGAAAATTCTCTCGTGAGTTCATATGAATAATTTGAACTGATGTTGATACGATCATCTTTGTTACAGGTGTCATCGACATATGTGATTGTTTTCTCAGTGTTGATGTTGGGCAGCACTATCCCACCTACATTGCTCAACCTGTCCCTCTTCCCTGTCGAAGAGTAGGTGCCTATTGACCCTCCCATGAATATAATTTTGTACATTCGAAGTCCATAATATGAAACCCAATCTATCTATTAGAAACCCAATTTAACTAATGATTCCACCATTTATCTATTTCGATTCATTAAACTTCTATTGTGATAACTCCTTTTATTTTTAGGTTTTATTAGCAACCATAATACATAGGCGGGTAATAATCAAGTTTTATTGCTCCACTTCTATCTGCACGTATATATTTCATTTTTATACTCGAGAGGTTGTTTTAATTGATTTGGGCAATTGGTGTAAGAAAAATGAACCTTTGAAGTATTTACATATTTTTAGAGCCACAATGGCGTACAATACTAAAATTAACTTGGTGCTTAAATCATTAAAATTATTTTCCAGGTAGCTTACGTTGAACTTTTAATGTGATTGATATCGATGTTATTATGTTTGGGGATTACACAACATAGTTTTTAAATTTTCAAGAGATTTGGGCGTTATTTAAATGGTACAAAAAAAGGGTTTAAAGGTGAAATGGTAGGAAAAAAAATCAACACAAACCTGAATGACATACCCTCTGGAAAAAAAAAGGTGAAAGGTTCAGTTCAAGAAGGAAAGGTACAAATTGATTTTACCCTTACTAAATTTGATTTCAATTTATGGGTCACAATAATATTCTTGACATTGTGCATATTAAACATGTTTCACCCGCATCATCAACTAGTTTGGTTTTATTCTTTCATGCATTGATTTTGAATTCAGGAGCATGTAACTAACGTGAAACCTAGCCTCGTGGGATTCTCCAAGACATCGTATTGAAGTGAAATAAAGGATGATTTGACGAATGATAAGTGAAATTTTAAGTTCTTTCCCCCTTTTATCTTTTTGTATTTTATAAGACAAACATTCTAATATAAGTCTTCTGACACTTCAACAGTCATAGCACAGTCTCGGTCTCATAATGAAGAGCTGAGGAACTTGAAAGATAAGATATCGTCTAATGAACAACTAAATGCCGCTCAGAATAGAAGATTTCAGAATTTGCAGACATTGTTGGACCAAATGGGAAACTTTCGAGAAGTTATGGCGCGAAGAGTTCATTTGGTGGCTATCAAAATACAAATGAAATCTAGTTAGTCTCAAATTCTCAAATTGTCTTTAAATGTTGCAGCATTAAATAAAAAAATGGCCTGTAATAGCGACAACAAGTAGCCAAGCATAAAATGGCTTACTTTATGAGCTTATTTAGTTAAATTAGTGGAAGGGATTTGCTGGTGGTTTGGTTTTGGAATTTTCTGTTGCTATTAAGTTTATTTTAAATGTTAAAACATGTTGGATGTAACGAATAAAAAAATGAAACTATGTCAAAATTATCTAAAATCAATAAACGTTCTAAATTGATCAAAAACATACCGTTCGAGGATGAAAACCCAAAATATCCTCCAAACAACCCCAAAGAGGCACGAACACCTCGTACGGGATCAATGTAACACAAAGGAACTCACCGCCTAGTCACGATTTATACTAGCACTGATTATGTCCAATAAAGGGTGCTTTGGGAAGAACTTTTTAATACACACTAATGTAAGAGGAATGAACACCTCGCACGGGACCAATGTAACTTATAGGAACTGACCGCGTAGTCACAGGTTAACTAGTTTGAGAATATAACGATAATGTAAGAATATTCAAATTATTCTTAAGAACATACCTTGTGAGGGTGAAAACCAAAACCAGCCTGTTAAAGGGTGAAAACCCAAACCAACTCCCAGACGGCCCCGTAAGAGGCATGAACACCTAGCATGGGACCAATGTAACTTGTAGCAAATGACCGCGTAGTCACGGGTCTCCCAATTTGAGAATATTACGATAATTTGAAAATATCTAGATTAGGCGTAAAAATAAGCCGTTAAAGGGGAAAACCTAAATCATCCCCCAAACGTCCCCGTAAGAGGTTAGAACACCTCGCACAGGACCAATGTAAATTGTAAGCACTGACCGCGTAGTCACGGGACTCACGATTTAAGAATATGATGGTAATTTGGAAAAATCAACACTTAGACTTAAAAACAAGCCATTAAAGGGTGAAAACGCAAACCAGCACCCAAACGTCCCAGTAAGAGGCACGAACACCTCGCACATGACCAATGTAACTTGTAGGAACTGACCGCGGAGTCACGGGTCTCCCCGTTTGAGAATATGATGATAATTTGCAAAAATCAACAAAGATAAATTTAACAAAGATAAATTTAAAAATCCGACAAGAACGAGATGTTTTTAAGAAAGATAAATTTAACAAAGATAAATTTAAAAATGATTTTAAGAAATTTGAATCTTCTAAGCATGACAAGAACGAGAAGATTTCTAAAGCGGAGAAGATGCCTAAAGCCGAAAAGATCCTTAAACTTAGTAATGAAAATTTAGATAGGGACGAGTCTAATAAGTGTTTTGGTTGTGAAGGTTATGGTCATAGGGCTTATGAGTGCCCCACTAAACTAAGGAAAGAGGGTAAGTGACCCATTTCATATAATGCGACCCTTAGTGATAGTGATACGGAAGAGAAGCCCGATTCCCCCACTAAGAAAAATTTTGTGGCTTGTATGGCTAGTCATGTGAGTGATAGTGAGAACTCATCGATTGATGAAACTTTAACACATGACACTTCCGAGGTCAAAGTTTATGATTCACTTGTTTTTGATGATAGTGAGAGTGGAGAAGAAAGAGAGAGTGAAAATGAAGAAGAGGTTAATGTGAGTGAACTTCAAAATGCTTTTCAAGAACTTTATAAAGAATCTATTAAATTGAAAAAGGCTAATTTGAAGTTAGAAGCTAGTTTAAGAGAGAGTGTCAAGGTCGTTGATGAAAATGCTTTAATAGAAGACCTTAGGACACGTGAGAGAACTCTTCAAGAGAAGCTAGAATATGTAGAAGGCGAAAGAGATAGCCTTAGGGGTTTAATGGAATCCTTGAAAAAGGAGCTTCTTGTTTTTGAAGAGTGAAATGTTTTACTAGAATCTAACATTTTAGAATTGGAAAATAAATTAAAAGATTCTAGTAATGTCAAATTTGATTTGGAGCGTCGTTCGGAAAAACTAGATAAAATATTAGGAACGGTCCAAATTAAAAATGACACGTGTGGTTTAGGCTTCAATACTTGTAATGAATTTACTCATAATGCCAAAACCATTGTTTTAGGAGAATCGTCTAGGAAAGATTTTAGAGATCACTCCTTAGGTAAATCTTTTCGCCATGTTTTTACTTGTACACATTGTGGTCGAAAAGGTCATCTTAGGAAATTTTGTTTTGATCTTAAACGAATTCCTAGAAAATCCCATCGTAATGTAACCACGGTAGTTAAAGTTCCAACACCCCAAGATAATCATTCTTCATTAATTTGGGTTAGGAAATCCGACTTGGCTGCCTTGCAAAATAGGGATTTTGATTCTCATTTACTTTCACATGCCTCCTCCCTTGCTAAATCTAAAGGATGAATGTGTTAGTGGTTGCATACTTTAGCGTTTGTACTTCATGCTATATTCACATGCTAAATGTATGCTTGTTTAGTCATTTTCTAGTCATTGCCTCATTTCATATCATATGCTAGAAATTATGACTTGTTTATCTTTTTGTATTATATTTTGTGTTTGAATTAATTGAAAAATATAAAAAGATTTTTGTTTATCATTTGTGTTTTATTTATTTCATTTAAGCTTAATGAAAAATACAAATGTTTTTTGTTTATTCTTTTGAGTATATATATTTATTTTTGGTGAAAAATGTTAAAAACTCAAAAAGATTTTTTATGCGTGTATTTTAGTTTGACACACTTTAAGTGGCATATACTTGTGTTTGAATTCCATCGTTTATGCTCCCACGTGGCTAGAACTTTTGGTTTAGATTTTCAATCCTTAAAATGTTCTTTACCATGTTTTATATGGAGTAGTTGGATTTTGTGTTGTTTCAATGGATTCTATTTTTATATGCCTCTTTTCACACATGCACGAGCTCTTTTGAAATCTTAATGTCACATGTTATATTTGAGCTTTTTGAGGTGTTCTCCTACCAATCTAGTCATCTACATATCTATGACCTAGGAGGACTAGTGCATGTCAAAATCCGTTGCATGTGAGATTTGTGTGAAAAATGAAAACATGATAAATATAAGTATGCACGGGGAAGGGCTCCGAAAGGACTAAGTGATCCTTTGCGATTGTAAGCCACCGTTTTGATTGGATCTAAAAGAAATACGTGATCCAAAGGCCTAAAAACAGAATATTTGGCATTAAAAAGAAAACAATTGCCAAGGCCTATGTTTGTTTGATATATTCATTCAAACGTAAAAGAATATATATGCTTATTGAGGGAGAATTGGATGGTATATCAACGGTTTGCACAATGTCCGTTTATCCTAGTTGTCTTTAATGTCATGACTCTATTTGGTTTGTAGAATCATCATCATGATAGGCTTGTATGCATTGTGTATGTTTGTTCATTGAGTTCAATCTATATTGTCACATGAGGTTATATTTAAATGTGATGAAGTTTGCAATCAAATGAGAACTCCGTGAATGTTTATTAAGTGTTTGGGTCTAAATTTAATTGTTGCTAGTTCACACCCTGATGCAGCGGAAAAAGTGTGTTCGTGTGAGGACACAGTCGTCGTGTGTTTCGCCGCCGCGATACAAAAGATAAAACCTAAGATACTACTACACTTGACAGGCAAGTAAAGCGGTAAGTTGGGTATCGAGAATCCACAGGGAGTAATTGAATTTTAGATGTTAATTGTTTTAATTACTTCAGGAATAAAAGTGTAAAAGGTGATAGTTGGGAATGGTGACAAAAGAAAAGAATAAGTTAACGCTAATTAAAGGAAAGCGAGGATCGGGATCGCATCCTACCAAACGGATCGAAACTACTACTAACTAGAGTTAAGGATCGAAAGCAATCTAATCGAGCATATCCTATTAAGCATAAACATCACACAATAAGGAATTTAAGCCAAAGTTGCGAGATTAAACATTTAATGGAAAATGGTCGCACGCGGATTAAATTCGGATTGTCGCTATAAACACTAAAGCTGCGTGACAAATAAAGTTAAACGCATAACAATCCAACTTTAATACACGCGGTTTCAATTAAACGCGATTTTGCACAAAACCTAGTTTTCGGAGCTCGGGGCCCGAAAATGGCGGAAATGAAATCCCGACCCTATTTATCTAAGGGTTCATGGTGAGTTACACTAAATTATGCTAATTAAACTAAGAAAGCAAGAATTAAAGAAAGTAAACTAGTTAGAAAGCAATGAAACTAAATTACAAGGCAAGAGAAGAAGAAGAACAAACTATATTAATGGAGAGGAAGTGAATAGTTCAATCTTACAAACCACATGGGTTGTCAATCCAAGAAGAAGAGAGAAATGAACTCTCCACACCAAACCCTCACTAAAACTATCTAAATCAGAATATGTGTGTCTCCCTCTTATTACAACAAAAACTAGATTATATAGTAAGTTGGAATAAAAGAAAAGAAGAAAGAAATAAAAGAAAATATCTGCAGGGGAAAAACAGGGGATCGATCGATCGACCCCTGTGGTCAATCGATCAACAGTGGAAAACCTGGCAAAAATAATAAGGCTCGATCGATCGACCCCCAGGCTCGATCGATCGATCAAGCAGGGGCAGCCTGCAATTTCCCTTGCATTGGCATACAATCCAACGTCGCTCAAATCGCCGTAACTTTGTCGTTATGCATCGGAATTGCGCACCGTTCACGGCCACGCGAAGCTAGCGAGGAGAGATACAACTTCCGTGTAGATGTCGGGCCAGGTGCCCAAACTGTCAAAAGACTAAAATGCCCTTGCGCGTGCGATAGTGTACGGAAATCGAGCGAAACGCATCCGAAGTTCACACTAAGCATCCAAATACCTACAAAAGCTCAATTAACCCCTGCAAAACATGTTAACATAGAAATCCGAGGTTGTCTGGTTAACGAGCATAAATATAGGGATTAAGATACCCGAGGGGGATAATAAGGCGTATGTTAACGGGTGAAATACGCAATATTTGCGTCGTATCACACCTCTACACTTCCGTTTCCATATGACACATTTTTGCCATACGAGTGTGACAACTTATTGTATTTTGTGTCATGTGTGAGTTTATATCTATTTATATATGCAAGTACTTATTGGTATATTTATAGTATATATATATATGATATTTGTTTGTCTTTGCCTTGCTTTTATTGCCCATATGCTTTAATGTCTTATCACTTTAAGCTTCAACATGCTTTTATGTTTATTAGTTCTTTATCCTTTGCCTATTCCTGAACAAAAAGGGGGAGAATGATGATAGGGGGAGAAATGGTATCTAATCCTATTATTATCGTATCTTAGTTTGGGGGAGATTTATCTTAGGGGGAGACGTATTTCTAAGTAGGTCATGTGTTTGATAAAGGGGAGAATTAATTTAGGGGGAGTAATTAATTAAAATTGCATTTAATACTTTGATATTCCCTATGCATTTGATGAGTTTGCTTAAGTGTGCAGGATTTCTTCTAAAGCGGCATTATTTAAACGGCAAAGCGTTTGATCCTTGGGTTGAGTCAAGTTTGGGTGGGTTATGTTTTGAGTCTAGTGAGCTTGACGGCCCTTTAGGATTTTTGTTTGGTTTTTGTCCCGGAATAGCCAAAGGGGAAGATTTGTAAGGACACAAATTTACAATTGAGTCCATATATAGTTTTGGCTCAATTTCGGACAAAAATATTTATTCATAGGATAGTATGTAATTGTAATATTCTCAAGCCTATGAAGTGTTTGTTGAAGACGTAGCGGCAAAGAGTATAAAGCTTCATCAAATATGCCGGTTTGTGTGCCTCGTTTCTACGTCATCAACCATAGTTCCATGATCCCAAGGTATGAATGCAATATTATATATATAGGAGCTTGGAACAAAGTTTATTGGGTGTTAGGTTTTGTAAAAACTGTGTTTTAATTTTCAGAAAGAATTAAATAAAACTTTAAAATAAGTCTATAAAGTTTTCTGGGCTAAAATCGAATTTTCCAACTTTCTGTTTTTTCGTTCGATAGAGTCGTTTGAACGAGATTGTCGTTCGAACGAAAATGTCGTTCGAACGAACTTGCCAACGAGTTCCCATATTAGGCCACTGACATGTCATTCGATATGTCGTTCGAACGAACCTTCTGTTCGAACAAGATATCCAACGAGATTCTAACGAGTTCAATCTGGAACGTCGTTAGAAATCTCGTTCGAACGATATTTCGTTCGAACGAAATGTCGTTCGAACGAGATGCCAGGCGGGAATAGTTATTGGCAGTTTTTTGGCAGTTTTGCACCCACTTCCCCACTTGGTTTTTAACCAACTTTTTCAGACATTAATATGTGCGGGAAGAACATTTTCCAATCTAACTTTTCCTAACTTTTCCAATCTATTTTCATCTCTTAGAGAGAGTTTGAGAGCAAATTTGTTTAAGGAAAATGTTCATGTTTTGAGTGAGAGTTTTAGAGAAAAATTTTCATCACTCTAGTGTTTACACCCAAATAAGTTTATTCCAAGTTCTCATATACATATCAATTTCTTGGAGTTTGGCACCGGTTTTCTCTACCGAATTCAAGAAGAGAAGTTTCGGGTTTTGCTTATACCTCCAACGAAGAAAGAAGAAGTGTTTCTCATGTTGATTTACCCACACGGAGAAAGGCTCCTTGCTTGGGTGACGGTGACCATATAAAGTCCTATCGGTGGATTCCGAGACCGCGGTGGTATTCCAAGGTTATCCGCTAGGAAGAGGTGTCTACAATAAGAAGCATCGGGGCTTGAGAGGGATCGAGTCGTGCGTTGTAAGTCTATCTGTCTTGTAATTGTAATTCCATATCTAGTGGATTTGAGGCTAGGGCCGTCCGAGGTTGTTTCCCGTATTGGGTTTTTCCTCGTACATCGCGGCGTAGTGTGATTGGTTTATTTTATCTTGCATAAAGAATTTAGAACGCATGCTTAGTATAATTCAAGATAAAATTCGGTTTAAATCATCACACTCACTTTAATTGGGACTAAATTAAATATTGGGTAAAGTTTATTTAATTCAAGTCATTTGCTAAAATTTGGTTTCGCCTAATTTGCTAATATTTGATAAATATGACTTAGGCAAATTCTAGGACTTGGATTAATGAATTGGTTTAAGTGAATATATTCATTGCTTAATTTTACTTCACTTAGTTTAATTTTAATTTGTTTAAGGAATTAAAATTTGTTGTTGTTTTATTTTATTGAACCATCACCTTTTACGCTTCCGCATCATCTCTCGAGTTTCTATATACAAGGAAATTATAACTTTGATTTTAATTGCGAAAATCAAAACCCGAGTTTTCAAAGTCGTTAAAGGGTGAAAACCTAAACCAGCCCCCAAACGTCCCCGTAAGAGGTACAAACACCTCGCACAGGACCAATGTAACTTGTAGGAACTGATCGCGTAGTCACGGGTCTCCCGGTTTGAAAATATGACGATAATTTGCAAAAATCAACACTTTGACTTAAAAACAAGCCGTTAAAGGGGGAAAACCTAAACCATCCCCCAAACGGACTCGTAAGAGGTATGAACACCTCTAAGGGGACCAATGTCACTTGTAAGAACTGGCCACGTAGTCACGGGTCTCCCAATTTGACAAAATGATGATAATTTGAAACTATCTAAATTAAAAATATCTAGATTAGGCATAAAAACAAGCCGTTAAAGGGTGAAATCCCAAACCAGCCCCCAAACGGACCCGTAAGAGGCACGAACACCTCGCACGGGACCAATGTAACTTGTAGGAACTGACCACGTAGTCATGGGACTCCCAATTTTACAATATGACGATAATTTGTAAAAATCAACACTTAGACTTAAAAATAAGCCGTTAAAGGGTGAAAACCCAAACCACCCCCAAACGTCCCCATTAGAGACACGGACACCTCGCACATGACTAATGTAACTTGTAGGAACTGACTACGTAGTCACGGGTCTCCTGATTTAAAAAAAATGATGATAATTTGTAAAAATCAACACTTAGACTTAAAATCAAGCCATTAATGGGTGAAAACCTAAGCCATCCCCCAAAAATCCCCGTAAGATGCACGAACACCTCACACAAGACCAATGTAACTTGTAGGAACTGACCACGTAGTCACAGGTCTCCTGGATTGAGAATATGACGATAATTTGCAAAAATCAACGCTTAGACTTAAAAACAAGCCGTTAAAGGGTGAAAACCAAAACCAGCCCCCAAACGACCCCGTAAGAGGCATGGACACCTTGCACAGGACCAATGTAATTAGTAGGAACCGACCGCGTAGTCACGGGTCTCCCGATTTTGAGAATAGATGGTAATTTGTAAAAATCAACACTTAGACTTAAAAACAAGCCTTTAAATGGAGAAAACCCAAACCAGCCACCAAACGTCCCCGTAAGAGACACGGACATCTCGTACAGGACTAATGTAACTTGTAGGAACTGACCGCGTAGTCACGGGTCTCCCGATTTGAAAATATGATGATAATTTTTAAAAATGAACACTTAGACTTAAAAACAAGCCATTAAAGGGTGAAAAACTAAGCCATCCCCGTAAGACGTACGGACACCTCACACGGGACCAATGTAACTTATAGGAACTGACCACGTAGTCACAGTTCTCCTGATTTGAGAATATGACGATAATTTGCAAAAATCAACGCTTAGACTTAAAAACAACCCGTTAAAGGGTGAAAACCCAAACCATCACCCAAATGTCCCCGTAAGAGACACGGACACCTCGCCCAGGACCAATGTAACTTGTAGGAACTGACCGCGTAGTCACGGGTCTCTCGGTTTGAGAATATGACGATAATTTGCAAAAATCAACGCTTAGACTTAAAAACAATCCGTTAAAGGGTGAAAACCTAAACCGGTCCCCAAACGTCCCCGTAAGAGGAACGAACACCTCTCACAGGACCAATGTAACTAGTAGGAACCGACCGCGTAGTCACGGGTATCCCCATTTGAGAATATGATGATAATTTACAAAAATCTACACTTAGACTTAAAAATAAGCCGTTAAAGGGTGAAAACCTAAACAATCCCCCAAACGGACCCGTAAGAGGCACGAACACCTCGTACGGGACCAATGTAACTTGTAGGAACTGGACATGTAATCATGGGTCTCTCGGTTTGATGATATGACTATAATTTGAAAGTATCTAGATTAAAAATATCAAGATTAGGATTAAAAACAAGTCGTTAAAGGGTGACAACCCAAACAAGCCCCCAAACGGACCCATAAGAGGCACGAACACCTCGCACGGGACTAATGTAACTTCTAGGAACTGACCGCGTTGTCACGGGACTCCCGATTTAAGAATATGATGAGAATTTGTAAAAATCAACATTTGGACTTAAAAACAAGCCATTAAAGGGTGAAAACCCAAACCAGCCACCAAACGTCCCCGTAAGAGACACGGACACCTCACATAGGACCAATGTAACTTGTAGGAAGTGACCACGTAGTCGCGGGTCTTCCGATTTAAAAATATGACGATAATTTGCAAAAATTAACACTTAGACTTAAAAACAAGCCGTTAAAGGGTGAAAACCTAAGCCATCCCCCAAACGTCCCCGTTAGAGGCACGATCACCTCACACGGGACCAATGTATCTTATAGGAACTCACCGCGTAGTCACGGGTCTCCCAGTTTGAGAATATGATGATAATTTGCAAAAATCAATGCTTTGACTTAAAAACATGTCGTTAAAGGGTGAAAACCGAAACCAACCCCCAAACGTCCTTATAAGAGGCACGAACACCTCGCACAGGACCAATGTTACTAGTAGGAACTGACTTTGTAGTCACGGGTCACCCGGTTTGAGAATATGACGATAATTTGCAAAAATCAACGATTAGACTTAAAAATAAGCCGTTAAAGGGTGAAAACCTAAACCATCCCCAAAACGGACCCGTAAGAGGCACGGACACCTCGCACGGGACCAATGTAACTTGTAGGAACTGATCACGTAGTCACGAGTCTCCCGATTTGAGAAAATGATGATAATTTAAAAATATTCAGATTAGGCTTAAAAATAAGTCGTAAAAGGGTGACAACCCAAACCAGCCCCCAAACGGACCCGAAAGAGGCACGAACACCTCGCACGGGACCAATGTATCTTGTAGGAACTGATCGCGTAGTCACATGACTCCCAATTTAAGAATATGGCGATAACTTTTAAAAACCAACACTTAGACTTAAAAACAAGCCGTTAAAGGATGAAAACCTAAACCAGCCCCCAAATGTCCCCATAAGAGACACGGACACCTCGCACAGGACCAATGTAACGTGTAGGAACTGACCGCGTAGTCACGGGCCTCCCGATTTGAGAATATGACGATAATTTGCAAAAATCAACACTTAGACTTAAAAACAAGTCGTTAAAGGGTGAAAACACAAACCAGCACCCAAACGTCCCAGTAAGAGGCACGAACACCTCGTACATGACCAATGTAACTTGTAGGAACTGACCGCGGAGTCACGGGTCTCCCCGTTTGAGAATATGATGATAATTTGCAAAAATCAACACTTAGACTTGAAAACCAGCCGTTAAAGGGTGAAAACCTAAATCAACCCCCAAACAGACCCGTAAGAGTCACGAACACCTCGTACGGGACCAATGTAAATTATAAAAAAATTGGACATGAAGTCACGGGTCTCCCGGTTTGAAAATATGACTACAATTTGAAAATATCCATATTAAAAATATCAAGATTAGGCTTAAAAATAAGTCGTTAAAGGGTGAAAACCCAAACAAGCCCCCAAAGAGGCACGAACACCTCGCAGGGGACCAATGTAACTTCTAGGAACTGACAGCGTTGTCATGGGACTCCAGATTTAAGAATATGATGAGAATGTGAAAAAATCAACACTTAGACTTAAAAACAAGCCGTTAAAGGTAGAAAACCCAAACCAGCCACCAAACATCGTCGTAAGAGACACGAACACCTCGCACATGACCAATGTAACTTGTAGGAAGTGACTGCGTAGTCACGAGTCTCCCGGTTTGATAATATCACGATAATTTATAAATGTCGACACTTAGACTTACAAACAAGCCGTTAAAGGGTGAAAACTAAGCCATCCCCCAAACGTCCCCGTTAGAGGCACGAACACCTCACACGGGACCAATGTATCTTGTAGGAACTCACCGCATAGTCACGGGTCTCCCGGTTTGAGAATATGACGATAATTTACAAAAATAAACGCTTAGACTTAAAAAAAAGACGTTAAAGAGTGAAAACCTAAACTAGCCCCCAAACGTCCCCGTAAGAGGTACGAACACCTCGTAGAGGACCAATGTAACTAGTAGTAACTGACCACGTAGTCACGGGTCTCCCGATTTGAGAATATGACGATAATTTGCAAAAATCAACACTTAGACTTAAAAACAGGCCGTTAAAGGGTGAAAACCTAAACCATCCCCAAAACGGACTCGTAAGAGGCACGGACACCTCGCACAGGACCATTGTAACTAGTAGGAACTGACCGCGTAGTCACGAGTCTCCCGATTTGAGAAAATGATGATAATTCAAAAATATCTAGATTAGGATTAAAAATAAGCCGTTAAAGGGTGACAACCCAAACCAACCCCCAAATTGACCCGTAAGAGGCACGAACACCTCGCACGGGACCAATGTATCTTGTAGAAACTGATCGTGTAGTCACGGGACTCCCGATTTAAGAATATGGCAATAACTTATAAAAACCAACACTTAGACTTAAACACAAGCTGTTAAAGGGTGAAAACCCAAGCCATCCCCCAAACATCCCTGTAAGAGGCATGAACACCTCGTACAGGACCAATATAACTTGTAGGAACTAACCGCGTAGTCACGGGTCTCCCGGTTTGAGAATATGACGATAATTTGCAAAAATTAACACTTAGACTTAAAAATAAGCCGTTAAAGTGTGAAAATGAAAACCACCACCCAAACGTCCCCGTAAGAGGCACGGACACCTCGCACATGACCAATGTAACTTGTAGGAACTGACCGTGTAGTCACGGTTCTCCCTGTTTGAGAATATGATGATAATTTAAAACTATCTAGAGTAGGCTTAAAAACAAGCCATTAAAGGGTGAAAACCCAAACCAACCCCCAAACGTCCTCTTAAGAAGCACGAAGACCTCACACCGGACCAATGTAACTTGTAAGAACTGACCGCGGAGTCACGATTCTCCCCGTTTGAGAATATGACGATAATTTGCAAAAATCAGCACTTAGACTTAATAACAAGCCGTTAAAGGGTGAAAACCTAAACCATCCCCAAAACGGATCCGTAAGAGGTACGAACACCTCGCACAGGATTAATGCAACTAGTAGGAACTGAGCGCGTAGTCATTGGTCTCCCGGTTTGAGAAAATGATGATAATTTAAAAATATCTAGATTAGGCTTAAAAATAAGTCATGAAAGGGTGACAACCCAAACCAGTCCCCAAGCGGACCCGTAAGAGGCACGAACACCTCGCACGGGACCAATGTATCTTGTAGAAACTGATCGTGTAGTCACGGGACTCCCGATTTAAGAATATGGCAATAACTTATAAAAACCAACACTTAGACTTAAACACAAGCTGTTAAAGGGTGAAAACCCAAGCCATCCCCCAAACATCCCTGTAAGAGGCATGAACACCTCGTACAGGACCAATATAACTTGTAGGAACTAACCGCGTAGTCACGGGTCTCCCGGTTTGAGAATATGACGATAATTTGCAAAAATTAACACTTAGACTTAAAAATAAGCCGTTAAAGTGTGAAAATGAAAACCACCACCCAAACGTCCCCGTAAGAGGCACGGACACCTCGCACATGACCAATGTAACTTGTAGGAACTGACCGTGTAGTCACGGTTCTCCCTGTTTGAGAATATGATGATAATTTAAAACTATCTAGAGTAGGCTTAAAAACAAGCCATTAAAGGGTGAAAACCCAAACCAACCCCCAAACGTCCTCTTAAGAAGCACGAAGACCTCACACCGGACCAATGTAACTTGTAAGAACTGACCGCGGAGTCACGATTCTCCCCGTTTGAGAATATGACGATAATTTGCAAAAATCAGCACTTAGACTTAATAACAAGCCGTTAAAGGGTGAAAACCTAAACCATCCCCAAAACGGATCCGTAAGAGGTACGAACACCTCGCACAGGATTAATGCAACTAGTAGGAACTGAGCGCGTAGTCATTGGTCTCCCGGTTTGAGAAAATGATGATAATTTAAAAATATCTAGATTAGGCTTAAAAATAAGTCATGAAAGGGTGACAACCCAAACCAGTCCCCAAGCGGACCCGTAAGAGGCACGAACACCTCGCACGGGACCAATGTATCTTGTAGGAACTGATCGCGTAGTCACGGGACTCCCGATTTAAGAATATGGCAATAATTTATAAAAATCAACACTTAGACTTAAACACAAGCCATTAAAGGGTGAAAACCCAAGCCAACCCCCAAACATCCCCGTCAGAGGCACGAACACCTCGTACATGACCAATGTAACTTGTAGGAACTAACCGTGTAGGCACAGGTCTCCCGATTTGAGAATTTGATGATAATTTGCAAAAATCAACACTTAGACTTAAAAATAAGCCGTTAAAGGGTGAAAATGCAAACCACCACCCAAACGTCCCCGTAAGAGGCACGGACACCTCGCACAGGACCAATGTAACTTGTAGGAACTGACCGTGTAGTCACGGTTCTCCCTGTTTTAGAATATGACGATAATTTAAAACTATCTAGAGTAGGCTTAAAAACAAGCCATTAAAGGGTGAAAACCCAAACCAGCCACCAAACGTCCCCGCAAGAGACACGGACACCTCACATAGGACCAATGTAACTTGTAGGAAGTGACCACGTAGTCGCGGGTCTCCCGATTTAAAAAAATGACTATAATTTGCAAAAATTAACACTTAGACTTAAAAACAAGCCGTTAAAGGGTGAAAACCTAAGCCATCCCCAAAACGTCCCCGTTAGAGGCACGAACACCTCGCACGGGACCCATGTATCTTGTAGGAACTGATCGCGTAGTCACGAGACTCCCGATTTAAGAATATGGCGACAACTTTTAAAAACCAACACTTAGACTTAAACACAAGCCGTTAAAGGGTGAAAACCCAAGCCATCCCCCAAACATCCCCGTAAGAGGCACGAACACCTCGTACAGGACAAATGTAACTTGTAGGAACTAATCGCGTAGTCACGGGTCTCCTGGTTTAAGAATATGACGATAATTTGCAAAAATCAACACTTAGACTTAAAAACAAGCCGTTAAAGGGTGAAAATGCAAACCACCACCCAAACGTCCCCGTAAGAGGCACATACACCTCACACAAGACTAATGTAACTTGTAGGAACTGACCGTGTAGTCACGGTTCTTCCGATTTAAGAATATGGTGATAACTTTTAAAAACAAACACTTAGACTTAAACACAAGCCGTTAAAGGGTGAAAATCCAAGCCATCCCCCAACCATCCCCGTAAGAGGCACGAAGACCTCCCACCGGACCAATGTAACTTAAAGGAACTGACCGCGGAGTCACGAGTCTCATCGTTTTAGAATATGACGTTTAATGATGCTAAGAATTAGCACCAGCAGGTGAGGTGTTTGCAAGCTCAATATATTAGTAACAATGGTGGCACAACTATATATAGAGATAAGAGAAGGAGGTGAGGATATGAGGAATCAACACAGGAATATGATTGGTTCAGCCAATCTGGCCTACGTCCACTGTGAGTATGTGAGTAATATCACTGAACAAAGGCACTAATGGCCATGGGTACAATTCACTCAAGCTCTCTCTCTCTCTCTCTCTACTGTATCTTTAGACATAGTTTTAGCTAGGGTTTTAATAGCAGGATCCCTTTGCAAGGTAGGGGATGATCCCTATATATAGTGCCTAGGGGGCGCACTGTACCCCCCATGCATGCAATGAGCATGTGTGTGGTATCCTCACCAATGTGGGAATGCCATCTGTCACTGTCACATGTAAGCAATGATGATGAAATATTCTCCCCCATGTGGAGAATAATCTTGTTACAACTGATTTGTGCCCAGGTGTCCTTATCCAAATGTCAACAGATGCTCGGCAGTCATGTTGGTGAATGACCTCGGCCTGGGAGAGGCCGAGCTATAAAGGCTTGGTCCGTTCAATCCGAGTAATGTCATAAGGAGTCTCGGCCTGATCTTAGCCGAGACATTATGCTAGGTCGGCCCTAGCCGAGGTTGGGCATATACATTCTGATGATTATTAATGCTTCTCGTCACCTCGGCCAAGGCCGAGGTAGGATTAGTTCCATGTTGATGATTAGGGCTCCTTGTCACCTCGGCCTACTATTAGCCGAGGTTGATATTCCCAGACGTAGAGTCCATGGAAGTGAATATGGTAGTGTTGGCCTGGGCCGAGGTAGGTCTGGCCGAGGGACGATATCGTGGACCCTGCCCCTCATAGGGTCGATTAATGTCTCGGCCATCATCTTGGCCGAGGTAGGTATCTCTGGGCCGAGGTTATACTTGGGCATATCAATCGCCCCCCAGCACTTGATTGACAACCAACCTCGAGTCGCTGTGGAGTAGGAGCCGCTTTACTCGAAGAGTTGTTGCTAATAAGAGACCTGCTATCATGGTCTCATACTCAGACTCATTGTTGGAGGCCTTGAAGTTGAATCTCAAGGCGTACTCAATGTTAGCGCCATCTGGGGCCGAGAGTACTAGCCCCACACCGCTTCCATTGTCACAAGAAGAGCCATCAACGAAGAGGCTCCATACGTCTGTATCTAATGAGAAGACCCCTTCTCTCATAACCCCCTTTTCGAAGAGGTACCGATCCTCTTCATTTTCTTCTACTCTGCTCCGAGCTTGGCCTAGGACAACCTCTTTTCGGCCTCGGAAGACGTACGGGGTAGTCTCTTCCGAATCTCAGAAGACATTTCGGTTCATCTCTTCGCCACCATCCAAGCCCTTCTCTGTCTCGGTCTCTTCCCAAGTGAATTCTGCGATAAAGTCTGCCAGGGCCTGCCCCTTGATGGCTGTCCTGGGCTGGTAGGTAAGATCATACTCTCCTAGCTCGATGGCCCAGGTCATCAATCTTCCGGACTTCTCAGGCTTGTGCAGAACCTGCCGTAGTGGTGAGTCGGTGAGGACTACCATGGAGTGAGCTTGGAAGTAAGGCTTCATCTTCCTAGAGGCGTGTATCAGGGCATAAGCCAACGTCTCCATGCGGGGATAGTTTTGTTCAGACCCCTGAAGGGCCTTACTATTGAAGTACACAGGTCTCTGAACCCCATCCTCTTCACGTATGATGGCCGCGCTAATGGTTGACTCAGAGACTGCCAGGTACACAAACAACCTCTCCCCTGCGATGGGCCGGGACAACAGCAAGGGAGACCCCAAGTAGGACTTCAGTTGATCAAAGGCTTTTTCACACTCTTCGTCCCACTGGAAGGCCTTTATCAGAACTTTAAAGAACGGAAGACACTTGTCCGTGGCTCTGGAAACAAACCTGTTCAGGGCCGCCACCCTTCCAGTGAGTCTCTGAACATCCTTGATACTCCTAGGAGTCTTCATGTCGAGTAATGCCTTGATTTGCTCCGGGTTTGCTTTAATCCCCCTCTGATTAACGATGAAACCCAGGAACTTCCCGGCTCCTACCCCGAAGACACATTTCGCTGGGTTGAGCTTCATTCTGTAGGAGTCCATGACATCAAAGGTCTTCTCAAGGTCCGCTACGTGAGTACATGCTTTCAGGCTCTTCGTTATCATATCGTCCACATACACCTCCATGGTCTTACCTATCTGCTCCTCGAACATCTTATTGACAAGACGTTGATACGTTGCCCCCGTATTTTTCAGACCAAAGGGCATCACCTTGTAACAGTATGTCCTCTTGTCAGTAATGAAGGCTGTCTTCTCAGAGTCTTCGGTATCCATGAAGATTTAGTTATAGCCTGAATAAGCATCCATGAAACTCATAAGCTCGTACCCTGCCGTTGCATCCACCATCTGGTCTATCCTGGGTAAGGGATAACTGTCTTTCAGGCAAGACCTATTCAGGTCTGTGAAATCTACACACATCCGCCACTTTCCGTTGGCCTTAGGCACGATGACTGCATTCGAGAGCCACTCTGGATAAGTAACCTCTCTTATGAACTCGGCCTCTTCTAACTTCTTCACCTCTTCCCAGATGACCTCATACTTCTCTCTGGAGTAGATCCTTCGCCTCTGTTTAATAGGCCTAGCATCTCCGTCCACGTTGAGCTTGTGGGTCATGATCTCAGGGTCGATACCAGGCATGTCTGCATGACTCCACGCGAAGACGCTCTGCCTCCTCCTAAGTAAGTCTATCAGCTCTTCCTTGATCCCTTGCTCCAGGGATTTGCCAACCTGGACGGTTTTTTCCGGCTCGTCCTCATTGAGGACGATGGATTCTACATCTTCCGCGGGCTCTCCCTTCTTCAATTTTATTTCGTCTCTGGGATCAAGAGTGTCAATGCTTTAAATGGCGGTTTCTCTCTTATGGGCCTCTCGCTCTTCGGCCGAGTTGAAATAACACTCCCGCGCTGTGGTCTGGTCCCCTTGCACTTCCCCTACCCCATAAGGAGTCGGTAATTTTAGCATCTGGTGGACCGTTGACGGCACGACTTCAAACTCTCTGAGGCCACTCTTCCGATGATGATGTTGTAGGACGAGAAGACATTTTCGTCCATAAAAAAAAAGTTTATCTTCTTGGTCAGCCTCTTAGGCCACTCATCTCCCATCCGCACATCCATTTCATACATGCCCAATGGGTGTACCTTCTCACCACTGAAGCCTATCAATGGGTGATGGTAGGGCACCAGCCTTGCCCTGCTAAGACCCAAGCTCTTGAAACAAGGCCAGAACATCACATCTGCTGAACTTCCCCCATCTATGAGGATTCTCCCTACATCGCACCCATGCACCCTTGTTGTTATGACTAAAGGGTCATCATGGGGGGCTAAGATGCCCTTGAAGTCGAGTCTGGAGAACCCCACTACGAGGGTGTCCATGTCCACCTTCTTCCTCTTCTGCACTGCGTCAGAAGACGTTACATTCACAACCTCAGGTTTGACCACTGACTTGGCCTCCGCTACATGAGCTTTCCTGTCAGCTACCTCAGAGCCACCTCCTGCGAATCCCCCATATATGGTGCTAACACCAAAGGAGATCATCCCTACCCTCTTCACTGGGGTGTTGTCATCCTTAGGTGGGAGATCCGGGTCATCTCCATCATCACCCTCTGAATCGTCATGCCTTCTAGCTGGGTCATCACCACGGTACCTGTCACTTCTTCTCTTCTTAGGGTCTTCTCTGCCACCCTTTGGGGCCTTGCCATCCACATACTTTCTCAGCTTCCCGGATTTCAGCATCTTCTCAATCTCATCCTTCAGAGCGAAGCATCTATCTGTGACATGGCCGTGATCCTGATGGAACTCACACCAGAGGTTTTTATTCCTCTTATGTGGTGGGGCCTTCAATTTCTCTGGCCACCTCAGAGCCCGATCAGCCTTGATCTCATTAAGGATGTGCTCACAGCTCACAGTCAGAGGAGTGTAATAAGCGAACTTGTCATCTGCTGACCTCTTCTTCCCCTCTTTCTTACCCTGGGACCTCCCAGTGCTACCACGGTTCTCCTCCTCATATTTGGCGGCCATTGCCTCTTTCACATTCATCACTTTCCCTGCGGTGGACAACAACTCTACCATAGACTTGGGGGGGTCTTCCGCCAGCTTCCACAATAGCTTCCCCTTCTGGAGGCCTCCTATCAGGGCGGTCATGGCTATGCTCTCCTCGTAATCCTCTACCTCTAACTTCTCCTTGTTAAATCTTGCTATATTGTCTCTTAGGCTTTCTCCCTTAGCCTGTTTGACATATAGGAGGTGGATAGTCTTCTTCTGAGGTCTTACCCCAAAGCAAAAGTTGTGGATGAACTGCTCTGCTAGGCCTTTGAAGTTCTCGATCGAGTTCTTCGGAAGAGAGGTGAACCAGCTGTGCGCTGCCCCTGTCAAGGTTCCTGAGAAGGCCCTGCACTTCATCTCATCGGGTATTGAGTAAATATCTGCCGCCGACTGATACATCTCGATATGGTGCACTGGGTTAGTGCTGCCATCATACTTAGGTGTCACTGTAGGAGGCTTGAACTTAGCTGGGGTTGGGAACCCCACTATCCTAGCTACAAACGGGGAGCCCTCCGAGTAGCCCCTCTATAATGGGCCCCCGCTCTTTATGAGGTCCCCTATCTTCTCCTCGAGACGTTGGATTGAGTCATTCCAGGGTCTTCTCTCTTCATCTAGGCCGAGGTTATCCCCTGCCACTTCCCTACGATGGACAGAGGGTTCCCCAGCCACAACACGCTGACTATTGACCTCTTCCTTCTCCCGGACTCTTCTTTCCAAGGGTCGACCTTGATCTAGCCGAGCCTGCCTATTCCCTCTTTGAGAGCCTACCACGCTCCTTGACCTCGATAGCCTCTTCCTCAGGTCATTGACTGGGCCTAGCCTCTTGTAGGCCGACCCTCTGCTCAACCTGTTAAAGGCTGACCCTCTCTGCTGGGACTCATCTCTTCCTCGGCCGACACATCCTTGACTCTGCCTATCAAAGGCCGACCCTCTTTGTTGGGCCTCGTCTCTTCTTCGGCCGACACATCCTTGGCTCTGCCTAAGGTGTCGTACGGTGTTATCTGACACCTCATACGGCTCCCAGCAGTCTTTCGGGGCCTCTTCAGCTTCTAGGTCATCATACCTGTCCTCTGGGCAAGGGTTTCCCTGCCTCCCCAGGCGCAAGCACCTAGGGTCAGCAACGTCCCTCCTCCGCTGGGGTGCAGGTTGGTCCTTTATGGGCGCCTGGGGTGGTCCCCTGGCATCGGGATGGGGCTGAACTGCCGCCGGAGTTATCATGTCCGGGGAGACTCCAGGTGGTCTCATCATCATGGTTTGGCTGAGCTGGGCAAATTGCTCCTTCATGGCTTGTTGTGTTACAGCTAAAGATTTCAAAGCTGCTGCCACCTCCGCCATTTCGGACTGGGGAGGAGCCTGACTGGAGCTACCCCCTCCACCTCCGGGCGGCGAAAGAGGTGGTGGTAATTCTGGTGCCATGTGTTAATAATAAAGAGCTTGAACAGTAAGTGAGCTTAATACCTTAAAGGACCTCTTTCAATGGTGAAACAGCTCCACACAAGGGGTGGTTCCTGGTTCACCACTAGAGTCTCCGGTGAGGTAAAGCAGAAAAAGAGGAAGAGATAGCCTCTCGATTCCCACAGACGGCGCCAAAATGATGATGCTAAGAATTAGCACCACCAGGTGAGGTGTTTGCAAGCTCAATATATTAGTAACAATGGTGGCACAGCTATATATAGAGATAAGAGAAGGAGGTGAGGATATGAGGAATCAACACCGGAATATGAGTGGTTCAGCCAATCTGGCCTACGTCCACTGTGAGTGTGTGAGTAATATCACTGAACAAAGGCACTAATGGCCATGGGTACAATTCACTCAAGCTATCTCTCTCTCTCTACTGTATCTTTAGACAGAGTTTTAGCTAGGGTTTTAATAGCAGGATCCCTTTGCAAGGTAGGGGATGATCCCTATATATAGTGCCTAGGGGGCGCACTGTACCCCCCATGCATGCAATGAGCATGTGTGTGGTATCCTCACCAATGTGGGAATGCCATCTGTCACTGTCACATGTAAGCAATGATGATGAAATATTCTCCCCCATGTGGAGAATAATCTTGTTACAACTGATTTGTGCCCAGGTGTCCTTATCCAAATGTCAACAGATGCTCGGCAGTCATGTTGGTGAATGATCTCGGCCTGGGAGAGGCCGAGCTGTAAAGGCTTGGTCCGTTCAATCCGAGTAATGTCATAAGGAGTCTCGGCCTGATCTTAGCCGAGACATTATGCTAGGTCGGCCCTAGCCGAGGTTGGGCATATACATTCTGATGATTATTAATGCTTCTCGTCACCTCGGCCAAGGCCGAGGCAGGATTAGTTCCATGTTGAAGATTAGGGCTCCTTGTCACCTCGGCCTACTATTAGCCGAGGTTGCTGTTCCCAGATGTAGGGTCCATGAAAGTGAATATGGTAGTGTCGGCTTGGGCCGAGGTAGGTCTGGCCGAGGGACGATATCGTGGACCCTGCCCCTCATAGGGTCGATTAATGTCTCGGCCATCAGCTTGGCCGAGGTAGGTATCTCTGGGCCGAGGTTATACTTGGGCATATCAATGTTAATTTGCAAAAATCAACTCTTAGACTTAAAAACAAGTCGTTAAAGGGTGAACACCTAAACCATCCCCCAAACGGACCCGTAAGAGGCACGAACACTTCGTATAAGACCAATGTAACTTCTAGGAGCTGGACATGTAGTGATGGGTCTCCCAGTTTGAGAATATGACTATAATTTGAAAATATCAAGATTCAAAATATCAAGATTAGGCTTAAAAACAAGTCGTTGAAGGGTGAAAACCCAAACAAGCCCCCAAACGGACCCGTAAGAGGAACGAACACCTCACACGAGACCAATGTAACTTCTAGGAACTGACCGTGTTGTTACGGGACTCCCGATTTAAGAATATGATGAGAATTTGTAAAAATCAACACTTAACCTTAGAAACAAGCCATTAAAGGGTGAAAAACCAAACCAGCCACCAAACGTCCCCATAAGAGACATGAACACCTCATACAAGACCAATGTAACTTATAGGAAGTGACCGCGTAGTCACAGGTCTCCCGGTTTGAAAATATGATGATAATTTGAAAAAATTAACACTTAGACTTAAAAACAAGCCGTTAAAGTGTGAAAACCTAAGCCATCCCCCAAACGTCCCCATTAGAGGTACGAACACCTCACACGGCACAAATGTATCTTGTAGGAGCTCATCGCATAGTCACGGGTCTCCCAGTTTGAGAATATGACGATAATTTGCAAAAATCCACACTTAGACTTAAAAACAAGCCGTTAAAGGGTGAAACCTAAACCAACCCCCAAACGTCCCCGTAAGAGGCACGGACACCTTGCAAAGGACCAATGTAACTAGTAGGAATGGACCGCATAGTCAGGGGTTTCCCAGTTTGAGAATATGATGATAATTTGTGAAAATCAACACTTTGACTTAAAAATAAGCCATTAAAGGGTGAAAAACTAAACCATACCCAAAACGGACCCGTAAGAGGCACGAGCACCTCGCACGGTACCAATATAACTTGTAGGAATAGACCGCGTAATCATGGGTCTTTCAGTTTGAGAATATGACGATAATTTGAAAATATCTAGCTTTATCTTGAAAATAAGTCGTTAAAGGGTGACAACCTAAACCATCCCCCAAACGGACTCGTAAGAGGCACGAACACCTCGCACGGGACCAATGTAACTTGTAGGAACTGATCGCATAGTCACGGGACTCCCGATTTAAGAATATGGCGATAATTTATAAAAAAACAACATTTAGACTTAAAAACAAGTCGTTAAAGGGTGAGAATCCAAACCAGCCCCCAAACGTCCCTGTAAGAGGCACGAACACCTGGCACAGGACCAATGTAACTTGTAGGAACTAACCGCGTAGTCAAGGGTTTCCCGGTTTGATAATATGATGATAATTTGCAAAAATCAACACTTAGACTTAAAAACAAGCCGTTAAAGGGGGAAAACCTAAACCATCCCCCAAACGGACTAGTAAGAGTCACGAACACCTCGTACGGGACCAATGTAACTTATAGGAACTGGATGCATAGTCACGGGTCTCTCGGTTTGAGAATATGATGATAATTTGAAAATATCTAGATTTAAAATATCAATATTTGGCTTAAAAATAAGCCGCTAATGGGTTAAAACCTAAACTAGCCCCCAAACGGACCCGTAAGAGGCACGAACACCTCTCACGGGACCAATGTAACTTCTAGGAACTGACCGCGTAGTCACGGGACTCCCGATTTATGAATACGATGATAATTTTTAAAATCAACACTTAGACTTAACAAAAAGCCGTTAAAGGGGAAAACCCAAACCAGCCTCCAAACGACCCCGTAAGAGACACAGACACCTCGCACATGACTAATGTAACTAGTAGGAACTGACCGCATAGTCATGGTTCTCCAGGTTTAAGAATATGATGATAATTTACAAAAGTCAACACTTAGACTTAAAAACCAGTCGTTAAAGGGTGAAAATCGAAACCAGCCCCCAGACATCCCCGTAAGAGGCACAAACACCTCGCACAGGACCACTGTAACTTGTAGCAACTGACCGCCTAGTCACGGTTCTCTCGGTTTGAGAATATGATGATAATTTAAAACTATCTAGATTATGCTTAAAAATAAGCTGTTAAAGGGTGAAAACCTAAACCATCCCCTAAACGGAGCCGTAAGAGGCATGAACACCTCGTACGGGAGCAATGTAACTTGTAGGAACTGGACATTTTGTCACGGGTCTCCCGATTTGAGAATGTTACGATAATTTGAAATTATATAGATTAAAAATATCAAGATTAGGCTTAAAAATAAGACGTTAAAGGGTGAAAACCCAAACAAGCCCTCAAACGGACCCGTAAGAGGCACGAACACCTCGTACGGGGCCAATGTAACTTCTAGGAAGTAACCGCGTTGTCACAGGACTCCAGATTTAAGAATATGATGATAGTTTATAAAATCAACACTTAGACATAAAACAAGTCGTTAAAGGGTGAAACCCATACCAGCCCCCTAACGTCCCCGTTAGAGACACGGACACCTCGCACAGGACGAATGTAACTTGTGGGACCTGACCGCATAGTCACGAGTCTCCCGATTTAAAAATATGACAATAATTTGCAAAAATCAATACTTAGACTTAAAAACAAGTTATTAAAGGGTGAATACCTAAGCCATCACCCAAACGTCCCTGAAAGAGGCACGAACACCTCGTAAGGGACCAATGTATCTTATAGGAACTCAACGCGTAGTCACAGGTCTCTCGGTTTGAGAATATGACGATAATTTGAAAAAATCAACACTTAGACTTAAAAACAAGCCGTTAAAGGGTGTAAACCTAAACTAGCCCCCAAACGTCCCTGTAAGAGCCACAAACACCACGCACAGGACCAATGTAACTAGTAGGAACTGATCGCGTAGTTACGGGTCTCCTGGTTTGAGAATATGACGATAATTTACAAAAATCAACACTTAGACTTAAAAACAAACCGTTAAAGGGTGAAAAGTTAAACGATCCCCAAAATGAACCCGTAAGAGGCACGAACACCTCGCATGGGACCAATGTAACTTGTAGAAACTGACCGCATAGTCATGGGTCTCCCGATGTGAGAATATAATGATAATTTAAAAATATCTAGATCAGGCTTAAAAATAAGCCGTTAAAGGGTGACAACCCAAAGCAGCCCCCAAACGGACCCGTAAGAGGTACGAACACCTCGCACGGGACCAATGTAACTTATAGGAACTGATCGCGTAGTCATGGAATTCCCGAATTAAGAATATGACAATAATTTGTAAAAATCAACACTTAGACTTAAAACTAAGCAGTTAAACGGTGAAAACCCAAACGTCCCCGTAAGCGACACGGACACCTCGCACAGGACAAATTTAACTTATAGGAGCTGACCGCATGGTCACGGGTCTGCCGGTTTGAGAATATGACAATAATTTGTAAAAATCTACATGTAGACTTAAAAACAAGCCATTAAAGGGTGAAAATCCAAACCAGCCCCCACATGTCCCCGTAAGAGGCACAAACACCTCGCACATGATCAATGTAACTCGTAGGAACTGACCGCGTAGTCACGGTTCTCCCGATTTTAGAATATGATGAGAATTTAAAACTACCAAGATTAGGCTTAAAAATAAATCGTTAACGGGTGAAAACACAAACCAGCCCCCAAATGTCCCCGTAAGAGACACGGACACCTCGCACAGGACAAATGTCACTTGTAAGAACTGACCGCGTAGTCACGGGTCTCTCGGTTTGAAAATATGACGATAATTTGAAAAAATTAACACTTTGACTTAAAAACAAGCCGTTAAAGGGTGAAAACCTAAGACATCCCCCAAACGTCCCCGTAAGAGGCACGGACACCTCACACAGGACCAATAAAACTTGTAGGAACTCACTGCGTAGTCACGGGTCTCTCGGTTTGAGAATATGGAGATAATTTGCAAAAATCAATGCTTAGACTTAAAAACAAGCCGTTAAAGGGTGACAATCTAAACCAACCACCATACGTCCCTGTAAGAGGTACGGACACCTCGCACATGACCAATGCAACTAGTAGGAACTGACCGCGTAGTCACGAGTCTCCCAGTTTAAGAATATGACGATAATTTGCAAAAATCAACACTTAGACTTAAAAACAAGCCGTTAAAGGGTGAAAACCTGAACCATCCCCAAAACGTATGCGTAAGAGGCACGAACACCTCGTACGGGACCAATGTAACTTGTAGGTACTATCCGCATAGTCACGGGTCTCCCGATTTGAGAATATGACGATAATTTGAAAATATCTAGATTATGCTTAAAAATAAGCCGTTAAAGGGTGACAACCCAAACTAGCCCCGAAACGGACCCGTAAGAGGCACGAACACCTCGCACGGGACCAATGTAACTTGTAGGAACTGATCACGTAGTCACGGGACTCCAGATTTAAGAATATCGCAATAATTTGTAAAAATTAACACTTAGACTTAAAAATAAGCCGTTAAAGGGTGAAAACCCAAACTAGCCCCCAAACGTCCTCGTAAAAGACACGAACACCTTGAACAGGACCAATATAAGTTATAGGAACTGACCGCGTAGTCATGGGTCTCCCAATTTGAAAATATGAAGATAATTTGCAAAAATCAACACTTAGACTTAAAAACAAGCCGTTAAAGGGTGAAAACCTAAGCCATCCCCCAAACGTCCCCCTTAGAGGCACGAACACCTCACACGGGACCAATGTAACTTGAAGAAACTCACCGTGTAGTCACGGGTCTCCGAATTTGAGAATATGAAGATAATTTGCAAACATCAATGCTTAGACTTAAAAATAAGTCATTAAAGGGGGAAAACCTAAACAATCCCCCAAACGGACCCATAAGAGGCACGAACCCCTCGCACGGGACCAATATAAGTTATAAGAACAGTCCGCGTAGTCACGATTCTCTCGGTTTGTGAATATGACAATAATTTCAAAATATCTAGATTAAAAGTATCAAGATTTGTCTTAAAAATAAGCCGTTAAATGGTGAAAACCCAAACCAGCCCCCAAACGTACCCTTAAGAGGCACAAACACCTCGCACAGGACCAACGTAACTTCTTAGAACTGGCCGCGTAGTCACGGGACTCCCAATTTAAGAATATGATGATAATTTGCAAAAATCAACACTTAGACTTAAAAACAAGCCGTTAAAGGGTGAAAACCTAAGCCATCCCCAAAACGGACGCTTAAGAGGCACGAACACCTCGTACGGGACAAATGTAACTTGTAGGTACTATCCGCATAGTCACGGGTCTTCCGGTTTGAGAATATGATGATAATTTGAAAATATTAAGATTAGGCTTAAAAATAAGCCGTTAAAGGGTGATAACCCAAACCAGCCCCCAAACGGACCCGTAAGAGGCATGAACACCTCCCACGGGACCAATGTAACTTGTAGGAACTGATCACGTAGTCACCGGACTCCAGATTTAAGAATATCGCAATAATTTGTAAAAATCAACACTTAGACTTAAAAATAAGCCGTTAAAGGTTGAAAACCAAAATTAGCCCCCAAACGTCCCCGTAAAAGACATGAACACCTTGCACAGGACCAATATAACTTATAGGAACTGACCGCGTAGTCATGGGTCTCCCGATTTGAAAATATGATGATAATTTGCAAAAATCAACACTTAGACTTAAAAACAAGCCGTTAAAGGGTGAAAACCTAAGCCATCTCCCAAATGTCCCCATAAGAGGCACTAACACCTCACACGAACCAATGAAACTAGAAGAAACTCACCGTGTAGTCACGGGTCTCCGAATTTGAGAATATGACGACAATTTGCAAAAATCAATGCTTAGACTTAAAAATAAGCTGTTTAAGGTGGAAAACCTAAACCGTCCCCCAAACGGACCCGTAAGAGGCACGAACACCTCGCACGGGACCAATGTAAGTTATAAGAACTGGCCGCGTAGTCACGGTTCTCTTGGTTTGTGAATATGACAATAATTTCAAAATATCTAAATAAAAAGTATCAAGATTTGGCTTAAAAATAAGCCGTTAAATGGTGAAAACCCAAACCATCCCCCAAACGTACCCGTAAGAGGCACAAACACCTCGCACGAGACCAATGTAACTTCTTAGAACTGGCCGCGTAGTCATGGGACTCCCAATTTAAGAATATGACAATAATTTGTAAAAATCAACACTTAGACTTAAAAACAAGTCGTTCAAGGGTGAAAACCCAAACCAGCCCCCAAACGTCCACGTAAAAGACACGAACACCTCGCGCAGGACCAATGTAATTTGTAGGAACTGACCGCGTAGTCAGGGGTCTCCCGGTTTGAAAATATGATGATAATTTGCAATAATCAACACTTCGACTTAAAAACAAGCAGTTAAAGGGTGAAAACCTAAGCCATCCCCCAAACGTCCTTGTAAGAGGCACAACCACCTCACACGGGACCAATGTAACTTATAGGAACTCACCGTGTAGTCACGGGTCTCTCGGTTTGAGAATATGACGATAATTTGTAAAAATCAACGCTTAGACTTAAAAGCAAGCCGTTAAAGGGTGAAAACCTAAACCAGCCCCAAACGTCCCCATAATAGGCATGGACACCTCGTACAGGTCGAACGTAACTTGTAGAAACTGACCGCATAGTCACGGGTCTCCCGGTTTGAGAATATGATGATAATTTGAGAATAAGTCGTTAAAGGCTAAAATCCTAAACTATCTCCCAAACGGACCCGTAAGAGGCACGAACACCTCGCACGGGACAAATGTAACTTGTAGGAACTGACCGCGTAGTCATGGGTCTCTCGGTTTTAGAATATGATGATAATTTTAAAATATCTAGATTAGGCTTAAAACTAAACCGTTAAAGGGTGACAACCCAAACCAGCCCCCAAACGGACACGTAAGACACAAGAACACCTCGTACGTGACCAATGTAACTTGTTGGAACTGACCCCTTAGTCACGGGATTCCCGATTTAAGAATATGATGATAATTTGTAAAAATCAACACTTAGGCTTAAAAACAAGCCGTTAAAAGGTGAAAATCAAAACCATCCCCCAAACGTCCCCGTAAGAGACACGAACACCTCTTACAGGACCAATGTTACTTGTAAGAACTGACCGCGTAGTCACGGGTCTCTCGGTTTAAGAATATGACGATAATTTGGAAAAATCAACACTTTGACTTAAAAACAAGCCGTTAAAGGGGGAAAACCTAAACCATCCCCCAAACGGACTCGTAAGAGGCATGAACACCTCTCAGGGGACCAATGTCACTTGTAAGAACTGGCTGCGTAGTCACGGGTCTCTCGGTTTGAGAATATGATGATAATTTGCAAAAATCAATGCTTAGACTTAAAAATAAGTCGTTAAAGGGTGAAAACCCAAACCAGCTCCCAAACGTCCTCTTAAGAGGCACGGACACCTCAGACAGGACCAATGTAACTCGTAGGAACTGATAGCGTAGCCACAATTCTCTAGGTTTGAAAATATAATGATATTTAAAACTATCTAGATTAGGCTTAAAAATAAGTCATTAAAGGGTGAAAACCCAAACCGGCCCTCAGACGTCCCCGTAAGAGGCACGGACACTTCACACAGGACCAATGTAACTTGTAGGAACTGACCGCATAATCACGGGTCTCCTGGTTTGATAATATGATGTTAATTTGCAAAAATCAACACTTAGACTTAGATACAAGCGGTTAAAGGGGGGAAACCTAAACCATCCCCCTAACGGACCCGTAAGAGGCACGAATACCTCGCAAGGGACCAATGTAACTTCTAAGAACTGGCCGCGTAGACACGGGTCTCTTGGTTTGAGAATATGACCATAATTTGAAAATATGTAGATTAAAAATATCAAGATTAGGCTTAAAAATAAGCCGTTAAAGGGAGAAAACCCAAACCAGCCCCCAAACGAACCCGTAAGAGGCACGAAAATCTCGCACGGAACCAATATATCTTTTAGGAACTGACCGCATAGTCATGGGAATCCCGATTTAAGAATAGGATGATAATTTATAAAAATCAACACTTAGACTTAAAAATAAGACTTTAAAGGGTGAAAACCCAAACCAACCCCAAACGTCCCCGTAAGAGACACATACACCTCACACAGGACCAATGTAACTTGTAGGAACTAACCGCGTAGTCAAGGGTCTCCCGGTTTGAAAATATGACGATAATTTACAAAAATCAACACTTAGACTTAAAAATAAGCCGTTAAAGGGTGAAAACCTAAACCATCCCCCAAACGTCCCCGTAAGAGGCACGGACACCTCACACGGGACCAATGTAACCTGTAGGAACTCACCATGTACTCACGAGTCTCCTAATTTGAGAATATGACGATAATGTGCAAAAATCAACATTTGGACTTAAAAATAAGTCGTTAAAGGGTGAAACCAAAACCAGCCCCCAAACATCCCCGTAAGAGGCATGGACACCTCGCACAGGTCCAATGTAACTTGTAGGAACTGACCGGGTAGTCACGGGTCTCCCGATTTGAGAATATGATGGTAATTTGCAAAATGAAACACTTAGACTTAAAAACAAGCCGTTAAAAGGTGAAAACCTAAACCATCGCCCAAATGGACCTGTAAGAGGCACGGACACCTCGTACGGGACCAATGTAACTTATAGGAACTAACCGCTTAGTCACGGGTCTCTCGGTTTGAGAATATGACGATAATTTGAAAATATATAGGTTAGGCATAAAAATAAGCCGTAAAAAGGGGACAACCCAAACCAGCCCCCTAACGGACCCGTAAGAGGCACGAACACCTCACACGGGACCAATGTAATTTGGTGAAACTGGCAGTGTAGTCACGGGGATCCCGAATTAAGAATATGATGATAATTTGTAAAAATCAACACTTAGACTTAAAAACGAGCCGTTAAAAGGTTAAAATCCAAACCTGCACCCAACCATCCCCGTTAGAGACACGGACACCTCGCAGACGACGAATGTAACTTGTAGGAACTGGTCGCGTAGTCACGAGTCTCCCGATTTGAGAATACGATGAATAATTTACAAAAATCAACACTTAGACATAAAAACAAGCCGTTAACGGGTGAAAACCCAAACCAGCCCCCAAACGTCCCCGCAAGAGGCACGGGCACCTGGCACAGGACCAATGTAACTTGTAGGAACTAACTGCGTAGTCACGGTTCTCCCAGTTTGAGAATATGACGATAATTTGAAAATATCTAGATTATGCTTAAAAATAAGCCATTAAAGGGTGAAAACTCAAACTAGCCCCCAAACGTCCCAGTAAGAGGCACAAACACCTCGTACGGGACCAATGTAACTTATAGGAACTCACCGCATAGTCACGGGTCTCCCGGTATGAGAAAATTATGATAATTTGAAAAATCAACGCTTAGACTTAAAAATAAGCCGTTAGAGGGTGAAAACCTAAACCAACCCCCAAACGTCCCCGTAAGAGGCACAACCACCTCACACGGGACCAATGTTACTTGTAGGAACTCATCGCGTAGTCACGGGTCTCCCGGTTTGAGAATATGATGTTAATTTATAAAAATCAACGCCTAGACTTAAAAATAAGCCAATAAAGGGTGAAAACATAAACCAGCCCCCAAACATCCCCGTAACAGGCACAAACACCTCGCACAGGTCCAACGTAACTTGTAGGAACTGACCGCATAGTCACGGGTCTCCCGGTTTGAGAATATGATGATAATTTGTAAAAATCAACACTTAGACTTAAAAATAAGTCGTTAAAGACTGAAATCATAAACCATCCCCCAAACGGACCCGTAAGAGGCACGAACACCTCGCACGGGACCAATGTAACTTGTTAACTGACCGCGTAGTCACGGGTCTCCCTGTTTGAGAATATGATGATAATTTTAAAATATCTTTATCAGGCTAAAAAATAAGTCGTTAAAGGGTGACAACCCCAACGAGCCCCCAAACGGACCCGTAAGACACAAGAACACCTCGCAAGGGACCAATGTAACTTTTTGGAACTGACCCCATAGTCACGGGACTCCCGATTTAAGAATATGACGATAATTTGTAAAAATCAACACTTAGGCATAAAAACAAGCCGTTAAAAGGTGAAAATCCAAACCATCCCCCAAACGTTCTCGTAAGAGACACGGACACCTCGTACAGGACCAATGTAACTTGTAAGAACTGACTGCATTGTCATGGGTCTCTCGGTTTGAGAATATGACGATAATTTGGAAAAATCAGCACTTAGACTTAAAAACAAGCCATTAAAGGGTGAAAACCCAAACCAGCCCCAAAACATCCCCGTAAGAGGCACGGATACCTCGCACAGGACCAATGTAACTTGTAGGAACTGATCGTGTAGTCACGGTACTCCCAATTTTAGAATATAACGATAATTTGAAAATATCTAGATTATGCGTAAAAATAAGCCGTTAAAGGGTGAAAACCCAAACTAGTACCCAAACGTTCCCGTAAGAGGTACGAACACCTCACACGAGACCAATGTAACTTGTAGGAACTCACCGCATAGTCACGAGTCTCTCGGTTTGAGATATGATGATAATTTGTAAAAATCAATGCTTAGACTTAAAAACAAGCCGTTAAAGGGTGAAAACACAAACCAGCTCCGAAACGTCCCCGTAAGAGGCATGAACACCTCGCACAGGACCAATGTAACTTGTAGGAACTGAGCGCGTAATCACGGGTCTCTTGGTTTGATAATATGATGATAATTTAAACCTATTTGTATTAGGTTTAAAAACAAGCCGTTAAAGGGTGAAAACCCAAACCAGCCCCCAAACGTCCCCGTAAGAGGCACGAACACCTCGCACAGGACCAATGTAACTTTTAGGAACTGGCCGCATAGTCACGGGTCTCCTGGTTTGAGAATATGACGATATCTAGATTAAAAATATCAATATTAGGCTTAAAAATAAACCGTTAAAGGGTAAAAATCCAAACCAGCCCCCAAACGGACCCATAAGAGGCAAGAAAACTTAGCATGGGACCAATGTATCTTCTAGGAACTGACTGCGTAGTCATGGGAATCCCGATTTAAGAATATGATGATAATTTATAAAAATTAACACTTAGACTTAAAAATAGGACTTCAAAGGGTGAAAACCCAAACCAGCCCCAAAAGTCCCCGTAAGAGACACATACACCTCATACAGGACTAATGTAACTTGTAGGAACTGACCGCGTAGTCACGAGTCTCCCGGTTTGAAAATATGATGATAATTTGCAAAAATCAACGCTTAGATTTAAAAATAAGTCGTTAAAGGGTGAACACTTAAGCCATCCCCCAAACATCCCAGTAAGAGGAACGAACACCTCACACGGGACCAATGTTACTTGTTAGAACTCACCGTGTAGTCTCGGGTCTCCTGATTTGAGAATATGATGATAATTTTCAAAAATCAGCGCTTAGACTTAAAAATAAGTCGTTAAGGGGTGAAAACCTAAACCAGCCCCCAAACGTCCCCGCAAGAGGCACGAACTCCTCGCACAGGTCCAATGTAACTTGTAGGAATTGACCGCGTAGTCACAGGTCTCTCGGTTTCAGAATGTGATGATAATTTGCAAAAATCAACACTTAGACTTAAAAATAAGCCATTAAAAGGTGAAAACTAAACCATCCCCCAAACGGACCCGTAAGAGGCACGAACACCTCGCACAGGACCAATGTAACTTGTATGAATTGACCGTGTAGTCACGGGTCTATCGGTTTGAGAATATGACAGTAATTTGAAAATATCTAGATTAGGCTTAAAAATAAGCCGTTAAAGGGTGACAACCCAAATTAACCCCCTAATGGACCCGTAAGAGGCACAAACACCTCACACGGGACCAATGTAACTTGTTGCAACTGGCCGCGTAGTCACGGGACTCCCGATTTAAGAATATGACGATAATTTGTAAAAATCAACACTTAGACTTAAAAACAAGCTGTTAAATGGTTAAAACCCAAACCAGCCCCCAAACATCCCCGTCAGAGACACGAACACCTCGCACAGGACCAATGTAACTTGTAGGAACTGATCGCGTAGTCACGAGTCTCTCGGTTTGAGAATATGACGATAATTTGTAAAAATAAACCCTTAGACATAAAAACAAGCTGTTAATGGGTGAAAACCCAAACCAGCCCCCAAATGTCCCCGTAAGAGGCACGAACACCTCGCACCGGACCAATGTAACTTGTAGGTACTGATCGCGTAGTCACGGTTCTCCCGGTTTGAGAATATGATGATAATTTGAAAATATCTAAATTATGCTTAAAAATAAGCCGTTAAAGGGTGATAACCCAAACTAGCCCCCTAACGGAACCGTAAGAGGCACGAACACCTCACACGGGACCAATGTAACTTATTGGAATTGGTCGCGTAGTCACGGGACTCCCGATTTAAGAATATGACGATAATTAGTAAAAATCAACACTTAAACTTAAAAATAAGCCTTTAAAAGGTCAAAACCCAAACCAGTCCCCAAACATCCCCGTTAGAGACACGGACACCTCGCACCGGACCAATGTAACTTGTAGGAACTGACTGCGTAGTCACGAGCCTCCCGATTTGAGAATATGATTAATAATATGCAAAAATCAACGCTTAGGCATAAAAACACGCCGTTAACTGGTGAAAACCCAAACCAACCCCCAAACGTCCTCGCAAGAGGCACAGACACCTCACACATGACCAATGTAACTTATAGGAACTGACCGCATAGTTACGGTTCTCTCAGTTTGAGAATATGATGATAACTTGAAAATATTTAGATTATGCTTTAAAATAAGCTGTTAAAGGGCGAAAACCCAAACTAGCCCCCAAATGTCCCCGTAAGAGGCACGAACACCTCGCACGGGACTAATGTAACTTATAAGAACTCATCGCGTAGTCACGGGTCTCCCGGTTTGAGAATATGATGATAATTTGCAAAAATCAACGCTTAGACTTAAAAACAAGCCGTTAAAGGGTGAAAACCTAAACCGGCCCCGTAAGACGCACGAACACCTTGCACAGGACCAATGTAACTTGTAGGAACTCACCGCGTAGTCACGAGTCTCTCAGTTTGAGAATATGATGATAGTTTGTAAAAATCAACACTTAGACATAAAAACAAGCCGTTAAAAGTTGAAAATCCAAACCATCCCCCAAACGTCCCCGTAAGAGACACGGACACCTCTTACAGGAACAATGTAACTTGTAAGAACTGACCGCGTAGTCACGGGTCTCCCGATTTGAGAATATGACGATAATTTATAAAAATTAACACTTAGACTTAAAAATAAGCCGTTAAAGGGGGAAGACCCAAACCAGCCTCCAAACGTCCCCGTAAGAGACACGGACACCTCGCGCACGACCAATATAACTTGTAGAAACTCACCGCATAGTCACGGTTCTACCGGTTTGATAATATGACGATAATTTGTAAAAATCAACACATAGACTTAAAAATAAGCCGTTAAAGGCTGAGAATCAAAACCAGTCCCCAAACATCGCCGTAAAAGGCACAAACACCTCGCACGGGACCAATGTAACTTCTAGGAACTCACTGCGTTGTCACGGGTCTCTCGGTTTGAGAATATGATGATAATTTGCAAACATCAATGCTTAGACTTAAAAACAAGTTGTTAAGGGGTGAAAACCCAAACCAGCTCCCAAACGTCCCCGTAAGAGGCACGGACACCTCGCACAGGACCAATGTAACTTGTAGGAACTGATTGTGTAGCCACGGTTCTCCCGGTTTGAGAATATGACGATAATTTAAAACTATCTAGATTAGGCTTAAAAACAAGTCGTTAAAGGGTGAAAATAAAAACCAGCCCCCAAACATCCCCGTAAGAGGCTCAGACTCCTCGCACTGGACCAATGTAACTTGTAGGAACTGACCGCGTAGTCACGGGTCTTTTAGTTTGAGAATATGACAATAATTTGCAAAAGGCAACACTTAGACTTAGAAATAATCCGTTAAAGGGGGAAAATCCAAACCATCCCCCTAACGGACCGATAAAAGGCACGAACACCTCGTACGGGACCAATGTAACTTCTAGGAACTGGCCACATAGTCACGGTTCTCCCTGTTTGAGAATATGATGATAATTTGAAAATATCTAGATTATGCTTAAAAATAAGCCGTTAAAGGGTGAAAACCCAAACTAAACCCCAAACGTCCCCGTAAGAGGCACGAATACCTCGCACGGGACCAATGTAACTTATAGGAACTCTCCGCGCAATCGCGGGTTTCTCGGTTTGAGAATATGATTATAATTTGCAATAATCAATGCTTAGACATAAAAACAAGCTGTTAAAGGGTGAAAACCTAAACCAGCCCCCAAACATCCCCGTAAGAGGCACGAACACCTCGCACAGGACCAATGAAACTTGTAAGAACTGACCACGTAGTCACGAGTCTCCCGGTTTATGAATATGATGCTAATTTGCAAAAATCAACACTTAGACATAAAAACAACCCGTTAAAAGGTGAAAATCCAAACCATCCCCCAAACGTCCCCGTAAGAGACACGGACACCTCTTACAGGACCAATGTAACTTGTAAGAACAGACCGCGTAGTCACGGGTCTCCCGGTTTGAAAATATGACGAATATTTGGAAAAATCAATGCGTAGACTTAAAAACAATTTGTTAAAGGGTGAAAACCTAAATCAGCCCCCAAACGTCCCCGTAAGAGGCACGAACACCTCGCACAGGTCCAATGTAACTTGTAGGAACTGACCGGGTAGTCACGGGTCTCCCGATTTGAGAATATGATGATAATTTGTAAAAATCTACACTTAGACTTAAAAATAAGCCGTTAAAGGGTGAAAACCTAAACCATCCCCCAAACGGACCCGTAAGAGGCACGAACACCTCGCACGGGACCAACGTAACTTGTAGGAACTGATCGCGTAGTCACGGGTCTCACGGGTTGAGAATATGATGGTAATTTGAAAATATCTAGATTCGGCTTAAAAATAAGCCGTTAAAGGGTGACAACCCAAACTAACCCCCTAACGGACCCGTAAGAGGCACGAACACCTCACACGGCACCAATGTAACTTGTTGCAACCGGCCGCGTAGTCACGAGACTCCCGATTTAAGAATATGATGATAATTTGTAAAAATCAACACTTAGACTTAAAAACAAGCTGTTAAATGATTAAAACCCAAACCAGTCCCCAAACATCCCCGTTAGAGACACAAACACCTCGCACATGACCAATGTAACTTGTAGGAACTGACTGCGTAGTCACGAGTCTCTTGGTTTGAGAATATGATTATAATTTGTAAAAATCAACCCTTAGACATAAAAACAAGCTGTTAATGAGTGAAAACCCAAACCATCCCCCAAATGTCCCCGTTAGAGGCACGAACACCTCGCACCGGACCAATGTAACTTGTAGGAACTGGCCGCATAGTCACGGTTCTCCCAGTTTGAGAATGTGATGATAATTTGAAAATATCTAGATTATGCTTAAAAATAAGCCGTTAAAGGGTGAAAACCCAAACTAAACCCCAAACGTCCCCGTAAGAGGCACGAACACCTCGCACGGGACCAATGTAACTTGTAGGCACTCACCGCGTAGGCACGAGTCTCTCGGTATGAGAATATGATGATAATTTACGAAAATATACACTTAGACTTAAAAACAAGCCGTTAAAGGGTGAAAACCAAAACCAGTTCCCAAACGTCCCCGTAAGAGGCACGGACACCTCGCACATGACCAATGTAACTTGTAGGAACTGACTGCGTAGCCACGGTTCTCCAGGTTTGAGAATATGACGATAATTTAAAACTATCTAGATTAGGCTTAAAAACAAGCCTTTAAAGGGTGAAAACCCAAACCAGCTCCTAAACGTCCCCGTAAGAGGCACGAACACCTCGCACATGACCAATGTAACTTGTAGGAACTTACCGCATAGTCACAGTTCTCCTGGTTTGAGAATATGACGATAATTTGTAAAAATCAACACTTAGACTTAGAAACAAGCCGTTAAAGGAGAAAACCTAAACCATCCCCCTAACGAACCCGTAAGAGGCACGAACACCTCGTACGGGACCAATGTAACTTGTAGGAACTGGCCGCGTAGTCATGGGTCTCCTGGTTTGAGAATATGACGATAATTTGAAAATATCTAGATTAAAAATATCAAGATTAGGTTTAAAAACAAGCCGTTAAAAGGTGAAAACCCAAACCAACCCCCAAACGGACCCGTAAGAGGCACGCACAGCTCGCACGACCAGTTTTGCTGCTGCGAACCCATGTCCATTAAATGATGTAGATCCATGTCAGCAACACTGACCAATCATTAATCTAAGATACATAAAAATTATTTTTTAACTAAAAAAAATCTTACCACAAAATAGTTATTAAAAAAATAATTTCTAAAAATATAATTTAAAAAAAAATTGTAACTCTGATTAATTGTTGAACATACAACACTCATTAATAAATATAACTGCCATTTTTTTAAATAACGAAAATATTTTTTTAAATAACTTATATCCAACTGTTTTTTTAAGATATGTCCATTTTAAAAAAAAATTGTTTTACATTTTGTTTTTTTAAAAAATGTCCAATTTTATTAAATATAAAAACATCTAGTTTTTTTTAACTTTATAATAAAATCATTTTTGTAATTATTTAATTAAAAGAATTATTAAGAATGTTTGAGATTGGTTTGATATTAGGGTGAGGATAGTTTTGTCTTTTAACAAAAAAATGGAGTGCCATTAGAATTGGTGGAGTATCATTAGCCATGCCCTAAATTTGAGAGGATATAAATAAAATCCTAAGATATTTACTTCTAATGCTACATTATTAAATATCTAGGCCTCATCTGTTTGGGAAAAAATTAAGTTAATATTTCAGCTAATAATGTGTGCGGGTCACCAAAATCCATTTTTAAAGTCAGCCAGCAAATTTCGATTAAAAATAACGAGGTCATGAAAGAATAATTATTGCCTAGTTTTTCGTTTTAGAATTGTTGATAATAATATCAAGAAAACGAACCGTTATTATGGAACACAAAAAGCATATTTTATTCATGTTGAAAATAAATCAAGAGTTCCTCGTTAAATGTTATGAGAGAGAATAATGTGAAAGTCTTAGAGACGAGAACATAAGAGAATAAATACGTGTACCACATAATTGAACCGCCTAAAGACTGCATGTGTATGTGGCCAAGGGGTGTGTTTTCTTTTTCCATTATATTGTGAAGTTATGAGATGTTAGCATCGTCGGCCCTAAGGGAAGGCGAGAGAGGCGGCCACCTCGGGCCTCCGAATTTTGGTCAATTATAGAGACCCTGAATTTTTTTTAAACAAATTTTTTTCTATTCATTTTTATTTTAAATTCGTGTAACTACTTAAACAATAATACTAGTAGCCCAATTGGTCACATACATTTTAAAAAAGCATGAAGACCTTTGTTGAATCCCAGAAGTTTCATTATATGATTTTATTTTGAAGTAACAGTTGTCTAATTGTGTGGAAAGCAAGACAACTAACTAGAAAATTACTTCTAATGCTACATTTTAAAGTCCTAAAATATTTAAAATTTTTGTTTCAAATTTCATTATGATTATTATTTTTTTACATTAGTTCATATAATTAAATTAGTTTAAACCTTAAATCAAAATAACCAAAATAATATATTTTTTCTCGTTTTTCGAGTGAGCACATTTGTTTTTATATGATATACTAAATTTAAATTCTAGAACACTTGCATTTTGGTATGGAAATATATGGAATTTTAGAATGTTATTATGATAATAAGAAATTATATCTTGTCATGCTTAAAATAAAATTAAGAGGCATCATTTTGAGAGTTCGCCTCGGGACCCATATTCTCAGGGCCGACCCTGGCTGTTAAGAGTGATGAATGGATGCCATTTGGTCATTTGGTTCGCATGCGGTTCAATTTGGCAATACATGTAGGAGCTCTCTACATAACTAAACTAAATAAATAATTAAACACTACGAAAAAACGAAACTAAAAACTAAATGAAAAAAATCTAAACCTTATAAAAAAACTAAACCTTTATTCCTAATTAAAAAAATTATAAACCCTATAAATGACAAAGCAGTGAAATATAATAGACTAAAACCTAAAACATTTCCCCCCAAAAGGAGTTGTGAAAAACGTAGACGAGAGACTTTTTGGAACATAAAAAAATAAGTTCGACTAAAGGGAAAATACACTTGATTGTCTAAAAATCTATTTGTACAAATAAAAATAAAATACGGAATTAATACAGTTTTACAAAAATGGAAAGGAAAAGTATGCTTGATATATCAGTTTGCAAAGCAAACTCCAACAAATAGGGTGGGTGTTCTGTAATTCGAAAATACTTGACACTTAATATGATTACTAAAAACAGTTGAATAAACAATTAAAAACTTTTAATGAGTTTTTGGCATTATATTTTGTTTGTCAAACTATAAACAGGGTCGGTTTTTAGGGGAGGCAAGGGAGACGACCGCCTCGGCCCCCCAATTTTCGACGCATTTTAGGGGCCCCAAATTTTTTTACTTATATATATTTATTTATAGCATCATTTTTCAATCGTTCCAGAAACAATTTGTTGAAAACTGAATGGACAAAACATTTAAACTTGCCGCAACTCCCGAAAAATAAATCGCTAACCTTTCGGTTTAAAAAAACCTTACAATTTATAAATTAATAAAAAAAATCTCTTGTTAAATATGGGACCTCCAATTCAAGAGTTTGCCTTGAGCCCCTAAAATCTCGAGACCGACCCTGATTATAAATCCTGATAATTATTGGTGTGAAAATCATAAACTATGTTAACCATGATAATAGTTCGTGTGAAAATCATAAATCGTATTAACCGTGTCGTGTTTTAAAGGTGTCATGTCCCTACCAGAAAAAATAAAAAATCATTTCGTGTCGTGTTCACGTTTCATTGGGCTTTGTGATGTCACGGGACAAAAGTATGAGAAGAAAACCATATTCCACTCCTAACTATAAACGTGATTTATAATATTATAATTTTATTGAAAACTAAAATGCATGTTTATTTAAGGAGTTATATAATACGTATTAATGTCTAATGTGCAGAAACAGACTAATTTTGCATTTGCCCAGAAACACCTCTTGTTTGGGGCAAAACATTAGATGTAAACCATAGGGTAGTTTATGTGGCAGCATCGCATACAATTAAAGGTCACATTTCTTCTTAAAAGGAACGAAGAAAAATGAATGCAATACTATTTAAGTTAATAGTAGTCTTCAAGAATATAAATAAATTTGTTTTATTCTTGAGAGATACAAAAATTTATTATAAATAAGTTTGAGAGTTTTTTTTTTAAAACAAAAAAGCATAGATAAGAGTTAAATTAAAGTGAAACACCACAAAACACATAGAGATTATCATAAACTGTTGATATCTTGTGGACATGAAGTTAAAAGAATGTACTTAAATAAGGTTTGCTTTTCAGAAAGTAAGGTCCTCTTTATGTCTCTCTACAATTGTTGTACGAATGCATATATATATATATATATATATATACACGCGCATATGTGTGAACTATTTATGTGAAAAAAATGAAAAAGAAGAAAACAATACCTAAAAGATTGATGTTCGGGTTGTGAGGTTTTCCAAACTTCTAACAAACGTAAGAGATCCTGTGCATACTTAGAGGTATGAATATATAATCACCCTCTTCGATATCAAATTTTTAATGAATATTAAATTTGACTGCATCCCTTCGTTTGACTATTAAATTTGATTGAAGAAGTATTGAATTGAAAGAAGCAAAGAGTCCCTTGGTATGATCCCTAGTATTCCATTGGAGTGAGTATTCAATAATTGAATGAAAAAGATTAAAATCAAAGTAGAAGGGATGGGTCCATTTGGTTCGATATAAAATATTTCTTATCTTGAAAGATAAAATGGTGAAATATATTTTTACTTATTTAAAGTTAAATATTATTTATTATTTTTGTTTAAAGATGTACAATTATATGATGTGTATTTATTCACAATCTCAAACCAATAAAAAAATAATATTAAATATATGAAAAATAATTTCACCATTTTATTTTTCACCGCAGTTAAAAGTACTTCACTCCGAAAATAAACAGACCCGAAAGGTTAAAAAATAGGAGGAAGAAGTAAGTACTAACGAGATGTGAATTTTTTTTTAAAATGCGCACATAACATTAACCGTTAACATTCATGTTCAACACATCCACATTCAAAGAGTGATTCAATAGTTTAAGAGAATCCCTTGACCAAACTACAAAAGAATTCAAATGTTCACTACACCAAAAACAGGAATCTGGAAAACTCGGTAACGCGAGGTTCCTTACCTGGTTTTCCCGGTAGCGTGACCGAGTTTTCTCGGTAGCGTGAGGTTCTGTTTTTCGTCGGTCGACCGACGTCGGCTGACCGACATTGCCTTGCTGTTTTTCGTCGGCCTACCGACTTTGCCCATTTTGGGCCAACGAACAACTGCGAAATCATTTGCCAAGGATATTTTCATTAATCAAGAACGAAAGTTGGGGGCTCGAAGACGATCAAATACCGTCCTAGTCTCAACCATAAACGATGCCGACGATTTAAAACCGTGTCAGATCAAATCTGGCACGGTTTTAAACTGTGCCAGAATCAGGTGTTCCAAAATGGCCAATTTTTTCTGGCACAGCTCAAAAGTGTACCAGATTTGACCAAACAGGAACACTTCTGGCACAGTTTTAAACCGTGGCAGAATTTGATATTTTTGGCACACTTCTGGCACAGTTTTTAGCTGTGCCAGATTGAGCACATTTTGATAAACTTTTAACATAGTTCAAAACCGTGCCAAAATTTGATACTCTTTTGGCATGGTTTTGAACTGTACCAAATTTTTGGATAAAAGAAAAAAAAATTATTTTAAAACCAGAAAATTCACAAATTGCAAATCTCGAAAGTTGTTGATAAACTAATGTGCATACAAACTTCAAAATATTACAAATAATAATAGTTCACATACTAAAAAAATTAGGCAGAGTTTCCTCTATTTTTTGGACATTCTAAAACCTGTTAATATAATACATGGGTAAGGTAAATCCCACACGGCCATAAAATATAACAATAAAATAACAAATGCCCGCACGGTCATAAAAGCTAATAATAAAACTACAAAAGTCCGCACGGACATAACAAAAAAAAATATAATCTTGAATATTAACGACATTAAGTAAATAATCCTCTTGTTGTAGACCATTGACGTCATGTGTTCCACATGGATAAAAGCGAATGGCAAAATGTTATCCTGCAAAACATAAGATACGAAATGAGATGATTTTAGTAACCGAGTAATTTTAAAAAAATCTTATTGAAGCTGAAAATTTGTAGATACGAATACAAATTATCATTGTATTCACAAATCGATATTGTTGTGACTACGTGGTCATCTCCTACAAGTTACATTAGTCCCATACGAGGTGTTCGTACCTCTTACGGCGACATTTGGGGGCTGATTTAGGTTTTCACCCTTTAACGGCTTGTTTCTAAGTCAAAGCGTTGATTTTTACAAATTATCGTCATATTCTCAAATCGGGAGTCCCGTGACTACGCGGTCAGTTCCTATAAGTTACATTGGTCCCGTGCGAGGCCCCGTACCTCTTACGGGGACGTTTGGGGGATGGTTTAGGTTTTAACCATTTAACGACTTATTTTTAAGTCTAAGAGTTGATTTTTACATATAATCGTCATATTCTCAAATCGGGAGTCCCGTGACTACGCGTTCAGTTCCTACAAGTTACATTGGTCCCGTGCGAGGTGTTTGAGACTCTTACGGGTCCGTTTGGGGGATGGTTTGAGTTTTCACCCTTTAACGGCTTATTTTTAAGCCTAATATAGATATTTTCAAATTATCGTCATATTCTCAAACCGGGAGACCTGTGACTACACGATCGGTTCCTGCAAGTTACATTGGTCCCGTGCTAGGTGTTTCCTCTTACGAGGATGTTTGGGGGATGGTTTAGGCTTTCCCCCTTTAACGGTTTGTTTTTAAGTCTAAGTGTTAATTTTTGCAAATTATCGTCATATTCTCAAATCGGGAGAACCACGACTATGCGGTGAGTTCCTACAAGTTACATTGGTCCCGTGCGAGGTGTTTGTGCCTCTTACGGGTCCGTTTGGGGGTTGGTTTGGGTTTTAACCCTTTAACAGGTTTTTTAAGCCTAATCTAGATATTTTCAAATTATTGTCATATTCTCAAATCGTGTAATACACCGTATTTTTATAGCTTTTAAATTTAGGGATTTATTAGATTTAATTGTGATAAATTAATTTAATATTAATCCGAAAATTTGTTTTAAATGTTACTAGCGTGACGAGAGTTAGTAATTATTGGAAAATTGTTGATTAGTTAAATATTATTTAGTGAGCAGAGTAATATGTAGGATTGAATTTATTAAAATTGTCACGAGTGAATAAAATGGCAATTATGGAAATTTAAATCTGGACGTCTGTGTCGTGTCGGGACTAAATTAGTATTATTAAAAGTGAATAAATTATAAGTCGCATGTATGGTCATTTCGTGTGCGCCAATGCGTTCGAACGGGTTGAGATAGTCAGAAAAGTGTACCCGGGGTTTAGTTTGGGTCTCGGGACGTTTTTAGGGCTAACTTGTAACCCGAGAGGGCATTTTGATAATTTTCTATTTTTGGCCTTTAATAATGACGAAAATCATTAAGATTATATCAGATGGAGTGCCAGGGAAGTTAGGGTTCTTAGAACCAAAAGGGAAGGAGGCCATACGAAGAAGAAGGAAAAAAGCTTTCCAAGTGTTCAAGGCCAAGAACCACCAATCTTGCACCCCCACTACCACCAAAGCGTAGATCGAAAGAAGAGGATTACTGCGATACCAATTAGAGTCATCGAATCAGACCTTTAATTCTCAGGAAAGTATCGATCTTGATTCTCTTTTAGTTAATGTCTCACCATCAAAGAATTTAGTTAATCTATCTTGATTCTCTACAATATGTTAAATTTTGATTGTTGAACCTAGGTTTCATTGAAGAATTTAATGATTTAGAGAACCCAATCACATGTTGTAGAGAAAATAAACATATTCTGGAATCTCAATCATATGTAGAGAATTACCCACGAAATTTGAACAATTTAGAAGTGAGAAATCTGGAAAAAGAATTAGAACAATGGAAGTTTAGTGACAAATTAGGGATCTTGATAATTAAGGCATATTGTCCCTTTAATACAATCCCGTTGATGAAACTATACACGCCTTACATATAAATTCATGCACACACACACACACACACACACATATATATATATATATATATATATATATATATATATATATATATAGAGAGAGAGAGAGAGAGAGAGAGAGAGAGAGAGAGAACCAGTAGTAAACGTATTTGGGAGTTTGGAAAAAATTGATAGAGGTTTTGAGGACTTGTGGGGATGAAACCCGTAGGATGGATATGCAGATTTTGGGAAATATCAGGGGGATCGATCGACCCCCTACCTTCGATCGATCGACCTCTTCTAAATTTTGAAGCTTGTTCTTTATTCTTAATGATTAACCCTATGCCACTCTGCGGGAACCCTTAAACATATTTTATTTACCATAATGGGACTTGGGAAAGACCAGTAGGTTTGTAGGCAAGGATCGGGTGATACGATTCATATGTGATTTAACCGTGGGGTTTCGGGAATACAAATTTAGTGCGAAATCGTGCGTACGCTATGGTATAGCTTGTGAGGATTAAGGAAGACTTAGACCAGTAGAGTAGTGAGGGTGTACCTATTGATTTTATGTTATTTTGAGAGGAGCCACTTCGAGAGTCGAAAAGTACATAAGGATTTGTTATACTTAATAGAATTAAAAAAGTGATTTACTTATACGTAAAACTCGTGCGTGGTATGATACGCATGGCTAGGATAATATTATGGTTCGTGGGCGCACCTAATTTAGACATGTGTATATTTATATATATATATATGACTGTGTGATTGTGCATATTATATATCTGTGTAAAAATCATACCCGGACTACTTTCTATCACGAGGGTTCTGCGCCGGGATGGTCTTATCTCGATTGGACCTTTATGGGAGATATTGACTCATACCCTAGAAGATAGTATCCTCGATACAGGCTATTCAAAAATGATAGTCAGATGTTCTAAGAGACGTGAGGGTATGTGCTGACCTCTTAGGATCTGGAACTATGTTTTGCCTCCATTTGTTTGTGTATTGTGTTAATACAGTTCGAGAGTGATTCGGGACTAGCATTTCCCTTAGTTGTGTGATACGGGGACTTGATAGTAGAATATGATAGCACCATAGGTTTTATGTGGGGTGCCATTAGTATATATATTATATGTGTGAATAGTATATATACGTATATCTATATGGGAACTTTCTACTGTGTGTATAAGTAGATAAGTAATGAATAAATGCTTCAATTTTATTATAAGTGTTTGGGAACTTTATAAGGGAAATGAGTTGTTCTAAATAACGTAGAAATCTCGAAAAGAGAATGATTTCATAAAGTAAATATCATAACCTCACTTGTCACCTGATAAAACCTTATGGAATAAGTTAGAGAAACTTATGAGATTTATTAGTACGGTAGGCGTGCACACTAGAATGAGAGGTGAGAATTCTTAAGAGAGTGTCGCATACTAACATGGTTTTTGCATTAGCCAGTAAGCATTTTAAATACTTGCTAAACTAATTTTAAACTATTTTACACTCGGGATCTGACCCGTTTCCTATTATTTCTTCTCTCTTGTATATATATATATATATGTATATAATACAGGTGCCCAGCCACAGGGGCATCATGCTTAGGTTCTTTGGATCGGACGCCTTGCAGCTTATGTGGGAGTTGCAGGCCATTGCTTAGATGACCTCATTGTTGTATCCACTCCTACTTTTAGTTCTTATTAGTTAAGGCATGTGTCGTATGTTTCTCTAGTCAGTTGGATTTTTGTCAGAGATTTACGTTCCTTTATATTTCCATTAGTTGGTACTCTTTGGGATTTAATTACTGTCAGGATGATTTTATTTATTGTTTAAACCGGTTTGGTTTATATAAATGAATCTAATTCTTGTGTGTTATTATCCATCTTTAGTATGTCAAATTTCTTAAATTATTGGTTATTTAAAAAGGTTTTCATATTTGGACTTAATAAAATGGAAATAAGGTTTTAAAATTGTTTTGACACTTAGCTTAATTATTTAGGGTGTTTAAATTGGAAATTTTATTTTGCGACAGTGATGCTAAGAATGAACCAACTGTTTACCTTGATTTTAATTTAATAAAGGACTGATCACCCGGTATTTAATTAGGCGGGGTGTCACTTGTGGTATCAGAGCATCAGGTTCTAGTGTCCTTTAGGATCTATGCGGCTTATTATGCTTCCAGCGCTTCTTTATTTGATATAGAGCCCTATGTTTGGGATTGTCAATTTCTATGGTGAAATTCCGTTCCCCATCTATAACGTATGTATATTAGTGAATTCTAATTGCATTCGGATGTGTGCGTGTAACGAGCGATGAAGGATGTCAGACGAGGGCCGTTTGGCGGACGTCAGGAGGAAGGGCTCAGTTGAGGTTGTAAAGTATATTCGAGGATGATAACCGTAGTCGAGGTCACCCCTATTAGGGAACGAGAGGCCAGGACTGTAAAGATGGCTAGGACGTAGCCTACAAATTTCAAGTGTTGTTATAGTCGAAAGTGAGGACAAATTTGAGCCACCCAATGTGGTGCGCTTGTGAGAGGGTCGAAAGGTAAAATTGAGGAGAGTCATCAGCGGAGATTCTAGACATGCGGGAATTGTGTGTGCTACCAAACGAAGGTAATATATTCAAAGGCTTGGGAATATAGTGGAGTGTGGTTAACTAGAAGTAAAAATTTGGGGTAAGATTTTTCTTGACTCAGGGGAGAAAAGTTATAATAGTGGGAGTTAACCACCACCGTTAGTAGTGAAAATGTTGCGTCAATGAAAGGACCTTAGGTACAGTTTAACCGCACGTCCTTTCATCAGTTGTTCAAGATAAGATATGAATGTCATGCTGAACCCATTACGGAAGGGCCGAATAAGGGTCCATTTGTAAATGGATTTAGACTTTTAGCAAATTTTGTATCAGCAGGAGTAGATACCAATGGTAGAGAAGATTCCAAGTGGGAAATCGACTCGTGAGGAAAGATTGACAACACTTAAAGAGAATTCGGTTGGACAGTCGATCCATATGGTGACAATGTCATCCGTCGTCCAAAGAGATCTTAACGCTCTTATGAAGGGATCTAACATAATCGAAAGACTTATTGGAAAGTGAGTCTAGATGAAAAGTAGTTAGTAAAACACCGCAAGGGGGAGACCCATTGGGGGGATCATTTAAATGATTCGGATATCTAAATTCTTACCAAGCGATGGTGAATTCAGTAAGGGTTATTGAAGCTAGTAGCACGTTCCTTAGGGCCAATAAAGCTAAGGGAACAACGGGGGTAGCCACCAAGAATCGAGCGTACCAAGTCCAAGAAGGACAATCCTAATATGGTTAGTATGACAGGTGATAAGTGGATCATGTGTAGAGGTATTTTGTGGAAAGTGATTCACATGTGTTAACATTTTCCCAAAGTGAGTAAAGGGACAAAAGTAGGATGCCTAGTAAAGGACAACGATTAAAGTAGTTTTTGTTTTGGTTTGGAAAGACGTGTTATGTTCGGGGACCATTTGTGCAGTCAAGACGATTAGCAAGGTAGAAGTATGAGTTTTAGCCTCAGAGGATGAGGCGTGTTTTATGTGACACGAGCGAGTCACTATATTTTGTTCATTGCTAGATTATCATGTGAGACGAGTTAGTGCGCATAACTACAAATATTATTATTATGTGAATATTTTCCCTAGTGTAGCGGGATTATCCTTAGTTCTATCCACGAAGGATAAATGGGTGTATTAATCGTGTTATATACTTTATTAAGATTACCCATTTTAGTGATGTGATAAACGAGTATGATATTGTCTTGGTTACAACTTTATAGTAATTGGTAGTATGATAGTAGGAAGTTATTGGAAGGCTATCGGAATGGTTGCATTAGTGCAACATGTTTTATTCTGGCGAGGCCCCACCTGCGAGAGGGTCGGACTCGCACTTATATTTTCTATGCTAGAAACTTCGGAGGGGATAGTGGGATCGAGATATTCGATCCCGGTGTGTGTAGGGACTTTGTTGTTATGATTCAGTATGTATTGGGATTACTGTTGAGCGAAAAGATTTAACTCATATGACACCCCGACTAATTAAATACCGGGTAGCTACTCCTTTATTCAAATTAATTCAAAATGTCAAGTTGGTTCAGTTCTCAAATAACTTTTCTCCCATCGCGTACATAAGGACCACGCATTCCGAATCTCTCAGGAATCATTCTCAAATAACAACAATCACAAATAATGGAGGCGAACATAGTTCACATCACAAGGGTCACGCACATACCTACGCTCCCATGATCAGCAGACTTATTAACTTCTCAATAAGTCCTTCTCTGACCTATGTCCTCGAGGTACCAATCTAAATCCCCGCGTAGGCACACAAAGATTAGATGGTCCTGATCGAACGTCGACCTCCCATGATAGCAAGTATGGTAGGTATGTTATACACAGATAACCATATATACTAAGCATTCGCACATCTTAGATATCTCAGAATATTAGTAGAGGTATACTTCTTGTTCTTATACCATCATTTAATGTTATACGCTTATAAGTCTCCAATTTATATACATTAAAGTTGTCAACTCTTCTCACGTCGTAATTAGGTACTCGCTTCCTAATCCCCAATGTCATCCGGTTTGCTACAAGATCCTAAGTATTACTCCTCAACGTACCCAAATCTCACTATCATACCCACTAGTTAATAAGGGAAGGTTATTTCTCCATTAATTACGTCTACGGGACATTTGAAATAAAATCAGGCCTAAAAGGCCATTCTGTCAACTCGTTAGAAATATCGTTCGAACGAGGTCGTTCGAACGAGTGTCATTTGAACGAAAGGCTTTGAATGAACTACCAACTCGTTAGAAGGGATACTGTCATCTCGTTAGAAGCTCGTTCGAACGACCTGAGCAGGTCTTCTAACGAGATAGCAGAACACGCCCAGAAATTTGCAAATCCATTTTTCTTCCTTTTTCTCTTTTCTAAATCCATACTATGATCATCCAAACTAAGTTTTAAATGTTTTTAACCTACACTAAGTTCTCCTAGGTCACTCTTTAACATATATATGGGATCAACACCTCCTAAATCAACATGTAATCATCATAATTCCCAAATCTTATCCCAAACCCCATAAACACGAACACATAATTTAATGTCTACAATTACTCCTTATAAATCAGTTTTTTAAATCATCAAAAGATATATATTGGATATGAAATTCATCCATAGCCATTCTACATGCAATCCTTATCTAAGATTATGAGTTCTATCTCCAATTTCATGGGTTTTCATCAAACTTTCAATTCAAGACATATATTCAATTCTAAGCATGGAGGAAACATTTTCTTGAAATTATGTAATTAAACCACTTGCCTTAGATTTTCTGATTTGATGTTGAAGGATGAAGGTTGATTCTCCTCTTTCTTTCTGCAGAATTTCTCACAAGGATGGTGATGGTGGCTAGGGGTTTCTTTTGAAACCTCTTAAGACTCTCCCTATAACTCCCGTAGCCCACTACTTGATAAATGATGATAATGGACTTAATGGGTTCATTACTAATATAAAATTAACCTCTTAAATTCGTGGGTTTTAATTCCCCTATTTTCAAAATTACCAAACTACCCTTTTGGGTTGCCGGTATGGCCTAAAAATGCCCCGGGACCCAAACTAAACCCCCGGCTCGTGTTTTTCAACTATTTTGACCCTTCCAGACATGTTGACGCACTCAAAATGACCATTCGGTTGATAAAATATAATTCACTTTTAATTCAAATAATTTCATTCCTGACGCGACTGACACACGCGTCCCAACTAAATTTTCAAATTGTCGTATTTCTGTCTCGTGACAATTTAAATATTCAGTACTCACGAAATTATCAATTTTTAACATCATAATCAAATACAAACTCACATCTCGCTAGTATTTATATCTAGATTAATTCTCATTTAATTTAATTAATCCTTTAAATAAAAATCAATAAAATTACGGGGTATTACAACTCATTATTATGTTTAGCGCTCAGGACTTGGTGATAGGAAGAGCGCATTGATATATCTATCCTTCAGAGATGTGAGAGTTAAGAGTTATACCCATATGTTTGGGGAAAATATTTCGAGAATCCCGATGGTATGTATTCGAGGTTTATGGAATGTGATTACCACCAATGCTGAACGATAGTGAAATTGACAAAATGTTCTTTGTTAAGTGTAATTACGGGAAAAGATGTAACTATTCTGTCAAGAGACGGAATAAAAAGGGGTACATACTATGGACGGAGGGCCTAACGGATTTCGATAACCGACAATGCTAGGTAGTAGTGTATCGGGGGGTTCCTTGTTCGGATTTCGCATTGCAAGACATCCCACGCATGAAACTTAGCATAAGGTTAGAAGTAGGGAGATGTTTGGTCATTAGTCTATGAGTTTAGTACCTTGGTCGTAATAGGAGCAGGTAATTATATCTGTAAATTGGAAGTTAAATTATGAATTAAGGCCAGCAGAGTCGGTTGGGTAGTAAGAAAGCATTGAAAGTTTTGGTCTTATCACCACGAGTTGAAGGGTGGAACGATGATAAAGAGGATTTAAAATTTCAATTTCTAGGGTAATTAAGAGTACCCGAGTGTTGTAAGCACGTTGTGAGCACAAGGAAAATAAATAATTAGGTGTTATGTGTGAAGCGTATGTGAAGCTTACGCTAGTATGCACGGTTTATAGGGTATGTGGGCATCCTGGTTAGCTGATGTTAGAATCGTCCGAGTTATAGGAATGTGGGAATAGACGTGCGGAATAAATGTGTGTGGGATTAACATAACGAAGTGGAGGTGGTAGGGCAGATTGAGCGTCGTGTGAAAGACGATAAATCGATATATTTGTATTCAAAATAGCACACCGAATCTTGTTGGAAGGCTGTGGGAAGCCATTTAAAAAGGGGTATTCCTTGAGAAGGGTATAATTCAAATTATTATGGAGAACACTCGGAGCGGAGTTGGAATTAGTCCAATGTTGAGAGCGACTGACGCGTACAAAGAGTGAAGATGTTAGTATGGTATAAAAAGGTCCGGAAGTGCACATCGTGGAGAAAAGTGCATGGGTCAAAACTTTCAGTATACGCAAAGGAAAGAAGGGGAGTATTAAGTGTCACTTAATGTGAGACATAACAAGTAGAAATTGATGTCGAGCGGGACATATTGAGTAGTCTTCGCGGGCACCACTCATAAATAGAATTCGGTTTGAACAAGAGGAATAACCAACGAATTTTGGGGCTATCAAAAATTACTATAATGGAAAAGGTCGGTAAAGTCGATAAAGTTTCTTGGATGAGTTGATAACCTCAAGGTAAAGTGATTGACATTCCTTTGGGGTGAGTTACAATATTAGTTAGTGTGCCCCATTCTTCCTTTGAGAGGGAGAATCACGCCGGTATGTGGTCCTACACAGTATTTTTTTGAATTAGAATAAGATTTTTGAATCCCACCTTCAATACAGGATTTCAGGAAGCAACAGGGATATCGTTTCGTTTTGAGCAGGTTGTATCACCCATAATTCAGGAAGTACGCGAGCGGTGATTAACCATTAGTGGAGTAGTGTGAAAGTAATTTTGGGTTCATGATGATCATTTATTTTCCATAACAGTTATAGCTATCAAGTGGAGTATAGTACGGTAATTGGGGGAGGATATTACCTAATAGTAGGGTTACGTGGGAGCACTCGTACCTGTTTATTGTGAACAAGATGCTTATTGAGGATTTGGTGTGGGAAAACCCTTAATTTTTCTTACTCTGAATGTTAAGAGATGGGCGGATAATCAGAATTTTGGATTGGGTGAGTTAGGGTCTGACGACTATGGTGGAATTCCACGACTGTTTTAGGCGAACAAAAGTGGTCAGATGTTCGTATGGTTTCTCTTAGAATGGAGTTTTGTGTTTAGATAAATCCGAGTGGTTCTCAGGTAGTGAGGTGCGGCCTCCCAATAATATTGAAATAATAAGGAATTAATAATGTATAGGCGTGTCTTATGCAATTGTTGTTGGTTAAAAGTACAATGAGAAGTGTCTTTAATGAGAGTGTTAAACAAGCTTGATGTGAGGCGGGGGCTATAGGGATTGAGCGCCTTACTATGTAGATAGTTTTCGTGCTGATAAGGTATCCAAATATTTTTAATACAAGATGAGACGACTTGTATTTATTTATTTTGTTGTATAGAACATGGGAAATTTACTTTAGTTATATTTATTCAAGAGAATTTTGTTGTATTAAATTTATGAGATTGAGATTTGTAGTTCTCTTTCAATGTTGTGGTAATTAGATGTTTTATACCTTGTTACAAATGATACAAGATAGGTCTTATTTTCTGAATTTCGGGATGAAATTCCATTATTAGGGGGAAAGTATGTAATACCCCGTATTTTTATGGCTTTTAAATTTAGGAATTTATTAAATTTAATTGAGATAAATTAATTTAATATTAATTCGAAAATTTGTTTTAAATGTTACTAGCATGACGAGAGTTAGTAATTATTGGAAAATTATTGATTTGTTAAATATTATTTAGTGAGTAGAGTAATATGTAGGATTGAATTTATTAAAATTGTCACGAGTGAATAAAATGGCAATTATGGAAATTTAAGTCAGGACACGCCTGTGTCGGGTCGGGACTAAATTAGTATTATTAAAAGTGAATAAATTATAAGTCACCCATATGGTCATTTCGAGTGCACCAATGTGTCCGGAAGGGTCGAGATAGTCATAAAAGTTTACCCGAGGGTTTAGTTTGGGTCTCGGGACATTTTTAGGCCTAACCGGTAACCCGGGAAGGGATTTTGATAATTTTCTATTTTTGGCCTTTAATAATGACGAAAATCTTTACGATTATATCAGATGGAGTGCCAGGGAAGTTAGGGTTCTTAGAACCAAAAGGGAAGGAGGCCATAGGAAGAAGAAGGGAAAAAGCTTTCCAAGTGTTCAAGGCCAAGAACCACCAATCTTGTACCCCCACTACCACCAAAGCGTAGATCGGAAGAAGAGGATTACTGCGATACCAATTAGAGTCATCGAATCAGACCTTTAATTCTCAGGAAAGTATCTATCTTGATTCTCTTTTAGATAATGTCTCACCATGTTAAATTAGGATTGTTGAACCTAGGTTTCATGAAAGAATTTAATGATTTAGAGAAGCCAATCACATGTTGTAGAGAAAATAAACACATTCTGGAATCTCAATCATATGTAGAGAATTACCCACAAAATTTGAACAATTTAGAAGTGAGAAATCTGGAAGAAGAATTAGAATAATGGAAGTTTAGTGAAAAATTAGGGATCTTGATAATTAAGGCATATTGGCCCTTTAATACAATCCCGTTGATGAAACTATACATGCCTTACGTAGAAATTCATGCATATATATATATATATATATATATATATATATATATATATATATATATATATATATATATATATATATATATATATAGAACCAGTAGTAACCTTATTTGGGAGTTTGGGCAAAATTGATAGAGGTTTTGAGGACTTGTGGGGACGAAACTCGTAGGATGGATATGTAGATTCTGGGAAATATCTGGGCGATCAATCGATCGACTGGATCGACCCCCTACCTTCGATCGATCGACCTCTTATGAATTTTGAAGCTTGTTCTTTATTCTTAATGATTAACCCTGTGCCACTTTGTGTGAACCCTTGAACATATTTTATTTACCATAATGGGACTTGAGAAAGACCAGTAGGTTTGTAGGCAAGGTTCGGGTGATACGATTCATATGTGATTTAACCGTGGGGTTTCGAGAATATAAATTTAGTGGGAAATCGTACGTATGCTATGGTATAGCTTGTGAGGATTAAGGAAGACTTAGACCAGTAGAGTAGTGATGGTGTACCTACTTATTTTATATTATTTCGAGAGGAGCCACTTCGAGAGTCGAGAAGTTCATCAGGATTTGTTATACTTAATAGAATAAAAAGAGTGATTTACTTATACGTAAAACTCGAGCGTGATATGTTACGCATGGCTAGGATAATATTATGGTTCATGGGCGCACCTAATTTAGACATGTGAATATATATATATATATATATATATATATATATATATATATATATATATATATATATATATATATATATATATATATATATATATATATATGAATGTGTGATTGTGCATATTATATATCTGTGTAAAAATCATACCCGGGCTACTTGCTATCACGGGGGTTTTCGCATCGGGACGGTCTTATCTCGATTGGACCTTTATGGGGGATATTGACTCATACCCTAGAAGATAGTATCCTCAATACAGGCTATCCAAAAATGATAGTCAGATGTTCTAAGAGATGTGAGGGTATGTGCTAACCTCTTAGGACCTGGAACTATGCTTCACCTCCATTTGTTTGTATATATGTTAATACAGTTCGAGAGTGATTCCGGACTAGTATTTCCCTTAGTTTGTGTGATACGGGGACTTGATAGCAGAGTGTGCCAGCACCATAGGTTTTATGTGGTGTGCCGTTAGTATATATATTATATTTGTGACTAATATATATACATATATCTATTTGGAAACTTTCTACTGTGCATATAAGTAGATAAGTAATGAATAAATGCTTCAATTTTATTATAAGCGTTCGGGAACTTTATAAGGGAAATGAGTTGTTCTGAATAACGTAGAAATCTCAAAGAGAATGATTTCCTAAAGTAAATATCATAACCTCGCTCGTCACCTGATACAACCTTATGGAATAAGTTAGAAAAACTTATGAGATTTATTAGTACGGTAGGCGTGCACACTAGAATGAGAGGTGAGAATTATCAAGAGAGTGTCCCATACTAACATGGTGGTTGCATTAGCCGGTAAGCATTTTAAATACTTGCTAAACTAATTTTAAATTGTTTTACACTCGGGCTCTGACCCGTTTTCTATTATTTCTTATATATATATATATATATATGTATATAATACAGGTGCCCAGCCACAGGGGCGTCATGCTTAGGTTCTTTGGACTGGACGCGTTGCAGCTTATGTGGGAGTTGCAGGCCATTGCTTAGATGACCTCATTGTTGACTCCACTCCTAATTTTAGTTCTTATTAGTCAGGGAATCTGTCGCCCGTTTCTCTATTCAATTTGATTTTTGTCAGAGATTTATGTTCCTTTATATTTCCATTAGTTGGTACTCTTTGGGATTTAATTACTGTCAGGATGGTTTTATTTATAGTTTAAACCGGTTTGGTTTATATGAATGAATCTAATTCCCATGTGTTATTTTCCATCTTTAGTATGTCAGAGTTCTTAAATTGTTGGTTATTTAAAAAGGTTTTCATATTTGGATTTAATAAAATGGAAATAAGGTTTTAAAATTGTTTTGACACTTAGCTTAATTATTTAGGGTGTTTAAATTGGAAATTTTATTTTGCGACAGCGATTAGTTCCTACAAGTTACATTGGTCCTACGCGAGGTGTTCGTGCCTCTAAAGGGGACGTTTGGGGATGATTTAGGTTTTCACCCCATAACGGCTTGTTTTTAAGTCTAAGTGTTAATTTTTGAAAATTATCATCATATTCTCATATCGGGAGACCCGTGACTACGCGGTCAGTTCCTACAAGTAACATTGGTCCTGTGCGAGGTGTTCGTGCCTCTTACGGGGATGTTTGGGAGCTGGTTTAGGTTTTCACCCTTTAACGGCTTGTTTTTAAGTCTCAGTGTTGATTTTTGTAAATTATCATCATATTCTAAAATCGGGAGACGCATGACTACGCGGTCAGTTCCTACAAGTTACATTGGTCCCGTGCAAGGTGTTCGTGCCTCTTACGGGGACGTTTGGGGGTTGGTTTAGGTTTTCACCCTTTAACGGCTTGTTTTTACGTCTAAGTGTTAATTTCTACAAATTATAATCATATTCTCAAATCAGGAGACCCGTGACTACGCGGTGAGTTCCTACAAGTTACATTGGTCCCGTGCGTGGTGTTCCTGCCTCTTACGGGGACGTTTGGAGGCTGGTTTGGGTTTTCATCCTTTAATGGCTTATTTTTAAGCATAATCTAGATATTTTCAAATTAGCATCATATTATCAAACTAGTACAACGGTGACTATGCGGTTAGTTTCTACAAGTTATATTGGTCCTATGTGAGGTGTCCGTGTCTCTTACGGGGACGTCTGGGGGCTGGTTTGGGTTTTCACCCTTTAACGGCATGTTTTTAAGTGTAAGTGTTGATTTTTACAAATTATCGCCATATTCTTAAATCGTGAGTCCCATGACTACGCGATCAGTTCCTACAAGTTACGTTGGTCCCGTGCCTCTTACAGGGACGTTTGGGGGTTGGTTTGGTTTTTCACCCTTTAGCGACTTGCTTTTATGTCTAAGTGTTGATTTTGCAAATTATCGTCATATTTTGAAACCGGGAGACCCGTGACTATAAGGTCAGTTCCTACAAGTTACGTTGGTCCTGTGTGAGGTGTCCGAGTCTCTTACGGGGACGTTTGGGGGCTGGTTTGGGTTTTCACCCTTTAACGGCTTATTTTTAAGTCTAAGTGTTGATTTTTACAAATTGTCGACATACTCTGGAATCGGGATCAATTCCTACGAGTTACATTGGTCCCGTGCGAGCTGTTCGTGCCTCTTACGAGTTTGTTTGGGGGATGGATTGGTTTGTCATCCTTTAACAGCTTGTTTTTAAGCCTAATCTAGATATTTTCAAATCATCGTCAAATTCTCAAATCGGGAGACCCGTGACTATGCGGTCAGTTCCAACAAGTTACATTGGTCCCATACGAGGTATCCGTGCCTCTAACGGGTCCGTTTTGGGGATGGTTTTTATTTTCACCCTTTAACGGCTTGTTTTTAAGTCTAAGTGTTGATTTTTGCAAATTATCATCATATTCTCAAACCGGGAGACCCCTGGCTACACGGTCAGTTCCCACTAGTTACATTGGTCATGTGCGAGGTGTTCGTACCTCTTATAGGGACGTTTAGGGGTTGGTTTAGGTTTTCACCCTTTAACGGCTTATTTTTAAGTCTAAGCGTTGATTTTTGAAAATTATCATCATATTCTCAAATCGAGAGACCCGTGACTAAGCGGTCAGTTCCTACAAGTTACATTGGTCCCATGTGAGGTATTCGTGCCTCTTACGGGGATGTTTGGGGGATGGCTTAGGTTTTTTCCCTTTAACGGCTTATTTTTTAGTCTAAGTGTTGATTTTTGCAAATTTTTAACATATTTTCAAACCGGGATACCCGTGACTACGCGGTCATTTCCTAAAGTGAGATTGGTTCTGTGCGAGGTGTCCGTGTATCATACGAGGACATTTGGGGGCTGGTTTGGGTTTTTCCCCTTTAACGGTTTATTTTTAAGTCTATGTGTTAATTTTTATAAATTATCATCATATTCTTCAATCGGTAGTCCCGTGACTATGCGACTAGTTCTTAAAAGTTACATTGGTTTCATGCGAGGTGTTCGTGCCTCTTACGGGTCCGTTTGGGGGCTAGTTTGGGTTTTCACCCTTTAACGGCTTGTTTTTTAGCCTAATCTAGATATTTTTAAATTATTGTCATATTCTCAAACCAAGAGACCCGTGACTATGTGATCAGTTCCTACAAGTTACATTGGTCTCGTACGAGGTGTTCATGCCTCTTACGGGTCCGTTTTGGGGATGGTTTAGGTTTTCACCCTTTAACGGCTTTTTTTAAGTCTAAGTGCTAATTTTTGCAATTTATTGTCGTATTCTCAAACCGGGAGACGCCTGACTACGCGGTCAGTTCCTACTAGTTACATTGGTCATGTGTGAGGTGTTCGTACCTCTTACGGGGACGTTTGGGGGTTGGTTTAGGTTTTCACCCTTTAACGGCTTATTTTTAAGTCTAAGCGTTGATTTTTGAAAATTATCATCATATTCTCAAATCGAGAGACCCGTGACTACGCGATGAGTTCTTACAAGTTACATTGATCCTTTGTGAGGTAATCGTGCCTCTTACGGGGACGTTTGGGGGATGGCTTAGGTTTTCACCCTTTAACGGCTTATTTTTAAGTCTAAGTGTTAATTTCTACAAATTTCCAAAATATTTTCAAACTGGGATACCCGTGACTACGCGATAATTTCCTACAAGTGACATTGGTCCTATACGAGGTGTCCGTGTCTCTTACGGGGACATTTAGGGGATGGTTTGGGTTTTCACCCTTTAACGACTTGTTTTTTAAGCCTAATCTTCATAGTTTTAAATTATCATCATATTCTTCATTCGGGAGTCTCGTGACTACGCGGATAGTTCCTAGAAGTTACATTCATTTCGTGTGAGGTGTTCGTGCCTCTTACGGGTCCATTTGGGGGCTGGTTTGGGTTTTCACCCTTTAACGGCTTGTTTTTAAGCCTAATCTTGATTAGTTTTAAATTATCATCATATTCTCAAATTGGGAGAACCGTGACTACGGGGTCAGTTCCTACGAGTTACATTGGTCCTATGCGTGCTGTCCATGCATCATACGGGGACATTTGGGGGCTGGTTTGGGTTTTCACCCTTTAACGGCTTGTTTTTAAATCTAAGTGTTGATTTTTGCAAATTATCATCATATTTTGAAACCGAGAGACCCCAGACTACGCGATCAGTTCCTACTAGTTACATTGGTCATGTGCGAGGTGTTCGTACCTCTTACGGGGACGTTTAGGGGTTGGTTTAGGTTTTCACCATTTAACAGCTTATTTTTAAGTCTAAGCATTGATTTTTGAAAATTATCGTCATATTCTCAAATCGAGAGACCCGTGACTACAAGGTGAGTTCCTACATGTTACATTGGTCCCATGTGAGGTATTCTTGTCTCTTACGGGGACGTTTGGGGGATCACTTAGGTTTTAACCTATAACGACTTGTTTTTAAGTCTAAGTGTTGATTTTTGCAAATTTTTATCATATTTTCAAACCGTGATACCCGTTACAACGCGGTCATTTCCTACAAGGGACACTGGTCCTGTGCGAGTGTCCGTGTCTCTTACGGGGACATTTGGGGGCCTGGTTTGTGTTTTCACCCTTTAATGGCTTATTTTTAAGTCTAAGTGTAGATTTTTATAAATTATCATCATATTCTCAAACCGAGAGACCCGTGACTACGCGGTCAGTTCCTACAAGTTAAATTGGTCATGTGCAAGGTGTTCGTGTCTCTTATGGGGACGTTTGTGGGTTGGTTTGAGTTTTCAAACTTTAACGGCTTATTTTTAAGTCTAAGTGTGATTTTTACAAATTATCTCCATATTCTTAAATAGGGAGTTTCATGACTACGCGATTAGTTCCTACAAGTTACATTAGTCCCGTGTGAGGTGTTCGTGCCTCTTATGGGTCCGTTTGGGGGCTGGTTCGGGTTGTCACCCTTTAATGACTTATTTTTAAGCCTAATCTGGATATTTCAAATTATCGTCATATTCTAAAATCGGGAGACCCATGACTATGCGATCATTTCCTACAAGTTACATTGGTCCCGTGCGAGGTGTTCGTGCCTCTAACAGGTCCGTTTTGGTGATGGTTTAGGTTTTCACCCTTTAACGGCTTATTTTTAAGTCTAAGTATTGATTTTTGCAAATAATTATCATATTCTCAAACCGGGAGACCCGTGACTACGCGGTCAGTTCCTACTAGTTACATTGGTCCTATGCGTGGTGTTCGGGCCTCTTACGAGGACGTTTGGGGGTTGGTTTGGGTTTTCACCCTTTAACGGATTATTTTTAAGTCTAAGTGTTGATTTTTTTCAAATTATCGTCATATTCTCAAATCGGGAGACCCTTGACTACGCGGTGAGTTCCTACAAGTTACATTGGTCCCGTGCGAGGTGTTCGTGCCTCTTACGGGGACGTTTGGGAGCTGGTTTTGGTTTTCACCCTTTAACAGCTTATTTTTAAGCATAATCAAGATATTTTCAAATTGTCGCCATACTCTGAAATTGGGAGTTCCGTGACTACTCGATCAGTTCCTACAAGTTACATTGGTCCCGTGCGAGTTGTTCGTGCCTCTTACGGGCCCGTTTGGGGGCTGGATTGGGTTGTCATCCTTTAACGGCTTATTTTTAAGCCTAATCTAGATATTTTCAAATCATCATCAAATTCTCAAATCGGGAGACCCGTGACTATGCGGTCAGTTCCAACAAGTTACATTGGTCCCGTATGAGGTGTTCGTGCCTCTAACGGGTCCGTTTTGGGGATGGTTTTGGTTTTCACCTTTTAAAGGCTTATTTTTAGGCCTATGTGTTAATTTTTACAAATTGTCATCATATTCTTAAATTAGGAGTCCCGTGACTACGCGGTCAGTTCCTATAAGTTACATTGGTCTCGTGCGAGGTGTTCGTGCCTCTTACGGGTCCGTTAGGGGGTTGGTTTGGGTTGTCACTCTTTAACGGCTTGTTTTTTAAGTCTAATCTAGATATTTTCAAATTTTCATCATATTTTCAAACCGAGAGACACGTGACTTCGCGGTCAGTTCGTACAAGTTACAGTGGTCCCGTGCGAGGTGTTCGTGCCTCTTACGGGTCTGTTTGGGGGATGGTTTAGGTTTTCACCCTTTAACGGCTTGTTTTTAAGTCTAAGTGTTGATTTTTGCCAATTATCGTCATGTTCTTAAATCGGGAGACCCATGACTACGCGGTCAGTTACTACAAGGTACATTGGACCTGTGCGTGGTGTCCATGACTCTTATGGGGATGTTCGGGGTTGGTTTAGGTTTTCACCCTTTAACGACTTGTTTTTAAGTCTAAGGGTTTATTTTTCAAATTATCATTATATTCTCAAATCGGGACACCCGTGACTACACGATGAGTTCCTACAAAATTACATTGGTCATGTGCAAGGTGTCTGTATCTCTTATGAGGACGTTTGGGGGTTGGTTTGGGTTTTCACACTTTAACGGCTTGTTTTTAAGTCTGAGTGTTGATTTTTACAAATTATTGTCATATTCTTAAATCGGGAGTTCCGTGACTACGCGATCAGTTCCTACAAGTAACATTGGTCCCGTGTGAGGTGTTCGTGCCTCTTACGGGTCTGTTGGGTGGCTGGTTCGGGTTGTCACCCTTTAACGGCTTGTTTTTAAGCCTAATCTAGATATTTTCAAATTATCATCATATTCTCAAACCGGGGGACCCATGACTATGCGATCAGTTCCTATAAGTTACATTGGTCCCGTGCGAGGTGTTCGTGCCTCTAACGGGTCCGTTTTGGTGATGGTTTAGGTTTTCACCCTTTAACAGCTTGTTTTTAAGTCTAAGTCTTGATTTTTGCAAATAATTATCATATTCTCAAATCGGGAGACTTGTGACTACGGGGTCAGTTCCTACTACTTACATTGGTCTTATGCGTGGTGTACGGGCCTCTTACGGGGACGTTTGGGGTTGGTTTGGGTTTCACCCTTTAACGGCTTGTTTTTAAGTCTAAGCGTTGATTTTTGCAAATTATCCTCATATTCTCAAACCGAGAGACCTGTGACTATGTGGTCAGTTCCTACAAGTTACATTGGCCCTGTGCGAGGTGTCCATGTCTCTTACAGGGATATTTGGGGGCTGGTTTGGGTTTTCACCTTTTAAAGGCTTGTTTTTAAGCCTAAGTGATAATTTTTACAAATTGCCATCATATTGTTAAATCAGGAGTCCCGTGACTACGCGGTCAGTTCCTACAAGTTACATTGGTCCCGTGCGAGGTGTTCGTGCCTCTTACGGGTCCGTTAGCGGGTCGGTTTGGGTTATCACCCTTTAACAGCTTGTTTTTTAAGTCTAATCTAGATATTTTCAAATTATCATCATATTCTCAAACCGAGAGACACGTGACTTCGCAGTCAGTTCCTACAAGTTACATTGGTCCCATGTGAGGTGTTCGTGCCTCTTACGGGTCTGTTTGGGGGATGGTTTAGGTTTTCACCCTTTAACGGCTTGTTTTTAAGTCTAAGTGTTGATTTTTGCAAATTATCATCATATTCTCAAATCGGGAGGCCCGTGACTACGCGGCCAGTTCCTACAAGGTACATTGGACCTGTGCATGGTGTCCGTGACTCTTACGGGGATGTTAGGGGGTTGGTTTAGGTTTTCACCCTTTAATGGCTTGTTTTTAAGTCTTAAGGGTTTATTTTTGCAAATTATCATTATATTCTCAAATCGGGAGACCCGTGACTACACGATGAGTTCCTACAAATTACATTGGTCCCGCGTGAGGTGTTCGTGCCTCTTACGGGGATGGTTGGGGGATGGCTTAGGTTTTCACCCTTTAACGATTTGTTTTAAGTCTAAGTGTTGATTTTTTCCAATCATCATCATATTTTCAAACCGGGAGACCCGTGACTATGCGGTCAATTCCTACAAGTTATATTGGTCCTGTGCGAGGTGTTCGTGTCTCTTACAGGGATGTTTGGGGGCGGGTTTGGGTTTTCACCTTATAACGGCTTATTTTTAAGCCTAAGTGTTGATTTTTATAAATTATCATCATATTCTTAAATCGAGAGTCTTGTGACTACGCGGTCAGTTCCTACAAGTTATATTGGTCCCGTGCGATGTGTTCGTGCCTCTTACGGATCCGTTAGGTGGCTGGTTTGGGTTGTCACCCTCTAACGGCTTATTTTTTATCCTAATCTAGATATTTATAAATTATCATTATATTCTCAAACTATGAGACCCGTGACTACGCGGTCAGTTCCTACAAGGTACATTGGTCCTGTGCGAGGTGTTCGTGCCTCTTACGGGTCCGTTTGTTGGATGGTTTAGGTTCTCACACTTTAACGGCTTGTTTTTAACTCTAAGTGTTTATTTTTAAAAATTATCGTCATATTCTCAAACAGGGAGACCCGTGACTATGCGGTCAGTTCCTACTAGTTACATTGGTCCTGTGCATGGTGTCCATGTCGCTTACGTGGACGTTTGAGGACTGGTTTGGGTTTTCACCCTTTAAAAACTTATTTTTAAGTCTAAGCATTGTTTTTTGCAAATTATTATCATATTCTCAAACCGAGAGACCCCTGACTACGCGGTGAGTTCCTACAAGTTACATTGGTCCCGTGCGAGGTGTTCGTGCCTCGTACGGGGACATTTGGCAGCTGGTTTGTTATGCATAATCTAGATATTGGAAATTATCGTCATATTCTCAAATCGGGAGAAGCGTGACTACGCGGTCAAATCCAAAAAGTTACATTGGTCCTCTATAAGGTGTTCGTGCCTCTTAAGGGGACGTTTGGGTTTTCACACTTTAACGGCTTATTTTTATATCTAAGTGTTGATTTTTACAAATTATCTGAAAGCCCCCTAATTTGAAAATCCTTTTACTTTAAAATCAATTTCCTTTTTATGAAATGGATATGCGGAAGCGTAAAGTTGATGGTTCGATTAAAACCACTAATCCAAATTTAATCCATTAAAACATTTTCACTTAGACATAATTAATTATTCCAAGTCCTAGAATTTTCCTAAGTCATATTTATCAATATTTCCAAATTAGGCTAAACCATTTAATAATAGACTTGAATTAAATAAACATTACACAAATTTAATTAGCACCAAATTAAATTTAGTATGACAATTAAAACCAATTTTATCTTTGAATTATCCTAAGCATGCGTTCTAAGTTATTATGCAAGATAAAAGTAAATCAATCACACTATGCCGCGATGTACGAGGAAAACCCCACAACGGGAAAAAACCTCGGACGACCCTAGCCTCAAATCCACTAAGTACGGAATTTTCATTTACAAGACAGATGACTTACTTCCTCAACTCGAACCCTCTCAAGCCTTCACGCGTCTTCTTGTAACCACCTCTTCCTAGCGGATAACCACGGAGCTCCACGGCGATCTCGAACTCACCGATCGGACAATAGGTACACCGTCAACCACACATGGTGCCTTTTACCATGTGAGAAAGTCGCAGCTAAACAATTCTTCTTCTTTGAGGGATTTAGAAGAAAACCCAAACAATCTCTTCAATTCGGTGTAGAGAAAAACCCGGTGCCAAACTCCAAGCAAGATGTATATATTTGAACTTGAATAAACAAAACAATGGGTGAAACTAGAGTGGTAAATGATTTTCTCTTTGAAAATTAACACTCAAAACATGAACCATTTCTTATAAAAGATGAACTATCAAAACCCTCTCTAGGAGTTAGTATGGTATGAAAAAGTTATTAGAAAAAGTTGGTTTACCGCACATAGATATTCAGCAAAAAGTTAGTGGCTTAAAACTGCCAAAAAGTTTTCCCGCCTGGCATCTCGTTCGAATGACATTTTCGTTCGAACAAAGTCTCGTTCGAACGAGGCTTCTAACGAAGTTCTAGTGTGAACTCATTAGAAACTCGTTGGAAATCTCGTTCAAATAGCCATCTCGTTCGAACGACCTTTCGAATGAAGTTCCATTAGCCAAAATGGGGACTCGTTGGCAAACTCGTTCGAACGACATCTGGTTCGAACGAAAAAACTCGTTCGAACGACATATCTAACGAACTTCCAGAAAGTTTAGAAATTCTTATTTCTAACCCAGAAAACTTTAAAAACTTTATTTAAAGTTTTAATTAATTATTTCTGAAAACAAAACACAGTTTTAATTAAACCTAACACCCAATAAACATGTTCCAAGCTCCTTTACATATATGAAATGCATTCATACCTTGGGAGCGTGGAACCACTATTGATGACGTTGAAATGTGGCACATATAGTCGGCATTTGATGAAGCTTTATACTCTTTGCCGCTACGTCTTCAACAAAACACATCATAGGCTTGAAAGGTACACTAAAACACAATCATATGACATAAATGTTTTTGTCCGGAATTGAGCCAAAACTACATTAAGTCTCAATTGGAAAATTGTGTCCTTGAAATTCTCCCCCTTTATCTATTCCGGGACAAAAACCAAACAGAAAATCCTAAAGGTCCGTCAAGCTCTACTAGACTAATAAAAAGTCCCAGGCAAAATAAAAATACAATGCTTGACTCAAACAACCCAAAGGATCATGATCTTTGCTGGAGAAAGTCGCCACTTATAATATAATTCCTGCACACTTGAGCAAACACATTACACGCATAGGGAATATCAAAATATTTATTGCAAGTAAAGTAAGTACTGCCCCTAAATTAATTCTCTCCCCCTATCATTCTCCCCCTTTTTGTTCAGGAATAGACGAAGGCTAAAGAGTTAAAACATGTAATTGCATAAAGTGATGAGAACATTAAAACATATGGGAAACAAAAGCACAACTAATCTTACAAATAATAACAGATACCAACTAAGATGCAAGAAAATGATACCAAAAAGATACATAAAGTATTAAGCATGTGATATCAACAAAGAATGCAACAAGATAGATACCAGTTATGAATTAAAGCATATATGGACTAGAAAGCACGACAAAGACTAAACAAAAATATCAAATATATGTATACATAAGATATAACGAATAGACGTAAGTACACATATATAGATATAAACACACAAATGACACACACAAAATATAATAGGAGTCTTTCACACTCGTATGGTAAAAATGTGTCATATGGAAACTGAAGTGTTGGGGTGTGAACAAGTAACAATTAAATTTAGACCCAATCACTTAAAACATGTTCACGGAGTTCTCATTTGATTGCAAACTTCATCACATTTGAATATAACCTCACGTGACAAAATAGATTGAACTCAATGAACAAACATACACAATGCATACAAGCTTAGAGTTTTGATGATTCTACAAACCAAATAGAGTCATGACAATAAAGACCACTAGGATAAACGAACATTGTGCAAACCGTTGATATACCATCCAATATCCTTCAAAAAGCATATATATTCTCTTTATATTGAATGAATATATCAATTAAACATAGGCCTTGGCAATTATTTTTTCTTTTAGTGCCATTTTTTTATTTTTAGGCCTTTGGACCGCGTATTTCTTTTAGGTCCGTTTCAAACGGTGGCTTACAATCGCAAAGGATTATTATTCCTTTCGGAGCCCTTCCTTGTGCACGTTTATATATCATTTTTTATATCTCACAAACTCATGTGCAACGGATTTTGACATGTACTAATCCTCCTAGGTCACAAATATGTAGATGACAAGATTGGTAGGAGAACACCTCACAAAGCTCAAATATAACACGTGACATTAAAATTTCAAGTGAGCTCGTGCATGTGTGAATAGAGGCATAAAAAAATAGAATCCATTTAAATCAACACAAAATCCAGCTACTCCATGTAAGCATGGTAAAGAACATAATAAGGATTGACAATCTAAACCAAAAGTTCTAGCCACATGGGAGCATAAAAGATGGAATTCTAACATAAGTGTATGCCACATAAAGTGTGTCAAACTAAAATACACACAAAAAATAAAAATCTTTTTGAATTTTCGACATTTTTTAATCCAAAAAATATATACTCAAAAGACACACAAAAATCATTTGTTATTTTTCATTAAGCTTAAACGAAACAAATAAAACACAAATGATAAACAAAAATCTTTTTGAATTTTTCATTTAATGCAAACAAAAAATAAGCAAATATAATACAAAAAGATAAACAAAAATCATAGTTCTAGCATGTGATTAAGCATGGAGCATAGACTAGAAAATGATTTAAACAAGCATACATTTAGCATGATAATATAGCATGAAGCACAAAAGCTAAAGTATGCAAACACTAACACATTCATCCTTTAGATTTAACACGGGAGGAAGCATGTGAAAGTAAATGAGAATCAAATGTCCTATTTTGCAAGGCAACCAATTCGTATTTCCTAACCCAAATTAATGAAGAATGACTATCTTGGGGTGTAGGAATTTTAACTACCTTGGTTGCTTTACGTTGGGATTTTCTAGGAATTCGTTTAAGGTCAAAACAAAATTTCCTAAGATGACCTTTTCGACCACAATGTGTACAAGTAAAATTACGTCGAAATTTGGTACCTAAGGAATGATCTCTAGAGTCTTTCCTAGTAGATTCTCCTAAAAAGTTGGTTTTGGCTTTGTGAGTTGATTCATTACAAGTATCGAAGCCTAAACCACAAGTGTCATTTTTAAGTTGGACCGTTCCTAATATTTTATCTAATTTTTCCTAACGACACTCCAAATCAAATTTGACATTTCTAGAGACTTTTAATTTATTTTCTAATTCTAGGATGTTAGACTCTAATAAAACATTTCTCTCTTCGAACTTGAGAAGCTCCTTTTTCATGGATTCCATTAAACCTCTAAGGCTATCTCTCTCGCCTTCTACATATTCAGGCTTCTCTCGAACAATCCTCTCACGTGTCCTAAGGTCTTGTACCAACATACTATCATCAATGACCTTGACACGCTCTTTTAAACTAGCTTCTAACTTCAAATTAGCTCTTTTTAATTTAATAGATTCTTCATATAATTCTTGAAAATCATTTTGAAGTTCACTCACATTAACCTCTTCTTCATTTTCACTCTCTCTTTCTTCTCCACTCTCACTATCATAAAAAACAAGGGAATCATAAACAATGACCTTGGAAGTGTCATGTGTATCAATTGATGAGTTCTCACTATCACTCACATGACTAGCCATAAAAGCCACAAAGTTGGGCTTAGTGGAGGAATCGGGTCCCTCTTCCTTATCACTATCACTAAGGGTCACATTATATGAAATGGGTCGCTTACCCTCTCTCCTTAGTTTAGTGGGGCACTCCGAAGCCCTATGGTCATACCCTTCACAACCAAAACACCTATTGGACTCGTCCCTATTAAAAGTGTCATTAGAAGATTTAGGGATCCTTTAGGCTTTGTCATACTTAGAAGTTTTAAATTTCTTAAAATCCTTTTTAAATTTATCTTTGTTAAATTTAAGAAATTTTCTAAATTTCCGAGCAAACAAGGCCATGTCTTCCGAGTCACTATCACTCTCGCTCTCTACTACTTGTTTGACCTCTTTTCGGGCTTTTAAAGCAACGCCCTTCTCTATTTTATTTTCAGTTTTAGAGGGAAACATGTCTAGTTCATAGGTTTGTAAATCACCTACGAGATCTTCTAATTTCATAGAGACTAAAGTGGGTAAAGAATTTAAAATGGTCACTTTTGGAATAAATCTATCGGGAAGGAACCTTAAAATTTTCTTTACAACTCGGTTGTCGGGTATTTTCTCTCCCAAGTTAAAAGATAAATTTACAATATCGAAAAGTCTAGCATAAAATTCATCAAAAGTTTCATTGTCGTTCATGTTGATAGTTTCAAATTGAGTGGCGAGGTTTTGGAGTTTAGAAGCTTTAACGACACTTGTTCCTTCATGAGTGAGTTGTAAAATATCCCAAGCTTCTTTAGCGATCTCACATGTCATAATGCGTCAGAATTCATCCGGTGTGACAGCGCTAAACAAGGCATTTAAACCTCAAAAATTAAAATTAGAAAGTTTAAATTCACCCTCACTCCATCAATCGGCCAGTTTGGGAACACGTTCATTATCTACTAAATGAGTTGGTGGAGACCACCCGTTAACTACCGATAACCAAACCCTCTCGTCGATAGATTTTAGTGACGATTTCATACGCGCTTTCCAGTACACGTAGTTAGAACCATCGAAAATAGGAAATTTTGAGAATGGGGAAAATTCCATTTTAGCCAAAAATTATTTAAAGGATCTTAACGAAATAATTTATCGCTTTGGCTCTGATACCAATTTGAAAGCCCCCTAATTTGAAAATCCTTTTACTTTAAAATCAATTTCCTTTTTATGAAATGGATATGCGGAAGCGTAAAGGTGATGGTTAAATTAAAACCACTAATCCAAATTTAATCCATTAAAACATTTTCACTTAAACATAATTAATTATTCCAAGTCCTAGAATTTGCCTAAGTCATATTTATTAATATTTCCAAATTAGGCCAAACCATTTAATAATAGACTTGAATTAAATAAACATTACCCAAATTTAATTAGCACCAAATTAAATTAAGTATGACAATTAAAACCAATTTTATCTTTGAATTATCCTAAGCATGCGTTCTAAGTTATTATGCAAGATAAAAGTAAATCAATCACACTACGCCACGATGTACGAGGAAAAAGCCACAAAGGGAAAAAAGCTCGGATGGCCCTAGCCTCAACTCCACTAAGTATGGAATTTACATTTACAAGACAGATGACTTACTTCCTCAACTCAAATCCTCTCAAGCCTTGACGCGTCTTCTTGTAACCACCTCTTCCTAGCGGATAACCACGGAGCTCCACCGCGATCTTGGACTCACCGATCGGACAATAGGTACACCGTCAACCACACGTGGTGCCTTTTACCATGTGAGAAAGTCGCAGCTAAATAATTCTTCTTCTCTGAGGGATTTAGAAGAAAACCCAAACAATCTCTTCAATTCGGTGTGGAGACAAACCCGGTGCCAAACTCCAAGCAAGATGTATATATATGAACTTGGATAAACAAAACAATGGGTGAAACTAGAGTGGAAAATGATTTTCTCTTTGAAAATTAACACTCAAAACATGAACCATTTCTTGTAAAAGATGAACTCTCAAAACCCTCTCTAGGATTTAGTATGGTATGAAAAAGTTATTAGAAAAAGTTGGTTTCCCGCACGTAGATATTCAGCAAAAAGTTAGTGGGGTAAAACTGCTAAAAAGTTATCCCGCCTGGCATCCTGTTCGAACGACATTTTTCGTTTGAACGAAGTCTCGTTCGAACGAGGCTTCTAACAAAGTTCTAGTGTGAACTCGATAAAAACTCATTGGAAATCTCGTTCGAACAGCTATCTCATTCGAACGACATTTCAAATGAAGTTCCAGTAGCCAAAATGGGGACTCGTTGGCAAACTCGTTCGAACGACATCTGGTTCGAACGAAAAAACTCATTCGAACGACATATCGAACAAGCTTCCAGAAAGTTTAGAAATTCTTATTTTTAACCCACAAAACTTTAAAAACTTTATTTAATGTTTTAATTATTTCTTTCTGAAAACAAAACACAGTTTTAATTAAACCTAACATCCAATAAACATGTTCCAAGCTCCTTTATGTATATAAAATGCATTCATACCTTGGGAGCGTGGAACCACTGTTGATGACGTTGAAATATGGCACATAAAGTCGGCATTTGATGAAGCTTTATACTCTTTGCCGCTACGTCTTCAACAAAACACATCATAGGCTTGAAAGGTACACTAGAACACGATCCTATGACATAAAGGTTTTTGTCCGAAATTGAGCGAAAACTACATTAAGACTCAATTGGAGAATTGTGTCCTTACAATATCCTCATATTCTGAAAGTGGGAGACCCGTGACTACGGAATCAGTTCCTATAAATTACATTGGCCATGTACGAGGTGTCCGTGTCTCTTACGGGGATGTTTGGTGGCTGGTTTGGGTTTTCACCCTTTAACGGCTTGTTTTTAAGTCTAAGTGTTGATTTTTGCAAATTATCGTCAAATTTTCAAACCGAGAGACCCGTGACTATGAGGTCAGTTCCTACAAGTTACATTGGTCCTGTGCGAGGTGTCCGTGTCTCTTACGGGGACGTTTGGGGGCTGGTTCGGGTATTCACCCCTTAACGACTTATTTTTAAGTCTAAGTGTTGATTTTTACAAATAATCTCCATATTCAAAAATCGGGAGTCCCGTGACTACGCAATCAGTTCCAACAAGTTACATTGGTCCCGTGCGAGGTGTTTGTGCCTCTTATGGGTCCGTTTGGGGGCTGGTTTGGGTTGTCACCCTTTAACGACTTGTTTTTAAGCCTATTCTAGATATTTTCAAATTATCGTCATATTCTCAAACCAAGAGACCCGTGACTATGCGGTCAGTTCCTACAAGTTACATTGGTCCCGTACGAGGTGTTCGTGCCTCTTACGGGTCCGTTTTGGGGATGATTTAGGTTTTCACCCTTTAACGGCTTATTTTTAAGTCTAAGTATTGATTTTTACAAATTATCATCATATTCTCAAACCGGGAGACTCGTAACTACGCGGTCAGTTCCTACTAGTTACATTGTCATGTGCGAGGTGTCCGTACCTCTTACGGGGACGTTTGGGGGTTAGTTTAGGTTTTCACCATTTAACGGCTTATTTTTAAGTCTAAGCATTGTTTTTTGGAAATTATCGTCATATTCTAAAATTGAGAGACCTGTGACTACATGGTGAGTTCCTACAAGTTACATTGGTCCCGTGTGAGGTGTTCGTGCCTCTTACGGGGATGTTTGGGGGATGGCTTAGGTTTTCACCCTTTAATGGCTTGTTTTTAAGTCTAAGTGTTAATTTTTGCAAATTATCGTCATATTTTCAAACTGGGAGAATCGTGACTATGAGGTCAGTTCCAACAAGTTACATTGGTCCTGTGCGAGGTGTTCGTGTCTCTTACGAGGACGTTTGGGGGCTGGTTTGGGTTTTCACCCTTTAACAGCTTGTTTTTTAGTCTAAGTGTTCATTTTTACAAATTGTCACCATATTCTTAAATCGGGAGTCCCGTGACTACGCGATCAGTTCCTACAAGTTACATTGGTCCCGTGCGAGGTGTTCGTGCCTCTTACGGATCCGTTTGGGGGATGGTTTGGATTGTCACCCTTTAACGGCTCATTTTTAAGCCTAATCTAGATATTTTCAAATTATCGTCAAATTCTCAAACCGGGAGACCCATGACTATGCGGTCAGTTGCAACAAGTTGCATTGGTTCCGTACGAGGTGTTCGTGCCTCTTACGAGTCCGTTTTGGGGATGGTTTAGGTTTTCACCCTTTAACGGCTTTTTTTTAAATCTAAGTGTTGATTTTTGCAAATTATCATCATATTTTGAAACCGGGAGACCCCAGACTACGCGGTCAGTTCCTACTAGTTACATTGGTCATGTGCGAGATGTTCGTACCTCTTACGGGGACGTTTAGGGGCTGGTTTAGGTTTTCACCATTTAACAGCTTATTTTTAAGTCTAAGCATTGATTTTTGAAAATTATCATCATATTCTCAAATCGAGAGACCCATGACTACGCGGTGAGTTCCTACATGTTACGTTGGTCCCATGTGAGGTATTCGTGTCTCTTACGGGGACGTTTGGGGGATCGCTTAGGTTTTAACCCTTTAACGGCTTGTTTTTAAGTCTAAGTGTTGATTTTTGCAAATTTTTATCATATTTTCAGACCGGGATTCCCATGACTACGCGGTCATTTCCTACAAGGGACACTGGTCCTGTGCGAGGTGTCTGTGTCTCTTACGAGGACATTTAGGGGCCTGGTTTGGGTTTTCACCCTTTAACGGCTTGTTTTTAAGTCTAAGTGTTGATTTTTATAAATTATCATCATATTCTTCAATCGGGAGTCCCGTGACTATGCGGCTAGTTCCTAGAAGTTACATTGGTTCCGTGCGAGGTGTTCGTGCCTCTTACGGGTCCGTTTGGGGGCTAGTTTGGATTTTCACCCTTTAACGGCTTATTTTTAAGCCTAATCTACATATATTCAAATTATCGTCATATTCTCAAACCGGGAGTCCCGTGACTATGTGGTCAGTTCTACAACTTACATTGGTCCAGTACGAGGTGTTCGTGCCTCTTACGAGTCCGTTTTGGGGATGGTTTAGGTTTTCACCCTTTAACAACTTGTTTTTAAGTCTAAGTGTTGATTTTTGCAAATTATCATCATATTCTCAAATCGGGAGACCCCTGACTACGCGATCAGTTCCTACAAGTTACATTGGTCATGTGTGAGATGTCCTTACCTCTTATGGGGACGTTTGAGGGTTAGTTTTGGTTTTCCCCCTTTAACGACTTATTTTTAAGTCTAAGCGTTAATTTTTGAAAATTATCATCATATTCTCAAATCGAGAGACCCGTGACTACGCGTTGGGTTCCTACAAGTTACATTGGTCCTGTGTGTGGTATTCGTGCCTCTTACAGGGATATTTGGGGTATGGCTTAGGTTTTCACCCTTTAACGGCTTGTTTTTAAGTCTAAGTGTTGATTTTTGCAAACTTCCATCATATTTTCAAACCGAGATACCCGTGACTACGCGATCATTTCCTACAAGTGACATTGGTCTTGTGCGAGGCGTCTGTGTCTCTTACGGGGACATTTAGGGGTTGGTTTGGGTTTTCACCCTTTGACGGCTTGTTTTTTAAGTTTAAGTGTTGATTTTTATAAATTTTCATCATATTCTTTAATCGGGAGTCCCGTGACTACGCGGTTAGTTCCTAGAATTTACATTGGTTCTGTGCGAGGTGTTCGTGTCTCTTACGGGACCATTTGGGGGCTAGTTTGGGTTTTCACCCTTTAACGACTTATTTTTAAGCCTAATCTTGATAGTTTTAAATTATTGTCATATTCCCAAACGAGGAGAACCGTGACTACGAGGTCAGTTCCTACGAGTTACATTGGTCCTATGCGAGGTGTCCGTGCCTCTTACGGGGACATTTAGGGACTGGTTTGGGTTTTCACCCTTTAACGACTTGTTTTAAGTCCAAGTGTTGATTTTTATAAATTATCATCATATTCTCAAATCGGGAGACCCGTGACTATGCGGTCAGTTCCTACAAGTTAAATTTCTCGTGTGCAAGGTGTCTGTGTCTCTTAAGGGGACGTTTGGGGGTTGGTTTTGTGTTTTCACACTTTAACGGCTTGTTTTTAAGTCTAAGTGTTGATTTTTAAAAGTTATCGTCATATGCTTAAATCGAGAGTTTCGTGACTACGCGATCAGCTCCTACAAGTTACATTATTCATGTGGGAGGTGTCCGTGTCTCTTAGAGGGATGTTTGGGGGACGGTTTGGGTTTTCACACTTTAATGGCTTGTTTTTAAGTCTCAGTGTTGATTTTTACAAATTATCGCCATATTCTTAAATCGGGTGTTCCGTGACTACGCGATCACTTCCTATAAGTTACATTGGTTCCGTGCGAGGTATTCGTGCCTCTAACGGGTCCGTTTTGGGGATGGCTTAGGTTTTCACCCTTTAACGGCTTGTTTTTAAGTCTAAGTGTTGATTTTTTAAAATAATCATCATATTCACAAACTGGGAGACCTGTGACTACGCAGTTAGTTCCAACTAGTTACATTCGTCTGGTGCGTGGTGTTCGGGCCTCTTACGGGGACGTTTGGGGGCTGGTTTGGGTTTTCACCATTTAACGGCTTGTTTTTAAGTCTAAGCGTTGTTTTTGTAAATTATCGTCATATTCTCAAATCGGGAAACCCCTGACTACACGGTGAGTTCCTACAAGTTCCATTGGTCCCGTGCGAGGTGTTCGTGCCTCTTACGGGGACGTTTGGGAGCTGGTATGGGTTTTCACCCTTTAATGGCCTATTTTTTAGCATAATCAAGATATTTTTAGATTATCGTCATATTCTTAAACCGGGAGAAGCGTGACTATGCGGTCAGTTCCTACAAGTTACATCGGTCCTGTACGCGGTGTCCGTGCCTCTTACTGGGACGTTTGGGGGCTAGTTTGGGTTTTCCCCTTTAACGGCTTATTTTTATGTCTAACTGTTGATTTTTGTAAATTATCCTCATATTCTCATACGGGGACACCTGTGACTACCCGGTCAATTCCTTAAAGTTACATTGACCCTGTACGAGGTGTCCGTGTCTCTTACGGGGATGTTTCGGGGCTGGTTTTGGTTTTCACCTTTTAATGGCTTATTTTTAAGCCTAAGTGTTACTTTTTACAAATTTTCATCATATTCTTAAATCAAGAGTTCTGTGACTACACGATCAGTTCCTACAAGTTACATTGGTCCCGTGCGAGGTGTTCGTGCTTCTTACGGGTCCGTTAGGGGGTTGGTTTGGGGTCTCACAGTTTAACGGCTTGTTTTAAGCCTAATCTAGATATTTTCAAATTATCTTCATATTTTCAAACCGAGAGACCCGTGACTTCGCGGTTAGTTCCTACAAGTTACATTGATCCCATGCGAGGTGTTCGTGCCTCTTACGGGTTCGTTTGGGGGATGGTTTAGGTTTTCACCCTTTAACAGCTTGTTTTTAAGTCTTAGTGTGGATTTTTGCAAATTATCATAATATTCTCAAATCGGGAGAACCGTGACTACGAGATCAGTTCCTACAAGGTACACTGGACCTGTGCGAGGTGTTCGTGCCTCTTACGGGGATGTTATGGGGTTGGTTTAGGTTTTCACCCTTTAACGACTTGTTTTTAAGTCTAAGGGTTTATTTTTGCAAATTATCATTATATTCTCAAATCGAGAGACCCGTGACTACATGATGAGTTCCTACAAATTACATTGGTCCCGTGTGAGGTGTTCGTGCCTCTTACGGGGATGTTTGGGGGATGGCTTAGGTTTTCACCCTTTAACGGACTGTTTTTAAGTTTAAGTGTCAATTTTTGCAAATTATCATGATATTTTCAAACCGGGAGACCCGTGACTATGCGATCAATTCCTACAAGTTACATTGGTCCTATGCGAGGTGTCCGTGTCTCTTACGGGGATGTTTGGGGGCTGGTTTGGGTTTTCACCTTTTAACGGCTTGTTTTTAAGCCTAAGTCTTGATTTTTATAAATTATCATCATATTCATAAATCGAGAGTCCTGTGACTACGCGGTCAGTTCCTACAAGTTACATTAGTCCCGTGCGAGGTGTTCGTGCCTCTTATGGGTCCGTTAGGGGGATGGTTTGGGTTGTCACCCTTTAACGGCTTATTTTTTAGCCTAATCTAGATATTTATAAATTATCATCATATTCTCAAAACGGGAGACCCGTGACTACGCGGTCAGTTCCTATAATTTACATTGGTCCTGTGCGAGGTGTTCGTGCCTCTTACGGGTCCGTTTTGGGGATGGTTTAGGTCTTCACAAATTAACGGCTTGTTTTTAAGTCTAAGTGTTGATTTTTACAAATTATCGTCATATTTTCAAACAGGGGACCCGTGACTACGCGGTCCATTCCTACTAGTTACATTGGTCCTCTGCGAGGTGTCCGTGCCTCTTATGGGGACGTTTGGGGGCTAGTTTGGGTTTTCACCCTTTAACGGCTTGTTTTTATGTCTAAGTGTTGATTTTTTAAAATTATCCCCATATTCTCAAATTGGGAGACCCATGACTACACGGTCAGTTCCTACAAGTTTCACTGGCCCTATGTGAGGTGTTCATGTCTGTTACGGGGATATTTGGGGGCTGGTTTATGTTTTCACCCTTTAACGGCTTGTTTTTAAGTCAAAGTGTTGATTTTTGCAAATTATCATCATATTTTAAAATCGGGAGACTCGTGACTATGAGGTTAGTTCCTACGAGTTACATTGGTCATGTGCGAGGTGTCCATGTCTCTAACGGGGACGTTTGGGGATTGGTTTGGGTTTTCACCCTTTAACGACTTGTTTTTAAGTCTAAGTGTTGATTTTTACCAATTATGGCCATATTCTTAAATCGGGAGTCCCGTGACTGTGCGATCAGTTCCTACAAGTTACATTGGTCCCGTACGAGGTGTTCGTGCCACTTATAGGTCCGTTTGGGGGCTGGTTTGGTTTGTTACCCTTTAACGACTTATTTTTAAGCCGAATCTTGATATTTTTAAATTATCATCATATTCTCAAATCAGGAGACCCGTGACTATGCGGTCAGTTCCTATAAGTTATATTAGTCCTGTACGAGGTGTTCGTGCCTCTTACGGGTCCGTTTTGGGGATGATTTATGTTTTCACCCTTTAATGGCTTGTTTTTAAGTCTAAGTGTTGATTTTTGCAAATTATCGTCATATTCTCAAACCGAGAGACCCGTGACTACGCGGTCAGTTCCTACTAGTTACATTGGTTATGTGCGAGGTGTCCGCCCCTCTTGCGGGGACGTTTGGGGGTTGGTTTAGGTTTTCACCCTTTAACGGCTTATTTTTAAGTCTAAGCGTTGATTTTTTAAGATAATCATCATATTCTCAAATCGAGAGACCCGTGACTACGCGGTGAGTTCCTACAAGTTACATTGGTCCCGTACGAATTGTTTGTGCCTCTTACGAGTCCGTTTGTGGGATGGTTTAGGTTTTCACCCTTTAACGGCTTGTTTTTAAGTCTAAGTGTTGATTTTTTCAAATTTTCATCATATTTTCAAACCGGGATACCCGTGACTACGTGGTCATTTCCTACAAGTAACATTGGTCCTGTGCGAGGTGTCCGTGTCTCTTACGAGGACATTTGGGGGCTGGTTTTTGATTTCACCCTTTAACGGCTTATTTTTAAGTCTTAAGTGTTGATTTTTATAAATTATCATCATATTCTCAAACCGAGAGACCCGTGACTATGCGGTCAGTTCCTACAAGTTAAATTGGTCGTGTGCAAGGTGTCCGTTTCTCTTACGGGGACGTTTGGGGGTTGGTTTTTGGTTTTAGCACTTTAACGCCTTATTTTTCAGTCTAAGTGTTCATTTTTACAAATTATCGCCATATTCTTAAAACAGGAGTTTTGTGACGATGCGGATAGTTCCAACAAGTTACATTGGTCCCGTGTGAGGTGTTGGTGCCTCTTACGGGTCCGTTTGGGGGCTCGTTTGTGTTGTCACCCTTTAACGGCTTGTTTTTATGCCTAATCTAGATATTTTCAAATTATAATCATATTCTCAAACCGAGAGACCTGTGACTACGCGGTTAGTTCGTACAAGTTACATTGGTCCCGTGCGAAGTGTTCGTGCCTCTTACTGGTCCGTTTTGGGGTTGGTTTAGGTTTTCACCCTTTAACGGCTTGTTTTTAAGTCCAAGTGTTGATTTTTTCAAATTATCGTCATATTCTCAAACCGGGAGACCCGTGACTATGTTGTCAGTTCCTACTAGTTACATTGGTCCTACGGGTGGTGTCCGGGCCTCTTATGGGGACGTTTTGAGGCTAGTTTGGGTTTTCACCCTTTAACGACTTGTTTTTAAGTCTAAGAGTTGATTTTTGCAAATTATCGTCATATTCTCAAATCGAGAGACCGCTTACTATGCAGTGAGTTCCTACAAGTTACATTGGTCCCGTGGGAGGTGTTCGTGCCTCTTACGGGGATGTTTGGCAGCTAGTTTGGGTTTTCACCCTTTAACGGCTTATTTTTTAGCATAATCTAGTCATTTGGAAATTATCGTCATATTCTCAAATTAGGAGAAATGTGACTACGCGGTCTGTTCCTCCAAGTTACATTGGTCCTGTGCGAGGTGTCCGTGCCTCTTACGGGGACGTTTGGGTGCAAGTTTGGGTTTTCAACCTTTAACGGCTTGTTTTTATGTCTAACTGTTGATTTTTGCAAATTATCCTCATATTCTCAAACCGGGAGACCCGTTACTTTGCGGTCAGTTCCTACATGTTACATTGGCCCTGTGTGAGGTGTCCGTGTCTCTTACGGGGATGTTTAGGGGATGGTTTGGGTTTTCACCTTTTAACGACAAGTTTTTAAGACTAAGTGTTGATTTTTACAAATTATCGTCATATTCTTAAATCAAGAGTCACGTGACTACGCAGTCAGTTCCTACAAGTTACATTGGTCCCGTGCGAGGTGTTCGTGCCTCTTACGCGTCCGTTAGGGGGCTAGTTTGGGTTGTCAACCTTTAATGGCTTATTTTTAAGCCTAATCTAGATATTTCAAATTATCATCATATTCTCAAACTGAGAGACCCGTGACTTCGCGATCTGTTCCTACAAGTTACATTGGTCCCGTACGAGGTGTTCATGCCTCTGACGGGTCCGTTTGTGGGATGGTTTAGGTTTTCCCCCTTTAAGGGATTATTTTTATGTCTACGTGTGGATTTTTGCATATTATCGTCATATTCTCAAACTGGGAGACCCGTGACTACGCGGTCAGTTCCTACAAGGTACATTGGACCTGTGCGAGGTGTCCGTGCCTCTTACGGGGATGTTAGGGGGCGAGTTTAGGTTTTCACCCTTTAACAGCTTGTTTTTTAGTCTAGGGGTTTATTTTTTCAAATTATCATAATATTCTCAAATCGGGAGACTTGTGACTACACGGTGAGTTCCTAGAAATTACATTGGTCCCGTGTGAGGTGTTCGTGCCTCTTACGGGGATGTTGGGTGATGGCTTATGTTTTCACCCTTTAACGGGTTATTTTTAAGTCTAAGTGTTGATTTTTGCAAATTATCATCATATTTTCAAACCGCGAGACCCGTGACTACGCGGTCAGTTGCTACAAGTTACATTGGTCCAGTGCGAGGTGTTCGTGTCTCTTACGAGGATGTTTGGGGGCTGGTTTGGGTTTTAACCTTTTAACGGCCTGCTTTTAAGCCTAAGTGTTGATTTTTATAAACTATCGTCATATTCATAAATCGAGAGTCATGTGACTACGTGGTCAGTTCCTATAAGTTACATTGGTCCCGTGCGAGGTGTTTGTGCCTCTTACGGGTTCGTTAGGGGACTGGTTTGGGTTGTCACCTCTTAACGGCTTATTTTTAAGCCTAATCTAGATATTTTTAAATTATCATCATATTCTCAAACCGGGAGACCCGTGACTACGCGGTCGGTTCCTACAAGTTACATTGGTCTTGTGCGAGGTGTTCGTGCCTCTTACGGTTCCGTTTGGGGGATGGTTTAGGTTTTCACCCTTTAACGACTTGTTTTTAAGTTTAAGTGTTAATTTTTGGAAATTATCGCGATATTCTCAAATAGGGACACCCGTGGCTACGCGTTCAGTTCCGCCTAGTTACATTGGTCCTGTGCATGGTGTCCGTGCCTCTTACGGGGACATTTGGGGAATGGTTTGGATTTTCACCCTTTAACGACTTGTTTTTAAGTCTAAGCGTTAATTTTTGCAAATTATCATCATATTCTCAAACCGAGAGACCCCTGACTACGCGGTGAGTTCCTACAAGTTACAATGGTCCCGTGCGAGGTGTTCGTGCCTCTTACGGGGGATGTTTGGCAGCCGGTCTGGGTTTTCACCCTTTAACGGCTTATTCTAAAGCATAATCTAGATATTTACAAATTATCATCATATTCTCAAATCAGAAGATGCGTGGCTACGCGGTCAGTTCCTACAAGTTACATTGGTCCTGTGCGAGGTGTCCATGCCTCTTACGGGGACGTTTGGCGGCTAGTTTGGGTTTTCACCCTTTAACGGCTTGTTTTTATGTCTAAGTGTTGATTTTTGCAAATTATCCTCATATTCTCAAATCGGGGGACCCGTGACTACGCAGTCAGTTCCTATAAGTTACATTGTCCCTGTGCAAGGTGTTCGTGTCTCTTACGGGGATGTTTAGAGGCTGGTTTGGGTTTTCACCCTTTAACGGCTTATTTTTAAGTATGAGTGTTGATTTTTGTAAATTATCGTCATACTTTCAAACCGGGAGGCCCGTGACTATGAGTTCAGTTCCTACAAGTTACATTGGTCATGTGCGAGCTGTCCGTGTCTCTTACGGGGACATTTGGGGGTTGGTTTGGGTTTTCACCCTTTAACGACTTATTTTTAAGTCTAAGTGTTGATTTTCACAAATTATCGCCATATTCTTAAATCGGGAGTCCCCTGACTACGCGATCAGTTCCTACATGTTACATTGGTCCCGTGTGAGGTGTCCCTGCCTCTTGCTGGTCCGTTTGGGGGCTGGTTAGGGTTGTCACCCTTTAACCGCTTGTTTTTAAGCCTAAGTGTTGATTTTTATAAATTATCATCATATTCTTAAATCAGGAGTCCCGTGACTACGCGGTCAGTTCCTACAAGTTACATTGGTCCCGTACGAGGTGTTCGTGCCTCTTACGTGTCCGATAGGGGGCTGGTTTGGGTTATCACCCTTTAACGGCTTATTTTTAAGCCTAATCTAGATATTTTCAAATTATCGTCATATTCTCAAACTGAGAGACCCATGACTTCGCAGTCAGTTCCTACAAGTTACATTGGTCCCGTACGAGGTGTTTGTGCCTCTTACGAGTCCGTTTGTGGGATGGTTTAGGTTTTCACCCTTTAACGGCTTATTTTTAAGTCTAAGTGTTGATTTTTGCAAATTATCGTCATATTTTCAAACAGTGAGACCCGTGACTACGCGGTCAGTTCCTATAAGTTACATTGGTCTTGTGCGAGGTGTACGTGTCTCTTACGAGGATGTTTGGGGGATGATTTGGGTTTTCACCTTTTAACGGCTTGTTTTTAAGCCTAAGTGTTGATTTTTATAAATTATCATCATATTATTAAATCGAGAGTCCTGTGACTATGCGGTCAGTTCCTACAAGTTACATTGGTCCCGTGCGAGGTGTTTGTGCCTCTTACGGGTCCATTAGGGGGCTGGTTTGGGTTGTCACCCTTTAAAGACTTATTTTTAAGCCTAATCGAGATATTTTTAAATTATCGTCATATTCTCAAATCGGGAGACCCGTGACTACGCGGTCTGTTACTATAAGTTACATTGGTCCCGTGAGAGGTGTTCGTGCCTCTTACGGGTCCTTTTTGGGGATGGTTTAGGTTTTCACCCTTTAACGACTTGTTTTTAAGTCAAATTGTTGATTTTTTCAAATTATCGTCATATTCTCAAACAAGGAGACCCGTGACTACGCGGTCAGTTCCTACAAGTTACATTGGTCCTGTGCATGGTGTCCGTGCCTCTTACGGGGACGTTTGGGGGCTGGTTTGGGTTTTCACCCTTTAACGGCTTGTTCTTAAGTCTACGCATTGATTTTTGCAAATTATCATCATATTCTAAAATCGAGAGACCCCTGACTACGCGGTGAGTTCCTATAAGTTACATTGGTCCCGTACGAGGTGTTCGTGCCTCTTACGGGGACATTTGGCAGTTGGTTTGGGTTTTCTCCCTATAACTTCTTATTTTTAAGCATAATCTAGATATTTGCAAATTATCGTCATATTCTCAAACCAGGAGAAGCGTGACTACGCGGTCAGTTCCTACAAGTTACATTGGTCCTGTGCGAGGTGTCCGTGCCTCTTACGGGGACGTTTGGGGGATGGTTTAGGTTTTCACCCTTTAACGGGTTGTTTTTAAGTCTAAGCATTAATTTTTGCAAATTATAGTCATATTCTCAAATCGAGAGACCCCTGAGTATGCGGTGAGTTCCTACAAGTTACAATGGTCCCGAGCGAGGTGTTCGTGCCTCTTACGGGGACGTTTGGCAGCCAGTTTGGGTTTTCACCCTTTAACTGCTTATATTAAGCATAATCTAGATATTTCAAATTATCATCATATTCTCAAACAGGAAGAAGCGTGGCTACCCGGTCAGTTCCTACAAGTTACATTGGTCATGTGTGAGGTGTCCATGCCTCTTACGGGGACGTTTGGCGGCTAGTTTGGGTTTTCACCCTTTAACGGCTTGTTTTTATGTCTAAGTGTTGATTTTTGCAAGTTATCCTCATATTCTTAAACCGGGAGACCTTTGACTACTCGGTCAGTTCCTATAAGTTACATTGGCCCTGTACGAGGTGTCCGTGTCTCTTAGAGGGATGTTTGGGGGCTGGTTTGGGTTTTCACCGTTAACGGCTTATTTTTAAGTTTAAGTGTTGATTTTAACAAATTATCGTCATATTTTCAAACCGGGAGACCCATGACTATGAGTTTAGTTCCAACAAGTTACATTGGTCCTGTGCGAGGTGTCCGTGTCTCTTACGGGGACATTTGGGTTTGGTTTGGGTTTTCACCCTTTAACGGGTTGTTTTTAAGTCTAAGTGTAGATTTTCACAAATTATCGCCATATTCTTAAATCGGGAGTCCCCTGACTACGTGATTAGTTCCTATATGTTACATTGGTCCCGTGTGAGGTGTCGGTTACTCTTACAGGGTTGTCACCCATTAACGGCTTGTTTTTAAGCCCAAGTGTTGATTTTTACAAATTATCATCATATTCTTAAATCAGGAGTTTCGTGACTACGCGGTCAGTTCCTACAAGTTACATTGGTCCCGTGTGAGGTGTTCGTGCCTCTTACGTGTCCTTTAGGGGGCTGGTTTGGGTTGTCACCCTTTAACGGCTTGTTTTTAAGCCTAATATAGATATTTTCAAATTATCGTCATATTCTCAAACTGAGAGAGCCGTGACTTCGCAGTCAGTTCCTATAAGTTACATTGGTCCCGTACGAGGTGTTCGTGCCTCTTACGGGTCCGTTTGTGGGATGGTTTAGGTTTTCACCCCTTAACGGCTTGTTTTTAAGTCTAAGTGTTGATTTTTGCAAATTATCGTCATATTCTCAAACCGAGAGACCCTCGACTACACGGTCAGTTCCTACAAGGGACATTGGACCTGTGCGAGGTGTCTGTGCCTCTTACAGGGATGTTAGGGGGTTGGTTTAGGTTTTCACCCTTTAACGGCTTGTTTTTAAGTCTAAGGGTTTATTTTTGAAAATTATAATTATATTCTCAAATCGGGAGACCTGTGACTACACGGTGAGTTCCTATAAATTATATTCGTCCCGTGTGAGGTGTTCGTGCCTCTTACGTGGATGTTTGGGGGATGGCTTAGGTTTTAACCCTTTAACAGCTTATTTTAAAGTCTATGTGTTGATTTTTGCAAATTATCATCATATTTTCAAACCGTGAAACCCGTCACTACACGGTCAGTTCCTAAAAGTTACATTGGTCCTGTGCGAGGTGTCCGTGTCTCTTATGGGGATGTTTGGGGGTTGGTTTTAGTTTTCACCTTTTAACGGCTTATTCTTAAGCCAAAGTGTTGCTTTTTATAAATTATCATCATATTCTTAAATCGAGAATCCTGTGACTATGCGGTCAGTTCCTACAAGTTACATTGGTCCTGTGCGAGGTGTTCGTGCCTCTTACTAGTCCGTTTGGGGCCTGGTTTGGGTTATCACCCTTTAACGGCTTATTTTTAAGCCTAATCTAGATATTTTAAAATTATCATCATATTCTCAAATCGGGAGACCCGTGACTACGCGATCAGTTACTATAAGTTACATTGGTCCTGTACGAGGTGTTCGTGCCTCTTAAGGGTCCGTTTTGGGGATGGCTTAGGTTTTCACCCTTTAACGGCTTATTTTTAAGTCTAATTATTGATTTTTTCAAATTACCGTCATATTCTCAAACAGGGAGACCCGTGACTACGCGGTTCGTTCCTACTAGTTACATTAGTCCTGTGCATGGTGTGCGTGCCTCTTACGGGGACGTTTGGTGGCTGATTTAGGTTTTCACCCTTTAACGGCTTGTTTTTAAGTCTAAGCGTTGATTTTTACAAATTATCATCATATTCTAAAATCGAGAGACCCCTGACTATGCGGTGTGTTCCTACAAGTTACATTGGTCTCATACGAGGTGTTCGTGCCTCTTACGGGGACATTTGGCAGTTGGTTTGGGTTTTCACCCTATAACGGCTTATTTTTAAGCATAATCAAGATATTTGCAAATTATCATCATATTCTCAAACCGGGAGAAGCGTGACTACGCGGTCAGTTCCTACAAGTTACATTGGTCCTGTGCGAGGTGTCCGTGCCTCTTACGGGGACGTTTGGGTGCTAGTTTGGGTGTCACCCTTAAACGGCTTGTTTTTATGTCTAAGTGTTGATTTTTACAAATTATCGTCATAGTCTTAAATCGGGTGTCTCGTTACTATGCGGTCAGGTCCTACAAGTTACATTGGTGCTGTGCAAGGTGTCCGTGTCTCTTACGGAGACGTTTGGGGGCCGGTTAGGTTTTTCACCCTTTAACGGCTTGTTTTTAAGTCTAATTGTTGATTTTTATAAATTATCATCATATTCTTAAATCGGGAGTCCCGTGGATACACGGTCAGTTCCTACAAGTTACATTGGTCCTGTGCGAGTTGTTCATGCCTCTTACGGGTCCGTTTGGGGGATAGTTTAGGTTTTCACCCTTTAAAGGCTTATTTTTAACTCTAAGTGTTGATTTTTGCAAATTATCATCATATTCTCAAATCGGGAGACCCGTGACTACGCGGTCAGTTCCTACAAGGTACATTGGACCTGTACGAGGTGTCCGTGCCTCTTACGGGGATGTTTGGGATCTGGCTTAGGTTTTCACCCATTAACAACTTGTTTTTAAGTCTAAGGGTTTATTTTTGCAAATTATCATTATATTCTCAAATCGGGAGACCCGTGACTACACGGTGAGTTCCTGCAAGTTATATTGGTCCCGTGTGAGGTGTTCGTGCCTCTTGCGGTGACATTTGGGTGATGGCATAGGTTTTCACCCTTTAACGACATGTTTTTAAGTCTAAGTGTTCATTTTTGCAAATTATTGTCATATTTTCAAACCGGGAGACCCGTGACCACACGATTAGTTCCTACAAGTTACATTGGTCCTATCCGAAGTGTCCGTGTCTCTTACTGGGATGTTTGGGGGCTGGTTTGGGTTTTCACCTTTTAACGGCTTGTTCTTAAGCTTAAGGGTTGATTTTTACAAATTATAGTTATATTCTTAAATCGGGAGTCCTGTGACTACGTGGTCAGTTCCTATAAGTTACATTGGTCCAGTGCGAGGTGTTCCTGCCTCTTACGGGTCCGTTAGGGGGCTAGTTTGGGTTGTCACCCTTTAACAGCTTATTTTTAAGCCTAATCTAGATATTTTAAAATTATCGTCATATTATCAAACCGGGAGACCCGTGACTCCGCGGTCAGTTCCTACAAGTTACATTGGTCCTGTGCGTGGTGTTCGAGCCTCTTATGTGTTCGTTTTGGGGATGGTTTAGGTTTTCACCCTTTAACAGCTTATTTTTAAGTCTAAGTGTTGATTTTTGAAAATTATCGTCATGTTCTCAAATAAGGAGACCTGTGACTATGCGGTCAGTTCCTACTAGTTACATTGGTCCTGTGCATGGTGTCCGTGCCTCTTACGGGGCTGGTTTGGCTTTCACCCTCTAACGGCTTGTTTTTAAGTCTAAGAATTATTTTTTGTAAATTATCGTCATATTCTCAAATCGAGAGACCCCTGACTACGCGGTGAGTTCCTACAAGTTACATTTGTCCCGTGCGAGGTGTTCGTGCTTCTTACGGGGACGTTTGGGAGCTAGTTTGGGTTGTCACCCTTTAATGACTTATTTTTTAGCCTAATCTAGATATATATAAATTATCATCATATTCTCAAACCGGGAGACCCGTGACTACGCGGTTAGTTCCTACAAGTTACATTGGTCCTGTGCGAGGTGTTCGTGCCTCTTACGGGGATGTTTGGGGGCTGGTTTGGGTTTCACCCTTTAACAACTTGTTTTAATTCTTAGCATTGATTTTTACAAATTATCATCATATTCTCAAATCGAGAGACCCCTGACTACGCGATGAGTTCCTACAAGTTACATTGGTCCCGTGCGAGGTGTTCGTGCCTCTTACGGGGACGTTTGGCAGCTGGTTTGGGTTTTCACCCTTTAACGGCTTATTTTTAAGCATAATCTAGATATTTGGAAACTATCGTCATATTCCCAAATCGGTAGAAGCCTGACTACGCGGTCAGTTCCTACAAGTTACATTGGTCCTGTGCGAGGTGTCCGTGCCTCTTACGGGGACATTTTGGGGCGAGTTTGGGTTTTCGCACTTTAACGGCTTGTTTTTATGTCTAAGTGATTATTTTTAAAAATTATCCTCATATTCTCAAACTGGGAGACCCGTGACTATGCGATCAGTTCCTACAAGTTACATTGGCCCTTTGTGAGGTGTCCGTGTCTCTTACGGGGATGTTTGGGGGTTGGTTTGGGTTTTCACCCTTTAACGGCTTTATTTTAAGTCTAAGTGTTGATTTTTGCAAATTATCATCATATTTTCAAACTGGGAGACCCGTGACTATGAAGTTAGTTCCTACTAGTTACGTTGGTCCTGTACGAGGTGTCCGTGTCTCTTACGGGTACGTTTGGGGGCTGGTTTGGGTTTTCACCCTTTAACGGGTTGTTTTTAAATCTAAGTGTTGATTTTTACAAATTTTCACCATATTCTTAAATCGGGAGTCCCGTGACTACGCGATCAGTTCCTACAAGTTACATTGGTCCCGTACGAGGTATTCATGCCTCTTACGGGTCCGTTTGGGGGTTGGTTCGGGTTGTCACCCTTTAACGGCTTGTTATTAAACCTAATCTAGATATTTTGAAATTATCATCATATTCTCAAACCAGGAGACCCGAGACTATGCAGTCAGTTCCTACAAGTAACATTGGTCCCGTACGAGGTGTTCGTGCATCTTACGGGTCCGTTTTGGGGATGATTTTGGTCTTCCCCCTTTAACGGCTTGTTTTTAAGTCTAAGCGTTGATTTTTGAAAATTATCGTCATATTCTCAAATCGAGAGATGCGTGACTACGCAGTCAGTTCTTACAAGTAAATTGGACCAGTGCGAGGTGTCCGTGCCTCTTACGGGGATCTTAGGGCGTTGATTTAGGTTTTCACCCTTTAACGGCTTGTTTTTAATTCTAAGGGTTTATTTTTGCAAATTATCATTATATTCTCAAATCGGGAGACCCGTGACTACACGGTGAGTTCCTACAAGTTACATTGGTCCCGTGTGACGTGTTCGTGCCTCTTACGGGAAAGTTTGGGGATGGCATAGGTTTTCACCCTTTAACGACTTGTTTTTAAGTCAAAGTGTTAATTTTTGCAAATTATCATCATATTTTCAAACCGGGAGACCCGTGGCCACGCGATTAGTTCCTACAAATTACATTGGTCCTGTGCGAGGTGTCCGTGTCTCTTACGGGGATGTTTGGGTGCTAGTTTGAGTTTTCTCCTTTTAACGACTTGTTTTTAAGCCCAAGTGTTGATTTTTTCAAATTATCATCATATTCTTAAATCGGGAGTCTTGTGACAACGCGGTCAGTTCCTACAAGTTACATTGGTCCAGTGCGAGGTGTCCGTGCCTCTTACGGGTCCGTTAGGGGGTTGGTCTGGGTTGTCACCCTTTAACGGCTTGTTTTTAAGCCTAATCTAGATATTTTCAAATTATCATCATATTCTCAAACTGGGAGACCCGTGACTACGCGGTCAGTTCCTACAAGTTACATTGGTCTTGTGCTAGGTGTTCATGCCTCTTACGGGTTCGTTTTGGGGATGGTTTAGGTTTTCACCCTTTAACGGCTTATTTTTAAGTCTAAGTGTTAATTTTTGCAAATTATCGTCATATTCTCAAACTGAGAGACTCGTGATTACGCGGTCAGTTCCTACTAGTTACATTGGTCATATGCATGGTATCCGTGCCTCTTACGGGGTCAATGGGGGCTGGTTTGGTTTTTCACCCTTTAACGGCTTGTTTTTAAGTCTAAGCATTGATTTTTACAAATTATCATCATATTCTCAAACCGAGAGACCCCTGACTACGCGGTGAGTTCCTACAAGTGACAATGGTCCCGTGAGAGGTGTTCGTGCCTCTTACGGGGATGTTTGGGAGCTGGTTTGGGTTTTTACCCTTTAATGACTTATTTTTAAGCATAATCTAGATATTTTTAGATTATCATCATATTCTTAAACCGGGAGAAGCGTGACTACGCGGTCAGTTCCTACAAGTTACATTGGTCTTGTGCGCGGTGTCCGTGCCTCTTACGGGGACGTTTGAGTGCTAGTTTGGGGTTTCCCCTTTAACGACTTATTTTTATGTCTAACTGTTGATTTTTTAAAATTATCCTCATATTCTCATACCGGGACACCTGTGACTACGCGGTCAATTCCTTCAAGTTACATTGGCCCTGTGCGAGGTGTCCGTGTCTCTTACGGGGATGTTTCGGGGCTGGTTTTGGTTTTCACCTTTTAACGGCTTATTTTTAAGCCTGAGTGTTAATTTTTACAAATTGTCATCATATTCTTAAATCAGGAGTTCCGTGACTACACGATCAGTTCCTACAAGTTACATTGGTCCCGTGCGAGGTGTTCGTGCCTCTTACGGGTCCGTTAGGGGTTTGGTTTGGGTTGTCACAGTTTAACGGCTTGTTTTAAGCCTAATCTAGATATTTTCAAATTATCTTCCTATTTTCAAACCGAGAGACCCATGACTTTGCGGTCAGTTCCTACAAGTTACATTGATCCCGTGCGAGGTGTTCGTGCCTCTTACGGGTCCGTTTGGGGGGATGGTTTAGGTTTTCACCCTTTAACGGCTTATTTTTAAGTCTAAGTGTTGATTTTTGCAAATTATCATAATATTCTCAAATCGGGAGATCCGTGACTACGAGATCAGTTCCTACAAGGTACACTGGACCTGTACGAGGTGTTCGTGCCTCTTACGGGGATGTTAGGGGGCTGGTTTAGGTTTTCACCCTTTAACGACTTGTTTTTAAGTCTAAGGGTTTATTTTTGCAAATTATCATTATATTCTCAAATCGGGTGACCCGTGACTACATGATGAGTTCCTATAAATTACATTGGTCCCGTGTGAGGTGTTCGTGCCTCTTACGGGGATGTTTGGAGGATGGCTTAGGTTTTCACCCTTCAACGAATTGTTTTTAAGTTTAAGTGTTGATTTTTGCAAATTATCGTCATTTTTTTAAACCGGGAGACCCGTGACTATGCGGTCAGTTCCTACAAGTTACATTGGTCCTGTGCGAGTTGTCCGTGTCTCTTACGGGGATGTTTGGGAGCTGGTTTGGGTTTTCACCTTTTAACGGCTTGTTTTTAAGCCTAAGTCTTGATTTTTATAAATTATCATCATATTCTTAAATCGAGAGTCTTGTGACTACGCGGTCAGTTCCTACAAGTTACATTAGTCCCGTGCGAGGTGTTCGTGCCTCTTACGGGTCATTTAGGGGGATGGTTTAGGTTCTCATCCTTTAACGGCTTATTTTTTAGCCTAATCTAGATATTTATAAATTATCATCATATTCTCAAACCGGGAGACCCGTGACTACGCGGTCAGTTCCTACAAGTTACATTAACCTGTGCGAGGTGTTCATGCCTCTTACGGGTCCGTTTATGGGATGGTTTAGGTTTTCACAAATTAACGGCTTATTTTTAAGTCTAAGTGTTGATTTTTACAAATTATCGTCATATTTTCAAACAGGGAGACCCGTGACTACGCGGTCCGTTCCTACTAGTTACATTGGTCCTGTGCATGGCGTCCGTGCCTCTTACGGGGATGTTTGGGGGCTGGTTTGGGTTTTCACACTTTAACGGCTTATTTTTAAGTCTAACGTTGATTTTTGAAAATTATCGTCATATTCTCAAATCGAGAGACCCCTGACTACGCAGTGAGTTCCTACAAGTTACATTGGTCCCGTGGGAGGTGTTCGTGCCTTTTACGGGGACGTTTGGCAGCTGGTTTGGGTTTTCACCCTTTAACGGCTTATTTTTTAGCATAATCTAGACATTTGGAAATTATCATCATATTCTCAAATTAGGAGAAGCGTGACTACGCGGTCCGTTCCTCCAAGTTACATTGGTCATGTGCGAGGTGTCCGTGCCTCTTACGGGGACGTTTGGGGGCTAGTTTGAATTTTCACCCTTTAACGGCTTGTTTTTATGTCTAAGTGTTGATTTTTGAAAATTATCCCCATATTCTCAAATTGGGAGACCCGTTACTACGCGGTCAGTTCCTACAAGTTACACTAGCCCTATGTGAGGTGTTTGTGTCTGTTACGGGGATGTTTGGGGGCTGGTTTATGTTTTCACCCTTTAACGGCTTGTTTTTAAGTCTAAGTGTTGATTTCTGCAAATTATCATCATATTTTAAAATCGGGAGATTCGTGACTATGAGGTCAGTTCCTATGAGTTACATTGGTCCTGTCCGAGGTGTCCATGTCTCTAATGGGGACGTTTGGGGACTGGTTTGGGTTTTCACCCTTTAACGGCTTGTTTTTAAGTCTAAGTGTTAATTTTTACAAATTATCGCCATATTCTTAAATCGGGAGTCCCGTGACTACGCAATCAGTTCCTACAAGTTACATTGGTCCCGTGCGAGGTGTTCGTGCCACTTACGGGTCCGTTTGGGGGCTGGTTTGGTTTGTTACCCTTTAACGGCTTGTTTTTAAGCCGAATCTTGATATTTTAAAATTATCATCATATTCTCAAATCAAGAGACCCGTGACTATGCGGTCAGTTCCTATAAGTTATATTAGTCCTGTACGAGGTGTCCGTGCCTCTTACGGGTCCGTTTTGGGGATGATTTATGTTTTCACCCTTTAATGGCTTGTTTTTAAGTCTAAGTGTTGATTTATGCAAATTATCGTCATATTCTCAAACCGGGAGACCCGTGACTACGCGGTCAGTTCCTACTAGTTACATTGGTCATGTGCGAGGTGTCTGCCCCTCTTGCGGGGACGTTTGGGGGTTGGTTTAGGTTTTCACCCTTTAACGGCTTATTTTTAAGTCTAAGCGTTGATTTTTTAAAATAATCATCATATTCTCAAATCGAGAGACCCGTGACTACGCGGTGAGTTCCTACAAGTTACATTGGTCCCGTACGAATTGTTCGTGCCTCTTACGAGTCCGTTTGTGGGATGGTTTAGGTTTTCACCCTTTAACGGGTTATTTTTAAGTCTAAGTGTTGATTTTTTCAAATTATCATCATCTTTTCAAACCGGGATACCCGTGACTACGTGGTCATTTCCTACAAGTGACATTGGTCCTCTGCGAGGTGTCCGTGTCTCTTACGAGGACATTTGGGGGCTGGTTTTGGATTTCACCCTTTAACGGCTTATTTTTAAGTCGTCTAAGTGTTGATTATTTATAAGTTATCATCATATTCTCAAACTGAGAGACCCGTGACTATGCGGTCAGTTCCTACAAGTTAAATTGGTCGTGTGCAAGGTGTTCGTGTCTCTTACGGGGACGTTTGGGGGTTGGTTTTTGGTTTTAGCACTTTAACGCCTTATTTTTCAGTCTAAGTGTTCATTTTTACAAATTATCGCCATATTTTTAAATCAGGAGTTTCGTGACGACGCGGCTAGTTCCAACAAGTTACATTGGTCCCGTGTGAGGTGTTTGTGCCGCTTACGGGTCCGTTTGGGGGCTGGTTTGGGTTGTCACCCTTTAACGGCTTATTTTTATGCCTAATCTAGATATTTTCAAATTATAATCATATTCTCAAACCGAGAGACCCGTGACCACGCGGTTAGTTCGTACAAGTTACATTGGTCCCGTGCGAGGTGTTCGTTCCTCTTATTGGTCCGTTTTGGAGTTGGTTTAGGTTTTCACCCTTTAACGGCTTGTTTTTAAGTCCAAGTGTTGATTTTTTCAAATTATCATCATATTCTCAAACCGGGAAACCCGTGACTATGTTGTCAATTCCTACTAGTTACATTGGTCCTACGGGTGGTGTCCGGGCCTCTTATGGGGACGTTTTGGGGCTAGTTTGGGTTTTCACCCTTCAACGGCTTGTTTTTAAGTCTAAGCGTTATTTTTTGCAAATTATCGTTATATTCTCAAATCGAGAGACCCCTGACTACGCAGTCAGTTCCTACAAGTTACATTGGTCCCGTGGGAGGTGTTCGTGCCTCTTACGGGGACGTTTGTCAGCTGGTTTGGGTTTTCACCCTTTAACGGCTTATTTATTAGCATAATCTAGACATTTGGAAATTATCGTCATATTCTCAAATTGGGAGAAGCGTGACTATGCGGTCTGCTCCTCCAAGTTACATTGGTCCTGTGCGAGGCGTCCGTGCCTCTTACGGGGACGTTTGGGTGCAAGTTTCGGTTTTCAACCTTTAACGGCTTGTTTTTATGTCTAACTGTTGATTTTTGCAAATTATCCTCATATTCTCAAACCGAGAGACCCGTGACTTTGCGGTCAGTTCCTCCAAGTTACATTGGCCCTGTATGAGGTATTCGTGTCTCTTACGGGGATGTTTAGGGGATGGTTTGGGTTTTCAACTTTTAACGACAAGTTTTTAAGCCTAAGTGTTGATTTTTACAAATTATAGTCATATTCTTAAATCAGGAGTCACGTGACTACGCGGTCCGTTCCTACAAGTTACATTGGTCCCGTGCGAGGTGTTCGTGCCTCTTACGCGTCCGTTAGGGGGCTAGTTTGGGTTGTCAACCTTTATTGGCTTATTTTTAAGCCTAATCTAGATATTTTCAAATTATCATCATATTCTCAAACTGAGATACCCGTGACTTCACGATCTGTTCCTACAAGTTACATTGGTCCCGTACGAGGTGTTCATGCCTCTTACGGGTCCGTTTGTGGGATGGTCTAGGTTTTCCCCCTTTAAGGGCTTATTTTTATGTCTAAGTGTGGATTTTTGCAGATTAATGTCATATTCACAAACTGGGAGACCCGTGACTACGCGGTCAGTTCCTACAAGGTACATTGGACCTGTGCGAGGTGTCCGTGCCTCTTACGGGGATGTTAGGGGGTTGGTTTAGGTTTTCACCCTTTAACAGCTTGTTTTTTAGTCTAGGGGTTTACTTTTGCAAATTATCATCATATTCTCAAATCGGGAGACTTGTGACTACACGGTGAGTTCCTGCAAATTACATTGGTCCCGTGTGAGGTGTTCGTGCCTCTTACAGGGATGTTGGGTGATGGCTTATGTTTTCACCCTTTAAGGGCTTATTTTTAAGTCTAAGTGTTGATTTTTGCAAATTATCGTCATATTTTCAAACCGGGAGACCCGTGACTACGCGGTCAGTTGCTACAAGTTACATTGGTCCTGTTCGAGGTGTCCGTGTCTCTTACGAGGATGTTTGGGGGCTGGTTTGGGTTTTCACCTTTTAACGGCCTGTTTTTAAGCCTAAGTGTTGATTTTTATAAACTATCGTCATATTCATAAATCGAGAGTCATGTGACTACGTGGTCAGTTCCTATAAGTTACATTGGTCCCGTGTGAGGTGTTTGTGCCTCTTACGGGTTCGTTAGGGGACTAGTTTGGGTTGTCACCTCTTAACGGCTTATTTTTAAGCCTAATCTAGATATTTTAAATTATCATCATATTCTCAAACCGGGAGACCCGTGACTACGCGGTCGGTTCCTACAAGTTACATTGGTCTTGTGCGAGGTGTTCGTGCCTCTTACGGGTCCGTTTGAGGGATGGTTTAGGTTTTCACCCTTTAACGACTTGTTTTTAAGTCTAAGTGTTGATTTTTGCAAATTATCGTGATATTCTCAAACAGGGAGACCCGTGACTACGCGTTCAATTCCTTCTAGTTACATTGGTCCTATGCATGGTGTCCGTGCCTCTTACGGGGACGTTTGGGGAATGGTTTGGGTTTTCACCCTTTAACGGCTTGTTTTTAAGTCTAAGCGTTAATTTTTGCAAATTATCGTCATATTCTCAAACCGAGAGACCCCTGACTACGCGGTGAGTTACTACGAGTTACAATGGTCCCGTGCGAGGTGTTCGTGCCTCTTACGGAGACGTTTGGCAGCTGGTCTGGGTTTTCACCCTTTAACGGGTTATTTTTAAGCATAATGTAGATATTTGCAAATTATCATCATATTCTCAAACCGAAAGAAGCGTGACTACGCGGTCAGTTCCTACATGTTACATTGGTCCTGTGCGTGGTGCCCATGCCTCTTACGGGGACGTTTGGCGGCTAGTTTTGGTTTTCACCCTTTAACAACTTGTTTTTATGTCTAAGTGTTCATTTTTGCAATTTATCCTCATATTCTCAAATCAGTAGACCCGTGACTACGCAGTCAGTTACTACAAGTTACATTGTCCCTGTGCGAGGTGTCCGTGTCTCTTACGGGGATGTTTAGAGGCTGGTTTGGGTTTTCACCCTTTAACGGCTTATTTTTAAGTATGAGTGTTGATTTTTGCAAATTATCGTCATATTTTCAAACCGGGAGACCCGTGACTATGAGTTCAGTTCCTACAAGTTACATTGGTCCTGCGCGAGCTGTCCGTGTCTCTTACGGGGACATTTGGGGGTTAGTTTCGGTTTTCACACTTTAACGGCTTATTTTTAAGTCTAAGTGTTGATTTTCACAAATTATCACCATATTCTTAAATCGGGAGTCCCCTAACTACGCGATCAGTTCCTACATGTTACATTGGTCCCGTGCGAGGTGTCCCGGCCTCTTGCGGGTCCGTTTGGAGGCTGGTTAGGGTTGTCACCCTTTAACGGCTTGTTTTTAAGCCTAAGTGTTGATTTTTATAAATTATCATCATATTCTTAAATCAGGAGTCCCGTGACTACGCGGTCGATTCCTACAAGTTACATTGGTCCCGTACGAGGTGTTCGTGCCTCTTACGTGTCCGTTAGGCGGCTGGTTCAGGTTATCACCCTTTAATGGCTTATTTTTAAGCCTAATGTAGATATTTTCAAATTATCATCATATTCTCAAACTGAGAGACCCATGAATTCGCGGTCGGTTCCTACAAGTTACATTGGTCCCGTACGAGGTGTTCGTGCCTCTTACGAGTCCGTTTGTGGGATGGTTTAGGTTTTCACCCTTTAACGGCTTATTTTTAAGTCTAAGTGTTGATTTTTGCAAATTATCGTCATATTTTGAAACCATGAGACCCGTGACTACGCAGTCAGTTCCTAAAAGGTTACATTGGTCTTGTGCGAGGTGTACGTGTCTCTTACGAGGATGTTTGGGGGCTGGTTTGGGTTTTCACCTTTTAACGGTTTGTTTTTAAGCCTAAGTGTTGATTTTTATAAATTATCATCATATTCTTAAATCGAGAGTCCTGTGACTATGCGGTCAGTTCCTACAAGTTACATTGGTCCCGTGCGAGGTGTTCGTGCCTCTTACGGGTCCATTAGGAGGCTGGTTTGGGTTGTCACCCTTTAACGGCTTATTTTTAAGCCTAATCTAGATATTTTAAAATTATCGTCATATTCTCACATCGGAAGACCCATGACTACGCGGTCTGTTACTATAAGTTACATTGGTCCTGTGCGAGGTGTTCGTGCCTCTTACGAGTCCGTTTTGGGGATGGCTTAGGTTTTCACCCTTTAACGACTTGTTTTTAAGTCAAATTGTTGATTTTTTCAAATTACCTTCATATTCTCAAACAGGGAGTCCCGTGACTACGCGGTCAGTTCCTACAAGTTACATTGGTCCTGTGCATGGTTTTCGTGCCTCTTACAGGGACGTTTGGGGGCTGGTTTGGGTTTTCACCCTTTAAGGGCTTGTTCTTAAGTCTACGCATTGATTATTGCAAATTATCATCATATTCTAAAATCGAGAGACCCCTGACTACGCGGTGAGTTCCTACAAGTTACATTAGTCCCGTACGAGGTGTTCGTGCCTCTTACGGGGACATTTGGCAGTTGGTTTGGGTTTTCCCCCTATAACTTCTTATTTTTAAGCAAAATCTAGATATTTGCAAATTATCGTCATATTCTCAAACCGGGAGAAGCGTGACTACGCGGTCAGTTCCTACAAGTTACATTGGTCATGTGCGAGGTGTCCGTGCCTCTTACGGGGACGTTTGGGGGATGGTTTGGGTTTTCACCCTTTAACGGGTTGTTTTTAAGTCTAAGCATTAATTTTTGCAAATTATAGTCATATTCTCAAATCAAGAGACCCCTGAGTACATGGTGAGTTCCTACAAGTTACTATGGTCCCGTGCGAGGTGTTCGTGCCTCTTACGGGGACGTTTGGCAGCCAGTTTGGGTTTTCACCCTTTAACTGCTTATTTTAAGCATAATCTAGATATTTCAAATTATCATCATATTCTCAAACTGGAAGAAGCGTGGCTACGCGGTCAGTTCCTACAAGTTACATTGGTCCTGTGTCAGGTATCCATGCCTCTTACGGGGACGTTTGGCGGCTAGTTTGGGTTTTCATCCTTGAACGGCTTATTTTTATGTCTAAGTGTTGATTTTTGCAAGTTATCCTCATATTCTCAAACCGGGAGACTTGTGACTACGAGGTCAGTTCCTACAAGTTACATTGGCCATGTGCGAGGTGTCCGTGTCTCTTACAGGGATGTTTGGGGGCTGGTTTCGGTTTTCACCGTTTAACGGCTTATTTTTAAGTTTAAGTGTTGATTTTTACAAATTATCGTCATATTTTCAAACCGGGAGACCCGTGACTGTGAGTTTAGTTCCAACTAGTTACATTGGTCCTGTGCGAGGTGTCCGTGTCTCTTACGGGGACATTTGGGGTTGGTTTGGGTTTTCACCCTTTAACGGCTTGTTTTTATGTCTAAGTGTAGATTTTCATAAATTATCGCCATATTCTTAAGTCGGGAGTCCCCTGACTACGCGATCAGTTTCTATATGTTACATTGGTCCCGTGTGAGGTGTCCGTTCCTCTTACAGGGTTGTCACCCATTAACGGCTTGTTTTTAAGCCCAAGTGTTGATTTTTACAAATTATCATCATATTCTTAAATCAGGAGTTCCGTGACTACGCGGTCAGTTCCTACAAGTTACATTGGTCCCGTGTGAGGTGTTCGTGCCTCTTACGTGTCCGTTAGGGGGCTGGTTTGGGTTGTCACCCTTTAACAGCTTGTTTATAAGCCTAATATACATATTTTCAAATTATCGTCATATTCTCAAACTGAGAGACCCGTGACTTCGCAGTCAGTTCCTACAAGTTACATTGGTCCCGTACGAGGTGTTCGTGCCTCTTACAGGTCCTTTTGTGGGATTGTTTAGGTTTTCACCCCTTAACGGCTTGTTTTTAAGTCTAAGTGTTGATTTTTGCAAATTATCGTCATATTCTCAAACCTAGAGACCCTTGACTACGCGGTCAGTTCCTATAAGGTACATTGGACATGTACGAGGTGTCTGTGCCTCTTATAGGGATGTTAGGGGGTTGGTTTAGGTTTTCACCCTTTAACGGCTTATTTTTAAGTCTAAGGGTTTATTTTTGCAAATTATCATTATATTCTCAAAACGAGTGACCCGTGACTACACGGTGAGTTCCTATAAATTATATTGGTCCCGTGTGAGGTGTGCGTGCCTCTTACAGGGATATTTGGGGGACGGCTTAGGTTTTAACCCTTTAACTGCTTATTTTAAAGTCTATGTGTTGATTTTTGCAAATTATCGTCATATTTTCCAACCGTGAGACCCGTGACTACGCGGTCAGTTCCTATAAGTTACATTGGTCCTGTGCGAGGTGTCCGTGTCTCTTACGGGGATGTTTGGGGGATGGTTTGGGTTTTCACCTTTTAACGGCTTATTCTTAAGCCTAAGTGTTGAGTTTTATAAATTATCATCATATTCTTAAATCGAGAATCCTGTGACTATGCGGTCAGTTCCTACAAGTTACATTGGTCCCGTGCGAGGTGTTCGTGCCTCTTACGGGTCCGTTTGGGGCCTGGTTTGGGTTATCACCCTTTAACGGCTTACTTTTAAGCCTAATCTAGATATTTTAAAATTATCATCATATTCTCAAATCGGGAGACCCATGACTACGCGATCAGTTACTATAAGTTACATTGGTCCTGTGCGAGGTGTTCGTGCCTCTTAAGGGTCCGTTTTGGGGATGGTTTAGGTTTTCACCCTTTAACGGCTTGTTTTTAAGTCTAATTATTGATTTTTTCAAATTACCGTTATATTCTCAAACAGGGAGACCTGTGACTACGCGGTCCGTTCCTACTAGTTACATTGGTCCTATGCATGGTGTCCGTGCCTCTTACGGGGACGTTTGGTGGCTGATTTGGGTTTTCACCCTTTAACGGCTTGTTTTTAAGTCTAAGCATTGATTTTTGCAAATTATCATCATATTCTAAAATCGAGAGACCCCTGACTACGCGGTGAGTTCCTACAAGTTACATTGGTCTCGTACGAAGTGTTCGTGCCTCTTACGGGGACATTTGGCAATTGGTTTGGGTTTTCACCCTATAACGGCTTATTTTTAAGCATAATCAAGATATTTGCAAATTATCATCATATTCTCAAACCGGGAGAAGCGTGACTACGCGATCAGTTCCTACAAGTTACATTGGTCCTGTGCGAGATGTCCGTGCCTCTTACGGGGACGTTTGGGGGCTAGTTTGGGTGTCACCCTTAAACGGCTTGTTTTAATGTCTAAGTGTTGATTTTTAAAAATTATCTTCATAGTCTTAAATCAGGTGTCTCGTTACTATGCGGTCAGGTCCTACAAGTTACATTGGTCCTGTGCAAGGTGTCCGTGTCTCTTACGGAGACGTTTGGGGGCTGGTTAGGTTTTTCACCCTTTAACGGCTTGTTTTTAAGTCTAATTGTTGATTTTTACAAATTATCATCATATTCTTAAATCGGGAGTCCCGTGGATACACGGTCAGTTCCTACAAGTTACATTGGTCTTGTGCGAGTTGTTCATGCCTCTTACGGGTCCGTTTGGGGGATAGTTTAGGTTTTCACCCTTTAAAGGCTTATTTTTAACTCTAAGTGTTGATTTTTGCAAATTATCATCATATTCTCAAACCGGGAGACCGGTGACTACACGGTCAGTTCCTACAAGGTACATTGGACCTGTACGAGGTGTCCGTGCCTCTTACGGGGATGTTAGGGGTCTGGCTTAGGTTTTCACCCATTAATGACTTGTTTTTAAGTCTAAGGGTTTATTTTTGCAAATTATCATTATATTCTCAAATCGGGAGACCCGTGACTACACGGTGAGTTCCTGCAAGTTATATTGGTCCCGTGTGAGGTGTTCGTGCCTCTTGCGGGGACATTTGGGTGATGGCATAGGTTTTCACCCTTTAACGGCTTGTTTATAAGTCTAAGTGTTCATTTTTACAAATTATTGTCATATTTTCAAACCGGGAGACCCGTGACCACACGATTAGTTCCTACAAGTTACATTGGTCCTGTCCGAAGTGTCCGTGTCTCTTACTGGGATGTTTGGGGGCTGGTTTGGGTTTTCACCTTTTAACGGCTTGTTCTTAAGCCTAAGGGTTGATTTTTACAAATTATAGTTATATTCTTAAACCGGGAGTCCTGTGACTACGCGGTCAGTTCCTATAAGTTACATTGGTCTAGTGCGAGGTGCTCCTGCCTCTTACGGGTCATTTAGGGGGCTGGTTTGGGTTGTCACCCTTTAACGGCTTATTTTTAAGCCTAATCTAGATATTTTAAAACTATCATCACATTCTCAAATCGGGAGACCCGTGACTCCGCGGTCAGTTCCTACAAGTTACATTGGTCATGTGCGAGGTGTTCGAGCCTCTTATGTGTTCGTTTTGGGGATGGTTTAGGTTTTCACCCTTTAACGGCTTGTTTTTAATTCTAAGTGTTGATTTTTGAAAATTATCATCATATTCTCAAATAGGGAGACCCGTGACTACGCGGTCAGTTCCTACTAGTTACATTGGTCCTGTGCATGGTGTCCGTGCCTCTTACGGGGACGTTTGGGGGCTGGTTTGGCTTTCACCCTCTAACGGCTTATTTTTAAGTCTAAGATTTATTTTTTGTAAATTATCGTCATATTCTCCAATCGAGAGACCCCTGACTACGCGGTGAGTTCCTACAAGTTACATTTGTCCAGTGCGAGGTTTTCGTGCTTCTTACGAGGACGTTTGGGAGCTAGTTTGGGTTGTCACCGTTTAATGACTTATTTTTTAGCCTGATCTAGATATATATAAATTATCATCATATTCTCTAATCGGGAGACCCGTGACTACGCGGTCAGTTCCTACAAGTTACATTGTTCCTGTGCGAGGTGTTCGTGCCTCTTACGGGGATGTTTTGGGGCTGGTTTGGGTTTCACCCTTTAACGACTTGTTTTTAAGTCTAAGTGTTAATTTTTGCAAATTATCGTCACATTCTCAAATTGGGAGACCCCTGACTACGCGGTCAGTTCCTACTAGTTACATAGGTCATGTGCGAGGTGTCGGAACCTCTTACGGCGACGTTTGGGGGTTGGTTTAGGTTTTCACACTTTAACGGATTATTTTTAAGTCTAAGCGTTAATTTTTGAAAATTATCATCATATTCTCAAATCGAGAGACGCGTTACTACGCAGTCAGTTCCTACAAGTAAATTAGACCTGTGCGAGGTGTCCGTGCCTCTTACGGGGATGTTAGGGGCTGGTTTAGGTTTTCACCCTTTAACGGCTTGTTTTTAAGTCTAAGCGTTTATTTTTGCAAATTATCATTATATTCTCAAATCGGGAGACCTGTGACTACACGGTGACTTCCTACAAGTTACATTAGTCCCGTGTGACGTATTCGTGCCTCTTACGGGGAAGTTTGGGGATGGCATAGGTTTTCACCCTTTAACGGCTAATTTTTAAGTCTAAGTGTTGATTTTTGCAAATTATCATCATATTTTCAAACCGGGAGACCCGTGGCCACGCGATTAGTTCCTACAAGTTACATTGGTCATGTACGAGGTGTCCGTGTCTCTTACGGGGATGTTTGGGTGCTGCTTTGGGTTTTCTCTTTTTAACAACTTGTTTTTCAGCCCAAGTGTTGATTTTTTCAAATTATCATCATATTCTTAAATCGGGAGTCTTGTGACAACGCGGTCAGTTCCTACAAGTTACATTGGTCCAGTGCGAGCTGTTCGTGCCTCTTACGGGTCCGTTAGGGGTTTGGTTTGGGTTGTCACCCTTTAACGGCTTGTTTTTAAGCCTAATATAGATATTTTCAAATTATCATCATATTCTCAAACTGGGAGACCCGTGACTATGCGGTCAGTTCCTACAAGTTACATTGGTCCTGTGCGAGGTGTTCAAGACTCTTACAGGTTCGTTTTGGGGATGGTTTAGGTTTTCACCCATTAGCGGCTTGTTTTTAAGTTTAAGTGTTAATTTTTGCAAATTATCATCATATTCTCAAACCGAGAGACCCGTGACTACGCGGTCAGTTCCTACTAGTTACACTGGTCCTATGCATGGTGTCCGTGCCTCTTACGGGGTCGATGGGGGTTGGTTTTGTTTTTCACCCTTTAACGGCTTGTTTTTAAGTCTAAGCATTGATTTTTGCAAATTATCATCATATTCTCAAACCGAGAGACCCCTGACTACGCGGTGAGTTCCTACAAGTTACAATGGTCTCGTGCGAGGTGTTCGTGCCTCTTACGGGGACTATTGGGAGCTGGTTTGGGTTTTTACCCTTTAACGACTTATTTTTAATCATAATCTAGATATTTTCAGATTATCGTCATATTCTTAAATCGGTAAAAGCATGACTACGCGGTCAGTTCCTACAAGCTACATTGGTCTTGTGCGCGGTGTCCGTGCCTCTTACGGGGACGTTTGGGTGCTAGTTTGGGTTTTCCCCTTTAATGACTTATTTTTATGTCTAACTGTTGATTTTTGTAAATTATCCTCATATTCTCATACCGGGACACCTGTGACTACGCGGTCAATTCCTTCAAGTTACATTGGCCCTGTGCGAGGTGTCCGTGTCTCTTACGGGGATGTTTCGGGGCTGGTTTTGGTTTTCACCTTTTAACGGCTTGTTTTTAAGCCTAAGTGTTAATTTTTACAAATTTTTGTCATATTCTTAAATCAGGAGTTCCGTGAATACACGATCAGTTCCTACAAGTTACATTGGTCCCGTGCGAGGTGTTCGTGCCTCTTACGGGTCCGTTAGGGGGTTGGTTTGGGTTGTCACAGTTTAACGGCTTGTTTTAAGCCTAATCTTGATATTTTCAAATTATCTTCATATTTTCAAACCGAGAGACCCGTGACTTCGCGGTCAGTTCCTACAAGTTACATTGATCCCGTGCGAGGTGTTCGTGCCTCTTACGGGTCCGTTTGGGGGATGGTTTAGGTTTTCACCCTTTAACGGCTTGTTTTTAAGTCTAAGTGTTGATTTTTGCAAATTATCATAATATTCTCAAATTGGGAGAACCGTGACTATGAGATCAGTTCCTACAAGGTACACTGGACCTGTACGAGGTGTTCGTGCCTCTTACGGGGATGTTAGGGGGCTGGTTTAGGTTTTCACCCTTTAACGACTTGTTTTTAAGTCTAAGGGTTTATTTTTGCAAATTATCATTATATTCTCAAATGGGGTGACCCGTGACTACATGATGAGTTCCTACAAATTACATTGGTCCCGTGTGAGGTGTTCGTGCCTCTTACGGGGATGTTTGGAGGATGACTTAGGTTTTCACCCTTTAACGGATTGTTTTTAAGTTTAAGTGTTGATTTTTGCAAATTATCGTCATATTTTCAAACCGAGAGACCTGTGACTATGCGGTCAGTTCCTACAAGTTACATTGGTCCTGTGCGAGTTGTCCGTGTCTCTTACGGGGAAGTTTAGGAGCTGGTTTGGGTTTTCACCTTTTAACGGCTTGTTTTTAAGCCTAAGTCTTGATTTTTATAAATTATCATCATATTCTTAAATCGAGAGTCCTGTGACTACGCGATCATTTCCTACAAGTTACATTAGTCCCGTGCGAGGTGTTCGTGCCTCTTACGGGTCCGTTAGGGGGATGGTTTGGGTTGTCACCCTTTAACGACTTATTTTTTAGCCTAATCTAGATATTTATAAATTATCGTCATATTCTCAAACCGGGAGACCCATGACTACGCGGTCAGTTCTTACAAGTTACATTGGTCCTGTGCGGGGTGTTCATGCCTCTTACGGGTCCGTTTATGGGGTGGTTTAGGTTTTCACAAATTAACGGCTTGTTTTTAAGTCTAAGTGTTGATTTTTACAAATTATCGTCATATTTTCAAACAGGGAGACCCGTGACTAAGCGGTCCGTTCCTACTAGTTACATTGGTCCTGTGCATGGTGTCCGTGCCTCTTACGGGGATGTTTGGGGGCTGGTTTGGGTTTTCACACTTTAACGGCTTGTTTTTAAGTCTAAGCGTTGATTTTTACAAATTATCATCATATTGTCAAATTGAGAGACCCCTGACTACGCAGTGAGTTCTTACAAGTTACATTGGTCCCGTGGGAGGTGTTCGTGCCTCTTACGGGGACGTTTGGCAGCTGGTTTGGGTTTTCACCCTTTAACGGCTTATTTTTTAGCATAATCTAGACATTTGGAAATTATCATCATATTCTCAAATCGGGAGAAGCGTGACTACGCGGTCTGTTCCTTCAAGTTACATTGGTCCTTGCGAGGTGTCCGTGCCTCTTACGGGGACGTTTGGGGGCTAGTTTGGGTTTTCACCCTTTAACGGCTTGTTTTTATGTCTAAGTGTTGATTTTTGAAAATTATCCCCATATTCTCAAATTAGGAGACCCGTGACTACGCAGTCAGTTCCTACAAGTTACACTGGCCCTATGTGAGGTTTCCTTGTCTGTTACGGGGATGTTTGGGGGCTGGTTTTTGTTTTCACCCTTTAACGGTTTGTTTTTAAGTCAAAGTGTTGATTTCTGCAAATTATCATCATATTTTAAAACCGGGAGACCCATGACTATGAGGGCAGTTCCTACGAGTTACATTGGTCATGTGCGAGGTGTCCATGTCTCTAACGGGGACGTTTGGGACTGGTTTTGGTTTTCACCCCTTAACGGCTTGTTTTAAGTCTAAGTGTTAATTTTTACAAATTATCGCCATATTCTTAAATCGGGAGTCCCGTGACTACGCGATCAGTTCCTACAAGTTACATTGGTCCCTTGCGAGGTGTTCGTGCCACTTACGGGTCCGTTTGGGGGATGGTTTGGTTTGTTACCCTTTAACGGCTTGTTTTTAAGCCGTATCTTGATATTTTTAAATTATCATCATATTCTCAAATTGGGAGACCCGTGACTATGCGGTCAGTTCCTATAAGTTATATTAGTCCTGTACGAGGTGTTCGTGCCTCTTACGGGTCCGTTTTGGGGATGATTTACGTTTTCACCCTTTAATGGCTTGTTTTTAAGTCTAAGTGTTGATTTTTGCAAATTATCATCATATTCTCAAACCGGGAGACCCGTGATTACGCGGTCAGTTCCTACTAGTTACATTGGTCATGTGCGAGGTGTCCGTCCCTCTTGCGGGGACGTTTGGGGGTTGGTTTAGGTTTTCACCCTTTAACGGCTTATTTTTAGGTCTAAGCGTTGATTGTCGAAAATAATCCTCGTATTCTCAAATCGAGAGACCCATGACTACGCAGTGAGATCCTACAAGTGACATTGGTCCCGTACGAGGTGTTCGTGCCTCTTACGGGTCCGTTTGTGGGATGGTTTAGGTTTTCACCCTTTAACGGCTTATTTTTAAGTCTAAGTGTTGATTTTTTCAAATTGTCATCATATTTTCAAACCGAGATACCCGTGACTACGTGGTCATTTCCTACAAGTGACATTGGTCCTCTACGAGGTGTCCGTGTCTCTTACGAGGACATTTGGGGGCTGGTTTTGGATTGCACCCTTTAACGGCTTATTTTTAAGTCTTCTAAGTGTTGATTATTTATAAGTTATCATCATATTATCAAACCGAGAGACCCGTGACTAGGCGGTCAGTTCCTCCAAGTTAAATTGGTCGTGTGCAAGGTGTCCGTGTCTCTTACGGGGACGTTTGGGGGTTGGTTTTTGGTTTTAGCACTTTAACACCTTATTTTTCAGTCTAAGTGTTCATTTTTACAAATTATACACATATTCTTAAAACGGGAGTTCCATGACGACGCGGCTAGTTCCAACAAGTTACATTGGTCCCATGTGAGGTGTTGGTGCCTTTTACGGGTCTGTTTGGGGGCTGGTTTGGGTTGTCACCCTTTAACGGCTTGTTTTTATTCCTAATCTAGATATTTTCAAATTATCATCATATTCTCAAACCGAGAGACACGTGACTACGCGGTTAGTTCGTACAAGTTACATTGGTCCCGTGCGAGGTGTTCGTGCCTCTCACTGATCCATTTTGGGTATGGTTTAGGTTTTCACCCTTTAGCGGCTTGTTTTTAAGTTCAAGTGTTGATTTTTTCAAATTATCGTTATATTCTCAAATCGGGAGACCCGTGACTACGCTGTCAGTTCCTACTAGTTACATTGGTCCTACGGGTGGTGTCCGGGCCTCTTACGGGGACGTTTTGGGGCTAGTTTTGATTTTCAAACTTTAACGGCTTGTTTTTAAGTCAAAGCATTGAATTTTGCAAATTATCATCATATTCTCAAATCGAGAGACCCCTGACTACGCAGTGAGTTCCTACAAGTTACATTTGTCCCGTGGGAGGTGTTCGTGCCTCTTACGGGGACGTTTGGCAGGTGGTTTGGGTTTTCACCCTTTAACGGCTTATTTTTTAGCATAATCTAGACATTTGGAAATTATCATCATATTCTCAAATTAGGAGAAGCGTGACTACGCGGTCTGTTCCTCCAAGTTACATTGGTCCTGTGCGAGGTGTCTGTGCCTCTTACGGGGACGTTTGGGGGCAACTTTGGGTTTTTAACCTTTAACGGCTTGTTTTTATGTCTAACTGTTGATTTTTGCAAATTATCCTCATATTCTCAAAACGAGAGACCCGTGACTTTGCGGTCAGTTCCTACAAGTTACATTGGCCCTGTGTGAGGTGTCCGTGTCTCTTACGGGGATGTTTAGGGGATGGTTTGGGTTTTCAACTTTTAACGACAAGTTTTTAAGCCTAAATGTTGATTTTTACAAATTATCGTCATATTCTTAAATCAGGAGTCACGTGACTACACGATCAGTTCCTACAAGTTACATTGGTCTCGTGCGAGGTGTTCGTGCCTCTTATGCGTCCGTTAGGGGGCTAGTTTGGGTTGTCAACCTTTAATGGCTTATTTTTAAGCCTAATCTAGATATTTTCAAATTATCATCATATTCTCAGACTGAGAGACTCGTGACTTCGCGGTCTGTTCCTACAAGTTACATTGGTCCCGTACGAGGTGTTCATGCCTCTTACGGGTCCGTTTGTGGGATGGTTTAGGTTTTCCCCCCTTTAAGGGCTTATTTTTATGTCTAAGTGTTGATTTTTGCATATTATCCTCATATTCTCAAACTGGGAGACCCGTGACTACACGGTCAGTTCCTACAAGGTACATTGTACCTGTGCGAGGTGTTCGTGCCTCTTACGGGGATGTTAGGGGGCTGGTTTAGGTTTTCACACTTCAACAGCTTGTTTTTTAGTCTAGGGGTTTATTTTTGCAAATTATCAACATATTCTCAAATCGGGAGACTTGTGACTACACAGTGAGGTCCTACAAATTACATTGGTCCCGTGTGAGGTGTTCATGCCTCTTACGGGGATGTTGGGGAATGGCTTATGTTTTCACCCTTTAACGGCTTATTTTTAAGTCTAAGTGTTGACTTTTACAAAATATCATCATATTTTCAAATCGGGAGACCCGTGACTACGCGGTCAGTTGCTTAGGTTACATTGGTACTGTGCGAGGTGTCCGTGTCTCTTACGAGGATGTTTGGGGGCTGGTTTGGGTTTTCACCTTCTAACGGCTTGTTTTTAAGCCTAAGTGTTGATTTTTATAAATTATCGTCATATTCATAAATCGAGAGTCATGTGACTACGTGGTCAGTTCCTATAAGTTACATTGGTCCCGTGCGAGGTGTTTGTGCCTCTTACGGGTTCGTTAGGGGACTAGTTTGGGTTGTCACCTCTTAATGGCTTGTTTTTAATCCTAATCTAGATATTTTTTAAATTATCATCATATTCTCAAACCGGGAGACCCGTGACTACGCGGTCGGTTCCTACAAGTCACATTGGTCTTGTGCGAGGTGTTCGTGCCTCTTATCGGTTCGTTTTGGGGATGGTTTAGGTTTTCACACTTTAACGGCTTGTTTTTAAGTCTAATAGTTGATTTTTGAAAATTATCGTGATATTCTCAAACAGGGAGACCCGTTACTATGCGTTCAGTTCCTCCTAGTAACATTGGTCCTGTGCATGGTGTCCGTGCCTCTTACGAGGACGTTTGGGGAATGGTTTGGGTTTTCACCCTTTAACGGCTTGTTTTTAAGTATAAGCGACAATTTTTGTAAGTTATTATCATATTCTCAAACCTAGAGACCCCTGACTACGCGGTGAGTTCCTACAAGTTACAATGGTCCCGTGCGAGGTGTTCGTGCCTCTTACGGGGACGTTTGGCAACCGGTTTGGGTTTTCACCCTTTTACGGCTTATTTTTAAGATTAATCTAGATATTTACAAATTATCATCATATTCTCAAACCAGAAGAAGCGTGACTACGGGGTCAGTTCCTACAAGGTACATTGGTCCTGTGCGAGGTGTCCATGCCTCTTACGGGGATGTTTGGCGGCTAGTTTGGGTTTTCGCTCTTTAACGGCTTGTTTTTATGTCAAAGTGTTGATTTTTGCAAATTATCCTCATATTCTCAAATCGGGAGACCCGTGACTATGAAATTAGTTCCTACATGTTACATTGGCCCTGTACGAGGTGTCCGTGTCTCTTACGGGGATGTTTAGAGGCTGGTTAGGGTTGTCACCCTTTAACGGCTTGTTTTTAAGCCTAAGTGTTGATTTTTACAAATTATCATCATATTCTTAAATCAGGAGTCCCGTGACTACGCGGTCAATTCCTACAAGTTACATTGGTCCCGTATGAGGTGTTCATGCCTCTTACGTGTTCGTTAGGGGGCTGTTTTGGGTTGTCACCCTTTAACGGCTTGTTTTTAAGCCTAATCTAGATATTTTCAAATTATCGTCATATTCTCAAACTGAGAGGCCCATGACTTCGCGGTCACTATCTACAAGTTACATTGGTCCCTTACGAAGTGTTCGTGCCTCTTACGAGTCTGTTTGTGGGATGGTTTTGGTTTTCACCCTTTAACGGCTTGTTTTCAAGTCTAAGTGTTGATTTTTGCAAATTATCGTCATATTTTCAAACTGTGAGACCCGTGACTACGCGGTCAGTTCCTATAAGTTACATTGGTCTTGTGCGAGGTGTACGAATCTCTTACGGGGATGTTTGGGGGCTGGTTTGGGTTTTCACCCTTTAACGGCTTGTTTTTAAGTCTAAGTGTTGATTTTTGCAAATTATCGTCATATTTTCAAACCGTGAGACCCGTGACTACGCGGTCAGTTCCTATAAGTTACATTGGTCTTGTGCGAGGTGTATGTGTCTCTTACGGGGATGTTTGGGAGCTGGTTAGGGTTGTCACCCTTTAACGGCTTACTTTTTTGCCTAAGTGTTGATTTTTACAAATTATCATCATATTCTTAAATCAGGAGTCCCGTGACTACGTGGTCAATTCCTACAAGTTACATTGGTCCCGTACGAGGTGTTCGTGCCTCTTAGGTGCCCGTTAGGGGGCTGGTTTGGGTTGTCACCCTTTAACGGCTTGTTTTTAAGCCTAATCTAGATATTTTCAAATTATCGTCATATTCTCAAACTGAGAGACCCATGACTTCGCTGTCACTATCTACAAGTTACATTGGTCCCGTACGAGGTGTTCGTGCCTCTTACGAGTCCGTTTGTGGGATGGTTTAGGTTTTCACCCTTTAACTGCTTATTTTTAAGTCTAAGTGTTGATTTTTGCAAATTATCATCATATTTTCAAACCGTGAGACCCGAGAGTATGCAGCCAGTTCCTACAAGTAACATTGGTACCGTACGAGGTGTTCGTGCCTCTTACGGGTCCGTTTTGGGGATGATTTTGGTTTTCCCCCTTTAACGGCTTGTTTTAAAGTCTAAGTGTTGATTTTTGCAAATTATCGTCATATTCTCTAATTGGGAGACCCCTGACTACGCGGTCAGTTCCTACTAGTTACATAGGTCATGTGCGAGGTGTCCGAACCTCTTACGGGGACGTTTGGGGGTTTGTTTAGGTTTTCACACTTTAACGGCTTATTTTTAAGTCTAAGCGTTGATATTTGAAAATTATCATCATATTCTCAAATCGAGAGACCCGTGACTACGCAGTCAGTTCCTATAAGTACATTGGAGCTGTGTGAGGTGTCCGTGTCTCTTACGGGGATGTTAGGGGGCTGGTTTATCTTTTCACCCTTTAACGGCTTGTTTTTAAGTCTAAGGGTTTATTTTTGAAAATTATCATTATATTCTCAAATCGGGAGACCCGTGACTACACGGTGAGTTCCTACAAGTTACATTGGTCCCGTGTGACGTGTTCGTGCCTCTTACGGGGAAGTTTGGGGGATGGCATAGGTTTTCACCGTTTAACGGCTTGTTTTTAAGTCTAAGTGATGATTTTTGCAAATTATCATCATATTTTCAAATCGGGAGACCCGTGGCCACGCGATTAGTTCCTACAAGTTACATTGGTCCTGTGCGAGGTGTCCGTGTCTCTTACGGGGATGTTTGGGTACTGGTTTGGGTTTTCTCCTTTTAACGACTTATTTTTAAGCCCAAGTGTTGATTTTTTCAAATTATCATCATATTCTTAAATCGAGAGTCCTGTGATAACGCGGTCAATTCCTACATGTTACATTGGTCCAGTGCGAGGTGTTCGTGCCTCTTACGGGTCCGTTAGGGGGCTGGTTTGGGTTGTCACCCTTTAACGGCTTGTCTTTAAGCCTAATCTAGATATTTTCAAATTATCATCATATTCTCAAACTGGGAGATCCGTGACTACGCGGTCAGTTCCTACAAGTTACATGGGTCCTGTGCGAGGTGTTCATGCCAATTACCGGGTTCATTTTGGGGATGGTTTAGGTTTTCACCCTTTAACGGCTTGTTTTTAAGTCTAAGTGTTAATTTTTGCAAATTATCGTCATATTCTCAAACCGGAAGACCCGTGACTACGCGGTCAGTTCCTACTAGTTACATTGGTCATGTGCATGGTGTCCGTCGCTCTTACGGGGTCGATGGGGGCTGGTTTGGTTTTTCACCCTTTAACGGCTAGTTTTTAAGTCTAAGCATTCATTTTTGCAAATTATCATCATATTCTCAAACCGAGAGACCCCTGACTACGCGGTGAGTTCCTACAAGTTACAATGGTCCCGTGCGAGGTGTTCGTGCCTCTTACGGGGACGTTTGGGAGCGGGTTTGGGTTTTCACCCTTTAACGGCTTATTTTTAAGCCTAATCTAAATATTTTAAAATTATCGTCATATTCTCAAACCGGGAGAAGCGTGACTACGCGGTCAGTTCCTACAAGCTACATTGGTCATGTGCGAGGTGTCCATGCCTCTTACGGGGACGTTTGGTGGCTTGTTTGGTTTTCACCCTTTAACGACTTGTTTTTATGTCTAACTGTAGATTTTTGTAAATTATCCTCGTATTCTAAAATCGGGAGACCCGTGACTACGCGGTCAGTTACAAGTAACATTGGTTCTGTGGGAGGTGTCTGTGTCTCTTACGGGGATGTTTGGGGGCTGGTTTAGGTTTTCATCTTTTAACTGCTTGTTTTTAAGCCTGATTATTGATTTTTATAGATTATAATCATATTCTTAAATCAGGAGTCTCATGACTACGCGATCAGTTCCTATTAGTTACATTGGTCCCATGCGAGGTGTTCGTGCCTCTAACGGGTCCGTTAGGGGGCTGGTTAAGGTTGTCACCCTTTAACGGCTTGTTTTTAAGCCTAATCTAGATATTTTCAAATTATTGTCATATTCTCAAACCGAGAGACCCGTGACTATGCGATCAGTTCCTACATGTTACATTAGTCCCATTCGAGGTTTTCGTGCCTCTTACGGGTCTGTTTGGGGGATGGTTTAGATTTTCACCCTTTAACGGCTTGTTTTTATGTCTAAGTGTTGATTTTTGCAAATTATCCTCATATTCTCAAACCGGGAGACCCATGACTGAGCGGTCAGTTCGTACAAGTTACATTGGCCCTGTGCGAGGTGTCCGTGTCTCTTACGAGGATGTTTGGGTGCTAGTTTGGGTTTTCACCCTTTAACGACTTGTTTTTTAGTCTAAGTGTTGATTTTTGCAAATTTTTGTCATGTTTTCAAACCGGGAGACCCGTGACTATGAGTTCAGTTCCTAAAAGTTACATTGGTCCTGTGCGAGGTTCCCGTGTCTCTTATGAGGACATTTGGGGGTTGGTTTTGGTTATCACCCTTTAACGACTTATTTTTAAGTCTAAGTGTAGATTTTTAGAAATTATCGCCATATTCTTAAATCGGGAGTCCCCTGATTACGCGACCAGTTCCTACAAGTTACATTGGTCCCGTGCGAGGTGTCCGTGCCTCTTATGGGTCCGTTTGGGGGCTGGTTAGGGTTGTCACCCTTGAACGGCTTATTTTTAAGCATAATCAAGATATTTGCAAATTATCATCATATTCTCAAACCGGGAGACCCGTGACTACGCGGTCAGTTCCTATAATTTACATTGGCCATGTGAGAGGTGTTCGTGCCTCTTACGGGTTCGTTTTGGGGATGGTTTAGGTTTCACACTTTAACGGCTTATTTTTAAGTCTAAGTGTTGATTTTTGCAAATTATCATGATATTCTCAAACAGGGAGACCCGTGACTACACGGTCAGTTCCTACAAGTTACATTGGCCCTGTGCGAGGTGTTCGTGTCTCTTACGGGGATGTTTGGGGGTTGGTTTGGGTTTTCACCCTTTAAAGGCTTATTTTTAAGTCTAAGTGTTGATTTTTGCAAATTATCGTCATATTTTCAAATCGGGAGATCCGTGACTATGAGTTCAGTTCCTACAAGTTACATTGGTCCTGTACGAGGTATCCGTGTCTCTTACGGGGACATTTAGGGGTTGGTTTGGGTTTTCACCCTTTAACGGCTTATTTTTAAGTCTAAGTGTAGATTAACACAAATTATCGCCATATTCTTAAATCGGGAGTCCCCTGACTACACGATCTGTTCCTAAAAGTCACATTGGTCCTGTGCGAGGTGTCCGTGCCTCTTACGGGTCCGTTTGGGGGCTGGTTAGGGTTGTCACCCTTTTACAGCTTGTTTTTAAGCCTAAGTGTTGATTTTTTGAATTTATCATCAAATTCTTAAATCAGGATTCTCGTGACTACCCGGTCAGTTCCTAAAAAATACATTGGTCCCGTGCGAGGTATTCGTGCCTCTTACGGGTCCGTTAGGGTGCTGGTTTGGGTTGTCACCCTTTAACGACATGTTTTTAGGCCTAATCTAGATGTTTTTAAATTATCGTCATATTCTCAAACTGGGAGACCCGTGACTACGCGGTCAGTTCCTATAATTTATATTGGTCCTGTGCGAGGTGTCCGTGCCTCTTACGGGTCCGTTTTGGGGATGGTTTAGTTTTCACACTTTAACGGCTTGTTTTTAAGTCAAAGTGTTGTTTTTTTTAAAATTATCGTGATATTCTCAAACAGGGGGACCCGTCACTACGCGGTCTGTTCCTACTAGTTACATTGGTCCTGTGCATGGTGTTCGTGCCTCTTACGGGGACGTTTGGGGGCCGGTTTGGGTTTTCACCCTTTAACGGCTTATTTTTAAGTCTAAGTGTTTATTTTTTCAAATTATCGTCATATTTTCAAACCGGGAGACCCGTGACTATGAGTTCAGTTCCTACAAGTTACATTGGTCCTATGCGAGGTGTCCGTGTCTCTTATGGGGACATTTGGGGGTTGGTTTGGATTTTCACCCTTTAACGGCTTGTTTTTAAGTCAAAGTGTAAAATTTCACAATTTATCGCCATATTCTTTAATCGGGAGTCCCCTGACTACGCGATCAGTTCCTACAAGTTACATTGGTCCCGTGAGAGGTGTTCGTGCCTCTTACGGGTCCGTTTGGGGGCTGGTTAGGGTTGTCACCCTTTAACGGCTTGTTTTTAAGCCTAAGTGTTGATTTTTACAAATTATCATCATATTCTTAAATCAGGAGTCCCGTGACAATATAGTGAGTTCCTACAAGTTACATTGGTCCCGTGTGAGGTGTTCGTACCTCTTTAGGGGATGTTTGGGGGTTGGCATAGGTTTTCACCCTTTAACGGCTTGTTTTTAAGTCTAAGTGCTGATTTTTGCAAATTATCGTCATATTTTCAAATCGTGAGACCCGTGACCACGCTATTAGTTCCTACAAGTTACATTGGTCATGTGGGAGTGCGAGGTGTTCGTGCCTCTTATGGGTCCGTTAGGGGGCTGGTTCGGGTTTTCACCCTTTAACGGCTTATTTTTAAGCCTAATCTAGATATTTTCAAATTATCATCATATTCTCAAACTAGGAGACCCATGACTACGCGGTCAATTCCTACAAGTTACATTGGTCGTGTGCGAGGTGTTCGTGCCTCTTACGGGTTCGTTTTTAGGGCTGGTTTAGGTTTTCACCCTTTAACGGCTTGTTTTTAAGTCTAAGTGTTGATTTTTGCAAATTATCGTCAAATTCTCAAATCGGGAGACCCGTAACTACATAGTAAGTTCCTACTAGTTACATTGGTCATGTGCATGGTGTTCGTGCCTCTTACTGGGACATTTGGGGGCTGGTTTGGTTTTTCACCCTTTAACAGCTTGTTTTTAAGTCTAAGCATTGATTTTTGCAAATTATCGCCATATTCTCAAACCGAGAGACCCCTGACTACGCGGTGAGTTCCTACAAGTTACAATGGTCCCGTACGAGGTGTTCGTGCCTCTTACGGGGACGTTTGGGAGCTGGTTTGGGTTTTCACCCTTTGACGGCTTATTTTTAAGCCTAATCTAGATATTTTAAAAAAATTCTCATATTCTCAAACCGGGAGAAGCGTGACTACGCGGTCAGTTCTTACAAGCTAAATTGGTCCTCTGCGAGGTGTCCATGCCTCTTACGGGGATGTTTGGGGGCTTGTTTGGGTTTTCACCCTTTAACGGCTTGTTTTTATGTCTAACTGTTGATTTTTACAAATTATCCTCACATTCTCAAATCGGGAGACCCGTGACTACGCAGTGAGTTCCTACAAGTGGCATAGGTCCTGTGGGAGGTGTCCGTGTCTCTTACGGGGTTGTTTGGGGGCTGGTTTGGGTTTTCACCTTTTAACGGCTTATTTTTAAGCCTAATTGTTGATTTTTATAAATTATCATCATTTTCTTAAATCGAGAGTCCCGTGACGACGCAGTCAGTTCCTACAAGTTACATTGGTCCCGTGCGAGGTGTTTCTGCCTCTTACTGGTTCGTTAGGGGGTTGGTTAAGGTTGTCACCCTTTAACGTCTTATTTTTAAGCCTAATCTAGATATTTTCAAATTATCATCATATTCTCAAACTGGGAGACACGTGACTACGTAGTCAGTTCGTATAAGTTACATTGGTCCTATGCGAGGTGTTCGTGCCTTTTACGAGTCCGTTAGGTGGCAGGTTTGGGTTGTCACCCTTTAACGGCTTGTTTTAAAGCCTAATCTAGATATTTTCAAATTATCTTCATATTCTCAAACAGGGAGACCCGTGACTACGTGGTCAGTTCCTACAAGTTACATTGGTCATGTGCGAGGTGTTCTTGCCTCTTACGGGTTCATTTTGGGGATTGTTTAGGTTTTCACCCTTCAACGGCTTATTTTTAAGTCTAAGTGTCAATTTTGCAAATTATCGTCATCTTCTCAAACCGGGAGACCCGTGACTACGCGGTCAGTTCCTACTAGTTACATTGGTCCTGTGCATGGTGTCCGTGCCTCTTACGGGGACGTTTTGGGGATGGTTTGGTTTTTCACCCTTTAACGGCTTATTTTTAAGCCTAATCTAGATGTTTTCAAATTATCGTCATATTCTCAAACTGGGAGAAGCGTGACTACGCGGTCAATTCCTACAAGTTACATTGTTCCTGTGGGAGGTGTCCGTGTCTCTTACGGGGATGTTTGGGGGCTGGTTTGGGTTTTCACACTTTAAGGGTTTGTTTTTAAGTCTCAGTGTTGATTTTTACAAATTATCGCCATATTCTTAAATCGGGTGTTTCGTGACTACGCGATCAGTTCCTATAAGTTACATTGGTCCCGTACGAGCTGTCCGTGCCTCTAACGGGTCTATTAGGGGACTGGTTAAGGTTGTCACCCTTTAACGGCTTGTTTTTAAGCCTAATCTAGATATTTTGAAATTATCGTCATATTCTCAAACCGAGAGACCCGTGACTACGCGGTCAGTTCCTACAAGTTACATTGGTCCCGTTCGAGATGTTCATGCCTCTTATGGGTCTGGGGGATGTTTTAGGTTTTCACCCTTTAACGGCTTGTTTTTATGTCTAAGTGTTGATTTTTGTAAATTATCCTCATATTCTCAAACCAGGAGACCCGTGACTACCCGATAAGTTCCTATAAGTTACATTGGCCCTGTGCGAGGTGTCCGTGTCTCTTACGGGGATGTTTGGGGGGTGGTTTGGATTTTCACCCTTTAACGGCTTTATTTTAAGTCCAAGTGTTGATTTTTGCAAATTATCGTAGTATTTTCAAACCGGGAGACCCGTGACTATGAGGTCAGTTCCTACAAGTTACATTGGTCCTGTTCGAGGTATCCGTGTCTCTTACTGGGACATTTGGGTGTTGGTTTGGGTTTTCACCCTTTAACGGCTTGTTTTCAAGTCTAAGTTCATATTTTCACAAATTATTTCCATATTCTTAAATCGGGTATTCCCTGATTACGCGATCAGTTCCTACAAGTTACATTGGTCCCGTGTGATGTGTTCGTGCCTCTTACGGGTCCGTTTGGGGGCTGGTTAGGGTTGTCACCCTTCGACGGCTTGTTTTTAAGCCTAAGTGTTGATTTTTACAAATTATCATCATATTCTTAAATCAGGAGTCCCGTGACTACGCGGTCAGTTCCTACAAGTTACACTGGTCCCGTGCGAGGTGTCCGTGCCTCTTAAGGGTCCGTTAGGGGGCTGGTTTAGGTTGTCTCCCTTTAACGGCTTATTTTTAAGCCTAATCTAGATATTTTTTAATTATCGTCATATTCTCAAACCGGGAGACCCGTGACTACGCGGTCAGTTCCTATAATTTACATTGGTCCTGTGCGAGGTGTTCGTGCCTCTTACGGGTCCGTTTTGGGGATGGTTTAGGCTTCACACTTTAAGTCTAAGTGTTGATTTTTGCAAATTATCGTGATATTATCAAACAGGGAGACCCGTGACTACGCGGTCAGTTCCTACAAGTTACATTGGCCATGTGCGAGGTGTTCGTGTCTCTCACGGGGATGTTTGGGGGCTGGTTTGGGTTTTCACCCTTTAACGGCTTGTTTTTAAGTCTAAGTGTGGATTTTTAAAAATTATCGTCATATTTTCTAACCGGGAGACCCGTGACTATGAGTTCAGTTCCTACAAGTTACATTGGTCCTGTGCGAGGTGTCCGATCTCTTACGGGGACATTTGGGGGTTGGTTTGGGTTTTCACCCTTCAACGGCTTGTTTTTAAGTCTAAGTGTAGATTAAAACAAATTATCTCCATATTCTTAAATCGGGAGTCCCCTGACTAGGCGATCAGTTCCTACAAGTTATATTGGTCTCGTGCGAGGTGTCCGTGCCTCTTACGGGTCCGTTTGGGAACTGGTTAGGGTTGTCACCCTTTAACAGCTTGTTTTTAAGCCTAAGTGTTGATTTTTAGAAATTATCATCATATTCTTAAATCAGGAGTCCCGTGACTACGCGGTCAGTTACTACAAGTTACATTGGTCCCGTGCGAGGTGTTCGTGCCTCTTACGGGTCCGTTAGGGGGCTGGTTTGGGTTGTCTCCCTTTAACGGCTTATTTTTAAGCTTAATCTAGATATTTTTAAATTATCGTCATATTGTCAAACCAGGAGACCCGTGACTATGCGGTCAGTTCCTATAATTTACATTGGTCTTGTGCGAGGTGTTCGTGCCTCAACGGGTCCGTTTTGGGGATAGTTTAGGTTTCACACTTTAACGGCTTGTTTTAAGTGTAAGTGTTGATTTTTGCAAATTATCGTGATATTCTCAAACTGGGAGACCCGTGACTACACGGTCAGTTCCTACAAGTTACATTGTCTGTGCGAGGTGTTCGTGTCTCTTACGGGGATATTTGGTGGTTGGTTTGGGTTTTCACCCTTTAACGGCTTGTTCTTAAGTCTAAGTGTTGATTTTTGCAAATTATCGTCATATTTTCAAACCGGGAGACCCGTGACTATGAGTTCAGTTCCTACAAGTTACATTGGTCCTGTGCGAGGTGTCCGTGTCTCTTACGGGGACATTTGGTGATTAATTTGGGTTTTCACCCTCTTACGGCTTATTTTTAAGTCTAAGTGTAGATTAACACAAATTATCTCCATATTCTTAAATCGGGAGTCCCCTGACTACGCGATCGGTTCCTACAAGTTACATTGGTCTCGTGCGAGGTGTCCATGCCTCTTACGGGTCCGTTTGGGGGATGGTTAGGGTTGTCACCCTTTAACGGTTTGTTATTAAGCCTAAGTGTTGATATTTCAAAATTATCGTCATATTCTTAAATCAGGAGTCCCGTGACTACGCGGTCAGTTCCTAAAAGTTACATTGGTCACGTGCGAGGTCTTCGTGCCTCTTACGGGTCCGTTAGGCGACTGGTTTGGGTTGTCACCCTTTAACGGTTTGTTTTTAAGCCAAATCTTGATATTTTTAAATGATCGTCATATTCTCAAACTAGGAGACCTGTGACTACGCGGTCAGTTCCTATAATTTATATTGGTTCTGTGCAAGGTGTTCGTGCCTCTTACAGGTCCGTTTTGGGGATGGTTTAGGTTTCACACTTTAACGGCTTGTTTTTAAGTCTAAGTGTTATTTTTGCAAATTATCGTGATATTCTCAAACAGGGAGACCGATCACTACGCGGTTAGTTCCTACTAGTTACATTGGTCCTGTGCATGGTGTTCGTGCCTCTTACGGGGACGATTGGGTGCTGGTTTGGGTTTTCACCCTTTAACGGCTTGTTTTTAAGTCTAAGTGTTGATTTTTTCAAATTATCATCATATTTTTAAACCGGGAGACCCGTGACTATGAGTTCAGTTCCTACAAGTTACATTGGTCCTGTGTGAGGTGTCCGTGTTTCTTACGGGAATATTTGGGTGTTGGTTTGGGTTTTCACCCTTTAAAGGCTTGTTTTGAAGTCTAAGTCTAGATTTTCACAAATTATCGCCATATTCTTAAATCGAGAGTCCCCTGACTACGTGGTCAGTTCCAATAAGTTACGTTGGTCCTGTGAGAGGTGTCCGTGCCTCTTACGGGTCCGTTTTAGGGTTGGTTAGGGTTGTCACACTTTAACGGCTTGTTTTTAAACCTAAGTGTTGATTTTTACAAATTATCATCATATTCTATAATCAAGAGTCCCGTAACTACACAGTGAGTTCCTACAAGTTACATTGGTCCCGTGTGAGGTGTTCGTGCCTCTTACGGGGAAATTTGGTGGATGGCATAGGTTTTCACCCTTTAACGGCTTCTTTTTAAGTCTAAGTGTTGATTTTTGAAAATTATCATCATATTTTCAAACCGGGCGACCCATGACCACGCGATTATTTCTTATAAGTTTCATTGGTCCTGTGCGAGGTTTTTGTGTCTCTTACGGGGATGTTTGGGGGCTGGTTTGGGTTTTTTCCTTTTAACGGCTTGTTTTTAAGCCTAAGTGTTAATTTTTACAAATTACCGTCATATTCTTAAATCGGGAGTCTTGTGACTACGCGGTCAATTCCTACATGTTACATTGGTCCCGTGCGAGGTGTTCGTGCCTCTTACGGGTCCGTTAGGGGGCTGGTTTGATTGTCACCCTTTAACGGCTTATTTTTAAGCCTAATCTAGATATTTTCAAATTATCATCATATTCTCAAACTAGGAGACCCGTGACTACGCGGTCAGTTCCTACAAGTTACATTGGTCTTGTGCGAGGTGTTCATGCCTCTTACGGGTTCGTTTTGGGGATGGTTTAGGTTTTCACCCTTTAACGGCTTATTTTTAAGTCTAAGTGTTAATTTTTGCAAATTATCGTCATATTCTCAAACCGAGAGACCCATGACTACGCGGTCAGTTCCTACTAGTTACATTGGTCCTATGCATGGTATCCGTGCCTCTTACGGGGTCGATGGGGGCTGGTTTGGTTTTTCACCCTTTAACGGCTTGTTTTTAACTCTAAGCATTGATTTTTACATATTATCATCATATTCTCAAACCGAGAGACCCCTGACTACGCGGTGAGTTCCTACAAGTGACAATGGTCCCATGAGAGGCATCCGTGCCTCTTACGGGGACGTTTGGGAGCTGGTTTGGGTTTTCACCCTTTAACGGCTTATTTTTAAGCCTAATCTAGATATTTTCAAATTATCGTCATATTCTCAAACCGGGAGAAGCGTGACTACGCGGTCAGGTCCTACAAGTTACATTGGTTCTGCGTGAGGAGTCCGTGCCTCTTACGGGGACATTTGGGGGCTTGTTTGGGTTTTCACCCTTTAACGGCTTGTTTTTAAGTCTAACTGTTGATTTTTACAAATTATCCTCATATTATCAAATCCGGAGACCCGTGACTACGCGGTCAGTTCCTACAAGTTACATTGTTCCTGTGGGAGGTGTCCGTGTCTCTTACGGGGATGTTTGGGGGCTGGTTTGGGTTTTCACACTTTAATGGCTTGTTTTTAAGTCTCAGTGTTGATTTTTACAAATTATCGCCATATTCTTAAATTGGGTGTTCCGTGACTACGCGACCAGTTCTTATAAGTTACATTGGTCCCGTGCGAGGTGTTCCTGCCTCTAACGGGTCCGCTTGGGGGCTGGTTTGGGTCGTCACCCTTTAACGGCTTATTTTTAAGACTAATCTAGATATTTTCAAATTATCGTCATATTCTCAAATCGAGAGACACGTGACTACGCGGTCAGTTCCTACAAGTTACATTTGCCCCGTGCGAGGTGTTCGTGTCTCTTACGGGTTCGTTTCGGGGATGGTTTAGGTTTTCACCCTTTAACGGCTTGTTTTTAAGTCTAAGTGTTGATTTTTGCAAATTATCATCATATTCTCAACTCGAGAGACCCGTGACTACGTGGTCAAATCCCACTAGTCAAATTGGTCATGTGCGTGGTGTTCGTGCCTCTTACGGGTGCGTTTGTGGGCTGATTTGGGTTTTCACCCTTTAACGGCTTGTTTTTAAGTCTAAGCATTGATTTTTGCAAATTATTGTCATATTCTCAAATCGGGAGACCCCTAACTACGCGGTGAGTCCCTACAAGTTACGTTGGTCCCGTGCGAGGAGTTCATGCTTCTTACGGGGACGTTTGGGAGCTGGTTTGGGTTTTCACCCTTTAACGGCTTATTTTTAAGCATAATCTAGATTTTTTCAAATTATCATCATATTCTCAAACCGGGAGTAGCGTGACTACGCGGTCAGTTCCTACAAGTTACATTTGCCCTGTGTGAGGTGTTCGTGCCTCTTACTGGGACGTTTGGGGGCTAGTTTTGGTATTCACCCTTTAACGGCTTATTTTTAGGTCTAAGTGTTAATTTTTGCAAATTATCCTCATATTCTCAAACCAGGAGACCCGTGACTATGCGGTCAGTTCCTACAAGTTTCATTTGTCCTGTGCGAGGTGTTCGTGTCTCTAACGAGGATGTTTGGGGGTTGTATTGGGTTTTCACCTTTTATCGGCATGTTTTTAATCATAAGTGTTGATTTTTACAAATTATCGTCGTATTATTAAATCGGGATTCCCGTGACTACGCGGTCAGTTCCTACAACTTACATTGGTCCCGTGCGAGTGTTCGTGCCTCTTACGAGTCCGTTAGGGGATGGTTTGGGTTGTCACCCTTCAACGGCTTGTTTTTAAGCCTAATCTAGATATTTTATAATTATCGTCATATTCTCAAACTGAGAGACCCGTGACTATGCGGTCAGTTCTTAGAAGTTACATTGGTCCCATGCGAGGTGTTCGTGCCTCTTACAAGTCCGTTTGGGAGATGGTTTAGGTTTTCACCATTTAACGACTTGTTTTTAAGTTTAACTAATGAATTTTGCAAATCATCATCATATTCTCAAACCGAGAGACCCCTGACTACGTGGTCAGTTCCTACATGGTACATTGGACCTGTGCGAGGTGTCTGTGCCACTTACAGGGATGTTAGGGGACTGGTTTAGGTTTTCACCCTTTAACGGCTTGTTTTTAAGTCTTATGGTTTATTTTTGCAAATTATCGTTATATTCTCAAATCGGGAGACTCGTGACTACACGGTGAGTTCCTACAAGTTACATTGGTCCCGTGTGAGGTGTTCGTGCCTCTTACGGGGACGTTTGGGGGATGGGTTAGGTTTTCACCCTCTAAAGACATATTTTTAGGTCTAAGTGTTGATTTTTGCAAATTATCGTCATATTTTCAAACCGGGAGACCCGTGAGTATGTGGTCAGTTACTACAAGTTACATTGGTCCTGTCCGAGGTGTCCGTGTCTCTTACGGGGATGTTTGGGTGATGGTTTGGGTTTTCACCTTTTAACGGCTTATTTTTATGCCTAAGTGTTGATTTTTACAAATTATCATCATATTCTTAAATCGAGAGTCCAGTGACTACGCGGTCAGTTCCTACAAGATACATTGCTCCCGTGCGAGGTGTTCGTTCCTCACACGGGTCCGTTAGGGGGCTAGTTTGGTTTGTCACCCTTTAACGGCTTATTTTTTAGCCTAATCTAGATATTTCCAAATTATCATCATATTCTCAAATCGGGAGACCCGTGACTACGCGGTCAGTTCCTACAAGTTACAATGGTCACGTGCAATGTGTTCGTGCCTCTAACGGGTCCGTTTTGGGGATGGTTTAGGTTTTCACCCCTTCACGGCTTGTTTTTAAGTCTAAGTGTTGATTTTTGTAAATTATCGCCATATTCTTAAAGCGGGAGACCCGTCACTACGCGGTCAGTTCCTACTAGTTACATTAGTCCTATGGTTGGTGTTCGTGCCTCTTATGGGGCCGTTTGGGGGCTGGTTTGGGTTTTCACCCTTTAACGACTTATTTTTAAGTCTAAGCGTTGATTTTTCCTAATTATCGTCATATTCTCAAACTGGGAGACCCCTGACTATGCGGTGAGTTCCTATAATTTACATTGGTCCCATGCGATGTGTTCGTGCCTCTTACGGGGACGTTTGGGGGATGGGTTAGGTTTTCACCCTTTAACGGCTTGTTTTTAAGTCTAAGTGTTGATTTTTGCAAATTATCCTCATATTCTCAAATCGGGAGACTCGTGACTATCCGGTCAGATCCCACAAGTAACATTGGTCCTGTGCGAGGTGTATGTGTCTCTTACGGAGATATTTGGGGGCTGGTTTGGGTTATCACTTTTTAACGGCTTGTTTTTAAGCCTAGGTATTGATTTTTATAAATTATCATCATATTCTTAAATTGGGAGTCCCGTGACTACGCGATCATTTGCTTCAAGTTACATTGGTCCCGTGCGAGGTGTTCGTGCCTCTTACGGGTCCGTTAGGGGGCTGGTTTGGGTTGTCACCCTTTAACGGCTTGTTTTTTAGCCTAATCTAGATATTTTTAAATTATCATCATATTCTCAAACCGAGAGACCCCTGACTACAAGGTCAGTTCCAACAAGTTACATTGGTCCTCTGAGAGGTGTTCGTGCCTCTTACGGGGGTGTTTAGGGGCTGGTTTGGGTTTTCACCCTTTAACGGCTTGTTTTTAAGCCTAATGTAGATCGTTTTAAATTATTATCATATTCTCAAACTGGGAGAACCGTGACTACGCAGTCAGTTCCTACAAGTTACATTAGTCCTGTGCGAGCTGTCTGTTCCTCTTACGGGGGCGTTTGGGGGCTCGTTTGGGTTTTCACTCTTTCACGGCTTATTTTTAAGTCTAAGCGTTGATTTTTTTCAAATTATCGTCATATTCTCAAATCGAGAGACCCCTGACTAGGCGGTGAGTTCTTACAAGTTACAATTGTCCCGTGCGAGGTGTTCGTGCCTCTTTTGGGGATGTTTGTGGGCTGGTTTGGGTTTTCACCCTTTAACGGCTTAGTTTTAAGCATAATTTATATATTTTCAAATTATCATCATATTCTCAAACTGGGAGAATAGTGCCTATGCGGTCAGTTCCTACAAGTTAGATTGGTCCTGTGCGAGGTGTCCGTTCCTCTTACGGGGATGTTTGGGGGCTGGTTTGGGTTTTCACCCTTTAACGGCTTATTTTCAAGTCTAAGTGTTAATTTTTTCAAATTATAATTATATTCTCAAACCGGGAGATCCGTGACTACGCGGTCAGTTCTTACAAGTTACATTGGTCCTGTAAGAGGTGTCCGTGCCTCTTACGGGGGTGTTTGGGGGCTGGTTTGGGTTTTCACCGTTTAACGGTTTGTTTTTAAGACTAATCAAGATAGTTTTGAATTTTCATCATATTCTCAAACTGGGAGAACCGTGACTACGCAGTCAGTTCCTACAAGTTACATTGGTCCAGTCCGAGGTGTCTGTGCCTCTTACGGGGACGTTTGGGGGCTGGTATGGGTTTTCACCATTTAACGGCTTATTTTTAAGTCTAAGCGTTAATTTTTGTAAATTATCATCATTTTTTCAAATCGAGAGACCCCTAACTTGAAGGTGAGTTCCTACAAGTTACAATGGTCCCGTGCGAGGTTTCGTGCCTCTTACGGGGACGTTTGGGGGCTGGTTGGGGTTTTCACCCTTTAACGGCTTATTTTTAAGCATAATCTAGAAATTTTCAAATTATCGTCATACTGTCAAACCGGGATAATAGTGCCTATGCGATCAGTTCCTATAAGTTAGATTGGTCCTGTGCGAGGTGTCCGTTCCTCTTACGGGGATGTTTGGGGGCTGGTTTGGGTTTTCACCATTCAACGACTTGGTTTTAAGTCTAAGTGTTAATTTTTCCAAATTTAAATCATATTCTCAAACAGGGAGACCCGTTACTACGCGGTCAGTTCCTACAAGTTACATTGGTCATGTGCGAGGTGTCCGTACCTCTTACGGGGACGTTTGGGGACTGGTTTAGGTTTTCACCCTTTAACGGCTTATTTTTAAGTTTAAGCGTTGATTTTTGCAACTTATCATCATATTCTCAAATCGAGAGACCCGTGACTACGTGGTGAGTTCCTACAAGGTACATTGTTCCCGTGTGAGGTGTCCGTGCCTCTTACAGGGACCTTTGGGCGATGACTTAGGTTTTCATCCTTTAACGGCTTATTTTTAAGTCTAAGTATTTTTTTTGCAAATTATCGTCATATTTTCAAATCGGGATACCCGTGACTACGCGGTCAGTTCCTATAAGTGACATTGGTCATGTGCGAGGTGTCCGTGTCTCTTACGTGGACATTTGGGGGCTGGTTTGGGTTTTCACCCTTTAACGGCTTATTTTTAAGTTTAAGTGTTGATTTTTACAAATTATCTTCATATTCTTAAATCGGGAGTCACGTGACTACGCGGTCAGTTCCAAGAAGTTACATTGGTCCCATGCGAGGTGTTCGTGCCTCTTACGGGTCCGTTTGGGGGCTGGTTTGGGTTTTCACCCTTTAACAGCTTGTTTTTAAGCCCAATCTTGATAGTTTTAAATTATCATCATATTCTTAAATCGGGAGAACCGTGACTACGCGGTCAGTTCCTACGAGTTTTATTGGTCCTATGCGAGGTGCCCGTGCCTCTAACGAGGACATTTGGGGATCGGTTTGGTTTTTCACCCTTTAACGGCTTATTTTTAAATCTAAGTGTAGATTTTTATAAATTATCAACATATTCTCAAACCGGGAGACCCGTGACTACGCGGTCAATTCCTACAAGTTAAATTGGTCTTGTGCGAGGCTTTCGTGTCTCTTACGGGGACGTTTGGGGCCTGGTTTGGTTTTCCACACTTTAACGGCTTATTTTTAAGTCTAAGTGTATATTTTTACAAATTATCCCCGTATTCTTAAATTAGGAGTTCCGTTACTTCGCGATCAGTTCCTACAAGTTACATTGGTCTCGTGCAACGTGTTCGAGCCTCTTACGGGCCCGTTTGGGGGCTGGTTTGTGTTGTCCCCCTTTAACGGCTTATTTTTAAGCCTAATCTAGATATTTACAAATTACCGTCATATTCTTAAATCGGGAGTCCTGTGACTATGCGGTCAGTTCCTACAAGTTACATTGGTCCCCTGTGAGGTGTTCGTGCATTTTACGGGTCCGTTTTGAGTATGGTTTAGGTTTTCACCCTTTAACGGCTTGTTTTTTAAGTCTAAGTGTTGACTTTTTCAAATTGTCATCATATTCTCTAATCGGGAGACCTGTGACTATGCGGTCAGTTCCTACTAGTTACATTGGTCCTATGCGTGGTGTCCGTGCCTCTAACGGGGACGTTTGGGGGCTGGTTTAGGTTTTCACCCTTTAACGGCTTGTTTTTAAGTGTAAGTGTTTAATTTTACAAATTATCATCATATTCTTAAATAGGGAGTCCCGTGACTACGCGGTCAGTTCCTAGAAGTTACATTAGTCCCGTACGAGGTGTTCGAGCCTCTTACGAGTCCGTTAGGGGGCTGGTTTGGGTTGTCACCCTTTAACGGCTTGTTTTTAAGCCTAATCTAGATATTTTCAAATTATCGTCATATTCTCAAACCGGGAGACCCATGACTCGCGGTCAGTTCCTACAATTTACATTGGCCCCGTACAAGGTGTTAATGCCTCTTAAAGGTTCGTTTTGGGGATCGTTTAGGTTTTCACCCTTTAACGGCTTATTTTTCTGTCTAAGTATTAATTTTTACAAATTATTGTCATATTCTCAAATCGGTAGACCCGTGACTACGCGGTCAGTTCCTACTAGTTACATTGGTCCTGTGCGAGATGTTCGTGTCTCTTACGGGGACGTTTGGGGACTGGTTTGGGCTTTCACCCTTTAACGACTTATTTTTAAGTGTAAGTGTTTATTTTACAAAGTATCATCATATTCTTGAATCAGGAGTCCCGTGACTACGTGGTCAGTTCCTAGAAGTTACATTGGTCCCGTACGAGGTGTTCGAGCCTCTTAACGGCTTTGTTTGGGGGCTGGTTTGGGTTTTCACCCTTTAACCGCTTATTTTTAAGCCTAATCTTGATATTTTAAATCTAGATATTTTCAAATTATCGGCATATTCTCAAACCAGGAAACCCGTGACTACGCGACCAATTCCTACAAGTTACATTGGTCTCGTGCGAGGAGTTCATGCCTCTTACGAGTCCGTTAGAGGGATGGTTTAACTTTTCCCCATTTAATGGCTTGTTTCTAAGTCTAAGTGTTGATTTTCGCAAATTATCATCATATTCTCAAATCGGGAGACCCCTGACTACGCGGTCAGTTCCTACAAGTTACATTGGTTCTCTGCGAGGTGTTCGTACCTCTTATGGGGACGTTCAGGGGCTGTTTTGGATTTTCACCCTTTAACACCTTGTTTTTAAGCCTAATCTAGATAGTTTTAAATTATCATCATATTCTCTAACCGAGAGACCCCTAACTACGTGGTGAGTTCCTACAAGTTACATTGATCCCGTGCGAGGTGTTCGAGTCTCTTATGGGTCCCTTTTGGGGATTGTTTAGATTTTCCCCTTTAACGGCTTGTTTTTAAGTCTAAGTGTTGATTTTTGCAAATTATCGTCATATTCTCAAATCGGGAGACCCGTGACTACGCGGTCAGTTCCTATAATTACATTGATCCTGTAAGTGGTGTCCGTGTCTCTCACGAGGGCGTTTGGGGGATCGTTTGGGTTTTCACCTTTTAACGCCTAATTTTTAGCCTAAGTGTTGATTTTTACAAATTATCATCATAGTCTTAAATCGGGAGTCCCGTGACGATGCGGTTAGTTCCAACAAGTTGCATTGGTCCCGTGCGAGGTGTTTTTTCCTCTTGCGGGTCCGTTTGGTCGCTGGTTTGGGTTGTCACCCTTTAACGGCTTATTTTTAAGCCTAATCTAGATTTTTTAAAATTATCATCATATTCTAAAATTAGGAGACCCGTGACTACACGGTTAGTTCCTAGAACTTACATTGGTTTCGTGTGAGATGTCCGTGCCTCTTACGGGTCCGTTTGGGGGCTGGTTTGGGTTTTTAATCTTTAACAGCTTGTTTTTAAGCCTAATCTTGATAGTTTTAAATTATCGTCATATTCTCAAACCGTGAGAACCGTGACTATGCGGTCAGTTTTTATGAGTTACATTGGTCCTATGCGAGGTGTCCGTGCCTCTTACGGGGGCATTTGGCGGTTGGTTTGGGTTTTCACCCGTTAACGGCTTATTTTTAAGTCTAAGTGTTGATTTTTGCAAATTATGGTCATATTTTCAAACTGGGAGACTCATGACTACGCGGTCAATTCCTACAAGTTACATTGGACCTGTGAGAGGTGTTCGTGCCTCTTACGGGGACGTTTGAGAGTTGGTTTAGGATTTCTCCCATTAACGACTTATTTTTAAGTCTAAGCGCTGATATTTTCAAATAATCGTCATATTATCAAACCAAGAGGCCCATGACTACACGGTGAGTTCCTTCAAGTTACATTGGTCCCTTGTGAGGTGTTCGTGCCTCTTATGGGGACGTTTGGGGGATGGGTTAGGTTTTCACCCTTTAACGAATTGTTTTTAAGTCTAAGTGTTGATTTTTGCAAACTATCGTCATATTTTCAAACCGGGAGACCCGTGACTACGCGGTCATTTCCTACAAGTGATATTGGTCTTGTACGAGGTGTTCGTGTCTCTTACGGAGACATTTGGGGGCTCGTTTGGGTTTTCACCCTTTAACGGCTTATTTTTAAGTCTAAGTCTTGATTTTTAAAAATTATCGTCATATTCTTTAATCGGTAGTCCCGTGACTACGCGATCAGTTCCTAGAAGTTACATTGGTCCTGGGCGAGGTGTTCGTTCCTCTTACGGGTCCGTTTGGGGGCTGGTTTTGGTTTTCACCCTTTAACGGCTTATTTTTAAGCCTAATCTTGATAGTTTTAAATTATCGTCATATTCTCAAACCGGGAGAACCGTGACTACGCGGTCAGTTCCTACAAGTTACATTGGTCATTTGCGAGATGTTCGTGCCTCTTACGGGGACGTTTGGGGGTTGGTTTGGGGTTTCACCCTATAACAACTTATTTTTATGCATAATCTAAATAGTTTTAAATTATCATCATATTCTCGAACCGGGATAACCGTGACTACGCGGTCACTTCCTGCAAGTTACAGTGGTCCTGTGCGAGGTGTACGTGCCTCTTACGGGGACGTTTGGGGGATGGTTTAGGTTTTCACCCTTTAACGACTTGTTTTTAAGTCTAAGTGTTAATTTTTACAAATTATCGTCATATTCTTAAATCGGGTGTCCCGTGACTATGCGGTTAATTCTTAGAAGTTACATTGGTCCCGTGCGAGGTGCTCGTGCCTCTCACAGGTTGGTTTGGGGGCATGTTTGGTTTTCACCTTTTAACTGCTTGTTTTTAAGCCTAATCTTGATAGTTTTAAATTATTCTCGTATTCTCAAATCGGGAGAACCGTGACTATGCGGTCAGTTCCTATGAGTTACATTGGTCCTGTGCGAGGTGTTCGTGCCTCTTACGGGGACATTTGGGGGCTGGTTTGGGTTTTCAACCTTTAACGGCTAGTTTTTTAGTCTAAGTGTGGATTTTTACAACTTGTCATCATATTCTTAAACCGGGAGACCCGTTACTACGCGGTCAGTTCCTACAAGTTAAATTAGTCCTGTACGAGGTGTTCATGTCTCTTACGGGGATGTTTTGGGGTTGGTTTGGGTTTTCACGCTTTAACGTCTTATTTTTAAGTCTAAGTGTTGATTTTTATAAATTATCACCATATTCTTAAATCGGGAGTTCCATGACTATGCGATCAGTTCCTACAAGTTACATTGGTCCCGTGCGAGGCGTTCGTGCCTCTTACGGGTCCGTTTGGGTTGTCACCCTTTAACGGCTTGTTTTTAAGCCTAATCTAGATATTTTCAAATTATTGTCATATTCTCAAACCGGGAGACCCGTGACTAGGCGGTCAGTTCCTATAAGTTACATTGGTCTCGTGCAAGGTGTCTCTGCCTCTTACGGGTTCATTTTGGGGATTGTTTAGGTTTTCACCCTTTAACAGCTTATTTTTAAGTCTAAGCGTTAATTTTTGCAAATTATCATCATATTCTCAAACCGGGAGACCCATGACTACACATTGAGTTTCTACAAGATACATTGGTCCCGTGTGAGGTGTTAGTGCCTCTTACGAGGACGTTTGGGAGATGGCTTTGGTTTTCACAATTTAACAGCTTGTTTTTAAGTCTAAGTATTGATTTTTACAAATTATCGTCATATTCTCAAACTGGGAGACCCGTGACTACGCGGTCAGTTCCTATAAGTTACATTGGTCCTATCCGAGGTGTTCGTGTCTCTTACGGGGACGTTTGGGGGCTGGTTTGGGTTTTCACCCTTTAACGTCTTGTTTTTAAGTGTAAGTGTTTATTTTTACAAATTATCATCATATTCGTAAATCGGGAGTGCCGTCACTACGTGGTCAGTTCCTAGAAGTTACATTGGTCACGTGCGAGGTGTTCGTGCCTCTTACGGGTCCGTTTGGGGGCTGGTTTGGGTTTTCACCCTTTAACGGCTTGTTTTTAAGCCAAATCCTGATATTTTAAATCTTGATATTTTCAAATTATCGACATATTCTCAAACCAGGAAACCCGTGACTACGTGACCAGTTCCTATAAGTTACATTGGTCCCGTGCAAGGAGTTCATGCCTCTTACGAGTCCGTTAGAGGGATGGTTTAGGTTTTCCCCCTTTAACGGCTTATTTCTAAGTCTAAATGTTTATTTTTACAAATTATCATCACATTCTCAAATCGGGAGACCCCTGACTATGCGGTCAGTTCCTATAAGTTACATTGGTCCTATGCGAGGTGTTCGTGCCTCTTACGGGGACGTTTGGGGGCTGGTTTTGATTTTCACCCTTTAATGGCTTGTTTTTAAGTCTAAGAGTTAATTTTTGCAAATTATCATCATATTCTCAAACCGGGATAACCGTGACAATGCGATCAGTTCCTACAAGTTACATTGGTCTTGTGCGAGGTGTTCGTGTCTTGTACGGGGATGTTTGGGGGCTTGTTTGGGTTTTCCCCCTTTAACGGCTTATTTTTAAGTCTAAGTGTGGATTTTTACAAATTATCATCATGTTCCAAAATCGAAAGTCCCGTGACTATGCGGTCAGTTCCTAGAAGTTACATTGGTCCCGTGCGAGGTGTTCGTGCCTCTTATGGGTCCGTTTGGGGGCTGGTTTGGGGTTTCACCCTTTAACAGCTTGTTTTAAAGCCAAATCTTGATATTTTAAATCTACATATTTTCAAATTATCATCATACTCTCAAATCGGGAGATCCGTGACTACGCGTCCAGTTCCTATAATTTACATTGGTCTCGTGCGAGGTGTTCGTGCCTCTTACGAGTCAGTTTGTGGATGGTTTAGGTTTTCCCCCTTTAACGGCTTATTTTTAAGTCTAAGTGTTGATTTTTGACAATTATTGTCATATTCTCAAACCGGGAGACCCGTGACTACGCGGTTAGTTCCTACAAGTTACATTGGTCATGTGCGAGCTGTTCGTGCCTCTTACGGGGATGTTTGGGGGCTGGTTTGGGTTGTCACCTTTTAACGGCTTATTTTTAAGCCTAATCTAGATATTTTAAAATTATCGTCATATTCTCAAATCGGGAGACCTGTGATTACGTGGTCAGTTCCTACAAGTTACATTGGTCCCGCGCGAGGTGTTCGTGCCTCTTATGGGTCCGTTTTGGGGATCGTTTAGGTTTTCACCCTTTAACGGCTTATTTTTAAGTCTAAGTGTTGATTTTTACAAATTATCATCATATTCTCAAACGGGGAGACTCGTGACTACACGGTCAGTTACTACAAGTTACATTCGTCATGTGCAACGTGTTCGTGTCTCTTACGGGGACGTTTGGGGGCTGGTTTGGGTTTTCACCCTTTAACGGCTTATTTTTAAGTGTAAGTGTTTATTTTTACAAATTATCATCATATTCTAAAATCGGGAGTCCCGTGACTACGTGGTCACTTCCTAGACGTTACATTGGTCCCGTGCGAGGTGTTCGTGCCTCTTACGGGTCTGTTTGGGGGCTGGTTTGGGTTTTTACCCTTTAACGGCTTGTTTTTAAGCCTAATCTTGATATTTTAAATCTTGATATTTTCAAATTATCGGCATATTGTTAAATCTGGAAATCCGTGACTAGGCGACCAGTTCCTACAAGTTACATTGGTCTCGTGCGAGGAGTTTATGCCTCTTACAAGTCCGTTAGAGGGATGGTGTAGGTGTTCCCCCTTTAACGGCTTGTTTCTAAGTCTAAGTGTTGATTTTTGTAAATTATCAACATATTCTCAAATCGGGATACCCCTGACTCCGCGGTTAGTTCCTAAAAGTTACATTGGTTCTCTGCGAGGTGTTCGGGCCTCTTATGGGGACGTTTGGGGGATGTTTTGGATTTTCACCCTTTAACGCCATGTTTTTAAGTCTAATCTAGATAGTTTTAAATTATCGCCATATTCTCAAATCGAGAGACCCCTGACTGCGCGGTGAGTTCCTATCAGTTACATTGGTCCCGTGCGAGGTGTTCGTGCCTCTTACGGGTCCGTTTTGGGGATAGTTTAGGTTTTACCCTTTAATGCCTTGTCTTTAAGTCTAAGTGTTGATTTTTGTAAATTATCGTTACATTCTCAAATCTGGAGACCCGTGACTACACGGTCAGTTTCTACAAGTTACATTGGTCCTGTAAGTGGTGTCCGTGTCTCTTACGGGGACGTTTGGTGGCTGGTTTGGGTTTTCAACTTTTAACGGCTTATTTTTTAGCCTAAGTGTTGATTTTTACAAATTATCATCATATTCTTAATTCGGGAGTCCCGTGATGATGCGGTCAGTTCCAACAAGTTACATTGGTCCCGTGCGAGGTGTTCTTTCCTCTTACGGGTCCATTTGGGCGTTGGTTTGGGTTGTTACCCTTTAACGGCTTATTTTTAAGCCTAATCTAGATATTTTTAAATTATCTTCATATTCTAAAATTAGGAGACCCGTGACTACGCGGTTAGTTCCTAGAACTTACATTGGTTTCTTGCGATGTGTCCGTGCCTCTTATGGGTCCGTTTGGGGGCTAGTTTGGGTTTTTAACCTTTAACGGCTTATTTTTAAGCCTAATCTTTATAGTTTTAAATTATCGTCATATTCTCAAATCGGGAGAACCGTGACTACACGGTCAGTTCCTATGAGTTACATTGGTCCTGTGCGAGGTGTTCGTGCCTCTTACGAGGACATTTGGGGGTTGGTTTGGGTTTTCACCCGTTAACAGCTTATTTTTAAGTCTAAGTGTTGATTTTTGCAAATTATCTTCATATTTTCAAACTGGGAGACTCGTGACTACGCGGTCAATTCCTACAAGTTACACTGGACCTGTGCGAGGTGATCGTGCCTCTTACGGGGACGTTTAAGGGTTGGTTTAGTATTTCACCCTTTAACGGCTTATTTTTATGTCTAAGCGTTGATTTTTGCAAATAATTGTCTTATTCTCAAACCGAGAGACCCGTGACTACACGGCGAGTTCCTACAAGTTACATTGGTCCCTTGTGAGGTGTTCGTGCCTCTTACTGGGACGTTTGGGGATGGCTTAGGTTTTCACCCTTTAACGACTTGTTTTTAAGTCAAAGTGTTATTTTTGCAAATTACCTTCATATTTTGAAATCGGGAGACCCGTGAATACGCGATCAGTTCCTACAAGTGACATTGGTCATGTGCGAGGTGTCTGTGTCTCTTACGGGGACATTTGGGAGCTCGTTTGGGTTTTCACCCTTTAACGGCGTATTTTTAAGTCCAAGTGTTGATTTTTATAAATTATCGTCATATTCTTAAATCGGGAGTCCCGTGACTACGCGATCACTTCCTAGAAGTTACATTGGTCCCGTGCGAGGTGTTCGTGCCTCTTACGGGTCCGTTTGGGGACTGGTTTTGGTTTTCTCTCTTTAACGGCTTATTTTTAAGCCTAATCTTAATAGTTTTTATTATCGTCATATTCTCAAACCGAGAGAACCGTGACTACGCGATCAGTTCCTACAAGTTACATTGATCCGGTGCGAGGTGTTCGTGCCTTTTACAGGGACGTTTGGGGGCTGGTTTGGGTTTTCACCCTATAATAGTTTATTTTTATGCATAATCTAGATAATTTTAAATTATCATTATATTCTCGAACCGGGGTAATCGTGACTATGCAGTCACTTCCTACAAGTTACATTGGTCTTGTGCGAGGTGTCCGTGCCTCTTACGGGTACGTTTGGGAGCTGGTTTCAGCTTTCACCCTTTAACGGCTCGTTTTTAAGTCTAAGTTTTGATTTTTACAAATTATCATCATATTCTTAAATCGGGTGTCCCGTGACTACGCGATCAGTTCCTAAGAGTTTCATTGGTCCTGTGCGAGGTGTTCGTGCCTCTTACGGGGACATTTGGGGGTTGGTTTGGGTTTTCAACCTTTAACGGCTTGTTTTTAAGTCTAAGTGTGGATTTTTATAACTTATCATCATATTCTTATACCGAGAGACCCGTTACTACGCGGTCAGTTCCTACAAGTTAAATTGGTCCTGTGCGAGGCGTTCGTGTCTCTTACGGGGACGTTTGGGGCCTGGTTTGGTTTTCCACACTTTAACGGCTTGTTTTTAAGTCTAAGTGTTGATTTTTGCAAATCATCGCCATATTCTTAAATCGGGAGTTCTGTTACTTCGCGATCAGCTCCCACAAGTCACATTGGTCCCGTGCGAGGTGTTCGTGCCTCTTACGGGCTGGTTTGGGGGCTGGTTTGTGTTGTCACCCTTTAACGGCTTATTTTTAAACCTAATCTAGATATTTTTAAATTATCATCATATTCTCAAACTGAGAGACCTGTGACTATGCGATCAGAACCTACAAGTTACATTGGTCATGTGTGAGGTGTTCGTGCCTCTTACGGGTATGTTTTGGGGATGGTTTAGGTTTTCACCCTTTAACGGCTTATTTTTAAGTCTAAGCAATGATTTTTGCAAAGTATCATCATATTCTCAAACAGAGAGACCCCCGACTACGTGATGAGTTCCTACAAGTTACATTGATCCCGTGCAAGGTGTTCATACCCCTTACGGGGACATTTGGGGCTGGTTTGGGTTTTCTCCCTTTAACGGCTTATTTTTAAGCATAATTTAGATATTCCAAAATTATAGTCATATTCTCAAATGGGAAGAACCGTGACTACGCGGTCTATTCCTACAAGTTACATTGGTCCTGTGCGAGGTTTTCCTGCCTCTTTTGGGGACGTTTGGGGGCTAGTTTAGGTTTTGACCCTTTAACGGCTTATTTTTATGTTTAATTGTTGATTTTTTCCAATTATCCTCATATTCTCAAATCGGGAGACCCGTGACTACGCGGTTAGTTCCTACAAGTTACATTGGTCCTGTACGAGGTGTCCGTGTCTATTACGGAGATGTTTGGGGGCTGGTTTGGGTTTTCACCTTTTAATGGCTTTTTTTAAGCCTAAGTGTTGATGTTTACAAATTATTATCATATTCTTAAATCGGGAGTCCCGTGACTACGGGGTCAGTTCCTACCAGTTACATTGGTCCCGTGTGAGGTGTTCGTGCCTTTAACAGGTCCGTTAGGGGGATGGTTTGGGTTGTCACCCTTTAACGGCTTATTTTTAAGCCTAATCTAGATATTTTCAAATTATCGTCATATTCTCAAACTGGGAGACCCATGACTACACGATCAGTTCCTACAAGTTACATTGGTCCCGTGCGAGGTGTTCATGCCTCTTACGGGTCCATTTTGGGGATCGTTTAGGTTTTCACCCTTTAACGGCTTGTTTTTAAGTCTAAGTGTTGATTTTTGCAAATTATCGTCAAATTCTCAAACCGGGAGACCCGTGACTACGCGGTCAGTTCCTACAAGTTACATTGGTCCTGTGCGAGGTGTCCGTGTCTCTTACGGGGAGGTTTGGGGCTGGTTTGGGCTTTCACCCTTTGACGACTTAACTTTAAGTGAAAGTGTTTATTTTTATAAATTATCATCATATTCTTAAATCGAGAGTCCCGTGACTACGTGGTAAGTTCCGGGAAGTTACATTGGTCCCGTGCGAGGTGTTCGAGCTTTTTACGGGTCCGTTTGGGGGTTAGTTTGAGTTTTCACCCTTTAACTGCTTGTTTTTAAGCCTAATCTTGATATTTTAAATTTAGATATTTTCAAATTTTTGGCATATTCTCAAACTAGGAAACCCGTGACTACGCGACCAGTTCCTACAAGTTACATTGGTCCCGTGCGAGGAGTTCATGCTTCTTACGAGTCCGTTAGAGGGATGGTTTAGGTTTTCCCCCTTTAAAAGCTTGTTTCTAAGTCTAAGTGTTGATTCTTGCTAATTATCATCATCCTCTCAAATCGGGAGACCCCTGACTACGTGGTCAATTTCTACAAGTTACATTGGTTCTCTACGAGGTGTTGGTGCCTCTCATGGGGATGTTTGGGGGTTGTTTTGGATTTTCACCCTTTAACACCTTGTTTTTAAGCCTAATCTAGATAGTTTTAAATTATCGTCATATTCTCTAACCAAGAGACCCCTGACTACGTGGTGAGTTCATATAAGTTACATTGATCCCGTGCGAGGTGTTCGTGCCTTTTACGGATCCATTTTTGGGATGGTTTAGGTTTTCCCTTTTAACGGCTTATTTTTAAGTCTAAGTGTTGATTTTTGCAAATTATCGTCATATTCTCAAATCGGGAGACCCGTGACTACGCGGTCAGTTCTTACAAGTTACATTGGTCCTGTAAGTGGTGTTCGTGTCTCTTACGGGGACGTTTGGGGATTGGTTTGGGTTTTCACCTTTCAATGGATTATTTTTAAGCCTAAGTGTTGATTTTTACAAATTATCATCATAGTCTTAAATCGGGAGTCCCGTGACGATGCGGTCAGTTCCAACAAGTTACATTGGTCCCGTGCGAGGTGTTATTTCCTCTTACGGGTCCGTTTGGGCGCTGGTTTGGGTTGTCACCCTTTAACGGCTTATTTTTATACCTAATCTAGATATTTTAAAATTATAGTCATATTCTAAAATCGGGAGACCCGTGACTACGCGGTTAGTTCCTAGAACTTACATTGGTTTCGTGCGAGGTGTTCGTGCCTCTTACGGGTCCGTTTGGGGGCTAGTTTGGGTTTTTAACCTTTAACGGCTTGTTTTTAAGCCTAAGCTTCATAGTTTTAAATTATCGTCATATTCTCAAACCGGGAGAACCGTGACTACGCGGTCTGTTCCTATGAGTTACATTGGTCTTGTGCGAGGTGTTCGTGCCTCTTACGGGGACATTTGGGGGCTGGTTTGGGTTTTCACCCGTTAATGACTTATTTTTAAGGCTAGGTTTTGATTTTTGCAAATTATCGTCATATTTTCAATCTGGGATACTCGTGACTATGCGGTCAGTTCCTACAAGTTACATTGGTCCTGTGCGAGATGTCCATGTCTCTTACGGGGACGTTTGGGAACTGGTTTGATTTTCACCTTTTAACGGCTTATTTTTAAGTCTAAGTGTTGATTTTTACAAATTATCATCATATTCTCAAACCTAGAGACCCGTGACTATGCGGTCAGTTCCTACTAGTTACATTGGTCTCGTGCGAGGTGTACGTGTCTCTTACGAGGACGTTTGGGAGCTGGTTTGGGTTTTCACACTTTAACGGCCTATTTTTAAGTCTAATTGTTGATTTTTACAAATTATCGTCATATTCTTAAATCGAGAGTCCCGTGATAATGCGGTTAGTTCCTAGAAGTTACATTGGTCCCATGCGAGGTGTTCGAGCCTCTTACGGGGACGTTTGGGGGTTGGTTTGCGTTTTCACCCTTTTACAGCTTATTTTTAAGTCTAAGTAATGATTTTTGCAAATTATCGTCATATTCTGAAATCGGGAGACCCGTGACTATACGGTGAGTTCCTACAAGTTACATTGGTCATGTGCGAGGTGTCTGTGTCTCTTACGGGGACGTTTGGTGGTTAGTTTGGGTTTTCACCCTTTAACGGCTTGTTTTTAAGTCTAAGTGTTGATTTTTAAAAATTATTACCATATTCTCAAATCGGGAGTCCCGTGACTACACGATCAGTTCCTACAAGTTACATTGGTCCCGTACGAGGTGTTCGCGCCTCTTTCAGGTTCGTTTGGGTGCTGGTTTGTGTTGTCACCCTTTAACGTCTTGTTTTTTAGCCTAATCTTGATATTTTCAAATTATCATCATATTCTCAAGCCGGGAGACCCGTTACTATGCGGTCAGTTCCTACAAGTTACACTGGTCCCGTGCGAAGTGTTCGTGCCTCTTACGGGTCCATTTTGGGGATGGTTTAGGTTTTCACCCTTTAATGGCTTATTTTTAAGTCTAACTATTTATTTTTGCAAATTATTATCATATTCTCGAACCGGGAGACACGTGACTACGTGGTCAGTTCCTACTAGTTACATTCATCCCGTGTGAGGTGTCCGTGCCTCTTACGGGGACGTTTGGGAGTTGGTTTAGGTTTTCACCCTTTAACGGCTTGTTTTTAAGTCCAAGCATTGATTTTTGCAAATTATCGCCATATTCTCAAACCTGGACACCTGTGACTACGCGGTCAGTTCCTACAAGTTACATTTGTCCTGTGCGAGGTATCCGTTTTTCTTAGGGGATGTTTGGGGGATGGTTTAGGTTTTCACCCTTTAACAGCTTGTTTTTAAGTCTAATTGTTAATTTTTGCAAATTATCATCATATTCTCAAACTGGGAGACCCGTGACTACGCGGTCAGTTCCTACAAGTTACATTGGTTCTATGCGAGGTGTTCGTGTCTCTTACAGGGACATTTGGGGGTTGGTTTGGGTTTTCACCCATTAACGGCTTGTTTTTAAGTCTAAGTGTTGATTTTTACACATTATCGTCATATTCTAAAATCGGGAGTCCCGTGAATATGCGGTCAGTTCCTACAAGTTACATTAGTCCCGTGTGAGGGGTTCGTGCCTCTTACTGGTCCGTTTGGGGGCTGGTATGGATTTTAACCCTTTAACAGCTTGTTTTTAAGCCTAATCTAGAAATTTTTAGTCTATATATTTTAAAATTATCGTCATATTCTCAAACCAGGAGTCTCGAGACTACGCGGCCAGTTCCTACTAGTTACATTAGTCCCGACGAGGTGTCTGTCCTCTTACGAGTCCGTTTGGGGGATGGCTTATGTTTCCCCCCTTTAACGGCTTGATTTTAAGTCTAAGTGTTTATTTTTAAAAATTATCGTCTCATTTTCAAATCGAGAGGCTCGTGACTACGCGATTAGTTCCTACAATGTAGATTGGTCCTCTACGAGGTGTCCGCGTCTCTTACGGGGACGTTTGGGGTTTGTTTGGGTTTTCACCCTTTAACGGCTTATTTTTATGTAAGTGTTGATTTTTACATATTATCGTCATATTCTTAAATCGGGAATCCCGTGACAACGTGGTTAGTTCCTAGAAGTTACATTGGTCCCGTGCGAGGTGTTCGTTCCGTTTACGGGTCCGTTTGGGGGTTGGTTTGGGTTTTCACGCTTTTAACGGCTTGTTTTTAAGCCTAATCTTGATATTTTCAAATTATCATGATATTCTCAAAACGGGAGACCCGTCACTACGCGTCTGAAAAACGCCGCTAATGCCGTTTAATACAAGATTAAACTGTATAAGCAACTCTGAAATGTTTGTTGGAGAAACCCTTTTCTTTTGAAAATAAAAACTATAAACAAGATGTGTTTACAAAGAAACTTATGTACGAGAGTAATTAAGACTGTGTAATCAGTTTTTAAAACTAAGGCAGTTTCAAAAATTCAGCAGACTTATAGAATGAGATGAGTAGATGAAGATAATCAACACACAGTTTTTAACGTGGTAAAACCTCTCCCAACAGAGGAAACATCCACGGTGACTTCTAAGTCACAAAAACAAAAAAAATCCACTAATAACAAATAATAGTTACAAACAATACAACATGCAAGCACACAAATCAACCTATTCTAAGTTTAGGAATATACCCCACTTGGTGTCCTTCTAACTTCTCATAGATCTGATTTGTTGATGATGTTCTTCCAATTTGCTAACTTCCTTTGCTTTAGCTTCCTTACGTCGACTCAATGATCTCTGATCTTATACACAACACTTCCAGTGTAGTAGTGTGTTAAGTGTTTGTGTAGTGATTCCTATTCACATGCATGAACTCACACACACTTAGATTTACAGACAGTCCTATAAAAATTACATATAAAGTCTATATGCAGTGATTTTAGTTTATTTCTTTCTCACAGAACTTCAACCCTTTTTTACATTTATTCTATCCCAGATTCCACGGATATCTCGCTTTTAAAATCGGTCAAGATCTTAATCAATCTCTTTTTGAAAACATTTGTGAGATTGAAAATCTCCAAGTGTGAATCCAACTAGGTCAGGGTTAAGTTTCGTAAGAATAGAAACCACAAAACATTTTCAAAACCAAATGAATAAAGATTTTCTTAAATCCAGTAAAAAATATGCAGATCTAGTGAAAATGTAACATGCAGAGTGTAGATCTAACGTTTCTATGAAAAAGAAACAAGATCTTCACACTAATGTTTAAGTTGTGAACAAGATCAAAGCCAAGGAGGTTACAGCTTCGATATGAACAAACCACTCTCTCTCTCAAACACTCAAGGTTGTGTTTGGGGTTGAATGTACGAAGGTTTGTTTCAGAGGTGAAGTATTTAGGGTTAGGGTTAGGGTTTGGCTAACAGTTTCCTTTCTCTCTCTTCTCTCTTTTCTTTTCTCTCTTCTCTCTCACTTCTCTCTTATTTTTTTTTCTCTCAGAAAGACGAATGCCCAAAAGTCTTCTAAGGCTGAGAAGTGGAGGGTATTTATAGGGCTGAGGGAAGGTTCTGGATGTTCGAGGGAAATCAAGGGCTGAGATCAGGTCTTGCAAACTTTGACTTGATCCAAAGGTTATAAAACAGCGGTGATCAAAAACAATTGTGATTGGTTCATATGGATAGCACCGGGATTAACTAAGAACACATGCAGACCCTCGATTAGGAATGATCCAACGATCAGCAATCAACCATCCAACCTTCTCACAAAAGAAACACAAATAGGTACACCCGGAGGATGACAAGTGTTGGCTTGTGAGTGGCTCTCACACGCGCGTCTAAAATAATTACAGAAGGTACCCTGAAGTCTCTAGCGCTTTGAGAATCTACCCAACCAAACATTCGAGTGAAAACTGAAGTTTCCAAAATAGAATATTAACCCCACAAATTTTATAATCCCATTTTATTAATGAAAACATTTATTAAAAAATGTTTAAAAAAGTTTAAAAAATATTTAAAAATTCCCAAAAAATTATTAAAGCTCCAATTCAAGGGGAATTAAACACACACTCAATTTTAAGCAATATAAACACATGTATGCACTTCTAATTGTGTGTAGTGTGATTCAATTTATACCTTCATGGATCATTGAAGAGAATTAGAGAGATAAGATCTGAGGCTTTTTGGATTCTAGGATAGACAACCAATTTTGTCACTATTTCCAAACTAGATGAACACTTATACAGTATAGACTTAAGCAAGTCAAAGGTATAAGGTGCTTCAGCGTCCAGTTCCTATAAGTCAATTGGCCTCGTACGAGGTGTTCGTGCCTCTTACGGGTCCAGTTGGCCCCGTATGGTTTGGGTTTACCCCCTTTAACGGCTTGTTTTTAATTCTAAGTGTTGATTTTTGCAAATTATCGTCATATTCTCAAACGGGGAGACCCGTGACTATGCAGTCAATTCCTACAAGTTACATTGGTTCGGTGCTAGGTTTTCATGCCTCTTACGAGGACGTTTGGGGGTTGGTTTGGGTTTTTACCCTTTAACAGCTTATTTTTAAGCATAATCTAGATAGTTTTAAATTATCGTCATATTCTCAAACCAGGAGAACCGCGACTACGCGATCACTTCCTACAAGTTACATTGGTCCTGTGCAAGGTGTTCGTGCCTCTTACGGGGATGTTTGGGGGCTGGTTGCGGTTTTCACCCTTTAACGGCTGGTTTTTTAGTCTAAGTATTAATTTTTACAAATCATCATCATATTCTTTAGTCGGGAGTTTTGTGACTACGCGATCAGTTCCTAGAAGTTACATTGGCCCCGTGCGAGGTGTCCGTGCCTCTTACGGGTTCGTTTGGGGGCTGGTTTGGGTCTTCACCCTTTAACGGCTTGTTTTTAAGCCAAATCTTGATATTTTAAATCTAGATATTTTTGAATTATCATTATATTCTCAAACTGAGAAACCCGTGACTACGCGTCCAGTTATTATAAGTCAATTAGTCCCGTACTAGGTGTTCGTGCCTCTTACAGGTCCGTTTGGAGGATGGTTTAGGTTTTCCCCCCTTTAACGGCTTGTTTTTAAGACTAAGTTTTGATTTTTACAAATTATCGTCATATTCTCAAATGGGCAGACCCCTGACTATGCGGTGAGTTCCTACAAGTTACATTGGTTTGGTGCTAGGTGTTCATACCTCTAACGAGGACGTTTAGGGGCTGGTTTGGGTTTTTACCCTTTAATAACTTATTTTTAAGCATAATCTAGATTGTTTTAAATTATTGTCATATTCTCAAAACTGGAGAACCGTGACTATGCGGTCCCTTCCTACAAGTTACATTGGTCATGTGCAAGGTGTCCGTGCCTCTTAGGGGGGATGTTTAGGGGCTGGTTTCGGTTTTTACCCTTTAACGACTGGTTTTTAAGTCTAAGTGTTGATTTTTATAAATTATGGTCATATTCTTTAATTGGGAGTCCCGTGACAATGCGATCAGTTCCTAGAAGTTACATTGGTCCCGTGCAAGGTGTTCGTGCCTCTTACGGGTCCGTTTGGGGGCTGGTTTGGGTTTTCACCCTTTAACGGCTTGTTTTTAAGCCAAAGCTTGATATTTTAAATCGAGATATTTTTGAATTATCGTCATATTCTCAAATCGGGAAACTCATTACTACGCGTCCATTTCCTACAAGTTACCTTGGCCCATGCGAGGTATTCGTGCCTCTTACGAGTCCGTTTGGGGATGGTTTAGGTTTTCCCCCTTTAACGGCTTGTTTTTTAGTCTAAGTGTTGATTTTTGCAAATTATCGTCATATTCTCAAACCGGGAGACCCGTGACTACGCGATCAGTTCCTACTAGTTACATTGGTCCTATGCATGGTGTCCGTGTCTCTTACGGGGACGTTTAGGGGATGGTTTGGGTTTTCACCCTTTAACATCTTGTTTTTAAGCCTAAGTGTTGAATTTTAAAAATTATCGCCATATTGTTAAATCGGGAGTCCCGTGACTACGCGATCAGTTCCTATAAGTTACATTGGTCCCGTGCGAGGTGTAGACAACTCACTCTCTTACCCCTAACTCTCCTTAGGTCCCTGGTACCTCCACTCATCATCGCAAACCCAGGTCACGTCCCGAGTACTGACCTAGAAGCCATCGGGCACCCCCCGGCTCAATTTGACCCAAAAGTCAAACTCCTCATCTCGATTGAGACTCAATGAATCTTCGAAGGGCACTGAATACCCTTTCCAACGGTCCACCCCGTGCGCGATTCCGACTTACCATGCTGACGAACGATCCATTTGCGTCTGAAACCTAACCCAGAGGCCACCGGGCGCTCTCGGGCTCTGTTGACACAGGTCCACCCTTCATCTCGACCGAGGATGAATGAATCTTCGAAGGGCACTGAATACCCTTTCCAACGGTCCGCCCCGTGTGCAATTCTGACTTTCCATGCGGACGAACGATCTGTTTGACTTCAAAAATCCACCGAGCGCTTCCCGAGCCCAATTGACCAAAGTCAACTCTCCAAATCGGGTCAAACTCTTTGGAATGTCAAAGTACATCTCCAAACCTTTCCAACGGTATGCCCCATGCTCGATTCGGACTTACCATGCGGACGAACAATTCGTTTTCGTCCGCACGATTCCCCGTCCAATGGATCGACAAAGGCTTCCAAGCCACATTTGACCCAAAGTCAACTCTTGAACTCGGGAGTGGTCCAAAGGACTTTTGAAGTTCTCTAAAATACCTTTCCAACGGTATGCCCCGTACGCGATTCTGACCAGCGGTTTGCCATCAACGGCCAATTTTCCGAAAAAGCCTGAGGCGCACTGCCAAATGGCAGGTCCCAGACCCTGCCTATCGGCACCTGCCGATAGGTAGTGCCATGGCAATGCCGATCGGCAGACCCCTGGGCCTATAAAAGGAGGCCTTGGCCTCATTTGCAAGGAGATCCCAGATCTGATAGAAATCTCTCTGAACGAATCCCAGAAACCTCTCTCGAAGGCAGCGTGACTTCAACTTCCAAATCCCTCTTTTACCTCCACTTTTCATCATCCCTTTCATCAAACTTGGTGAATTAACCACTCTCCATCATCATCCAAGCTCAAGGGCTGCTCTCCAACATTCAAGATCAAACTCAAGATCTTCAAGAAGGTCCAACTTTCTCAAACTTTCTCTTAAATTCTCTTGAATTCCCAATAACTTGTTTTCGTACTTAGCACTTTTATAATCTCATCTCACACATCCTAATATACTTCTTATTTAGTATTATTGCGCATCCCATATTTTCATATAAATAAAAACCCAAAAAACAAGAAAAAGAGTGTTTGCTCATAAATTCCAAATAAGGGATTCTCACACTTTCTCACGCTTTTCTCACAACTAAAACACTTTTTCTACACACACACACACACACTTACAAATAAGAGATCCCACATTTGCATATATGGGATAAACCCCACCTCTTTGCTTTGTATGCGAACTACGTGGACTTTGATGCCTTTATAGGCTACGTAGGCGTCTCGGGGTAAAACCCGAGACTCGAGTCCTTTCTCTCACTTTTTTTTCTCATTTTTTATTTTCTCTAAATCCATTTTTCTTATATTATTAGTCTTAGTGACGCATTACTCCATGTGCGTTATCGTTCCCTTATAACGATTAACGTAGGGGTAACCGCGTAAATCTTATTTTTCTAATATTACTTTTATATCTTCCTACGGATGACTCGCTTTATCTTTTCCATGATACAAGTCGAGGATTCCTACCTCCATTATATATATATACACATGAACACATCTCACGGGGGGAAACATAAAGGAAAATAACAAATATCCATGAGAGACCTAAAGGGAGGAATGGGTGCCTAACACCTTCCCATTTCGTAACTAAGCCTCCGAACCCTTTACGAATCATTTTGGTTTCGCACGCACCAGTATGTCTTTGGAAGCCATCCTTCGGGGTGGCTTACCCTTTTTCTTTTTTCTGTTTTGAGTAAAATAGACTGGCGACTCTGAATCTCTCTACATTTTTCACACCTCACAAAATCAACACCGTCCGAAGCGCTCTCTCGAGAGGGGACACGCGGGACCCGAAGGATCCTTCATCCCTCCGCGGCGGGGATCAGGGATGGCCACAGTGGCGACTCCGCTGGGGAAAATTATTTATTTTGAAGGCTTGTCTCTATTTACATGGATGCTATATTTTTTTATGTCTCCCCCCATATCTGTATGTCCCCTTTTTTTCATATGTATCCCATGCTTATGCTTATGTTCACACACTTGTAGAAAATTCCCCATGTACACTTCACACCACATGCACCTAGGATCACATGTATATCCCCATGTTGCACGCATAACCCATCCATACTTGGTGTACCTTTTGAGGTACTTGTACTTTGTTTTCGGTTTGGCATAATCAAAGAAAGGCATTCTCATTATAAGATACTAATAAGAGAATCATGCATGATTCACACAACATCACCAAAGAGCATTGATATTGACCAAATTTTACCCAGTAACTGGAGGGTCACTTCGTGATGGGCGCTGGTCCGGCAGGTCGCAGTTAGCCTAAGCGATATGACCCTCACCTTCCATTGGCCAAGTACCTTCGACGTATATCGAACGGTTCCCCCGCATCATACTACTTGACCAAAGTCATGACGGGAGGTATATCGCAGGGAATTCGTTCACGTACGCCGAGTATATCGAATTCGCTCTCACACGTACCGTCCCCACGAGGTATATGGTGAGGCAATTCACGTACACTCAGGTATATCAAATGGCTTGTCCACACGTACCGATTCCCCGCAAGAGCAAGACGTATATCGTGGAAGCCACGCCAAAGAGGGTAACCCATGACGATTCACCCAACCAACTGCATACCCACATATAGGTGTCAAACCTAGGACACGCACTTTAGATTGTCGGTTTCAACCCGAAACTCTGCCGAAATTTCGAGTCGATCTTCCGCCCAATTTTCGCGCATTTTTAAAATGGGACCCTGTCCGCGAGCCTGGTTACAAGTCTAAATGTAGCTTTGCATCTATTAAAACCCCACTTTTCCAGGCTCGGGTCCCGTCCGACATTGCATTTAGGAGAATTAAATACAAGTGAGAACATAATAATAATAATAATCATGCTGAGTTCCGTCTCCAAAAATATTTCTCCCTTTTTATCAAAAACCCAAAAATATTTCTCCCTTTTTATCAAGAATCCAAAAAAAAAAGAATCTCTTCCCCTTTTCTCAAAAAAATAAATCTCATCCTGCGCCTTCTCAGGTTGATCGCATACCTTGGCCTGGATCCCTATAGGCTTAGGTCTTCAGTCAAATCACCCCGGAGTTTCGTCCGTTTCTCTACTACTTCTTCCGAATCCGGAATCCATCCATCTTCCATGGAGAATGCAGATCAAGCACCAGTCATACAACCGGATCTACCGACAGTCCTAGCTCAGCTCGTGGCCAAGATTGACAACCTCCAAGCTGAGGTCCGAGAAATGCAACGAAACCAAGTTCATATTCCTCAAGAGCCTGAGGCCCTATTCCCTCGTGCTACGGGTCCACCCGAGCCCATCTGGGTTTCGGAAGAATATCAGCACGCTCCGCGTGCCCCTCCTGCTAATGGGCCGTCGCCTGCCCAACTTCCCATGCCAAACATTTCCCAGCATATGGCTAACTTGCCTGTGGTTGCTGACCCAAAGGAGGAAGAGTTGAACAAAGTCAAAGAAGATCTTAAGATGCTCACCAAGAAGTTTGACCAAGTCAGGATCTCTGGAAATTACATGGACTACACCCATATGTCTCCTTATCCTAAAGCAAGGTTACCCAAGAAGTTCAAGATGCCAAATATCGAGAAGTTTGGGGGGAGTGGTCCCCCGATTGTTCATCTTCGCAGTTATCATCGTTCCATGACTCTACTAGGGGCTTATGAAGAAGTAATGGCCCAATTATTTCAGCAAACTTTGAAGGATAGTGCCCTATAATGGTTTTTATCTCTTGAGGAATCCAGAATCCGTAGCTGGGAGGATGTAGCCCGAGAATTCATATCACAATATAAATACACCGAAGATCTCGAGGTCACCCACCATGATTTAGAGCTGCTCAAATAAAACTCTGGAGAATCAGTCAGTAACTTTATAGCCCGATGGAAGGAAAAAGTAGCTACCATGACTACTCGGCCATCTGAAGAAGAACAAGCCAGTATAGTCAAGAAGAATTTCTTGCCCCATGACCGAACGACCATGGGAGGACAGTACTACCCCTATTTTTGATCTCTCAGAGAAGCAGGAGTAGAAATCGAAGAGGGTCTTGCCAAAACAGAAGTTGAACCAAAGAAGGTATCCGGACAGTTCACCGCAGAAAATATGACAAGCCTGTCAGTGCCGCAGTCTCAACCATCAACAACATCTCTCAACCAACCACATCATGGGCATCAGAAAGCCGCCCTGCTCCCGTTCGAAGGGAATACACTGAGCTCCATGCTCCCCTCGCCAAAGTTTACCAAGACATGTTAAGCCGAAACCTTATAAAGCCCCTGGATCCACGTCCATTACCCAATCCACTTCCCATAAATTTCAAGACCGATGCTCATTGAGCCTTCCACCAAACAGCTGGTCATACCACCGACCAATGCTTCCACCTTCGAAACATAATCCAAGATCTCATTGACTGGGGTACCATCGCCTCACCAGCCAATCCTAAACCAAACACTACTCATAACCCACTCCCAAATCACACCAATTCCATCTTCTCGGAAGAAAACCCGAATTTCGATCCATCAACCCATATCACACCCTTATACCCTCCTAAACCCCTTCAACTTTGCCCATATTTCCTCCTACACCCTACTAGCCCCGATGATCAGGCACTGTCACTCCTTACCAGAGCGTGCATCACTGTCCAGACCTGTTCTGAAAGTGGAAGTATGGAATTATCAGATGTGTTGAACCAACTCCTAGAGTTTGGGATGAAATTGCCCTCATAGATGATTATCGACTGCCAGAGGTTCAGTACATTATTTTTGGAAGCATGGAAATGGGCCCGAGAATCAGATAGGTGGGTGGTACCAATCGACGAAGTCAGCTTAGATGATGTTGTCCGTATCATGACGGAAGCATTCAGGCAAACCAACAGCATTTGCAGTATCATCACGTTATTTAGTGCTTTGAAGCTACAAGGGCACCTGGTCCCTTCACCCTTACACATCCCCACAGAATGGGAAGACCTATACAAAGAAGCGATTGAAGTTGTGGAATGCATTGACTGCACAAGGAAAAATAGAATTGTTGCCACCGGATGGGGGGAAGAATTCGAAGACTCGAATAAAGAGCAAGCTTCAGAAAGAACTGGCCCAGTAACCGACTTATAAGGGATGATATCATTTGAAGAACTCCTCAGAGAAATAGATAAGGTGGCAGAACAACCTGAGATTGATGAGGAAACTGGATTTAGGTTTTTCCCTTCTTCAGTAAATCACATGACCAGATCTGGGAGACATTACCAAGTTCCTAACTCACTGCCAGTAAATGATAAGGGGAAGGGATTTGAAGACCATCCTATGCCGGAAATGACCCTCGAGGAGAGCAATATCCTCGATCAACTGAAGAAAACTCAAGCTAACATCACTCTATGGGGGCTTTTCATGTCTTCCCAGCTGCACAGAAATGCTTTAATCAAATTACTTGTTGGACCTATAGTTCCTCCTTCTACCACACAAGAAGAAGCGATAAACCTGGTCGGATCTTTGACCTCTACCCGAATGTTGTCTTTTTCTAAAGAGGAAATCCCCAAAATTGGGCTAAATCATAATCATGCACTCAACATCTCCGTCGAAATTATGGGGAAGGTGGTACCACTTTCTCTCATTGATAACGGATTCGCTTTGAATGTCTGCCCACTGAGAACCTTCAAATGTTTAGGCCTGAAAGAAGGTGACCTCGCTCTAACCTCTGATGCCGTACGCACCTACGATAATACCCGTCGTGAGGTGATGGGATCCATAAAACTTATAATAGGGGCTGGTCCTATAAACCCTGTCGTCGAATTCCAAGTCATCGATATCCCGGCCTGTTTTAACCTGTTGCTCGGACGACCCTGGCTCCAAAGTATAAAGGGTGTCTCTTCCTCATTCCATCAGAAATTGAAGTTCTTCGCCGATGGGCGAGTCATCACCATCTTGGGTGACGACGGTAACGCCAAGGGCGCAGGCACCAGCAGTCCAATTCTTGAGATACAGTATGGGTCAAATGATATGCTCCTATCAGGTTTTCGAGTTGAACCATCCCTACTCCCGACAGGGGACGGTTTCAAAGAAAGGGTTTGTCCAGAATATGACCCTCATGGAAATGTCAATGTGATTCAGATGTTCAGGAACATGCACTTCATGCCCGAACTTGGGCTAGGACAAAGGCAGCAGGGGACACTTGAGCCCATCGAACTGAAGAAAGCTTTCCCTCCTTGCGGCTTGGGATATCAACCATCAGAACAAGAGCTCAGAATGATCCACCAAACTTGATCAAAGAGAGGGTTAGACTACGTTCGAGCTATCTCAGGTGATTCCTTAAATGGACAATTCATCAAAGAGGGCGAGGATTTCCCCTTTTACGGTTTTCCAGAACCATGGTACGACCGCACAGACAAGAAAATGAAGCCTGGAATGGAGATCTTTTTCCAAGATAGCTACCCATGGGCCAAAAGTTTCCAACATCGAGTACAACCGCTTATTAAAGATACTGAAGAGATTGAAGAAAGTGACTCCGAAAATTCCTTCAACCTGCAGACACTGGGGTTGACACTCTGCATGGTTCATTCAGGCACTACATCACTGGACCCCTCTCATCTGATCAAAGTTGCTGATACACCTCTCCTCAACTGGCAAGCTGCGCCAGTTCTACCTCTTGAAATCTCCCCCAACCCCAATGTTTACCCTATTTCTTCTATTGTTGTCCATCCTTGCTCAAATGTAATCGAGACCTCTTTTGATGAGGTCCTCAATGCTATTTTTCCTATCAATGAAATAAACGAAGATTTTGAGTATCTTGTTGTGCCTTACATTAATTGTTTAGATTCTAATCAAGCTTTTGATGAAGATGATTTTACAAATGAACAATTCTTAACTGATCTAAATAAGGTTAATAATAAACAACATAATCGCATTCAAGTTAATGAAGAAGAGACTATCGTTATTAATCTCGGTTCTAGTAGCCAACTACACGAGATTAAGATAGGGGCCACCCTTGACGAGCATGAGCGCGCATGACTCGAAGAATTGCTAAAGGATTCGTGGATGTCTTCGTATGGTCCTACGACGACATGCCCGGTATTGACCCCGAAATAGCTCAGCACGAGATCCCCACTCTCCCAGATGCCAAGCCAGTTAAAAAAAAATTAAGAAAACTCTGCACCGAATGGTCGCTTAAGGTCAAAGAAGAGGTGATCAAACAGTTGACCGTGGGTTTCATTCGAGTAATCGAATATCCCACATGGCTAGCCAACATTATACCTGTACCAAAATCAGGAGGAAAGGTTCGAATGTGTGTGGATTACCGAGATTTAAACAAAGCCTCTCCGAAGGATGATTATCCGCTACCCAACATCGACATGATCGTGGACAACACAGCCAGTCATGCTCTCAAGTCATTTATCGACGGATTTGCCCGATACAACCAAATTAAGATGCACCCCGACCATCAAGAGAAAATTGCATTCATCACCCCATGGGGAACCTTTTGCTACACTGTTATGCTATTCGGTCTCAAGAATGCTGGGGCTACCTACCAAAGGGCCGCCACAACCATCCTGTACGATCTGATTCACAAAAAAGTCGAGGTTTATGTGGATGATATGATTATCAATTCCAAAACTAGAGAAGGTCATGTTCCCGCTCTCCGAAAGTTCTTCGAATGACTGCGGCAGTATCAGATGCGACTTAATCCACAGAAGTGCGTCTTAGGCGTTACAAAGGGAAAACTCTTAGGATTCATGGTGAGTGAGAAGGGGATAGAAGCAGATCCCGTCAAGCTGAAGGCCATATTTGAGATGCCACCTCCCCAAACAGAGAAGAAAGTCCGACGTTTCCTAGGGAAATTATAATATATCAGCCGGTTCATCATCCAGCCAACCTCCATCTGTGAACCAATCTTCAAGCTCCTCCGAAATTATTCAACCAAGGTTTGGAATGAGGCCTGCCAATAAGCTTTTGATTGAATCAAATAGTACCTAACTCAACCTCCAGTTCTCATGCCACCACAGCCTGGTATCCCTTTGCTCTTATACCTAACCATAACCGACACTGCAGCAGGGGCTTTGCTAGCCCAGGACCTTGAAGACTCCCGCAAAGAAAGAGCCATCTATTACGCCAGTTGCAAATTGGTTGGATACGAGGTCAACTACACTGCTTTGGAGAAAGCATGTGTCGCACTTGTCTGGGTCACCCAAAAGTTACGACACTACATGCTCGCCTTCCCCATCAAACTTGTATCCCGAATGGATACCATCAAATACCTGCTCGAAAAACCCGCCTTTTTCAGTCGAATGGCCTGATGGTTGATGCTCTTAACCGAGTTCGATATCGTGTACGTCACACAGAAAGCCGTTAAAGGAAGATCCATCTCTGACTATCTCACTGACTACCCTGTAGAAGAAACAGACGTATGGATCTTCGAATTCCCATATGAAAATGTCCTCTGCACCACTCAAGACTACCTCCGATGGAAAATGTTCTTCGATGGCGCTGCCAACAAAAAGGGATATGGCATTGGGATACTTCTTGATCGCCCCAGATGACTCCCACACTCCTATCGCCATTAAATTGGATTTCCTTTACACCAACAACATGATAGAATACGAGGCATGCACGGTAGGCCTCAAGGTCTCTCTCAAGAAGGGTATTCAATACCTTGATGTATATGGGGATTCTACCCTCATCATTGGTCAAGTTCTCAGAAAGTGGAAAGTCAAGGACGAAAAGCTCCAACCCTTTCATGCCCAATTAGAAGAGTTAGCCTCCCAATTACAAGATATCACCTTCCGTTACCTACCCCGATCAAAGAATAACCTAGTCGATGCCCTCGCTACCTTGGCCTCCATGGTCGACATGCCTGAGGGAATAACAATAACCCCCTTTCTAGTTTAAAAGCAAGACAAATCGACCCATTTCTACCACATTGAGCTTGCCACCTCAGAAGATCCTGAGCTAGTCAATTACTGGTAGTATGATATTTGGTGCCTCCTCCGGTACGGTAGATATCCCGAGGGTTCCAACAAGAACGATAGAGCTACCCTCCGAAGGCTGGCCGCTCAGTACATCATCTATCATAAGGCACTACTCAAGAGGAATTTCAATGGAACTCATTTGAACTGTATCGCAGGGGCTGATATTGAAAAGATAATGCAGAAAATCCACAGCGGGGAATGCGGGCCCCACATGAATGGTCACATTCTTTCTAAGAAGATCATCCAACAAGGCTACTACTGGACCACCATGGCCCAGGATTGCACCACCTATGTTCGGAGATGCCCTAAATGCCAACAGTTCTCCAATATTCAACACTTACCTCCGCGGGAATTATACAACATGACTTCTCCCTGGTCGTTCTCCACCTGGGGTATTGACATCATAGGGAAGGTTACACCAAAAGAATCAAATGGGCATGAGTTCATCCTGGTTGCCATCGATTACTTCACCAAATGGGTCGAAGATGAGTCATACGCAGTATCAAATTCCAAGAAGGTGGCCAAATTCATCAAGAAAAATATCATTTGCCGATATGGGTCCCGTACGAGCTAGTGTCGGATAATGGTTTGCACTTCGAGGCAGAAGTCACAGAAGTTGTCAACGAGTATGGGATTCAGAGACACAAATCTTCTCCCTACCGACCTCAGACCAATGGTGCAGTTGAAGCCGCCAATAAAAACCTCAAAGCCATTATCAGCAAGATGACCGAAAGTTATAGGGATTGGGCCGACCGGATCCTGTACGCCTTCTGGGGCTATCGAACCTCAATCTGAATCTCTACTGGGGATACCCCTTACTCCCTGGTCTACGGCATGGAAGCAGTCCTACCTGTGGAGCTGGAAATACCCTCGCTACGCGTCATTCTCGAAAGCAAGGTTAGTGAAGAAGACTAGTGCCAAGGTCGTCTTGATGAGCTAGCCCTTCTGGTTGAAAGAAGATTAAAAGCTCTTTATCACATACAGGGATACCATCTTCGAATAGCGCGATCATTCTACAAGAGAGTCAAGGACCGCGGTGTTCGACAGGGGGATTTATCCCTCAAAGAGATAATCGAACCAATCTGGGACCCCAGAGGAAAGTTCAAACCCAATTGGAGTGGCCCTTACATTGTGAAGAAGATCTTATCTGGCGGTGCCGCCATGCTCACTGACCTTGATGGGGAAGAGATGGCTCGTCCAGTCAATCTGGACCATCTCAAGAAATTCTACCCCTAGTCCGAAATCTCGGCGCGCTATGACTCTTCCCATCCCCCTTCTATTCTAAAAAAAACTCTCTCCATTTCCCTCTACCCAGAACTATGTGGGCCTGATCCTCTGCAAAAACCATTTTCAAACAGATAAATTTTTTTTCAAAAACCCCATAGATACGTAGGCAGCTCATACTCCCCATATGAGCACGGCCCCTTCTTTTTCACAAAAATATATTCCTTTCTTATCTCCGAGAACGTCAGTTCATTCTAAACATCTACTTGAACAAAAGGATTATGTATGCCTTAGCGATTGGTATAGATAATTCAAAATACAAAATTCATCGAAAGGCACAGCTGGATGATCAGAAACTTGTTTATTTCATTAATAAGAAACTATAGTACAGATTACATAAGAAAAAGGAACGGATAATTCCTTTCCCCCTACTATCATAAAAACCAGATAAAATCTCCCACATTTGTTACATGAATAAACTCCCCAGGAGTCCTACCCACAGCTACCCGAAGAGCCTACACCCTCATCATCTACATCTTGAGGACCCCAATTTTCTCCTGCCTGAATGGAGTGCCTCAAACACTCCATAGACCGATGAGCCTTATTTATCTTCGAAAAGACCACAACACCCCCTTCCATGGAGTCAGATAAAACAAACCACCTCTGACCGGTCTCTACTTCCAACATCTTGCTGACTACTTTCCTCCACAACCACTTCATATAATCTTTAGGGATATGGCAAACCTTCCCAACAGACTGAGAGGGACGGGTCGACGGACATCGATTTTCCCATAGAGATCCAAGCAACAGATGCAAGCGCTCAATCAAATATTCTACTGGAAAGAAATTTGAGGTCCGAGGGGGCATGACCTGCGCCCAGCCAAATTGGCACAAAAGCCGCTAAGGGAAATAAAAAGAGGTCTGCCTGAGACCAACCAGCGGTACATATGAATATTCTCCTAGCTCCAGAACAGGATGCAACTGTCCCCACCAAGGCACTGACCAATACAGCCCACGATCCATATGCTCCACAAACCAATTCTCCAAATTCTCAACATACGGGCCAACACAAATGAAGTAACGTGAAAAGAAGTTGGGTACAGCCGGCAAAGGATATTCTGGAAGGGTTGACAAGCGGAATCTTTCACACAACCACATGAACAGCATCACAGGGCTACCCCTTAAAAAGTCGAAGCGACCTTCTCTCTAGGCATCCAGGCCATTCAAAGTCTCCACCAATATCACCGCCGTAGGATTACGATGGTATGACATCCATGAGGTAATGGATGCAAGTTGTGAGTCCACGCGCACCTCCCCAGTCACCAACAACAATTTTGAAACCAGGCCCAGAACAACGGCTCCAGCATAGCCAGCATCACTTACTTCCCGCGAACGCACGAACTGCAACACCGTCGAGAGGGAAATCATTCCCCCAGCAACCAATGACCTGGCCGCCGAAGGAGAAATATGAAGAAGCCCGGACAATAAATCCCTAGGAGAACGGGAAAATTTGGGTAAAGCCGTGACAACACTGGGATTCACGCCCAGTATGGCAGAAAATTCCTCGTAGGTAGGACAAACTTCTTCCAACCCAAAGCGGAATACATGATCTTCGGGGTACCAAAATTGTACTTCCTCCATCAGCATATTCCACTCAAAAGGTAGATTACGCCACAAGGAGACTCGATGCATGTTGAAAGAATCATAGTCGACATTATAAGAGCACATAGCTTCCAAGGCTTCAAGGTAGTTGACAAACTCAATGCTACCGGGGAGAGCCATCTGGCAAGACTAAAAGATGATGGGTAGGTATGTAAGAATGCAAAAGGTGTGAGGAAAACACTCCACCCTTCTCCCTTTTTATACTTAAAAATCCTCACAAGGAACATAATCCCTGCAGAAATCGAAAGGAATCCTACCCCACAAGGTACTAAAGGCTGAAGAGGGTACCAATCAAAGCTTTCAATTGGTGGGACTGGACTGAACTACCGATAGGTAGGTCAGGGTGCTTGCCGATCGGCAACCCCCCATTTTTGGAAATTTCCTCCTTTCCTTCTTTGTCAAATCAGAAAACTCCATAAAAATAAATTGATATTCTCAAAATAATTTCAAGAATCCTTTTTTCTCCTTATATAACTCCCCTTTTAAATAAAAACTTTCCTTCGAAAATTCCAAAAATATTCCTTTTACGGCCTCAGCAGCAAAGTAAAAGGCGCATGTGAAAGCATTCATTCATCATTAAAATAAAAGATAGACAAAAAACTACATTGCATTGCATATATATGTTTTCTGTGTTACATCATTTTGTAGGAAATAAAGAAAAAGCCAAAAACAACGGGACTCAGACCGAACCCACTCTCTCTTTCTCTCTCTCTCTCTCTCTCTCTCTCTCTCTCTCTCTCTCTCTCAAGAGTTTCCACCCCTGCGATGCCCTCTCTTCCCCCTACGGCGAGACGAAGCACACCCAATACCTGAGCCAGAGTCTCCCCCGGATGAGGCTGATGGCACCAAACAAGAAGGAACATGGACAGTATCCCGAATGTGGACGATCGTCGATGATATCCAGTCTCTGATGTCCCTGAGCCAAGTGGTCGACACCCGAATTTGCTACAAGGAAAATGATAGAATCAGTATCAAGCAATAGAAATCAAAAGAATAAAAAGGACCGAAAGGTTTATCGCAGGACGAAGGACGTCCTCTGTCAAGCCCAGCTCCTCCGGATCCATCGTAAGAGGATGGTGTAGCATCGGCGCTGTCCCTCCATCAGCCCGCCGGATGTTGTACGAAGGAGTGTGCAGCCGAACAAAAGGGACCTCAAAGGTCGCCGCCATCACAGGTGTCGATGAACCACCACCATTGTGGGAAGACCCCACCGCCCGACTCGAACCAGTAGGAGGGAAAGGCAAAGCATCATGTATACTGGGCGCCATCAACCAGCTCGTCACAAAGTCCATATAATCATACGACGCGGTCGTATCAGTATACAACGCATAGGACTCGCCAATCATCGTCGCGATCCTCTCATCCTCCAACAACTGTCACTCCCGCCTCATAGACGTAGGAGGCTGCGCGGGAGGCACCACCACCTCCTCCTCAGCAATCTGACGGATCACCCTCTCCCTGAGGTACCAGGAATGGACGAACTTATGCGCCAACAAATGCCTCATCTATGCGTTCAACCCAGTCATCACCGTATCCTGAATGGCGGTCCCCCAAGGATAAAAGGTCACCTAAAAATCCCCAAGCAGGCATAAGTCAATACAAAATCAGAAGGTGCAAAAACTAAGACTGAAATGGAAAGAGTCTTACCCTACCACTGGTCAGGTCATTCAATACCTGACGCACTGCCTCCAGGGAGAGAGATCCCTTCGACTGTCGATTGGCCTTACGCCATCGATACAAGCAATAGAAGTCCCCAACGGTGTCGTCCTTCAGAGCAATTAGCGGGGTGTTTCACCCGATCACCTCATAAAACCACCTCTGAATTCACAAAGAGACGCATAAAGAGAATGTGAATGCATGAAAAGAAAATGCGAATACATGAAAGGAAAATGCACAAAGTAAAGGATACCTCCAGGAGATACGTGGCTCCAGTAAAAGTTTGTTGGAAGTACCGGCTGAATGCATCCAAAGAAGAGTAAAGGGTCTCCAAGGTCAGACTCCCCCAATCATAGAAAGGGATGTTTGAAAACATCCTCAAGTACGGAAGAAACTACAAATGGACGACGTCGTCGCTCGACGCCACCATGAAACCTCCCAGCACCAACAAGATGAACAATCGGTCCATCAGCCTCACTTGCAGCCTGTCCTCCACATCAACCACCCTGCTCAACAAAACATCCTTCAGCAAGGACAACCGAATAGAATCCCCAGAGACTATCCTCCTCACATCACCGAGTGCCGCATACACCGCCTCCGACCTCACCCTAAAGAGTGATCCACCTCTATCTTCTCCCCATCATAATCCAGCCCCAGCAGTTGCTGCACATCTATGGGAGTCACCGTCATCTCCCCGAAGCCAAAATGAAAAGTGTGGGTAGTGTCCCACCACCTCTCCCCCAAGGCACAAAAAATGACTGTCGAACGAGGTGTCTCATCCAGCGCAGACGCCAACCTCCCAAAACCCGCTGATGATACCATCCAGCACACCATGGGTGGAAGATGCTCCCAAACATCCCTAAGCCCCGTCGTTCCGTGGCCACGCATGTTCTTCAAAGAAATATTCGACTGGCAAAAGGAAAAATCCAGTCAAAGGTCAAGAAAAAGGGAAAAATCACCCAAAAAGGGAAAGAATGCCAAAGGTCAGGTTACTTACATAACCACCGGGAATCACTCTCGAAGAGCGATGACGTGACGGCTCCCGCAGTAAGGTCCGCTCATCCACAACCGACTCGAATGCATCAAAGGCATTCTCATTTCCCAAAGCAAGAGGCACCCTGTCCCTCCAATCCACATTCTCTCAGTCATCAACGGTCAACCACTCCTGATGGACAGCGGTACTCACAAAAGCAGCCATTTCTTGAAGATCAGAACGTTAGAACAATTCGCAGAGAGAAATCACAGAAAGAGAGAAGGCAAGAAGCTGTGAAAAATGAAGGGGATTCGCCCCCTTTATATAGGAGGCCAAACACCATGCCGATCGGCACTTACCCCTTCCATAACGATCGACACTGTCTCATCACCTTCCCGAGGCAGCCCAAAAGTCTGTGCCACTGCCGAATGGCACCCCTCAGTCTATGCTGACCGGCACCCCCCATAAAATTTCGTACAAAAATTCCCAAAAAATACCAGGAAGCCTTGAAAAATCCCCCAAAAAATCCTAAAAATCCCAGGAGGGATTTAGAACGTTTACACCAAGAAAATTTCTCACTCCTTCAGGCGACACACCTTTTTCCCCAACGTATCCCTCAAAATCCAAGCAAATGACCTCTCGGACAAGGCGCCCGGACCACCTAATCACCTCCTCATCAGACTTTACAAAAGGCCTCCCCGGTCATCGGCTACCCAGTGCGATACATTATCACATGGTATTTTTTCCCAGCAGAAATCAGAAGAACCACTCGCCCCGAGCGATCTCTCCCAAAGGGCAATCCAAATTTTCCCCAGCTCATTCATCGTTCCCCAGTAAAACCTCAAATCCAATTCTTATCCCCCAAATGGAACCCCTCTTCCCCAGCAGAATCCTCAAAAGCTAAGTGAAAACTCCTCCCGGAAAAGCTCCGAAAAATCCCTAAGGATCACCTGATCACTTCCCCAGGGGAATTCTCTCACAGCACCCAAAATAGGTTGTTCCCCCCTGTGAGGTCTCCTATAAAGCTTCCCCCAGCTATCAACTCCCCAGCTCAAATCGGAATCACAAAGCTCTTTCTCCAGCAGAATCAAAATACAATCTTTATCTACTCTTGGGTCAGAATTGGCCCCGGTCTTGGATCGTCACCTTAGTTAGGTCAGAATTAACCTCGGTCCTCGGTCGTCACCACTCTTGGGTCAGAATTGGCCCCAGTCTTGGATTGTCACCTTAGTTAGGTCAGAATTGGCCTCAGCCCTTGATCGTCACCACTCTTGGATTAGAATTGGCCTCGGTCTTGGGTTGTCACCTTAGTTAGGTCAGAATTGACCTCGGTCCTCGATCATCACCACTTTTGGGTCAGAATTGGCCCCGGTCTTGGATCGTCACCTTAGTTAGGTTATAATTGACCTCGGTCCTCAGTCGTCACCACTCTTGGGTTAGAATTGGCCCCGGTCTTGGATCGTCACCTTAGTTAGGTCAGAATTGACCTCAGTCCTCGGTCGTCACCACTCTTGGGTCATAATTGACCCCGATCTTGGATAGTCACCTTAGTTAGGTCAGAATTGACCTCGGTCGTTGGTCGTCACCACTCTTGGGTCAGAATTGTCCCCGGTCTTGGATCGTCACATTAGTTAGGTCAGAATTGACCTCGGTCCTCGGTCCTCACCACTCTTGGGTTAGAATTGGCCCCGGTCTTGGATCGTCACCTTAGTTAGGTCAGAATTGACCTCGGTCCTTGATCGTCACCACTCTTGGGTTAGAATTGGCCCCGATCTCGGATCGTCACCTTAGTTAGGTCAGAATTGGCCTCGGTCCTCGCTCGTCACCACTATTGGGTCAGAATTGGCCCCGGTCTTGGATCGTCGCCTTAGTTAGGTCAGAATTGACCTCGGTCCTTAGTCGTCACCACTCTTGGGTCAAAATTGATCCCGGTCTTGGATCGTCACCTTAGTTAGGTCAGAATTGACCTCGGTCCTCGATCGTAACCACTCTTGGGTCAAAATTGACCCCGGTCTTGGATCATCACCTTAGTTAGGTCAGAATTGACCTCGGTCCTCGGTCGTCACCACTCTTGGGTCAGAATTAGCCCCGGTCTTAAATTATCACCTTAGTTAGGTCAGAATTGACCTCGGTCCTCAATCGTCACCACTCCCGGGTCAGAATTGACTTTGGTCCTTGATCGTCACCACTCTTGGGTCAGAATTGACCCCGGTCTTGGATCGTCACCTAAGTTAGGTTAGAATTGATCTTGATCCTCGGTCGTCACCACTCTTGGGTCAGAATTGACCCCGATCTTGGATCGTCACCTAAATCAGGTCAAAATCGACCTCAGTCCTCGGTCGTCACCACTCTTAGGTCAGAACTGACCTCGACCCTCTGAATTGGTCATCCTCATTTCCTTAGGTCCTTAAAACCAACATCGATCCGCTTAATTGGTCACCCTCGCTTCCTTAGGCCCGCAGATTTGGCTTTGAACCACAAAATTGATCATCCCCAGCATACTTCTTAGGTCCTCGGAATCGACCTCGACCCTCTGAATCGGTCATACCCCCTCAAAAGGCATCATGCGGTGTCTAATCGACGGCTATCATTTGTTACAAACTCACCCATCAAGGGGCTCTATAGACACCTCACTCTGTTACCCCCTAACTCTCCTTAGGTCCCTGGTACCTCCACTCATCATCGCAAACCCAGGTCACGTCCCGAGTACTGACCTGGAAGCCATCGAGCATCCCCCGGCTCAGTTTGACCCAAAAGTCCAACTTCTCATCTCGATCGAGACTCAATTAATCTTCGAAGGGCACTGAATACCCTTTCCAACGGTCCACCCCGTGCGCGATTTTGACTTACCATGCGGACGAACAATCCGTTTGCGTCCGAAACCTGACCCAGAGGCCACCGGGCACTCCCGGGCTCTGTTGACCTAGGCCCACCCTTCGGCTCGAATGAGGCTAAATGAATCTTCAAAGGTCACTGAATACCCTTTCCAACGGTCCTCCCCGTGCATAATTCTGACTTTCCATGCGGACGAACGATCCGTTTGACTCCGGGAAGCCACCGAGCGCTTCCCGAGCCTGGTTGACCAAAGTCAACTCTCCAAACTGGGTCAAACTCTTTGGAATGTCAAAGTACATCCCCTAACCTTTCCAACGGTATGCCCCGTGTGCTATTCGGACTTACCATGCGAACGAACGATCTGTTTGCGTCCGCACAATTCCCCGTCCAATGGAACGACAAACGCTTCCGAGCGACATTTGACCCAAAGTCAACTCTTGAACTCGGGAGCGGTACAAAGGGCTTTTGAAGTTCTTTGAAATACATTTCCAACGGTATGCCCCGTGCATGATTCTCACCAACGGTTTGCCCTCGGCGACCAATTTTCCGAAAAAGCCTGAGGTGCACTGCCAAATGGCGAGTCCCAGACCCTGCCTATCGGCCGATAGGTAGTGCCATGGCAATGCCGATCGTCAGACCCCTGGGCCTATAAAAGGAGGCCTTGGCCTCATTTGCAAGGAGAGCCCAGATCTGATAGAAATCTCTCTGAACGAATCCCAGAAACCTCTCTCGAAGGCAGCGTGACTTCAACTTCCAAATCCCTCTTTTACCTCCACTTTTCATCATCCCTTTCATCAAACTTGGTGAATTAACCACTCTCCATCATCATCCAAGCTCAAGGGCTGCTCTCCAACATTCAAGATCTTCAAGAAGGTCCAACTTTCTCAAACTTTCTCTTAAATTCTCTTGAATTCCCAATAACTTGTTTTCTTACTTAGCACTTTTATAATCTCATCTCACACATCCTAATATACTTTTTATTTAGTATTATTGCACATCCTATATTTTCATATAAATAAAAACCCAAAAAACAAGAAAAAGAGGGTTTGCTCATAAATTCCAAATAAGGGATTCTCACACTTTCTCACTCTTTTCTCACAACTAAAACACTTTTTCTACACACACACACACACACTTACAAATAAGAGATCCCACATTTGGATTTATGGGATAAACCCCACCTCTTTGCTTTGTATGCGAACTACGTGGACTTTGATGCCTTTATAGGCTACGTAGGCATCTCGGGATAAAACCCGAGACTCGAGTCCTTTCTCTCACTTTTTTTTTCTCATTTTCTATTTTCTCTAAATCCATTTTTCTTATATTATTAGTCTTAGTGACGCATTACTCCATGTGCGTTATCGTTCCCTTATAACGATCAACGTAGGGGTAACCGCGTAAATCTTATTTTTCTAATATTACTTTTATATCTTCCTACGAATGACTCGCTTTATCTTTTCCATGATACAAGTCGAGGATTTCTACCTCCATTCTATATGTATACACATGCACACATCTCACGGGGGGAAACATAAAGGAAAATAGCAAATATCCATGAGAGACCGAAAGGGAGGAATGGGTGCCTAACACCTTCCCATTTCGTAACTAAGCCTCCGAACCCTTTTCGAATCATTTTGGTTTCGCACGCACCAGTATGTCTTTGGAAGCCATCCTTCGGGGTGGCTTACCCTTTTTCTTTTGTCTGTTTTGAGTAAAATAGACTGGCGACTCTGAATCTCTCTACATTTTTCACACCTCACAAAATCGATGCCGGCCGAAGCGCTCTCCCGAGAGTGGACGATCAGGACCCAAAGGATCCTTCCTCCCTCCGCGACGGGGATCGAGGATGGCCACACGAGGTGTTCGTGCCTCTTACGGGTCCGTTTGGGGACTGGTTAGGGTTTTCCCCCTTTAGCGTCTTGTTTTAAAGCCTAATATTGATATTTTTAATCTAGATATTTTCAAATTATCATCATATTCTCAAATCGAGAGACTCGTGACTAGGCTTTCAGCCCCTATAAGTCAATTGGTCCCGTACGAGGTCTTCGTGCCTCTTACGGGTCCGTTTGGGGGATGGTTTAGGTTTTCCCCCTTTAACGGCTTGTTTTTAAGTCTAAGTATTAATTTTTGCAAATTATCATCATATTCTCAAACGGGGAGACCCGTGACTATGCGGTCAGTTCCTATAAGTTATATTGGTTCGGTGCTAGGTGTTCATGCCTCTTACGAGGACGTTTGGGGGCTGGTTTGAGTTTTTACCCTTTTATAACTTCTTTTTGAAGCATAATCTAGATAGTTTTAAATTATCGTCATATTCTCAAACCGGGAGAACCGTGACTACGCGGTCAGTTCCTACAAGTTACATTGGTCCTGTGCAAGGTGTCCGTGCCTCTTACGGGGTTGTTTGGGGGATAGTTTCAGTTTTCACCCTTTAACGGCTGGTTTTTAAGTCTAAGTGTTGATTTTTAAAAATTATCATCATATTCTTTAATCGGGAGTCCCGTGACTACGCGATCAGTTCCTAGAAGTTACATTGGTCCCGTGCGAGGTGTTCGTGCCTCTTACGGGTCCGTTTGGGGACTGGTTTGGGTTTTCTCCCTTTAAATTCTTGTTTTTAAGCCAAATCTTGATATTTTAAATCTAGATATTTTTTAATTATTGTCATATTCTCAAACCGGGAAACCCGTGACAATGCATCCAGTTCCTACTAGTTACATTGGTCCCGTGCGAGGTATTCGTGCCTCTTACGAGTCTGTTTGGGGATGGTTTAGGTTTCCCCCTTTAACGGCTTATTTTTAAGTCTAAGTGTTGATTTTTGCATGACTACACGGTTAGTTCCTAGAACTTACATTGGTTTCGTGCGAGGTGTTCGTGCCTCTTACAGGTCCGTTTGGGGGCTGGTTTGGGTTTTTATCCTTTAACGGCTTATTTTTAAACCAAATCTTGATATTTTAAATCTATATATTTTGGAATTATCGTCATATTCTCAAACCGGGAAACCCGTGACTACGCATCAAGTTCCTACAAGTTACATAGGTCCCGTGCGAGGTGTTCGTGCCTCTTACGGGTTCGTTTTGGGGATGGTTTAGGTTTTCCCCCTTTAACGGCTTGTTTTTAAGGCAAATCTTGATATTTTAAATCTATATATTTTTGAATTATCATTATATTCTCAAACCGGGAAAATTGTGAATACGCGTCCAGTTCCTACAAGTTAAATTGGTCCCGTGCGAGGTTTTCGTGCCTCTTACGAGTTCGTTTGGGGATGGTTTAGGTTTTCCCCCTTTAACGGCTTGTTTTTAAGTCTAAGTGTTGATTTTTATAAATTATCATCATATTCTCAAACCGGTAGACCTGTGACAACGCGGTTAGTTCCCACAGGTTACATTGATCCTGTGCGAGGTGTTCGTGCTTCTTATGGGGACGTTTGGTGGCTGGTTTGGGTTTTCCCCCTTTAATGACTTATTTGTATGCCTAATCTAGATACTTTTAAATTAATGTTATATTCTCAAACCAGGAGAACCGTGACTCGGCGGTCAGTTCCTATAACTTACATTGGTCCTGTGCGAGGTGTTCGTGCCTCTTACGGGGACGTTTGGGGGATGGTTTGCGTTTACACCCTTTAACGGCTTGTTTTTAAGTCTAAGTGTTGATTTTTACAAATTATAATCATATTCTCAAACCGGGAGACCCGTGACTACGCGGTCACTTCCTACAAGTTACATTCGTCCTATGCGACGTGTCCGTGTCTCTTACGGGGACGTTTAGGGGTTGGTTTGGGTTTTCACCCTTTGACATCTTGTTTTTAAGTCTGAGTGTTGATTTTTACAAATTATCTCCATTTTCTTAAATTGGGAGTCCTGTGACTATGCGATCAGCTCCTACAAGTTACATTGGTCCCGTGCGAGGTGTTCGTGCCTCTTACGGGTCCGTTTGGGGGCTAGTTTGGGTTTTCACCCTTTAACGGCTTGTTTTTAAGTCTAATCCTGATATTTTTAATCTAGATATTTCGAAATTATCGTCATATTCTCAAACCGGGAGACCCGTTACTACGCATCCAGTTCTAATAAGTCAATTGGTCCCGTATGAGGTGTTCGTGCCTCTTACGGGTCCGTTTGGGGGATGGTTTAGGTTTTTCCCCTTTAATGGCTTGTTTTTAAGTTTAAGTATGGATTTTTGAAAATTATCGTCATATTCTCAAATGGGGGGACCCGTGACTATGCGGTCAATTATTATAAGTTACAATGGTTTGTTCTAGGTGTTTATGCCTCTTACGAGGACGTTTGGGGACTAGTTTGGGTTTTTACCCTTTAATAGCTTATTTTTAAGCATAATCTAGATAGTTTTAAATTATCATCATATTCTCAAACCGGGATAACCGTGACTACGCGATCGCTTCCTAAAAGTTACATTGGTCTTGTGCAAGGTGTTCGTGCCTCTTACGGGGATGTTTGGGGGTTGGTTTCGGTTTTCACCCTTTAACGGCTGGTTTTTAAGTCAAAGTGTTGATTTTTACAAATTATCATCATATTCTTTTATTGGTAGTCCCGTGACTAGGTGATCAGTTCCTAGAAGTTACATTGGCCCCGTGCGAGGTGTTCGTGCCTCTTACGGGTCCGTTTGGGGGCTGGTTTGGGTTTTCACCCTTTAACGGCTTGTTTTTAAGCCAAATCTTGATATTTTAAATCTAAATATTTTTGAATTATCATCATATTCTCAAATCGGGAAACCCGTGAATACGTGTCCAGTTTTTACAAGTTACATTGGTCCTGTGCGAGGTGTTCGTACCTCTTACGAGTCCGTTTGGGGATGGTTTAGGTTTTCCCCCTTTAACGGCTTGTTTTTAAGTCTAATTGTTGATTTTTGCAAATTATCATCATATTCTCAAACCGGGAGACCCGTGACTATGCGGTTAGTTCCTATAAGTTACATTGGTTCTGTGCAAGGTGTCCGTGCCTCCTACGGGGACGTTTGGTGGTTGGTTTGGGTTTTCCCCCTTTAATGACTTATTTGTATGCCTAATCTATATACTTTTAAATTATCATCATATTCTCAAATCGGGAGAAACGTGACTACCCGATCAGTTCCTACAAGTTACATTGGTCATGTACGAGGTATTCGTGCCTCTTACGGCGACGTTTGGGGGCTGGTTTGCGTTTTCACCCTTTAACGACTTGTTTTTAAGTCTAAGTGTTAATTTTTGCAAATTATCATCATATTCTCAAACCAGGAGATCCGTGACTACGCGGTCAGTTCCTACAAGTTACATTGATCCTGTACGAGGTGTTCGTGTCTCTTACGGGGACGTTTAGGGGTTGGTTTGGGTTTTCACCCATTAATAGCTTGTTTTTAAGTCTAAGTGTTGATTTTTAAAAATTATCACCATATTCTTAAATCGGGAGTCCCGTGACTACGCGATCAGTACCTACAAGTTACATTGGTACTGTGCGAGGTGTTCGTGCCTCTTACGGGTCCGTTTGGGGTCTGGTTTGGGTTGTCACCCTTTAACGGTTGTTTTTAAGCCTAATCTAGATATTTTCAAATTATCATCATATTCTCAAACCCGGAGACTCGTGACTAGGCGATCAGTTCCTACAAGTTACGTTGGCCCGGTGCGAGGTGTCGTGCCTCTTACGGGTCCGTTTTAGGGATGGTTTAGGTTTTCACCCTTTAACGGCTTGTTTTTAAGTCTAAGTGTTGATTTTTACAAATTATCACCATATTCTCAAACCGGGAGACCCGTTACTACGCGGTCAATTGCTACTAAAGTCATTGGTCATGTGCGTGGTGTCCGTGCTTCTTACGTAGACGTTTGGGGGTTGGTTTAGGTTTTCACCCTTTAACGGCTTATTTTTAAGTCTTAGCATTGATTTTTGTAAAATATTGCTATATTCTCAAATTGGGAGAATCGTGACTACGCGGTGAGTTCCTACGAGTTACATTGGTCCCATGTGAGGTGTTCGTGCCTCTTATGGGGACGTTTCGGGAATGGCTTAGGTTTTCACCCTTTAACAGCTTGTTTTTAAGTCTAAGTGTTTATTTTTGCCAATTATCATCACATTTTCAAACCAGGAGACCCGTGACTACGCGGTCGGTTCCTACAAGTTACATTAGTCCTGTGCGAGGTGCCCGTGTCTCTTACGGGGACGTTTGGTGGCTGGTTTGGGTTCTCACCCTTTAACGGCTTATTTTTAAGTCTAAGTGTTTATTTTTACAAATTCTCATCATATTCTTAAATCGGGAGTCCCATGACAACGTGGTAAGTTCCTAGAAGTAACATTGGTCCCATGCGAGGTGTTCGTGCCTCTTACGGGTACGTTTAGAGGCTTATTTGGGTTTTCAGCCTTTAACGGCTTATTTTTAAGCCTAATCTTAATATTTTGAATCTAGATATTTTCAAATTATCATCATATTCTCAAACTGGGAGACCCGTGACTACGTGTCTAGTTCCTACAAGTTACATTGGTCCCGTACGATGTGTTCGTGCATCTTACAGGTCCGTTTGGGGGATGGTTTAGGTTTTCCCCCTTTAACGGCTTATTTTTAAGTCTAAGTGTTTATTTTTGGAAATTATCATCATATTCTCAAATGGGGAGACCCGTGACTATGCGGTCAGTTCCTACAAGTTACATTAGTTCGGTGTGAGGTGTTCGTGCCTCTTACGGGGACGTTTGGGGGATGGTTTGGGTTTTAACCCTTTAACGGCTTATTTTTAAGCCTAATCTAGATAGTTTAAAATTATCATCAGATTCCCAAACCGGGAGAACCGTGACTACGCGGTCAGTTCCAACAAGTTACATTGGTCCTGTGCGAGGTGCCCGTGCCTTTTACAGGGACGTTTTGGGGCGGGTTTGCGTTTTCACCCTTTAACGACTTATTTTTATGTCTAAGTGTTGATTTTTATAAATTATCATCATATTCTCAAACTGGGAAACCTGTGACTACGTGGTCTATTCCTACAAGTTACGTTGGTCCTGTGCGAGGTGTCTGTGTCTCTTACAGGGGCGTTTGGAGGCTGGTTTGGGTTTTCACCCTTTAACAGCTTGTTTTTAAGTCTAAGTGTTGGTTTTTACTAATTATCACCATATTCTCTAATCGGGAGTCCCGTGACTACGCAATCAGTTCCTTCAAGTTACACTAGTCCCTTGTGAGGTGTTCGAGCCTCTTTCGGGTCCGTTTGGGGGCTGGTTTGGGTTGTCACCCTTTAACTGCTTGTTTTTAAGCCAAATCTTGATATTTTAAATCTAAATAATTGTTAATTCTCGTCATATTCTCAAATCGGGAAACCCGTGACTACGCATCCAGTTCCAACAAGTTACATTGGTCCCGTGCGAGGTGTTCATACCTCTTACGAGTCCGTTTGGGGATGGTTTAGGTTTTCCCCCTTTAACGGCTTATTTTTAAGTCTAAGTGTTAATTTTTGCAAATCATCATCATATTCTCAAACCGGGAGACCCGTGACTACGCGATCAGTTCCTACTAGTTACATTGGTCCTGTGCGTGGTATCCGTGTCTCTTACGGAGACATTTAGGGGCTGGTTTGGGTTTTCACCCTTTAACAGCTTGTTTTTATGTCTAAGTGTTGATTTTTAAAAACTATCACTATATTCTTAAATCGGCAGTCCAGTGACTATGCTATCAGTTCCTACAAGTTACATTGGTCCCGTGCGAGGTGTTCTTACCTCTCACGGGTCCGTTTGGGGGCTGGTTTGGATTTTCACCCTTTAACTGCTTGTTTTTAAGCCTAATCTTGATATTTTTAATCTAGATATTTTCAAATTATCGTAATATTCTCAAATCGGGAGACCCGTGACTACGCGTTCAGTTCCTATAAGTTAATTGGTCCCGTACGAGGTGTTTGTGCCTCTTACGGGTCCGTTTGGGGGATGGTTTAGGTTTCCCCCTTCAACGGCTTGTTTTTCAATCTAAGTATTAATTTTTACAAATTATCATCATATTCTCAAACGGGGAGTCCCGTGATTATGCGGTCAGTTCCTACAAGTTATATTGGTTAAGTGCTAGGTGTTCATGCCTCTTACGAGGACGTTTGGGGGCTGGTTTGAGTTTTTACTCTTAATAACTTTTTTTTAAGCATAATCTTGAGAGATATAAAATATCGTCATATTCTTAAACCGAGAGAACCGTGACTACGCGGTCACTTCCTACAAGTTAAATTGGTCCCGTACGAGGTGTTCGTGCCTCTTACGGTTCCGTTTGGGGGCTGGTTTTGATTTTCACCCTTTAATGGCTTGTTTTTATGCCAAATCTTGATATTTTAAATCTAGATATTTTTGAATTATCATCATATTTTCAAACCGAGAAACCCGCGACTACGCGTCCAGTTGCTATAAGTTACATTGGTCCCGTGCGAGGTGTTCGTGCCTCTTACGGATTCGTTTTGGGGATGGTTTAGGTTTTCATCCTTTAACGGCTTGTTTTTAAGTCTAAGAGTTGTTTTTTGCAAATTATCATCATATTCTCAAATCGGGAGACCCGTGACTACGCGGTCAATTCCTACAAGTTACATTGGTCCTGTGCGAGTTGTCCGTTTCTCTTACGGGGACGTTTGGGGGCTGATTTGAATTTTCACCCTTTAACGGCTTGTTTTTAAGTCTAAATGTTGATTTTGGTAAATTATCATCATATTCTCAAATCGGGAGACCCGTGACTACACGGTCAGTTCTTACAAGTTACATTAGTCGTGTGCAAGGTATCCGTGTCTCTTACGGCGACGTTTAGGGGCTTGTTTGGGTTTTCACCCTTTAACAACTAGTTTTTAAGTCTAAGTGTTGATTTTTACAAATTATCGCCATATTCTTAAATCGGGAGTCCCGTGACTACGCGATCAGTTCCTACAAGTTACATTGGTCCGGTGCGAGGTGTTCGTGCCTCTTATGGGTCCGTTTGGGGGCTGGTTTTTGTTTTCACCCTTTAACGACTTGTTTTTAAGCCTAATTTTGATATTTTTAATCTAGATATTTTCAAATTATCATCATATTCACAAAACAGGAGAACCGTGACTACGCGGTCAGTTCCTATAAGTCAATTGGTCCCGTACGAGGTGTTCGTGCCTCTTACGGGTCCGTTTGGGGGATGGTTTAGGTTTTCCCCCTTCAACGGCTTATTTTTAAGTCTAAGTGTTGATTTTTGAAAATTATCATCATATTCTCAACTAGGGAGACCCGTGACTATGCGATCAGTTCCTACAAGTTAAATTGGTTCGGTGTTAGGTGTTCATGCCTCTTACGAGGACGTTTGGGGGCTGGTTTGAGTTTTTACTCTTTAACAACTTATTTTTAAGCATAATCTAGATTGTTTTAAATTATCATCATATTCTCGAACCGGGAGAACCGTGACTACGCGGTCACTTCCAACAAGTTACATTGGTCCTGTGCACGGTGTCCGTGCCTCTTACGGGGATGTTTGGGGGCTGGTTTCGATTTTCACCCTTTAATGGCTGGTTTTTAAGTCTAAGTGTTGATTTTTACAAATTATCGTTATATTCTTCAATCGGGAGTCCCGTGACAATGCGATCAGTTCCTAAAAGTTACATTGGTCCCGTGCGAGGTGTTCGTGCCTCTTACGGGTCCGTTTGGGGGCTTGTTTGGGTTTTCTCCCTTTAACGACTTGTTTTTAAGCCAAATCTTGATATTTTAAATCCAGATATTTTGGAATTATCATCATATTCTCAAACCGAGAAACGCTTGACTACGCATCCAGTTCCTACGAGTTACATTGGTCCCGTACGAGGTGTTCCTGCCTCTTACGGGTTCGTTTTGGGGATGGTTTAGGTTCTCACCCATTAACAGCTTTTTTTAAGCCAAATCTTGATATTTTAAATCTAGATATTTTTTAATTATCATCATATTCTCAAATCGGGAAACTCGTGACTACGCGTCCAGTTCCTACAAGTTACATTGGTCCCGTGCGAGGTGTTCGTGCTTCTTACGAGTTCGTTTCGGGATGGTTTAGGTTTTCCCCCTTTAACGACTTGTTTTTAAGTCTAAGTGTTGATTTTTATAAATTATCATCATATTCTCAAACCGGGAGACCCGTGACTACGCGGTTAGTTCCTATAATTTACAATGGTCCTGTGTGAGGTGTTCATGCCTCTTACGGGGACGTTTGGTGGCTGGTTTGGGTTTTCCCTCTTTAATGACTTATTTGTATGCCTAATCTAGATACTTTTAAATTATCGTTATATTCTCAAACCGAAAGAACCGTGACTACGCGGTCAGTTCCTATAACTTACATTGGTCATGTGCGAGGTGTTTGTGCCTCTTACGGGGACGTTTGGGGGCTGGTTTGCGTTTACACCCTTTAACGGCTTGTTTTTAAGTCTAAGTGTTGATTTTTACAAATTATCATCATATTCTCAAACCAGGAGACCCGTGACTACGCGGTCACTTCCTACAAGTTACATTCGTCCTGTGCGACGTGTCCGTGTCTCTTACGGGGACGTTTAGGGGCTGGTTTGGGTTTTCACCCTTTGACATCTCGTTTTTAAGTCTAAGTGTTGATTTTTACAAATTATCTCCATTTTCTTAAATCGGGAGTCTCGTGACTATGCGATCAGTTCCTACAAGTTACATTGGTCCCGTGCGAGGTGTTCGTTCCTCTCACGGGTCCATTTGGGGGCTGGTTTGGGTTTTCACCCTTTAACGGCTTACTTTTAAGTCTAATCTTGATATTTTTAATCTAGATATTTTCAAATTGTCATCATATTCTCAAACCGAGGACCCGTTACTATGCATCCAGTTCCTATAAGTCAATTGGTCCCGTACGAGGTGTTCGTGCCTCTTACGGGTCCGTTTGGGGGATGGTTTAGGTTTTCCCCCTTTAACAGCTTGTTTTAAGTTTAAGTGTTGATTTTTGTAAATTCTCATCATATTCTCAAATGGGGGGACCCGTGACTATGTGGTCAGTTCCTATGAGTTACATTGGTTCGGTGCTAGGTGTTTATGCCTCTTACGAGGACGTTTGGGGGCTGGTTTGGGTTTTTACCCTTTAATAGCTTATTTTTAAGCATAATCTGTATAGTTTTAAATTATCATCATATTCTCAAACCGGGCGAACCGTGACTACGCGATCACTTCCTACAAGTTACATTGGTCTTGTGCAAGGTGTCCGTGCCTCTTACGGGGATGTTTGGGGGCTGGTTTCGGATTTCATCCTTTAACGGCTGGTTTTTAAGTCTAAGTGTTGATTTTTACAAATTATCATCATATTCTTTAATCGGGAGTCCCGTGACTAGGCAATCAGTTCCTAAAAGTTACATTGGTCCCGTGCGAGGTGTTTGTGCCTCTTACGGGTCCGTTTGGGGGCTGCTTTGGATTTTCACCCTTTAACGGCTTGTTTTTAATCCAAATCTTGATATTTTAATTCTAGATATTTTTGAATTATCATCATATTCTCAAATCGGGAAACCCGTGACTATGCGTCCAGTTCCTACAAGTTACATTGGTCCCATGCGAGGTGTTTGTGCCTCTTACGAGTCCGTTTGGGGATGGTTTAGGTCTTCCACCTTTAACTGCTTATTTTTAAGTCTAAGTGTTGATTTTTGCAAATTATCATCATATTCTCAAACTGGGAGACCCATGACTACGCGGTTAGTTCCTACAAGTTACATTGGTCCTGTGCGAGGTGCTCGTACCTCTTACGGGGACGTTTGGTGGTTGGTTTGGGTTTTCCCCCTTTAATTTCTTATTTGTATGCCTAATCTAGATACTTTTAAATTATCATCATATTCTCAAATCGGGAGATTCGTGACTACGCGGCCAGTTCCTACAAGTTACATTGGTCCTGTGCGAGGTGTTCGTGCCTCTTACGGGGACGTTTGGGGGCTGGTTTGCATTTTCACCCTTTAACGGCTTGTTTTTAAGTCTAAGTGTTGATTTTTGCAAATTATCGTCATATTCTCAAACCGGGAGATCCGTGACTACACGGTCAGTTCCTATAAGTTACATTGTTCGTGTGCGAGGTGTCCGTGTCTCTTACGGGGAAGTTTAGGGGTTGGTTTGGGTTTTCACCCTTTAACAGCTCGTTTTTAAGTCTAAGTGTTGATTTTTACAAATTATCGTCATATTCTTAAAATCGGGGTCCCGTGACTACGCGATCAGTAACTACAAGTTACGTTGGTCCTGTTTGAGGTGTTTGTGCCTCTTACGGGTCCGTTTGGGGGCTGGTTTCGGTTGTCACCCTTTAATGGCTTGTTTTTAAGCCTAATCTATATATTTTCAAATTATCATCATATTCTCAAACCCGGAGACTCATGACTAGGCGATCAGTTCCTACAAGTTATGTTGGTCCCGTGCGAGCTGTCGTGCCTCTTACGGGTCTTTTTTAGGGATGGTTTAGGTTTTCACCCTTTAAAGGCTTCTTTTTAAGTCTAAGTGTTGATTTTTAAAAATTAGCGTCATATTCTCAAATCGGGAGACCCGTGACTACACGATTAGTTCCTACTAAATACATTGATCCTGTGCGTGGTGTCCGTGCTTCTTACGTAGACGTTTGGGGGTTGGTGTAGGTTTTCACCCTTTAACGGCTTATTTTTAAGTCTAAGCATTGATTTTTGCAAAATATCGTTATATTCTCAAATCGGGAGAATCGTGACTACGCGGTGAGTTCCTACAAGTTACATTGGTCCCATGTGAGGTGTTCGTGCCTCTTATGGGGACGTTATGGGGATGGCTTAGATTTTCACCCTTTAATAGCTTTTTTTAAGTTTAAGTGTTTATTTTTGCCAATTATCATCATATTTTCAAACCAAGAGACTCGTGACTACGCGGTCGGTTCCTACAAGTTACATTAGTCCTGTGCGAGGTGCCCGTTTCTCTTACGGGGACATTTGGTGGTTGGTTTGGGTTCTCACCCTTTAACGGCTTATTTTTAAGTCTAAGTGTTTATTTTAACAAATTCTCGTCATATTCTTAAATTGGGAGTCTCGTGACAACGCGGTCAGTTCCTAGATGTAACATTGGTCCCGTACGAGGTGTTCGTGCCACTTACGGGTCCGTTTAGGGGCTTGTTTGGGTTTTCAGCCTTTAACGGCTTATTTTTAAGCCTATCTTGATATTTTCAATCTAGATATTTTCAAATTATCATCATATTTTCAAACTGGGAGACCCGTGACTACGAGTCCAGTTCCTAAAAGTTACATTGGTCTCGTACGATGTGTTCGTGCATCTTACAGGTCCGTTTGGGGATGGTTTAGGTTTTCCCCCTTTAACGACTTATTTTTAAGTCTAAGTGTTTATTTTTTTAAATTATCATCATATTCTCAAATGGGGAGACCCGTAACTACTTGGTCAGTTCCTACAAGTTACATTGGTCCGGTGCGAGGTGTTCGTGCCTCTTACGGGGACGTTTGGTGGCTGGTTTGGGTTTTCACCCTTTAACGGCCTGTTTTTAAGCCTAATCTAGATAGTTTACAATTACCATCATATTCCTAAACTGAGAGAACCGTGACTACGCTGTCAGTTCCAACAAGTTACATTGGTCCTGTGCGAGGTGTCCGTGCCTTTTACGAGGACGTTTGGGGGCGGGTTTGCGTTTTCACCCTTTAACGACTTGTTTTTAAGTCTAAGTGTTGACTTTTACAAATTATCATCATATTCTCAAACCGGGAGACCTGTGACTACGTGGTCTGTTCCTACAAGTTACATTGGTCCTATGTGAGGTGTCTGTGTCTCTTACGGGGACGTTTGCGGGCTGGTTTGGGTTTTCACCCTTTAACAACTTATTTTTAAGTCTAAGTGTTGATTTTTACAAATTATCACCATATTCTCTAATCAGGAGTCCCGTGACTACGTAATCAGTTCCTTTAAATTACATTGGTCCCGTGTGAGGTGTTCGTGCCTTTTTCGGGTCCGTTTGGGGGCTGGTTTGGTTTATCACCCTTTAACGGCTTGTTTTTAAGCCTAATCTAGATATTTGCAAATTATCATCATATTCTTAAACCGGGAGAACCGTGACTACGCGGTCAGTTCCTATAACTTACATTGGTCCTGTGCGAGGTGTCCGTGCTTCTTACGGGGACGTTTAGAGGTTGGTTTGTGTTTTCACCCTTTAACGGCTTGTTTTTAAGTCTAAGTGTTGATTTTTGCCAATTATCGTCATATTCTCAAATCGGGTGACCCGTGACTAAGCGGTCAGTTCCTACAAGTTACATTAGTCCTGTGCGAGGTGTCCGTGTCTCTTACGGGGACGTTTGGGGGCTGGTTTGGGTTTTCACCCTTTAACGGCTTATTTTTAAGTCTAAGTGTTGATTTTTACTAATTATCACCATATTCTTAAATCGGGAGTCCCGTGACTATGTGATCAGTTCCTACAAGTTACGTTGGTCCCGTGTTAGGTGTTCGTGCCTCTTTCGGGTCCGTTTGGGGCTGTTTTGGGTTGTCACCCTTTAACGGCTTATTTTTAAGCTTAATCTAGATATTTTCAACTTATCATTATATTCTTAAACTTGGAGACCCGTGACTATGCGGTATGTTCCTACAAGTTACATTGGTCCCGTGCAAGGTGTCCGTGCCTCTTACAGGTCCGTTTTCGGGATGGTTCAGGTTTTCTCCCTTTAACAGCTTGTTTTTAAGTCTAAGTGTTGATTTTTGCAAATTGTCATCATATTCTTAAACCGGGAGACCCGTGACTACGCGATCAGTTCCCACTAGTTATATTGGTCCTGTACGAGGTGTCCGTGCCTCTTACGAGGACTTTTAGGGGCTGGTTTACGTTTTCACCCTTTAACGGCTTTTTTTTAAGTCTAAGCGTTGATTTTTACAAATTATCATCATATTCTCAAACCAGGAGACCTGTGACTACGCAGTGAGTTCCTACAAGTTACATTGGTCCTGTGTGAGGTGTCCGTGTCTCTTACGGTGATGTTTGGGGGATGGTTTCGGTTTTCACCCTTTAATGGCTTATTTTTAAGTCTAAGTGTTGGTTTTTGCAAATTATCATCATATTTTCAAACTGGGAGACCCGTGACTATGCGGTCAGTTCCTACAAATTACATTGGTCCTGTGCGAGGTGTCCGTGTCTCTTACTGGGACGTTTGGGGGCTGGTTTGGGTTTTCACCCTTTAACGACTTATTTTTAAGTCTAAGTGTTGATTTTTACAAATTATCATCATATTCTAAAATCGGGAGTCCCGTGAATACACGGTCAGTTCCTACAAGTTACATTGGTCCCGCGCGAGGGGTTCGTGCCTCTTACGGGTCCGTTTGGGGGCTGGTTTGGATTTTCACCCTTTAAGGGCTTGTTTTTAAGCCTAATCTAGATATTTTCAAATTATTGTCATATTCTAAAACTGGGAGACCCGTGACTACGCGGCCAGTTTCTACAAGTTACATTGGTCCCGTGTGAGGTGTTCTTGCCTCTTACAAGTCCGTTTGGGGGATGGTTTAGGTTTTCCCCCTTTAACGACTTGGTTTTAAGTCTAAGTGTTGATTTTTGCAAATTATTGTCATATTTTCAAACCGGGAGACCCGTGACTACCCGATCAGTTCCTATAAGTTACATTGGTCCTGTGCGAGGTGTTCGTGCCTCTTACAGGGACGTTTGGGGGATGGTTTAGGTTTTCACCCTTTAATGACTTGTTTTTAATCCTAATCTAGATATTTTCAAATTATCATCATATTCTCAAACCGGTAGAGCCGTGACTACGCGGTGAGTTCCTACAAGTTACATTGGTCCTGTGCGAGGTGTCTTCACCTCTTACGGGGACGTTTGGTGGCTAGTTTGGGTCTTCACCCTTTAATGGATTATTTTTAAGTCTAAGTGTTGAATTTAAATCGTCATATTCTTAAATCGGGAGTCCCGTGACTACGCCGTTAGTTCCTACAAGTTACGTTGGTCCCGTGCGAGGTGTTTGTGCCTCTTATGGGGACGTTTGGGGGATAGTTTAGGTTTTCACCCTTTAACGGCTTGTTTTTAAGCCTAATCTTGATATTTTCAAATTATCATAATATTCCCAAATTGGGAGACCCATGACTACGCGGTCAGTTCCTACAAGTTACATTGGTCCCGTGAGAGTTGTCCATGCCTCTTACGGGGCCGTCTGGGAGTTGGTTTGGGTTTTTACTCTTTAACAAGCTGGTTTTGGTTTTCATCCTCAAACAGTATGTTCTTAAGAATAATCTGAATATTCTTAAATTATCGTCATATTCTCAAACTAGTTAACCTGTGACTACACGGCTAGTTCCTATAAGTTACATTGGTCCCGTGTGAGGTGTTCGTTCCTCTTAAATTAGTGTGTATTAGAAAGTTCTTCCCAAAGCACCCTTCATTGGGCATAATCAGTGCTGGTATAAACCGTGACTAGGCGGTGAGTTCCTATGTGTTACATTGACTTGTACGAGGTGTTAGTGCCTCTTTGGGGTTGTTTGGAGGATGTTTTAGGTTTTCATTGTCTAACGGTATGTTTTTTATCAATTTAGAATGTTTATTGATTTTAGATAATTTTGACATAGTTTTATTTGTTTATTCGTTAAATCCAACATGTTTTAAGATTTAAAATAAACTCAATAGCAACAGCAAATTCCAAAACCAAACCACCAGCAAATCCCTTCCACCAATTTAACTAAATAAACTCATAAAGTAAGCCATTTTACGTTTGGCTACTTGTTGCCGCTATTGCAGGCCATATTTTTATTTAATGCTGCAACATTTAAAGACAATTTGAGACTTTGAGACTAACCAGATTTCATTTGTATTTTGATAGCCACCAGATGAACTCTTCGCACCATAACTTCTCGAAAGTTTTCCATTTGGTCCAACAATGTCTGCAAAATCTGAAATCTTCTATTCCAAGCGGCACTTAGTTGTTCATTAGACGATATCTTATCTTTCAAGTTTCTCAGCTCTTCATTATGAGACCGGGATTGTGTTATGACTGTTGAAGTGTCATAAGACTTATATTAGAATGTTTGTCTTATAAAATACAAAAAGGATAAAAGGGGGAAAGAACTAAAAATTTCACTTATCATTCATCAAATCAGAATGAGCCATACGAGACCAATGTCTTATTTTGATCACAGGTTGGCCACTCGGTATTTTAGTAGGCGGGGTGTTACAGATGGTATTAGAGCATCAGGTTTTAGAGCCCTTAGGATCTGTGCAGCTTATTACGTTTCAGCGTAGCATTCTTTGGTATAGAGACTTATTATAGGATTATTGTACTCCTTCACGTATACGACTTAAGTTCTCATGTGATTAAGTATAGCTGATGCAATTTATATACGAGTTCGGTTAGACTTCATACACCGAACAATTTTAGGACGACCAGTGAGGGCCTTTCGAAGGACGGAAGGAGGGGAGACTTAACAGAAGCCATGAAATATTCCAAGAAGGGTAACCGCGATAGGAGTCACCATAGCAATGGGAGGAGAAGATCCAAATATAATTTTCTAGGGTGGAGTGCAATGGAACCCAAGATTAAATTTTAGGCACAAAATGTTAACTCATAGGAGAGACGTTGTAGTAGTGGGACTCGATCACCATAACCATGGAGGGATATCATGAATAATAAGGAATTTGGGGGTGCGGTTTGACCGTAAATCCTCTCATCAACTGTTTAAATAAGAGAGGCAAAGGAGATTTCAAGACTTGTTTTAAAGGGGCTGTACAGTAGTCAGTCATGAAAGAAAGTTGACGTGTTTAGCGAACTTCATACCAGACGAGGTGGATACGGAGAATTGAGAAGGTCCGTAAGTTAATGATGGACACATGGATAGACTATACAAGCATGGTTGGGTAATTCCGAATAGAATGGCTGATATTGTTATTGTCATTGTCATGAGAAGGTAGCCAAGAGAATTAGTGGATCTAACCAAAAGGGCAAGACTAGATTTAACGGTGCTAGTGAGGCACCACAGGAGGGGATACCCAGTAGAGAACTCATTTTAATGATTTAGTTCAAAATAATTCCTACCAAGTGAAGGTGGATTTAGTCAGGGCCGTCAAGGCCAGCAATGATTCCCGTATGGCCAGCGGAGCTAAAGGGACAAGGGGTGTATCAATTAAAGATAAGAATACTAGTCACGTGAGAAGGATACCCCCGACATGGCCAGTGGGGCTAGGAAAGGGGGAATGAAACAAAGAGGAGTCTTATGTGTATAGAGTAGGAACATATATGTGGATATTATTCGCAGTGAATTGGGGGACAGGAACAGGATGCCCAGTAGGGGCAACAGTTATATGGAATTTTTAGATCGGTTGGAATAAGGGTGTTATGTCCAGGAACCCTTTGAATTGCGAGTGCTATTGGCAATTGGAAGTATGAGACTTTCTCCTGGAATGATTTGGAGTCTTCTTTATGTGGCACGAGCAAGTCACAGTAAATTATTAGTGCTAGATTCGCATGTGAAACGGGTTTAGTAGAGGTATCGTTAATATTACTATAATTGTATGTATGTACCGTTGAGGTAGCGGGGATCTCTTTAGTTCCATATGCAGGGGATAAGGTGTGGACACTGAGAATACATATTTTATGTGGTTAGATCATTTTGAAAGGAGGTATTCGAGTTTGGTTTTATCCTGGGTACGTATTTTTGTGTGATGAAGGGTGGTTACAATAAGACTACCGTGTTCACTGTCCCGGGGGAAGGAAGTACATTTTTGTGATGTCTCACTTGAAAAAGGGTCGAGCTCACGGCGATATTTTCGAAAGTAGACTTCAGAGAGTACATAGGTCTAGTTATATTAGATCCCGGTGCATAAGGACTTTTACAAATGTGATTCAGGGTATATCCAATTTACCATTGAGTGGAGAGATTTAACTCATTATTGTGTAAGTGTTGAGAACTTAGTGATAGTGAAAGCATAGTGTCATGTGACGCCTTGAGAGACATGGGCATAAATGATTTGATCTATATGTTGGGAGACAAAATTTGTGATGTCTTGATTATGTGCTTATGATGCACAGATTTTGATGATCGACAATGCTAGGTGGTTAGTAACTTTAAAAAGTTTTCAACGGTGTAGCTAAGAATGAGCCATATGAGACCAATGTCTTATTTTGATCACAGGCTGGACACCCGGTATTTTAGTAGGCGGGGTGTCACATATATATATAAACACACATACGCTATGTTTTCGTATATAAGATTTCTTCTTTAATGATTCGTAAGTTGCTGACTGGCAGGGTTTGAGGGCTTCTGCTAGGTTGTGTGAATATGGCTTTAATTTGAATTATTATATCAAGTTATAATGGGATTTTGGTATTGGGCTATATTTACTTAAGATTGATACTACATAGAGTTTTTTTAATCATTTTTGTTCATTGTGGTGGATTTATGGGTCTTCTATTGAGATTTTGGGGTTTTGATTTCAGTCATAGATCAACAATGTTTATATCCCCCCCCCCCCCCCCCCCCCCCCAATAATTTTGGAAAGAGCATTTTTTGGTAGATATAGAGTTTTATTTGTATGTTATTCTAAAAACACTATTGTTTCATCAACATGGTTACTAGAATTTTGTGCTAACGACAGTAAGGCCTTGACCCAATTCAACTATTAGACGAAAAAATGAGCACACAAATCAGTAAACACTTTGATTTTATTTTTGTAAATGTTTTTATTGATTTTTTTTTAAATTTTTATGTCTTCAGAGTATATATACTCACTCTATGCTATAGGGAATGCTTAGAGTTAGGGATGAAAATTTTTGACCCGATAACCCGTTTACGGTAATAACCTGAAATGACCCGAACATGACACAATTAGCTTGTATAGATTTAAGATTATCCAAAACTTATACTAAAATAGAAATCAACGAGACCCGAAAATGACACGAATAACCCGAATTGCGACCCCTACTTAGAGTACATAATTATTTTCTACATTCCTTTATTAGGTTAGAATATTTAACTTTAAGGTTCCGTACCCAATGTATGCAATATTAGGACTGCACTGTGTAGTTCTAAATCAAGAATTTTAGCCAAAAAAATATTAAAAATATTATGATCGCATATAATATGCATTTAGGGGGAAATCTGGACTGTTGATTTGAATAATTGTTTATTGCGTATTTATAACTCATTGCTTATTGAAGATATTTGAACTGTCTAGGTCTTAATAGCTGAACAAATTCTCTCTTTTTTATCTTTTACACCATGGATTATAAAGCACTCCCACTCCATATGGTATAACTAATTATATTTTAATTTCTCTCACCCTTTTCCTCATTTTCTCTCCCTCACTCTTATTTATACTTAAATTCTATACTAAATTTACACGAGAGATATAATTACATAATAAATAAAAATGTTCCTATATGATTATTATAATTAAGTAAATACAAATAATAGATTAACCCTCTCCCGCGTAATATAATCTTATAACGAATTTATAATTTTAAATACATACGCATACTTATGTCCTAATCAATTTGGTAATTTTATTAATTTGACATAATATTAATTTTGCAATATATGTAAACTAATATTCCCTATATATGCACGTAAATTATATAACGAAATTTACAACTAGCCCGTGCATCGTGCGAGATTAAAATCTAGTCTAATATTTAATATTAAAAACGGAGTCTCCTCTCCCTTTAATGACACCTGGCATTACAGGTGAATGATTTGATAATCAATTCTTTGACCTCCAAATGCAGCTTCAAACTCAACAAAACGAAACGACAAAAACATGTAAATCCATAAATATAATATGCTAAACTGACGTGCCCCACTATCAATTCACACATGACATCCTCACCTCTTCTTAACCCATTGGATATCTCTATCCTGATTGTCCATTTTCAAATATCTCTCTTAATGGCAACCAATTCTCTCTCTGCCCATTATACTCTTAAATCATATAATGGGGAAGGTGTTCGCTCAACTGCTTCATGGATACTCTTACACTTATGTAGAGAGAGGCAAAATGATAAGACCAATATCAAAGAGGGTGGTGGCGAGCTCACCGCTTAAATTTGATTGTCAATACTTTTTATTATTGAAACTTAAGTTTACCTTTTTAGCATTGGTGGAATGAAAAAAATGGAATAAGGTCTTCTAAATTATGCATCAATTGATCTTAGGTCTTAAAAATATTATACCCACAAAGCAAAGGTATGTTTTTCGTAAGATTATTTGTGTGAGTAAGTTATTTCTTTTTGTGTAGTTGGATGGGTATATGTAATTAATTGGTAAAACATTTAAAGTAGATCCACTTTTAAAGTGTGTCAACAAATAGGAAACAATATATAATTTCAGGTAAATAAGGAATTGATAAGGTAAATTGGGAGTTGATTTGTGGGTATACTTTCTTAGTGTGCTAAATTTATAGTTATCCACTTTACTTTATTATGAAATTAAGATTTCTCTAATAGTTTTATAAAGTAAAATTTTGTCTAATTTCTCTGGTTATATGGCAATTATTTCCTAATTATAAAAAATATATAAACACAATATCTATTTTAGTATTTGAAATTATGATTGTGATTTTTTAAGTATGAGAATTGTTCTCATTAAAGAAAAATAATGCCAAGCAACTAGAAAAAGACGGAATTCTTTTTTTATTTGATTTTTTGAAAAAATTAGATGTAATATAAATTTAGTTCTTCAGTTAAATTGTCGTAGTTTGAACTTATTTTCAAAAGCATATTTTCTCCAAATAGGGGATGTAGATTCATGGATTGATACTATATTCCAAAATATTAATGTAATTTTTCTTGTTTTGGATATTTTGTAAACACTGTTTTCAAAGGAACTTATTACCAAACTATTATCTAAAATTAGACCTCACAAAATGAGGCACGACACGATAACACGATACGAATCGACACGAAGTTATAAGTTAATGGGTGGACCCTTAATGGGTTCGGGTCATATCAGAGCCAACTCGATAAGACACAATAGTTAACGGGTCGGGTTAGGGTTGACCCCCTTCACCCGTTAATACCCGATAAAACCCGTTATGACCCATTAATTTAAGTAAATAAGATATACTTTTGGAAATTATAAATAATTTATGTAGTATAATGTTAATTTAATCATAATGAATTTTACTAAATGAGAGATTAGTAATGTCAAGGAATTAATGGGCCTATTTGGGTAAAAAAAATGAGATAATATGTCAACTTGTATACAATTCAAAATAATTAATTATCTTAATGGGTATTAAAGAGTGAACATGACACGACATGATAACATAACGGGTCGGGTTTGGATATGATTTTTTCACACAATAAAAAAGTAGCCCATTTATACACGGACCCAATAAGACCCGAACACGATAAAAAACGACACGGACACAACTCGACACGACCCATTTACAGGTCTATCTAAAATAGCAAAAACTCCAAATTTCAAATCTCTAATACATCAACAATAACTCCAAGAAACCTGCGCATCGCGCGGGTCTAAAATATAGTGTTGAGAAATATATCACAGTATAGCTACTTCAAAACATGTATGAGTAGCACAGATAACTAAATAGACCTCTAGTGAAGATGTAAAAAGAGAGAAAACGAGTATTTTGATATACTATAAAATCCCATCTAACTAAGATATAACATTTTATCTCTTTATTTCATGTTACTTTTTGAAAAAGAAAAATTGTCTTCAAGAGTTTATAAAATTTAACAATTTAACTTGCCATACACAATTTTACAAGAATCATTTGTGACCTAATATTCCTTCAAGTTATAATCAACATGAATGCATCATTATTATCGACCACATAAATTTGATTAAGCATATTGATACATCAATTAGGTTGCATTATTAATATGATACGTTTGTTGTAATTTCTGAAAATTACGACATAAATATGTTTCTATTCGTAATTTTTATAAGGAATGTTGCACAAAACTTTTGATGTTGTTTCATTTGTTCTTTCTTAGAACATAAAACATATTTTTGCAATTAAATCCCATCAAAACCCTCAAACGTGAATCCAAGAAAAGTAATTGCAATGTTTCATTTCCTCTTCCATCCCAATTAAGTTTTCTTCATTATCAATAATTACATATAATTAAGAAAATTATTTTTTACTCTAGGAAGTGATAATATGTGAGGCTATGAGATATTTAAAAAAATATTATTATATATTCCTTGTTAAAATTTGAAATAAGATTGGCAACGACTTGGGGAAAAGAATTTGTGGTTACCCATAAAATGAAATTGAAGGAATCCGAAGTTCCAAAATGACTTAGTGGATCTAGATCACAGATTAACTCAAAAAGAGTAGCCCCAAAGCTATAGATGTCGCTTTTCTCGATCAATTGTTGGGTGGAACAATATATGCATATATATAAGTGATGTGGTGAGTGAGAAGAGGGATCAGGGCCACTAAGAATTAATAAAGTATGATATGAACTTTGTTATGTATATGCATATACATAATTTTGGCGTACCTCAAAATCCCCAAATCGTAAAACCCGTGATTTTGAGAAACCCTAGGTTGTGAGTTTACAACGATGATGTTTGAGAAGAAATTTGAGAAATCTTAGGTCGCGAAGAGGCTGAGGTCGCGAGTTTATAATGCAAGGCATTTCATTTGGGTGTGTGGGAGTAGGAAAGAGGTTTAGGTTGGGAGGAAAATTTTCTTTTTGTTTTTATATATTCACTATTAAAATATCAAATTAGAATTAGTAACGGTTATATTAGATTACTAACGATATTGTTTGGTAAGAAATAGTAATGATATAATATTGTTAGTAATCATAAAACTAGTCTAATACTCAAAGCGCATTTTGGTGTAGTATGACACGACACGTCAAGTTAATGGGTCGGGTTTGAATATGATGTTTCCACCTTCTAAAAAAATCACCCATTTATACACAAACTCGATAATATCTGAACATGAAAAAACTCAAAACGAACATGATTCAACACTACCCATATTCAAGCCTACTTTCAAGTCAGAGATTTAATATGAATGTTAACTTATTAATCAGATTCACAAGTCAATGGAGTAGGTCGCATACCTACCCTCCACCGAACCTAAGAATTAAAGATCTTCATACATTCATGAAAATTGAATAAATACGGGAATGAAGATAAATGGAAACTTCTTTTATTAATAACAAGAAATGGCACACGGCCTACATAATAAAGCAAAAAAAAAAATAACAACTAGGGTGATAAGGGTGACCTCCCCTTATCTTTTGGTAACTTTATTTCCCTGGTCTCCTTATTTTTTAGGAAGATCATGCTCAATGAGGTCATTCGGGTCGGATTCCTCTGGTGCGAACCGGCCCCAAAATTAGGACGGGAGATAAAAAATGAAGAGGTCTCCATCGAATCCCTGACATGTGCGTGCAGGTGATTCAAGGATACGGGGATCCTCCTTTTGTCATGCTGTTATTTTTACGGGTTGTCTCGAATATAAAATCAATCATCATCAATAGGGGATAACACAAAAGAATAGACCGCCAGCCTATTTTTCTCAAAACATGCAAAAGAAATGTAGTCGCCTTTAGAGAACGGTATCAAGGTCATACTATTGCATACGAAACTAAGTGAATCGAGTGTCTGAGGACTAAGTTACAGAATGAGAATGTGTTAAGCACCCATTTCGCTCATTCGATCTCTCATGGGCTATATTAATATTCTTTTTTTCTCTAAAGAATGATGTGTGTATACATGTGTGTAATATAAATAATGGGAGAAAGAAATCATCCTACTCACGTTAGGGAAAGACAAAGCAAAATCATTAGGAGGAGCGTATCCAAAAATTGCATAAATATATGATGTGAGTGTTTTTCGAATCACGAATCGCTATAGGAAAGAGAATGTGCATATCGGACGAGACACAAATGCATAGGAGTTCATGACTTACAAAATAGATAAAATATATTATAAATGCACAAAAACGAAAAAAGAGGACTCAAATCCTAGGATTGTCTCAGGAAGCCTACGTAGCCCAAGAGGCATCAAAGTTCACGTAGTTCGATATATCATAGGGGTGGAGTTTAACTCATAAACCCAAATTTAAGACTCCTTTACAAGTAAACCCTATTTTTTGTCTTTTAAATTTTATGAAAATAGGTTATGTGGGTACTAATAATAAAAAAAATGAAAAATAGTTGATGTGGGATAGAAAAGTGAGACTAAAAAGATATCGAAATGGAAATAAAGAAAGTAATAAACTAGAAATGAGTAGGAATAGACCTCCTAGAAGAATTTTGCTACGAAATTTAGAAGGTATATAGGTCAATTTTGTGGGGGTATAAGGGTGGTAAGGTATGATGAGGTAAGTGACCAAAGGTGGTAAGAAAGTGAAGTAAGAGAATAAGGTTTTTTTGGGAATGACAGAGCTCTGATTTTAAGAGAATGTTTTTTATTACTTGAAAAAGGGTCCCTGGGAGTGAGGTCATAGTTTCCTTAAATAGTGCCATTTTAGGGTTTAGGGAGGGTGTCAATCAGCATGGCTCCTGGCCTGCCTATCGGCACAGTTCTTGCTTTACTGGGTAAGAAAAGTACACCCTACCAATAGCAGGGGGTTTGGGGGGTTCTTATAGGCAATCTGGGATGAACTTTTTCAGAAAAATGGGCATAAAATGCAAACCGTTAGTCAGAATCATGCATGACCAGGACCATTGGAAAGGGAATTAAGAGCTCTTAGAGAATCCATTGTGCCACTATCAGTTTCAGGAGTTGAACAAAGTCCAATGGGGCTTGGAAACACCTAATGGTCGTTAAACGGGGGATTCTCGGAGTGAAAAGGGCCATTCGTGCGAACCATGAGGCCGATTTGTGCACGACACAAGCTGTTGGAAAAGGAATGTAGAGCCCCGTGAGATTTTAATGAGCTTCGCTCGATTTGGATAGTTAACCAAGGTTAATTAGGGATCGAGAGCGCTCGGTGGCCTTTCGGAGTAAAAGATATTATTCGTGCGAATCGTGGGGCCGATTCACGCACGGCATGGTCCATTGGAAATTGGATTCAGAGCCCTATAAGGTTTTATTGAGCCTTATTAGGTTAAAGATTTGAGCAATGTCAAACAGGGATTGGGAGCAGTTGGTGGCCTCTAGATCAGTTCTCAGAGTAAAAAGGATCGTTGGCGCACGATATGGGTTGTTAGAAAGGGTATTTAAAGCCCTATGAGGTTTTATTAAACTTCATTTATATGGGAAAGTTTATCGGAGTCAAATGGGGCCTGGGAGAGCCCGATGGCCTCTAGATCGGTACTCAGAGTATGACCCAAGGTTTACGAAGAGAGGAGGAGTGTTAGGGACCTAAAGAGGTACTTAGGGAGGTAATAGGATGGGGTGTATATAGATCCCTCAACGGGCGAGCTTGGAACAAGTGAAGGCCGTCAAAAGAAAGACACCTCATCGATAATTATGAAGAGGATTGAGGTTAATTATGTGGACCTAAGGAACTATGGTGATCGATTCAGAGGGTCGAGGTCGATTCTTCAAACCTAGGATTGGTATGACTAATTCAAGAGGTCAATTTGAAATGACAGATTCAGCGGGTCAAGGTTTATTCTACGGATCTAATGATTGAGATGATTAATTCAGTAGGTCGTATTTAAGTAATCGATTTAGTGGGTCGAAGTCGATTCTGCAGACCTAAAAATTGAGATAACCAATTCAACGAGTCGAATTAAAGTGATCGATTCAGAGGGTTGAGGTTAATTTTGTGGATCTAAAAATTGAGATGACAAATTCAACGAGTTAGATTGAAGGGACTAAGTGAGAGAGTTAAGGTTGATTATGTGTCCTAAATATTGAGACAACCAATTCAGCAAGTCAGATTGAAGTGATTGATTCAGAGGGTCGAGGTCGATTATGTGGCCCTAATGATTGAGATAACCAATTCAGTGGGTCAGATTGAAGTTACCTATTCAGCGGGTCGAGGTCGATTCTGCGGACCCAAAGATTGGGATGACTAATTCAACGGGTCGGATTGAAGTGATCGGTTCAATAGGTTGAGGTCGATTATGCGGACCTAAAGATAGGGATAACCAATTCAGCGGATCTGATTAAAGTGACTGATTCAGCGGGTTGATGTCGATTCTGCAAACCTAAAAGATGACCAATTCAGTAGGTTAGATTGAAGTGACTGATTCGGAGGATTGTGGTCGATTCTGTAGACCTAAGGATTGCTATTTATGGGGAGTTTTTTAAATTGTGGCTTTATTGGGAAAAGTGTAGATTATTTTGGATTTTTGGTGACAAGATGATATTATTGTCACCAAAAATAGTACGTTGGTGACAAGAGTGAGCATTAATGATATTATTGGGGATTTAACAAGGGTTTATATTTGATTTTTCATTCCAACCTGGGTTTTTCTTGGAGTAATGACAGTCTTGACTTCACGAGGATTTTATGGAAATTTTTGTAAATTTTTCTAGTTTTTATAGTATTTTTATGACAAAATTTTGATGGGACTGCCGATACGCAGTGTTGGGGAGGTGCCTATCGGCATAGGGCACAGACTCCTAGGCTTCTCGAATAAGGGGAAAGGCCACCATTGATAGGTAGGACTAGGGGACTGCCGATTGACATACCCCTTATCCTCCTATAAAAAGGGTGTGACCCTCTTCTTTTTCACACCTTCAAGTGATTGGATCGCTTGCTTTCTCTCGCTAAAAGTCATTTTCAAGTCTATTTCCATTATAATATGTCAATGGTGGATACTTGTAGCAATAATAACAATGACTGGGTGATTGTTGATGTTTGGGAGAACGTAAAATGACGGGTTGCGGTATCGCTGGCATTAGGCAACGTGAATGCGTATGATAACTTTGAGTCGGTGGCTGATGAGAGGGTGAGGATGTGGGAGCCTGCGCATTACCGTTCTACTAGGGTGAAGAACCCTAATGGATATGTAAGTGTTTGTCTCATGGTTTTCCACCTTTTTCCTTTTTTTTAATCTTCAGGATAATGAAGGGTTTTTCTTAATTTCTGCACAGGTTGACATAGACTCTTCGAGCATTCAGTCTCGAGAGACGATCGGGATTAAGGACGTTTAGGACCATCTTCCTGAGGCAATACGATGTATGTTCCGATTTGTCACATTAGTGGGGGAATTGGATGAAACGTCGCGCTCTACGATGGTGTCATGTGCGCTGTGAGAGAGGTGGTGGGACACGACCCACACATTTTATTTGGTAGTTGGTTAGATAATGGTTACTCCCTATGATATTCAGCAACTGATAGGATTGGAGTGTGCAGGTCATCAAATTGTAGTAGACCGGACTTTGCGGGTTACAGAGGGGGCAGTGTGGGCTGCCTTAAGGGATATTAGAAGAATCGTGTCGGGGAATTTTATTCGGATATCTGTGATGAAGGAGACTTTGTTGTCTAGGCAGGTTGATGAGACAGATGGATAGCAGGTGATATAGGCTTTCAGATTGTTCATTTTTCTTTTGTTGGGGGGATTCATTGTGGCAATGAGCGGCGACGTTGTTCATTTATGGTTTTTACCATTTTTAAGGATCATCTCAGACATCCTCCGTATAATCGGGAATTTTTACCTCGGGGTCTTCCTTTGATGCATTTAATCGGTGCTACCGATAGATGCTTACTGGACCCACGTATTTCTTAGAAGTAATCTTTAAGTTTAATTTCCCCTTTATTTTTTTTGCAATCTTTTTGCTTTCTCTTTTGATTCTTGGTGTTCGCTTTTGCAGATGTGATTTTATGATGTGTTAGGGCACAACGTAGGGTTGTTGTCCTTGAAGGTGAGCGAACTACGAGACTTCTGCAGGATATATAGATGGAGCAAGTCGAATTGGCGTTCGAACCAACCCCTTTCCCTGAAGGATGTACAGGTGACGCTGAATGCCCTGACGAGCAACCATGTTAGGCTTATATCCTTGTCTCTATTTGAGTTTTTAGAACGTATGCTTCTGGGTATATTACTAACTCTTTACTGGATAAATAGGTGGCTTTATATCCCTAGAGTCTATCTTCGAGGGCCGTAGGTTTTACAGGGATGCATGCACATATGAGGAGGTTGTTAGTGCATGAGTTTGGGTATGTCCGGTACCTTGGAGAGAGGATGTTATTAGCAGTGATTTTGAATGGCCTATATGCCTGAAAAGAAAATCGGGATGGATGTTTACTGGAGATCCCTGTCATGTTGTTCATGTGTCTCTCTGAGAGTCTGTGCTTGGAGGCCCCTCTTGAGTACCCTTTATTAGGTGTTCCTAATTTCTTTTCTTGTCCCTTCTTCAGCTTTGGTCCGTCGATGGAGAACTGGTTTAACTGGCTTATGGAGCATAGGTCTCGATGCCTTCGTTGGTTTGTACTATGGTGGGGGTAACTTGCATCATGTCTTGTAAATGAGGGAATATCAGTATGTGTGGTTGGTTGGTCTTCACCAGACTTCTTTTTACTTTCCCTGGCAGCTCCAGCGTCAAGTGGGATGGGAGAAAATTGTTCCTCCCTTCATAACTAACTTCTTTTCGATGAAAGATTTGATTAAGTCTATGAGGATGATATTGGGACCTTTATGGCAGCGCCACTGGCCTTCTACCCGTCTATCACATTCTGTTAGAGAGGCTGGGTTTATACGTAAATTATTTAAAGAGGTTATAGATATGTGTGGTTGAGAAGATTTTGGTGGAAGAGACTGGACAAAGATGGCTTGGAATGTTCGACACTTTAGGAAGAGGGTGTAGTGGTTTCATTAAAGCTCATTAAGGCCTACCATCGCATGGAGCGCATTCGAAGAAATAATTAAGAGTGGAATACCTGGGGGCCTCTCAGGGCAGTAATGATGATGAGGCAGGCCCATGTAGTTGAGGATAAGGTTTTGAGAAGTTGGTGTAGGTTTGTGTTCGTGGAGATTTATGTTTGGGTAGGCATTTGGTAAGTTTTGGATCTTTTGTGAAGCTGGTTAATGGTAGGGATTTGTATGTTGTATGAGGGTTTGGAAGGGAGTGATTTGTTTTATTCTCATCGCTAACACTTCATTAATAGCCATATTCCTGATTGAAATAAAAGAAAAGTGATTTTGACATATTTTATTGTGACTTTGATGAATTTTGTATTTGAATTGTCTATACCAATCACTAAGGCATACATAATCCTTTTGCTCATTTAAATAATGAGGGAGACTGTCGTTCTCGGGTGGAGAAAATAATAAGATTTTGTGAGAAAGAAAGGACCGCCCCCAAGTGTGTTTTCTGGGTTGCTTATGTATCAATGTGGGTTTTGAAAACTTTTATGATTCTTCTTCAAAGGTGGTGAATTGAAAGGATAAGATCCCATGTATTTCTGAGTAGAGGAAATTAAGATATTTTTTTTCATAATAGAAGGGGGATGAGAAGATTCGTAATGCGACGAGAGTTCAAACTAAGAGTTAAACTTTTTGAGACAGTCCAGGTTGATTGGATGTGCCATTTCTTCTCCGTCAAGATTTGTGAGCATAGTAGCACCACCTGATAGTATTTTCTTTACAATGTAGGAACTTTCCTCTCATACCCAAATGGATTCTACAATTTCCTTAAGGGCGAGATCTCTTCCTTGGACACTGTGGTCCTTGACTTTCTTGTTAAATGATCGCGCGATCCAATGATGGTACCCTTGTATGTGGTACATAGATTTCAATATCATTTCATATAGGAGCGAGAGTTCTTCATAGAGGTTTTGATGCTAGTCTTCCTCACTGACCTTGATTTTGAGCATAACATGCAAAGAAGTCACTTCTAGTTCGACAGGAAGAAATGCCTACATGTCGTATACCAAATAATAGGGGGTAGCCCCACTGGGTGTCCTAATAGATGAACGATAGCCCAAGAGGGCATATGGGATCCAATCGTCCCAATATCTGCAACTTTCAATCATCTTATCGATGATGGTATTGAGGCTCTTATTGGCAGCTTCGACAACACCATGGTTTTGGGAACGATAGGGAGAATACTTGTGTCTTCAAATTCAATACCCGTTAACTAACTTTGAGACCTCGACCTCAAAGTGGACTGAATTTTTTGACACTAACTTATGGGGAACTGATCGACCGCGAACCGTGCGTCGTGTAATACGCAAATCGTTTTTATCGGTTCGGCGACTCAACGCAAAAGAACCTAAACTACAGCTACACTTGACAAGCAAGTAGAGCGGTAAGTCGGGTATCGAGAATCCACAGGGAGTTATTAAATTTCAGATGTTAATTGTTTAATTACTTCAGGAATAAAAGTGTAAAAGGTGATAGGAGGTTATGGTGACAAAAGAAAATGAGAAGTTACGCTAAATTAAAGTAAAGCGAGGATCGGGATCGCATTCTACCAAACGGATCGAAACAACTACTAACTAGAGTTAAGGCTCGAAAGCAATCTAATCGAGCATTTCCAATTAAGCATAAACATCACACAATAAGGAATTTAAGCCAAAGTTGCGAGATTAAACATTTAACTGCAAAATGGTCACACGCGGATTAAATTCGGATTGTCGCTATAAACTCTAACGTTGCATGACAAAGAAAGATAAACGCTTAGCAATCCAACTTTGATACGCGCGGTTTCAATTAAACGCGATTTTGCACTAAACCTAGTTTTCGGAGCTCAGGGCCCGAAAATGGCGATAATGAAATCCCGACCCTATTTATCTAAGGGTGCATGGTGAGTTAAACTAAATTATGCTAATTAGACTAAGAAAGCAATAATTAAAGCAATAAAACTAATTATGAAAGCATGAAAGTTATCTAGAAAGCAAGAATAAAGGGAAAACAATCTATATTAGATGAGAGGGAAGATGAATAGTCAATCTTACAAACCAAATGGATGTCAAACCAAGATGAATTGAAGAGAAACCAAGCAAAACCCCAAAAACCTAAGCTAAATCTAACCTAAAATCGTATATATGGCTGGTTCTTATTACAAAACCAAAATTTGGCTTATATAGTAAGTTAGAATAAAAGAAAAGAAGAAAGAAAAGAAAAGAAAATATCTGCAGAAAAACAGGGGATCGATCGATCGACCCCTTTGGTCGGTCGATCGACAGTGTAATTCGTGGCAAAAATAAGAAGAGTCGATCGATCGACCCTTATGGTCGATAGATCGACCAAGCAGGGGCAGCCTGCAATCCTCCCTGTTTTGGCATACAATCCAACGTCGCTCCAATCGCCGTAACTTTGTCGTTATGCATCGGAATCGCGCACCGTTCACGGCCACGCGAAGCTAGCGAGGAGAGCTACAACTTCCGTGTAGATGTCGGGCCAGGTGCCCAAGCTGTCAAAAGACTAAAATGCCCTTGCGCGTGCGGTTGTGTACGGAAATCGAGCGAAACGCATCCGGACTTCACACTTAGCATCCAAATACCTACAAAAGCTCAATTAACACCTGCAAAACATGTTATCATAGAAATCCGAGGGTTGTCTGGTTAACGAGCATAAATATAGGGAATAAGATACCCGAGGGGGCTAATAACGCGTAGGTTAACGGGTGAAATACGCAATATTTCCGCCGTATCACACCCCCTAACTTACACATTGCTAGTCCCTAGCAATGAAATAAGATGCAACAAGAAGAACTAGTAAACCAACACAGGAGAGAGTACAAAAGTATGGTATAAAAGCAATAGAAAAGATAAAGCCACTTTCGCGGGCGATTCGATTGCATTTAGCATATGCAATAAGCCGTTAAATCCCTAGGTTACCCTAGTGGACGAGTGTCGTCTCGTGAGGGTTTTCAGGGATGAAACCCACAAACATCATAAAGTTTCCTCAAAATATGCCCAATCAAGTAAGACAAACTCATCAGTGCGAACAAGATTTCAACATGTTATTAGCATAGCAAACGAATTCGCATGAGAAGTCCGTAGTTATTAACATTATCGAATGCACCTCAATGAATTGAAACTCTAACATGTGGGAGGGAAGTGAGCATATGCAAAGTATGATTTGGCGAAAAACTTAAATAATTTGGATACTAAACATCAAAGCATGCATACATTCAATCCTCACGGGCATTACGCTCAACAAATGAATTCACTATGAAAAGGGAGGTAATACATGGGACATGCGGGCATAAAGAGTAAATGTAAATGGAAACTAGGCCGCACACATGTCACGAAAGAAGAACGCTATATAGGAAATAAAAATTGCAATCTCAATGAAAGGATACCGCACACTAAAAGAGGCGAAATGCATTTTCACAGATTATCAAAACTATTATGACTTTTGAATTACATCAACCTAAGATCACATAGGACTTGTAATAGGGTTGTAATGTATGGCTAGGTTAAGGTACGAAATGAAAGGGAGGTATATAAGGATTCAAAGTGTTTGGGGATGAAAACTCAGAATAATGTAAAAAGTGGGCAATATCAAAAGTTGGACAAGAATGTCCAAACGAGCATAGATATAACAATCGAGAGAGTAATCAAAGCTTATTGAAACACTACAAACAATATTTACAACTTTCTCTTTCTTTTTCTTTTCTTCCTTTTTCTCACTTTTTCTTTTGTTTTCTTTGCTTTTTGCTTTCTCTTTTTCACTACTTTCTTTTTCTGACACTTCTTACTCTTTTCATACTCAAATTGCAACCACACAACAATAATAACATTCAATTCCAAGCAACAATCCAAACAAGGGTATGTAAGGTAATATATATGGTATAAAACTCCAATTTGGAGTTGGATATGGGATTTTGGGTAATGAAAAGAAAGGCTAGTATATAGGCTCAAGTGGGTTGACTAGGGAACATATAAAGGTGAGGTCAAGGTCATATGGGTGATATATCAAAGAGGGCTTATGATCATTTCACAAAGTATACGCAATTCACGAGTCAAAACAACATATGAAAATCATGCTCAAGTAACACATTTCAATGATGAACTCAATTAATGAACGATCAATGAAAGAATAAAGAGATTACAAACGACTGTAACATTTTCAATGAGAAAAGAATAGTGTATACACTCACAAATGAAGATAAGTCTCTAATCTCACTCGGTGTAAGTATATACAATGCAGCGAAAGCATACCGAGTTATAAAAATCTTAAGCCAATTCAATATAACAAGAATGGTGCATATGTTCACGGATAAAGTTTAATTCATGAAGTTATTCATAATATTAATGATTTAGGGACTAGAATCTAATAACTTCTAAAATCGAGAACATGCATAGTTGAATTGTCAATTTGATCGGGCAATTATTAAAAATTTTCATCGGAAACAAGGGCAAAATGCCCAATAAAGGGGAAAAAAGAAAGAAAATATTTTTGAAATTTTTCAAATTTTAACAAAAAACATGCTTTGTAACTAAATTGTAATCAAATCCAAGGACTAAACAGTAAAATGGATAGACTATCCTACACCCCCTAACTTAAATGTTGCATTGTCCCCAATGCGTCCATTAAAGAACACAACACAAAGATAGGAAAAGAATGATATTACCCACACGTGGAGCGATCTCCATAAGTATAAGTCCAAATGAAGCTGCAAAACAAGTTAGTACAAAGCAAATGAAGAATATGTACCGATGTATCAAGTAAAGAGAATCTATGTCACAAGTCACAATAATATAGAGGGGCTGAAGTGCAAATACTAGATAAATTGATGGTGAACTTTTTGATTTTATAAAATGGAAGGTCACACACATCAAAATCCAATAAACAACCACAAACTACATTTTCATTTCTCATTTCATAAGTTCAATACAAAATTACTTAATACATTACAACTTCTGAAATAAAAGAAATACAAATAAAAATAAAAATAAAAATAAAAAGTACAATACTATCCGGTCCCAAAATACAAAAATGAAACCCAGCACAACAACAGCCTAGTGGCCAGAACCACTAGGATCGGAGGGGTCCTGAAAATGAGGAGGCACTGGCGCGTCGGAATCACTGCGCTGCAGATAAAGATCTCTCATCATCCGCTGCATCATCCGGTACTCCTGTCTACTCTGTGCCCTGGCCTGCCTCTGCACAGACCACTCCTGCCGCTGCTCGGCCTGAAACTGCTCCTGATGAGCCTGCTGCTGAGCCCACTGCTGCCGCTGATCGGCCTGCAACTGGTCCAGGCGCGACTCCCAAGTCGCCCACCTGAGCTGGGTCTCCTCCCAGCGCTGGTCCTGCACTGCCTGGTATGCCGCAAAGCGGGCATCATCCTCTGTATGTGGCACGTGAGAACCCTCACCAGTCTCCATCTCTCTAATCTCCTCCTCCTCAGCCATATCATCAGCAACCTCTGCCCTCTGCCTCTTCGTCGCCGGTTGCCCCCACTCGCGCTTCAGCATTCTTGTGATGTTGGCCTGTGTTAGAAGCCCGAGTGGATCATGTTTGCGGTCGGCGATTAACTCTGGGCAACCATGAGAAACACAAATCTTAGTGATGAGGGCAGGAAAAGGGAGGGAAAATGTCTTGGCTCGCTCCTTGGCAGTCGCGCACATCATATCCAGAAATATGTTGGGCAAACTGATATTGCCCAAATTATTAATCAGTGCGTAGATAAATGCGGCGTGCTTGTGACGCACCTCAGATCGGTTGCTCGTCACCATAAAGCAGTGGACATTGATGTAGTGAATTAGTCTCGGTAGGTCCTCCATTGCAGCCGAACGAAAAGCCATTCTTTTCCATTCTTCACCCGGTGCAAGGCTCTCTATCAATGTCGTCAAGCCAAAAACATCCCCATCTGTTAAACTGACAGCGTTCTCGGGGTTCGGTACATGCATGAAGGCGGCCAAATCTGATAAGCGGAAAGGTACCCTCACCCCTCGAACCATGGCCTCGAAAGTGGTCGGCCCGTCACCATTCACCACCACTAATGTCGCATAAAATATTCTTACCAATTCTTCATTAATGCGACCATTAGTGGCGAGAAAAGTCTCCCATCCCTGGCGCCTCAGAATAATACGCGCCTCACTCGGCAAATCCTCAAGCTTCCAGGCATAATTGTAGGCCAACGGCCTCTGAGCAGTCTCAAAATAGGCCTGAAACCATTCCCGTTCTTTCTTGCAACGGAAACCCTCGAAACCCAAGGTGGGCATGCACACAGTGGAGTTATATTTCTTTGATTGTGCCATTTCAACCTACAAAACAAGAATTAAGCAATACAAAAAAAATATAGTAAGCGCAATTAATTGTTAGTTTAGTGTACGAGTTGAAATGGGGTGCGAGTGCGCAAAACCGAGGTAACAAAGTGCAACATTGCGCTAAAATATGTCGGAATACGACAACGAGTAAAAATCACCCAAGTGTGCGCCAAAAATGCATTGAAAACTATTTTGGGCATTTTGGCGAACACTTGGCGTGCGCAATGTGCGTCAAGGGTGAGAATACCAAGTTTGAACCAACAAAACCACCCCACTCATGAACAACCAACAATGCAGCAATCAAAACATGTTCATGAGTGGATTTATAACAAGAATCATGCATAAATCAGTTGGAACAAATCGAAATCAGGGGAAATCACCAAAATTCAACCAATGTGTCAACCTAGGGTTTAAACATGCATTTTGTGACACATTTCTACCAAAAACTACAAAATCATGAAAAACAAGTTAGTACCGAGCATAGCAAAAACAAATAACAAAAAGTTAACTAATTACACTAGACTAAATTAAAAAGGAAAGAAAAATAGGAAAGAAAGAAAATTAAAAAGCTAACTATTTACAACCTACTATTTAGGCTTCACACTAACTATACACTAGAAGTCTAAATAGTTGAGGGTCCACCCAAAGAGGGATTTGACTTTGAAAGATCAACGGTGGACCCTCCAAAGTGAACATGCCTCCCGAAAGATATGAATTCCGTTTGAACAACGGAAGGCATGTGGGTGGTGAAAAAAATGAACCATCGCCAATTTGAAATTTTGGGCGGACGATGGGGGATTTGGATAACAAGGGGGAAAAGAACACCTGAGGTCCAAGAAAAGTTAACTCATCTCCCAAAGATTTTTCAAACGGAATGGGAGATGGTGCACACGTCGAGATAACATCCATCGAAAACAAGTCCGGTAAAGAGTCCTCGTCGGCAAAAAGTGTAGAAGTTTTAATTTCTACCGACTCATAGGAATCAACCGATAATTCTAATGGTTCGATCACAAAAAACGAATATGGTGATGAAACAAATTCAATCTCAATCGACTCATCGTCGGAAGGAGATTGAATTTCGGGGGAGAAAGATGCACATTCGATGAGAAATTCTTTGAAAAATTGAGGTGAAACACAAGTTTCCACCTCCTCGTTGTTTTGTGCATAAGAATTCATCTCATCGCAAAGTGCACCAAGTCTCATTCCAGCATCATTTAGGCTTTCCAAACCTTGGGAGTAAAGAAGCAAAGTTTCTTCCAAAGTAGGCTTCCTCGGCTCAAGAGCCTCGGACTCTTCATTTGGTTGAAACTCGTCTTCGAAAGTAATGAAATGAAAATCGTCATTGGATTCGAATAATGAATCCAACTCAAGCTCCCAATAACGATTTTCATTGCGATAAATGTTTTCAAGTATTTCATTTTCAAGAAAATCTTGAAAATGGAAAACTTGAAAACTATCCCCAAAGTATGAATCATTAGAATAACCGTAATAACTATAATAGTAGGACATGATTACCTCGTTGTTTGTAGATGGAGAATCCGAGCAAGAAAGTGAGCAACCGCGAATCAAAGTTTCTTAGCGCTCAAATATGCTATCCTGCAAAAAAGGTTAAAACAAAGAATACAAATACAAAAGGAAAAATACTACGAAATAATAAAACAATTACTATCTAAAACACACTCCCCGGCAACGGCGCCAATTTTGATCGACCGCGAACCGTGCGTCGTGTAATACGCAAATCGTTGTTATCGGTTCGGCGACTCAATGCAAAAGAACCTAAACTACAGCTACACTTGACAAGCAAGTAGAGCGGTAAGTCGGGTATCGAGAATCCACAGGGAGTTATTAAATTTCAGATGTTAATTGTTTAATTACTTCAGGAATAAAAGTGTAAAAGGTGATAGGAGGTTATGGTGACAAAAGAAAATGAGAAGTTACGCTAAATTAAAGTAAAGCGAGGATCGGGATCGCATTCTACCAAACGGATCGAAACAACTACTAACTAGAGTTAAGGCTCGAAAGCAATCTAATCGAGCATTTCCAATTAAGCATAAACATCACACAATAAGGAATTTAAGCCAAAGTTGCGAGATTAAACATTTAACTGCAAAATGGTCACACGCGGATTAAATTCGGATTGTCGCTATAAACTCTAACGTTGCATGACAAAGAAAGATAAACGCTTAGCAATCCAACTTTGATACGCGCGGTTTCAATTAAACGCGATTTTGCACTAAACCTAGTTTTCGGAGCTCGGGGCCCGAAAATGGCGATAATGAAATCCCGACCCTATTTATCTAAGGGTGCATGGTGAGTTAAACTAAATTATGCTAATTAGACTAAGAAAGCAATAATTAAAGCAATAAAACTAATTATGAAAGCATGAAAGTTATCTAGAAAGCAAGAATAAAGGGAAAACAATCTATATTAGATGAGAGGGAAGATGAATAGTCAATCTTACAAACCAAATGGATGTCAAACCAAGATGAATTGAAGAGAAACCAAGCAAAACCCCAAAAACCTAAGCTAAATCTAACCTAAAATCGTATATATGGCTGGTTCTTATTACAAAACCAAAATTTGGCTTATATAGTAAGTTAGAATAAAAGAAAAGAAGAAAGAAAAGAAAAGAAAATATCTGCAGAAAAACAGGGGATCGATCGATCGACCCCTTTGGTCGATCGATCGACAGTGTAATTCGTGGCAAAAATAAGAAGAGTCGATCGATCGACCCTTATGGTCGATAGATCGACCAAGCAGGGGCAGCCTGCAATCCTCCCTGTTTTGGCATACAATCCAACGTCGCTCCAATCGCCGTAACTTTGTCGTTATGCATCGGAATCGCGCACCGTTCGCGGCCACGCGAAGCTAGCGAGGAGAGCTACAACTTCCGTGTAGATGTCGGGCCAGGTGCCCAAGCTGTCAAAAGACTAAAATGCCCTTGCGCGTGCGGTTGTGTAGGGAAATCGAGCGAAACGCATCCGGACTTCACACTTAGCATCCAAATACCTACAAAAGCTCAATTAACACCTGCAAAACATGTTATCATAGAAATCCGAGGGTTGTCTGGTTAACGAGCATAAATATAGGGAATAAGATACCCGAGGGGGCTAATAACGCGTAGGTTAACGGGTGAAATACGCAATATTTCCGCCGTATCAGGAACTCCATAGTGGGAAATGATATTCTTTTTGATGAACTTGGACTCTTTCTTCACATTTAGTACCGCATATGACTCGGATTTGACCCATTTTATGAAGTATTCTATGATAATCAGGATGATTTTGTGCCCGCTTGAAGCTTTGGGAGTGACCTTCCCTATGATATTTATGCCCCAAGTAGAGAAGGGACAATGAGAGGTCATGTTGTACAAATCTCGGGGAGGAAAGTGCTAAAGGTTGGCAAATTATTGGCATTTTAGGCATATCCAAGAATAAGTAGTGCAGTCTTAGACCATGGTGGTCCAGTAGTACCTTTAACAGATGATTTTTTTGGGAAATATGTGGCCGTTTATATGGGTTCGCATTTCCCACTATGGATTTTCTATATCTTTTCTTCAATTACAGCCCTGTTATGCAATACAAGTGGGTTTCATCGAAGTTTTTCTTGAAAAACGCTTTATCACAGATGATGTACTTGGAAGCCAATTTGCGAAGGGTCGCACGGTGTTTCTTGTCCGCGCCTCAGGGATACCTATCATATTTAACAAGGCACAAATTATCGTATTACTATAATCATGTCTTGTCTGCATCTTCCTTTATAACGAGCTCGATATGGTAGTAGTGGGAGGGTGCAACTTATTTTTTACCAGAAAGGGGGCCATTGTTATTCCATCGGGCATGTCGACTATGGAGGCCAAGGTATCTAGTGCGTTGTCTAGCCTATTTTTTGAGTAAGGGAGGTAATAGAAGGTGACATCTCTGAATTGAGAGGTAAGCTCTTCTAGGTGGGCCTGTATGGGTAGGATATTTTCATCATTAACTCTCCATTCATTTGAATTTATCCGATACTGAGGGTTTCATAGACATCCATGTGCTTGATTCCTTTCTCAAGGGTGATTTTGAGCCCTACGGTGCATGCCTTGTATTGTGTCATATTGATATTATAAGGGAAATCTAGCTTGATGGCAATAGGGATGTGAAAGTCAATGGGATTGGTCAGGAGTATTCCAATACCATATCCTTTCTTATTGGCAGCTCCATCGAAGAACATCTTCCACATGAGATTCTCTTGAGAGGTACAGAGGATGTCTTTATCCAGAAATTTGAAGACCCAAACTTCGGTTCCTTCCATGGGATGGTCGACAAGATAATAAAAAATGTCCCTCCCATTCATAGCTTTTTGTGTGACGTATATAATGTCGAACTCACCCAGTAACATCAGCCAACGATCCATACGGCTAGACAGATTGGGTTTCACCAGTAGGTATTTTATAGGATCCATTTGGGATATTAGTTTGATGGGGAATACAATCATGTAGTGCCGTAGTTTCTGCGTGACCCAGACCACGATGACACATGCCTTCTCCAAGGTAGTGTAGTTGGTTTCGTACCCAACTATCTTACGACTAGCATAGTAGATTTCTCTCTCATTATGAGATTCTTCGATGTATTAAACCAATAAAGCCCCTACCGTTGTATCGGTGACAGTCAAGTACATGAGGAGGGGAAGACCTGGATGTGGAGGCATGAGCATCGGAGGTCGAATGAGGTATCGTTTCATCTGATCAAAGGCTTCTTGGCACGCCTCGTTCTAACCTTTTGTTGAGTCCTTTTGAAGAAGTTTGAAAATGGGTTCGCAGATAAAGGTTAGTTGGTTGATTAACCAAATGATGTATTGCAACTTACCCAGGAATCCAGGAACCTCATTCTCTGTCTGGGGTAATGGCATATCAAGTATGAATTTTAGTTTGGTGGGGTCTGCTTCAATCCCTTTTTCACTGGCCGTGAACCCAAGGAGCTTCCCTTTAGTGACGTCGAAGACACATTTTTGTGGGTTGATCCGCATCTGGTACTATCACAGTCGCTCGAAGAATTTTCTCAGGGCATGAATATGACTTTCTCGAGTCTTGGACGTGATGATCATATCGTTAATATAGACCTTGACTTCTTTATGGATGATGTCGTGTGGGATGGTTGTAGCAACCCTTTGGTAAGTAGCCCCAGCATTCTAGAGCCCAAATGGCATGAATGTGCAGTAGAAGTTCCTCATAGGTTGATGAAGGCGGTCTTTTCCTGGTGGGTAAGGTACATTTTAATCTGGTTGTAACCTACAAAACTATCGATAAATTATTTAAGGGCATGGTGGACGTGTTGACTACGATCATGTCAATATTGGGCAGTGGATAATCATCTTTGGGGTATGCCTTATTCAGATCTCTATATTCGATGCACATGCGAACTTTATTCCCGATTTCGATAAGAGCACAATGTTTGCAAGCCATGTAGGGTATTCAACTATGCGAATGAATCCTATGTCCAACTGTTTCACCACTTATTCTTTGACCTTAAGGGAACATTTTATTCGGTGCTTCCTCAGTTTTTGCATGACGAGTTTTCTTTTTAAAAATGTGGGGATCTCGTGTTAAGCTATCTCTGGATCAATACCTGACATGTCATCGTAGGACCATGCGAAAACGTCCACGAACTCTTTCAGAATATCTTCATGCTCATTGAGGGTATACCTTATCCTAATCTCGCGTAAATGGATACTAGACCCAAGATTAATAATAATAGTCTCATCATCATTAGTTGAAGCATGAGCGATTATGTTGTTTATTTTTTTCTTTACTGAGATCAGTTTGTTCATTTACTAAATCATCATCATCAAGAGTTTGATTAAAATCGTAATACGCTGTATTTTTTTCTAATAACTGAAACTATATTTTTGGAATAAAATAAAATTTGTGGATATTAAATTAAATCGATGAATTTAATTAATTGCAAATAAGTAATTTGTTATTATTTCATAATCATGTGTGATTAATTTTTTTTTATGTTAATAAGTACAAGGGAAAATAATTGCATGTGTAGTAGAAAATTTATAAATGATGCGTGACTTGATTATATATATAATTGTGGATAAAAATAATTGGGACGCATTCTAGGAAGTTATATGGGCTTGCTTAGGTTTTTTAAACCTTTAGAAATGGTCTCGAGGTATAGGTATATAAGTTGGGAGACTTTTGGACTAGTCTAATTCTGATTTCGGTCCCATTTGAAGGTCCAAAATTGGGGAAATAAGTCCAACTCAAGATTTGGGACTAATATAAGATTAAAGAGGAAGATTCACACTCCCCAAACTTAATCAAATACATAGCCATCGTATCCCCACCTCAAGAGACAAGGGAACAAAGGCTAAAAAGGAGGAAAAACAAGAGATTCAAGAGGAAATTTATCAACTGCATATTCAGACAGGAATTTTCTTGCTTAATTTAACGTTCAATGTGATTTTTGGGTTTTAGGTTGTAAGTTGGTGATTAAATGGTAGGGATTGATCTTATGCGTGCAGAGGACTAATTGGAATATATGTGGTTAACCCGAAAATCTAGGATAATCAAAATCTTGAATTGGGTGATAGATGCCTTAGGATTTTCTTGGGATAAATTTGGAAAAAAAATTGGATTCACATGTAGAGGTTTTTGATGTATATCTAAGATCTGGAAATTAGTGACTTTGAACCCATATTATATGCCCCAAATCTGGTTTGTATATAGTTGAACTTATGGAGCTAAGTATCTTGATTTATTCATATACATGATGGGATTTAGGGGAAGAGTTTGGTGTTAACATATGAAATTAACTATTCAAAGATGGCTAACTAAGTAATAGAGACCTGTTTATAATTCTGTGAAAAGGAATTTATAATTAGAATGGATCTTGGGAAGAATTCAAGAAATCCAATAATACAAATATGTAGAAGATCTGGGCCTCTTCCCAGGTCCGAATTGATTCGTCCATGAAGGCGAATCGATTCAGCTGAGCGAATTGATTTGGCCTAGGAGGCGAATCGATTCGGCCCCTGGGGCAGGTTGGGTTGCGACTGGGGATAGAACCTGGGTATTTTTAGGAAAGCATATGAGTTGGTGTAATGGTGATTGGGTCAACGATGGTTTAATTAAAAATCCTAATGTGGCACGTATAATAATTGGGAAGTTATATATAACTAGATGGTTGAATAATCTTATAGGGAAGAAGAAATTAATAATCAACTGGATGGTAAATTAGTAATAGATAAGTATTTACGGATATCATGTGGGATACCTTAGTTAATTATAAAGTAATTACCTACACATATTATATGGAAATAATATGTATTTATGTTTATTTGTGTGGACATACCAATGTTCGTGGACGGTCCTATCAATTTTGGGTTTCGTGCGTTCGGGATCGTAGCACACGTAAGCACAAGTGGCTTAGACGTTGTGTAGGTCATTTTTATAGGTACTACGTATCAGCGCTATCTACGAGAGGTAAGTGTAGATACTAGGATCCTTTGTCGTCGTTGGGTATGGGACGTGAGCTGGTGTACTACGTAATTCAAAAACTTGTGTGTGTTTTGTCATATCTGATTGGATAGAGATTTCCTTCGAACTTACTGATAGAGCACGAATGAGACACCACTGGTAGATTCCTTTTAGTGTCTCATATATGAAAGAACATACATATAAATTACTGGAATTAAATGAGATTGATTAATTTGTCTAAGAAAGTAGATAGTAAATTACAGACCCATGCTATAGCGTGCATAATAGATGTTTATGTCACTTCACGAGATATATGAGACTGGGGGTACATTGGTCATTGATAATATAAATGTAGATGGTTGAATTTTAGCATGTTGACTATAGTTAGTGCATTTGATATTAATTGGCACAGTTGTCATATATTATTTCAGAACTCATTTGGATGCGAATAATATCACACTTAGCTGAGGGGTGAGATGTTAATCATATGTGCGTGACGATGGGGGGATATTTACTTTGAATCGACTCTATTTATTTCACTTTAAATTAAATAAGTTAATTCTTCCAACTCTAGGGCATTGACCCAAATTTATATATTTTCACCCCCGGGTGCTCCTAGACATGGATAGCAGGACTGTTGACGGATCTGCCTTGCAGTCTCCTTTTTTCTCATCGGACTTTCCAGACTTATTGATTTTAGTTTAGATGTTATTACGCTTCGATTTATTTATTTTAATTGGGATAGTTGTATGGGAATAAGCCCGGGATTTATTTACTTCAAGTCAGGTTGAGATATTGAGACACCCCGCCTAATTAAATACCGGGTGATCAGTCATTTACTAAATTAAACCAAAGTGTCTGGTTGGTTCATTCTTAACATCACTATCGAAAAACAATTTTCATTATTAATCACCAAATAAATAATTAAGCTAAGTGTCAAAATATTTTCCTAATTAATTATACCCAATTAATCCATTAATAAATTCCATGCTTTAAGATATAAGCCATTACCATTCCACAAGAATAAATACTGAACGTGAATTAAATAATGAAATAAATGAGACTGGATAAAACATTTCAATCCAAAGTCTAAAAACCAATAGAATCATAATACTCAATCCAACAGGAAAAGAAGAGCTAATAAGAAAATGCAATCTCTGAAATAACTGAGATGGAAGCGGGCGACACATGCCCTAACTGAAATGTCTGAACTAAGAAGTGAATGAAAAGATAGAATCATTTAATATCAATAACCTATAGCTTCCACAACAACTATAACTCGTCGAATGATTCGCGCATCTAAGTCTGGTGGTGACCCTATGGTTGGACGCCTGGTATAATATATAAATATAGCAAAAGAGAAGAGAAATAGCAAGAAACGGGTCAGACCCCGATTTGTAAAAATATTTATTTTAGCAAGTATTTAAAACTGCATTGATGCAATCATTATGTGCATATTAGTTCTAAACTCTCACATGAGATCCTCATGTCTCCACTAATGTGCACACCTAGCGTACGCCTACCCTAACCTAATTATCCATATTATTCCCAACTAGGTCATAGACATATACTAGTAATTACAGCTCTTAAGAGAATCATGTATTAATCAAACAATACGTTATTTAATACTTCACTCCCATTAATTGCGTTTGATATTCTTTGTTCTAGTAGTAAATATTTTATCCCCTTAAGTTAACTTGTCTACCAACATTTACATATTTGCTAATTTCACACATTAGGATCATTCACAATTTTATATATATATATATATATATATATAGTCAAATAATCCCTATACATATATAAACAAATTTTGCGCCCCTTGGTTAGGACCACTCGGTGCAATGCATACTCTGCTATCATGTCCCGGTGCATCACTCGTTGCATAAAGGACAACTGGTTCGGCGTCTCTCACGAACCATAAATCTTATAATACAATTATTGGAGGTGAGCATACTCATCAGCTAAATGGGTCACGCACATACTTACGCTCCCATTCAACCATCGAAACTATCCTACGTAACAGATAGCACGTATCCAAGTTCATATGCCCTGGGTACAAGTCAAATATCCCCCCATTGGGTCACCCAGGATAAGACTGTCCACTGAGCGAAACCTCCTCCAAGCAGCGTAGGTATGCTATACACACAATGATAATAGACATATAATAATAGGTATTCCCTAAGCCTTATAAAATTCAGGTATTCACCCAACCCATATATATATTTCTACACGTAGTATATTTCTCTTTACTATTTATGCAATTAACTCAATTATTTACACTCTCAAAATTTCCAAGGTTAATCCACCTATTCAATACTTAAGGTATTATCCTAGGAATGCTTTCCAAATAATTCTACACTAAACTAATATCAGTACATGGCAGTTTTCCTAACATAATTAACTGTGAAACATGATCTGGAAAAAAATGACAATTTCTGGGACATGTCCTTCGAACAAATTATCAGGTCGTTTGAGCGACTCTTCTTCTCGTTCGAATGAAACTCCATCCCGTTCGAACGAGATGAAGTCTCTCTTTGGTTTGGCCAGACCTGTTACGTTTTACTGTTCATACTTCGTCTTCCTCAAAATTTCAGTCTTAAAACCTCTAAATTTCTCAACCCCAACACCAAAACAGCAATCCTAATTTATGTTCTAATATGTATAAATGATTCCCCTTAACTTTGAACCATTAGTTCATCATAAACCAGTTATAAAATCCAAAATCCCCAATTTAACAATTTAAAATCCTAGTTCATCAAATTTCCATATAAAAACATCAATTTCAATTTTTTCCATCATTAATACTCATCAATTTGGGATTTTTAAACTATCTACATGAGGGATTCATCCTACTTTAATCTCCATATTTTAATAAATGCCATTAATCCTCCAATTTCAACAAAACTTATGAATCAAATAGTGAATATAATACACCTACAATAATATGAACATGATTGTTGCTATAAATTGCAAGAATTAAACACTTGCTTTAATTTTGACCGTCTGACCCGTTATTGATATGGGTATGGGTGCATTCCTCATCTTGCAATCTACACTTTGGTATAGTTTTTGGTGTGTGTTCTTGAGTTAGGCACCAAGAACTCCAATGGCTTCTTCTTCCTTCCTCTGTGCCTTTATCTTTTCTCTCACGTAGGTTTAGAGATGATAACTCCCCTCTAACCCAGGTATCTCCTTATTTAATTTCTTAATTTTCGTCCATAATATCACCCCAAAATTCCAAAGGAGAAAAATACCCCTATGAGGTGCCGGTTAGGCCTAAAACTACCCCGGAGTTCAAATAAAATGTTCGGGTAGAGTTTTCTAACTATATCAACCCTTTCGGAATTAATGACGCAATCGAAATTACCATACGAGTTATACAAAAATAATTTATCTTTTTTTACTCTACACAATTAGTTCTGACAATACTCACATGCGCGTCCGGACTTAAACCAAACTGTCGTATTTCGCACTCCGACAATTTATAAAAATTATATAATTACATATTACATATACCCACAGTAATAATCAATGATTTATATCAATAAGTATTAACCCTTGCCACGCTAGTTAATAATTATTTTAAATTCGGATTAATTAATAATTAAATTTCTCAACCTTTTTAATTTAAGTAATCCAATAATAATAATTAATCCCATAATTATTTAATATCATAAAAATACGAGGTATTACATACTTTCCCCCTAATAAGGGAATTTCGCCCCGAAATTCGAAAAGTAAACCATACCTGGTAGGAATAAGTCTAGATATTTCTCGCGCATATCCTCCTCTCGCTCCCATGTAGACTTCTCTACGTTATGATGCTACCACTGAACCCTCACTAGTGGAACTACCTTTGACCTCAATTTCCTCTCGCTACAGTATAGGATAGCCACAAGCCTCTCCTCATATGAATTTTCGGGCTGTAAATCAATATCCTCAATCGCAATGTGGGTGTGGGCCAACTCGTCCCTAAGAAACCTCCTCAATGATGAGATGTGGAACACATCGTGAATACGGTGCAAGTGCTCTAGCAACCCAAGCTTGTATGCCATCGGTTCGATCCTCTCGATAATGGAAAATGGTCCTACATATCTCGGAGCCAATTTCCTCTTCTTCCCGAACCTCATCACCCTTTTCATAGGAGACACTCGCAGCGATACTTGATACCCCACGTTGAACTCCCTAAAAAACCTCTTTGTGTCGACGTAGCTTTTCAGCCTGTCCTGGGCTACCCGAATACGGTTCCTGATCATCTCAACCCTGGCTGACGTTTCTTAAATTACCTATGGACCGAGTAACTTATTGTCTCCCACCTCTAGCCAACAAGTAGGAGAACGACAAGGCATTCAGTACAACACCTCAAATGGGGCCATGCCGATCGTAAATCGATAGGAGTTATTATAAGCGAACTCCACCAGTGGAAGATACGACTCCCAACCCCTCCAAAGTCAAGGACACACATGCGCAACATGTCCTCCAACATCTGATTAGTATGCTCAGTCTGCCCATCAGTCTGTGGGTGATAAGTCGTACTCAACTGCACTTCAGTACCCATAGCCTCCTTAAAGCTCTCCAAGAAGCGTGATACAAAAGTCTTGTCTCTGTTAGACACGATTTTCAAGGGCACCCCATGAAATCTCACTATCTCGATAGTAAATATCCGGGCATACCGTCTCGTAGCGTAATCCTTCCGTACCAGGAGAAAATGAGCTACCTTAGTCAATCGATCCACCACCATCCATATAGAATCATGACCCCGCTGTGAAGTAGGCAGCCCAGTGATGAAATCCATGGAAATGCTCTCCCATTTCCACGTAGGTATCTCCTGTGGTTGAAGTAACCCTGGCGGCCTTTGGTGGTCCACCTTTACAGCTGACAGGTGGCACACTTGGACACGAACTCTGTAATGTCCTTATTCATCCCACTCCACCAGTACTGTCGCCTCATATCCTGGTACATTTTATCCCCTTTAGGATGTACCGCAAATCTGGATCCATAAGACTGTGTCACCACTGCATGACGTAAATCCTCTCCTTTTGGGACCACTAATCTCCCATTAAACTGTAGTCCCCCATTTGAACTCACTGAGTAGGACTCTGCACCCTCTGCTAGAATCCATACAATCTGATCCTGGAAAAATGAATCAGCGGCCTGGGCCTGGATCACTCTCGTAACAATCTCTGGAGTGACTGTCATAACGGACATAAAGGATCGGGCCACTACCTCCTGATGTCCCAATTATTTCCACTCCGCCTTCCACACTTTTGCCACCTCACCTACTGGCCTACGGCTTAATGCATCACCAACTACGTTGGCCTTCCCCGGTTGGTAATATATCTTGAACTGGTAATCTTTCACAAACTCCAGTCACCTGCGTTGATGCATGTTCAACTCCCGTTGAGTGAACAAGTATTGCAGTGACTTGTGGTCTGTGAACAGGCGAAATTTCTCCCCCAACAAGTAGTGTCTCCAAATTCTTAGGGCAAACATGACTACTGCTAACTCCAAGTCATGGGTGGGGTAATTCCTCTCGTGAGGCTTAAGCTTGCGGGAGGCATAAGTTATAGCATGTTCCCCCTGTTGAAGTACTCCACCAAGTCCCTATAGAGAAGCATCAGTATACATCAAGTACTCCACTCCTGTTCTGGGTAAAGGAAAAATGGGCGCTGAAGTCAACTCATCCTCTTGCTCATCGAAATCTAACTAACAAGCATCATCCCAAATGAACTTCACCCCTTTGCGAGTCAGATTTGTCAATGGGCCCGCAATCTTCGAGAACCCTCTGATAAATCTCCTGTAATACTCGGCTAAACCCAAGAAGCTACGCATCTCCGTCGATGTCGTGGGCTGTCCCCACTCCGTCACTGCTAGCACTATGCTTGGGTCCATTGATATCCCCAATTCTAACACAATGTGCCCTAGAAACTGTACTTCTCGTAAGCTAATTCTCTCGCAGAGTCTGAATAACTTGTCTCAAATGCTCGATATGCTCCTCCTCGGTCTGGGAATAAATCAGGATGTCTTCAATGAAGAAAATAACAAATTGATTTAAGAACTCTCTGAACACCCGGTTCATTAAGTCCATGAATACGACTGGAGCATTTGTCAGATCAAACAGCATGACTCTGAACTCATAGGATCCATATCTCGTCAAGAAAACAGTCTTCGACACATCCTGCTCCCTAATCCGTAGATGTTGGTATCACAATCTTAAATCTATCTTTGAGAAAAAGGCAACTCCTCTTAATTGGTCAAACAATTCATCGATTCGAGGCAGCGAATACTTACTACGTATTGTGACTTTGTTCAACTCTTGGTAGTCCACACACAACCTTAGCGAACCATCCCTCTTTTTCACAAACAGAATGGGAGCACCCCAAGGTGAGGTACTCCTACGAATGAAGTCCTATCCTAACAGCTGCTCAATCTGATCCCATAACTCCCTCATCTCATCTAGAGCCATACGATACGGTGCGTGGGCTATCGGCCGAGTGCCCGGCATCAAATCTATAATGAACTATATCTCTCGGCTAGGTGGTAGTCCCAATATATCCTGGAACACATCAAAAAACTCGAGAACTAGAAGAATTGAATCAATAGGAATTACTATCTCTTTAGAGGTCTCCTCCTCTATATTATATAAATGGGTGGACGATCCTCCCTCGGGGAGAGGCATTGCCACCAGAAACATCTCTTGTCCCGAAATAACAAAAATAATACTCCTACTGAAACAGTCTATCATGGTTCTATAAGTCAAGCCAATCCATGCCAATAATGGCATCATGCTCGTGCATATCTAGGACTAGCATATCGACAAGAAAAATCAAACTCTCAATCTCTATACTTACCCCTCGGCATATAAAGAAAATCAAAAACCCATTTCCCAGTGGTGAGTCTACGCATGTCACTATACTCTCTGTCGTGTCTAATAACCCCGTGGATCATGCAAAGCTAGTGGCTATAAAATAGTGTGATGCCCTAGTATCAAATAAAACATACCCCATAGTGCCATGGATAGGAAATATACCTTTAATCACGGGTGGCGCCTATTGTGGTGCTGCTAATAGACGTTATAAACACGTCCATACTATAATTATCCCTGCTGAACCAGGGGTGCTACCAAAGCTGGGATCGGCGCTACTATAGGTAGGACGACAGGAAAGATAGGTCTCTAGGTCTCCTGTTGGGCCCCCTACTTCTGGGGAAACCTGCCTTGTCAAGGCAATCCTACTTCCTATTGACAGTCTTTCCACAAGAGAAACACATGCCACTGAAGTTACCTCCTCGCTGCCCCTGTTGACCTCGGCCCTGCTGGCCATTTTTGCCCCTCCACTGGCCCTGGTGACCCTGTTGATGTCTCTCTTGGACTTGCTAGCCCTGCTGCTGGCCCTAATGGCCCTGATGATAACGAGGTTGGCCCTGCTGACTGGACTGCCCCTACCTATAACCCCCATATCCTTGCTTAGAATTGTCAGATCGAAATCGCTTAGCAGGGTCCCCTGGTGGGAACTCTGCTCACCCTGATGGGCCTGCCCAGGAGCTGGTGGTGCCCCATCGACACTACTACCTCCCGTCCGGCCTTGTTGGCTAGACTCTCCTGCTCATTTTCTCCCCTGTTGATGGAAGTGATGGTCCTGGCAATGTAATAGGGCGACGTTGAGTACATCAGTGAAAGTACCCATTGAAAGATTACCTATGAGGTGCTGATGAATCCTCCAGGTCAAATAATCCATGAACATCAGAATTTTCTTCTCTTCCCTAGGTGCCTCATCTGGAACCATAGTAAGCATCCTCGTGAATTCCTCCTCATATTCTGCCACTATTATACCCTCCTGCTTCAGATTCAACAGTCTCCGCCTCATCTTTGTCTGCACTGCGAAGGGAAAGTATTTACGGTCAAACCGCACCCAAAATCTCTTAATAGTCATAGTATCCCTATCCTCCAAGGTGGTAGTGGAGTCCCACCACTGTAAAGCATCCCCACTAGCTTGTAGGAAGCCAGTAACTGCCCCTGAATGTCGATACACTCATACATGCGAAGATGCCTCTGGATATCTTTCTTCCATTAGCTTGCTATGATGATGTCAGAACCACCCGAGAACTTTAGGGGATGTACCCTCTAGAAATCATCCTTTACCCTCTCCCATGCAGTGGGAAACTGAGCTGTAACTGGCGCCACAGCCTGTACCTGGGGTGGGGCCTGTTGCATTTACCGCCTGAGCAATAATGGCAACAACGTCAGCTATGTTAATCATTCCCTAAGCCTGAGTTGTTGGCTGCTCTGGCTCAGCATTTATGTTTCTCGGGGCCTTTCTCGGAGGCATCTGAAACGATAAGGGATTTATTAGTCCAAAATTATTATTAAATCTTAAATAGCTGAAGACATAAACGCATAAATAAGAGTACAACAGTCCTAAAGAGAGGGCTCTATATCAAAGAATGCTAAATGAAAAAAATGTTAAGTCGTACAGATCCTAAAGGACAATAGAACCTGATGCTCTGATACCACCTGAGACACCTCGCCTAATTAAATACCGGGTGATTAGTCCTTTATTAAATTAAACTAAAGTGTCCGGTTGGTTCATTCTTAGCATCACTGTCGAAAAACAAGTTTCATTATTAATCGCCTAATAAATAATTAAGCCAAGTGTCAAAACATTTTCCCAATTAATTATACCTAATTAATTCATTAATAAATTCCATGCTTTAAGATATAAGCCATTCCCATTCCACAAGAATAAATACTGAACATGAATTAAATTCTAAAATAAATGAGACTGGATAAAAAATTCCAGTCCAAAGTCTAAAACCAATATAATCATAATACTCAATCCAACAGGAAAAGAAAAGCTAATAAGAAAATGCAATCTCTGAAATAACTGAGCTAGAAACGAGCGACACATGCCCTAACTAAAATGTCTGAACTAAGAAGTGAGTGAAAAGGTAGAAGCGTCTAATATCAATAACCTACAGCTTCCACAACAACTGCAGCTCGTCGAATGATCCAAGCGTCTAAGTCTAGTGGTGAGCCTGTGGCTGGACACGTGGTATAATATATAAATATAGCAAAAGAGAAGAGAAATAGCAAGAAACGGGTCAGAGCCCGATTTGTAAAAATATTTGTTTTAGCAAGTATTTCAAACTGCATTAATGCAATCATTATGTGCATATTAGTTCTGAACTCTCACATGAGACCTCGCGCCTCCACTAATGTGCACACCTAGCATACTTCTACCCTAACCTAGTTATCCATGTCATTCCCAACTAGGTCATAGACATATACTACTAATTATATCTCTTAAGAGAAGCTCGTATCGCCCATACTATATGTTATTTAATACTTCACTCCCATTAACTGCATTTGATATTCTATGTTCTAGTAGTAAATACTTTATCCACTTAAGTTAACTTGTTAACAAACATTTACAAATTTGCTAATTTCACACATCAGGATTATTCACAATTATAACAATATATATATAGCCAAATCATCCCTATACATATATATACAAATTTTGCGCCCCTTGGTTTGGACCACTAGGCGCAATGCATACTCTGCTATCATATCCCGGTGCATCGCTCTCTGCATAAAGGACAACTGGTTCGGTGTCTCTCACGAACCATAAATCTCATAACAGAATTATTGGAGGCGAGCATACTCACCAGCTAAATGGGTCACGCACATACCTACGCTCCCATTCAACCATCGAAACTATCATACGTAACAGATAGCACGTATCCAAGTTCATATGCTCTGGGTACAAGTCAAATATCCCCCATTGGGTCTCCCAGGATAAGACTGTCCACTATGCAAAACCTCCTCCCGATAGCAAGCAGCGTAGGTATGCTATACACACAATAATAATAAACATATAATAACAGGCATTCCCTAAGCCTTATAAAATTCAGGTATTCACCCAACCCATATATATATTTCTACACGTAGTATATTTCTCTTTACTATTTACGCAATTAACTCGATTATTTACCAACCTTAAGCTATTATCCTAGGAATATTTTCCAAATAATTCTACCCTAAGCTAATATCAGTAAATGGTAGTTTTCCTAACACAATTAACTCTGTAACATGATCTGGGGGGAAATGGGAATTTCTGGGCTTTTCTGGGACTTGTCATTCGAACGAATTAGCAGGTCGTTTGAATGACTCTGCTTCTCGTTCGAACGAAACTCCATCTCGTTCAAGCGAGATGAAGTCTCTCTCTGGTTTGGCCAAACCTGTTACTTTTTACTATTCATACTTCGTCTTCCTCAAAATTCCAGTCAACACCAAAACAGCAATCCTAATTTATGTTCTAACATGTATAAATGATTCCCCTTAACTTTGAACCATTAATTCATCATAAATCTGTTATAAAATCCAAAATCCCCAATTTAACAATTCAAAACCCTAGTTCATCAAATTTCCATACAAGAACATCAATTTCAATTTCATCCATCATCAATACTCATTAATTTGGGATTTCTAAACTATCTACATGAGGGATTCATCCTACTGTAATCTCCAGATTTTAATAAAGGCCATTAATCCTCCAATTTTAACAAAACTTATGAATCAAATAGTGAATATAATACACCTACACTAATATGAACATGCTTGGTTCTATAAATCGCAAGAATTAAACACTTGCCTTAATTTTGACCTTCTGATTCGTTGTTGATATGGTTATGGGTGCGTTCCTCGTCTCGCGATCTACACTTTGCTATAGTTTTTGGTGTGTGTTCTTGAGTTAGGCACCAAGAACTCCCATGGCTTCTTCTTCCTTCCTCTGTGCCTTTCTCTTTTCTCTCAATTAGGTTTAGAGCTGATAACTCCCCTATAACCCATGTACCTCCTTATTTAATTTCTTAATTTTCGTCCATAATATCACCCCAAAATTCCAAAGGACAAAAATACCCCTACGGGGTGCCGGTTAGGCCTAAAACTACCTCGGAGTCCAAATAAAATGTCCGGGTAGAGTTTTCAAACTATCTCGACCCTTTAGGACTCAATGGCGCACTTGAAATTACCATATGAGTTATACAGAAATAATTTATCAATTTTTTACTCTGTATAATTAGTTCCGATACGACTCACACGTGCGTCCTGACTTAAAATACCAAACTTCCGTATTTCGCATTCCGATAATTTATAAAAATTATATAATTCCATATTACATACACCCACAGTAATAATCAATAATTTCCATCAATAAGTATTAACCCTTAGCACACTAGTTAATAATTATTTTAAATTCGGATTAATTAATAATTAAATTTTTCGACCTTTTTAATTTAATTAATCCAGCAATAATAATTAATCCCATGATTATTTAATATCATAAAAATGCAGGGCATTACAGATTTTTATTGTTATGATGGATTTATCATACGCTCTAGCTTGATTGGACTATATTATCATTGGAGTATAAATTTAAACTCAATTACGGCCTATTAATGTATGCATTATATGATATTGATGCTGAGAATGATAATAATTGACAAGCAAGCCCCATATTTAACGTATTGTGTCTGGCCAACCTTTACCTGAGAAAATGAGGGTTATTACAAGAATTAAGGAAATTAATGTAAGGCAGAGTAAGATACTCAAAATTCTCGATTATTTCATTTTTAGGAAATACAACATTGAGGACCTCATCAAAAGAGGCCTCATTTATAATGATATAAAAAAATAGGTAAAACAGTAACAAGATCAGGGATTTCTTTAAGAGAGTATATAACATGGATTAGATTTGTTTGAGCAGGTTGGATTGGAATAGCATACCAGTTAAAGAGAGGTGCTTCAGTAGTGGAGATCTTTATAGACAGGCCAGACAACGCGGCCTCTTAGTAGACCATGCAGAGGATCAACCCCAATGTGTGCAGGTTGAATGACTCTTTGGTGTCGTTGTCCTCAGAGTTTTCAATGCTTTATGTAGCTTTATCAATTAAAGGTTCCACCTCATGTTTCTTCTCCTCATCCCAAGCGTTGTCATCGAAGAATATTTACATCACCGAATTTATCATCTTATTAGTGGGGTCATACCATGGTTCAGGGAAGCCGCAGAAGGGGAAATCCTATCTTTGTTTGATAAACCTTCCATTTAGGGAATCCCTCGAGATGGTCCTCCTATCTTTCAGGCTTCTTTTCTGGTATGGTAGACGAAGTGCTTTGAGTTCAGCTGGTTATGGTTGGTATCCCAGGCTTCATGGGGGAAATGCTTCTTTTAAGACTATTGGCTTATGTATCCCTTATTGGCGTCGTCCTAGACCCATTCTAGGCATGAAGTGCATGTTTTTTAACATCTGAATTACGTTGACATTTCTATGAAGGTTGTGTTCTGGACATACTCAGTCTTTGAAATTTCCCCCCGCTGTGATAGGAAGTGGATCGATTTTGAAATCGAAGAGGAACGTGTTATTGGTCTCATATTAAATTTCCAATACCGAGTTATTGGTGCTGGCGCCGTTCGAACTGTCATCGTCCCCAAAGATGGTCATAACTTGACCATTAGTGAAGAATTTTAATTTTTGATAGAGAGAAAAGGATACTCCTCAAATGTTGTGGATCCATGGGAGGCTAAGGAGTAGATTGAAACAGGCACGTATATCAATGACCTAGAATTCTGTCAAAGGGTGGATAGGGTCGGTCCCTAGAGTAAATTTAGTAAAAAACATTACTTCTCGGTGGGTATTACCATAGGCATGCACAAAGACAGATGTAAGAGTGAGATCATTGACATTTAATCCTAGGCAGTTGAGAGTTCTGAATGGGCAAACATTGAGAGCGGACCCATTATTTACTAATGCTAATAGGGTTGTCGTTCCCAAAACTTTAGCGGCGATATTGAGGGCATAGTTATGATCAGGGCCGATCTTTGGGATTTTTTCTTCGGAGAAGGAGACGAGTCTAGTAGAGGTTAGGTATTCGACCATAATCACTACTTCTTCGAGATTAATAAATGAAGGAACTGTGGGTCTTGTGAGGGGTTTTATTAGAGAATTTAGGTGTAACTGAAGGACCTGGAAATCCTCCATAAGGTGATGTTGGCCCAGGACTTCTTGAGTTGGTCGAGAACCCTACTTTCTTTAACTGTCATTTCTGGCATTAAGAGCGCCTCAGCGAATCCCCTCCTTTTATCTGTTTCGGGTGATTGGGGAATCGAATTTTTATAATATTGCCCAAATTGTGTCATGTGGTTAACAGAGGCCGGAAAGAACAAGAACCTTGTGACTTTAGCTATTTTAGGCTGAATAGACACTGTGTTAACTTCCCCCAAAAAGTCTTCGAAAGAGATCATTCCATATGAGAGGCGATTGAACTGACTTCTTCACAGTTCGATTCATCATATAAGCTATTGAAGTCATCTCCCCATTCGGTGGGGATGATATCATCCTTCCATGAAAATTTGATGCACTAAATAACTTCCACGACTTCCTCATACAAGTCATCCCACTCAGTGGGGAAGTGAAGGGATAAAGGGACCATACGCCCCTAATGCTCCAGGATTATGAGCAACTCAGGGATGCTACATATTTTCCCTTTCTAGCGGAACATATTTAACATGGTATGTACGATGTCGTCTAAACTATCCTCTTTTACGAGCACAACCCATTCATCTGATTCTCAAGCCCACTTTTGCGCTTCCATAAATAAGTTGTTGAACCATCTCTGTGAAATTTCAGCCCAAACCTTAGGAGTTAGTCCAAAACTACGGGTAATTCCATGCCTCTCCTCTCTTATCGGGTGTGGACAATAATGAAGGCTTAAGTGAGGAGTGATAGATCTTGGTCAACGAAGCTCATGGGATTTAGGAGAAAGTATGGACAAACAATGAGGGGTTTGGGTGAGATTGTAGATATGTTGGGTGTTTTGAGAGGCATGATTTCGGTAGAGGGGTCAAAATCTGGGTTTTGACCTAGTAAGCAGTTAATTTTGGTACTGAGATGAGCTAGGATGGCCATCAATTCTGGTTGAACATTCGGAGCCTGGTCCACATTCTTCATTAATTACTTGTGGAGGTAGGTCTCAAACTCGGTAGAAGCAGCAGAGGAAGTAGTAGAGCTTCAGGGTAGTTTGACGAAAGATCCGAGCCAATGGGGAGCCAGACCAAAATCTGGGTATACGATCAACCTGAGAAGGAAAATGATTTTGGTTCATTTTTTAAGGAAAAAGGAATATTTTTGGTATTTTCTTTTTTTTAAAAAGGGAGGATATGTTATTGGTATTTTTGGAAAATATGGAGAAGAGAAAATACCTACATGATTATTATTATTAGGTTCCACTTGTATTATGTTTGCCTAAAATGTCAGATAGGACCAAAGCCTAGGGAAAAGATTAGGTATTAGATGTAAGACACAATTTGACTTGTTTCCAGTCTCACGGACAGGTTCATGTTTTTAAAACAGGCGAAATAGCGCAAAACTTTGGACAGTATAATGACTCAAAATTTTGACAGAGTTTCACATTGTAACTAACAAACTAGATATGAGTGTCCTCGTGTGGGCATTTATATGAGGTTGATGGGTTAGTGGAAGGGTTCCCCTTTTGGCATGACTTCCACGATATACCTCTTGCCTATAAGGGAAATCATTCATTAGGACATGTGGACAAGTGATTTGATGTACCTGAGTGTACATAAATTGCCTCACAACAAACCTCGTGAGGATGGTACATGTGAGAGCGAATTCGATATACTCGATGTACGTGAACAAGTTACCTGTTATATACCTCCCATTGTGAGTTCGTTCAAGCGATACCATGCACGGGGAACCATTAGATATACATTAAAGGTACGAAGTTAATGGAAGATGAGAATCATATTGCTTAGGTTAACCTTACCCCGCAGGACTGACACTCATCACGAAGTAACCCCCAAGTATGGGATAAAATTTTGGTCAATATTTCCATGCTCAGGTGATGTAGTTTATGAAAATGCATGAATCTTAATTAATATCTTATGAAGAGTTTTATGTATGTTAAATAAAGTGAATACTACCCCTGTGAGGGAGGATATATAAGTAACATGAGATAAAAGGGATAATCATGGAAAATAAAGCTAATAAGTATATACATGGAGCATGGAGACTATACAAGCAAGGTGATCAAGCGTGAGCATCTGAATATATAAGTGATGAATATGTGTAAGGTGAAAGAGTGACAATATATTAGTGCGAGTGAAAAATCATGTGAACATATACAAGTGCAGGAAACGTGGAAGTGTGTGCTAGTGAGAATAAGAATGGATAATCTATAGGTTGTTAGTGATATATGTATAAGTGAGCATGCAGATATATACAAGTGAGAAAAAGTGAGGGCGTGTGCTAGTGAAGCTAGGCATGGATAATCTAAGAGTGGTGTGTGAAGCATATAAGAATAAGACTATGTACGAGTGTGATCATGTGAAGTGAGCATGGAGGATATATATAAGTGCCATATGGTGGAATATGGTGAATATGTACAGTTAAGAAAAATGTGAAGATTGTGCCAAGGAGGTTATATATACGTATGGTAAAAAAAAGAGTGTGGTAAGGATAATTATCATGATAAAAATGAGATATATGCAAGATGTAAACATAGGAGTAAGGAGAACATACAAATGGAGTTGTATGTACACATGTAGAAAGGTATGAGAGCAAAGAAATAACATTCAAGTGAAAATAGTGTCTAATCCTTTAACAAACTCCCCTGCAGAGTTGTCACTGTATCCATTCGAGTCGGATTCCTCCAGTGCGAGTCGGCCCCAAAATCAGGATGGGAGGGAAAAATTAGAGAGGTATCCCTCTCTTCCCCGACATGTGCATACGAGTGATCCGAGTATACAGGGATCCTCTTTCTGCCACTCGAGGTGGTATCTTTGCGGGCTGCCTCAGATAAAAAATTGGTCATCATCGAAAGCGGATAACACGAAGGAATGGAGTCACCAACCTATTTTGCTCAAAACAGGCAAAAGAAATGTAGCCGCCTCAAAAGAATGACATCAAGGTCATACTTATGCATATGAAACTAAGCGAATCGAGGGTCCAAGGACTATGTTACGGAATGGAAAGGTGTTTAACACCCATTTCGCCATTTCGATCTCTCACGAGCTATCCTAATATTCTCCTTTTCTCCAAAATGTGATGTGTGTGTACATGTGTGTAATATAAATAACGGGAAAAGGAAATCATCTGACTCGCGTCATGGGAAAGACAGAGTGGAATCATCCTAAGGAGCGTATCCAAAAAAGCATAAACATATGTTGTGAGTTTTCACAGAATAATGAATAGCTATAGTAAAAAGAATGTGCATATCAGACGAGACACAAATATATAGGAGTTCATGACTCACAAAATAAATATAACATAGTATAAATGCATAAAACGAAAAAAGAGGACTCGAATCCAAGGATTGGCGCCGGAAGACTACACAGCCCAAGGGGCATCAAAGCCCACGTAGTTCGATCTATCATAGAGGTGGGGTTTAACTCATAAACCCAAATTTAAGACTCATTTCTGAATATTTTTGAAGAAAGTGTATCCAAGTGTAAAAGTGTGAAAAAGTGAAGAAGTCTTACTTTTAGAGTTTACAAAAATACCCTTTTTTCTCTTTTGTATTTTATGAAAATAGGTTATGTGGGTACTAATGATAAAAAAAAATATTAGTTGATGTGGGATAATAAAGTGAGACTAAAAAGATATCAAAATGGAAATAAAGCTAATAAATAATGCAAAATGGATAAAATATAAATGAGTAGGAATAGATCTCCTAGAAGACTTTTGCTACTGAATTGGGAAAGAATGTAGGATGATTTTGTGGGGGTATAAGGGTGGTTAGGAAGTATGAGGTAAATGACCAAATGTGGTAAGAAAGTGCGAAAAAAGAAATCGGGAAAATGATGGAAAATAGGATTTTTTTTAGGAATGACGACACTCTGATTTCGGGAGAATGTTTATGATTGCTTAAAAAAGGGTCTTTAGGAGTGAGGTATTGGTTTCCTTAAATAGTGTCATTTTACAGTTTAGGGGGTGACTATCAGCATGGCGCCTTGAATTCCTATCGGCACAGTGCCTGCCTTACTGGACAAGTAAAATACACCCTGCCGACACGCAGTGGGGTACATATAGGCAGTTTGGGATGGACTTTTTTGAAAAAATGGGCATAAAATTCAAACCGTTAGTCAGAATCATGCACGATCGGGACCGTTGGAAAGGGAATTCAGAGTCCTTCAAGAATCCATGATCCACTCTCAGGTTTGGGATTTGACCAAAGTCAATTGAGGCTCATAAGCACCTGATGGTTTCTGAACAGGGGATTCATAGAGTAAAAATGGTCGCTCGTACGAACTGTGGGACCGATTCGCACACGACGTGGATCGTTAGAAAGGGTACTGGGATCCCTATGAGATTTAATTGAGATTTTCTCATTTTGGGTAGTTGACAAATGTCAAAAGGGGATCGGGAGTGCCTAGTGTCTTTTTGGAATAAAATGGATCGTTCGTGCGACCATTAGAAAGGGGATTCAGAGCTCTACGTGGTTTCATTAATCTTTGATCAGGTTGGAGAGTTTATTGGATTCAAATGGGGCCTAGGAGCTAAGGAAGCCTCATCGTCACTGATGATGGACTTTTCAAGAAGAGGGTGCTCAATGTAGGCAGAGTCACATTCGGGAATATTTATACTCTTGAAATCAGAAATTGAGTATTTTATTAATGCAACTAACTTTTGGTAGTCCAGCTGCGAAGCAACCTCTTAGACGTTTGCCGCAAAGCCTTCATCGAAGGCTTTTTATTTGCCCTTCTTTAGGTTGGAAGCGAAGGTGTGTTTTTGCCTTTAGAGGATGAACTTCTCCAAAGTTTTAAAAAAAAGCCTTATTTAATTTGGTAAGCTGGGAATCCACCCTCTTAAACTACAAGTATAAGGTTTCACCTTACTTTACTAGTTGATCCTTGTTGGTGGCCTCCTCCATTAACTTGCCTTAGAGATCAGAGATTAAGATTTCCTTTTTGAACAACTTGTTCTTCATGATGTTAGCTTGATCATGAAGAATGTAATTTATGTTCACCCAGTGGATGGTATGGGAGATCATGTCCTACATCTCCCATTAAACAAAGGCCAAATAGGCCATTCAGTATCAATACAATCTCAAAAACATTAAAAATAAAGAGGTTAAAATCAATTTATCAATGATATATCGTATAGGACTTCCTTATGAAGGCACTCCAAGCTAAAAAAAATAATTCAAGGCCCAAATGTCTTTAGATAACATGGCAACTTTAGCTACTGAGAATTCGAACTCAATATTCTGACATACATAATCATCGGTAGTGATGAGATAATTATCGAGGGGTAAACCCTAAATGTTGAGGGTTGTAGTGGTGCTTGCTATCATGACGAAACAATGAAGGGTTGGTTATTTCCCCTAGATGGAGTTGAAGGAGGAGTTTAATTTTTCCTCCTCTTCTTGGCCTTCTCATCCCTTTTATCCTCTTATATATCTCCTTATCATGTTTTTCTTTCTCTCAAGAGGAAATTATTCTTTTTTGGTGTGGCTACACCGTGGGTGTCCTAGTCGGTCTGGTCTCCCTTATTTTATAACTCTCCCCAAAGGAATCAAGGTTGACCAAACATCTTGGTTGACCTGTCATATCTTCTAAATCTTTAGGAACTGGGGTAAAGTTAAAACTTTCTTCTTCATCCTCATCTATCTCTTCCTAGAGATAACCTGAGGTGACGACCTCTTCCTATGAAAAGAAGGGAGCAAGTTCGTCAAAGAAAAATTCCTCCTGATTTTAAACTAATTCATCTTCCTCTGAATTAGTGGAGATTACATATGTGGCCAAAGATCTTTCACCAATATGTACTCCCCTTGCCTTCGCACTGAGAATGGGAGTAGTTATTGGGATTCAATAATCATCGACCATTGTATTGTAACTTGGTGGAAAATTATGAGATTCTAGGATGACACAACTATTAGTCCATAGCCAAGAAGTATTTGGGTAACCCTCCACAAGGATTTTGTTAGTCTTAAACTTTCTCTAGATCAACAAGTTTAACTTCAAAGTCTTTAGGCTTTATGTTGCAATGAGGATTTACATAAAAAAATAAAGACCCGTCAATATAAAATGATATCATATATTCAATAAATTCAAGTGAATGATAAAGAACCTACCAAGATATTCATCCTCCACAAGAACAAAAAAACTTATATCATTGCCACTATAAAGCTTCCCATTGAACACTAAAACATCTCTATCAGAGTCCTTTTGGGACCTGGGCAACCAACTAAACAAATTACGAGGCTTGCCCTTAACATATAAATAATACGTTTTAAACCTATGAGAAGTCCCCAAGTTATAGCACAACTTGATTTCATTCAGTCCTAGGTTAGTGCCATAAATTTGATTAATTATGACTATACCCATCACAATAAAAAAAACTTTTATTTTCTTATATTGTAAGTATTACATAGAAATGAAGCACTTTCACCAATAATGGGTGGATGGGTAAATGAACCCCCTCTATTATAGCCACTATCATAAATGCAACTTCACCCTGGATGTTATAAAAATCCTCATCATCAAGCAAAATGTGTATTTTCATAGCACCTAGTATGTTATACACAGCACGAAATACCTCAAATTCATTCTTTAAGCTCACTTTATACTTTCTTATACGTCTAGACATAGACAAAGGAGAAGTAAAAAATAAAACATAACAAAAGATTAATAGTTCTTGAATGATATTTCTTTGTAACTCAAATAAGAGAGAGAGAGAGAGAGAGAGAGAGAGAGAGAGAGAGAGAGAGAGAGAGAGAGAGATGGAGAGAATGAAGGGTTTCGTACCTTTAACTTCAAGTAAAGAGACAAAGTGTTTTTTAATCTTCTTAAACTCTTTACTGGCAAAGGGTAGCAGAAGTGATGGCTATTTTGGAAAAAGATCCTTACTGCCATGCACCCCAGGTCACACGCTTCATACCGAATGATTACCTGAGGGAAGTAAACCTATAACGCACAAAATCCTAAACATAGGGATTACGTACGCATAATATCATGATTACAATGCCACTAAGAATTAATTGGGACATGTGGTAGTTAAAGAATGTCTAATGGGAAAACCATATCACACGTGGACAATACAATAAGGTAGAATTAGGGCAATTGGGCCTAAAGACCGATCACCCTAATTTTAGGGGAAATTGAAGGGATTATGATTCGGGTATTCCATATGGCATGCCAGGTGGAGTATATAACACTATAACTATCTGGTCACCGAGAGATCCAAAAATATCTAAAGGTGAATTGTCAAAGATAACATCATATATGACCGGATGTAGTCCTAACTTAACTCTACTACTTCATAGATAAGATAAAGGATAAAAGTCGACTACCGTCAGAAAGGACTTATAATGTTTTTTATGTGGGTATGACTCTTATATCTATAAACATGACATCGCTAGTGGAAAAAGGGATATAGCTTAATCATATACCCATTGTCTAGACTCTCAACTAATATTCTCTAGTACTTGCAAATTGTCTTCCTGTCCTCATAAGTTATAAAAGTCTTAATATCCCTTCCTCGGGGATGTAAGAAGGCAAGCCTACCAAACCACGTATATATTTTGTGTTCTTTTGTTAAAATTCACTCATATTTTGATAGTTTAATTTGCTTAATTTTGTGTCAAATCATTTGAGTCATGCACAAAATCGAGTCAAAAAGCTTAATGCATAGTGAGACAATAGAATAGAAAGAGTATTATTTAATAAAACCTATGGACACTGAATTGAATATCATAAAACTTCTCTACAATCAAAGCTTTTGCAAGCCACAATTGAAGATTTCAATAATTGTAACCTTTTGAGGAAGTTTTTGATTGAATTTCCATGGCTATCACACACGTTCAAGTTCATATATTGATAAAAATGATTTTTATGTTGATCAAGTGAAAATTTTCTTTAAAATCATTGTCATGCTTAGCTTATTTAGGTGAATTATAATTTATGGCAGCAAGTAAGCGTATGGATGGTTTTTATACCCATGCGCATGGCTGCATGGAATAGGTTTAGAATATTCGCTGATAATTTTCGTGCGCATGGGTGAATCTCACCATTATACGCACGACCAAGAGGGTGTTGTGCCAAGTGTCTTTGTTGCCGAAAAGTGTTCACACAGGGTCATTTGAGTATTGTGCGCACGACTTTCATATTTTTAACATAACTACGCTTGCTGCCCAAAATCGTGCGCATGGGGCTTAATTCCCACCATGCCCATGACGCAGACATATTTTGAAAAACTTTATAAATCTGAGTGGTTTCCTTTTAATTTTAAAAGATCCTTTTTCCCACGTACTTCTCACACCTAGAAAGAGTATTTTCAAGGAAAGTAACCATATTTAAACACGCCAATTACAAACTTCGCTTACTCTTACATAATTGAGAGAAAAACTTGAATCACACCTATATTCATGAATTATGAGATTTGAGAGTGATTTAAAATGGAACACCACACAACCAAGATTCAATTCCACCTATTATATATCTGAATTTGAAAATCTAGACTCCGAGTTCTAAAATGAGGTGTTTCGTGTATTACAGAGGTCAATTATGGTGCGATTCGATGATAGAGAATGTGACTTTCATGTCTTATTAATGGAGCTTTGAATGAATTTCTTATTATAACGGGAAAGAGTCTCAACATTCATATGTAACTTCATGTTAGAGAACAAAAGAGAGTTACCATCTTGCGTTGTGTAAAAATACTTTTTAAATCTAATGAGAGACTAGGATGCATCAAGGATTTTGACCCTTAGGTATGGGTTTTTCATTATAAATCTTTCCTCGTGCCTTGTTGTGTAGTTTATATTTGGTTGTGTACACATTTAATTACACGCACACGCGCGTCCACACACACACACTTAGATTTAAGTTTGGATACAAAATGATCCATTATCAAATTAAATTAGGGATTGCATCTACTTAATTCACATAATTAACTTTAATTGGATCCTAATACGTTTTATTTTATTATATCTATTAGATTTGTCACCTATATGCATTTTAATTAGGTGTATCTAAAATTTGGCCGATCAAATTCGAGAAATTGGTGGAATCTCATTAAAACCTATTCACCCTTCTAGATTTATTCGAGTCGAACACATTTTATTGAACAAACCACCCTCATATTTGTGATAAAATTGGTATTTAGCATTATTGTAGGAACGATATCCCATACACTTCCTTCTCCTAAAAACATCACTAGGTATAAAATCCCTTTCACTTTCCAAACCCAAAGTGTCAACCTTCGATACAAGGGCATGCATATTTCTTCCCAATCCATCAACCGTATTTATGTCATGCGAAATAAAACCAACATGTGAATCCATAAGTTTGAAGTAAAGATCTATAAGGTGTCCATGAGAAAAGGTTCACACAGAAGGTTTACGTCGCATGTTCTTAGAATGGTACTTAAGTAAAAAAAATTATTTAAAACATGTCGATCATTTAAGATGACCTTCATTGTGACAAAAAGTGCAAGTAAATGAATGTGAATAATCATTTAAAATATGTTGATCATTTTTTTCGTTTCATTATTTTCTTTCATTTTTTATATCTTTCCATTTCTCTTTAAAGACAATTAATCAATATCATCTAGGTCATGCGATGAAAACGAATTTTCACAAAGCATGTTTCCTTAAGATTATAATGAATTATTTTTCAAAGTCTCAGACAAATCAAGCTCATTTTTAAAAAATGTCATTTTCTTTTTAAGTTCACATTTGGTAGCTTCACATTAAAGAAATTCCTTCCTCGATTTTTTGAGTTCGAAAGTCAAATCATTTTCTCTTGTGAGAAAATACATTAAAAATGGGGGAAATCTAAAAATACTATTTGACAAAAAATACATTTATTGTATGTAAAACTTATTCTCCTACGTGGGCCAATGATGACTATACACCTGTCCTCCTACGCGGATGACTAACCACCTTAATCGGACTCACGTTTTTCTATCGTCGTTATTTACCATCTGTTTCATTTCTTTGCTTTTAAAGAAATGAATGATCCTGAAAATAGCGCTCGAAATGAGAGTAATACCATCATACCCTCTGATCCTCCTATTGCGACAGACTTATAAGAAATTCTGCTCAACCTGGCTAGAGGACAAGAAGCTATGCAAGAGTCTGTCAAATAATTAGCCCGCACAATACAAGTTAAGTCCTCCAATTCTAGAAGGGATATGCCACCACCACTATTTAGACAGGAAAGGAGTTATCATTCTCGTTCGCCTCATTTTAGGTTATACCATCCTGGTGCAACTTCTTCATTTCGGTCAATGTATTACTACGATAGAGGATCTTATTCCGAATAAAGACCAAGTGTCTTAGAAAAGCTAAGTAGGAGTCTTCTTTTGATCACCTGGGCCCTCGGGTAACTAGAGAACATCGTAAGGAGCAAGAGCATCATCGTGAATATAGAGAATGATCCCCAAGATCTAAAACTAGTATGAGGGTCTCTGTGCGTGCTAAGCAGACCTATCAGGAGGAAAGTTCAGCACATAGATACAATAAAGCCACTAGATTTACCTCGGCCAAGTCTAAGCCAGAAGAACATTCCTGGAAGGGATCCATGCAAAGGTTGGAAGATCGGCTAGCTGAAATAGCCAAGACAAATAACCCATTGCAAAGGACTTTCATTAAAGGATCACCTTTTGTCAAAGCAATTGTAGAATACCCCACACCCTCCAAGTTTAAACCACAGTGGTTACTCACAAGTATGATGGAAAAACTGATCCAGTCTTATACATAGAATAATATCAAGTTGCCGTAGATATATATTCAGTACCGAACGAGATGAGGTGTAGAGCTTTCTCCACTTCTATCACTGACCAGCCCAGATTTGGTATAACAATCTCCCAAGAGGTAAAATCTCTAGTTTTCATCAGTTAGATGAATTGTTCATTGATAACTTTTATTTTGGGGCTAAGTTGATCAAGAGTGTCACTCATCTCTTGACTGCGATAAAAACTAGGAGAAAGCATGAGAGAATATATTACTCTCCTTAACAACAAAAAATGAGAGGTGGTATACTGTGAGGAGAAGACAGTTATTGCAGCACTTATGAGGGGGTTGAATGCTAAAGACCTTTACAATGCTTTAAAAGAAACTTCATCCAAAACCATGAAAACATTATGGATAAAGCTGGAAAAATAATGAATGTCGAGGTAGCTATTGCAGCCAATGAAGCTCCTGACACCGAGGGTGAAGGGAAATATAATTATAATTCCTTCAAAAAAGATTAGAAAGTTAAGAATCTGGATCAAATCAAAAAGTACAATGAGTATACCCCACTCAATAAGGGTGTTCACCAATACTGGAGGAGATCAAAGGAAATAGGGAATTGAATTGGCCTGGAAAGTTAAAAATATCCCCCAATAAGAGGGATAAATCCAAATATTATGATTTCCATAGGGATCATAGGAACAACACCAACGGTTGCATTGTGCTAAAGAGTAAGATTAAAAATATTATTCTATATGGAAAGTTATGCAAGTTTGTTGATAGGACTGGCAATCGAAATGATTGAAAGAGATATGAATCTCCATCCCGGGCAAGGGATGACAATAAAAGAGCGAGAAATGATGATTTTGAAGAAGATCCAGACTTACTGAAGAAGCCTGATGAACCAGAGGTGGAAGTCAGCATAATATTTTTTGGGTGTCATTTCATTGTAAGTGGTGATGCTGGAGGAGGAGATGCCATAACAGAGAGAAAATCTTATTTACATGAAGTCAAAGCCTGCCCAACTGTTAGACATATTAATACGGCTGAATCCAGTGATAGTCGTCGAGGAAAGTCAATAGAGACAGGCTACTAATTGGATTCTCCAAAAATGATTTGTGGGGGGTCCTTTACCTCCAAGACGATTCGTTAGTTATCACATACAGAGTCCATCATGGCAGAGTCGCAAAGATCTTAGTTGATAATTGGAGTTCAACTGATGTAATATTTTACAATTATTTCAATAGTCTAGGGCTGAAGATCGGCAAACTAGAACCAAACCATAGGCATCTTATTAGGTTTGTAGGAGAAGAAGTATGCCCCTTAGGAACCATCAAGCTGGAAGTCTTGGTCGGCACCTGGCCAACGAGCAGGAGAGAAAGAATTCACTTCTTTGTGCTAGATAAAAATGTCCCGTGAGCTTATAATATCATCCTGGGAAGAGTGAGAATCAAGCAGTTAGAGGTTAGGCCATCTATAGTGCACCAATGCATGAAGTTTCCAACAAATTATGGAGTCGACATAGTAAATGGCAATCATAAAGATGCCAGGGAAAGTTATTATAATTTGTCGACTAACAAGATGTACAAATGAATGGTGCAACTGCTTTCCACATTGACACTTTATATCCACATGAAAAAGAAAAGATGATAAAAGGGAAAGTTATGGAAGAAACATAAGTTGTTGTGTTGGTCAACGAGAAACCCGAAAGAACCACCCAGATCGGTTTCAGGTTATCTCCTTCTCTCAAATAGGAATTAATTGCTTTCCTTAGAGAAAGAAAAAATATTTTCACATGGAACCATAAAGATATGCCTGGAATTGATCTGAATTTTATGTTCCATGAGCTTAATATATATCCAGGATCTAAGCTGATCAAGCAAAGACAACGAGTCTTCAGTCACGAGAAGAATACAACAATACAGGAGGAAGTAGAGAAACTACAGCGAGCACTGTTCATTGAAGATGTCAAGTACCCTAATTGGTTGGCTAATGTGGTGATGGTCAAAAAGAAAAATAATAAATTGCGTACGTGTGTAGACTTTACATATCTCAGCAAGGCATGTCCAAAAGATAATTTCCCTTTACCAAGGATTGATCAATTGGTTGATTCTACATCAGGTCATGAATTACTCAATTTTATGGATGTTTATTCTGGTTATAACCAGATTAAGATGAAGCCTAAATATAAGGAAAGCACTTCATTCATACCCAGTCGAGGCACTTATTGTTACAATGTTATGCCATTTGGATTGAAGAACGCTGGAGCTACCTATCAGAGATTAGTGAATAAGGTTTTTGAGGATCAGATCGGTAAAAACCTGGAGTTTTACGTAGATGACATGCTCACCAAGAGCAAACACGTTGCGAACCATATTATTGGCCTAGCTCAAACCTTTGACCAATTGAAAAAGCACCAGATGAAGCTCAACCCAACCAAATGCATACAAGATAGAATGTTACTAGGGTACATTATCAATCAGAGGGTAATAGAAGAAAACCCTGACAAGATTAAAGCTTTGTTTGAAATGCAGTCCCCGACCAATAAGAAAGAAGTTCCAAAGTTGACGGAAAGAGTAGCTACATTGAACTATTTTATCTCCTGAGCAATTGATAAGTGTCTTCCATTCTTCAAGGTGCTCATAAAGACCTTCGAGAAGAATGAAGAATATGAAAATGCCTTCCTTGAGCTAAAGAAGTACTTAGGTTCTCCCCTACTTCTTTCCCGGCCAGATGATGGATTCCAAAGGCCAGTATATTGCACTAACAAGGCATTCCAAGGAGCAGAAGTTAGGTATCCACTCTTGGAGAAGTTACACCTATCTTTTATTAAAGCTTCTAGGAGGATGTGGCCATATTTACAAGCCCACATCATTGTTGTCTACACGGATTTGCCTTTGTGACAAGCACTGCACAAACCAGAGAAGTTTGGAAGGCTGATGTCTTGGGCGGTTGAATTGGGAGAATGTGAAATTATTTATGAACCCAGAGTTACAATCAAAGGTTAAGCAGTGGCTGACTTTATTTCTGAATTCACATATGCAGAGGAACAACATAATCTATGTTTGCCAGCCGAGCAGACTACTGCGGAAGAGAGCTTAGCCAAAAAGCAAATAGAGATTGTGCCCGGTCAACTTGATTTATCAGTTGCTCAAGAAAAGTTACAACAAAGCAAAAATATGTTCAATAATGGAGTGCTGGTAGATGAAAAATTATGTGATGACATTCCAACTTGGAAGTTATTTGTAGATGGATCATCATGTGCTACTGGAAGTAGAGCGGGCCTCATTATCAACACTCCAAATAACTTGGACATAGAATATGCTCTGAGATTCCAATTCAAGGCTTCCAATAATAAGGCCGAATATGAAACTTTGATTACAGAACTGGAACTGGCTTCATCATAGGGCGCCGACTAGGTATTGGTATATACTCATTCTCAACTGATTGTTAATCAACTGCAGGAAATTTATGGCATTAAAGGGGACATTATGATAAGATATCATCAAAAAGAAATGGTAGTCATTTCATTAATCACTGAAGTCAAAATAGTGAGAATTCTTAAAATTTAGAATGCCCGAGTACATGCTCTTACTCGACTTGCTTTAAAAACTCCAACAGAACTCAGACGAACAATCCCAATGGAGATTCTTGCCCACAGAAGCATTTATGGGATGGAAATCAGCGTAATATCTGTGGATTTAGGCCCTTCATGGATGAAACCCATTAGAGATTATATCGAAGGAGGAACATTATCAGGCGACCAAAAGGAAGCCAAGAAGATGAGGTACAAAGCAACGAATTATGTTTTATAAAAGGGTTTCCTGTACAGGCGAGGATACATTATTTCCCTATTTTATTGTGTTCATCCAAATGAACTGAATGATTTGATCAAAGAGGTGCATGAAGGCTCATATGGGGCACACATAGCTGGGATGTCTTTAAGACAAAGGATAGCAATGCAGGGTTACTACTGGCCGACAATGAAGGCAAATTGTATTGATATCACCAAAAAGTGTAAAAAATGCAAGAAGTTTATTCCCACTCATAGAAGACTAGGAACAAGTCAAACACCTATCACTTTTCCTAGGCCTTTCACTATATGGGGAATCGACCTGGTCAGACCACTACCGACCACCAAAGGAAGATTCAAGTACTTGATTGCAGCCGTTGATTATTTTACCAAATGAGTGGAAGTCGAGCCTTCATAGACTAGATTTTTTCCACGGCACAAGAGTCACCTACGCACCGGTTATTTATTATATTTGGCTCGCCAAATCAATACAAAAAACTAAACTATGACTACAATCTTTTAAGGGAGTATATAGGCCACTCCGGGTACCGAAAATCCATAAAGACAAGTTGCTAGAATTATATTAATTTAATACTTCTCAATAAAAGTGGAAAAGGTAATTGCTAGCAAAAAGAAAAAGATAACTAGGCGTGTGTATTTAAGCTAGATTAATAAAAAGAATAAAAAATTATAGGTTGCGACAGATATTCCTCACCTCGAGTTAATTAGTATAAATGGTTACACGGGTCTACAAATTTAGTAAGATCGAGTCTCATTTCAACAATTAATCAAATCTAGAGTTTTCACCCCTTAAATCGTCATAAAAGCTTAATATGATTTTGGCGTCAACAAAAACCTCGAAAATTACACACGCAAGGTCGTAAATACGGAGCATACATGATATAACCCGTTAAATCTCCTAGGCGTAATAACAAGGACAACCCAATCGAATTAAATGAATAAAACCATACCAAAGCAAAGCAATTAAATAAATCCTAGGTGAGTTCCATCAATCACAACCTAATATAAGTTAGCCACTAAGCATGATAAATGACATAAATTAAAGCAGCTAATTAATAAAAGCAAACAAGAAATAGATTAACTCCAACAATTTATCTAGGCATGGAAATAAATAATAAAGCATGAAAAATAAAGGAATACAAAGATTAAAATAAAGAAACACAACTTAAATAAATGGTACGGATGATGAATAGTGGAACTTACATAACCCAAATGGAAAAATCCAAATAGAGAAATGAAGATGAGCTCTCCACAAAACCAAACCCTAAAAACTAACTTAAACTAAAGATAATAAAAGATATCTCCAAAAATAAAACAAGTCTCCTATTTATATCAAGTTACAATTAAAATAAATGAAAAAAGGAAAAAAAGAAGAAGCAACAGCTAGCGTCGGACAATAAGCAGAACCGGTCGATCAGTGACAGGGGAGAGGTCGATCGGGAAACAGGGGAAAAGACTACTGCATTGGATCGTGAACAAAAATTGAATCGTCGGTCGACCGGTGGGGAAGGCCGGATTGACCGGTAGCTTCGAACCTGCTACTGCAATTTTAAATTGCAAAAGACCATTCCTCTACCCTTGTGACAAAATCCAAGATCATATCCCTTTATCTGCACACCTGCTATTAAACGTTTATGGCCGAGACCAGCTTTGTTATATGTGTGTGGCCTGCTGCTATTTTCCAGCTAAAAATACGATGCCTCTATTGGCTAACCCAAAACTCGAGCTTTGCGTGTGTGTGGCCCAAAGACCTTCGCAATCGCCATAGACCTGCTGCTGTAATTTTGGGGCAAGGACCCAATGGTAATTTATTTAATTTTTGTTTTGAGAACTCCCTTTTATTTGCTCCCCAATCAAAGGCCCATACAATCTTCGTTTGGACTCGGATTCACGTACTGTTCACGACCACACGAAGCATATTCTAACGGACGCAACTTTCGTAAATGCTTTGGGCAGAAATCTCGAAGTATGAATTTACTAAATTACCCCTGAACGTGCGATTATCGACGGATCTTCATTGGAATGCAACCAAACTCCACACTAAGCATCGTAATACCTACAAAAACTCAATAATACCTAAAATAACATGTTAGCGTATAAAACGGAGGTTTTTTAGTTAATGAGCATAATTATAGGCCTTTAAGTACCCGAAGGGCCTAAAATGCATAAGTATAAAGGGTATATATGTGCATGATTCAGGACGAATCTCACCCTCTAACTTACGCATTGATAGTCCCTAGCAATAAAATTCAAAGCAACAATAACTATAATAAAACCATAAGACAGGAGATGTATACAAAAGATATAAAAGTCACTTTCACGGGCAAATGATTGCATTTAGCTTATTTATTCGTCCTGAATCATAGCACTTATTACCCCCTATACTTATGCATTTTAGCCCCCTCGTGTGCTGATTAGGCATAAATTCTTCCCAATTTATCCCTTAATTTAGTTACTTTTAGCACCTCGAACAACGTAATTGATTTGACTTTATCTCATAATCTTGCTACTGACTTATCCTAACGAGTACACCGAGTTTCTGGTATTCCGTATTGAGTTTACAGGTATTTGATGTCAATTAAAGGAAGAAAGAAATCGGAATAATCGAGAAAGAAAAGAAGGAAAGTCAAAAGGGCAAAAGTGTAATTTATACCCGGAATTCGAATGAGGCACCTAAAGAGAAGTTGAAGATATCAAGTTCATGAGCACATAGGAAGAAATGACACCTCAATCGGAGTCCCGGTGAGAAAGATATGAACAGCCAAAGTTGGAGAAAAGAAAGTCAAAGGCAGACCGATCCGCAGGAAGCCAGACCGGTCTGTAGTGCAACATTCCAGAGAACCCTGGACCAAAAGCAAACTGAAGAGGGAGAAAAAATAAAAGAAATGGTCCGCCCCGGACCGATCATCCCCAGAAATGAAAGAACCGGTCCGCATTCCAGGCAGACCGATCCGCAGGAGCCTCGGACCGGTCCGGCTTTCGAGTTTTGAAATTTTATCCTTCTCTAATGGAGAGTCCTAGTGCAGCTAAAACTCCTGAAACTTTGTAGGGTATATAAACCCGTTTTATTATCATTTTTTAATACGGAGAATTAATATAATTTTCCAATTCTTTCCAGAAAACCCTAGTTTAGAGATAATTTATTCTTTTAATTTCAAGAGTGAAGATTATTCAGATTTCTGTGTTTTCAAGTGTTCTTAATTGCTGTTGTTACTGCTTTGGTAAGATTAGTGAGTTATTTCCTCTGTTTAATTCCTTTATACATTATTCCATAAATTTCCTTTACTTTAATCATGGTTTTCTGCAATTCAAAAACTGTTTTCATTAGTTTCAGTATGCTAGGCTAAATTTTCTAAGGTTGGGATACATGAACCCAACCTGATGTGATAGTTGCATGTGTATAACATTAATCCTCTGAATTTAGTGATTTATTACGACCGTATTGCGTAAGAACACGACAATTGTAGATCTTTGGATCTCGTTTGCTTCCGGGTAACCGGGATGCTTTAGAATTTAATTCGAGTGTAACTATCGCGATACCGATTTACTCGTCCTCTGATTAAGTACGGTGCGGGCTTGAACCTCATATACGTAATGCTTGGGAGTACTAAATTTTGGGTCTAATTAATCATTTAAATTTACGATTAGTATTATACCTGCAATACACTAGGGTTGGGGGATTGTATTCCCGTCCTGTTTTTATTATCATATAGTTTAAAGTTTCAAATCAGTATTCATCAGTATTTTAGGTAATTTAGTATCATTGCACCTTTTCACAATTTCATAATTGCATCTAGTGTAGTCATTCCACAGATCAAATCAATTTTCCTTTTCTTTTAGAGTCAGAGTTAGGATTTCCTTATCTATCCAACGTCGTCACAACTCTGTTGTCCTATTTTCCTGTGGATACGATCCCGACTTACCGTGTTTATTACTAACGCGACAGGCTTTCACTTGAGCCTAGAGTGAACGCACATTAGAGACACTTTCTGAGTCGCTTCAGGTACTCTAATTCCTATAATAATGCTCGATAATTAGACAACCTTTGTTTTATATGCTAGAATGTTATTAGAGGTGTTATTGAGTGTTTGTAGGTGTAATGATTCTTAGTGTGGAGTTTGGGTGCATTCCGTTAAAATTCTATTGGCATTCGCACGTTCAAGGGCATCTCATTTCACACTTAGGGATTTTTTCCCAAAATATTCACAAAAGTTGAAGCTCTCTAGTCAAGCTTCATGTGGTCGTGAACAATGCGCAAATTCGAGTCCAAACGAATATGTTACGCACCTTTGAGCAGAGGAAGAATTATAAGGGAATTATTAATTAAAAACAAAACATTTTATTTAATGACCATTGTGTCTTATCACCACAATTGTAGCAAATATATCTAATTTGCAAATGGATATTTCTACGAGTTGACTCGGGTCTCGGGTTAACACAAGTGGAGTTTTGGTCTTGGTTTTAGCAAAATTGGGGCTCCAGTTTTTGCCCATGTACATATGGGAGTGGAGCTCTTTGGTCCGCACAATTGTAGCAATTCTTGGTCATGGGTGGATCTTGGAGTTTTACCCATGGAGCTTCATTTAGCAGCAATGAGGATTCTTAGGGCCCAACCCCCCAGTCGACCGGTGATTTGGTTTTTTCCGTGGGAGCTTTACAAAATGTTTCTCTCCTTTGACCGGTCGATCGGGTCCCCACCCACGGTCGAATGGGTCTGCTATTTTGGCCGCGTTTTGCTGCTTCTTTTCCATTTCTTTTTTGTTCCTTAATTGTAACTTACTATATAAGGGCCCCTTAGTTTATTTTCATAGATATAATGTATCTTAGGTTAGATGAGGGGATTTTGAGTAGGAGCTTCTCTCTCCTAGGGTTTGTGCTATTTGGGTATTGTAAGCTACTATTCATTTTCTTCTCCATTAATATAGTTTCCATTGTTGCTTTTTAGTTACTTTGTAATGTAGATTTACATGCTTTTTTTACTTGCTTTGATTAATTAGGTTTATTGCTTTCTTTAATTACATGCTTTTTAATATGCTTTCTAGCTAATTTAAATTAGGATGTGTTGGATTGAACTCACCTAGGGTTGATTTGGTTGCTTTGCTATGGTGATGGATTTTCATAAGTTTATCAGTTCATTTCGACTGGTTGTCCTAGTTATTATGCCTAAGATATTTAACAGGGTATATCACGTATGCTCCGTATTTACGACCTTGCTTGTCTAATTTTGGGGGTATTTGTTGACGCCAAAATCATAGTAGTCTTTTATGTGAATTTAGGGGTGTGACAACTCTTGATTTAATTAATTGACGAAACGAGATTCAATCTTAATAACTTGTGAACTCATGTAATCATTTATACTAATTAACTCGGGGTGGGGGATATATGTCGCAACCTATAGTTTTTATTCCTTTGTTAATTTAGTTTAAATACCCTCACCTAGATTATCTTTTACTTTTTGTTAACATTTACCTTTTACACTTTTATTCGAGAAGTATTAAATCAATAAAATTCTAGCAACTTGTATCTGTGAATTTTCATACCCGGCCTACTCCCTTAAAAGAGTGTAGTCATAGTTTAGGGTTTTGTATCGAGTTGGTGAGCCGAATATAACAAACGACCGGCGTCGGTGATGCGATGGCACGGCAAAACCCAGTCTATCACATAAACAATAAGTCATTAAATCCCTATGTTACCCTAGTGGATGAGTGTCGTCTCGTGAGGGTTTTTAGGGATGAAACACACAAACATCACATGGATTCCTCAAAATATGCCCAGTCAACATGTGATAAGCCCAATAATAACGAAAAATATTTCATACATGTTATTAGCAAACTGAATGAATTCACACAAAAGTACATATTATTAAGTTATAGAATGAACCTCATAAAATTGAAACCTTGAAATGTGGGAAGGGAGCGAGCACATGCAAAGTATGATTTGATAAAAAAATTAAATTAATCGGATAAGCATTAAAGCATGCACAAATCAGTCCTCACCGGATATTACACTCAATAAATGAAATCACTATAAAAGGGAGGTAGTATACGGAGCATGCGGGCATAAAGAGTAAATGTAATTAGAAACAAGGTCGCGCACATGTCAAAAATAAAGAGCGCTATATATATAATGAAAAACATTTAATCTCAATGAAAGCTACCATCATTAAGGGAGGCAAAATGTATTTTCACAGATTATCAAAACTATTTAAACTTTTGAACTGAATCACCTTAGGATCATATAGGACTTTATAGGGTTATAATGTAGGTTTGGGGTTAAGGTTATGAAATGAAGGAAATATATACGGATTCAAAGTGTTCGGAGATGAAAACTCAGGATAATGGAAAATGCGGCAATTACAAAATTGGAATATAGTTTCCATAAAAGGTGTTGATGTAAAAAACTAGACTAGGTTTAATTATTTAATTACAAATAATATATTTAAGTAAAATAGAGGAAAAAAGGTTTTTAAAGTGGTTCGATTATAAAGGAAAGTCTACATCCACTGTGTTTCTTATTGCCTTGTATTTTGTCTTGCCTTTCGTACTTTTGAATGGCTTGAACCTGCCCTTGATGAAGGGATTACTATGTATTTATAGTCTCGTAAGGAGATAGAGAGGTGGAATGTAAAAGGATGGAATGCCTTTATAAATTAAGCATTTACACCAGTACATAACGTCCATCATGCACTTGGTTGTTAGCGTTCTGCTGATCAAGTTGGTCGGTCTTCCCACTGTTGGTTGGCCTTCTTGGAGTTGGTCAACATTCTGCATGTTGGTCGGCCTCCCAGGTCTTGATCGCCGAGTCTATATCTTGTTGACTATGATTCTTTCCATGTTAGATGATACATGTTCGTCTCTAATTGGTCCATGTAGGTGGAAAATTTTTTGTATCAATAGAAACCCCAATGTTCTATGATTGATGCTTACTTGAAAGTATGGAGCATTTAATCCTGGTAGTAGCTCGGGCTACATTCCTGATGCTTGGTCAGTTGTCGACTTCCCACACTTGTAAAACTTTTATTGGTATTGCTGGTAGCGGATTTTGGTGATGGAATTTTTGTAAATATTCTTAACTTTAGCGAACCGTCTCGGAGTAAATACGTATTTTTCGTTGCCCCTATAATTTCAATCGTCGTTTCACTTTAATCATTACGTTCACCGATTTTCGAGGCAATCTATAAAAGGCGATAAATTTTTTGTTGTCTCTTACCTCAAACCTTCTAAGTTTTTACTGCAAATTCTTGAGCTTTCGTGCGATCGTTCTTCCTGTCTTCTAGTTCTTGCTGAATCCTTAAGTTTTTGTAATAATCCTTTCCCTTTTTTCTTTTCTTCATATTGAATCATGGTTTACGTTCATGTCTCTCTAAATGAGTTTAGAAAGGAATGGTATATACCAGACTGGGTAGATTTAGAATTCTCTAGTCCCCCTGTAGATGTTTTTTCTTTGTCTGAAGGTCATTGGATCCTTTCTTATTCGTAGATGATTGAGGCTTCACTTTTCCCCCAAATTATTTTTGCTTAGAGTTTTATCAATACTTTGATATTGTACCCGCTAGAGTAGCCCCTAGCACTTGGAGAATAGTTAACGGTGTCTATATGCTTAATTAAATCCATGGGACCCATATCGGTATCCCTGAGATCATGTTCCGTTACAAATGGGTCACCAATGACGTATATATTATTTGAAGACTAGGTCTGTTAATAGAGCTTTAGCTGTCAATTTTCCTAACTCCAATAGGGACTACTTCGATCGTGGTGCTATTGCCAAAAATTGACAATATGTACCTCTTAAAGGGGGTGAAGTATTCAATGGACCAAGATGCCCTTAATAGGATCATGGAATACGTTTTAATATATTTTATATGTTCATGTTGATGAATCACCTGCTAATATGTTATCTAATATTTGTTATTTGTCTGATTGCAATGAGAAGAAGAGAAAGTGTCCAAATGAGGGTGACATTAAACTAGATGAGCTCAAGTGACTGTGTGTGATATTGATTTCAACAGTTGCGCAAATTCCAATCACAGACTTAATTAATTAAAGTCAATTTATGAATCAAATCAATTCAGCCCTTAAACTCAAATAGCTATGTGCGTGCAAGTGTCAAACCATCATAAATAAAATATGCGACACAAAAATACAGGAAAAATCCCCTCAGGGAAAAACCTTTTTATTTCACTATAATTGTAAATCGCAACATACACGGTTACAATGAAATACAGTTTGACACTCAAATACCCGCAGGCGTCAGTCGATGTCGTCAGTAATAAGTCCACACGCAGTGAATCTACATGAACCGCAGTCCAGTCTCTAACCCAGGAACACCGCAGCACTCCCGAATGACACGCAGTCATAAACTTCATAGAGACTCACTCCACAATAGCACGCAACCCTCGGTTGTAGAGATCTCCCCACAAAGTATGAACAATAGCAAACTATGTTTTGGGTTCCACAAAAACAACTCACACAATTGGGATTGTGAATTGTAAAACAAAAGTTATGAACCCTCAAACGGTTGGAGAATAAACCAAAACACTCAAAATCGTATTCTATTTAAAAACCAGTGTTTCTCCACACGAAAATCAGAAGCCTGGCACCTTATTTATAATAAAAATCAAGGCGGTGACGTGTCAGCAAAAACCTATGTCGTTCGAATGAGGGGCGGCGGCGTTCGAGCAAAAGTTCATCTCGTTTGAATGAGATGTGAGGTCGTTTGAACGACAGTCACTTATCCAAAAAAACTTTAGTCTTTAAAATATCTTGGAAACCTCAAAACTTAAATTGTTTACGAAATCAGAAAAAGGTTTATCCAAAACTTTTATGATAAAATATTAAAAATAAAAAATATTTTTTGAAAAAACATTTTAACTTTTATAAAAAAATATCCCAACACTTTTAAGGTAAAATGTAAATGGAACTTAAACACATTTTACCAAATTCATCCTTGTTGGGCTTGAATGTTGAAGTCTTCTTGAAATTCGGATTTATCTTATGTAGATGTAATCTTCTTATCCCTTCGACGACTTGTAGCAATATACGACATACTAAATTGTAACGGACAATGTCCTTACAAATCTCCCCCTATGTCTATGCCAGTACAAAATAAAAATATCCGAATTATCAATCTCAAAAGGCCATTACAAATCTACCCTCCCATAAACTCAAAAGTGGAAAGATAAACTCACAAGTCTTCAAATCTTTTCAAACGATGCTTCAACAATCAACTTTTCAAAACTTCAAACTTTTCTCATCAGAGTGTGTGCAATCCAAAAATCTTCAATTTATACCTACACACATGAGACAAAGCAAATGCCTCGTGACGTATCAAATTTGAAATAATATAAATCATAATCAATTCTCCCCCATACTTAAACTCCCCTGTAATCATAATTCGTTCTCCCCCTTTTTATTTATCTGAAATAGACGAGGAAAAGAATAAATCACATAAAGTAAATCGGGGTGTCACGGTAAACCAAGGCAAACAAACTATTTTTGAATTTTTAAAATTTTTCATATAAAAAATGCAAAATTAATGTTACAAAATCACACACCGTGAATTTTCACTAAGACAACCAAATCATGGATACAGAATGAATGGGTGTGAACATATTCGATAGAAAAATCAACTCAATCATATCATATGTGCACGATGCATAAGTGTACTCCTAACGAATGAAAATCAAAATAGTCCTTAGGTGTAGAATTGTTGAATTTAGATGAAATCATCTTAATCATATCAACAAATCAAAGTAAAAATGACTTCCACACCAATAATGTCCAAAACTATGTAATGCGTTTTCATGACTTTCAAGGACGTGTAAACCATTGAAAATTCCATCCAAACTCCCTCATTAAAAGATAATGCTTTTTATTTTTCTTATGAGGTGTTGAAACTAAAACCTATTGGTCCATTTTTGTCATAATTTTCTTTTTATTGCCTTTCAATTTTTTTGGGCTCTTTTAAACCTCATCGGAACCCAGATAATTTTCAATTCCTCACTTTTTTAGGTCCATATAAATGATGGCTTAATCGCAAAGAATAAATGAGTACCTTTCGTACCCCTTCCCCGTTTTTCAAAATAAAACACACAAAGTCACGAACGGTTTATATCATACACTACTTTTTGTCAAATTTTATCTCATTTGGTTCGTTGTATAGACAGAATTGAGATGGAAACACTTAACCAACATGTGATAGACAAGCAGAAAAGTTAAACAAATCCGTGCATGTGTGAAATAAAGGACAAACTGAGTCAAACACGTAGGTAGCAACACTACATCATCTCAAAGACTCCAAACTTTGTAAAGCACATGAATGACACAAAATATTGTCTCAAAACACTATCAAATAGTCACATGGATAATTGGAATGAAATTGTGACCCGATCATCCTAAATGTAAATTCATATATGGTGCTAAACAAAATACAAAAATCTTTTTGGATTTTTCAAATTTTATCAAAATATAATCTTATTTATTTTTTCAAAAAATTTCAAAAACAAAAAACTAATACAAAAAGTACACATGTCATAACAGTAGCAAACTTAAATCATGAAACACAACTAGCGTATAATAAACATGCAAACACAATCATCTATATAATATGGCAAGAGAAGAATCATGTGAAAGCAAACGGGAATCAACTTGTCTAAAATCTAGTGCCTCTAAAAGTGATTTCCTAACCCAAAGAGCTGTGAAACGTTGTGTGGGGGTTTTGAGAATCACGGGAATACTAGACATAAACTTCCTAAGACCTCTTCGAAGATCAAAACAGAAACGCATAAGGTGCCCTTTCCTACCATAATGTGAACAAATTTAAACGGGTGGAACGACACCTATAGGTTGACCTTTTCTAACGTCCTTGAGAATGATTGGCCCTCTAAAACAAATAATGGTCTTGGCTTTAGCAATGGAAGAATTTGAACACGACGAGTCATTACCACTACTACACAAACTACTTGAGTCTTTTAAATTATTTTTCAACTTCAAAATTTTTTACTCAAGCAAATAATTAGACTCTTCCAATTTTAGGGATTTATTTTTCAAATTTTCAATCAATCCTAAAATATTATCTCGCTCCCCCTCAATTAAAACAAATTTATTGTAAGGACATAAATTTTCAATTGAGTCCCTGTATCGTTTTGACTTAATTCCGTGAATAAAACTGTGTTTGTAATATGTCATAGGGAAAATTTTATTTTGTCACAATCCCACTTGGTCTATGACGTATTGAAGAAATTGAAGACGTTGCGGTAAAGCTTCATATAATTAAATCATGCCGAAGTTTAATTGGTGCAAGTTTAATCGTCTTTAAAGTTAATTTCATTCCGAGATCACTCGGGTATGAATGCGTATAATTAATGGTGCTCGGAATTATTTTATAAAAGATAAGGATGTAATTTATAAAGAAAAATATTTTTAAATGTTTTAAAAGTGTTCTAAAAGGTTTAAACTACATTTTATGATGATAAGCTCGTAAAAGAGTTTGATATTTTTGGATCTCTCATTGTAAGAGACGTTTTAAACAAAAAGTCAAAAAGTTAAACTTTCGCACTGTCGTTCAAATGACATCCAATCTCGTTCGAACAAGATGGGATGTCGCTCGAACGAGTTCCTCAAGTCGTTTGAATGACACTTTTTTTTAGGCGGCGTTTAAATCCTATTTAAACAGTGTTTTCATTATAATTTCGTGGGTCTGCTTTTTGGAAAAGAGTTTTACGAACCAGAATATTGTTTGCACATGTTTTCTAAGGTTTACAAAGCATAAACACATCCTTAGAGTTTGCAAAGATCCGAGTTATCATTCTTATATGTTTAAGTGATCTTGCAGCACCAAAGTTGTTTGTTCTACACATTGAACATTAAAGGGTTTTGCGGTGAAGAAAAGAGAAGGACTTCTTGTTCGACATCGTAGACGAATCAAAGCCATTTGGTGGACACCGAGACATACGTGGACGCGTGTGTTATGGACAGGTATCGTGGAAGACGTAATTTCTGCGTGGGCACTATTGAAGAACGATTGAAGATCAGAAGGAGCGTCAAGACCCGTGGGGATTGAGTCTTAGTGTAAGTCTAATCTGTCTTTGTAAAACCATTGTTCATAGTGATTGTCTGGCTTGGGTCGTCCGAGATTGCTTTCCCGTTTTGGGTTTTTTCCTCGTACATCCGGCATTGTGAGTATTCTTTACTTTATTCTACTTGCTTTAATCACTAGATGCATGTTTAGGATTAATCAAGATAAAACTGGTTAAAGTAAGAATTGGGTTTTCACAACTTGGTTTGGTGCATAATTAAAATTTGGATAATTTTTATAGAGAAAAATTGGTTTTGTTTGAAACACACATATCGGGCCACTCACACTTTCATTTATCCCTAAGAGTCTTTTCACATGCCGTAAAATCATCGATTAATTTTTTATCCTCAACGACACAAACAGGAACCCTAGAATTTTTAAGTCCTCCTATTCTTTTTCTAAAACTAGGACTTTATCATCACTCTGCTTTTTGGCAACTTTTAAAGAATCAAATTCAATACACAAATTACCAAAGTGTTCACGAAAAATATCTCTTTGAGTTCGAAACGTTTGCAAATATTCAAACTTATTTTTAAAAAGAAAATTTTCTTCTTCCAAAATTTTAATTCTTTTGCCAAGTTTCAAATTCAAAAGAGATAATTTTTCCGCACAGTCGTGAACTTTATCAAACTCATCTTGACTAACAACATCAACAGTATGAGAATCCATCAAGAAAACAAATCAGTAGAGGAACAAAAATAACCACTAAAAAAAATTGCACTACAGGATCTACACAGTGAATTAGTGCAATAGGCTCTGATACCAATTTCAAAGACCGTGTGTGATACTGATTTCAATAGCTGTGCAACTTCCAATCACAAACTTATTTAATCAGAGTCAATTTATGAATCAAATCAATTCAGCCCTTAAACTTAACTAGCTATGTGCGTGCAAGTGTCAAACCATCATAAATGAAATATGCGACACAAAAATACAAGAAAAATCCCCTCAGGGCAAAACGTTTTTATTTCACTATAATTGTAAATTGCAACTTACACGGTTACACTGAGATACAGATTGAAACTCAAATACCCGCAGGCGTCGGTCGATGTCGTCAACAATAAGTCCACACGCAACGAACCTACATGAACCACAGTCCAATATTCAACCCAGGAAGGAACACCGCAGCATTCCGTAATGACACGCAGTTTTAAACTCCATAGAGACTCACTCCACAATATCACACAGCCCTCGGTTGTAGATATCTCCCCACAAAGTATGAATAATAGTAAACTATGTTTGGGTTCCATAAAAACAACTCACACAAAAGCTTTTGGGATTGTGAATTGTAAAACAAAATTTATGAACCCTCAAATGGTTGGAGAATAAATCAAAACACTCAAAATCGTATTCTATTTTAAAACCAGTGTTTCTCCACACGAAAATCAGAAGCCCGACACCTTATTTGTAATAAAAATCAAAGTGGTGACGTGTCAGCATAAACCTCTGTCGTTCGAATGAGGGACGACGTCGTTTGAGCGAAAGTCCATCTCGTTTGAATGAGATGTGACATCGTTTGAACGACAATCACTTATCCAAAAAAACTTTAGTCTTTAAAATATCTTGGAAACCTCAAAACTTAAATTGTTTACGAAATTAGAAAAAGGTTTATCCAAAACTTTTATGATAAAACGTTAAAAATAAAAATCATTTATTAAAAAAAACATTTTAACTTTTATAAAAAAAATATCCCAATACTTTTAATGTAAAATGTAAATGGAACTTAAACACATTTTACTAAATTCATCCTTGTTGGGCTTGAATGTTGAAGTCTTCTTGAAATTCGAATTCGTCTTGTGTAGATGTAATCTTCTCACCCCTTCGACGACTTGTAACAACTTGTAGCGGTATACGACATACTAAATTTTGACGGATAATGTCCTTAAAGTTTCTCTGGGGCATCCATCAAAGAATTGCTTAGGAGCATACTAGGTTGGCTTCATACTTGTTGAAGTACAAGAGCTCAATCACATCTTTTGTAGCTCGTCCAATAACTGCAGTGCCCTCCATTGTGATTGATTTGGATAAAGACCATGTGTCCACTTTATCTGCTACTACATCTGGTGGTGGTGAACCTGTTATTGACCCCTCCTCCTCTTTTGATTCAGACCTTCCTCTTTCAGTGAGCGTGGGAAAAAGAAAATTTCCCAATCTTCTTGGGGATGCTGCTGCTGTTGGCACCAATAAGCCTGTTGATAGTGGTGTGCCGAAGAAGAAAAATGATGTTGGCAAGAAGCCCCCAGCCAACAAGGATAATGAATCTCTTCTAAAACGACTGAGGAGAGGTACTGCTGATAAGCAATTTGAAAAAGTTATTGATGTTGGGCAACGGAGCTTGATCGATGTTACTTCATTTGGTGTTGGCTCTTTTGTAGCCATAGGTCCTCGCTTGGCTAGGAAATTAATTAAGTCTGGAACTATTTCAGACCAATAAGGTGCTACCTCTTCTATGTCCCGATTGAAATTCTCTGAAAGGGCTACTCAACGCCTTGCTATGATGAGAATTCTTCCTTTATATTTTTACTCTATCATACTTTGTACTTTGTCTTTGACTTCTTGTACTGACTTTGTCTTTCTTCTTTGCAGTTCCTGATTAATTTCAACCAGATGTTGGAGAAGAACGATGCTCTTCGTTCTTCTTCAATCGATGTTGATGAGGCCTTTACTAGTCTCAATAAGTCCTCGCTTGACTCCCAACAATCATTAAAGACTGAAAAGAAAACTTAGGAGAACAAAATAAAAGCAGCTGAGGAAGCTCGGCAAAAGGCTATGGAAAAGGAAGAAGGCTAGGGAAAATTTCTTCAATAAAGGATGGGATAAAGCTATCATTGCAGCCTCTACTCAGATTGAGTACACAAAGAATAAAATTTCAAGTATGGTTGGTCGATTGCACTGAAGGAAGTTGGCACAGCAGAAGACTCCGAACTCTTCCAAAAATATGAGCATGGCTCTCCCACCAACATTGACGATGAAGTTGAAGACGATGTTGGTTCTGGGGACTCTTCTTTGGTGGTTGAGTCTTCAGCCAACCAATTTAAGAATGTTGTTGAGTCAGTCATCCTATCCACCAAGCAAGTCACTCCAGCCATCCCTTCTGCCGACCAAGCTGGAGTTGGAGCTGATAGAGAGAAGGTGTAAATTTTCTCGATAGTTGGCCTTTGTATTTTTTGCCTTTCTTTTGTTTCTTTTCTTCTATACTTATAATTTCCCTTTATATCAATAATTAATTTTTTCTTTATATTGTTTGTCGTTTCTTGGATATTATATCTTCTTCTTCTGTTATTGTTGATCGTTATTTTATTTTTCTAGTTTATGGCCAAGATGGAATAGATTTCTTCCAATGATTCTGATCTACTCAAGCACTGTAACAGTTTATTCAAGGCTAGTCACATGACTTTGACTGATGAAGAATTATCAGACTTGCTCGGTGCATATGCTACTGAACAAGATAAGGATGCATATATCTACCTTACATTTCTTCTTGATCGAGTTGTGGACAATAACGTGGCTTACATTGAAATGATTGAAGAACTTGAAGAGGAACATAAAAAATCTAAAGCTCTCCTTCATGCTGACTATGAGGCCAAGTACAAGGCTCTAAGTGGAGCTCTAGGTTTTGAGGAGAAGTTGGAGAAGTAAGCTTCTATATATAAGAAAAAAGAATTTCTACTCAAATACGAGGTTGATGAAGCTAGGGCTATTGCCAAACTATTGGAGGATGAAAATAATAAATTAATGAGTGAACTGATCATTTTGAAGAATCCTCCTGCCGCTGCTACTGATGAAGGAGTTTCCTTCTTGGAAACTGAGAATGCCAAGTTGACGGATAAACTGGTAACCTTGGAGAAATATAAACCTGCTTCTACTTCCCGATCAAGATCCAGCTGATCTACAACTAATGAAGCTAAAACTCAATAGACTCTTGCCAATCAAGCTTCTCAGATAAAAACTAAACACCTAGCCATAGCTAAAATGTCTCAAAAGATCAAAACTCAAGATGATCAACTTTCAACCCAGTCTTCTCAATTGCAAACTAAAGATAAAGTGCTGAAGAAACTGCAATATCAAGTTGAAAGATTAACTTTCCAGTTTCACAAGTAGCCCAGGAAAGTTTGGATGGAAGGGTACTATAATACCCCGTATTTTTATAGCTTTTAAATTATGGGATTTATTAAATTCAATTGAGATAAATTAATTTAATTTTAATCCGGAATGTTGTTTTAAATATTTACTAGCGTGACGAGAGTTAGTAATTATTGGAAATTTATTATTTGTTGAATGTTACTGGATGAGTATAGTAATATATGAGATTTATTGTTATAATATTGTCACGTGTGAATAAAATGACAATTATGGAAATTTAAGTCGGGACGCGCCTGTGTCGTGTCGGGACTAAATGTTGATTAATAAAAGTGAATATTTTATGGGTTGTTCGTATGGTCGTTTTGAGTGCGCCAACGCGTCCGGAAGGGTCGAGATAGTCAGAAAAGTGTACCTTGGGGTCTAGTTTGAGTCTCGGGGCTATTTTAGGCTTAATTAGTACCCCGGGAGGGCACTTTGGTCATTTTATATTTTTGGGTAATTAAACCCACGAAATTTCAAGGGTTATATCAGATGTTTAAGGTTGCCTTCTAGGGTTAGAACAACCAAAGACAAGTGACGGCCATAGGAGAGGGAAGGAGACAGCTTCCAAAACAATCCAAGGCCCGAAATCCATCCGTTTGCGCCGCCTCCACCACCAACGCGTAGATCGCGAGACGGGGAACGCAACCACACCAAATTCGGCAACAAACCAGAATGTCAAAAATCCCAGGCAAGTGTTTATCTTGCTTATTTTTGTTGATGCATCACTCATATTAGTCTAAGGATGATTAGGGTGAGATTTATGGAAGAAAAACCCAATTTGAGATAGGAAATTGCATGTAGTGATGACTTAAATGATATTCTGGAAACCCTTTGTCATGTAGAGGAGTAAACCACGAAATTATGATGTTTACAATAAGGAAATTCTGGAAAATTCTTGTTAGAACCATGTTTAAGAGATTTCTAGGGTTCTTGATAATTATAATAATTTTTGGGTTGTTAATCCATGTTTAGTGATAGAAATCTACATGCTTTACGTTGGAAATATCTGGTATGATGATATAATGTTAGTAGTATAAATTTTGGGACGATTGGGATGGAAAAATATGGATTTGATGAAGGTTAGAAGATGAAACCCGTAACTGCAAATCTGCAGATTTTCGAAATACCTGTTTGATCGATCGATCGAGCCCAGAGCTTCGATCGATCGAAGGTTCGATCGATCGAGCCCCAGACCTCGATCGAAGGTTCGATCGATCGAGCCCCAGACCTCGATCGATCGACCCCTCCTGGAAGACTTAAGTTTCCCCTTTTAAAATTGTTGAATTGATTCGAAATGAAGAAAACTCCTTAGACATCCTTGTTAAGATAATTTGGGAGATAATGATGACCAGTAAGATTCATTAATGAATAAGAGACCTTTAATGTAAGGCGAAATCTATATTTTTGGGATATCTTACATAAGGGACAATGTAAGTATACGTTAAAGGGGAGAGACACATAAGAGGATTACGTTGGAACATAAATGAATACCTACTGAATTGTACCTTTGGAAGGATATAGCCCATGAGGCCTACGTAGTAAGTTGGAGAAACCCTTCGAATTAAAGTGAGAAACGAACCATTATACGTGATAACTAATAATGGGAAAATAAGGATAAATGTTGTGAATATGGGTTATGAGATAAACCTAAATTAATATAATAAAAGTGGTATATTTATATGATTGTGTATACATATATTATATACTTGTGAAAATCATGCCCGCGCTACTTGTTATTCCTGAGGTTACCGCGCTGGGACGATCTTATCTCGTGTGCCTTATGGGGGATATTGACTCGTACCCTAGAAGATAGAAATCCTAGGTACGGGCTATCGGATCGATAGTCGGTCGGTCCTAAGAGACGTGAGGGTATGTACTGACCTCTTGGACTTGGATACTATGCTTTGCCTCAATATTGTTTGTGTATGTATTTGTACAGTTCGAGAGTGATTCCGAACTTGAATTCCCTTTGGTGTGATTGATACGGGGATTGGATAGCAGAGTATGCCCGCACCATAGTTTTTATGTGGGGTGCTGTTATGATATATATATATTATACGAGTAGTTAATATATATATGAAATTCTGAAATCTGGAACTGCCTACTGTGATTTAATATGTAGGACATGGTTGACGACTCAAATTATAAATACTTGTTTTGAGAAAGTATAATATGACACTGAAAAACTTTATTGATTAATAAAGTTAAAAGGAGAACTTTGGTTACAAATTGAAATCTTACGTTTTAAATACTTGTGTTGTTCAGTTGTAAATTCTGCGAATAACCTAAGATAAGTTAAATCATTGGGGAAAGATAGTGTGGTATATGACGAGATAGACCATTGGGAAGGTTAGTGCGATAGGTGTGCACATTAGAAGAGAGGTGAGAATTTCTCAAGAGAGTGTCGCACTAATATGTTATTGCATTGGCCTGTAATCAATTTAAATACTTGTTAAACGAATTTTTAAATCATATACACTATCGGGCTCTGACCCGTTTATATTTCTCTTTCTCTCTTGTATATATATATATATATATATGTATGTATATATTACAGGTGTCCAGCCACAGGGGCGTCTTGCATAGGGTCTTTTGGCAGGAACGAGCTGCAGCTTAGGTGGGAGTTGCAGGCCTGTTGTTTAGACGACTTCATCCATTTGATTCTACTCCTAGTTCAGTTTTATCCAGCAGGGGCATGTGTCGCCCTCTTCCTATTAATTAGTTGGTATTGCCAGAGATTGTAATTCTTTTAATTTCAGTATCTTTATTTCGGAATTGTTACTGTCAGAATGTTTTCCTTAGTATTTTAATGTTGGGATTTATTATTGTTGGGTAAACTCTTAAATGTTCATTTTATTCTTCTACTTATTGTGTGACTCTTTAGATGTTAATGGTTTAAGGTTTTATAACCGATTTAATAAAATGAGAATAAGGTTTTAAATGGTTTTGACACTTAGCTTAATTATTTAGGGTGTTTAAATTGGAAAAGTATTTTAACGATAGTGCTGCTAAGAATGAACCAACTGTTCACCTTGATTTTAATTTAATAAAGGAGTGATCGCCCGGTATTTAATTAGGCGGGGTGTCACAGGTACAACGAAGCTCCTAGTCATTTTGACGATTATTTCAGTCAGGCTCAACGTGAAGGCTACAAGTGGGGTTGGACCAACTGTCTAATAGTGATGAAGGTTAACCAGGACAGCAAACTATGGTACTAGGTTGATCATGAACTCTTGGATTATAACAACTACCCCTTCAAGCTGGATGTAAATTGGATCTCTGTAGAGTCCATTGCCTAGAGCTTAATTTCCAAGTATTTAGGAGATTATGGTTTGCATGACGAGCTAGAAATAGTTTGACCTCCTCAATTACTAGACACTTCGAGTAGCAGTAATAGGATAATGCTTCGAGATTTCAACTTCATCAATTCTCCATACACTTTAGATGATCCTCCAACAAGCATGGAACGAGTGCCGAGCTTCTCAAGGGCTGAAGGAAAGCGCCCTGCAGAGTGATTTTGAGAATAACGTGTTCCTGTATTTCACTTATACATAATATTTGCATGTAATCATCATTAATATAAATGAAATTCAATTTTATCAATTTATTATGTTTATTTTTGGCTGGTTGAATGACTTTATTGTTTCATTAATTTTACTCATACACTTAGACATTAGCCTAATTTAGTATTAATTACTAATGAGATTATCATAGGTTCTACTGATATACTTAGATTTCTAAGTTTAATACCAGTTACCATTGATGCGACCATAGGTTCCACTAGTGCACCTAGATTAAAATCCAAGCTTAGCACTTGTCACCTGTGGTATTGCCATAGGTTCTACTAATGAACTTAAATTTTTAGGTTTAACATTAGTTACCAGTGGTGACCAAGCGTATGTGGAATATGTGTCTACATTCCTATTTAGTAATCTTCACAACGTTCTTCCTTCATTTTTCTTAGTTTGGATAAAACTTGTTGATTTTTATACGGAGTTTTATCCCTAATTTTTCTTGACCATGTACTGAGGACTTAAAATCCTGTTTTGACTTGGGTTTTTGTGCTTTACCCATCAAGTATTGAATTTTTGCTGACTTACCGACCAAATATTGAATTTTATGCCAACCAAGTATTTATGGGGATGCACATCATCAGTACTCCAATAAAAATCAAAAAAAGAAAATGGAAGGAACTATCTTGTTATTAAATACTGAATCAAAATTATTATAAGATTTGTTAATCGCTACATTACTGGTAATATTTCCTAAGATGCTCGACATTCTAGGGATTCTTGAATTCTTCCCCTTCCAAAGTTTCAATTCGATAAGTTCCTGGTCGAACAACTACTGAGACACGATAAGGCCCATGCCAATTGGCTTCAAGCTTGTCGGTCTTCTGAATCACCTTCTTAAGTAGATAGCCCCTCTTTAAATTGGTTAGCTTAAAAATGTGTTATTTGTTGTTGATAAGCAACATTTTTCAAGGTTGCATCTTCTCGCACCTCTTCTAAATATCAAGATTCTAAAAAATGCGGGGCGTGATCGAGGCGTAGAGGCCAGGCCTTAAGCCCTAGAAGCCTATGCGGGCCTTAGGCGTAAAAAGGCGTCAAAGGCGTTTAGGCCTTCTTAATATATTTTAATAATTTTTAACCATAACATGGCTATTAAAATACTAAAATTGTACATATCATAAAAATATGTCTGAATATATGCAAATTAAAATACTATTTGATTATTTTGGATGAGATAATGGTCCAGTTAGTAAAAAAATTCTTTAAAAGGCATAATCGTTTCACTAAAGCATTGTTATTTTTAGAAAAAAAGTGCGCCTTAAGGGTTTTACCAAGAATAAGGCGTAAAAACTTAAGGCGAGGCGTTTATCCCAAGACTTAAGCCTAGGCGGAGCCTATGCGGGTTTTTTAGAACAGTGCTTCTAATATATCAAGGTCTAGCTTCCGCATCAAATATCTAATAAAAGAATTAAAATTCAATACTCTGTGAGTTAGCAAACCTATCTCAGTTGGTACCACTACTTCAGTCCCAAACGCTAGCATGTATGGTGTTTCCCCTGTTGCAGTCCTATGAGTTATTAGGTAGGCCCATAATATTGAGTGCAATTCATTTATCCAGTTCCCCATTGCATCATCAAGTCTCTTCTTCAATCCATTCAGCAAAGTCCTATTCGTCACCTCAGTCTGCCCATTGCTTTCAGGATGACCTGGAGCATAATGTAACTTGTAGAATTTGGATTGGGCACAGTGTGCTGCGAATTCCTCATTGTCGAACTGTGTACCATGGTTGGTAATAAAGGTATATGGAAAACCATATCTACAAATGATGTTTTTCCAGATGAACTGGTACACCTACTCATAGGGCATATCCACTATTGGTTCTACTTCAACCCATTTGGTGAAGTAATCAATGGCTACGACCAAGTACTTGAATCTTCCTCGGGTGGTCGACAATGGCCCAACTAAATCTAGTCCTCAAATAGTAAATGGCGAGGGTGAAGTAATCGGATTCAAAGTAGCGTGTGGATTTTTGCGAATGTTGGAGAATTTATGGCACTTGTCATACTTCTTTGCAAAAGCTGTACAATCTTCCCTCATGGTCGGCCAGTAGTATCCCTGAGTGTTCATTCGTTGTAATAATGATCTTCCTCCTACATAAGCTCCACAAGACCCAACTTCTTCTATCATATCTCTAACTTCCATTGGGTGAACACGACGCTGCAAAGTAGTTGTTAACCCTTTCCGGTATAGAACTCCTTTATCTAACATGTACCTTGTTGCTTTGTACTTAAGCTTTTTGGCCTCAACTGGATCTGCTGGCAGAATTTTTCTCTAATGTAAGCTCTGATGGTATCCATCCACGAAGGTCCTATATCTACCATAATGAAATTAATCTTCATCAATACTCCAACTAGCTAGAATCTCAATGGGTATTGTTCTCTTAAGTTCAATCCTGGTTGCTGACGCTAGCCGAGCAAGTGCATTAGCTCGGGTATTCTCTAATCTTGGAATCCCTCTCATCCGAACATCGAGAAATTTGGATATAACCTCCAAAGCTTTGGCGAGGTACCTTGTCATCAATTCACCTTTGGATCCATACAAACTTAAGATCTGATTGACCACCAATTGAGAATCACTATGTGCCATAACTTACTCAACGTTTAGTGTTTTAGCCAAACTTAATCCCATAATTAATGCTCCATATTTTTCTTCATTGTTTAAGGCCTGGAACTGGAATATAAGTGCGTATTAAATATGAATCCCATTAGAGGGTAGTGAGTATAATTCCTGCTCCACTTCCTGTCGCACACAAAGATCCATCCACGTATAGATTCCATACTAGTATGTTATTGTCAATGCCTTGGTTTTTCAATGTCCCATTATGGAATATGTTCTTATTTTCTTCCTCATATTTCTTAATCATCTCATGCATCCTGGTTGACTGTTTCAATAGATCGACAGTTGCTTTGTCTGAGCTCTCCCCAATTGGGGTTTGCTCGGGCTGTTGGTCGGAGGTGACTTCGGTTGAACTTACCCCTGTTGGGGTCTGCTCTGCCTGAATGCCTTATTTCTCGAGAACCTCCAGATAAATAAACTCTGTAATAAAGTTTGCTACATCTTGGCCCTTTAATGAGGACCTCGGTTAATACACAATGTCATACTCTCCCAGTTCTACTACCAAGTACATCAATCTTTCAAACTTAACAGGTTTATAAACATCTTGCCAAAGAGGCATATCAGTGTAAACCACTATAGTATGTGCTTGGAAATAAGACTTCATCCGTCTAGATGCCTCTATAAGTGCTAAAGATAATTTATCCAGTCGTGGATATCTAAATTATGCTCCCCAAAAGGCTTTACTGGTGTAGTAGATCGTCATATGCACTCCATTATCTTCTCGTATTAAAGATGACTTACAACCGACTCAGAAACGGCTAAGTACGAATACAATTTTCCCCCAAAACTGGTCGGGATAGTAATGGTGGTGATCCCAGATTTTTCTTCAGCTCCTGAAAAGCTTTCTCACATTCGTCGTTCCATTCAAAGGTCTTCCTCAGCACCTTAAAGAATGGCAAACACCTGTCTGTTGTTCGGGACATGAATTTGTTTAAGGTAGCTACTCGCCAGTGAGCCTTTGAACATCCTTCTTGCAAGTCGGGGACTGCATTTCAATCAAAGCTTTTATTTTATCTGGATTAGCATCAATTCCCCTCTGGTTTACTATGTACCCGAGGAATATTATTTCCTGCCGAACACACATTTGGTAGGATTCAACTTCGTCTGGTGCTTTTCTAATTGATCAAAGGTTTGGCTGAGGTCGGCAATGTGATTAGAAGCTTTTTTACTCTTTGTCAGCATATCATCCACATACATCTCCATGTTCTTGCCTATTTGATCGTCAAAGACCTTATTTACCAACCTCTGGTAGGTCGCACCTGCATTTTTAAACCAAACGGCATAATATTATAATTGTAAGTTCCTCGGGGAGTAATGAAAGATATACTTTCTCTATCTTCAGGGTTCATTTTAATTTGGTTGTAACCAGAATAGGCGTCCATAAAACTCAATTGCTCATGTCCCGACGTAGCATCCACAAGCTGGTCAATCCTGGGCAAAGAAAAATGATCCTTTAGATAGGCTTTATTCAAATCAGTGAAGTCCACACACATTCTCCACTTATTATTTTTCTTCTTGACCATAACAACGTTGGCCAACCAATCTGATATATCACATCTTCAATGAATGAAGCTTTTTGAGGATTCTCTACCTCCTCCTGAATAGCTTAATTCTACTTGGGGCTAAACGCCCTGCACCTTTGTTTCACTGGCTTGGCGATGTTGAGTTCGTAGCAGAGGAAATTAGGATCAATATCAGACATATCCTCATGACTCCAAGCGAACACGTGATTTCTCTGTCTCAAAAACGTCACTGGCTCCTGTTTAAGAACAGGGTCTAGCATTGAATCCACCTGTGTAGTTCGCTCTGGCTTGTCATGGTCTAAGATTATATTCTCCGTTGCTTCCCTAATTTGGCCTTTCACCAGCTCCGTCTCCTCTCTTGGATATAAGGTTTCGACCTCGAATTTAATATTGGGCTCAGTAATGTCCACTTGGTAAGTGGTGGTCTTCTTATTTATTTCCTCAAGATCCTCTTACTTGGCAGAGGAGTAATAATATTCTTGGGCTACTTTTTGATCACCCTTTACCACACCTACTCCAAAGTTGGTTAGGAACTTCAAACACTGATGGACTGTCGAGGTAACTGCTTCAAACTTATTTAACCCTACTCTGCCCATGATGACATTGTAGGCTAACTGCACGTTCTTGTCCATCGTAAAGAAACGAACTTTTTTGGTCTGACTTGTTGGCCAGGTGCTGAGCAACACCTCAAGCTTGATTGTGCCCAAAGGATAAACTTTTTCACTAGAAAAAATTATCAAAGGCATGTGGTACGGATCTATCTGACTGAGCTTCAAATGCAACTTTTGAAAGTAGGAATAAAACATGATATCTGATGGAGCTACCATTATCAATCAACACCCTAGAAATGATTGTGTCCTGGTATCTGAATTTAACCACCAGAGGGTCTTCATGGGGGTACAGAATTCCTGATAGGTTATTTTTGGAAAATCCAATCACCAATTTTTCTTTATTCACCTTCCTTGGGCTATCTTCCTCGGCTAAATTGATCCTCTGGATATAAGAACAAACTAAAGCCTCATTGAGGTAGGATTTTCTCTCTGCAGTGTGATTTCCACCTCCAGTATCTCTACCTATAATCTGACAATCAAAGGAACCAAAACTAAGTGTAAATACCTCACGTTCTAGTTATTTGGTTTTTTGGGGGGAAATTGGGATTATCTTCAGGATCATCTTCATGATTTCTTTTATTTCTTCCTTGGGCCTTCATGGAGATTTTGTCCTTCACTGAGCTCCTCTGTCGTCCTGTCGATCAACAAACTTGTTTAGTTTTCCTCGGTGGATGAGGGTTTCTATTTTATTTTACAGAGCAATACAGTGATCGGTCGTATGCTTATGGTCCTTATGAAGTTCACAGTATTTGGATTTGTTCCTCTTCCTCGCAAGTGCTCTTAATTTTTCTGGCCAACGTACCTCTTTGCTATGATTAATTTCCTTTAAAATATGGTGAATGCCCATATTTAATGGAATGTAATTATTATACTTTCTGAGCCTGTCATCCTTCATTTGCTTCGATTCCATCTGCTCCTTCTTCTCAGTTTAAACCTCAGGCTTTTTAATTAAGCTTTATTTCGCTGCCATTGCTTCCTCGGCATTCACTATCTTGGTTGCTTTAGCCATCAGTTTTGTCATCGTCTTAGGAGTATCTTTGGCAAGAGTGTAATAAAGCTTTTCGGGAAGCAGTCCACTCATAAGAGATGTAATAGTTGTTTTCTCCTCATAATCAATCACCTCTAACCTTTTATTATTGAAACGAGTAATATAATCTTTTGTACTTTCTCCTACACATTATCTCACACTTAGCAAATGAGCTACTCTCTTTACCGGTTTGGCCCTGAAGCAAAAAAATTTAATGAATAGCTCGACTAGTTAGTTAAAATCAGCAATTTTCCCCTAAGGTGGGCTATTGTACCATACTTGGGCAGGACCCGTTATGGTACCCGAGAATGCCCTATATCTCATCTAGTCAGGGATAACGTAAATGTCTGTTTCTGCTTAGTATTGTTCTATATGAAGAAGAGGGTCAGTTTTCCTGTCATACTTGGGCGTAATAACAGGAACTTTGAAGGAGTAGGAAAATCCATAATAATTTGAACAAAAGGATATCCTTTCACAAAGCTTCGTTGCAAAGGGTTCTTCGCCTTCACCATTTATCCTAACCTGTCTTTCAACCTCTGGATCAAGCCTTTCCATGCATGATTACCCAAATTAGATTTATGCGATGCAGCTTGGCTATTCCAACCAACTGTCTGTGCTGAGCTCTCCTCCTGAGAGTTCTGCTCGGTATGGATAGATCGTCGGGCACATAATCTGGATTAGGCTGAGGCTTTATATTGGTCGGTTGGTCGGTGCATATGGCTCGACAATGCCCTAAAAACATTTTTATTCCCTTTAGGTTCCAAACGATCAAAAGGTGATTCTCGGCTAAGCCTTTCTAAGGCACTTAGACTTTTCGGAGACAAAGGTTGCTCGTCATAAGGCTTTGAAGTCTCAAGGGAAGAATTTTCTCCTGGATGATAAGACGTGTCTCTAGAAGTCCTGGAGTGGCTATGTCTGCTGGTTCTTGGAGGCGGTGGTGGCATGTTTCCATGAATAAACAAGGTAGAAGATCCTGCTTGTAGCGGTTGGGCCAATTGCCAGATTGTATCTTGCATGGCCTCCTGTCCTCTAGCAAGACTAGCCAAGATCCCAGTCAGATCATTATTTGTTGGAAGAGTAGATGAAATATGTGGATTGCCATCGTTTCTGGCACTAGACTCAAGAATGCCAGTCATCTTTGAGTTATCGTAAGTGAATGAGAGTGGAAAACAGACGGCGTTAATCTGTTGATGTAAAAAACTAGACTAGGTCTAATTATTTAATCATAGATAATATATGTAAATAAAATAGAGACAAAAGGTTTTTATAGTGGTTCGGCTATACGGGAAAGCCTACATCCACTGTGTTTCTTATTGCCTTGTATTCTGTCATGCCTTTCGTACTTTTGAATGACTTGAACATGCCCATGATGAAGGGATTACAATATACCTATAGTCTCGTAAGGAGATAGAGAGGTGGAATGAAAAAGGATGGAATGACTTTATAAATTAAGTATTTACATAAGTACATAACGTCCATGATGCACTTGGCTGTTGGCATTCTGCTGATCAAGTTGGTCGGTCTTCCCACTGTTGGTCAACCTTCTTGGAGTTGGTCGGCATTCTACGTGTTGGTCGGTGAGTTTGTATCTTACTGAGCAGGATTCTTTCCACGTTGGATGATACGTGTTCGTCTCTGATTGGTCCGTGTAGGTGGATAATTTTTGGTATCAACAAGAGGAATTGAATATAACAATGGGGAGAGTAAACAAAGTTTATTAAACACTATACACAACATATACAAATTTCTCTTTCTTTTCTTATCTTCTTTTTCTCTCCTTTTTTTTTATTTTTCATTTTCTACTTTCTCTTTTTCTTCTCTTTTTCACTTCTTTCTTTTCTTTACTTTTCTCACTCTCACATGCTTAATTGCAACCACATAACGCGAACATCATTCAATCCCAAGTATCATTCTAAACAAAGGTACGGAAGGTGATATATATGGTTTATAACTCCAATATGGAGTTGGTTATGGGATTTGGGGTTATGAAACGAAAGGCTATATTAAGGCTCAAAGGGGTTGACGAGGGAAAACATTTAAGGTTAGGTCAAGGTCAATATGGGTGATATAAAAAAGATGGCCTATGATCATTTCCTAAAGTTTTCGCAATTCTAGAGTAAAAACAAACTTTGAAAATCATGCTCAAATCACACATTTCAAGATATAAACACAATTAATGAACGATCAATGAAAGAATAGTGAGATTGCCAACGACTGTAACATTTTTAAAGAGGAAAGAGAAGTGTATAACACTCACAAACGAAGAAAAGCCCAAAGCTCACTAGGTGTAAGTATATACAATGCAATAAAAGATTATCGAGTTATAAAAATCTTAAACCAAATCAATAAAGCAAGAAAAGTGCATGTGCTTATGGGATTAAAGTTTAATTCATGAAGTTATTCATAATATCAATAATTGAGGACTAAAGTTTAATAACTTCTAAAATCGAGAACATGTATCATTGAGTTGTCTATTGGATCAAGCAATTATTAAAATTTATCATCGAAAACAAAGGCAAAATGCCCAACAAAGGAGAAAAAATGAAAGAAAATATTTTTGATATTTTTTACTTTTTACAAGAAAAGCATGCTTGGGAAAAACATATAATCAAATCAAAAAAACTGTCAATGAATGGGTAGAATATCCCACACCCCATAACTTAAAACCTGGCATTGTCCTCAATGTGAATCAAGAACCAAGTTAAAGAGAGGAAAAGAGAGACACTACCCAAAATGGAGCGATCTCGTGAAAATACAAGTCCAATGATTCTACAAAACATGTTAGTACCAAGCATAGCAAAAAATAAAGAACAAAAACTTAACTAATTATACAAGACAATAAGTAAGAATAAAGAAAAATAAAACAAAACTAACTATTTACAACCTACAATTTTAACTATTCCCTTTAGGTTCCAAATGATCAAAGGGTTATTCTAGGTTAAGCCTTTCTAAGGCACTTAGACTTTTCGGAGACAAAGGTTGCTCGTCATAAGGCTTTGAAGTCTCGAGGGAAGAACTTTCTCCTAGATGATAGGACGTGTCTCTGGAAGTCCTGGAGTGGCTATGCCTGCTGGTTCTTGGAGGCGGTGGTGGCATGGTTCCATGAATAAACAAGGTAGAAGATCCTGCTTGTAGCGGTTGGGCCAGTTGCTAGATTGTATCTTGCATGGCCTCCTGTCCTCTAGCAAGACTAGCTAAGATCCCAGTCAGATCATTATTTGTTAGAAGAGTAGATGAAATAGGTGGATTGCCATCATTTCTGGCACTAGACTCAAGAATGCCAGTCATGTTTGAGTTATCGTAAGTGAATGAGAGTGGAAACGTTTAAAAATATATTTCCACAGACGGCGTCAATCTGTTGATGTAAAAAACTAGACTAGGTCTAATTATTTAATCATAAATAATATATGTAAATAAAATAGAGACAAAAGGTTTTTATAGTGGTTCGGCTATACGGGAAAGCCTACATCCACTGTGTTTCTTATTGCCTTGTATTCTGTCATGCCTTTCGTACATTTGAATGACTTGAACATGCCCTTGATGAAGGGATTACAATATGTCTATAGTCTCGTAAGGAGATAGAGAGGTGTAATGAAAAAGGATGGAATGACTTTATAAATTAAGCATTTACATAAGTACATAACGTCCATAATGCACTTGGCTGTTGGCATTCTACTGATCAAGTTGGTCGGTCTTCCCACTGTTGGTCAGCCTTCTTGGAGTTGGTCGGCATTCTAAGTGTTAGTCGGTCTCCAAGGTCTTGGTCGGTGAGTTTGTATCTTGCTGACTAGGATTCTTTCCATGTTGGATGATACGTGTTCGTCTCTGATTGGTCCGTGTAGGTGGATAATTTTTGGTATCAACAAAAGGCATTGAATATAATAATGGGGAGAGTAAACAAAGTTTATTGAACACTATACACAACATATACAAATTTCTCTTTCTTTTCTTTTCTTCTTTTTCTCTTTTTTTTTTATTTTCTACTTTCTCTTTTTCTTCTCTTTTTCACTTCTTTCTTTTCTTTTCTTTTTTTTTCTCTCCTTTTTTTTATTTTCTACTTTCTTTTTTTCTTCTCTTTTTCACTTCTTTCTTTTCTTTACTTTTCTCACTCTCACATGCTTAATTGCAACCACATAACGTGAACATCATTCAATCCCAAGTATCATTCCAAACAAAGGTACGGAAGGTGATATATATGGTTTATAACTCCAATATGGAGTTGGTTATGGGATTTGGGGTTACGAAACGAAAGGCTATATTAAGGCTCAAAGGGGTTGACGAGGGAAAACATTTAAGGTTAGGTCAAGGTCAATATGGGTGATATAACAAAGATGGCCTGTGATCATTTCCTAAAGTTTTCGCAATTATAGAGTAAAAACAAACTTTGAAAATCATGCTCAAATAACACATTTCAAGATATAAACACAATTAATGAACGATCAATGAAAGAATAGTGAGATTACCAACGACTGTAACATTTTTAAAGAGGAAAGAGAAGTGTATAACACTCACAAACTAAGAAAAGCCCAAAGCTCACTAGGTGTAAGTATATAAAATGCAATAAAAGATTACCGAGTTATAAAAATCTTAAACCAAATCAATAAAGCAAGAAAAGTGCATGTGCTTATGGGATTAAAGTTTAATTCATGAAGTTATTCATAATATCAATAATTGAGGACTAAAGTTTAATAACTTCTAAAATCGAGAACATGTATCATTGAGTTGTCTATTGGATCAAGCAATTATTAAAATTTATCATCGAAAACAAAGGCAAAATACCCAACAAAGGAGAAAAAATGAAAGAAAATATTTTTGATATTTTTAACTTTTTACAAGAAAAGCATGCTTGGGAAAAACATATAATCAAATCAAAGAAACTACCAATGAATGAGTAGAATATCCCACACCCCATAACTTAAAACCTGGCATTGTCCTCAATGTGAATCAAGAACCAAGATAAAGAGAGGAAAATAGCGACACTATCCAAAATGGAGCGATCTCGTGAAAGTACAAGTCCAATGATTCTACAAAACATGTTAGTACCAAGCATAGCAAAAAATAAGGAACAAACACTTAACTAATTATACAAGACAATAAGTAAGAATAAAGAAAAATAAGAAAAATAAAACAAAACTAACTATTTACAACCTACAATTTTAACTTCTAACTAACTATACACTAAAAGTTAAAATTTTTGAGGGTCCACCCAAAATACGATTTGACTTTGGAGGATCAACGAGGGACCCTCCCTTTCATGCATACCTTTAAAAAAATAGGAATTTCGTTCAAACAACGGAAGACATGTGTAAGGCGGAAGAAATTAACCATCACCGATTAACATTTTTGGAGGGATGATGGAGGTTTGTATAAAATGGGTGACAAATACACAAGGGGACCAAAAAAAAGAATTTTCTCCCAAATATTTTGCAATTGGAATGGGCGGTGGTGCACATGGAGGCAAAGATGCATTTATAGAAATCAGCTCGAGCAAGTACTCTTCATTAGTGAAATGGTTAAATGTTTTAAAGTTCAGAATTGATTCATCGGGTACTTACATCAGATTAACAATATAGAATAAAGATGGGGATGAAAGAAATTTAAACTCAAGAGATGAGTCATCATCGCTTATAGATTGAGTTTCGAAGGAAATAAGATCATTTTAATGAAATATTCTTCTTTGGGGCCGAAGAAGAAATTATTTCATTGCAAATGGCTACTACGTCCATTTCTTCTTTATTTTCATTATCTATTATACCATGGGCCAAGTCAAGAATAGTTTGTTCCAAAGTAAGCACAAAATCCTCATTTGGTTCAAAACATTCCTCGATTTCAAAAGTCCTAGAAGAAAAATCATCGTCGGATTCAAATAATAAATCCAACTCATGCTCCCAACAATGATTTTCTTCCCGATAACGATTTTCAAATTCTTCATTTTAAAGAAACCATAAGCCCTCACCGAAAGTCATAGGCCGAACTATCATCGAATCTATTATCAAAATCATTAACATAAGAATTTTGAAAGCTATTGCAATTCGTTTCAAAATTATTATCATAAGGATTTTGAGGCCCAATATCGGAACAATCATTCTCAAAATTCCCTCAATCCATAACTTGACTTTGGTAATACTCACCCAAAGACATTTTAGATGTATCAATTTTTTGGGTTTGTAAGTATTGACCAAAAGTTATAGGTGTATGGAGGATTTTGAGAATTATCATTACGATTAATGAAAAAATTGGAATAAGACATGCTTACCCCAAAGAAGGCTCGAGATGGAAAATTCCACAAAGTGATGTGCGTTCGAAAAATTCAAGCGTTTATTGGCGCTCAAATGTAGAGGTCATACCAAAATTATTTAACAAAAATTACAAATAGAAAGAAAATACTACAAAATACTAAATCAAATAAATTCTAAAACAAACTAGTTCCCGACAACGATGCAATTTTGAAAGACTAGGTTTTTACCGCGGCGCTCGGTTGCTTATTATATTTGGCTCACCAACTCAATACAAAAACCTAAACTATGACTACAATCTTTTAAGGGAGTATATAGGCCACTCCGGGTACCGAAAATCCACAGAGACAAGTTGCTAGAATTATATTAATTTAATACTTCTCAATAAAAGTGGAAAAGGTAATTGCTAGCAAAAAGAAAAAGATAACTAGGCGTGTGTATTTAAGCTAGATTAATAAAAAGAATAAAAAATTATAGGTTGTGACAGCTATCCCTCACCTCGAGTTAATTAGTATAAATTGTTACATGGGTCTACAAATTTAGTAAGATCGAGTCTCATTTCAGCAATTAATCAAATCTAGAGTTGTCACCCCTTAAATCATCATAAAATCTTAATATGATTTTGGCATCAACATATACCCCGAAAATTACATTTGCAAGGTCGTAAATATGGAGCATACATGATATAGCCCGTTAAATCTCCTAGGCGTAATAACAAGGACAACCTAATCGAATTAAATGAATAAAATCCATCACCAAAGCGAAGCAACTAAATCAACCCTAGGTGAATTCCATCAATCACAACCTAATCTAAGTTAGTCACTAAGCATGATAAATGACATAATTAAAGCAACTAATTAATAAAAGCAAACAAGGAATAAATTAACTCCAACAGTTTGTCTAAGCATGGAAATAAATAATAAAGCATGAAAAATAAAGGAATACAAGCTTAAAATAAAAAAACACAGCTTAAATAAATGGTACGGATGATGAATAGTGCAACTTACATGACCCAAATGGGTAAACCCAAAGAGAGATATGAAGATAAGATCTCCACAAAACTCTAAAAACTAACCTAAACTAAAGATAATAAAAGATATCTCCAAAAATAAAATAAGTCACCTATTTATATTAAGTTATAATTAAAATAAATAAATAAAAAAGAAAAAGAAGCAACAGCTAGTGTCGGACAATAAGGAGGACCGATCGACCGGTGACAGGGGAGCGGTTGTTAAACAGGGGAAAAGCCTGCTGCATTGGATCGTGAACAAAAACTGAATCGCTGGTTGACCGGTAGCTCTGGACCTGCTGCTGCAATTTTAATCTGCAAAAGACCATTCCTCTTCCCTTTTGCCAAAAACCAAGACCATATCCCTTTAGCTACACACCTGCTATTTGAAGTTTATGGCCGAGACCGGCTCTGTTATATATGTGTGGAGATAAAAATCTGATGCCTCCATTGGTAACCCAAACCCCGAGCTTTACGCATGTGTGGCCCAAAGACCTTCACAATCACCATAGACCTGCTGCTGCAATTTTGGGGCAAGGACCCAATGGTAATTTATTTAATTATTTGTTTTGAGAATTCCTTTTTATTTCTTCTCCGATCAAAGGCCCATACAATCTTCGTTTGGACTCGAATTCGGGAACCCTTTGCGACGACACAAAGCATATTCTAAGGGCCTCAACTTTCGTTATACTTTGGGCAAAAATCCTGAAGTGTGAATTTACTAAAATGCTCCTGAACGTGCTATTGTTGACGGATCTTTACCAGAATGCAACCAAACTCCACACCAAGCACCGTAATACCTACAAAAACTTAATAATACCTCAAATAACATGTTAACATATAAAACATAGGTTGTTTGGTTAATAAACATAATTATAGGCATTAAAGTACCCGGGGAGGGGGGATAAAATGTATAAGTATAAAGGGTATATATGTGCATGATTCGGGACGAATCAAGCCTCTAATTGATATGCCCTATTAGAGAGTGTTTCAGTTTATATGGAAGCATATCATTTGCAGATATGGCATGCCCTATGATTTCATTATGGACCACGGGGCTCAATTTGATAATAAAGAATTTGAAGAATATTGTATTCGGTCAGGCATTCAGAAACTTAATTTAGCACCTGGGCATTCACAATGCAATGGCCAGACAGAGATTACCAAAAAACTTGCTAGACGGGTTGCAGAAAAGGTTGGATGAGGCTAAGGGTAACTGGATTAATAAGCTCCATAATATCCTTTCGGCATATATAATTACTCCCAGAATGGCAATATAAGAAACTCCATACATGCTAGCTTTTGGGACTGAGGCAGTAGTACCTGTAGAGATAGGTATGCCCACTCATAGGGTATTGAACTTTAATTCACCCAAGAGTGACCTCATGAGGTGACTAGATCTAGATATAATAGAGGAATTATGAGAAGATGTAATTATTCGGATGACTGTCTACCAACAAAGGACAATATGGTTTTATAATCGAAGGGTCAAGCCGACCAACCTGAACAAGGAGATCTGATACTTAAGAAAGTAATCCAGAAGAACAACAAGCTAGAAACTGATTGACATGGTCCATACCATATCTCGACGATTATCCAACCGGGGACTTATCGATTCGAGACTTTGGAAGGGGAATAATTCAAGAATCCTTGGACTGCAGATCATCTGCATAAGTATTATCAGTAGTCTAATTTAAAAATTTTGTCCTCAATGTAATTGCTTATTCAAGTTAATAAAAACTCAGCTATTCTCCATTATATATCCTTCTTGTGTTTTATTTTTTGGAGTATGGTGGCTACATACCTTAACCAGAATTAATATGAGCAATTTTAATTCAATTCGATGTTTTAAAAAAGTTCCTCGTTGAAAGGGCATGGCTTCCAACTTTAGAAAAGTCTCCAACAAGTTTCTCAAACTTTTCTAACTTTAGAAAAGTTTCAAACTTTTTAAACTTATCCAACTTCACGAAAGTCTTCAAAAAGTTCCTCAAAATTTTCCAACTTTAGAAAAGTTTTCAAAAAGTTCCTCGTCGAAAGGTGTAGGGTTCAAACTTTTCCAACTTCAGAAAAGTTAAACTTCATGTATGATTTGTCCTTAGAAAGTCACGAACAAAAAGTCAGTAAAATTTCTTAATTAGGAGTTTTATCCGACCAGGTTAAAATACTGGAATAATTATACATTCCTAATACACTTGGTCGCCACTGATAACTAATGCTGCAACTTAGTACTATAAAGATATTTATAGTTTTATCTAAGTGCATTAGTCGAATCTAAGGCCGTATACATGATTCAAACATGAATCATATATTAAATATTTGAAAAGGTCATTTAATCTACAAGATGATTAACAAATCTTTATACAGTTTACCTAGTCGAAAAAAGGATTGATAATAACCATAAGCTTGAATAAAGAGAATTCAATCCAAAAATGACTTCATTCCATTGATCAAAATGTATTACAATATCAATAATTGATCAAAATACAAGACAAAGAGTTTAAATTTATTATTCTGGATGCTTTCCTTGTGCCTTTTCCATCCCAGCAGGAGGATCATTAAGAGTGTGTGGAGAGTTGATTGTGATGAAATCCCTTAACATTTGCCAATTGATGTCGCTCCGCCAATCAAAAAAATGAGGAGGGTGAACTATCTCACACTCATCATGAAGTCTATAATCCACAAAATATTTAGTTATTAGGCATTGGGGAATGAAATTATGAGGAATCCATGTTTTGTCCAATTTGAGCAGAGGCTTGTGACAATCCAAGAAATCGAGATCATTCCAATGCCACAAGTTATTATTCCGATCATACTTCAACAAAATTAGCAATTTGTTCCATCTATATTTATAACCTTTACAATTACTTTGAGTAAGATGATCATCCTTGTGGGCTAAGTCCTCATTGTTACCCTCCATCAAAACTTTCCTGTGCTGTTTATGGAATTGGAATGTCAACCTTTCCACCTGATTTTAAAGTTTCTGAAGGACGCTGTCTTTGGCTTTCAGTTGGGCAACTTGGTTGGCAATGGCATTGTCTTTGGCTTTTAACTGGGCAGCTTGGTCAGCAAGAGTTTTCTTAGTTATTTCTTCTTCAATAGTTAGTCGAACAACTATCCTCTACTTAGAAGTTTGCCCAAATTTAGTCCTTGTCTTCTACAACGCTACTAGTTCTTCTAACAGTCTTGTATTTTAACTTTCTAAAAGGAAGCGCCTTCATCGAGACCAGTGGTAGATGATTTCTTCAAGCTGTTAAGTTTATCCCTAAGGGCATTGTTTTCTTTCTCCAAAATTGCAACAATTGAGTGAACACTATCCATATCTTGTTTCAAAGATAGTTCTCTCTTGTTTAAGGAAGAAGTGATGCCTTTCTTCACTTTAAGCCTTATACTTGGCTTCATAATCAACATGGAGTAGGGATTTGGACAGTTTGTCATCTTCTTGCAGTTGCTCAATCATTTCATAATATGCAGCATTACTAACAACAACCTTATCCAACAAGTAATGGTAATGGATATATGACTCTTTGACTTGGTCAGAAACATCGGGGCTGAGCAACCTAGTTAAGTCTTCTTCATAAATGAGAATATGACCAGCTTTCAAAAGGTTTCTACTTCGTCCGATCAGGCCAGATTCAACATAAATTATAGATTTCTTCCTAGAATCAAACTGAAAAATCACAAATACATGAGTTTATAGAACAAATCTAGAAGATCCGACAAAACAAGCAATAAACCATACAGTTTAACAAGAAATCAAGATCATTCAAAGGCACAGTGGAGACAAACAGTTATTCTTTCATTGATTCATAGTTGGACTACAAGAACTGATACATCATAGTAGAAAATAAAAACACACTTGTTGAAAAGGAGTTAGACCTTCTCTTTGTCCTTAGCCTGGTCTTGGCCAGCAGTTAGTAGGGTCGTACTGGTACTGGGCACCATCAAAGACTCAAAAGCCACCATAAAAGATTCTCCTGACCCCTCCTTCTTGTCAAACTACTCATCCAAGTTAGGAGGAGTACCAAGATCATGTCTTATGAAGAGTTCAGAGCTTACTTCGGTGTTGACCACCTTTAAAGCCTCAGTCCAGCCTTCCCTAAAGGACCATTTCTTGGCATACTCAACCCGAGTAGAGGTAGTACAAATAGCCTTTTTCCATCCTTTATCAAAGGTTTCTTTGCCTTTGGCCTTCAAAATAGTGACTTTGCCCTTAGCAGCTTGTGCCCTAGCTGTGGCATCTGACAGTTTGTCCTTGGCAGCCTTGGCCCTGCCCTCAACATCATTCAACTTTTTCTCGGCAGCCTTTATTTTCCCCTCTACTATATTGGCCCTATCATTGTCCTTCTTTAACTCTTCTTCCCAGTATTTTTGCTTCGCCTCCCAAGCTTGTTTGGAAGCGTCCAAATATTTTCTTAGACATTCAAAGGCCTCTTTAACTTCTCTTAATGAAGAACACAACTGATCTTCCTTCTCTATTATCTAGTTAAAGTCAACCAGGAACTGCAAGCAAGGTAAAAAATAAGATATCAGAGATAGTTCATCATCATGGATAAAATAACAGAAAAGCAAGAAAAATTACCAGTGCCAAGTTATGGAAATCCCTTTCAATCATCCTGGGCATGGGGGCAGATACAACTCTGTCAGTAGGAAGCGTTCCAGACTTAATTACCCCCTGGCCAGTTCAGGGTTAACAACAACAGAGGTTGACCCAATGTCAAGGTCAATATGATTTTTTCTTACCAACTCCTATTGGTCGGTTGACTATTTAGCAGTTAATGCATGTTGCTCGACTTGTGTCTTTTGGACCTGTTTTGAAGGATCAGACAAACCTCTCTTTATCCTCTTTTATTGGTTCTCCTCAGCCTGAGTCTCATCATCACTAATAGACCTCTTGTCACTGGCCTTAAACTTCTTCTTGCAAACATCAGTAGCTTTCGGCTTAGGAAATAGGGGACCGCCCATCAAATTAGGCATCTTCCTCTTAGTCATATATACAGAAGGAGAAATAAAAATCTCAGAAATGTCCAAGGACTCAAATGAGGAAGAAGTTCCTCCTAGGATAAGTTCAACCCTGACAGACTCAGTGGTTAAGAAAGTTGGCACAGGAGCCTCCTTAAAATTAATAGCAACTGGAGGCAGAGCAAGGATAGGTTGGGTAATAAATAAAATAATGGAAATTTTATATTCCAATAACAATGATGTTGCCCTGGGATGTTCTTGTCCAATTCTCTGGTTCAATCCCCACAAGAACTTGAGATCGTTGATATTGATTTTCACTTCCTTAGGGTACCTCTTCTTACTTTCCTCTGCATAAAAAAAGTTAGTCGGCGGACATTAGAAATGCATAACAAAAGAGAAAAAATTAATCCATAGAATTACAACATATGCCACGTCCTGATTGAGGACATTTGGGGCTAGTATAAGCTACTCTAGTAGGTAGGGGAGTATATTGTCAGTTCTTAACAATAACACCACAATCCTAATAATTTTTATTGGAGTCGGGTATATTTACTAGTAAAGTCCTATTTGCATGTCTAGTCTTTAGGTAGCAGGTACTCTCTCCAACGGTGACCCACTTGTAACAAAACATCAACTCTAAAACCCCAATATGGGTTCCGTAAAGTTCGTTCAACCTATGTACCCCATTCACAACCCTTTAAGTGTTGGGTGCTACTCTGGCAGGAATTACGCCAAAATATTGACAAAATTAGAGAAAAAAGGGGGTTTGATGGAAAGGTGATGCAACATTCAACTATACACAAGGTAGGTATCCAATGACCCTCGGGAAGGGAATAAACATCTATACGACCCCTAGGTATTTCTAAATCTACCCAACTTGAAATTTTCCTCTTTTATCTAAACTCATCTAACGAGTTCTCATCTACGATGTGAACCATGGTGGAAAAAGAGAAAAAAGATGATAAAACAATAGAAAGAAAAAAATGAGGCTTACAGGGAATCAAAGACGATGGCAATAACTGAAGAAGAAAATGGCAACAAATGATCGCAAAGAAAAAAGTTTGAAGGCAAAGAGAGTGCTAAAGTTCAAAAGGTTTGAGGTAGAAAGGAAGGAGGGAAACTTCGTACCTATCTATAAGTTGCCTCGAAAAATGAGAATGAAATGATTAATTGAACGAACCGAATGGATATTGTCAGCTGTACTCCTCCCGAAGCGTAAAAAGATGTATGTGTCCTTTGGCGGTTAAAAAAAGTTCGAATTATTTACTAAAATGCCATCATCAAATAGTGCCAATAATTTTTTTTACAAGTATGGGAGGTCAGCTGCCGACCACTGTACGTCGATCAACTTTCTACGCTAAATACTCCATACTTTCACACAAGCATCAAGCATGGAGTATTGTGACTTTTGTTGTATGTAAAAATTATTCTCCTACGTGGACCAATGATGACTGTACACGTGTCCTCCTACGCGATCGACTAGACGCCATGATCGGCCTCAGAGACACTTAGTCGACTGGAATACCGACCAACTCCAGAAGGCCAACCAATAGGAATACCAATAATTACTCGGATGAGATGCCAACCACACTGAATTCCAAGAGTTTTATTTATTGCACACAGATGTAAATGCCTAACACTATAAAGGCATTCCATATAGGGTTTTGCACCACTATAAATACAAGATACTCCTTCATTTGGAGGGACAACTTGAATCACTCACATGCACACCATACTGAGCTATTGTAAACCCTATTGAATAAAAACAACAGTCGTCATAGGCTATTTTACAGCTGAACAACTATAAAACCTTATTTCTTGTGTGTGGTTTGAGTTATATATCTTATTTTTATCCGTGATTATAAATTTGGAGTTAGTCTATTTTTAGATATCAACAACATTTAAAAATAATTACAGAAAAAATATTTAAAATACTAAAATTATTCAAAAAATATGAGAAAACAAAAAAAATATTAAACAATCTCGAAATGACAAAAAAATGAAAAACATTTGTCAAACTCTAAAATTAAACCAAAAAAATATTTAAAACAAATTATTTTTAAATTTAATGGAGAAATTTCTAAGCTTTTAAAACATTAGAATTTTTTTTTACGAAAATCTATTTTTTTGCAAAAATTTGAAAAAGGGGAAAAATAAAAAAAATTAACTTCTCCTTCACGTTGCCAAAATCACTCTCGTTACCTCCCATTTAAAAAAAAAGCCTTATATCCAAACACTCATTTCCCTTCTAATCAAACCCACTAAAAATTCAATTGAAAAATCCCCGTATCCATTCCATCTAACCCACAAAAATTCAAGAAAGAGAAACCCAATACGTATTCCAACAAACCCACAAAAAATCCAAAAGAGAAAAACCAAATACTCATTCCAAGTCCGCAAAAATCCATTTCGACGTTTGTGTGTGTGAGAAAGAGAGTTATTTTTAAAATACAATTTATACTCCTTAAATAGTCATGTAAAAAATCAACGACATTAGTGTGAGGGATTATTTAAAGGATCAAATACCAAAAAGCCCTCAAACATTTTTTAATATACACTTACTCCAACTTTTTATTTTGTACCAAAAAGTCTCTTATTTTCTTATCTTTAAAGGTCCGCACCAGTGACATAGTAAAACCTTTTTGGCATGGTAAAGGATTTTTTGATGTAAAATAAAAACGCTTGGACTAAACGTGTATTAAAAAATATTTGGGAGACTATTTGGTATATGCCCCTTATTTAAAATCATTTTGAAAATTTAAAGGATTAAATCCAGAAAATAAAAATTAAATTATGAAATAAAAATAAAAATAAAAATAAAGCTCACGAAAAAAATTGTAATGAATCTAAAAAATATAATATATATTAACAATATGAAAGAATTGTTACAACGGCTGATACATAAAGGCCACAACGTGTGAAACTAGAATTAGAATTTTCTTATTCTTCTTTTCTATTTGCAAGCAAAAGACCTTTCGTTCACTGAACAACACACGCAATCGTTCTGTTACGAAGTACGTCCGCCAAACTATATATATATATATATATAATAATATTTTTGTGCTGACTGTTCCGATATGTGTCGCTTGCTGGTGAGCGTAAAAATTATTGGCTAAATTATAAGAGCGCTTTGTGTCTTTTTTTGGCTCATCGCAAGGTGATACATGTCGATGGATATTATTAAAATGCGAGACGATACGCACAAAACTAGAACAGTATATACAGCCAACACTAAGTGATTGTTCAAATTTTCTGCAGCTGATTTAAACCAAACTTCTTTTCTATTGCGCTTCGTTACCTACCTTGATCATGAATCCCCAAGCAGGTGAACTATAAACAAACAAAGAAAACCTATTTTTCACAAAATGCAATTTCTAATATGTATTGTTTGAATTGCAGTGATGGACTTTTTAGGATGTGTGCCTTTACTTCAGAGACTCCCCAGCTCCTCTATTAGAAAAATCGCCCAACTCCTAGCTATTAAACATTATGGTAACATTCACTCATTCATTCCTCTCTTTAATTTCGATATACTCGGATTTTACAAAATATTGCACTTTTATTATATAATTACAATAATAATGGACTCAAAAACAACCTATTTATAAAAATATGCGTGGGAATTCAAGTTGGATTAACAATTTAATTAAGGGGCATATACCAAATAGTCCCTCGAATATTTTTTAATGCACATTTAATCAAAGCCTTTTTATTTTGTTCCAAAAAGTCCCTCACCACATAAAAATACTCAATTCAAGGAGCTCCGGTGAGGGTCGCCGGAGCTCCGGCAGTAGGGGGAGGTGGAGCGGGGGTGACGCTAGCGCGGATCTTTAAAAATAAGAGAACATTGGTTCAATGGGTATTTGAGGGACTTTTTGAAATAAAATAAAAACTCTTGGACTATTTGTGTATTAAAAAATGTTTGAGGGATTTTTTGGTAACTGATCCTTTAATCAATTAAGCTAAATGGTATTTAAATTTAAATTGAATTCGTTTTATTGGATTCACGCCTCAAGATGCGAATTTGATTTAAATACTGAATTCGTAAACACCATTTTTCTTTTCTTTGGTCGAACTGATAACACCATTAATAAATAAAAAAGTTAAAATTCGAGATGAAACACGCTTCGCTATACATAAATACATATGATAAACCACTTCAAAGATACACGAGGAAGTAATATAACAATGATGGAATAATGACATGGACCATCTACTTAACGGTGATTATTGTGGATTACTGCTCTTTCCATCGCAGACGGCGTGTCTTCACACCTAAACCATTTTGAGTTGGGTTCGCATGTTAGTGGTATTATACTCGTCTATACGGCACTGAATTGAGTTTGATAATAGTTATAATCACTAGGTCTTGAGGATACTCCATCAAATCAGAGGAGTATAGTTTTATCCCCTACAAACAATACGTTAATCTTCACCGAATACCTCGTCCCAAAATTTACTAAATAGTTCATTGTTAACACGATCCCATAACCCATCCCACATGGGGAAGAAGTTAACTCGAATACCATAGGTATGCAAAATGCGTTGAATGGGTGCTAAATGTATATGTAAAAAATATTCGTCCGTGATCGTCTCATGGCATTAAAACAAAGAAGGGTGGTCTATGCTTGATTGGATCTGGCTATTGCGAATGAGGGTAGACTCACCTACAATTGTCATTAGGGTAGATTCATAACGAACAATGAATCACATGATCATGATAGAAGAACTATACTAATGATTAAATTCAGCAATTCTGTAAGGAGGGAGTTAATTAAACATCGTCACCTGTGCATTACGATTAGTAACTTTTTGATAGTAACAAAAACTTGAAAATTGAGACAAAACACACTTGGGTATACATAAACTGATTCACCATAAAGATGTAACTTAACAACATTGAAATGGACTTCATATTTTCACTTTCTAGTATATCTAAAACAAAGCTTCATTAGCAATTATATCTCGAAGATTATTCAGCCGTGTTGATATGATCGGAGTTCTGGGATGGGAACCCTTGTCCACGCACCAGTTATAACCAGCTCCGCACCAACGTTATTCCTACCACCCTCAATTCCACGAGAAAACGCCACCTGGCTTACCAAACCAACTGCGTACCCTGAAGGGTCATGCAGCCTAATTACAACCCCGTTTTCACCTTGTGGGATATGTATATGGTTAACAATGGCAACAACCTGGAAAGCAGAAATATGTAGTTGCTAGTGGGTATATTAATGGTCCACCGCATTGTTGCAATAGTGTAGCCGACGTGTCTGTGACAACCCGCTCCAAATAATAACGGGTGGCCAGCCCTATACTATAATAAATCAGGTATCTCAGATGGTGCAGTCTCAACATCAACATACAAAACACTATAATATAAGGCTAACTACCCGAAATCATTAAGTGCGAATTGTCACTAACGGGTGGCCAGCCTTATAAGGCATGAAACCATAAATATAATTATTATAGTAATTATATATGAGTTATTAGCATCATGAATATAAAGACCAAACTCCTCTCGATTCTCAACACGGCACTGCGTTTCGTGCGTGGGACGTCTCGCCGAGGCGAAATCCAAACAAGGAACCCCCCCGTTACACTACTCCTGACCGTATTAATCCTCGAGGCTCATTATGCCCTCAATGCATGATGCATGTAACCCAAATTATTTTCCCATTTTAATTAATTAATATTCCCAATTTTCAACATTACACGGCGTTTCATGCGTGGGACGTCTCGCCGAGGCGAAATCCAAACAAGGAACCCCCCTGTTACACTACTCCTGGCACTGTCGATCGTCGGGATAGGTGATATATATATAAATAATTTTGAGCATAAAGGACTAAACTTATCCCCCAGTTCCAACATTACACTGCGGTTCGTGCGTGGGACGTCTCGCCGAGGCGAAATCCGAACAAGGAACCCCCCGATACACTAATCCTGGCAATGTAGGTCGTTGAGGTCCATTATGCCTTTGATACCCAAGTACAAACACAAGCAATAATAACCATCCAACCGAGCTATAACTCGAAGGACGCAGGCTCACATGCTATCATCTTCCAGCAGCCCATATACGTAGCAAACTGGGGCCACCTGGTGGGGTTCAACGACACCCACCTCGTGATCTACTCACGCACACAACGTCCGGGAAGCGGTCATAGTTCCTAACCGGCAAGTGAGAGCGACACATACCCACGACCTCTCACCCCCAAAATAAATAAATGTATATATATATGTCATTTGCTGACCACAAAGGACGACTATGACCTGGGGAATATCCACACCCTGCTTTATTTGTCAGGATGCTCACCCTCTACGCACGAAACTTCCCAATGATAGCAAGGAGGGGGTATGCTTAACATGTATATACACCATCATATAAGGTATACATACTGTTGATGTAAAAAACTAGATTGCTCTAATTATTCAATCACAGATAAATGAATAAGACAAAGATTTTTAAAGTGGTTCGGCTAGGAATAAAGCCTACGTCCACTGTTATGTTATTGCTGAGTGTTTGCAGAATTCTTGATTACAAGTTCTTTCAAGAAATTCCGGCCCCTCTGAATGAGGATGATACAAGGTATTTATAGCCTTGAGGCTGTACATGAAAGGTTCGATACATTAAATGGTATACATGTGAAAGGGTAATACATTTAATGCAGCGTGCGCGTCAAGAATATAAACATTCAATGAATAGTTGAACAGTTGTCCGTCTGGTAATTAATGATACGGCCGAGATGCAGCTCGGACCGCCTTAGTTGCTCGTTGATCAAGAGTTCCTCGGAGCGCATGTAATATCTCGGGATGATGGAGTTCCTCGGGGTGTCTTCCTCGTTGCTCGGAGAGAATCATGGTCGGGAAATGAACTTCCTCGCTGCTATTGTGCCACGTAGATTGACACGTGTCTTCGTATTATTCGTCCACATCAGCATATTAATTTTGGTATCAACAGAAGCCCCCAATGTTTCATATTTCGAACTTTGAGGAGTATGGAACATTCTTTCTCGGTATATGGCAATATTAAATGACTTTCCTGGGTTTCAGGAACATTGTGTTCAAATTTCCTTCTCATTTCGCAGCTTCCGCCTTTTTTTTGAATTTTTTATAAGCGTTTCGATCTCCGTGCAGTTTTTGTCCTTTTAGCCGCCGGAATTTCAGTAGTTTCTTTTTGGTAATCATTTCTTTCGCCGCTTCCCAATGCAAAGTATTTAAACTTCTTAGGTAACCATACCGTCTTCTACGTTTTCCAATTTTCTGCATTCAAGCTTTTTATTCTCTCCTTCTCTCTTGTGCGTTCATCCTTGTTTTCGTTCGTTATCAACATACCCCCTTTCTTCCTGTAAGATCTTTTTCCTTTCTTCTCTTTTATTCAGTATGGTTTATATTGTAGAATCTGTTGAGAAATTTCGTTCTGATTTTTCCGTTCCTTCGTGGGTAACTCTAGAGGTTCTTTCTGAGCCTTTGGATTACTTTCGATTGGCTGAGGGACATTGGTTCCCCAGTCTTTTTGTTGCTGAATGTGGATTTTCTTTTCCACCAAACCCATTGTGTCTTGAGTTTTGTCAGTATTTCGATCTTGTCCCTGCAAAAATAGCCCCCAATTCATGGAGAATAATTAATGGGGTGTACAAATTAAATTTAACTCATGGGACTCGTATAGGGATCCCTGAAATTATGTACTGCTATAAGTGGGCCACTCTAGATAATATTTATTACTTAAAAACTAGGTTTCTAAATAGAGCCCTTGTAGTTAACCTCCCTGATTCAAACAGAGATTATTTTGAACATGGGTTGGTTATAAAAAATTGGCAATATGCCCCTTTAGTTGGTGATGGAGTATACAATGGTCCCAGATGCCCCCCATATGGCAACGGGATAGGTATATTTTTCATTTTATTTTACTTATGAAATTATGCTTTCATCATGTTTGACAAAATGTATGATTGATATCTCGTTATGTATTTATTTGCAGTTGATAGCAAAAGAAAAACTCCAAAGGAATCAGAAGTTAATATCAAGCATCTGAAACTTATCTGGGGTTTGCATAAGAACGTTGCAGACGAGCACATTAGTTCTGCATCATATTTGCTACAGTATAAGAGTTATACAACCTCTTATACTGCTCGCCCTGTTGAGCCAGCTTCCACTCCAGAGGACTCTTCTTCAGATTCTCATCTTCCTTTAAGTCAAAGGATGGGTAAGAAAAGAGCTCCTCCTGCTCTCTTTGATGATGTTACTTCTGTTGCTGGGGCCAAGAAAAGCAAAGCTGATGTCCCAGAGGGGACTAAAAAGGTGGATGCTGGGTCTTCTAAAGCTACCGAGAAGCCCCCAGTGGTTCCGAGCAAGAAAAATGCTCCTGTAGATGTAATTACAATCTCTCCGACCAAGACTTCTTTGGTTGAAGGTTCTGAACTCCCGTTGAGGAGATTGAGGAAATCATCCTCAGTTACTCCGGCTGAAACTGCCTCCTCTCTACCTGCTGGTGGTACTGATGTTCCAAACATCATTCTTCCAAGTTCTACAATGAGCTCGGTCGTACCCGAGGTCCATGGTATTGATGAAAAAATTCCTAGGGATATGCTGACATCCTTAGCTGCTCGTCACCTTGCTTCAGTAAATTTCTCATACTTCTGGTTTTTCTTTCTTTCTCTGAATGCTTGCATTTTGTATTGATTTTACTATTTCTCTCATCTTTCAGCTGGTGAACTGTTTCAATAATATTGTGAAGAAGGATGAGGCTATTAAAGCTTCAAGCTCCTCGTCAGGTGTAGAGGATGCTCTGTTGGGTTTGACCCAATCTTTAAAGGAATCTCGCCAACAGTATGTTGAGGAAAAAGCTGTTTGGGAGAAAAAGTTGGCTGTGGCTGAAGCTGAGAGGGTGAAAATGGCTGAAACCTCCAAGAATTTGGAGGATAAAGTAAAAGGTTTAGAGGTTAAAAATCAGGAATATGATGGCCAGCTGAAAAAGGCAGAGGAAGAGTTATCTACCCTACGAGATATCAAGGTCAAAAAAGAAGAATTGGATGTGAAGCTCTCCTCGGAGAAGTTGAGAAGAAAGGTTGCAGTCAAGAAAAATTTCAGTGCTGGTTGGGAGAAAGGATGGGATAAGGGGATTGCTGCAATGACATCCCAAGTCCAATATGGGAAGTTGAAATACTTCCACGATGGCTGGGTAGCTGCTCTGCAAGAGTTGAAGGTTAAAGATGATTCTGAGCTATTCCAACGACACCTCCCTGGTCCTCCTCCAGTAATTGTGGAAGAAGAAGAAGATGAGCCTGTCTCAGATGAATCTTCTATGGCTACGGGTGACCCAGTCTCTGCTTCTCAACCCTCTGTCACCGAGGACATTTCTTCCATGCCTCCTCCTCCCGAGAAGATTCCTGCCGATCAAGCCGTTGTTACCACCGAGCAACCGAGCTCCTCGTCCCAGCCTCCCGAGAAAGTCTTGGGGGACAAGGAAAAGGTGTGAAGTTGTTCGGTATCATTTCTATATTTCATTACTTGTAATCGAACAATGTAACCTTTTGATGATATAATAAAATACATCTTCGTTCCTCTTCTTTATTGATACTCTGTCTGCTTTTACTTATTAACTCCTGCTTCCTCTTCTTTATTAGTTTTTGGCCAGAATGGAATTGATATCTGCCCCTGATACCGAGTTGATGCAACAATGCAATGGATATTATAAAGCTGGTCATACAGACCTAAGTGTATCAGAGATTGTTGACATTCTTGGTCACGATGCCTCAGAACAAGCAGTTGAGGCTTACCGGTACCTGAAGGATTTACTTGATAGATCTGTGGCCAACAATGTGGCATACTACGAATTGATCGAGGAACTTCATGGTTCCATAGAGGATCTTCAAAATCAACACCATGCATCAATGGCTTCGTTGCACAAGGATTATGAAAATAGATATCAACAACTTTCTTCTGAAACAGGCCATAAAAAGATCATTGCTGGATATGATGTTAGGGAAAGGACCCTAAAAGGTGAAGTCGAAGCTTGCAGGCAGATTGCCGAGATCCTGGAACAAGAAAATAATAATTTACAGAAAAAGTTGGCTCAATATGAATCTGCAGCGTCATCTTCCACTGCTCTAGTGCCCATTACTGATGAAGGTTTCTCGTTCTTAGAAGTTGAAAATGCCAAACTAAGGCAAGAACTGGATAACTTAAGAAGATCTGCTGTTTCTGGGACTGCTCGTGGACGAGGAAGAGGTTCTCGGGGGCGAGGAAGAGCTGCTCAAAATGTTGCCGAGGAGCAAAGTTCTCCAGTCGCTTCTCGGAGCCGATCAAGAGTTCTTAGTCGCAATGTTGAAGAGGCTCGTACCCAATCTACTTTGGAAACTCAAGCATTCCAATTAAACGTCAAAGATCGGGCTCTATCAGAAATGTCCAAGAAAAATCTATCCTTGGAGGATCAACTTACTGCAACGAAGTCTGCTCTACATACTAAGGATCTCTTTGCCAAAAACCTTCTCGAACAGTTGGATAGATTAACCTTTCAATTTCATAAACAACCCAGGGAATTCTGGATGGCAGGATATAATGAAGCTCTTGTTCACTTGGATGCTCGCATTGAACATGCCAACAATGAAGGTTATAAGCAAGGGTGGTTGAACGCACTGGGCGTGTTAAAATTAGAGCGAGGGCATTATTTATGGGATTATCATGCTCCTGGATTGCTAGACTTGCCTGTTCCGCCTTATAAATTGGATATGGCATGGATTCCTGCTCGTTCCATTCCTCGGAGTTTGATCTCTAAATATCTTGGTGACTACAACCTTCATTCTCAGGTTGAAGTATCTCGTCCCGAGCACCTATTGGACACTCCTACAATAATGAATGTCAGAATGCTGAAGGACTTAAACTTTATTAATTCTCCTCTTTGCTTGGAAGATCCTCCTGCTGGCGAAGAGCCTGTCTCAAAAGATAAAGGAAAGAAACCAATAGAATAGGTTTTTCAATGTAATAGTTAGCACATACATGTAACATGTAACTTATTTTGAATTTTTAATGAAAGATTTCATTTGTAAATCTGTATTGGTATTGTCTTGTGTTTATCAAACACTTTACATTTATGCATATGTATCTGTTAAAAAGATAACAATAGTATGCCGTTCATGGACCAACTTAGTAAAAAGAGTTACAAGTATCAAAGTAATGAGTATAAAATGTTCAAACTGTTTTCAACCAACCATGATGGATGAATAATGTTTGTCGACCAACTACAGTTGATGGGTCTTTATCCCCGACCAGCCATACTTGGTTCAATTTCAAATATTTTCATAAAATGTGTCCGACCAACCAAGGTCAATAATTTATCCTCGTCGACCAACTACAGTTAGTGGGTTTTTATTCCCGACCAGCTATACTTGGAATATTTTGTTCTTCAAAGAACTTTTTGTAATAATCTTACCTCCCGACCAACATAAGTTGTAATTTGAGAGTATATTTGTATCTTACCAACACCGTAATTGATCATGCTGGTGTACACCTCCTAACCAAAGGAGTAGTAGTGGTAGTAGTAGTGGTTCTTTCGAACTTTTTGGCTCGTTGAGCTGTCCACTAGATATCTTACCAACCGTAATTGGTCACACTAGTGTCGCCTCCTAACCAAAGGAGTAGTTTTTTGGCTCATACGAACTTTTTGGCTCTTTCGAGCTGTCCACTAGATATCTTACCAACCGTAGTTGGTCACACTAGTGTCGCCTCCTAACCAAAGGAGTATTTTTTGGCTCATACGAGCTGTCCACTAGATATCTTACCAACCGTAGTTGGTCACACTAGTGTCGCCTCCTAACCAAAGGAGTATTTAAATTGTTCTCGCCCTTTTATCAACCGGAATTGATCGTGGGTCTGAACTATAGTCTTCTTCTTATTATCAAGCAGCGTAGTGTACAACACTAGTATTCCCCGAAAAACTTTCAACAGAAAGAAAATGGTGAAACATCCTCGTTTTATTCATAATGAAGGAAATGCTTTACATTTTACATTACTGATAATACTTGCGCAGGTGTTCAGCATTCCATGCATTCTTAAATTCTTCTCCCTCTAGAGTTGCTATTCTGTAAGTTCCTGGACGAACAACCTCTGTAACTCGGTAAGGTCCATGCCAGTTTGCTTCCAACTTATTTTGCTTCTGAATGACTCTCTTTAGCACATAATCCCCTTCTTTTAAATCACATTTCTTCACCCTTTTGTTGTAGAACAGAGCTGTACGTTGTTGGTAAGCAGCATTCCTAATGGCTGCCTCTTCTCTAACCTCCTCGAGCATATCCAAATCCAGTCTTCTCATCAAATCGCTGACTGGGGAATTAAAATTCAATACTCTATGCGTTGGGAGACCCAACTCGGCAGGTATCACAGCCTCACTTCCAAATGCTAGCATATATGGTGATTCTCCAGTTGCTGCTCGGGGAGTTGTTCGGTAAGCCCATAGTACTGATTGGAGCTCATTGATCCAATTTGCTTTAGCTTCACTTAACCTTTTCTTCAAACCATTTAGTAATGTTCTGTTTGTCACCTCAGTCTGTCCATTGCTTTGGGGATGACCTGGTGCTGAATGATACTTCAAAATGTTCGACTGATGACAATAGGCAGCAAATTCTTCATTATCGAATTGTGTTCCATGGTCTGTGATGAAAGCATGGGGGAGACCATATCGACAAATGATGTTCTTCCAAATGAACTGATATACCTTCTCGTACGTCATATCAATTAGTGGTTCAGCTTCCACCCACTTAGTAAAATAATCCACTGCCACGACGAGATACTTGAACCTTCCTCGGGTCGTCGGCAATGGTCCAACCAGATCAACCCCCCACATGGCAAATGGCCAAGGTGAAGTTATGGGTGTCAACAATGCTTGTGGAGTTCTTCGGATGGAGGAAAAACGTTGGCACTTGTCACACTTCTTGGCATATGCTATACAATCAGCCCTCATCGTCGGCCAGTAATATCCCTGTGTCATTACCCTTTGCAAAAGTGTCCGACCTGCTACATGAGCTCCACAAGATCCTTCATGGATTTCTTCAACCAATTCTTTGACTTCTGATGGATGCACACATCTCTGCAAACCTGCCATAATTCCTCGTCTATACAAAACACCATTAGTTAACACATACCGAGCAACTTTATACTTCAATTTCTTTGCAGTTAGCTTGTCCTCTGGTAATTCTCCTTCTTCAATGTATGCCCTGATAGGATCCATCCAAGATGGTCCTAAATCAAGGGTTATTATATTCACCATCAGGTCTTCTTCTATGCTCCGACTTTCTAATACTTCAATTGGTATCGTTCTTCGCAGCTCGGTGCGCGTAGCTGACGCTAATCGGGCCAATGCGTCTGCTCTAGCATTCTCCATCCTCGGTATTCTCACCAATTGAATAGCATCAAATTCTGCCAATAACTTCATCACCTTCGCATGGTACTTCACCATTAATTCTCCCTTAACTGCATATACTCCCATCATTTGATTCACAATTAATTGAGAATCACTGAAAGCAATTATTTGCCGTGCTTCCATAACTTTCGCCAAGTGAAAACCTGCTATCATGGCCTCATACTCAGCTTCATTATTGGAAGCCTTGAATTGGAATCGCAAGGCATACTCCATGTCAACATCATCAGGGGTGTTTAAAACAATCCCTGCTCCACAACCAGCTGTGCAAGATGATCCATCTACATATAATCTCCATGTAGGTAACTCGTCTTCAAATTTCTTATCTGTTAGAGTTCCTCGGTAAAATATCATCTGTTTTCTTTCATCATCCCCGGGTATCCTTCGTTCCTCGTCGGTCATCTGTTCGCGCCCTTTTACCAACCGGAGTTGGTCTGGGTTTGAATATGATGATTTTTCTACATCCACAAGTCCTTTTACCAACCTTGGTTGGTCTGGATCTGTGTCTGTTGATCATGTATCGTCCACAGGTAGATCAGCAAGTACCTTTTGTTCCTCGGGGGTATCAGGGTATGTGAATTCTGCTATAAAATCTGCTACAGCTTGCCCCTTTAATGATGATCTGGGTTCGTACACAATATCATATTCACCGAGTTCTATTGCCCAATACATCAATCTTCCTGATTTTTCTGGCTTGTGAAGGGCTTGTCTTAATGGCATGTCAGTATATACAATGATTGTATGGGCCTGGAAGTATGGCCTCATTCTTCTACTTGCTTCAATTAATGCCAGTGCCAATTTTTCTAGCTTTGGGTACCTGATTTCTGCACCTCGGAAAGCCTTACTTGTGTAATAAATTGGCTTCTGGACTCCATTCTCCAATCTGATCAACGCCGAGCTGACTGCATTCTCTGATACTGCCAGATACAAGTACAATTTTTCTCCTGTTATTGGCCTAGACAGCAATGGTGGGGCTCCCAAATACTTCTTCAAATCTTGAAAGGCCTTCTCACATTCATCAGTCCACTCAAAACTTTTTCGCAGTGTTTTGAAGAATGGGAGGCATTTATCAGTTGCTCGGGATACAAATCTGTTGAGCGCTGCAACTCGTCCGGTAAGACTCTGTACTTCTTTCCTCGTCGTTGGGGATCGCAGCCCTAAAAGAGCTTTGATCTTTTCTGGATTTGCCTCAATACCTCGTTGATTGACGATGTATCCGAGGAACATTCCTTCTCGTACTCCAAAGGTACACTTCGTCGGGTTGAGCTTCATTTGGTATTTATCCAGTTGATCAAAGGTCTGGCCTAAGTCAACTAGATGATCAGTAGCTCTCTTGCTTTTGGTGAGCATGTCGTCGACATAGACTTCCATATTGCAACTGATTTGTTCGGCAAAAACCTTGTTCATCAGCCGCTGATATGTTGCACCTGCATTTTTTAAACCAAAAGGCATAACATTATAACAATAAGTTCCCCTTGGGGTAATAAAAGAAGTACTTTCCCTGTCTTCAGGCTTCATTTTGATCTGATTGTAGCCAGAATATGCATCCATAAAGCTGAGTAGCTCATGTCCCGAGGTAGCATCCACTAGTTGATCAATTCTGGGCAATGGAAAATGATCTTTTGGGCATGCCTTGTTAAGATCAGTGAAATCAACACACATTCTCCATTTGTTGTTCTTCTTCTTTACCATCACCACATTTGCCAACCAATCTGGATATTTCACATCTTCAATGAATTGGGCTTTCTGGAGTTTCTCGACCTCCTCTTGTATGGCCTGGTTCTTCTCGGGACTAAACACTCTTCTTCTCTGCTTCACAGGCTTGATCTCCTTATTCACATTGAGTTCATGACATAAGAAGTTTGGATCTATTCCTGGCATGTCTTCATGACTCCAAGCAAAAGTATTCTTCCTGTTTCTCAAGAAAGTTATCAACTCCTGTTTTATTGAAACATCCAACGACGATCCTATCTGGGTTACTCGTTCAGGATGCTCGTCGTCCAGAATAACATTTTCTGTAGATTCCACCACCTGCCCTTTTACGAGTTGAGATTCATCCCTAGGGTCAAGAGTTTCAATTTCTGTACCTTCCTCCACTTGGTAAGTAGTAGTCTTTTTCCTTGACTCTTCAAGTTCCTCTTGCTCGGTAGACGAATAATAGCATTCCCGAGCTACTTTTTGATCACCTTTCATAATTCCGACTCCAAAATTCGTTGGGAATTTCAAACACTGATGTACTGTAGATGGAACTGCCTCGAACTTCTTCAATCCAACTCTTCCCATGATGATGTTGTAGGCTGACTGCACATTCTTATCCATCACAAAGAAGCGTATTCTTTCTGTTCGACAAGCAGGCCAAGTTCCAATGAGTATATCCAACTTGATCGTCCCAAGTGGAAAAACTTTCTCGCCAGCAAAACCCAGAAGGGGTCTATGATAAGATTCCAATTGAGATAATTTCAAATTCAAGCTATCAAAGCATGAGTAATACATGATGTCTGCCGAACTACCGTTGTCTACTAACACCCTTGAAATGACCACGTCCTTCATCCTCATTTTGATCACCAAAGGATCATCATGAGGGTAAAGAACACCTGCCAGGTCGTTTTTTGAAAAACCAATCACTAACTTCTCTTTGTTTACCTTCCTCGGACGATCATCCTCGGCCAGATTTATTCGCTGAATATATGAACAAGCTTGAGCCTCTCCGAGGTAAGCTTTTCTTTCTGCAGTAAGGTCTCCTCCTCCTGCATCTCCTCCTGTAATAACATTACAATCAAATGACCCAAAACGTATGGAAAATACCTCTCGTTCAGGCTGCCTTGGCTTCTTGGGAAGATCGGGGTCATCATCTGGATCATCTTCATGGTCCCTCTTCTTTTTCTCCTCGGCACGACGAGGAGATCTAGATCTTTCTCTAGTTCTATCATCATTCTTCCTCTCACCCCTGCGGTCTACATATTTTGACAATTTTCCTCTTCGGATGAGTGTTTCAATCTCGTTCTGAAGGGCTATGCAATTTTTGGTCATATGGCCATGATCTTTGTGAAACTCGCAATATTTGGCCTTATTCCTCAGATCGGGATTTGTCCTCAATTTCTCTGGCCACTTGATTTCCTCGCTATTCTTGATTTCTTCCAAAACATGATTAATACCCATTTTCAATGGAGTATAATTATCATACTTCTTTAGGACTTCCCACGTCGTCCTATTATTTCTGGAATGCTTGTCACCACCATTACCTTTCTGGTCTTTCTTCTTAGACTTGTCGACCTCCACCTTGGTTTCTTTATCCATATTCTTCTTTGCAGCCATAGCCTCCTCGGCATTCATGATTTTGGCCGCTTTTGCCATCAACTCCGACATAGTTTTAGGTGGGTCTTTGGCCAAAGTGTAGTATAACTTGTTAGGCAACAAACCACTCATCAAAGCAGTGATCGCTGTCTTTTCTTCGTAATCTATGACTTCCAACTTCACGTTATTAAAACGAGTTATGTAATCTCTAGTACTTTCACCTGATTTTTGTCTAACACTTAGCAAGTGTGCTACTCGCTTTACCGGCTTTGCCCCAAAACAAAAATTGCCAATGAACAACTCGGCTAATTGAATAAAAGTTGAAATCTTACCCCGAGGAAGATTATTATACCATATCTGTGCAGATCCGGTAAGAGTTCCCGAGAATGCTCTACACCTCATCTCGTCGGGGACGGAATAGATGTCGGCAGCAGCTTGGTATTGTTCTATATGAAGAACAGGATCTGTCTTTCCATCATACTTGGGGGTCACTACAGGTGCTTTGAATTTAGATGGTGTAGGAAAATCCACAATGGTTTGCACAAAAGGTGTCCCTTGAACAAAAGTTCTCTGTAAGGGGTTTCTTGCCTTAGCCATTTCGCCCAGTCTATCCTCCAACCGCTGAATGGAACCTTTCCATCCTTCATTTCCTTCCTCAGGCCGCTTAGTCCGAGCAATTGATTGCTCTGACGTAGCTTCCTGAGATATATCTCGACGAGTAGCTGGTCGTGATTGTGCTGATCCTTCTCTCAAACCTGATGGTGGCCGAAAACTTCTCGATGGAGCTCTAGGTGGACTCATATTCCTCCTTGGTCCTAATCGACTGAAAGGAGACACCCTGCTTAATCTTTCTAAAGCGCTAGTTCTCTCCGGAGAGAGAGTGATACGTTGATCTGTATCCGTAGCCTGTATTGATGAAGTTTGCCCAGGTTGATACGTAGAATCATTAGACTCCCCATTGCGATATGACCCAGTACGTCTGGATCGTGATTGCCCACGATCACTCCTTTGTCCTGAATAGGTAGGTGCACCGCCTTGAAGAGTTTGAATGAGTTGCCTCACAGATTCTTGCATGGCGGTTTGTCCTTGAGCCAGATTTGTCATAATTCCAGCCAGATCTGGAGGTGCAGATGGCTTTGGAAGATTTCCAGTATTTCCAGCATTTCGATTACTGGATTCTGGATTATCTGCCATTGATAAATGATTTTTGCGAAAAACGATAGTAACAGTCGTTTCCCACAGACGGCGCCAATCTGTTGATGTAAAAAACTAGATTGCTCTAATTATTCAATCACAGATAAATGAATAAGACAAAGATTTTTAAAGTGGTTCGGCTAGGAATAAAGCCTACGTCCACTGTTATGTTATTGCTGAGTGTTTGCAGAATTCTTGATTACAAGTTCTTTCAAGAAATTCCGGTCCCCCTGAATGAGGATGATACAAGGTATTTATAGCCTTGATGCTGTACATGAAAGGTTCGATACATTAAATGGTATACATGTGAAAGGGTAATACATTTAATGCAGCGTGCGCGTCAAGAATATAAACATTCAATGAATAGTTGAACAGTTGTCCGTCTGGTAATTAATGATACGGCCGAGATGCAGCTCGGACCGCCTTAGTTGCTCGTTGATCAAGAGTTCCTCGGAGCGCATGTAATATCTCGGGATGATGGAGTTCCTCGGGGTGTCTTCCTTGTTGCTCGGAGAGAATCATGGTCGGGAAATGAACTTCCTCGCTGCTATTGTGCCACGTAGATTGACACGTGTCTTCGTATTATTCGTCCACATCAGCATATTAATTTTGGTTCCTCGGGGTGTCTTCCTCGTTGCTCGGAGAGAATCATGGTCGGGAAATGAACTTCCTCGCTGCTATTGTGCCACGTAGATTGACACGTGTCTTCGTATTATTCGTCCACATCAGCATATTAATTTTGGTATCAACACATACATCCCACATAATAAAGATATACCATTATATAAGGTATACGTGCAACATCATATTCATTTTCATTATACGCTCTTAGGCGCAATTTGATTAACATCATTGTTTAGTATATCTCTCTCATGATACACTAATCGTAAATACTCACACATTTTTCCCCACTTAGTATATACTATACTAATTCTCGCTTGAAGCTCTCATGTCGCTTCTATTTTGAATTGTCTCTAAATTCTTTCAAGTTAAGGATATTCTTTACCCGAATGCACCTCAATTTACATTTATAATTCTCCATCCATAATACGGTTCAATTCATTTTATGAACCTTTGAAATTATCCCATTTGGGATTGGATCCTAAGATCCGATATCTTTAAATTATTCACATTCTTTCATATGAATTGAATTTATTATCCCCATGTAGAGTCTCCAAATCAAGGCGGGCCTCCCCACTTAGAATAAACCAAAATATCTAATCGGTATTCCTCGAATTTAGTTAATATGACTCCAATCATTCCTTATAAGGAAACTCTCTAAAAGTCTCCAAAACATACTCCAATTAACTCCTATAGAAATCCCCAATCGATAACCTTAAACGAAACGGGATAAAATTCTTCCTAGAAAAACATCACCAAAATCCCCTGTTTCCGAATCGATTCGGCCCATCCGAATCGATTCGGTCCAAAGGACCTGGGAGTCTGCTACATACCGAATCGATTCGCAAAGGGGCGAATCGATTCGGCCCTAAATACCTGGGCAATCTGCAACAGACCGAATCGATTCGGTAGGGGCGAATCGATTCGGCAAGTGTAGCAAGCTACGAAATGAGTTGTTTTCTTCTTAACCCAAAATACCCAAAAATCATTTTAACCATCTTCCAACCATTTTCATCCAACCCAATCACATATATAACATTAATGTTCATTCTAGAATACATATTAACTAATTTCTAACCTTGAATCCATTTTATACCCTACAAGTCTAAGGTTTTTCCCCAAAAGTTAAGTTTTGACAATTTAAACCTAAAACCCAAAATTCAATCCACAAATCATGCAATAATTGGTGCACAACAATTATTTAGCAAGTTTAATCACTTGCCTCAGGTTCGTAGGGTCTGAATCCGCCTTGAGATCGCGTATTTGCCTGGAAATTCTCTTTCTCTATCTTTTCTCCTTCCTTTTCTTCTTCTTTCTTTCTCTCCTTCTTTTTCTCTTTCTCTCTTTGGAGAATTGTTTCTCCCGTAGGCTTACTAAGCCTAAATCCCAAAATACACATCTTTAAATGATAATACACACTTTAAATGCCCGGTAACTTTAATTCGAGTCAAACGGTGCTAATTTATTTCGGAACCTAAATAAACCCCAAGTACAGTCATTTCGACTTTCTCGACCCTTCCGAACACTACGGTACCCTCAGAATCGACATTCGACACTCTTTCTAACAATTCCAAATTTTTTACCTCAATTGCCAGTTTAATTATTTCTCCAATAAAATATTATTTATTTCTCCCAAAAATGAATAAATTGTTGTCTCCAAGCCCTCGGGTTGTTACAAACTTCCCCACTTACAAAAATTTCGTCCTCGAAATTTAGCTAAGCCTAATTCTCCAAAGCCCAACTAGTTCTAATATACCCATACTCACTAATCCTATCTCCAAACTTCTAGCTTCCCACGACGAATTTATTTAATTTATTTTATTTTTATGTTGATTATGAGTTATATACAACCAATTTCCACAACAAGGGCGCCCATACACCCTTTATATTCGAGTTAGCACTCGTACCAATCATAATGAGACTTTATTTGCCTCCAAAGTTCCACAATACCATCAATATAGAATATATTAACATTTTAAGGGCAGAAAAATTTGAATGGTCCAAAGAAATAACTCCTCTCAATTCCTGACATTCGCCATTTTCGTGCGGGGGACGTCTCGCAAAAGCGAAATCCAAACAAGGAACCCTCCCAATACACTACTATGTGGCGACGTCGGGGATTGAGAGTTTGTTAAATCCGGACTAGAATTTGAAAAATTAAATTTTATGAAAATCATTTTGAAAGGGCCCGAAGGCCGGGAAAAGTTTTATTTTGGAAAATAGTTTATTTTGAGAACGGTTTATGCATTATAATATAATATAAAATGCCTTATGTCCAACACAAGGTCTTTTTAGATCATCATCTATATATCATGTAGCTCACAAATATTATCATACCCATGAGCTAAAATTTTACCTGCGTCCCATCAATCCACAATCTCAACTTCAAACATAAACAACATCTTACATCGTTTCAATATATTGCCATTTATAAGGCACATCCATAACTGGAATACAACTATTTTAATAGTCTATCATGACTATATAAAAAAAAGTAGCTTTTATCATAACTACTTATCATCATTACCATTCTTACATTTACCACAAGGTTTAAAGCTCTTTTTGAGCACCTTGCAAAAACATCTATCCTTTTACAAAATAATAGAATAAGAGCCTATCTTGCTCAAAATTCCCCTTTAGGGTCATTACATTCCATCCATAAACAAAAAGGGCTATAGCACTACCCATTCACAATATCCCCCATACCATAGTACCAAAACTTCATATAGTAATAATCCTATTCATAAAGGAAAATTAACTTACATCATCCATCTCTAGTCCGATTGCCCTTCCTCATCAATGGGCTCCCAAACATAGTCCCCTGGTCTAAAGCGACCTCGAATTTGCTGTAGGGGTTGCACTTCCAAAATTTCATCAAAATGTGATCCTTTACCTCTTTTAGGACAATCTCTCTTTTTATGACCTATTTCTTTACAAAAGAAACACTTACCCACAAATCCTTTTTGCCCACTCGCATTACTGGCACTCTCTTTGCCAAACTTACTTGATGAACTCGAATCTCCAAAGTTCTTACTCTCTTGCGAACGAAAACGATATTTCATGACACTTTAGTAGTGCCGCATTTACTACCTTAACGAAAGTCACTAACTTAGGACTCTCTAACAAATGTTGTTGGATTTTCCAATCTAAACCTCGAACAAACTTCGATATATGCTTCTCTTCAGTATTTACCTCATCAGGTACTAGCTTTGCCCATCTAGAAAAGTCTTCCTCATACTCCGCCACCATTCTATTTCCTTGAAAAATCTATAAATCTCGAGAAGAGGAAGGAAAATACCTTCGATCAAAAAGTTCCCAAAATTCTTTTATAGGTAAAGTATCTCTCTGTTCAGATGCGGTGACAGACTCCCACCATTGAAGAGCTGCACCCAATAACCTAAAGGTGGCTAAAAATTGTTTCTGCACCTCACTACACTCAACCATACGAAGATGCCTCTGTATACTATTCTTCCATTGACTTGCAGCCATTGCATCAACTCCCCCTGCAAACCCAGGAGGATGCCCCTTACTAAAATCTTCCTTCACTCTCTCCCATAAAGACAATCCTAAATGGGGTGGGGTTGCTCGAGCGGCAGATTGCTGAGCCATCGTAGAAACGGCAACAGTTACTGCTTGTGCCACAATATTGGCAACATCATCCGTAGTCATGTTCCTTTGAGGCATTTGGGGTTGCCCTTTGTTTGCCCTGACTGAACGACCTCCCTTCGGTGGCATCTGAAACAAGAACGATTGTATCAGAACGCCTTTCAAATATTTCCGAATCACAGAAAGATATGGACGTATGAATGCAATCGTCCTAATAATAAGGCTCTACATCAAGAACGCTTACGGAAGATCGTAGTAACGCACACAGATCCTAAAGACACTAGAACCTGATGCTCTGATACCATCTGTGACAACCCGCTCCAAATAATAACGGGTGGTCAGCCCTATACTATAATAAATCAGGTATCTCAGATGGTACAGTCTTAACATCAACATACAAAACACTATAATATAAGGCTAACTACCCGAAATCATTAAATGCGAATTGTCAAAATTTAAAACTTTTACATTTAACAACAACAACAAAACCAGTAATGCACATAACCAACAATATACATCTAACTATGATGAGTGAAATGTGCATACCCAATAATATGAAAGAGTACAATACATTGTACAACAAAAATCTCAACAATGAAATACCCGAATATGCTGTCGGATCTGAGAAATGAAATATGAAAGTGTTAACCTACAACACTTGAATACTAACTCCATATACAACTGAATCCTAATCTAGATATACAAAGATAGGAATCGACTAAAAAAAAGTGCCGCAATAGTCCGCTACTGCCACAGCTCCCCGAATCCTGAATGGAGGAACATCAAAGGCGTCCTTGCGGAGGAACACCTGAAGTAATACAATATATACATGGAGGAAGAAAATATAAACGGGTTAGAGCCCGAGTTTGAAAAACATTTTATAGCAAGTGTATTAAAATGCATAATAATTATAAATGCATTATTACATGATTTAGTTGGAATCGAGCTCTCCATAAAATCCATCTCACCTCTCAACCAAAGCGCGCACTAAGCGTATGCACGTGATCTCCAAATGGATGTCCGATTCTATTTTAGGTAAGAGGATTCTAACTTAAACCCAAATGAAGTATTTAAGTGAAACCATCTAACCAATCTCCCAATCTACATTCATTTCAATTATCTTTAAGTTATATACATTAACTTTAATGCAATAGTTATAGTTTTCTTTATAATGTTCATTTGTTGAACATATAAAGTTACATGATCCAATCATGTCCACATCATCACAATACATCAACAATTTCATTTACTAGAATTTTATATTCTAGTGATGCCCTTATAAGGCATGAAACCATAAATATAATTATTATAGTAATTATATATGAGTTATTAGCATCATGAATATAAAGACCAAACTCCTCTCGATTCTCAACACGGCACTGCGTTTCGTGCGTGGGACGTCTCGCCGAGGCGAAATCCAAACAAGGAACCCCCCCGTTACACTACTCCTGACCGTATTAATCCTCGAGGCTCATTATGCCCTCAATGCATGATGCATGTAACCCAAATTATTTTCCCATTTTAATTAATTAATATTCCCAATTTTCAACAGTACACGACGTTTCATGCGTGGGACGTCTCGCCGAGGCGAAATCCAAACAAGGAACCCCCTTGTTACACTACTCCTGGCACTGTCGATCGTCGGGATAGGTGATATATATATAAATAATTTTGAGCATAAAGGACTAAACTTATCCCCAAGTTCCAACATTACACTGCGGTTCGTGCGTGGGACGTCTCGCCGAGGCGAAATCCGAACAAGGAACCCCCCGATACACTAATCCTGGCAATGTAGGTCGTTGAGGTCCATTATGCCCTTGATACCCAAGTACAAACACAAGCAATAATAACCATCCAACCGAGCTATAACTCGAAGGACGCAGGCTCACATGCTATCATCTTCCAGCAGCCCATATACGTAGCAAACTGGGGCCACCTGGTGGGGTTCAACGACACCCACCTCGTGATCTACTCACGCACACAACGTCCGGGAAGCGGTCATAGTTCCTAACCGGCAAGTGAGAGCGACACATACCCACGACCTCTCACCCCCAAAATAAATAAATGTATATATATATGTCATTTGCTGACCACAAAGGACGACTATGACCTGGGGAATATCCACACCCTGCTTTATTTGTCAGGATGCTCACCCTCTACGCACGAAACTTCCCAATGATAGCAAGGAGGGGGTATGCTTAACATGTATATACACCATCATATAAGGTATACATACATCCAACATAATAAAGATATACCATTATATAAGGTATACGTGCAACATCATATTCATTTTCATTATACGCTCTTAGGCGCAATTTGATTAACATCATTGTTTAGTTTATCTCTCTCATGATACACTAATCGTAAATACTCACACATTTTTCCCCACTTAGTATATACTATACTAATTCTCACTTGAAGCTCTCATGTCACTTCTATTTTGAATTGTCTCTAAATTCTTTTAAGTTAAGGATATTCTTTACCCGAATGCACCTCAATTTACATTTATAATTCTCCATCCATAATACGGTTCAATTCATTTTATGAACCTTTGAAATTATCCCATTTGGGATTGGATCCTAAGATCCGGTATCTCTAAATTATTCACATTCTTTCATATGAATTGAATTTATTATCCCCATGTAGAGTCTCCAAATCAAGGCGGGCTTCCCCACTTAGAATAAACCAAAATATCTAATCGGTATTCCTCGAATTTAGTCAATATGACTCCAATCATTCCTTATAAGGAAACTCTCTAAAAGTCTCCAAAACATACTCCAATTAACTCCCATAGAAATCCCCAATCGATAACCTTAAACGAAACGGGATTAAATTCTTCCTAGAAAAACATCACCAAAATCCCCTGTTTCCGAATCGATTCGGCCCATCCGAATCGATTCGGTCCAAAGGACCTGGGAGTCTGCTACATACCGAATCGATTCGCAAAGGGGCGAATCGATTCGGCCCTAAATACCTGGGCAATCTGCAACAGACCGAATCGATTCGGTAGGGGCGAATCGATTCGGCAAGTGCAGCAAGCTACGAAATGAGTTGTTTTCTTCTTAACCCAAAATACCCAAAAATCATTTTAACCATCTTCCAACCATTTTCATCCAACCCAATCACATATATAACATTAATGTTCATTCTAGAATACATATTAACTAATTTCTAACCTTGAATCCATTTTGTTATACCCTACAAGTCTAAGGTTTTTCCCCAAAAGTTAGGTTTTGACAATTTAAACCTAAAACTCAAAATTCAATCCACAAATCATGCAATATTTGGTACACAACAATTATTTAGCAAGTTTAATCACTTGCCTCGGGTTCGTAGGGTCTGAATCCGCCTTGAGATCGCGTATTTGCCCGGAAATCCTCGTTCTCTCTCTTTTCTCCTTCCTTTTCTTCTTCTTTCTCTCTCTTTCTTTTTCTCTTTCTCTCTTTGGAGAATTGTTTCTCCCGTAGGCTTACTAAGCCTAAATCCCAAAATACACATCTTTAAATGATAATACACACTTTAAATGACCCGGTAACTTTAATTCGAGTCAAACGGTCCTAATTTATTTCGGAACCTAAATAGACCCCAAGTACAGTCATTTCGACTTTCTCGACCCTTCCGGACACTATGGTACCCTCAGAATCGACATTCGACACTCTTTCTAACAACTCCAAATTTTTTACCTCAATTGCCAGTTTAATTATTTCTCCAATAAAATATTATTTATTTCTCCCAAAAATGAATAAATTGTTGTCTCCAAGCCCTCGGGTTATTACAGTGTCATGTCACTTACAAAAGAAAAAGGTTAATTTCAACATTCACCCACACAATGGTGTCATTGCGTTGTCAAGTCCACCACAAATTATCAAATGCATGGTGTACACCACTTACACATGTCTTTTTACAGATTTTCAGGATTCACATTGATGGGGTTGTCTGAATGACGAATAGTTCCTTATGACCGAACTTTCTTACTACATAACCCACTCAAGTTTGCCATCAAGTTGTCATCATCGGACACAGAGTAAACAAACAAGGCTTTGTCACACATGCATTACAACAGTAGCTATAAATCTAGTTAAATATTGACAAAACACACTGAGGGGTACATGATTAGATACGAAAAAACACATGAAAAATAAATGAAGAAGTAACATAACAACATTGGAATTGTGACACGGATCATTTGCTCAACGTATATCATTTAGGGTATTTGTTTTTTCATTGCGTACGTCAGGTCTTGGCACCTTATCCATTCAAGTTGCGGGTGCCTACGAGGGGTGCTATCCCCTTCTGTACTGTAGTGAGCAAAATTGAGATTGACGGCGATTATAATCATGATGTAGATAATAATGAGAATAAAAACTATAAGGGGCTTAATTGTAGTATCTCTAGGTTTTACTCTTTTATTTTGTTGATTTTGTCAGTTAGATTATATAGTTAGTCTAGTAGATTCTAGAAGGTATCATGAGGTGTCATGGATGCCAACTCATGCCAACTCATGGATGACACCTCATGCTTAGCAAGAACCTTCTAGAAACTTTTCTTTAGCCTATAAATGTAATCTTCTCCCATTGGGATTCACTATTCTTTGGTTTGATAATAAAAGTTTCAGATTTTTTTGTTTTTTCTCTCTTGTTTGGACCCAATTGACGGTGTTTGCATCAATTGTTATCAGAGCGAGATTAGCTCCTTGGTGTGTGTGTGTGTCCTCCCATTGGATCTCAATATTAATGGCTCCCAAGAATCCCAAGAAGAAGAATGAAAACAAGGAATCATAAAATCGAATTGATGCTCTAAAGCTTTCATGATGGCTGAAATGAAGGAACAAAAGGCTCAACAAACCCTAATTTTGTCAAAATCAATGTTTAAAAAGGCAAAGGCGGAGGCTAGGCGTAAGCCTCAAATTTTTTTTAAAAAAAACAACAAAATATAATTAAAAAAATTCTAATAAATCACAAAAATAATAATGTAACATAACAATCATCACCAAAAGATCCAGGACTAAGTTTACTGACGCTTAAAAATGACTAAAATCGACTTTACCAGCAAAAATGATGTCATCATTTAGTAATTAATTATTTCGTATATGTTGATTAGATATTGTGTACCAAATAAATATTGCAAATATAATTAGTTGCTAAGTATGTATATATATATATATATATATATATATTAGCATGAGGGTGTATCTATATAATATGGAGCAGGACACAACACAGACAACTGGACTCTAACATACCCTTAAAGTCTAAAACAAAGAAGAATTTCGTACTTGCAAGCCCAAATAAAGAGTACCTGTAGACGAAATCGAAGATGAAAAAGGAGAAAGAACTCATAGATGGAGAAGAACAAACACAAGCGAGACTTCGTACTTTGGAGACGATCCAGATGGAGACAATAGTTTGAGTCGGTAAGCCTTTATTTAGGGTTTTCTTTAAAAAAATAAAGGCGCACGCCTCTCCGACTTGCCTTGAGGCGCAACACCTCACATCATTAAGGCGTAAGCCTCTTTTTGACACCTTGAGGCTTAAGCCTCGACGCGAATTTTTGCTGTTTCTCCTCAAGCTCTCTCGTACTCTTTTAAACATGAGTCAAAATTAGAGGGTTTTGTTTCTTATCAACCTTCTTTGAAAACCCTAACCCCTATGTTGAACTCTAATTCTGAAATTCTTCAAGAACCACCCAAGAACCACCCCCAACCCAAAAATTTCACTCAAACCCTAACCACAACCAACAAAAACACTCAAGAACCAATTCTTATCACTTTCGCTGCAAATTTTACAAACCCTACCCCTGCCAAACCTGTTGCCAACCCTAAGCAATCTGATGCAGAATCATCGTTTGAGGACCATTTAGTCATTTTTGTAGTTCTTTTAATTAGTTTAGTTGTTTTAAGGGGGTTGGATGGAAGCTTCTACAAGGTTCTATTTTAGCATGTGATGTAATGGGAGTTAGTTCAAGACCCATGTGACATCACACGTGTTAAGACTCTCCGCCAATTAAAACCTAGGAGACCCCTTCTAGAATCTTCTCCTCTCTCCTATAAATACCCATTAACTCATCATTTGTAATTATTACGATATTTTAGAAAAGATTGAATGGGAGAAATTCCTTAGTTTTGTTCCCAAAAATTAGGAGTTGTTGTTGTGTAGTATAGATTTAACGCTTCCGCACTCACTACACATCAAATTGGTATCAGAGCGACATTCGTTCCAGATGTGCTCGCCGATGTGGTTGTTGTAGAGCCATAGGTATGGGTCGGAGGAACCGGCGAGTCACTCCTCCATAATACACCCCGCCGCCCGCGATCAAGTAGCACCACCCCCATTTCTATCCCAAAACTCTAGATTTGAAACTTTAAATTTAAATTTCAGATCTGTTGCATACTCCCAAACAGTCCCAAAAACCTCCCTAAACCCCAAGTTTGGCCACCCTTCTACCCCTCCCTTTGGTTTTAAAACTCATACTTCTAACTCCCAAAATATTCAACACACAATTCATAACTCCAAATTAGCACCAATAATTTATAAAAATCCCAATTCTGCCCTTGAAATTTTCAAAAATTTCACTCCAACCCCTCAAACTTTCCAAAAAAAAAATTACAGATCACACCCGTTTACTTGAAGAAATATTTGGATCCCTTCCAACACCTGAAAGTTACATGTCAGCCCTGAAATTTCAGAAATTCACAAATTTACCGCTAAAATTTCTGAAAATTAATTTTCAGCCCCTCAACTTTTCAAAAATCACGAGTCAACCCCAAAAATTTCTAAAACTTCCAATTTAATCCCACCCCCCACGACACTTACTTTCCTTCCGATTTGTCGTGGGACGGAAGTGGTGATACCACGTATGGGTTTGATATGGAGGCTTGTGCTGAATTTGAGGAAGTAAGTCGTGTTGTTATTGAGGAACTCCAAAATCACATCTAAAGACTTTCCAATGTAGCCCCATCTCCTTCGAGGAGTGTGAGAAATATCACCGGGGCCTAAATCAGTGCCGAGTCGAGTATCTTGAGATGGAACCGGCACATGATTAGTGGATGCGTGCTCGGACAAGGCAATTGGCCCGATATTTTGACTACTTGTCCTCCGAAGCGACAATATCGTCTGCCTCGGTTGTTTTCGTTGATGATGAGGATACCCGTTACTCTGCCTCCTATGATGATGCTTTCTCTGAGGATACTACTGAGGGCCTGACGGACGATGGTCTAGATCCTGAGTTCCTTCCTTGTGATTTTTTCTCCATATTTGAGGAGGGTGGTTAGAGTACTTGCACCCGGTTTCGTGATTTGCATATTTTCAATATTGGGGACTTCTTTCCCATTTTTGGGGAAGAAGAGGTTGGGTTTTTTTGGGGGGATTTTTTCAATATTTTTGTTGAAGAGGGTTAGGTGACTCGCAGGCATTTTCGCGAGGTGGAGTCATTTGATTTGATTGCTTTTTTTAAAATTTTTTTGGACTGATGATGATTTTATGGGGTCTGTTAGGTGGAGCTTGAGCCATTAGTTTGGGGCCACGTGCTTGGACATGGGTATGTAGATCCGATTTAGGAGACATTTGAGCTCCATTATGATGAACTACGTTGGCGCTATTATGCATGCGTCGGGCCTCATTTGGCACCTTTGGCCCGACCCAAGACATTGGGATATTGATTCTCATCATGGCAAGATTAGGGGTTGAGTTCTCGTTCGTCGACCGTGGTTGGGTTTTGTGACTCTTCTATCGGGGCTTTCTAGCCGATATACTGGGCGCTTCAGAGGATGACTTCCCTTTCAAGTGGGGGAGTCCATTGATGATTTTTTTGCTATGTTGCCACACACTTCCCTCCCTCGGGACGAGCTTGATTTTAAGTGGGGGAGAATGATGCAAGAGCATAGTTTGTGGATTATTTAGTCATTTTTGTAATTCTTTTAATTAGTTTGGTTATTTTAAGGGAGTTGAATGGAAGCTTCTAGAAGGTTCTATTTTAGCATGTGATGTAATAGGAGTTAGTTCAAGACCCATGTGACATCACACGTGTCAAGACTCTCTGCCAATTAAAGGCTAGGAGACCCCTTCTAGAATCTTTTCCTCTCTCCTATAAATACCTATTAACTCATCATTTGCAACTATTATGAGATTTTAGAAAAGATTGAATGAGAGAAATTCCTTAGTTTTGTTCCCAAAAATTATGAGTTGTTGTGTAGTGTAGATTTAACGCTTCCGCACCCACTACACATCACAATCAAAACGCTAGGGTCCCAACCCCCAATCAAGTCCAATTGAGCCTTAACCATCCCCCGACCTAATTGCACGTCCCTGATAACCCTTTGTTCAGGGCTACAATCCTTCCCAGGGTTATCCAGCCACGAGATAACCCCTCCCCACCCTTCGAAAACCTTCCCCCACCCCCTACTACTTGCCGAACACAACCAACCCCCAGATTCCCTTCCGTGACAAACTCAAACAACCCCTAATGGCTGCCAAACCAACCCGAAATAAAGTTCCACCACCCCGGTCACAATATCCACCTCACAGCCTTTGTCGGGAGCATGCTACATCAACCTCCAAAGCCGATGTGTATTTGGTGGAGGGTCGGGCCCTATCAAAACTTCTCTGAGTACCAATTGACAATCACTCCACTCTCTTCGCTCCTTTGGACCCGAATCAATGGGTTCGTGACAAGGGACATCACATCCGAACTTGGTTCAACGTCCACCCCCTCCGTTGGGCCCCAAATTCTTGGCAATCCTTTGGGGCTTCAAATAGAAGGAATTAGGGCTAAATTCAATATCGGGCAGCCGGGGGCATGCCATTCTGATTACATGCCACTTCAACCTCCCAATCTAGACGACATGTTTCCGGATTCCCCTCCTCTTTTTGTCTCCAAGGCAAACCCCTGTGTTCCATTGGAGAATCGAAGTTGTTTTGCTTGTGGCAAGAAAGGGCATCTCAAAATTAATTGCCTCACCCAATCCACATGTGGCTCTTAATCGAGAGAATTTTCAACCACCTCTAGCTTACTATGGGAATAGGAAGCCATGTGCATTGGGGCCTATAATCAACATTGGGCCCATGAGAATGATGAAGGAACAAAGTGCTTCGTGTGGTGGGGATGATTCAAGCCTCTTGGGACTTGTTTTGAAGCTTCTAGAAAAGAGTATGCAAGGGGATATGCGAGTTGATGTTCCTTCATTTGATGGAAAGATGGATGCAGATGCTTTCGTTCATTGGGTGGCTAGCATGGAGAAAGTTTTTGATCTCAGGAACTACTCGGGCCTCAAATGTGTCAAACTAGATCCAACCAAATTGCAATGCCTTGCGAAGGTGTGGTGGAATGACCTAGTCCGAGAAAGAGCCCTCTATGATCAAACTCCAATCCATACATGGGCCGAGATAAAAGAGGCTATGATGACTGAATTTTTGCCATCCACGTACGAGAGAGACCTATTTGCCTGCATTCAAGCCTTGCGACAATCATATTCTAGCATAGACGAGTACACGGAGAAATTTCGCTTGTTGTCAATGTTTTAAATCGCGGTCGCGCAGGGGGTCGCGTTCTGGCTCCTAAGTAGCGTCGCGCTAATCGCGTCGCGCATCGCGCAAGCAATTCATGCATTCCCGCTTTTTAGTTAAAAAACTTATAAAAAAAATATAAATAAAAAAATAACATTTTAAAATGAAATTTGTAAGAAAGTAACATTTTAAACTGAGATTGGTAAAAAAAGTTATAATTGAAATTGATTTTTTTTATTTTTTTCTAAATTTACTTTTTAAATTGACAATTAAAAAAATAATAATAATAATAACATTTAAAACAGAATTCTGAAAATAAGTAACATTCAAAGCTAAAAATAATAAAAAAAAATTCTAAAGTTACTTTTTAAATTGCCAATTAAAAAAATAATAATAACATTTTAAACAGAATTCTGAAAATAAGTAACATTCAAAGCTAAATATAATAAAATAAATAAAATTTTAATATGAAATTTGTAAAATAAGTCAAGTTTAAACTTAAAATTATAATATAACAACATTTTAAACATAAATTTATAAAACAAGTAGTATTTTAAATTGACAAATATAATAATAATAATAATAATAATAATAATAATAATAATAATAATAATAACAACATTATTTAACAGAAATCTGAACAATGAGTAACATTTAAAGCTGAAAATCATAAAATAAATAACAATTTAAACAGATATTTATGACACATGTAGCATTTTAAACTGACAATTATTAAAAAAAACATTTTGAACTGAGATTTGAAAAATTAGTAACATTTAAAACTGGAAATTATAAAATAAAAAACATTATTTACTGAAAAATGTAAAATAAGTAAACGTTTAAGTAAACCGAGAGTTTGGAATAGAAAATATTAAATAAAAGTAACCTTTTAAGCTAAACTTTTTAAAATAAGCAAATAACATCATTGAGACCTTCGTAAATAAGTAAATTGAGGGTTTGGAACAAAGAATACCTCACCCAAACAAAGTCCGTACGTGAAATAAGGTAACACTTTTTCCCCTCCTTAACTAAACTGTGATTTCTAAAAAAAAACATGAATAGCGTTCCTGTTGCGCAAAATAGCGCAAAACAGCGCAAAACAGCGCAAAATAGCGTAAAATAGCGCCAAATAGCGCACGCTTTTGAGCATCCCAAATAGCAGCCTTGTTTGCCTTGCTTTTTTCCACCGCAAAACGCAATAGCGCGCTATTGCGTTCGCAATAGCGCGCTTTTAAAAACACTGCTTGTTGTACACCTTGGCCGCTATGAGAGAGATGGAGGAGCAGAAAATTGGGCGTTATATCCATGGTTTGCACGCCTCAATCAAGCACGAACTAACCTTGTGGGAGATTTTAACTTTCCAAAAGGCCGTGGAGTATGCCATGCATGTGGAAGCTCATCTTCGGGGTGAAATATCTTCTTTCAACAGGGATGCCCCAACCAAAACAAGTGACATTTCCACTCCCAATGAAGTGCTACGATTGCAGTCTATTTGGCCACAAGATGACCGATTGTCCTAAGCGGAAGAAGAAGCCGATTTTGATAACCACCGAGGAAGAATCGCGAGAGATCCATACAGTACATGTCATTCCACTTGACCCCGACACCGAAGGAGAACCCTTTTGAGTTTGAGGACGAACTCTTTCAAAGGAAGGGAGAATTATATAGATAAAAATGTGAATAAAAAATACAAGGGGCTTAATTGTAATATCTCTTAGTTTTACTATTTTATTTTGTTATTTTTGTTAGTTAGATTATGTAGTTAGTATAGTAGATTCTAGAAGGTACCATGAGGTGTCATGGATGCCAACTCATTGATGACACCTCATACTTAGCTAGCACCTCCTAGAACCTTCTCTTTAGGCCTATAAATGTAATCTTCTCCCATTGGGATTATTCACTATTATTTGGTTTGGTAATAAAATTTTTCAGATTTGTTTTGTTCTCTCTCTTCTTTAGACCCAATTGGTGGTGTTTGCATAAAATCATGTCATCTTCAATATAGTATGAGTTTCACTTTGTCCCCTAGGAATCGTACGCCAGTCTTCATTGAAATCCTCATCCTAAAATTTACTAAATAGCTCGTTGTTTGCACGCTCAGGTGAGGCATCCCACCTTATGAAGTATTTGAACTCAAATACTAAAGGCATGTAAAATGTATTGAACATGTGCCATAGGTATCTGTAAAACAAGTTGGTTTATTATGGTCATCATAAGGAGACAAACTTAACTAGGGTGGTCCATGGTAAAATTGGATCAGGAGTGCCCCGTTGCGATGGATGTCATTAGGAAACTTGGACCATGATCAACGAATCTACGTGATTGTTGTTGAAGATATTTACTCACTATTAAATTTCTCAATTTTAAGGGGAGGGAGTCAATGAACGTTGGGCTGTGTAATAAAAAAATGCGCCTAGGTGGTGCCTTGGCATGGGGATTTTTTATAAAAGCTAAGTTTTGGCCCTAGGCGTGTATTAGCGCGTGGTCAACGTTTTTTGGGGGTAATGCGTGAAAAAAAAAGCTTTTTTTTTTATTTTTTTTTATAACACAATACGACGTAGTTTTGTCCCATATATTAAAAGGTGATTATATGATGAGGACTTACGGGCTATGAATTACAGATGCGGGTGCGACGATTCGAAAAATCGCAAAAAAGTAGGATTCGGGTGGGTTATGAAATATAATAAAAATATAAATATAGTATAATATTCGTTAATTTTATGTAGATTGTACATTAGGTTATATACAAATTAATAACTACTTTTATAAATCTTCAACATAAAAAAAGGACAATAACGAAAAAGATTTAAGTGATAATATCATTCTTGAAAAAGATTCGAACACCACTCGTGTAATTCATTATGAAACTATTATTCAGTTTCACTGCTCGAGGTCGAAAAATATTGCAAGTTGATTTGCAATAACACGACAATGTTGAGCTTGAAGATCCACATCAAAAAAATCCACGTCAATGATTTTCAATTCAATATGTAACTTTCTAACCCTCAAATATCTATCTTTGGTCAACTCTCATCCACTCTCCTTCTCAAAGTTATATCCTCATAGCTTCACGAAGGACTTTGATAAATCAGGATTCTTAAAGAATCCATAAAGAATTCGTAATTAAATTTAATTAAAATAATTGGATACGCGGTGGGTGCGAATCGGAGGAGAATCGGGTGAGAATCGCACCCGTTTCGGGTGCGATTTGGATTCATTCGTGCTTCATAGCTTATGGGGCATGCATATGGAAAAGGGGCCCCAATTGCAAATATTCTGACATAATTTTAAGGTATGTATCATTTTAGTATTTTTAATAGCCTTGTTATAGTTAAAAAAATATTAAAATATTTTTAAAAAGGCCTAAACGCCTTTTCCTGCCTTTTTACGCCTAAGGCCCACATAGGCTTGTAAGGCTTGGCCTTCACGCCTCGGTCATGCCTCACATTTTTTAGAACCTTGACGCTAGGTAGCTCATTGTTACTATCGACTATATGGCTTCAAACTAGGGCGGTGTTTCGGCCGGATCGGATCGGAAAATGACCTTTCGGAAAAAATTCCAATTTTTTCGGAAATAAAATATTTGTTCCAATTTCCTATCCAATTTTTTCGGAAAATCAAAAAAGTTTCCGAATTCGGAAAAATCGGAAAATCGGAAAAAATTCGGAAAAAATCGGAAATTCAAAACATATACTAAAAATTCAGAAATTTTGGAAATTCCAAAATTTAAAAAAAATTAATATAGGATTTTCGATTACTCGAAATTCTCATGTTAAAGAAATCGAAAAAAATATTTAATCCAACATGTAAATATGTAAGGATTTAACCATTTTTTCATTTGTGTAGACTCTACAATTAACCCAACATGTAAATAGGTATAGAAACATGTATAAAACAGGTATAGAAACAACAGGTATAAATCAACAATTAATATTTGATCTCAGTATAAATCAGGAATTAATATTTGATCTCAATATAATACAGTTATAAAACAGGTATAGAAACATGTAATTAAACGATCGTTACACAATATATAATCTTATAGATCCTATAAACATGTATAATCTTATAGAAACAAAAAACCATGTATAAACAGATCCTATAACAATCCTATAGAAACAAAAAACATGTATAATCTTACAGATCCTATAAACCGCTCGTTACACAATATAAAGTTTATCCCATAACGAGGATATGAAAGCTTATTGATCAAAACTTTATATTATAAACAGTTCATGTCCTATAACAATCCTATCGTTACATATCCCATCCTATAACAATATAAACAGATCAGATCCTATAACAATATAAACAGATCAGATCGTCACAGATCCGATCATTACAGATAAGGGAAACAGATAAAAGGGCTTACTGATCCTTCGTTCGACTTGGATATGAAGAGATGCATTCTAATCGTTACAGATCCGTATCTGAGAAGCGTAGAAATCAGAGAAAGAGAGGTGAGTATACGGACAAGAGTTGTCATAGAGAGAGGGGACTCGACGGTATGCGCCGTATTGAGAGAGAGAGGAAAGATATGTCTAACCCTAAAACTAACAGCATATATATATAGGTAAGGTAAAAAATAAGGGAAATGTAAATGTACACATTCTTATTATTAGACAAGGGAAATCCAAGGTAAAAAATATATATAAAATATTTGGAATATTAATCGGAAAAAATATTCGGAAAATTAATCGGAAATTATTTCAGAAAATCGGATCGGCTAAAATATCGGAAAATCGGATCGGAAAAATCGGAAAATCGGAATTTAAAACATAGTTCCAATTTCCTATCCAATTTAATTCGGAAAAATCAGAAATCGGAAATTGGAAACCTTATATATGTTCCAAAATCGGAAAATATCGGATCGGACATCGGAAAAATCGGAATGTTCGGAAAAAAAGCACAGCCCTACTTCAAACTAAAGGTTGTAGTTTATGCCTTTGGGAGTATATGCACCAACAACAAATTTGTAAGTGTTTGGTACTAGTTGTTTTGAAGAATGACTGGACAACTCTTAATAGCTTCTTCAAACATTGTTACTATCAACAATGTTTGCATGACACACATTGCATCATTGATGGTACACATTATAATTGATGGGACAATACACTTTATATGCATTATAATGAACTATGTCATGTATGCCACCTATGCTGCCCAATGCGACTTGACAACTCCATCCAAATGGAATGACCCGTGTAGGGGGCTAATACAAAAATGTATACATTTTGTATGAGAAAAATAATAAAATATTTCATATTATTTTTAAACTCCTTGAATTCACATCTGGGATGTGCGATTTCAATTAACGCAGTTGGTATACTTATATCGTTAATCCAACTTCAATTCACACCTCCCAAATGCAAATTTCAACATGGCTTTCGCATCTCAAAGATGCGAATTCACCGATTGCAATATTTTTATAAATATGTTTTTTGAGCGCATTATTATTGTAAATATATAATAAAAGTGCAATATTTTAATCAATAACTTTGTTGTCACATGCTTAATTTGTGTTGAATATAATCATATGATTTAGCTATTTTTCTGAGTAAACATGCCTAAAGAGTAAAGAACATACCAATTTTCAAAAATACTAATAAAAATTAATTTATAACTAAACTTAGTATAGATGATCTACATTAAAAAAATAATCAAAAAATTCAACGAGGAAGTGGGTGAAATGAAAATTATGTGTATATGTGCATTTTCAACCATTCCAACTTTTCATCATCATCACACCCACTTCTAAGTTGAATTTTTGATGAAATATATTGTAGATGATCTCCGCACTATGTTGATCATCTATGCCGGTTTGGTTAAAAAATTCAATTTTTTAGTATTTTTGATAAACGGTATATATATTATATATATATTGGGTTTAGGACATGAGGTCAAAATTTATATATAAAGTCCATCCGTATTGTTGTTTTCATGCGGTCCTTGTGTTGAAATGAATACTTGATTTTTCTATGATGTATATGTGAATTTTTGTACTATATGATTCTTTGTAATGGACTAGAGTGGAAAAATTTTATAATGTATACATGCTAGTTAGGTGAGAAACATTAGTTCTGTAGTAATGGACTAGAGTGGAAAAATCTCACTGGCTAAGATCCTGTTACTTGTTCTGATTTAATTTCATCTTCTTCTTCTTGCCCGAGAATGCTGTGAATTTTTGTTTTTGATATATTGGTTTTTGAATGTGGTATTTTGAAGACTGTGAAGAATATGTTGTTCGAGAAGGGGAAGCTGGTAAGGGGATTTACTTCATATGGGAAGGGGAGGTAAGCTTAGCTTTTATCTTTGGGTTTTTTTGAATTTACCCCCTGAAATATTGCAGTATTTAGAGATACCCCCCTACTTTTTCGATGATTATACTTACTCTCTCGCATGTGCAACACGCATGTACCGTATGCATCAACCTGTTTGTACATTAGGCATTTGGTGGTATGTCTGATTACTGAACATGTAAAGGGAGTATCTCTGCATTATCTCGCGGATAAAGTATAAAAAAACCTTTATCTTATATGATAGTTTATGGATTGATGACACATTTGGAATGTTACTCCGATTTTAATAATTTTACAGGCAGAAGTCTCCGGGCCTGTCAATGTTGATGATGGAGATCGTCCTGAGTTTCAGTTGAAACGATTTGATTATTTCGGTCATGGTGAGAAGCTAATGTAAGGGTTATTTTTAACTTTGGCCATCATTTTGTTTTCATAATTGGAGTTTTGATGATCAAAATTTTCAGTTGCATACTTTTGTCACCAAAATTGATGGACGGTTCATGGTATGTTCATCATACGAGTGTCACATGCCAAATTATTAGCTACATTCTAAAACTGTCATATAAATAATAATGATAATAATAAAACAAAATAAGATACGTACATTCCAAACACTCCTTATCCCAATTATAAGCAGCCTCTACCTTTTTACCAAACAACTTATCATCACTTACTACTAAACACATCCCCAACTACATCTGTATGCATCAACGCCCCATCACCAACCACCATCATCCCCAGTTCCTGTCCCAGTCCTGGCAGCACTCCCAATGCTTACTATAGTGTACACACATATCAATCGAATGTGCATGGAAATGAAAGGAAACAAAAGCTAAAGATTTGTGTACAAGGATGCAAGAATGACAAAGACTATCTTTTTGTCTCTCTTTTCAATACATTCATAAAGCTTTTCATAACTTCAATATTTGAACTCATGAGAACCTCATTTGAGCATGGAGAGATCAGAGCTGGGTTTATATATATATATATATATATATATATATATATAGAGAGAGAGAGAGAGAGAGAGAGGGCTAGCTGAGCATTACAGATCTGGCTTGAGGGTGGTGGATCGGCGGTAGAATAGGCGGGGGTGGTGGCTATCGGGGCTTTGATTCCCTTTCTGTTTTTATTTATTTATTTTTCAAAGAAAATGTTAAAACGTTAATATCTTATTCGCCTAATTTATTATTCGATTTTTTTTGTCAATATAATAAGAGTTGCAACATGTTAACACACAATTGTCTTAAATTTAGAGGCACTTTTACCTCATATCACGCCCTCAGTTAATGGCTAATGGATGCCTCATCAACTTTGCTGACCAGAGTTTGCAACTGAATTTTGTATGGCTATGGTCTACTTATGAATTCAAATTGTTGACCAAAGTATAGAAAACGAAATGTAATCATGATATCGTTACATCTTTCTTAAGCCATCATGAGCTCTTCCATAACTAATCATTTAAATGATACATTATTATTATTATTATTGTTGTTGTTATTATTACTATTACTGTCTTTGTTTAAGTTCATTTTTTATGCTTTCTTTCCAGGTCGGTACTCGAAATTGCTATACCAGTAGTCTGAATCTTAGCTTGTATACAGTATTTTTTTCTTTCTAAAATCTGTTTTATTGCATCACATTTGTTTGTATCAGATTTACCGGGCCGGCCCTGGCTATAGGTGGGTTAGGGCCCCTATATTAAAAAAATAAAATAAAATTAGATATAAAAAAAAAATTAGAGTTTACCACTTAAAAAGGCCCACAAATAAATAAAACTTGGTCCACTTATAACAATTTTCAAAATAAAAGCCCCCAAAATAAATTAAAGTAAACCCATTTACACTTGCAATAGAGTAAAAAAAAGGATCCAATTTAAAGGCCAAATCAAAATAAGCCCCAAAAACCCATTCAACCCACTAATTAAACCCTACTACACACATTACACCAAACACAACTGCTCTCTTATTTCCCTCCCCCAACGGTACTCTCTCATCCATCTCCTCTCTTTTCACTCATCTCTCACACAACAAAACAAACAAACAAAATCTGTTGCCCCCATTTCTCTCTCTCTCTCTCTCTCTCCTACTCTACACCCATGTTGGCCCTCTCTTTCTCTCCTCCTTTCACACACTCTCTCTCTCTCTCTCCCATTTATTTATATCTTCTTGTTTTTCCATTTATTTATCTCTCCTACTTGTGATAGCTTACTAACTAATGCTTTTGGTACTTTTGAATTTATTTTTGGTATGGTTATTTGGTACAATGCATTGAATGTGGTCAATAAAGTTAGCGAACTTTTACAAACGTATGACATGGATATTGATGTTGCTTTGAATCTTTTAAAAGGACTTATTTCTTATTTTGAAAATGAAAGAGAAAACGGATTTGAATCGGCCAAGATTGAGGCTAAAGATATTGCTAAAGATATGGAAAATGAACCCGTATTTCGTGAAAAACGTAATATTTGTAGAAATTTTTTTTTAATGAGAATTCTAGTGACGGGATTAGGCAATCACCGAAAGAATCATTTAGAGTTAATTACTTCTTACATGTAACAAATCAAGCGCTTATGTCACTTATAATTAGATTTAAACAATTTAAAAAATATGAAGGTATTTTGAGTTTTTGTTTGATTTGAACAAATTAAAAACTTTAGATGATGATAGTTTAAATAGTTATTATATTAAGCTTGAAGATTTTTTAACACGTGACAATAATTGTGATATTGATGGAAATCAATTGTTTTTAGAATTGCAAATTTTGAAAACGTCTTTACCAAAAGAAACTAAAAAATCAATTAAGGTGTTAGACTATATTAAAAGAATGAATTGTTGTTTTCCAAATGCTTGGATTGTTTATAGAATAATCTTGACAAACCTGTTATGGTTGCCTCGTCCGAAAGAAGTTTTTGAACATTAAAAATAATAAAATCTTACATTCGTTCTAACATATCACAAGAAAGATGAAATGAATTAGCTATGTTATCATGTGAAAAAGATTTGTTAAAAAAAATTAAATTTGATGATTTAATTGATAGTTTTGCATCAAAAAATGCGAGAACACATTTTCTTTAATTTGTTTTTTTTTTTAAATGTAAAGGGGCCCCCAATTGGTTGTACGCCTAAGGCCCCTAAAATGTCAGGGCCGGCCCTGCAGATTTACATGTTAATGTGCATATTGTTATCCATATGATGCGTTGTATTTGTATTGTGTCAACCGGTGGGCACACGCACACGCACACACATGGTTGAAGGCGTAAATAGTTTTATTTTAATATTTTGGTAAGAGATTTTATTTTTTTGTATTCAACAACAAAACTACAAGTCTTGAGATGACGCTGATAATGATTTTAGAACAGTAATAAATACCTACCTGTTTACGCAGGTATGCCAGCATCTGTTCAGGATGCAAATGTAATTGCCTTGTCCAAGGTGGTAGTGGTTCTTTAATTCTTAGATTGCTTTCACATGATCTGCTCATAGCTTGAACTCTTAAATTGTGCCTCTACATGAACTCTCAGACCGACTTTCTGATCTGTTTTCTCTGGTAACAGCTGACCTGCTTACTGCTGCCCCTTGAGCATTGTAATCTGTTGCAGCCAAAATCGAACTGGAGTGCAGATAGAACAGTTGAGACATGCTCATTTATGGAACATATATTGCATTTGGAGCCACTAGAAGTATGTATTCCCCGTTTTTGTTCTAACCTTGGTGTTTATGCTTCGTGCTTACATGAACATGTAATTTGATTGTTTCCCGTGCAAGCAAAAAGTATTTGGATGCTGATAATCCTGGTTTTCTTATTCTGCGTTATTATATATATAGGAGAGTGTTAATATGTGCCCTATTGGAAGCCTCAAAATAGTAAGGATAAGGGTTTTGTACGAGTATCTGTGCCTTAATAGTTGTATGTCAAGACCTCGTCCTTACTCTTCTCAGGTTTGTAGCATGTGCTCTTAGGGCACTTGTTATCAGGACCATTATGCGTGTCCGTGCGCACACACACACACATATATATGTAAATACATATTATCTCTATTCTTTCAAGGTCCTATATAGATTAATTCTATTGCACAAATAGTGCCAGTTTTGACTTCCATTATTCATTAAGAGAATTTTATAACATTGCTGCCGAATTGATTTTCGGCATGATACTTTATATAATATTCAATATGCTGTTGAGGATTGTGCACTGCATTCTTTCTATGATACCAAGCAGTAGTCAGAGGCATCTTATTGTTCTGCTTCTCAATGCTTTTGATATCTCATCAGTGATTTGTAGTGCGATGGAGTTTGACTCTGATTGTATTGTAGGAGGGTTCATATTCTCGTATGCACCTGCACTGACGAAGTTATTTATGAGACTGAATTCGGTGTACAATGTGTACTTTAATAGGATGTAGGGGTCCATATGGTTCGGGTTGGTTCGGTTTCATTACTAAAACAGAACCAGAACCAGAACCAGAACCAGACCGGGGTTGACTGGTTCCAGGATTTTGGAACTGGAACCGATGTGTATTGGAACCGAACCAAACCGAACTGATGGTTCTTGGGTTGGTTCGGATCGGTTCTCGGTTTTGATCATATTTTTTATTAAAATATGAAAATACATTTCACCCATACTTGACACCTAAAAAAAAAAAAAATCAGATTATTAAAAAAAGATTTTTGAGTTGGAAAAATTTAGTATTGCTGAGTTGAAGTCCGTATAGCTCATCTTTATATATATATATATATGATGGTGCCGTTGCCGTGAGAGGTGAGGGTCTGAAATATCACCGATCTCATCTTTTATCTCACCAACAAGAGTAGATGGTGCCATTGCTGTGAGAGGTGAGGGTTGATGGTGTCGTCGCCATGAGAAGAAGTGAGGGGTGAGTGGTGAGAGATGAGGGGATGAAGGGTGAGTGAGGTAATAGAGAGTTTAGAGAGAGAGCGGCGCTTTTGAATGAGATGTTAGGGTTAGACATTATTAATAGTACACATATTATAGTATATATATATATATATATATATATATATATATATAGAGAGAGAGAGAGAGAGAGAGAGAGAGAGAGAGAGAGATTTTAGTGTATATCCAGGTCGGTCCCGGTTCCGGATCGGATCGGGTTTCGGGTTGGATCGAATTAGTTTTAGGTTGTAACCGGGAATTTAATCAAAAATTGTTTTTTTTCCTAAGAACCGAATCCGAACCATTAGCCTAAAAAACCGAACCAACCCAATATAACCGCTTTGGTACGGTTTATCGACTTTGCGGTTCCGCTGTGCACCTCTAATAGGATGTATCATTTTGAATTTTACAAATCATACACAGAGTTGCTCAAACATTTTTTTACTATTACCGGTTGTGCTAGTATGCTTTAAAATTTACACTTAGCAACAATATCTATCCTTTCGTGTTTGCCGAAGATGACACATAATGGGATTTGTAGAGAACAAGTAGCAAACTGTTGAGTATGACATTTTTCTATTTTACCTTTTTTTCATGTTAAAATATGCTTAGGAAGTTGTCATTTCCAATCTTGACATCTTAATATTTGTAATCATTGTAATATTTGTCTTTATATGTCTCATAATTACTTGAATATCTTCCTACATATATAAATTTGAGGGCGAATCTTAAACTCCATGATATCGTGTCCTTTTTAACAATATCCCACCGAGTCAATTTAGGCCTACATCTACCCCTAGCATTACCATCAATTCTAACTAAGTCCCTCTTCCTTACGAGGCATCTATTGGTCTACGTTTGATGTGTCCAAACCATTTAAGCCGATTTTCTCTCAATTTGTCTTCTATAGAGGCTACTTTTACTGTTTCACGAATATGTTTAGTTCTCATTCTGTCTTTTCGAGTTTTGTCACACATCCATCTTAACATCGTAAGGGGTACGAGGTGAACTCTTTTCAAGATGGGAGAATGATGTGTACGGCCTCTTGGGATGCCGCCTTGGGAGGATATATATATACGCACACACACACACACAGTCCATCTCAGGTGTGGAACCCTGCGATCCATTTTTTTTAAAATAGTAAAAAATTGAATTTTTTTAGATGATCTCCATAGTGAGGAGATCATTTACAAAAAGTTTCATAAAAAAATTCAATCCAAAAGTGAATGAGATGATCATCAAAAGTTTCAACGGCTAAAAATGCACATATTCCTCATTTTTGCTGATGTAATGCAGCGGAAGATACGCACACACATGAACAGAATAATAAAATAGTAAATCTCTATTAATTCTCTCTCTAAAACATCATAATAATAAGGAAAACTAAACCAGGGATCAGCCCACTACCACACTACATATAAGAATCGTCCCCACGGGCACATATATACGTTCTTGCGTCACTCTCCCCCTATGAAGCATAGCCATATCCTCTTGGAAATGGTCATAAAATTCATGATCCACATACTGCAACGTGGCCTTGGTAATCCACGAGCCATTACTCGCAGGGCGTCCCAACCAACATATCAAATAACGGACAAGGGGCCTTAGGTGTCGTAGTCATTTCAGAATCCAAAATACCGTTGACACGGTTAACATGCGAGCGAACTGTCTGCGTCGTATCCACGGGTAGAGGAATTGGGGGAATATGTGAATCCCGAAACGGATTCAAATCAGCTACGTTAAATGTGGGATGTGTCTCGAAGCCCTCTTGCAAGGCTATTTCGTATGCATTATCACCGCACTAACAAAGAATAGGGAAATAGTCAAATCTGTGCATCTGTAACTTGGTGGTCTTGCCCACCGCCTCTCACGCCAAAGATACACCACCGGGCTGAAAAACAAGTGACCGGCGTTGAGAATCCGCTTGCTGCTTGTAGGAAGCATACATACGTTGTAAACGTGCACGCACGTCATCATGAATAGCTAACATCCTGGCACCAAAATCAGCAGCTGTGGGGATCATTGTCATAGTAGAGGGAGGGGGTCTCAGCAATGTTAACGGATAATAAAGGAGAAAACCCAAAAATAATCTGAAAAGGAAAAAGACTAATAGAGTGGTTGACTGAATTATTAAAAACAAATTCAGCCTGACCAAGAACCACATCCCAAGTCTTAAGTGACTCACCAGCTAAGCACAGCAAGAGATCTCATAAACTCCGATTGATTACCTCGGTCTGACCATCAATGGATGAAAATAGGTTGAAAATTAAAGCGTGCACCGCAACAATTTTTACGTACTCCATGTAAACCGACCATCTCGCGGAAGTAGAGTATGGCAATATGCGAAGCATCCGAAGTTCACGAGCACGGGATGAAATGGGATATCTTGAAAAACCGGTCAACTACCACAAATTATTGAGTCATGGCCCTTGGTCGTCTTGGGTAGCCCGACAATAAAGTTCATAGAAACATCAAGCCAAGGTCGGTCAGGGATGGGTAGAGGGGTATACAAACCGGTGTTGTTATGCTGACCATTCGCTGTCCGACAACACGTTGAACATGGTTGTTAACCTCCCTCCTCAGAGTAAGCTAGTAGAAACGCTCTCGCAGTGTAGCTAAGGTACGGTACGGGCAACACCCGAGTGACTAGCTAGACCTCCACCATGGAGCTCAGTGATGATCTTCTCCCTCATCGAAGAGACAAGGATGCACAACGCCGTACCACGATACAAATAACCATCCTGCAACAAATAATTGCCCTTAACACCATGTTGTCGTGTACATATATCCACAATAGGCCCAAAGAAAGTGTCTGTCGCATACAAATCACGAATCTCAAAGCGAAGATTGACCTTTAAATGGTGACTAGGGAATGTGATCTCCGATTCAAGGCGTTTGCAACTAGGTTCTCTCTACCTGGTTTGTACTGTTAGTGGAAAGTGAACTGATGTAAAAGATTAGTTCACTTGGCGTGTCGATCGCTAACTTTCTTCTAGGAATTCATAAAACGGAAGGCCTCGGGACCCGATTTAGTGACAAACTCCCGATAAGCCAAACAAGGCTGCCAATGCTTGACAACTTGCATCGCTGCATAAAACTCCAGTTCATAAGCAGAATAGTTGACAGCAGAACCAACAACTTTCTGACTAAAGTAAGCAACGGAGCGATTATTTTGGCTGAGAGTTGCACTAATCCCAGACTTGCTGGCATCACAAGTCAACTCGAACAACTGGAAATCTAGAAGGTCTAGAACGGGGGTTGATGTCATCTTGGACTTGATGAGCTGGAATGTCTCCTCAGCCTCATTCATCCATGCAAACTCAGTTACGGATGTGCGCATCATCACAGTAATAGGAGCCATCACAAAACTGAACTCCTCAATGAAGCGTCGATAAAAACTGACCAACACATGAAAACTGCGGACCTGGGAAGTCGTGGTCAACCTAGGCCACTTCCGAATAGCCTGAACCTTCTCACTATCGGCACGTACCCCTTTCCCTGAGACTATGTATCCTAATAAGGAGACCTCCGGCACCATAAAAGAACACTTCTTTAGCTGGAAGGAAAAACTCTCACGTTGAAGATCCTCCAAAAAGACATGTCCATGTGCTCGTATGTGGACCGATTTTATATCAGGATATTACCAAAATAAACTATGACAAACTTCCCCAATAAGGAACGGAGGATTTACGTCATAACAAGCATAAATGTGGATGGGTGCATTGGACAATCCGAAGGGAATGACGGTCCACTCGTACAATCCGTCCTTTGTTTTGAAGGCGGTCTTCCACTCATCACTAGGTCTCATGCGAATCTGATGGTACCCACTCTTCAAATCTAGCTGGGAGAACACTGTGGCCCCTTGAAGATGATAAATCATATCCTCTAACCTCGGAATGGAGAAACGGTACTTGACTGTGATTTTATTCATAGTCCGACTGTCCCACACATTCGTCAGCTACTATCCTTCTTCGGCATTAACAAAGCAGGCACAACATAAGGGGATATACTCTCTCGTACGAAGTCACGATCGCATAACTCAAACGCTTGTCATTGTAACTTAGCATGCTGTGCCGACAACATCTGTAATTGGGGAGATTGGGTAACTGGGCTCCCAGGATAAAATCAATCGCATGTTGTATGTCCCTCAATGGTGGAAAAGAATCGAGCGGGGTAAACCTCTGGAATATTAGTCGGCATGGCACCCAAGGGGCTAATATGGTTATAATACAATCCAGTTCAAGGGGCATTAAGGAGTACGGGCTTCGAGGCCAGTAACATAAGTGGGCCTGGGAGTCTAGGTTGGGGTATGGGGTCAAGTACTACCCCACGACCTTTATGCATAAATGAATAAGTGTTAGCGCGACCGTCATGTATGCTGACATGATCATCTGCCAGGGTCATCCCAACAGAAGGTGGCACACGTCCATATTAACACCGTACACACAACCTCGTCTAAATATGGGCCAAGAGTAAGTGGAACTCGACATTGCCCCATAGAACGCACCTCGTCCTTGGACTCCATCCACCCAATCTTACACGAACTCTGGATAGTCTTTACTTGGAAACCCAGGCGCTTCACCATCTCCCGCAAGACCAAATTGACGCTAGAGCCACCGTCAATTATGATCTTACACAATCACCCCTTGGTAACACACTGCGTGTAGAATAAACTTTGTCGTTTCCACTGGTCTATAGGTATAACGGATGAGTTGGACACTAGGGCAAAGGGAAGGATGAGGGCACGGTGCAGATTACTCTGTGGAAGGGCCTTGGGTTGGGGCAGTCGTGGCTTGGCTAGCCCACTGGGGTAGTTTCATGGGTTGGGACGGGATGTAGGACTGTTTTTTAACAAACGAAGTTGGGTTTGGCAATGGGTTATGCACTTACGATAAATGGAGGCACGGGTGCTAGCAGGTACTGTCGGGTTGATGGGTTCAAGGCCTAAAGAATGACCCGTGAGCAGAAACAGGCCCTTTGTGACCATCTCGGCTAGGATTGCATCGGGTGGGTTAGGGTTGGTGGTTTTACTGTTCGTGGGGTGGGCTGCTGTGATATGGGTTTTGGCAATGTGGATCAGGGCATGAGGTCGGGTTACCACAAGGGTTAAGGCAACCGCCAGCTCATCATGGCTAGGCGTGGCCTCGGCCTGCGCCGTGGGCTTCTCTCCCTCCTCCCCCTGTTCGCCTCTAACCCTCGAACTTGCGGGGGCTTCACCGCTGCTAACATTGGCAGCCACCAGAGTGGGTGATTGTCCCTCATCTCCCCGTAATCCTCCACCCGCATGGCACTCCAATCCGAGTCCCAATCGTCAACCATTATGATTTCAAGATCAAACCTGGCTCTGATACCAGTTTTAGTGTAACACACTGGAGGATACACAGACTAATTACACACATGAATGAAACAATGAAATTGTAAATCTTCATTATTCTCTCTCTCTAAAACATCTTAATAATAATGAAAACTAAACAACTAGGGATTTACAAGCACCTGAAAGACTGAAATAACCCTAAACGAAATAATTAAATAAAACAGTCCACTACCACAGTACATATAAGAATCGGCTCCACGGGGCACGTATATCTCCTGTGTCATTTGCATACCATTTTTTAAAAATAGCAAGACATTCAATTTTTTAATGATTTTTTTTCTAGATGATCATAATGAGGAGATCATCTAAAAAAATTATTAAAAAATTCAATTTTTTACCACTTAAAAAAATGTTTTATATATATATATAGAGAGAGAGAGAGGCTGGATCGTATACGGACCTAGTTTACGGACCGCTACCGTCCAAGAATTATCTAGGGACCGTTTTGTCTTTTTAGGACCACCTTTTGGGACCGCGATGTCTTTTAACTTCTAAGTTTTAGGGAATATCAATTTTTACCCCAATGATTTCTAAGGTCTTTTAAGCTTATCTTAAAGCCTAATTAATCTGGAAGTCTAAGTGTAGAAGTTTCAGGCATAGTTGTTGAATCGTGATACGTATCGTGTATCGAAAACCCTATGTATCGTGAATCGTGAATCGTATCGCGATACGTATCGTGCGATACGGCACAAAAAATAAATAAAATTTTAAAAATAAATAAAAATATGGAGAACACTTTTCAATCAATTATATAACATAATATGATTCAAACTTCTAATTTCTCCACAAATCATATCAAAAAGAGAATCCACAAGCCATATTTAGTATCATATACTATTACTAAGTATACTATTAAGGTATCGTCATGGTGTCATCCTCAACTATGATGATGATACCTTAATAGTATCCAAAAAATAATAACCAAAATCCAAAAAATATATCCAATAAAGTCATCATCTTCATCACTCCTCTAATTATTCCTAAATCCTAATCCTCCTCCTCCTCATCAATGTTTAGTTCATTATCATCATCGTCTTCATCATCATCTTCTACAATGATTCTCTCCTCTTCTCTTTGGCCCTCCTCTTCCTCCTCCTCCTCATCATCCTCCTCCTCCTCATCATCGTCAATAACTTCAATATCATCCTCATCAACACGAATCGATTTCCCTTTCCTCCTCCTGGCATTCAAGTTCCTTGGTCCTATATGAAAAAAAATGCAAAAATATACATTAATTACTTCATGTTGATGTAGTTTATTACTATTTCATTTTGTTAATAGTTCCAAAATATATATACTAAAAAATCATACCTCGCTTCCGTTTGTTACTACTAGTACTTCCTCCTTCCTCTTGGAAGCATTCATGCACATCCATCCACGAGTGGTCTTCGGGAAGACATGGATCTTCCTTCTCGGTTATCCATTCATCATCGGAATCCATATCCGATAGACAAATTGGATCATATGTCTCACCCCTTTGTTGTCGCTTCAAAAGTCGCATCTCGAGTTGAATGTTGTACTTGACAAAGACAAGAGCATTCAATCTTTGTGCCTCCAAACGATTTCTTTTCTTTGAGTGCACGTGGTCAAACGTGCTCCAATTTCGCTCACATCCCGTGGCACTACAAGTTAGGCTTAGCACTCTTATTGCCAACCGTTGGAGTTCCTTGCACTCTTCTCCGTAATTTTCCCACCATATGCCTAGAATAAATAGGCAAAAACAACGCAAACATAAACATAAATAAGAGGCCAACAAACAGCAACAAAAATAGGCCAAAACAGGGGCATATGGCTGCCCATAACAGGGGCAAAAAAGGGGCATATTGCTGCCCAAAACAACAATAAAAATAGGCCAAAACAGGGCCAAATTGCTGTCCAGAACAGGGGCATATTGCTGCCCAAAACAAGGGCATATTGCTGCCCCAAAACAGCAATAAAGATAGGCCAAAGCATGGCCAAAATGCGGCGAAAAAAGCAACTAATTACCTGGTTGTGTCTTATCTCTTGTCAAGACGGCCATGCTCACTCCAAATAACCCTTCCGCCCGGCGAAATTTCTCAATTTGTTCAGCAATTGCAATTTTGCTCTCAACATCCGGATACATTTTCTCAATGGTTTGGTACAACCCTCTCTTGACTTCCCTATCCGCATTGAACCCCTCGCTATATTGGAATCTATATAAAGTATACATGTGCATATACATTATGTTAGAAAAGTTATACAAATAAATAAAATACAAATACAATTTATGATGAAAAGTTACCTAGGGTTGAGAAAGTAACCCGCCGCATGAAGTGGTTGATGGAGTTGCATGTCCCATCTTGTATCAATAATTTTCCATATTCTTCGGTACCTTGCCTCTTTATGGTCGAAATTTTTTGCAATTGCCTCCTTGGCCCTATCCATAGCTTCATAAATGTACCCCATTGCCGGTTTTAAATCACCATCTACAAGCCTTAAAACCTTAGTGAGGGGGATAACGCATTTCAAGCAATATTTGATTGCCTTCCAAAATTTGCTATCACCTAAAATTATGTTCTCAACATGCTTGGCATCAAACTTATGTGCATATGGTCCCGTGGCCCACTCCTCCGATGCAAACATGTGCCTAAGAGGAATTTTCTTCTCTTGGAAGCTCTTTAAAGTCAAGAAAGATGTAGCAAATCTTGTAACCCCCGCCCTTGTTAGTTCTTTTTTTTTTGTGAATTTTCGAAACAAATCAAGAACCCAAGCATGTCGGTATATATAAACGGTTACCTCCTTGGCTTTTTTAATGGTGTCATGAAAAATTGGTAGATCACCTATATCACTTAGCATTAAATCAATGAGGTGAGCCGAACAAGGAGACCAAAATAAATTTTTTCTTTTGTTTTCCAACTTTTCTCCGGCCAAAACATAAGCCGACGCACTATCGGTAATTACTTGGACCACATTCTCCTCTCCTATCTCCTCAACAAGTGAATCAAGTAATTCACATAGCTTGTCGGCATCCTTTACAAAGGAGGAAGTATCCAAGGATTTGAGAAAAACCGTTCCACGAGGGCTATTCACAAGGAAATTAGTTAAGGACCTTGATTTCCCATCGGTCCATCCATCCGACATAAGAGTGCAACCCGTCATCTTCCATTCTTGTTTATATTTTTCCAAATTTGTTTCAACATTTTCAACTTCCTTTTTTAAGTAAGTAACCCTTGTCTCATGGTAAGACGGAGGCTTTAGCCCCTTCCCGTAATCACCAATTGATTTCACCATCTTTGTAAACAAGGGACTTTTGACTACATTAAAAGCTATACCATTTCCATAAAAAAACCTACAAATGTCACTAATTACCGGCCCCCTCTTTTTCAACATTGCATTTATCGTTGTTTGTTTTTTCTTCCCTTTAATGACATATGCATCCATAGTTCCCTTCTTTGATTTTTCGAAATTTTTCTCAACTTCAAATTCCTCTTCTTCACCCTCATTTTGTTGCCCACTTTCTTCATTATACTCCTCCTCCTCATTTACTCCTAAAATGTTTGCAAATTTTTTTCTAACATCTTCGGGGCATTGCATACATTTTTTGGCATCTTTTCCCGTGCCGGCTAGGTGGTGCTTCATTCTAAAAATCCCACCCCATTTTGCATCCTTACAAAAATTACATCTTAAATGCAATCTATTATCATTCACTTTTTCACAATAATCCCATGTGGGGTCAACCACAACTTTTCTCTTTTGTTTAGTCATTTCCTAAATAAACAAAGAGGAAAAAGAAATAACTATACTTGAATAAATAAATAAATAAATAAAGATGAACAATAAATAAATAAGTGAGAGATAATAAATAAATAAACCTAGGGTTTATTTATTTATTAATGGTGGAGAGAGAGAGAGCACAAAGTTGAAGAAAAAGACAAGAAAGGTGAGAAAAGGACCTAGGGTTACTTACCAAAGCAAATGATGGAAGCTTCTCTTGGCAAAAAGTTGAAGAAAAAGACAAGAAAGGTGAGTATATTAATGGTGGACAGAATATTAATGGTGGAGAACACAAGAAAAGTGAGAAAAGTATCTTTTATACCTAGGGTTTGCTCATTTATGTGTTTTTTTAGTCTTTAAACATTATTTAAAGTCTTTAAACAGTAAAATAACAATTTTCGGCCATAAAAAATAAAAAAAAAAGTATTTTTTTTAATGAATCAGACTTCATTTACCGACCGAAGTCGGCTGCTGCGTATCGCGAACAAATCGCGATTCAAGCGATTCATGAATCGACTCGCGATTTGCTTCCGGTTCAAACGATTTATTGGTTATTTCGATACATGGGGACGATTCGGCTCGTTATGTTGTTGTATCGAATCGTATCGGACGATTCGTATCGTGAATCGCACGATACTGATTACAGAGGTTTCAGGGCTGCTACTACTTCTCAAGCTTCTTCCGTCACTATCGTACTGGAGTTCTGAATAGCGAGGATTATCTATATAAATTGTTTCTTCAGGGAGTCTAGAAATTGAAATAGGTTTTGAGGGAAAATATTCTAGTCTTAAATACCTTATACGGTATCGCGGGTTTATCTGTCTAGTTTCTTTATATATTTGATTAATAATATCAATTATATCGTTGTCTATAAATTCGTCTAAATTATTATCACCATACGATGATAAAAATCTTCGGTATGTTCTAGGGGTTGTTGTCTCTACGTTTTTAAGGAGAGGGCGGATTCCTCCGGCTCTAATTAAAGTAGTCTTTGTTTCAGCTAACCGTTTACGTCTAACAAATTTTAATACGTCTATACTGTCTTCGAGTATCCTAGTGTATTCTTGATATTTTTCAGGTCTTGATAGTTCTTCTGCAAAATCTTCAGTTCTTAATTTTTGTCTAAAGAGATCTCGGATCCCTGTTCTAATTATTTCTATTCTAGGTACTTCTCTTCCTAACCACTCAATGATCTGGTCTATATATTTAAAAGTACCACCTGCATATACTAAAGCAGATTCTATGAGTTCTTTATCTTTAGGGTCTGTAAGAGTCCAGTCTTGAATTTCTCTAGTTAAGTCTAAACTTGTTTGATTAACAAATTCTAAAAAGTCTTTAGTGATTTGTAAGCTCATATAAGATTCTTCTTAAAACAATAATATGTAAAATAGTTAAGGGTTTGGTTCGAGTTTATACCTTCCTTCTGGTCTGCAATATCTTTATCTTCTTCCCTTTGTCTCTTCAGCCTTGCTACTATTCTTCTCCGGTCTCGGCCTCCTACAACTCTCTCTTTATGTGTCGCACCTCAATCCACTACTTTGGCGGTTGACCCGTTTCCTGCCTGTACGCCTTCACGCCTAACGCCCACCTGGCTAACGGCTCACGGCTAATCGGCACCTGACGGCGGTTCACCAGTATAACACCTTGTGTGCTACACCAGAGGTTCCACACAATAGTCCTCTATGAACAGAAAGTTAGAGACAATTTGGAAAATAATAACAACTTAGCATAACAGATTTCTGGAAAAAAAAATACTTTTATTGCATTGCATAAGTAAATACAACTCTCCCCTCTCCCCTAACTATGAGAGGTTTACTCACTCATATACATATTACTCTCTACAAGCATACTCTCTCTAAAAGTCTAACAATCTCTCACTCTCTAACTCCTTATGTCTAAAACACAAATGGACGCTCCCTTTTGTAGCACAAGGGCACTTACAATTGACTGAAAACCGACTATCAAAAGAGATCCGGTTGAAAGCATAATTATTAAAGCAACAATATCTTCGGAATCTTATCAGCTGGGTCTACAAGCTTTTATCGTCTTTTAGGGAACCTTTTTCTTTTTGAAAAGAAAGGCCAGCTGATGGGGCGTGCCAAGTCTTCATCATGAGTCTTATCGTTTTGTAATAATGGAAGAGCATCAAACAAAGTCTTCGTCTTTTTTATCAGTCTGGTGGTCCATGTGGGGCATGGGTCTTTTTGCTTTATGGAAAGTATGGTCTAGGCAAACGATTCTTCCGTCTTTAATAATTCATCTACCACTGAGGGGCCCTTATTTGTTGTGTCTGTGTCTTCTTCTGCCTTGTCCTGGTTTGGGAGGGTATTATTGAAAAATTCGTCAATGAGGCCCACAGTTCTAAGGCTAGCTGGCAAAGCTATCTCTACCATTTCTTTGGATTCTTTCTTGAGCCTTCCATTGAATGGCTCATCATCTTGGATTATCAGGTCTTCTTTGTGGTAGGCAGTGTACCACCTGTCTTCTCCTGTTAATAATTCCATGATCTCAATTGTTTCCATAGCTTGGGCGATCTGGAGTTTGGACTTATCAACGATTAAATCTTTAGTCTCGTCTTCTGATAGGATCTCAACATCTTCAAATGTATAATTTGAAAATCTAACGAGTCTAAATCCTTCCACTCTCATTCCTCCGCGGGAACTTGGAGCAATCTGATAGATTCTAGCGAATAGAGGAAGGAAATCTTCTACCTTTTTAACGTACTCATGGACTATTTTTCCAAGAGCAACAGAGTCTTCTATAGTCTCAATTTGGATGAGTCCGATGAACCCATAGTCTGCTAAGGTTATCTGGGCAATTTCTGCTTTCCCAGCAAGATAAATCTTTGGAACGTCTTTGAAGAAACCTTTCATTATTAAAGCATCTCCATTTATTTCTGATAATAACATATTAAAATGATCAATAATGTTATTAGCTTCTTTATTAAAGTCTTCTGTTAATGGGAGATTATTATGACCAAATGGTATAACAATCTTAGTCTTAAAAGTCTTTTTCTAATAACAGAAATCAGTAGGTCTAGTTTTGGAGGTTTCTCCAAGAGTCTGAGCATAGGTCTGAGTCTGAGGTCTAGGCACAGCAGTACCACTAAGCTGGGTGATTGCAAGTCTTTGAGTCCTCGTGAATCTGGCAATGGCTACCAAATTTTGTTTGAACTCGATCCATAGTCTATTTTTTACATTCCACCAAATGGCGTCTATAAGAGTATTTTCGTCTTCTGAAAATTCTCGTCTAAATTTGATCAAGTCTGGGTATCTTTGATCAGGTCTATATTGGGGAAAATACATATTCCCAATGAGTCTATTTTGAGAAATAATCTCTTGTCTAGATTTTCCGGGAGGAACTAAGATATCATCAAAGTTCTCTAGGATTGGTCTTTCTTGAGAGTCTTGAATATGAGTCTGTCTTTGCGTTACACCAGCATTTGGTCTTACGCGTCTAAGATAGTCTGCAACGTCTTCTCTGTTCAGTCTATTCGTTCCAGAGGAACTCATATCTTCTAGGTCTTCTGTTTGCAACATAAAACATGAAATCATATTAGTGTTAGCAAACATTGGCTCTCTTGGTATAATGTCTGGAATGGTATTTTTACTTCCCTTAATATGTATAACAGAGAAGTCATAACCATTAAGCAATTGTTGCCATCTAATTAGTCTATTAGTCCTTGATTTGGACAAGTCTAAATCTCTGAATTTTACTGCATAAGAAGAGTCAGTATAAACAGTAAAATATTTAGGTCTAAGAAACAACATATATTTTTCTATTGCCCTTGCTATAGCTAAAACTTCTTTTTCATGGGCAGTGTATCTTGTTTCTGGGTCTGTAAAGGTTCCAGAACTATGTCTACAAAGTTTCTTCTTTTTTGTCTGATGATCAATGGCAAAGTATACTGCTCCCCATTGTTTATCAGAGGCATCTGTTTATACTATAAACTGGTCTTCTGCATTAGGCAGTTCAAGTAAAGGAATGTTCTTGACTGCATCTTTAATTTGTCTTATTATTTCAAAATCATCTTTAGTCCAATAAAAGGGATTGGTTTTGTCTGTTCCTTTTAATTTGGATGTTAAGCTTTGTCTTTTTGAAGCAAGGTCTTTAATAAAGTCTGCAGCACAATTAAGCAATCCTAAAAATGATTGTAATTGTTTTCTATCTTTGAGTTGGTCTGGAAACTCAAGAATCTTCTTAGTTATGTGTTCTGCCAAGGATAATTTTCCTTTATTAATATGCATTCCCACAAAGTCTATCTCAGTCTGAAATAATTGCATTTTCCTTTCGGAGTTAACAATACCATGTTTGTCTAATTCTAAAATAATCTTTTTAAGATGGTCTACGTGCTCTGTCTCAGTCTTACTTGCGACAAGAATATCATCTATGTAAACAACAAGGCAAAATTCTGAATAAGGTCTAAATATATTATCCATTTTTCTTTGGAAAACTTGAGGAGCATTCAAGTATCCAAATGGCATGACTAGCCATTCGTATTTTTCTTGGGGAACACTAAAGGCTGTCCAAGTAATACTGTCTGGATGCATCTTAATTTGCCAGAAGCCTGATTTGCAATCAAACTTACTGAATATAATTCTATCTTCGATTAAATTAATCAAATTATTCTTGTCTGGTATCTTATAAGAATCAAATTCACAATTCTTATTTAATTGTCTATAGTCTATAACCATGCGTCTTTTTCCTCTTTTACGTTCAAATTCATTTTGAACATAGAAGGCTAGACTATTATGTCTACTTTTACTTTCTCTAATAATGCCTAACTTAAGCATTTCATCTATGTCTTTCTTGAATTCTTCCCTATCCTCTTGTGAGTATCCTTTCTTATGAGTTCCACCATTAATAGTGGCGTCTGGGTTAATAGGGATGATTTCACAATAGATTTGGTCTGTATCCCACTTAGCGATGGGATTTTCTCCTAAAGTAGGCTCAGCTAGTTGCCTAATCTTTTCTTTTTCTACTTCTATATCCATTTTCTTCTGTTTGGATTATATACGGCCTTAATTCCGCTTATAATTTCTTCGTATTTTTCTTCTATTTTGGTCATGTCTAGTCTAAGTTCATTAATAATACTATCCATCTTGGATAGGTTATGGCTCTCCCTATTATTAAGGTAATTTGCTAAATTTTGTTGAAATTTAACAAAGTCTGTATCAAAGGTGGTTAATCCTTCTGTCTTAGCCTTTAAGTCTAAATGCAATTCTTTAACAAAGCTACTGTTATAGTCTTGGGTAGCTGCTATGGATGTAGAAATTAAATTCAATCTTTCTAATATAAGTCTAGTTGCTTTGGCCGCGTTGGCAATCTCATTTTCATTTATCTTATAATAAAATCTATCATCATTTATCTTTTCTAAAATTCTTTGATAAAATTCGGATAAAGTCTGAATGGAGAGGTCTCTTGGTACCTCATTCCAGTTTGATCTAACTATCTCCATTAGGAAGATAAATATCTAGTCTAGGGATAAGCTTAGCTTGTTCTTTGGTAAGTTTAATTAACTCACTGTTTTGATTTTTAATTAAAGTTTTAATTTATAAAAGGTCTTTGTTAAGGACTTCTATATGATTAGTCTATTGGGATATGATTAGTCTTAATATTTATTTCTTGTAAAACGTGTACTAAGTCTATTGGGATTTGATTATCTATGTCTAATAATCTTTTAGAGATATTTTTTATCTCTGTTTCTAGAGTTTGAGTGTCTTTTATTAATTGTCTTAATATAAGGAGTATACACTTATTTTGGTCTATTATACTATTAATAACACTAGCAGTGACTTGTCTCACTGTCTGCGTGTTTGGCTGGGATATGTTCAATGTGTGAAAAACCGTCTGTGTGTGTGGTTAAACAACCTTCTGAGTCTAAATCAGTTATGGGTATAGGTTGGTACTCTGGGTTGGTTCCAAAAATATCTTGGTAAATGCGAGGGATAAATCCCAAGGGCATTAAAGTCTTTTTACTTTTAGTCTAAAAGGAACGTCTTATGGCTCTGATACCAGAATTTGGGTTTTGGTCAGAATTTGGTGAGGTTCTAAAATCTTTAAGGTCTTGATACCAATTTTGGGTCTAAACTATAAGTCTTTTAATTATATGGTCTTAAACTAAGGGTTTAGTATAAGACAAGAGGGGGGACCATCTAGAGTAAATAACAAAAGTCTTTGGGACCACGAGGGGACCACTTTCGGGATAAGGACAAAGTCCGCACGAAAAGTCCGCACGGGAAGTCCGCACCTGAGCCTATATATATATATATATATATTTAGAGAGATAGAAGATAATTAAGTTTATAAATATATTTATAGAAAAAAAATTCTACACTTATTCTATATATTTTTAGTTTTTAACTAGGAAACTAAAAACATATTTTATAGCTTTACTCCTGATCCTTGTCTAACAGGGATTGCTCCCTCAGCCTAACCAAATCATTTAATTAGTTAATGATAATTTAGTGTATATTGTGTTTTCACATTACAGACAGTATTCGAGTTTACGCAATCAATAGCAGGATTGAGTGCTCAAATGTTTTTCATATCATTGCACCCCCTAATGAATTATCCTCCTCAAACTTATCTTGCCGTATTCTTTCAAAAATAAAAAATAATCTTCCTGTATCGGTATGCGGTGCATGTTGAAATACTTTGTAAAATGGCAGGTTGAGAGACTCTTGATTTGTGATCCAATGACATGATCATTGTATTGCTAAGCTCCTCTGACATGAGCTATTTGCTGAGGATTTCTCCTTCTATTTATGTTAAAGATAAAGTGTAGAAATTTTATCTTGTTTGGTTTCTAGAATTCTTTTTTCTATTGTAATTTGGATTTATTAATTTTGTTTGTTTGAAGGTTAACATTTTCCAAGGAATCACCTTGCCAGATACTCCAAATTTTGGGAAAGTGTTTGGAGGACAGTTTATTGGACAGGCATGATCGAGCTTATTTTCTTTCATGATATTGTATTGCTGACATTTTCAGAAGTAATGTTGTTAGTCTTGGTAAAGATATTGCCATACCTGTTTGTATGTTATGAATGGAGATGCCATTTAATTTGTTGGCATGCATTTAATTAAGAGAACAAACTCGACAACCTATCACTGTCTAGAGAACTTCAAATTTTAATGAGAAAGGAAAATTATGTGCTATTAATGATTTGGAGAGAGATTCTTAGTGATCTTCAAGTATGTCGAAGACTCACTTCTCACTATACTACTCTTGCGTGAATTCCGTGCATTTTGCAATACATTCAGTATCTTGTATTAGTAATATCAATTATGTTAGGGAAAATCACACTAATCCATTGGCGCTTTTGCTACTGCTACTTTCTTTATTTATTAAAAAAAATTACACTAATCACTTTGAACTATTACTTTCTTACACTCTGCCCTCGTAAAGAAAAAAATTGACAGTGATCAACCTTTTCTGATAATTATGTCCAAAATTTTAACTAAATTGAGCATATGACTTGCGTATAATAAATTATTAAATTTAAAGATCAAATAATTTATTTACATTTATAAATAAAAGTTTTGATAACAATATATTTTATACATATACAATATATATACATACATAATGCCACCCACTGTGTCAGATCGATCACCATCTCTTCTCACTGCCACCTACCTCGCCCACCCACTACCACCACCGGTGTTCACATCATAGTCATGGGCCACCACCACCAACTCCTCAGTGGACAACCTCGCTCCATTCCGATCTTTTCTTTAAACCAAATGGGTTATCCCGTTTTCCTTTAATAACCCTTCCCCCCATTATCCACAATTCCCAAATCACTTTCCCAAGAAAATAGCATAATAGGAAAACAAAACCCTGATATATTCTCAACCCCATCACTTGGCCTTGTGCTCTTTTGTCAAGTGTTCAAGGTGGGGTTGATGGATGTTCAATTAATGATGTTCTTGATTATTAGCGCTTTAGAGTGCAAAAATACTGTGGTTGGAGGTGGGATTCCTTCTTCACTGTTTTCTCTTCGTCACGAAAGGCTGCAGCAAATGCTGGAGAACTACCCACTATCATGATAGTGGAGATAGAACAGGGTGAGGAATGTTAAGAAAAAACCCACTGATATTGAAATATACCTTTGATTTTGAACAAGTCTAGCTGAAACAAGAACATATTTATATGAACAAATTCGTTGTCACTACTGGTTTTGTATTTCATCTTGATACTACTCATTCTGCTAGGATAAACATCTGCATTGTCACTACTAGGTTGTGTTCAGTGGTGTGATGACGGTTAGGGAATAGATAGAGAGTGGTGCTTAGTTGGGAAGTGATCAGAAATGGAGAGTATAGTGGAGTTGGGTGGTGGGGAATGTGTGTAGTAATTCATTTAAAACTAAGTAAATTTAAGTTTTGGTCAAAATAAGGACCAAGAATATGTCACAGTTTGACGTAAATGAGCGTCAAATGGAAAATAAGAAGATGATTTAACTCTCGTCTCAACTCTCTCTCAATATCTCAAAAATATAGGAATACCTCAAATGAGGCTACATGGGGAGTATTTATAAGGAATCAGAGAGGCTTCTAGAAGTTGTTGGTCAAGTATGAGTTGTCATGACAACTCATCCATGACAACACTAACTAATGGAACCTTCTAGAAACTTCCATCTCAACCCTTGCTACAATTAAAAAATCTAACAAAAATACTAAACAATTAATAAAAGGAAAAATACAATGAAATAAATAAATACAAGAAAATACTAAATTAAACCTTAATTCACATCATTCTCCTCTCCATGAAAAAGAGTTTGTCCTCGAACTCATAGGGGAATACCATCGGTGTCACCCTCCACATGTTGGGTTGAAAAACTCCCTCCTAAATAGGGTTGGCAATGGTGACTGCCGGAGGTGCGATGCAGTCTGAAGAACCCGCCTCTTCTCCGTCTTCTTCTCGGGCTAATCCAAACCCACCTGGGTCAAAAACCACCTTAGGATTTCGAAACCCTAGATCCATTCGTACCTAGCCATCAACATCCAGATCAGATGTCATCGGGACTTGTCGGAGTACGCGAAGAGTCACCGGAGTTGAAACGGGGGTGGTGATGGTCGATTCAGCCTGTTTTCTTCCCATTCTCTTCTCAACTTTCTTCTCTCTCCACACTATAGGCCTAGGGCTGGATTTCAGCCCCTCTTTCTTCTTCTTTTTCTGAGGTTTGACAGAGAATTTTTGGGTGGATTTAAGGGTTCCGTTGTGGTTGCGTAACCAAGGGTGGAGAAGGGACAATGGTGGTGGTGAAATTAGGGTTTTGGGTGATGGTGGGAGCAGTGTGAGGGCGCTCGTGGATGCGTCGGGTGGAGGAAAGCGAGCCTCAAGAGCATCGAATCGTGTTACAAGGCAATTTAAAACCTCCTTGAGCCTATCGGTACGCGAATCAACGAGATCAAACCTCTTCTTATGTCCCATTTGTCGTCGTCTATGATTTGTTATACAATAACAACAACGGGTGGAGCCAACGAGGCTCTGATACCAATTGACATAAATGAGCGTCAAATGGAAAATAAGAAGATTTAACTCTCGCTCAACTCTCTCTCAATATCTAAAAAATATAGGAATACCTTAAATAAGGCTACATGGAGAGTATTTATAGAGAATGAGATAGGCTTCTAGAAGTTGTTAGCCAAGTATGAGTTGTCATGACAACACTAACTAATGGAACCTTCTAGAAATTTTTATCTCAACCCTTGCTACAAATAAAAAATGTAACAAAAATACTAAACAACTAATAAAAGGAAAAATACAATGAAATAAAAAAATACAAGAAATACTAAAATAAACCCTAATTCACATCATAGTTGGCTTGATATTAGAGGCTCTTTTTATTTTATATTTTTTTTTTATATTTATGTCTTTTTACCGCTCTCATTAATGGTGTTTAAAATAACCTTGATTTTATTAGCTGGAGGGTTTATTGTCCATTATTTTTCCCTCCAGGGACCAATTGTAAAAAGTTATATCTGAAGGGGAATAGCGTAATTTACCCTTTTTGTTAATATTATTTTGTTACTTGGTTGAGATTAATGGTTATTTTTATATTATAATGAAAGTTTTTTTCCCCTGTCGCAAGGTCTGAATTAAAGCTGAGAAGCCTGAGTTGATAGTTGATGTTTGATACGATACTTGAATTTTCTGGACACTCAGGGTGATGTAAATCTTCTAATGCGGAAGTGTTATTACTTCACTACACAACAACAAGAACAACAACAACAAAAACAACAACAACTAATAAATTAGACTAGTGAAATGGGTTTTTTTCTCTCTCAATTCTCAAATCTCAATATTCAAGGTTAAGTACAAATGAGGGCCAAGAGGCCTATTAATAGGAAGAGTTAGCTTGCTAATCAAGATAATACCCAAAATGACCAAAAAGGACAACTAATAACCAAAAATGACTCATTAGTCCCAAACATATTTGGAAACTAATTAAACACTAAAAATAAAGGAAAATTACAATAAACCCTAAACTAAAAATGCAAAATAAAAGAAAATAAAAGATAGTCGTCTCCCGTTAGCACAACCACGCGCCACGTGTCGCTCCATATCCTATACACATTATTCTCCCCGTCTTCGAAAAAGCTCGTCCTTGAACTTTGAGGGTGACTCATCAATGCCACATGAACACGTGTCGGTACAAGTGTTAATTTTCAAAGCTAAGCAAAACCCCAAATCAAATTCAACACACAAATGGACCGGCCAAACTTCTATTAGACCCATATGGACTTTCAACAAGTGGGTCTAATATACCCGAATCTCAACGATGTCTCCCTACAAAATCCGAGGAACCAAAAACTGACGATCACTCTGCCTTCTTAACACCATAAGCACATGGTTGAAACTTGACTTGGTGGACCCTTGAATCCGACCGGACGGTACAAGAGGAGTTAAGACGGCGACAGTCCCAGTGGCAAATAGTCGGAAAATGTATTCCCGGTGGGTATATTTCTCATGGAGGTCATATGTTGTGTCAAAAATTTACTGGAATAGAGGTCAATAGAGAGGGTGAGATCGGCTCAAAGTAGGGCAGGTCCGTTTTGGGTTAGATTTACTTGTGGTTGGGCATTGAGTGGGAAAAAGGGAAATTAGGGTTAAAATAGGGGTGGGGGAGATCGGATCGAGGGGGTTAAGGGCTGGTCCTCCTTTGCTTGGCAGTTGGTAGTTGTGGCAAGGGTTACTGACTCTTTTTTTGTGCACCTCCAGCGTAAAAAGGGGTTGTGGGGTAAGCAACTGGTGGTGCGAGTCGAATCCGGTCATCGAAGGGAGACTTTGGGTCGGTTTATAGTGGTCGATGGTGGATCCGGGTAGGGTGTTTGAATCGGAATGGGCCTTGACTTGGTTTGGGTCAGTATCCGCAGAAAACCCTAGGGTTCCGGCGCCGGGGATTAGGGTTAGGGAGATTCCGGCCATTCTTGGAGGATTTCGGCCCTGCTGATGGTTGTCTATGGTTTTTTTTGGTGTGTCCGATGGGTTTGGAACAGGAGTCGGGCAGCTGGAGGCCCTCGGGTTTGGTCGGAAGTCAGAAAAGGGTGGGGGAGTTAGGGTTTTAGGTCGGTGGGGTTAGAGGGGTGCTGGGGTTGTTTTGGCGCCAGGGGTGGGGCTTGTTTGATAGGGGTGGGTTAGGATTTCTTTAGGTTTTGTTGGTTCTTAGGGTTTGAATTTTGGTTTGGTGGGTTTCTTGGATTAGGGTTTGGGTAAAAATTGAAGACGGAAATTCATGTAGACGGGGTGTAGGTTGTGTGGTGGTAGGAGGTGGAGATGGAGGATGGTGGTGGTGGAGATGGAGGGTGGAAGAGCTAAAAGAGTTGGTATCTCCTCTTTTAGTGGTGATGGAATTTAGGGTTTCCATTCACCTGATTCTCTTTTGGGCATTTATCAATCTTTCGAGTTGCTGGAGTTGGAATCTCCACTCGTGACCCGCTTCACGCACCCCGACGAACACCAAGAACAAACCGAGCTCTGATACCAATTTGATGTAAATCTTCAAATGCGGAAGCGTCATTACTACACTACACTACACAACAATTACACTACACAACAACAACAACAACAACAACAACAACTAATAAATTAGACTAGTGAAATGGGTTTCTTTCTCTCTCTATTTTCAATTCGCAATATTCAAGGTTAAGTACAGATGAGGGCCAAGGGGCCTATTTGTAGGAAGAGTTAGCTTGCTAATCAAGCTAATACCCAAAATGACCAAAAAAGGACAACTAATAACAAAAAATGACTCATTAGTCACAAACATATACTTGGAAACTAATTAAACACTAAAAAGAAAGGAAAATTACAATAAGCCCTAAACTAAAAATGCAAAATAAAAGAAAATAAAAGATAGTCGTCTCCCATAGGCACAACCACGCGCCACATGTCGCTTCATATCCTATACACATCACAGAGACATCAAATTTACTTGAATTTTCCTGAGCTATTCTCGTATTTTGCCTTGTATTCTCAACTTGCAAGCACCCCATATTAACTGTTATATATTTAAGCTAGGAATCATTCACTTTCCACATGATGTTTGACCTTATTGTTTCTTGTGCATCCATGGGCTGTCACATTAATAAGGAGTTGAATCCTACATTGATGATCTTACTGCTGGAAAAGTTTTTTTCCCTTAGAATCGTATCCCATGCTCTTAGCTATCGAACATGTTCTTTATATTGTAGGCTGAGATAGCTGCATATATATAATTCAAGATGATCCATATAAATACAGGCACTGGCTGCGGCATCCAAAACTGTTGATTGCCTTAAGATTGTCCATAGTCTGCATGCTTACTTCCTTCTTGCTGGGGAGTTCGATAGTAAGTGCCTTCCTGTGTTAAGCTGAGTGAACAACTATCGTTCAATAGATATGGTTTGAACTCCTTGCTGTTTCTCTTTATGATATATGCATTGTGATAGTATAATGGAATGTACAGGAAATAAAACCCTCAAATGTGTGTGTTGTATTGACTTGCTATTTTGGGCAAGCTATTTAAGTATTGTGTCTATAGTATGCACAAACACACACATACACACACACACACACACACACACACATATATATATATATATGGAAAAAGATAACAAATTATCCTACAAAAATCAGCTCGGGGGCGCCCACCCCAAATTTGTCGGCACTTATCATAAATTTCAATCCCCCCCAAAAAAATAAAAAATAAATAAAAAACTGAAATCCTTGATCCGCCACTAGTGAATCATGTAACACATTAAAGGCTATTACCGAGTATTGATCCCACTTATGCTTGGTGCTGGAATTGGTACGAGTGGCAAAAGCAAACCAAACTTTTAGTATATACCTGAACAAAGTGGGGTCTCATGGACTTGAACTGGCTGATTTATGTTCACTTTTGATTCTTTGCACCCTTCTATGATACTATCTATTTGCTTGCTTTGTGTCCAGTTGTAGTGTTCCTTGTATCAATTATCTTTTCTGACTTAAAATAATAGTACTTAGTAATGACCTTTTTCCCTTTTGAAAGACCCAATCTCAGACTGTAAGAAGCAAATATTTCAGGTCAGTGACTGATGTAAACACCGCGGAATTACCATATTAGTGTCAAACAGATAAAATAAGAGATTTCCCCTATTTAATTCTCAATAATATTCATAAAAAATAAAGTGATTGCAAGAGCTGGCCAATGGCTTTATAAATAGGCCAAACTACCGGGAGTACTAAATCAACCAAATAACTAATAGATAACACGTATGAGTAAAAGGTTGGATCTCACTTGGGTGAGGGTTGCTATTTCCTCTTTGGGCATCTCGACACATTCTTCAATTTTGAATCTTAAGCCATCGAAGGCTTTCCACAAATTCAGATATGGCCGTAGAAGGATCGAATTTATCCGAAGAACTAGGGGATACAAAAAATAAATGAGGCACAAAGTCCAATCAATCATATCGGTCATATTCTTGAATTTGGAATGAAAAGAGGAGTAATGCTTCCAACGTTGACTTTGTCTTTGGTTTTTATGTGAATTGAGAAGCTTAGAGGCTATTTTTAGTACATACCCACTTGAGTGGCATATTTGTTATTTCATTGTATTTTTCCATTTATTAGTTGTTTAGTATTTTTGTTACATTTTTTTAGTTGTAGCAAGGGTTGAGATGGAAGTTTCTAGAAGGTTCCATTAGTCAGTGTTGTCATGGATAAGTTGTCATACTTGGCTAACAACTTCTAGAAGCCTCTCCCATTCCCTAAAAATACTCCGCATGTAGCCTCATTTGAGGTATTTCTACATTTTTGAGATATTGAGAGAGAGTTGAGACGAGAGTAGAATCATCTTCTTATTTTCCATTTTCCGCTCATTTACGACAATTGGTATCAGAGCCTCATTTGCTCCGCCCGTTGTTGTTGTTGCCATTGATTGGCGCACCGCTAGGCTCGAGGAGGTTTAAATTGCGTCGTCTCACGATTCGACACTCTTGAGGCTCGTCTTCCTCCACCCGACGCATCCACGAGCCGCCCTCACACCGCTCCCACCACCATCCAAAATCCTAATTTCACCGCCATCATTGCCCCTCCTCCACCCTCGGTTACGCCACCACAACGGAACCTAAACCCACCTAAAGATCCTCTGTCAAACCTCAGAAAAAGAAGAAAATATAGGCGATGAGACCTTCTGGCTCGCGACCCAAGTCTGGTCTTAGGGTCTCGATGAGGAGAGAGAAAGAATCCAAAAATCATTGGACCAGAGAGGGGCTAGAATAGCTGCCCTAATCATCGACTTGACCCCGACACACTCCCGTGGCATCCGACTGCTGCCGGTGGAAGCCAAAAGGGTCCGCGATGGACAGAGAGGGCGTGACCTAAGGTTGCGAAACCCTAGGTTATTGCTCGATCCTGGTGGGAAAAAAAGTAGAGATGAAGAGATTGAGAGGAAGAAAAGATCACAAAATATAAAAATAAAGAGAGGAGGAAGTCGAACTTCCGGTGGTCCCCCTCACAGGCTTTGGCCAGATGGTTGAACGTAAGGGTGTGCATCGGAACCGGCAACCCGAAGAACTGAACCAAACCGACCTTCGTGGGTTGGGTTGGTTCGTTTTTTTCTCCATGGGTTGGTTCTGGTTCCAAAAAATTGAGAACTGAAGTGTTCAGTTCAGTTCTCGATTTTATACCTGAACCGAGCCGAGAACCCAACCGAAAAAGTGACCCTAAGATCCAACCCAAGAACCGACCCGAATAGTTGCTTGAATACTTTATAATTTATGTTCGGTATCTATAGTGCTACTTGAAAAATGCTTCTATTTTTATTTATGTTTGATATTTTAGTTATGATGTAATGAAATTAGATAATTAGTTTTTGCCAAATTGTGTGCGTACACGTGATATTTTTTTAATAAATTATTTGAGTGAAACATGTTAATTGAGAATAATAAAGCAGGTTAATATTTGATGATTTTGTTAAGATGTAATGACCTTGGATAATTAATATTTGTCAACTTTTAAGTTTTTATTTATTTATTAGAAAATGATTTTAGCGAACTATTATTAATTGCAAAAATAATGCAAAATTGCGAACTAGAGCCGCGAACCAGAACCATGAACCGACTCGAACCAAACCGAGAACCGATGGTTTGGTTCGGTTCAGTTCTGGTTAAGGGTGTGCATCAGAACCGGCAACTCGAAGAACCGAACCAAACTGACCTTCATGGGTTGGGTTGGTTCGGTTCGTTTTTTTTTTCTCTATGAGTTGGTTCTGGTTCCAAAAAATTAAGAACCGAAGTGTTCGGTTCGGTTTTCGGTTTTCGGTTTTATACCTGAACCGAAAAACTGAACCGAAGAACCGACCCTAAAAACCAACCCGAGAACTGATCCGAATAGTTGATTGAATATTTTATAATTTATGTTCGGTATTTATAATGCTACTTGAAAAATGCTTTTATTTTTGTTTTTATTTGATATTTTAGTTATGATGTAATGAAATTAGATAATTAGTTTTTGCCAAATTGTGTGTGCGTGCGTTATATTTTTTTAAATAAATTATTTGAGTGAAATATGTTAATTGAGAAAAATAAAGCAGGTTAATATTTAATGATTTGGTTAAAATGTAATGACGATGGATAATTAATATTTGCCAACTTTTAAGTTTTTTTATTTATTAGAAAATGATTTGAGCGAACTATTATTAATTGCAAAAATAAAGAAAACCGTGAACCAGATCGCGAACCGACCTGAATCGAACCGAGAACCGATGGTTCGGTTTAGTTCGGTTCGGTTCTAGTATCGGTTTGGTTTTGGTTCCGTAGTGGAACCGAACCAACCCGACCCATGCTCACCCCTAGTTCTTGTAGGGTATCAGTTTTGGTTCTGGGTCCAAAACCATGGAACCGACCAACTTCGGTTCTGATTCTGGTTCCGTAGTGGAACCGAACCAACCGGACCCATGTGCACCCCTTGAACGTCCTGGCTTTCGGTGGTCCCCAAAATTTTTCTTTTCCTCTTCGGCCACCTATTTTGGTAACTTTTCACTCGACTCTAATTTTTAAAAGCTCTAGTACGAGCTTGGTTTTAAGTGGGGGAAAATGATGTAAATTGAGAAGCTTAGAGGCTTTGAGTGGCATTTTTGTTATTTCATTGTATTTTTTTTATTAGTTGTTTAGTGCTTTTGTTACATTTTTTTATTTGTAACAAGGGTTGAGATGGAAGTTTCTAGAAGGTTCTATTAGTTAGTATTGCCATGGATGAGTTGTCATGTTAGTGTTGTCATGGATGAGTTGTCATGACAACTCATACTTGGCTAATAACCTCTAGAAGCCTCTTCCATTGCCTATAAATACTCCCCATGTAGCCTCATTTGAGGTATTCCTACATTTTTGAGATATTGAGAGAGAGTTGAGATGAGAGATAAATCATCTTCTAATTTCTATTTGACGCTCATTTACGTTAGAAAATTGACATGCGAAAGTTCGTTCTTGAAAGAATGACACTCCCCTTGTGTCAACTCATTTGGAAACATTCAATGTCAACTAACGCCGTTGAACAATATGTCGTTCAGAGTACTTGCAAACTCATGAACCTAGCACAACATAGACAAGAGCTAACTCAGATCTAGTACGAGTCTGATGTAAATGCAGTGGAATTAATAGTCAAACACACAAGATAAGAGATTCCTCTCTCAATTCTCAATAATATTCATAAAAAATAAAGTGATTACTAAAGGCTAAACTAACACATAATCCTAAATCAACCAAATAACTAAAAGATAATTAACTAATTTATTTGAAAGATAAATCCACTCATATAATTCTAAAATATATCCTAATAGTTATCCCAGTTAACTAATAATAATAAAACCAAAATTACAAGATATTTCCAACCAGAAATTCCTTTACCTACCAAACAACACTCGTGCACATCAAATTTACATAAATAAAAAAACACGAATAAAGAGTCCTTTCTTTGCAAAGAAACACGAATGAAGGAAATGAGATAGCGAGGTGTAAATGCAAAATCAAACCAAATACCTTCGGGGAAGAAGTCCGTAGGACCCCTCCTTCTAGGGCGCGTCTTCACTCCTCATGAAACGGAGGAGACTCGGTCAGTATAAGGAATGTTTCTCGAGCTCAGGTACAGGCGACTCACTCACTTATGCTCAGGTACAGGCAACAATTGTCAAAGCCAATTGTTGGGAGTCTTTTCCCATTTCCAAGGCGGTCCGTTTGGGGGATAGAAGAAGGAAGGGAAGGATGTGTCTCGTGGACAAGCACCTTAAGTGACACTCAATCAGAATCTTAATAAGAATAAGTAAAAGAAATAGTTGTGTCCATCTACGGAAGAAGGCTCATCTCAAAGAAAGTTTGATTCTAGGTCCAGAAGGGATTTCAAAACTTTGGATTGAGTAACTGAACAAGTAGAGGATCAGATGAATGATTGGGCAGACTTCTTTCGTAGCAAGCTATGTGGTTCTACACCAAATTGCTCCTAAAGCGAAGCAGCTACTAAAAAGAAGTAGTAGCCGCTAAGCAAAGCTATTTGATTTTCTTTGAAGGTTCCAAAAGTTATGGGACCTAAGCTTATAGTAAGAGCTGAAGCAAGCTAGTAGCCTTTCGCTATGTTATTCGATGTTAAGGCCACTCTTTGTGTACGTTATGGAGTCTCCACTCCATGTTGAAAGCTCTTGCAAATAGGATGAGCGTTGAAAGTCTTCATTATGTATATTGATGACACGTGGCGCAAGTAGGTGGAACCAAAAGAAATTTTAATTTTTAATTTATTTTAATTTATTTTTATTACTTAAATAAATGAATATTCCTTTGGAATATTCTAGCTTAGGGTATTTTAGTAATGTTAGGGTCTTTACTTGGTCTCCAAGTATAGCTAGGGGTTATTTTTGCCTTTTGTTTATGACGTGAATTCGAAATATTAGTATTGATAATATTATCCGATTTATATATTAGTTATTAGTTATTATTTAAATTATTATTAGTATTATTATTAGAGATAATTATTAGGTATTTGTTATCTATTTTAATTAGGTTATTCAGTTCCCTTTTTAATTAGGAGATTTGCTCCCCAAGTCTTATTTTAGTATAAATAATGCCCTTAGCCTTCTCTTGTAATTAGATTTATTATTAATGAAATTTATGAGAAAATATGGGTTGATTATTATTTCTATTTGTGTGTTCATGTGTTTGTCAATTCTGTTGCGTTTCACATCAAAGTAGTATAAGAGCAACGTTTGTGTGTGTGTATCAAGGTCACGAGCTATGGCAAGCGCTCGGGGCAACCTATCGTACGGTGCGTACTTTGCGACGATCAATGCTCCAAAACTGGCCACCACAGTCGCGCCACCGCCAACGGTGGTTTAATTTGATTTCGCGGCCCAATTAAAAAAATTGGGCGAACAAATAGAGGTTTTGAAGGTAGAGGGATGGCGAGAGTCCATCTGACGAGTACATCGGTTCAGGACGGTGGGTTTTCGGTTGCTGATGAAGCCGGTGAAGATCGGGAGATCACTAGCCATCGTCGACGAAGGCCATAGCGACATGAGTAGTACGGATCTGGGCGAGGGAGCCCAAGAGGAGGGAGCTAGTGTTTTATTTGTTAAGTTGGGGCTTTTATATGCAAGAGTGGGCTTTGAGGCTTTTGAAGAGAATGGGTTGCCCATGTGGTTTTTATTTGACTTTGTCCTAATTTTAAATGGCAAACCACTTGGTTGGAGTTTAATAGTCCAAATTTTTTTTTTTGGAAAAATTTGGGCAACCCCTAAAATTTAAACTGTTGCAAAACATTTTATTTGGGCCCCAAAATTTTTAGAAAAATTATTTTTCACCACCAATAGAAGATAAAAAGGCACAAAATATTCAAAGTGTTCATGGATGTGGCATGAACTTTTACAAATCTCCCCTACAGTTCGCGGTTCAGCTTTTCGAAGAAGGGGAGGGCACTACTTGTTTGACATCTTCAACGTTCGAGGCTTTAACACTCAGGTTGAGCTTTTCGAAGAAGGGGAGAATGACAAGAATTGGAAATATTAGTATTTTATATTAGTAGTAATAATATTATCCGATTTATATATTAGTTAGCAGTTATTATTTAAATTATTATTAGTATTATTATTAGAGATAATATGTGTTAGTTATCTATTTTAATTAGGTTATTCAGTTCTCTTTTTGATTAGGATACTTGCTCCCTAAGTCTTAGGTTTAGTATAAATAAGGCCCTTGGCCTTCTCATGTAATCAGATTTATTATTAATGAAATTTATGAGATTTGAGAGAAAATATGGTTCGATTATTATTTCTATTTTTATGTGTGTGTCAATTTCGCTGCATTTCACATCAATTTATTTTGTCATTTTTAGCCTTTTCGCTTTTAGAGTTGGCCTGTCTAGCAAGCTAACCTCACCCTATAAATAAGGCCTTTGGCCCTTCATTTGTATTCACAACTTGACTTCTAGAAATGAAGAATTAGAGTGAGAGTTTCCTCTATTGTTATTGTTCTTGTTGTGTAGTGTAATTAAATATGCTTTTGCTACCCACTACACATCAAATTGGTATCAGAGCGATGTTCGGTCTTGGTGTGCCTTGGTATTAAGTAAGTGTACGAAGCCTGGTATGAGTTATGGCTTGCTTTGAACAACAGTTCAACCGAGAGGGTGTCTTGGCCGATAAATGCTCCCGTGGCAGTCGGGTTTGTGATCGAAACCCCAAAAATCGATCAAATTTCCAACGAAGAATTGATACGGCATATGGACCTCGACTTGAGGGCTAGGAGGAGCCGCTATAAAGGAACACCACCTTGGTTCACAGCCCACAATTTTTAAAATGTCGAAAAGTATTTTATCTGGCCCTAAAATTTTCAAGAAAATTCTTTTTCACCCCCAATAAATGATAAAAAAAAATTCCAAGTATTTGTTTTTTTGGCAAGGGCGTTGGGAATTTTCCCCTCAAGCTCGAGGACAAACTTTTTCGAAGGAGGGGAGATTGATGTATATTGATGACACGTGCTGCAAGGAGGTGGAATCGAAAGAAATTTCAATTGTATTTTAATTTTTTTATTAGTTAAATAAATGAATATTCCTTTGGAATATTTTATGTTAGGGTATTTTAGTATTTTAGTAATGTTAGGGTCTTTACTTTGTCTCCAAGTATAGCAAGGGGTTATTTTTGTCTTTTGTTTATTTTGTCCTCTTTAGTCTTTTAGCTTTTAGGGTTAGCTTGTCTAGCAAGCTAACCTCACCCTATAAATAAGTCATTTGGCCCCCATTTGTATTCACAATTTGACTTCTAGAAATGAAGAATTAGAGTGAGAGTTTCCTTTATTGTTATTGTTGTTGTTGTGCAGTGTAATTATATACGCTTCTGCTACCCACTGCACATCAATTCAATTAGACTTAAGCGTTAGATTCGTTTTCTTTTTTGACCTCTTTCAAAGGGGAATGAATGGAATGGAGAAGAGAAGTCTGTAACGCAAGCCGTACGTTCAGCGATTATTATACGCAAAAAGTGGATAACGCAAGAAACAGGAATGTTGTTGTTGTGTGATTGTTGCATCCGAGAAGCAACCACCACGGTATGACATTTCACCACATGGACCAATCTTTTATCACTCATGCGGTCCATTTTCGATCATGATGGAGATGGAGGAGTAATGATTTTATTTTCATCTCTACTAATCTGCCTACACTTTGGCTTCCGAAACATCACCAAGCCTGGTACCGAACAAGGCTTTTGAGTTGGTCCTTGGTCAGTTTATTTCAGATGGGAGCGACTTCATTTAGATTTGACTATGGCGCCACGAATGGTGGATGACCGGCCGGCCCCATCAAGCACCTGTAGTTGCTGATGTATTTCCATGCGAGGCGACATTGCTGGGTATGTGAAGACATGCCTCGTGTATCAACAGGAGCGGAACAAACTCCTCGGTCTTTTAGCCTCACCTTATTGTGTGGCTCTGTCACCTCACCACATGCTAAGTGTTATTGGTACTGAAAGCTCGTTAAGCATCTTGCACCTACGGTACCGCCCTAAAAGCCCACAATGCTATGGACTGTGATCTTAGGTACTATGGATCCTCGGCTTTCGACACTTAACGCACAGTCAGCACACATAAGACCTCTTCCTTGCAACATTATCTATGGTAATTCCGCGCGTGTTTAGTGGCACTTGCTTTGTTCATAACAAATCTCCTACTTGCACTAAGCTTGATGATAAAGCTATTCGTTGAATTTTGTTAGGATATTCTAATATATCTAAAGGGTATCATTGTTATGATTCTGTCACACGTCGTATGAATACTTTAGATGTAACATTTCATGAAAATACGTCATTCTTTGGTGACTGTGCATTCTTCTATTCTACCTCTTGTGGACTCATATTGTTTACCCTGTGCTTCTGTTTGATTATACTAATCCTATCTCTCCAGCTAACAACCTTTCCAGGTGTATTCCCGTCGACTGCTGTCATATATCTCTTCTGTCATTATCCCCTCCTCACCAAGTAACACTTCTCATTCAATTGAACATCTTGTTGAGCCTGTTGTTGAGACTATTAATGAGCTTGCAGATGATGACGTTGTTGCTCCACATCTTGAGCCTCGGTACCACCTCTGGAGCGTAGAGGGACCATTCAATATGGTCATGCTTGTTCTACAAAATATCCTATCTCAAAATATGTTTCTTATGAGGGTTTGTCAGGTCCTTATCACGCTTTTGTTATGGCTACTTCCTCCACTCGGATCCCGACGACTATTTCTGAAGCTTTACAGGCTTCACCTTAGGTTGAAGCTATGTAGTGTGAGATGGATGCTTTACAACGTAATCATACCTAGGACATGGTTCCTTTAACGAAAGGGGCTAAGACAGTTGGTTGTAGGTGGGTCTATACCCTCAAGTTCTTAGCTGATGGGACAGTGGATAGGTATCAGGCCAGCCTTGTTGCGAAGGGTTTTACTCAGATTTCGGGAAAAGATTTTGGTACTACCTTTGCTTCAGTTGCAAAACTCAACACTGTTCACTCGTCCTCTTGGCAACTTCACCAGCTTTAGGTCACAAATGTTTTTCTTCATGGCGACCTTGATGACGTTATCCACATGGATCCTCCACATGGCTTTCGTAGTGAGGGAGAGTATGTTGGAAAATTTGTCGTCTCCGAAAATCTCTATATGGGCTAAAACTGTCACCACGAGCCTGATTCTCTAGATTCAGTGAGGCTATCAATGGATTCGAATTTACTTGGTGCCATTCTGACCATACTTATTTTATCAGACGACATTCATATGGGAAGCGTGTGATCTTACTTGTGTATGTTGATGATATTATTAGTACTGGAGATGACTCTGTTGGAATTACACAAGTTAGGGTTGATTTGGGGAAAGGCGTTTGATGTGAAAGACCTCGGTCAACTTCGATATTTTTTAGCATTAAAGTAACCAGTTCTCGTCATGAGATTTCTCTCTCACAAAGAAAGTATGTTTTGGATCTTCTGGAGGATAAAAGATGATCGGGTGCAAATCGGCTTCATCTCCTGTGATTCTTAATTTACAGCTTGTGGCTGACAGTGGTGAACTTTTGAATGTATCAACGTTTGGTGAGTCGTCTAATCTATTTAGCTAATACCAGATCGGATATATCATTTGTTGTTGGGAGAGTTGGTCAGTTTATGCACAAACTCACTTGGATGCAGTATATCACCATTTGCGGTATCTTAGATCTTCTCCTGTACTTGGATTATTTTATACAGCAGGCCCTCAGCCTGGAGGATTGCAGAGCTACACTGATTCAGATTATAGAGGAGCTTATGGTGGCCGCTCCACTACTAGTTTTTGTAAATTTCGCAGTAGTCATCTCATCTCCTGAAAAAGTAAAAAGCAAACTTTCGTTTCACGTTCCTCTGCAGAGGCAGAATATAGGGTCATTGCCTTGGGCACATGTAAGATTATATGGCTTCGTTCTATTCTTGGGGAGTTGGAATTTCTTGAGAAGACTTCTTCAATTATGTATTTGACAATAAGTCGGCTATCCAACTTGCTTCTGATTCAGTTCTTCATGAGAGGACAAAGCACATTGAGATAAACATTCATTTTCTCAGAGAGAAGGTTCGTTATGAGATCATCACTCCATTATTTGTTTCTTCAGGAGAGCAGGGTGCCAAACCTGTTAGTCCTTTTCTTCGTACTTCTATTGGCAAACTTGGCTTGGTCGATATCTACTCGCTAGCTTGAGGAGGAGTGTTGAAATGTGTATGGTATTTATGTAATTGACCATAAGGGAAATTTGGTCCCCCAATATATTTCCTCCTTAGTATAAATATAAGCCCTAAAACTTGTAGGGGCCATAATTGAATTCTAACATTCTACTGAACCCAAGAAATACAATACTTAACTCACAATTTTACAGTCAACAAAACTGTCTGAATCTTTTTCTTTTCTTTACAAAACTGTTTGAATCTTTTTTTCCTTTTGTGTTAATGATGTTTTTATTGTAATGGTATTTGTTTGGTGACAACAATCATCATATGCTTTATTGCTATCTACCTTCATTTTATTCAACTTTATCATTAATATATATAAAATAAGACATGATGTCATGTGGTTTAACCGAAAATATTGCACTCGACAGAATGGAATGGAAAAATAGGATTCATGTAGCCGACCCCAAATAATTGGGAAAAGGCTTTGTTGAGTTGAGTTGAGTTGAGCATATATAAAATAAAATAATAAATATTTAACGTATCCTAGCGTATCCATATCTAACATTTTGGAAAAATCACGTATCCCGCATCCTGAATTGAGTCGTATGCCGTATTACGTGTCGAGTCCGTGCTTCCTAGATTATGACAGCCTTTTACTTAATAGGCTTCATAATACCACAAGACTTTTTTAGATTTTTTTTGTTAAGGCCACCACATGGTATATATATTTTTTGCATACTCAAATTGGAGACACCGCCATTTTCTCTCTCAAGCCAATTTTCTCTCTCAAGTCAATTTTCTTTCAAAGCATTCTCTCATTCAAACCCTATAAAAACCTCTCAACATATTTTCTCTTTCAAGCCGATTTAGAAGGTATTAACAATGGCTATGGGCCTATAGCCACCTAATACTAATGAAAATAGTCATAATAGTCTGTTTAAAGTCATTTTTACAGAACATATACATTTTCTTTTAATTGTTTTAAACGTTGAAAATCTTAACTCCAAAAATGGAGTTTTACAGTTGTTTGCCATCGGGCGCCGAAGATGATTTTCCGGGTGATTATCCCGAGAAAAATGTTCATTCGGGATGATTATGCTGAATGGAACGCGTATATTCGGGGTGATTATGCCGAATGGAATGCATATATATTTTTTTTGTTAAAAAAGTCTCATTCGAGGAAATTATACCGAATGAAAGGCATATACTCGGGTAATTATGCCAAATTAAATGCATATACTTAGGGTAATTATACTAAATGACGTCTGAATTCAGTTTTTTTTTTAAATAATTAGCTTAGGGCATTGATAACGAAATATGGGAGTTGATTCCGGATCGGGGTAGCGAAGGTACAGTGTACGAGGTTAGATTTTTTATAACATCATGGCTTGTCATAGGGTTCATTAAAATAATTCTGGGTTGTTTTTTCTTGTTTTCAAAGGTTTATAAGTTATTAACATGTCTCATTCCATAAAATTTATTATTAAATATGTGTAAATTAAAAGGTTGACACTAATGAACATTCTAACCCTAGATTAAAGGTACACTTAGTGAGTACCATTGAGATTTCGTGTAGTTTGATGATCTAAAGGTTGAAATTTGAGTTTTTTTAGTGTTGATCTTTATAGTTTTTGAGGTTTAGATGTTAAAAGGTTTGGAGGTTTATAGGTACAGAGAAGTTTAGAGAGGAGGGAAAATTGAAAGTGAAATTTTTGAACTTTAAATACTTGGGTGCCCTTTGGTGGTACTATGGAGTGTGAAATGAGTTTATGTGGTATTATGGAGTTATTTTATACTGGTGGTATTATGAAGTAAAATATGGGGGCAACCCGTTTTTTTTTGTTTAATAAAATGACTTAGCGTTTCACTAAATTGACTTAGTTATTGCAAATTGATTTTTAATTTAGGACTAATTTGTTTTTATTTTTTTATTTAGGGTTTGATTTGTTTGTTGTTGTTGTTTAGTTTAATGTTTGATCTTACGGTTTGATATAGTGTGATTTGGTTGTTGTTTAGCGTTTTGCAACTTGTGTTGGTGGATGCTATTGCCTATTGTGAAGTTTTGTTTGTTATTTGATTATATTGAGTTCTTTTTATTAAATTTCATAATATTGTAGTTGTTTATACGTAGGTGTTAAAATTGGTCGTTGTTTAGGGTTTTGCAATATGCCTATATTTTTACCAAATTGATGTTCTAAATTTGAAAATTGAATGTATAGTTGCCTATATTTGACAATGTCTTATTTTAACTGAAAAATAGAATATTTATGAAAAATCTAAAAATAACCCTTAAAATTTTGTCTCAGGTTCCTGCCCCCGAAACCCCACACCCGCAACTTCTCCGAGTGCCCCACCCAAAACAAAATCTCTACCCCGCCACTGATTTCCACCAATAGCATTCTTTAAATTTTTGAAATCTTCATTGAGCTTGAGGCATACTCCACAACCTTTCCTGTAGAAGTTCTCAGAGAGACAAGTCGGACTAATTTTGACTCACAGATCATTATATAGCAGCTGGTGTGTATTGTAAATATACAATATACACTACTTGCCCATCCCCAAATTCCACCTCCTTCTATCCTCCACTCAGGAACGAAGGACAGCACCGTCAGTAATTCGAGATAGCGATATGAACTCTGACATTTCAAAGTCATAGTTCTGTGATAGGATAAATTTTAAGAGGCAATCGAATTAGGATCCAATGAGGCTAACGAATCAATGAAACATTTATTATTCAGAGAAAGATTATACAAACTGGGAAACGGGGATTGAAAAGACAGCTCCCCTCCAAACATCCTCGTAAAACCAAATGATTTCCCCGTCCCCGACCTCTTTGTCTACAAATTAAAGATTTGCTCTCTTGTAAAGGCATTGAATTATTAATAAAATTCTTGGTTTTTCCTAAATGCATGTGTTTGGTATTTGTTGTTTCGACTTTTGCATCGAGTTTAGTGGCTACTAAAACGAACACATTATACACCAGAGATGTCTTTGAATTTAAAAACTTTCTGGACCGAATCCAACCAATCCATAAGCCTGTCCACATCCTGTAACACTCCTTATTTTTCATGTGCAGTTGATGAGGTTGACATGCCGTAGATAAGGCACGCTATCAATTTATATCGTTTTCAGTATCAAGGATAAACAAAATGACAGTAAATAAAAACCTTCCATGACATAATAAATATAAAAGACAACAATATAAATAATTGAATTGAGATAAAATAAAACTCTCCAATAAAACTGAATCCACTATAATGAGTCTCCATAATACAAATATCTCAAAACTGAAATGTATATAATTGGAACCACCTCGGTTCAAATATAAAACTCCTGAGTACAGCAATTCTGACTGCCTAGTCTTGTTGTCCTGTATAACAATAGTAATGCCTGAAGGGGAAAAGGTTTAATAGATTTGGGTCAGGGCCCGAAAGTTGCAAGAAATATCTATATTACTTAACAGTATTAAATGTGATCCATTTATGCCCCATGTCGTCATCCCCCGGCACTCATACAATATATCTCACCTCTCCTGTATCCTGATACAATCTAATTAATCGTATCCAATCACCTTATCATACTAAGGCTATATATCTACATAAGTAAAACACGAAGTATACACCAATAATCTAATACCCTACTATCTCTCAACTCCCAACCTTACTAAGCTTCATGCATGGGACGTTCTGCAGCGAAATCCAAAAAAGTAATCCCCTGATACACTACTACTTAGCTTAGCCGGTCGTTAAGATCCATGGGCCCAAGACTCAACACATACAACAGTAATTTCCACATATATCAAACATCTATAACCGGTAACTCTTAAGGATCTCATACCCAACTAGCGCCTAACTCCCGACCGAACTAGATTACGTGCGTGGGACGTCTCGCGAACGAAATCCAAACAAGGAACCCCCTGATAAACTTATGTCGAGCAGGTTCGTTTGTTCGAGATAATGGTAAAAGACTCCTTAACCAAATATCCAAATCCAATATACATGTACACAAACCAATACACATATATTACGTCGGCCCAAAAAAATCAACCATCCCAGACCATCTATCAAGTAGTATTCACCCAATTCGTACCATCTATCAATCTCACGGATAGACCAAAACAAAGAGTATTAACCCAACTCATACCGCCTATCATCTACACAGATAGACCAAAATATAATCGTCCAACGGCAAAGCGATAACCCAACTCAAATCCCATATATAATCCATAAAAATAGTGTCACTACTCTAATCAAATCCAACATTAAGGATATACCATAATCACATATTGTTAACTATTATTTACTCATTATGATTAACCCATCCTGGTGTATTTTAACATGTTCACTAGTTATTTACACCTCCATTAATTACGTTTTACATATACAAATGTATTTCCGAATTAGCCGCATAGCTATAACCGAATCCCTTGTACACACATGTGCAAATATATATACCAACTTATCCCTAACCACCGAAGCACAGTTCCCAATGTTAAAATACCCACGACCTCACATATAGGTATTTAACATTAACATATTTACCTCATCCTCACAAATAGACTAAATATCCACACCTATATATGTACTCATATATGTAACTGTGACTGACCCCATAGTCTAATACATATATATATAACCGAAACTAGACTCATAGTCTAATAATTATACCCCATATCTAGGTATACAAGTATAATCCAAAGCGTATGATACTACACCCAAAACAACCAACCGCACTCGAACTACCCCACCTCAACCGTGTGGTCTGTTGAGCAACCAACCCCACCATGTATAATGCATATTTATACATAACAATATTCATATATAGGATATATCATTATACTATTATACCCAATTCCCGTCTAAATTCTCAAACCGGACTATATTAGTAATTATAGGTTAAATTCGCTCAAATCCCTCCTCCTAGTTTATCACATTATAACTATATATATATATATATATATATATCAACACCTAACTAACCATCCCCAAAAGAACCAAAGTCATAAGCCCTACCAAAAACCCATCCGCACCTATGCTACAGGGCCGGATCGATCTGGCTTAACCAGTACGCCCAACTTCGCCCAATTTCTCATCCATAGCGGCCCCCCAAATCCCCAAACTCACTTCCAAGCCTCTACAGCAACCAAAACCCATTCCTCCATCCATATTAACCACGGATTAATGTATATAACCCATTCTTGCAAGAATTAACATGAATCCAACATATTTAATGGTTCAAACTCAAATCTTGACATTTTAACCTTAGTTTCATCTTTCTCGTTCAATTGGGCCAAATTAACATCTGATTAACATCAATTCATTCGCTAAATATGTGATTACGCATCAATCAATCATCTAAACTATAAAACGAACCATATTCACAACATATAATGATTCAAATCATATTAATCATGGGTTTCCAACAATATAAGCCATATAGTTCTAAGTTAACACAATTTTTTACATGAACATGGATTTAATCACTTAATCAATTCGATTCTACAATAAACATGTTTAGAAATCAGATTATACGGTTCAAAATCAGATTTTAAACCCTATTAGCATGCTCTTATCCAATTGATTCATACGCAACGATGAAAGCCATAAATCGATTACATTAATACGATAAGCAAGATAGTATTTTTTGCCTTAAACAAAGCTTGATCTTTGATTAATTCCTCTCGAGTGTTCTTCCTCTTCTCCTAAAGCTTGCCTCATTATGCTAGGATTTTAATTATGATGTTTAATGAGGGTTATTAACCTATTTAAAATCCTAAACCTGCAAGTCTACTATGAGCCCACATTTGGACCCCCAAATAAGCCCGAAACACTAACCTGATACTCTGAAAACTTGGCCCAAAGGTTTACCTAACCCTGGGGCCCAATTTTCCACATTAAAAATTATATTCCAGGCCTCTATACACCCACAGAGTCCCGTCCAACAAAATCAACCCGCAACATCCAATTAATTACACCTGAGTTAATTTAATTTACGAGTCGTCCACATATTATTTAAAATTCTCATTTTAAATTCCGGTTAATAATCCAAACCAATTAAATACCATAAATCACCCGTAAATTCACCTGAGTAAACAACAATTAATAATTAAATAATCATTTATTTAATTCCTAAAATGCGGGGTATTACACATCCATTCTCCCATGGAATGTGGGAGTGTTAGCTTGGATAGCGCCAATCATCTTCTTCTCATGTACGCGAGGAGCCTGTGGTAAATTATCTTGTTTGCCAACACCCATGTCCACAAAAGGCCCATCATCAAATCGACGCCAACTCAACCCAAGGCGCAAGGCCGACAGAGGTGTGGGAGCTGCTGCCCATGCGCCATTGGGTGGGGGTAGGGACCCTTTTCTTAGGAGGCTTGTTGTGGGGAGATTCATTAGCAACGTGACCTTCGACGTTACAAAGAGGCATATACGGTCTTTGGTTGGGACAAACTTGAAATCTCTTTATAACATTCAATTTGTTAAACATGTTCAGGTTGCCATTCGCTTCGCTTCGATTTAATTTTGCGAAATCCCCTTAAACAGAATGTCATGTGATTGGGATGTTAAGTTTGTTAGTTACTTTAGTAAGACGTGAAATTTTGATACCGGCGTGGAATTTTCCTCTAGTTGTCATATCCGTAGGCAGATGGTCAGACCAAGTTTATTAAGTGAACTATTAATGATTCACTTCAGTGGGGGATATGCTAACCAGGACTTGCTATCGCCTTTCGTGCAGTATGCTTATGATAATTTAGTCAATCTGACTACTACTATTGTATGTGCCTCCCTTTCTATTGTTGTCCTTCATGTGTGTCCACGCGTGCTTATAATAGTTCAGTCTACTTCATATTATTAAAGATAGATTACTTGCAAAGTCAATTTTATTAAAATGGATTTGTAATATTATCTATGATTCATAATCTGCTGAAAATAACTTATTCCAATCGGAGGCAAGATTATTACTTAAACGCATTGCTTAGAAGTATTCGTTTCCCTGGGCATTTGATGTATGGGCAAGGCTACCGTTAACCCAACAATTAACCCCCTTATAATTCTGGAAAAAAATACCAGTAATAATTATGATTAATTTAGAATAATGGGGTGAAAATAATATTATAACGAACTTTACACACCTTGTGAATAAAAAAATGTTAAGATTACTTCCCCCCCCCCCCCCCCCCCCCTCTCTCTTGTTTAGAAATAGAGGTTAAGTTGTGCGCAACTTTGCCAATTACCCACATTTTGTTTCATCAAAAAGAAAAATCTGGATTGGAGTGAGGTTCCATGTGTACATGGGTGCACCTCTTTTGTATTACTTTTAAATGCAAATCAAATTTTTTTCTAACGCATATTAAAAATTGAATGTATAATTTTATTGCTCTTAATAGCTTTCTTTCTTTTCTATTCATATTATATTATTTGCCCCTTTCATGATAATATTCTGGTCTCTCCCCTGATCTATTGCATGTTGAATATTCTTTTTTTGTGATAGATAAAGTGAATACTCAAAATTAATGGAACTTCATTTGCAGTTCCTATTATATATAAAGTTCACCGCATACGTGATGGGAAAAGTTTTGCTACTCGAAGGGTGGAAGCATTTCAAAAAGGGAATACCGTATTCACATTGCTTGCTTCATTTCAGGCATGGTGTTGACTGTTTGTCCAATGTCCTGAGATTTCTTTTTGAAGTTGAAGTTGAATTTGAATTTTGATGCCACAGTTGCACCTACACACACATATATAACTACTAAATAAGAATTCTACTGGGTTTTAGTTTGGATTTTAACTTCTTCCTTTTCCTTGCCATGTTTTAATTCCCTTCACTTTTTTCCATATACATATTTTATGTGGATATATATTGTTCTGGATTCCATTGCTTTTGTCGGTGGAGACTTCTGCTTGCTAGTACAGTTAATCTTCCATGTAAATTTTTTTGGTTTATATTTGTTTGACATGAAATGGAACAGATGTTTTCAGTCATATGGGACCTGTACAAGTTCATCTCTTCGGTGTCAAATGGTCAAAGCTGCATTTCTTGTTACGTCATTGAAAAAGGGTGACTATCAGTTGCAAATACAAGATCAAATATATTTTTTAGCTTCACGGTGTATGAAAACTGGAAGTTTGTGATGATGAAAGAATTATGTGGTTTTATCATGGTAGCCTTTTGAAACTAGTTGGTTTTATGGGTATTTGTATTGGGCATAATATCAACTGGATCACAAGACAGATGAATTCGGGGGTTGAAATATGAGATGACTAGCTCGTAGTGAACATGTATCTTATTTCTCAGTAATTTAGATGGCCTATCAGCTATTATACGAGTGTCTCAGCTTATTATGTATATTATTAATGAGAGGAATGCTGATACGGAACATGAGTGTAGTATTATGAAATTCAAGTGTGCATTGCTCATGCACTTGACGATATCAAGGTTTGGAGGATGAGAGGCTTAGAGGAGAGAAGGAAAAAAGAGAGGTGTCATTTTTGGAAGAAGAAATTAGCTAGAGGCAGAAATCTCTGGCCCAGTGGCTGAGAGAGGGGAATGGAAAAACAAAATTCTTTCATTGAGGGGCTAATTCTCACACGAAAATCAACACCAGTAATATTGTCAAATGTTGTCACTGATGGTGAGCATTTGGCTAATGTGGAGGATATTTGGAGGCATCACTCAGTACTACGAGCAGATTTACGGGGAGGACTCCCAGTGGAGGCCCTCTGTAGATAGTCTTCAGTTTTTGTGATGGATAGAGATTGGTTGGAGAGATCCTTTAGGGTAAACGCGACAGCGAGGTTGGATTTTATTATTTCAGTCATTGCCCAAGATTTTGTGGAATAGGCTATAGAAGGTGTTGGATGCTATAATTTTGGATTCCTAAAATACTTTTGTTGGAGGTACACAGATCCATTATGCAGTTCTTATTGCCATTGAATGTTTGGAATCAAGGATACGTGCAGATGATCTTTGGGCGATGTGTAAGCTGGACTCTCAAAAATGCCCACAACAATGTTAATAGGAAGTTTAAATTATATATCAGGAAGGATGGGTTTTGAGGAGCCGTGAAGGAGGTGGATTTGGTTAATGGGTCACTACATGGGTACTTTGTGAGCTCGAGGGGGTTTAGGAAACAAGATCCTTTAACACCCCCCCCCCCCACCCACCCACCCACCCACACATTCACATTAGTGGTTGAAGCAGTGAGAAGGCAGTGGGGAGAGCTGTGGATGGTGGAAGTGGTTTGTTTTGAGGGGGAGGGGGGCAATGTTTTGTTTATTTTTATCCATCGTTTGCCGATGACATTATCCTCTTTTGTGTGGCGGTGGAGGATCCAATGCTTGCTCTTCAAATGTTGTTACAGTACTTTGAGGTTATGTCGGATTTGAAGATTAATGTTCAGAAGAACGAGATTCTTCTCATGGGGAAGAATACTAATGTGTCTTGAGTTGGCTGCCAATTTGGGGTGTAAGTTGGGTTCGCTTTCATCTTCCCACTTGGGCTTTGCCTTTGGGCGCCAGTCACTAATCCAAGGAAATTGATGTGAGCGGTAGTCGTGTGGTCCCCAGTGGATTATCCAAATATTAAGGCAGAGGATATTTCCAGATCCCTTATTGATACTGATATGTGATATGGTTTGATTAGGATTTAATTGCTATTATCTTCTATTTACCTTATTGATTTATATTTTCTTTAGTAGTTTATTACTTTAATCACAATATTTTAGTATGAATAAAAGCTTAGATCCCCTTTGTAATTATTTTTTGTTAATACAATTGAGAGGGATTAAACCTTAGGGTTGGAAATTGATTATTATTTAATACAATTGAGGTGCCAGCCTAGAAATCCTAAAATCGACAAAAAAGAAAAAGGGACTAGCGGCATACATTATCCACAACATCATCAATAAATGACTTCACGTACGATATCACCAATTATTTACATCACTTTCCCACCTAAAAAAAAAGCTCTTCTACAAGCTCAGAGAGGAATGCTGTCAGAATCTGGTGGAAACTGCACAACTCGAACAATCAACATGTAACAGTGGGTCCAATCGGTGCTAAGAACCTCATGATTGACGCCATCAGTAACTAGAATTGCCCTAATCTTCCTCTTTGGGCGCTCTACTGCCTAATGCCCCACCTGACCACAACCAAGCATTAAAATGCAGCAGATGTTGGCTCTTTGGCATTAGCCAGGATGGCCAGTGACAGCCCCCCACCCCACCCCGGCGGCCTCTGCCCCCACAGTGCTGATACTCCACCTACCACCTTCAACTACTCTACCGCCTTCCCCAGGTGAGAAATCTATTGAAGATACAACTGCTAACAGACGCGGGTCTGGAGTATATGACTTTAGCGGTTTACCCACAGCTCCTTGCTCTCTCGAAGCCAGGCTCTAGGGCATCAAAGATGGAACTGCTCAGTCATGGAACTCAAATCCTGCCTCAACCCCTATAACTGAGCAACTAAGTCCCTTCGTATGTGTGAGGGATGAAGGACAGGCGCATGTGCTTCATCACCTTGGACCAAGTCTGAACAGTCCGCTTCTCCTCTATCTCACAGCATTGGGTAGATATATTCCACCATACATTAGCAACCCCCTGAAGCTTCGTCACTACCAATCAGATGCACTTGATTCCTGAAATGTTTTTGTACTTGAGAACTTTCTCGATGGAGTCAAGTCAATCCACAGAGCTGTCAATATTCATGTGCCCACTGAACGTTGGCACATCTACACTAATCATGTGAAGGCTCTTCCCAAGAAGCCTCAGATGGTGACCCAGATGATGGTCCTGCTTCACTTCTGCCCAGCATCCAAGGGGTCCTCCTCGTCGGATAAAGCATTAAAAAACCCATAGAGCATATCAAACGAAGCCTAAGGATATCTATACGTGGAAGCCCACAAGCTACCAAAAGGGTGTTCTGGGGAATTTTTCTTCCCTGGAGAGAGCAGTCACCCATTAAATGTCCCAGTTTCTTGCACAAAAATCATGTATGATCTATAATCAGAATATGAAAGGGGTTAGTTGAATCAACTCTTTAAACCACTCCTACAGGTTGGGCCATTAAATGCCGTTGTGCACTGATTGCCGAGTAATTGGTGCTCTCACATGTTCAGGGGTGAATGGGTTCACGTATACATCATCCTGGTAGTTCTACAAATTTCCCAGCTTCAAAGGGAAGGGTGGGTTGAGGTTTGTTAAACTCATCCCTAAGTGCCTTGTGAGGATGTGTGTGTGTGTGTGTGGTGGTTGGGGGGGGGGGGGGGGGGGGGGGGGGGGGGGGTAACCCATTTGTCGAACAAATTGTCCGTAATCATTTATTTATTCATCTATTTATTTTTATATATATCTTGGGAGGGTGGGGTGAGGATTTAACCCTTAATTAAAACAACTTCTGAGGCTCTCTTGAAATTTGGGAATGATGCTGAAATTTGAAGGGTTTGGGGTGAGATTTGTGTTACATGTTGAAAGTTTAGGATTTTTGGTTGTAATTTTGGGAATGAAATTTGTAAGGTGCTAATCTATTGTCCAAGAACCTCCAAATAAGAGGAAGAATTCTAGTGGATCAGTGTATCTTGTAAGAGGACAGCAGTCTGTAAAACATCTTTTGGTGCATTTTGAGGTGGAGGCTAGCTTATGGGCACCTCTCCCTTCTTTGTTTGGAATGCTCTGGGTGATGTGTAATTCAGTAAATGCTCTCTTGGCTAGCTGGAAAAGTAATAGGTTGAAGAGGGACGCTCGGAAGTTACGGAAAGCAGTGCAACTGTGTCTTATGTGGAAGATTTGTTGGGAGACGGATAGGAGTTGTTTTGAAGGATTGGATCTTGCTATAATGATTTTTTTTTCGGACAAATTTTATTCGACACTCTTTGTAACTTCGCACTAGAAGGATTCGTCTTTTCCATCGGCTTCTTGAGTCTTATTGGGTTGGGTTCTTCCTCACTTTTTGTTTACATCTTTTATACAGGGATTTTCCCCCTTTGGGTGGGGCGCTTTTATTGCATAATTATCATATTTTTATTTTAATCTTTACTCTGTATCAATAGGAAGTTATAGCTGGAGAATGAATACTTGCTACATTTCAGAATAAATGAAACATTGGGTCAAATAATTTTACAGAAAGAAGAACATGGCTTTCATCACCAGTCAGCAATAATGCCATCTGTGCCTAATCCGGACTTGGTAACCAAAACATGCTTTCACTCTTAACTATTAATTTTCTTCTTATTTTAATGAACCATAATCCGTTTCAATTGCTGCTTTAGTTTATGAACTCCATTTTGTTGCAGATTTTATCAATGGAAGAGTTGCGGGAGAGACGCCTAACTGATCCTCGTCTTCCCAAGTAAGATTCTCATTCTCGTAATTGTTGTTCGATAATAAATTATATATGTACTCCTCCCCTTTTACCTTACATATGTTCTTGTGCCAATGCTTGTTCTATAATAAATTGTGATTGTATAGTGTTTATGAATCATGCTAATGATATTACAAATTTCCCCTTTGAGGTAGTATAGTTTCTAAAAATCTTTCTATATTATGTACCATTTTTTATATTTAATTAGCACATTCTTTATATTGATAGAAATTTGTGTTTGAAAATATATTATTTATAAAGCCTCTCTGGCATACATGGCCTTATTTATATACAGTGACGAAGCCAGGAATATAGGGACAAGATAATTTTTCTACACGTAATTAGGTTAAAAAATAATTAATTCGGATTAAAAAATCATTAACACAATACATAAATGTGTTATTATGAATGTTTAGAATACAAAATTAACTATATTATGAATATGATTATGATTTTAGTATTTATTGGGAGCTACATTGTATACTAAAGTGCTTATAAATGCTATATTGTATTGGTAAAAATTGTTTCAAAAAAAGACTTAACTGTAGACTACAAAAATTATAAGGGGCATTATTTGAGAACTTTTAATGTTGGAAGGGGCCATGGCCCCCCTTGAAAAGGGCTAGCTTCGTCCTTGTTTATATAGAACTTTATTGAATACAATTGTGAGTGAGTCTTGTTTATTACTTCAAAAGATGTTCAAAAAATATTATATCTTCACTCCACCACGTCATATAGGGATGCACATAAGCTTATTTGAGAATGTTTTTTGACTTTTCCGTGTCAATCTAATGCGTCAAAATTTGCAAATTGCTTTTAAAAAGAAAAATTGTAAAAGCAAATTTGCAAAAAGCAAACTCAAACGTTTTTTTCCTTCTTTGGTTTGCAAAACGTAAACTCAAATTTGCAAAATTTTGTTTGCATTTTCAATTTGCAAATTATTAGCTTTCAGTTTGCAATTTTCAGAGCAATTTTATTAGCGAGCAGATAAAATGTCGCAAACTGTCAGTAATGCCCGCATTAGTAAAAATATTAGTTTATGACAGTTACTTTTAGCGCCGCATGTATTTTAGTGTCATTATATTTGTCAGTGTAAATATTTTTAGTGACGTGTATTCTTTGCATCTCTTAACATGATGAGTAGTTTTGGCAACAAATAAATACTCAAAGTGATGCTTTTTCAGGGTTGGTAAAGCTGAAGGGAGGTTTTGGTATTTAAAAAATGAAAATAAAATGTTTTTCCAACTAAGGATGTAAGCATGAAGTGTTTTAGTGATAGTGTGTATTTCATAAAATTAAGACAGCTGCCTTATGGTTTAAAAAAATACTGAGGGATATAGCCCCATTTCCTGAAACATGAAACCTTTTTTAAGGCACAAACATTATATTTATTCTTGAGACATCCTTGTTCAAGTTTATCTCTTTAGAAGAACCAAAAAGATAAACAAACAACAGAGAAAAAGGGTGGGGAAAGTCTTATTTAATTTGTATGTCTTAGACGCTCTTAATCTTGGGTAATTCCAATGGACACTCTTAATCTTGGCTATCTTCAATTGACGCTTTGACCCACTCACGCTCGCGCTGCTTATTGGGCACTTTTCTTTTGTATAATTGGATTCCAACCAAAGCTCTATAGATCGCCTGGTCATTATATAAAGGAATATTTTGTTTTGTCTGCTTTATCAAGAATATAAGAGCCAGTAATATATGCCACATTTGTAACCTTCCGATCATTCAGACCTGGTCTTTTAATGTGGGAGTTCAAGCTTTTGTGTATATTTCTTGAGTAACATCTTTTTGTTTCGTCGTCTTATGTGATTGCCTAGTTGCTTAAATAGTTTTTTTTGTTATCGACTACTAGTCTTTCAGGTAGTTTTGAATCAATGAGGTCGCTGCTTCAGTTTATTATAACTTTGGCAAATGCTGATGATTTGTTGTAACAGGACTTACCGGAACATAGTTGCCACTAGAAAGTTTGTACCCTGGCCTATAGAGATAAGGTTTTGTGAGCCTAATGCTTCCTCCAATCAGACTAGATCTCCTCCAAGGTAACACTGGTTCTTTGCATTGTTTAACGACTTCTCTTTTAACGTGTTTGTTTTTGTTACAGAAGCCTCCACATTTTCTGTGTATTTTTTGCATATACTTGCACATACGCGTGCCATATCTTAATGGACTTGATAAAATCATATTGCAGTTTGACGTACTGGTTTAGAGCGAAGGGAAGACTTTCTGATGACCAGGCTTTGCATAGGTATATAACGCTTTTCCAATATGATAGAGTAAAAGAAACCCCCTGAACTACAGCTCCAAATGCAAACACCCCTACCGTTGCAGATAACCCTTAAACTATGAAGATGTTACAAATTAACCCCTTATCTGTTGCTAAAACATTTTTAGCGATACATAGGATGGAAATTGAAAACGCTGAAAATATTTCTAAGAATTTTTTTGCAATATTAATCTGGGAAATATTTGCAACCAGTGTGATAATTCGTGGAGACTTCCGCTATTTATTCCCTATAATATATTCCTGATTAATTACGTTTGATGCATGGAAAGTTAGCAGAATGAGCATTTTTGAAAGCTGATAGCTGCTCGCCATTAATTGCATTCTTATTATTTTTGTATATACATTTATTAACTTTTAGAAGTGTATTGGGGGTAGTTATGACATCAGAATCTGAGTTTCCAATATATTCATGTACTGGTGGATGGCCGTGCCAATGGCACAATCTCCATTTTGCACCCGGTGTACCCGTTTTAGTGGCTAGATTTTAGTGCACCTTAACATATATAGAATGACTTAAATTAATATTAAATCCGTCACCAACCTCCACCTCACCAATATCTCAAAGCCAACACCAATCATGTGCATCCGTATGCATTTTACAACGTCCAGATCCAGCCAAAACATCTGCTTCATGTCCAACCCTCCTCCCTTAAACTATAAATAAAGAAAAAAAAGACCATACACCAAAATCAGTAATCAAATTTTTGGAGTATGTTCTATGTTGGATTTGTAACTAAACATTCTAGTGTTATCTATAAAAAAATAAAATTGAGTTTAAGTATAATTCCTTCTAAGCCAAGATAACTACAGAGAGCATAATAGTCATAACACAGAATAAATTTCAAAAAGTCCAACTCACTTTGGCTTTAGATAATGAACAAATTATATTAGAGTAAATGAGTTAATTCTATCAGAGATCCGATATCATTCACAATCAACTAAAACACAATAAAATTTCTCCTATCTAATATAATTCCCAGTGAAACTTCCATTTTACATTTTCCACATATAATGGATACAGACAAATTGAATTCAACTTTTAATGCAACCAAACATGTACTTTCAAAAAAAAACAACTTTACTAGATAAAATTACATAAAGTCCAATAAATAGTTATAAATTTAAAATTAATATCGATGGCAACAATAAAACAAAAGACCCAATATCATTCCTCAGCTGCAGTTTTAATTAAAAATCAAATCTAAGATAATGCAATTTATTCACCCAAGTACTGTCCTGGCAAGTGAGTCCAAGATCTGCAAAATCAAAATTACAATATTTATTGTTAAGATGGAGAAAAGGCTTTTGTGTTTTTCCCTGTAAACTAACCTTGTGTTTTGAGAAGGAAATAGAACTCATGCTAATCACAACAATTCAAAAATCTTTCTTAGCAAAATTACCAAACCCCTGCCAAAACTCTAAATGAGCCAACAATGCTCAATGGGAATTCCCACCCTCCTGAATTCAAAATATTATCCCAAGGTATGTATGTATCGCATTATTGTACTTTCATACTACCCTAACCACTTTCGAAAATAATCATCTATACCAACCAACAGAGTACAATATTAAGAATAGTTTATAAACAATAAATAAAACTTGTCATGCATTGCACATGAGGCTCTATCCTAGTATCAACCACTTATTTTAATGGCATTGAGGGAAGTGTGATGAAGTGTTGTGATCTCACTCAATGATGCCCTGATTCCGAAAATGTGAGTTAACATTCCTAGAATATTGATGATCAGAAGAGCTCTGTATGATTTTTATAGTTCAATGCCTTCAAGATTTAGCTCTAAGTTGACTTCATTCAAAATATGCCATGTTATAGCAAACTTATAGGGTGGAAAGTAGTAGTGCTTGTAAGAGTTGGAATGACATTACATCAAAACTAAAATTTGGAAAGCTTTTTTCCTATTTATGAGAGTTACATTGACTAACGCCAGTTTAGGAGGTTTACTTAATATCATGTCCTGGGAAGAAAGTCCTTTAATCTATTATCTATTGAACATTAGATTTTACCATGTGGTTTGGTTGCAGATGTATAGTGGCATACACTTCTGATCTAATATTTCTTCAAGTAAGTTTGAATCCTCACCGTCAGAAAGGTGTGAAGGCAACTTCTACCAGTCTGGATCACTCGTAAGTATTCGTATCCTTTTACAATAACAAACTTTTGAAGATTTCAATTTAATCGCGCGCGCACACGCACACACACACACTTATATATATATATATGGATCTTGTCAAATTATGAACCCAACAATAGCAGGAAATCCTCCCTAACAAACACTAAATGAGCACTTAAAAACAGAAACGTCACATTCTAACTAGTTTTAGTATTCTTAATGTGTGTTCTTAGGGAATACGTACCAATACATATGTTTTGTAGGATTGTTTCAGGATTATAGCTTTATTAGAAGAGGTGACAGATGTAGGGTAAATCCACTTGTTTAAGCCATCCTGTGAACGCGTTTGTTTATTACTAAAGCCAATAGACCATGTTTTGGGCTGGACTAAAATAATCAAATTCGGCCGAGTTAAGACAAGTTTTGTCCGAGTTAGAGCGAGTTTAACCAAGTTAGAGCACAACGAAAGAGGAGTTGACAGGATTATAATAAATCTCACCTTTATAATGCATTCCTGAGTTGGATTTTTGTCAATTTCTCAACCTCTATTTATGATCGTCCAATCTAGATCTTTTCACCCATGATTCTTATTATCGATCTGTCATGGAGATCACCCATGTCAATCTCTTTATAGTTCGACGATGAAATATTGAAGCAATCGGTAGCCATCGACGAAGCTCATGAACCACTGCCATAAACTGGTTCTAGTCTTTTCTTGTCTGTGATTGCTTCTCTCTGTTGATCGTGTAGTTTTATATCGGTTTATTGTTTGTGCAACTTAATTGTTATATTGATTTAAAATATAATAGTAATATCGGGCCTACGGCACAAAAAATTTATATAATTGCTCTCAGAAAATTAAAAAGGAGCTAAAATTTAATCTTCTGGATTTTGTTTGTAACAGCCATTCTAATATAATTGCTTAAAGTGGACTTCTATAATTGATTAACATTAAAAACCATCTAACTTTAATCAACTATGAAGCACGGACTCGACACGTAATACGTGTTTTGACACGACACGTATATTCCAATTTAACTATTGGTGCCCAAATCAATATTTTCCTATTTTTCAGGATGTGGTTCCACAGGCCTCTTAAAGCTGATGACTGGCTGTTATTTGTGGTAGGTACATTAAATGTTCCTTGTCCTCTGCTGGTTCATGGTTCTATGACTATTGTTTTGAGTGTTTATAATCATCGCATCTTAAATGGTTCTACAGATAGTGAGTCCTGCTGATTATAATGCACGTGGATTTTGTTCGGGTCAGATGTTTAATAGGAAAGGAGAGGTAAATAATTCATGATATCTTGGGTGTTTCTTTTCTTTTGTTACTTTCCAAATTGTAGGTATAAGTTTTATGAATGTTGATGGACAGCTTGTAGTATCAGTAACTCAGGAGGGCTTATTAAGGAAGGCAAGAACACTGGATACTGCTGCTGTAGCGAAGCTGTAATGTTGCACATTTGGTGTACAGAGGAGAGGATTATTGTCAAACAAGTTATAGATAAACCCGTGAGAAATCCATTGTGTTGAATAAATTCTTTAGGCTTCTTTCGGGTTGGGTGAAATATTCTTCACTTATTTATGTGGAAAGTAATTCCACCTATTCAATCAAATTATGTTCACTATTTTCATCCAAAATCACATAATATAGCGTATACACTTGAAATTTAGATAAACAAAGTTTAACTTCAAATATCGGAAAATATTAGGTGGAAAATATTTCACCATGAACCAAACAGGACCTAGGCATTATGGATTGTTGGGAAGTACAGACAAAAGGGGCAAATGCATAGAAGTTCTGAATCATTTAAAAAAAAATCCTTTTTCCGGAGACCAAGCCGAGGAAAAGAAAATGATTGGAAATGCTTAGCAAAGGCCTCTTCAATCATTTTTTTAAAATTTTCCTTGTCCTCCGGCTTCCCAATTTTCATGCGTTGCTTCTTTCGTTGAGAATGGGTATTGTAATTAGTAGATTTCTCATCGTGTATTTAAGACCCCTTTTGGTTTGGTGTAAAATATTTGCGAGAAGTATTTTTATCTATTAGGAATTAAAAAGTTTGTTCGCATAGTTTAGACGTTAGGTGAATAAAGTTTCAACTCTCAATATGTGCAAAAAAATCACTATTTTACTAGGTAAATAATATTTTACTCCGAACCAAACATTGCCTAATGTTGGAAAGCATGGCATAGTTAATTTGTTCACAAATGTTGTTTGGAAAAATTTGTCATTCAGTTGTTATCAGAGACTAGTGGCAAAAGTCTCAGATTTATTATTTGGTCACGTCACAAAAATTGCAATTTTTGTATAAATGAGAAGCTATTGCATATGAATAATAAGGGCACAAAACATGCAAACAAAATGATTATGATCTGTTAGACATGCCAAATCGTAACGCTGTCACATTATCCTGTGTGCAATTTTATGTGCCTCCAACGCTTATTGGATATTTAAATTTATTGTAAATGAGGTTAAATGGTGACCACTAAAAATTTGAGAAAACATTAACCTTTACAATATCCCTCTTTGTTACTGTGTTGATATATGTCATCTCTTTTACAAAGAAAAGTCTGTCTTATAACCAAGCCCCTTAAAATGATTTTTTTCTCGTAAAATTTAGTGGATTAGATCTCAGAAGTTTCAAAACCATAGAGGTCTTGAAAGCTCTTGCTCAGAGGACAGCTGCGTCACCTCAAACTATTTCTAACTTGCAAATATACACAGAAGGTTGGTCCTGATATTGATAAGGTCCCGTGTAAAAATGATAAAATAGGTCATTTTATGTGTATTGATATAAATAACAGAACCTCTACATATGAGTAATAACAAATAGATCATCGGGGTTCCTGTGCGATCGTCCACTTGGCACATGCTCATAACCACCCCAGTATACACACATAATAATGCTAGACTGCACCTAAAGTGTCATATATTTTAAATTAATGACGCTCTCCAACATACCTCCTTATATCTATGAACATATTCATTTTTTAAAAAATGGTAAAAAATTATAATTTTCAATTAAATTTATTATGAAAAGATCATCTACAAAAAAATGCATTCACAAATATAACTTGAAAGTGGATGAATACATATATTTTTAATCGTCGAAACTTGAATACATATTTTTAATCGTTGAAACTTGTGAACATCATCTCACCCTCTTCCAAGTTGAATTTTTGATGTAATTTTTTTAGATGATCTTATTATGGAGATCATATATATTAAATTTGATTGAAAAATACATGTTTACTATTTTTTTAAAATGAGTATGTTCATAGCTTTGTTGTTAGGAGTATGTTGGAGAGCTTAACTCATTTCAAAAGAAACAAATTTTATATTTTTAAGTTTTTACAAAACTATATATATATATAACCCAACACGGGTTCTTTGTAATTCAATAAATCAGTAATTTGGTTAACGGACTTGTTCTTCTGTTAAATCACTCAGACTAACCACCCCCCAGATCCTAGTACAGAATGAATATTTACGATTTTGTACATGAAATTAGAATTCCGGATTTTATGTATATGATATGAGAACCCACAATGTCTCCATGATTTTCCATGTGATGTCACATCTCCATCTCTTTACAATTTGGTGGCCGCCACAGCTGTGGGGTGGTAATTTCATGAGGCTTTATAAATTTAAGACATTGTAATATGTATTTTGAAAACAGAACAACAAACATTTTATTTATAATTTTAATCCCTATTTTTTAATAAAGCCGCTGGCGCGGACCCATTTTCATAAAATGTCAACCAATCACAGTATGTCACGTGTCCCTTTAATTTGAAAATAGGAACTAAAAATGAAAACGAAATTTTTGTTATCCTATATCCATAATCAATATTATTTTAGATCCTAAAAGTACATAATCTATAATTTTATATGAATTTGGTTGTCAAGGGGTTTAATGTCAACCTTTTAGTAAAATGGAGCAATCTGTAACACTCTAACTTGATTCATGCGATTGTGTAATTTAGCTTTCTTCCCCGTCCCTAGGAGCTCTATCTTTTCAATGAAATAGGTAGATATTTGCAGAACATCCAGTTTGGTACCTTTTCGCGTTGCATGGCTACTTAACTGACTACAATATCACTGCATGGCATCTGCAGTATTCACATTATAAAACTTAAAAACAGTTACTTTGAGAAGTTACTACAGTACACTGTCTACAAAGTGACGTGTTTAAAAGACCAGGTGCAAAGCCCTTCACATATACTTTCAACCACTGCTGGTTTTTAGACCATTTATTCTAAGTAGAATCAAGAAGCATAAGAGTATTTTTTTAAGTTAAAAAATAAAATAAGAACAAAAGAAAATCCTGCTTCTGAAATAAGAATTACAACAGTAGGCAATTAAGCTTTCATCACATGATCGCAGGCTGCTCCTAGGATATTATCAACAATGTCATATGTTACATTTTAAAATCAATGATTTCTAAGAGTAATTACAAAGCAAGGCCTCTCATATCCGGCTTTGGAGACGCCATTTAGGTCAGCCTACCCCTATCATCTCTAACAGCTGACCACATCAACTCAGTGTACACAAAATGAAGCTGTCAACAATAACACTACACACTCGTCTCAAATAAAATTGAAGCAAATGTTAGTTGATATCGGTCAGCTATTACGTTTTCTTTTAAAGACGTGATGGATGGTTTCGTTATTTGATTCTAATTTCTCCATTCTAGACATACAATCTTTCATTCTCTTCAAAAGAACAGGGATAGCAACAGCTTTACTCGAAATCTTTTGTTTAAGCAATCGATTTTTTTCAGCAATCTCCTGATATTCTTCCACTTGAACGGACCCGTTACTCAAATCCACCGGTCTTTCAGCTTCTGTGAAAGAGATACAAAATCAACCTTTATATTGCAAGGATATGAAAATACTAGAAACCAATTATGAGACATTGAAAACCTTCAAAGCAATAAAGACATGTTCAACACAAAGATATAGAAATCCTAGAGCCTGGAGAGGGTGAGGAAAGAAGAAAGAGTCAGCAGTTACAAAGAACGTTTTCAACGATCCCATAGTCACAGAAATGTCAGTAAAACACAATGGTATATACCTTGGCACCATCACGACAATAGTTGCCTTCAAAGACAATCTTGATACATGCAATTCTCATTTTAAGGAACACATTATATCTATATATAGCAATTTACTTTGTATCTACATTTGAACAGGAATATTATCAAAGGAATTTACTTTTTTTTTATAAAAACACTGTACTATAACTTGTCAACACGCAACCCCCATGACCTAGAAACTGAGCCATTACCTTAGGGCATAAACCCCCTGTCCAGATTTAACAAAAAGAGCTGTATTACTTGCAAGAAAAAGTTTGACCATTTATTATAATTAAGCCAGCAAAAATTCTATAATTATTTGGAGGCCTTCAGGGTTTTTATAAGAGTCGAAGTTAACTATTGGGAAATAAGTCTGTCTTAGTTTTCAAATGACATTAATGCGCTAAATAAAGTTCCATTAGAAAATTATTTTAAAACTGAAGTAACAATCTACTAATTGATTCTTAACATAAATACACTCTTCTTCATACTTGAATTGTTTTACGAAAGAGGAAGAACTTAGACCAGACGAGATTAATTGGCATAATCATCACTTTTTGTTGATGTATAAATATATACCTTCGTAATGTGCAAAGGTCAATGTCATCACATTTGATACATAGACCATACATTTAATAGAAAAAACTCATGATATAGCAAATAAGTATACTGTCTCTTAAATTAGTAATATTAAAAAAAAAAGACAGAAACCCTTTTTTGAACCAGCATGAAAGAAAGATAGCTTAGCTGGGGAATATAATGGAGTAGTTTGAGTTGCTGTTCTCCCTAACGTAAAAACTTTGGAATCAGCAACCCGAAACGTCAAGGTCACAAAATTCACATAGTAATTTTGTCAAACACTTGGCGTTCGAATCAATACCGTGTTCCCTCATGCCAAATGAATCCACGATAACGCACCAATACAATAACAACACATTATAAAAGACATAAAGCAGGTAAAGAGAAAAATTACGCAAACAAGAGAGAGTACACCGATTTTACCGTGATTCACCCAATTAGGTCTACATCTACAGGAAGGCAGGAGATTTCTTCTTTCGCTGCTGATAATGGGAAACCCAATGTTACACCACTTAACTCTCATCTCAACAATGTTCACTCATTCCCAATGAAGACCTCACATATACACAAGGAGCTTTCTCTCTCTTTTTCTTTGCTCTCCTAAAATACGTTCTTACAATTGTCTCTCTTGTAGATGCCCATTCATAAGGCGACTATTGAGGATCCAAGGGTCCAGGGACCAACAAAAGGTAGTATTGCACGGCAACAGGCGCCTGTTGGCACGTAGCCCTAAAATCTGAGTATAGAAGTTACAACAGCAACAATTCACACCTTGGCGAGAGTTAGCAGTCTATAAACAATCCAACCACTTTACAGCCCTGAGATAACAACCTTCAACAGCTTGAAGACTATCCCACATCCACCAAAGCCCTCCACCTGATGTGTAGCCGCCTTCAACTTCAACAACAAATATCGAAAAGACTTAAGGAATGCCTAAACTTCTCCATTGTTACCTGTTTGGTAATGATATCCGCCACGTTTTAATACCGGCATCTCTTTTCATTAACGAAGTCGACGAAATTAACCTAAATCTCATACTCTGCACATCATTATGCTTTGTGCAGGCGTGTTACACTTGATTCTTAGCCAAATGCAAAGCATTTTGACTATCACTATGAAGTCAAATGTTATATTGCCCCATCTCCAATTCACTCACCGAACTCTTCACCAAACCGCTTCTTTCGACGCCTACGTAAGTGCCAAATGCTATGCCTCTATGGTGGACCAAACACCCGTTGCATGTAATATAAATCTTCAAGATACCACTCAACTGGTACCGTGGTTGATCTTCTTTTGTCTAGATCACATACATAGTCCACCAAGTCTACGAAACCCGCAACATACTCAGCCCCTTTCTTTTGTTTAAACAAAATACACATATACTTGGTTCGCTTCAAATACTGAAGATTCCATTAAATGGAGTTCCAATGTTCTTTCTTTAGATTCAACAATTACTTACTAAATATCAGCCTCATGCAAATTATGACATACACAAGACATTGCTTTGCTTCGCGCGCAAAAAAAAAAATCGGAAGCCAGCAATGCAAAAATAGGTTTGGCATCCGACAAGTCCATATTTTCAAGAATGCGTGAAATTTAGTTCTTTTGGGAAAGCCACAGCGTAACCGCTTTCCTATCCCATCGAATTTTCATACCGAGGATCTTTTTTAGCGACACCAAGATCCTTCATGTCACACTTACGGCTCAACTAAACCTTGAGCTCCTTTAACTTTGAGGCTTTGACATGTCCCGACAAGCAATGAGCATGTCATCTAAACAGACCATCAACATAACAAATGAGTCATCCTTAAATGACCGAAAATACGCACAATGTTTATGGTCACACCTATGGTATTTAACTTGCAACCATAGTTGTTAGTATCGTACAATACGCGATACGTATTCCAAATACGATACACGATACACATGGTTAACAATACGAATCGTACCTCCAAATCCCAAATGCCTTCGTATCTTAAGTGTATCGTTGTGTATCGCGATACAATACACGTATTGTACAATATGCAATACACATAGCGATTTAATCAAAATTTCGGGTAGAGTTTTTTCAGACCCGCTAAACCTATATTTCCGAACTCTTTTGGGTTTATAATCGAAGGATTCTTGTCCGATAAAAGACCAAAAAATTAAATAACACCACCCTAATATTTTTCTAACAATTTTTCAATTCCTTCCCTTTCTCTTGTGCGATTTACCACTTGCTTCCCCTTGTGCGCAATTTCCCCCGGATATTCATTTTTGCCACAATAAATTGTTTATGTGTTTCTTATTCTAAGCATGATGGTGATGACGACGAGGAAAACTTTATTTATATATTATGGTTATTATATTTTAGAGTACTTCTATATAAGAATGATAAATAACTACCTTATAAATTACTAACTTTGGATTATCTCTATTTGCTACGACTTGTGGGGATATTAAAAGTTTGACAATGTAATTTTGGCTCTTTGACGTATTAAATCAAATTGAAAAATCCATTTTGTTTAATGTAGTCTTACGTTCCTCAATTCTTTCATGTTGCGATGTTAACTCTAAGGCAAACTTCTTACCATTAGACAGTAAAATCATGTCATAAAATTTGTTTTAAACCATAATATCTGATATAATTAATTATAATGTGCCATCTATACATTCATTTAATTTTTACATACAATTTTATGTTTTGTACTATATCTAGAATACGTATCTTGATAGAATACATGATAAACGATACATAGGGAATCGAATTTATTTTTTGGCTACTAGAGAATTGATTTTGTTAAACCGGTGATATACATAGTCCATGAGATGCATCTCAATTGGAGAGATTGGTCTTTGTTCAATATCAAGACACTAAGGTCGATCATGCCCTCCAGTCGTTATTCTATCCCCAATAAGGCAATTTGTAACCATTGTTAGACAAAAAGGCGTCGTGTTCACCTTTGCCATAGGACAAAATTGATTTTTTGCTAGACACTTTGATTTAAAACTTCATAGAGCTATCGAAACATTTACTAGAATCCCACTTCCCCGAGCTACCTAGAAGTTGCTTCGAGTGTAACTAATGATTATCACCGGCCGTTAGGAATCACCACAAGAAAATATGGTATAATATTGATACCCAAATAAATCGGACCGGACCAAAATACTGCATAAACCTATCAACTTGAACTTTGATACCACTTATTGTGAATCGGCAATTCCAAACTGTCAACCTAGGTCATAAAGCTCACTTAAAATTGTGATGAAAACCAAGATCTTGTTCCCTCACTCAACCCGATGAATCCACAAGCAATAACAGTACACAAAATAGCACTTCAAAACAGAGCATTAAATAGCCTCTTACGGACAAGGGCCAGCCAGCAGCAACATCCAATATCAGATGGGCTACATATTAAGAGAAAACAAAGAACATAACAAACAAGGGGAATTTCTTGACCTACTAGGTTACTTAATTTAGGGTGTTAATGTTATATGATAATAAGCTCTAATGAAAATTATGATATAAATACATTTGGTCTTCAAAAAACAAATTTTGACTGACTCGTAAATAATAAAAATGAAAATAGAGATCTACAAATAACTATAGATCTTTTATCTACTTAGGATACAAATAAATGGTATGTACAAATATATAAGAAAGTTTGCAAATGTAGCATGGAAGCTTGGTTAATTCATAATTAAGCAGAATGAAGAGCAGTACATGTTTTTAGTGGCCAGTGTAGGCCTAAAGCCTATATAAATTTAGAGATGAGAAAATATACCTTGGTTAGGGTTAGAGGAGGGTTGGAGCATGAGGGGCCTCTGAGCAGTAAGAATGGACGTGAGAGTGTTTTTGAGTTGCTGTGGAAGTTTAGACCTGTATTCGCGTATTTTCTCACCCATTTCACTCACTTGTAACTCTAATTCTTCCACTTCACTCTCGGACTTTTGGGTTTGGGAATCTAGGGCTTCGTTAGACATTGGATTTGATGATTTCTTCTTCAGATTCAATCAATCTTCTGTTTGTGTTTGTGTTTGAGAAAGAGAGAGAATATTGAGGGGATTAGGGTTTCAGAATTTGAAATTTTGAAATGCATATGAGGTAAGTCTCCTCTGTAAATTTCCCACTTCCTCCAAATATAAATCTGTGCCGTTGTCCACGTCGTCTTAAGACTACTGCTCCACTTGATTCATTAGCTCATTATTCACCTCAAATTTTAATTTAACTAGATTTTACCCTCGGACATCAAAGTGTACAACACCTCATATTGTGTCCAAAAATCTTAATGTTATTATAAGGTGGGGATCGATCGTTTTTTTCATCAAACCTACAAAAGTAATTGAATGAGAAAGGGATAAACATCAAATAGGAGCTTAATAAGATTTTCATAAATAGATCATTTTTACTGTGTTCGAACACATACAAAAACAAATTTTATGTATTGACACAACTCAATCCAGTTACTTATAATTAAGTTTGAAAGTCAAAATGAGTCAAATCATAATTACCTTAACCAAACCATCTTCACGAGTATTCTTTTTCGTTAACAGCATGAAGCCATAAAGTCAAAACTTTTCACATATTTTAAAATGACTAGGTGTGTCCACGTGCGTTGCACGTGTGGACGTTTCCAGGTATTAATTTTTCAGTGCAAATCTGTGAAGGACAAAGTAATAAAAATAGTTGCAACATATTATCACTACACCAAAATGGGCAAATTGTCACCTTTCAGCCGGCCAGTCTTGTCAAGGTCATTGACCGTGACAAAAAAACACGCGTTTTATGTCACGGTCATTGACCTTGACACGACCGTGACAACTAATTGTCACGGTCATTGACCGTGACAAGGCCGTGACAAATTTACTTGACACGACCGTGACAACTTTTCCAGCATAAACCCTTCCCCCCTTCTTTTTTCCCTCCCACCGTTCCCTCCCTCTCTCTCTCTCTCGATCGACGCTGCTCTCTCTCTCTCTACTTTCAGGTCCAATTTCTCTCTCTCTCTCTCTCTTCCATTTATATATATATTTGTGTGTATATTTATGTGTGTATGTGTATATATATATATATATATATATATATATGTGTGTGTATGTGTGTGCGTGTGTGGGGGATGGGGCGGGGTGGGGCAGGGTGGGGGGGGGGGTGGTGGAGGGGGGCAGGGGGTGGGGTGCGGTGTGTGTGTGTGTGGTGGTGGTGTGTTTTGGGGGAGAGGGTGGTGGAGGGGGGGGAGGGGGTGGTGGAGGGGGGCAGGGGGTGGGGTGGGGTGTGGTGTGTGTGTGTGTGTGGTGGGGGAGGGGTGGTGGAGGGGGCAGGGGGGGTGGGGGGGGGGGGGGTGCGGTGTGTGTGTGTGTGTGTGTGGTGTGTTTTGGGGGAGGGGGGCAGGGGGGGGGGGTGTGTGTGGTGGTGTGTGGTGGGGGAGGGGGTGGTGGAGGGGGGCAGGGGTGGGGGGGGTGGGTGGGGGGGGTGTGTGTGGTGTTGTATTTGAAGGAAATAAAAGCATGAATTAAGCATTTTTAACACTAATATGCAAGTTGAATCAATAAACACGCAAACAATTATACACCCTAGCACGAACACATAAACACCATAAATCACTAATGAAAAAACAAAAGGATGATTCATACCTATAAGTTATTAGATGGATATTTGAAATTCTTTGGGGGGAGAAATAAGGTTTTGTAATGCTAGAACTTAAGGAAGTTCCGAGATTTTGGGGAGAGTATGGGAGAAACGTTGTAAAAATGATGGGGAGGGGTAACTTAAGAGAGTCAAATTTAATGACTTAAAGGCGCAAGTCGATTCGATTCAAATTCGAATCATTTCACTTTGTCCCATCTTTCTTACTTCCTTGGTTTGAATCAATTCGAAAAAGGCCCAAATATATTCGGCGCCTGTTAGATTTGGCACTGCTTTTTATTTTGGTAAAAATGGGAGGATTCATGGGATTTTGGGTTTGACCTACTCTATAATGCTTGTAACTGACCCAAAATCAATTCCCATTACAAATTTTTAACACTAATGAATGTTTGTGGTTGTTCGGCATAAAAAGCAGGCCTGGGAAAACCAAAACAACTCCATATGAGATTTCCCATGTTTAATCAAGAACATCCTTAGACTTGTAGGGGGTGGGGTGGTGTGTGTGTGTGTGTGTGTGGTGGTGTGTGGTGGGGGAGGGGGTGGTGGAGGGGGGTAGGGGGTGGGGTGGGGTGGAGGGTGTGTGTGTGTGTGGTGGTGTGTGGTGGGGGAGGGGGTGGCGGAGGGGGGCAGGGGGTGGGGTGGGGTGGGGTGGGGTGGGGGAGGGATAATTCACGGGCTTTAGCTAAACTAGGGTTTTATAGAGTTTCGCTCCTACTACTTGGGCAATGACTATACTAGGGACCAAAGATAAATAAATAAACTGGATTCAAAGTAAATACTAGTAAATACTAGGACTCTTTAAATATTTGGAAAAAACATAATATTACAAAATTGAAACGAAATGGTATTGACGGAACTTACACATACGTTATAATATAGATGGAACATTTTTTTATCTGTACTATTAATTCAATTAATTCAATTAGGTAAAACGAAATGTGTATTATTAACATTTTTTTTTATCTGTACTAATAACATTTTTTTTACAGCAAAAATGTCTCCTTCAGATGTTAAGGCGAAGATGATGATGCTGTTTATGATGATGTCGTCTGGGTTCGGTGGTAGCGCGCGACGAGGGCTCCTCCGCCGCTAGGCTCCCCAAATATGAAAAATTTGGGATTACCGTCGAAAACAAGTCGGAGCTTTTAGCGAGATCCCTCGAGCTGCTAAAGACGGTCATCGGCCCGGGGTTTATGACTTGGAAGGAGGTGCCGTATGAGCTCAAGTTAGGTGTTTGGGCGGCACTACAGGCAATATTTATATGAATATTTCAATTTATATTTATATTTATATTTATTCGCAACTAACATTGTATTTGTTGGACAGGAACAATTCAACTTGGATCCAAAGCTACGCGATTCCGTCTTGGAGCAGTTGAGGGAGCAACACAAGACGTGGAAGAAAAATATACGGACACGGTACTTTGGAAAAACACGAGAGTCCATTTTACAATGGCGCAGATCCGTCCCGCCCAAGGAGCCGATCTCATTGGCACAATGGCAAAAGTTCATTGACAATGAGAGCGAGGATCGACAATTGGCATCTCGCCAATCGGGGAGGGAAAATCGGGCTAAAAAGACGGACGTGCACTACTCCGGCCGGACCTCTTATGCTGAGGTGGAGCATAGGATGCAGGTAAGATTTAATTTATCTATAACTACAGAAATATATTATTGGATATTATTTTACTTTACGGGGCCGATACTAATTTTACTTTACTCTATTTTATTTCAGGGGGTAGGGAGTGGGCCAGGGGGTAAGCCACATAGGCTCGATACTTATGTGGCTCTTCGGACGAAGAAGGGGAAGGACAAGGAGGTGTCCCCGAGCGTCGCGGCCACGATTGTAAGTAATCCGACAGTTTAATTATTGTTAATTACGTTATAATTTTTTAGTTTACTTATTTTACTAATCATGTGCTTTTTGTCGTTTCAGGCAAAGCTTAAGGAAGTGCATGCGTCGCAGTCTGATGCCGACAAGGCATCTTTGTCCACAGACGCACTCAGCCAAGTGCTTGGCTCTGATCGCAAAGGGAGGACAATGGGAGTGAGCTCGCGAGTGGCCAAATCTAGGATCATCGGATTGGAGACGAGCGACACCGGGTTGTCTCGAACGGTGGATTCACACGACGCGAAGCTGTCCCGTTTGGAGGCGACAGTCCAAGATATGTACGCATTCATGAAGCGTATGTTGGGTGGAGACCGTAAAGGGAAAGGGAAGGAGAAGGCGGTGGAGGAGGAGGTGCGGGAGGACGAGGCGCAGGATGACGAGGATGTGGACCTCGCTGCTTCATCACCGACACGTTCGTACTTCGACGATCCACTTCCCTATTTGACGCCCTCCAACAGACCATTGTCGACAATTGGTTGGCCGAGCGTGTTCATATTGGATGTATTTGATGGCCAGCGGATAGGGCGGGGGTTGAGGGACCCGAATATCGTCGAGGGTGGAATAGTCCATGGACGTGTGCTTCAAGAGATGGAGTCCAGGGTGCTCGTCACGCATGTCATACCCGGGAAGGAGAACTCCCTATTGTGGTTGCGCGAACAATGCGGCACGACGTATATTAGTGGGTGCGTCAATTCGTATGTCGTGTGGCCTACTCACCTCCTCAGTTTTATCCAAGTGTAGTAACATTATTTTTAAGTTTGTCCATTTTAATTAAATTTGGATTATATCGTCATGTATATTGTTTTTACTTTGAATATTTGGATTATATCGTCATGAATATATATTTGCATTATCTTTAGTTTGTGTTGGATATATGATGTTTGGAACAGGTACAACGTTGCTATAACAGGTACAAATATACTGCTGGGCAGTGGCGGTGGCCATACTGCCCAGCAGATTTTTTTTAAATTCTGCCCAGAATTGTCACGGTCAATGACCGTGACAATTGGGGTCGCGGTTATGTCACGGTTATAAACCGTGACAAACGTGTCACGATCACTGACCTTGACACGACCGTGACACAAAACGCGAGTTTTTTGTCAAGGTCAATGACCGTGACACGACCGTGACAAAAAAAGTTGTCTCGCCTCGAAATGTCACGGTCATTGACCTTGACAAGGTGAATTTGTCAAGGTCAATGACCTTGACAAATGGGCAGATTTGGTGTAGTGTATGTAGAATTTGTTTTGTTAGAATATAACATAAAGTACCTAATACGAAGCATCAATCATTATCCTAAAAATCAAACCTCCATTCAACTGTAAACTATACAAGGTATTCCTATGAATACTCTAAATATATCACAAACGAACTCAGAACTCCCTAATCAAAAGCAGAAAGAAATACACACAAACATGTATGTATATATAATCCGAATAAATATATCATAATAAAATTAGCTTGAAATGATTTATAGTGAAATATCATTAAAAAAAATAAGTTAAAAAAGCAAATTTCAAATCGCAGTTATTAAAAGACGACATTTGATAAAAACAGTGTGTAATCCTAAAAACTAAAAATTTAATGCTTAAATATGTTGTTTTTGACGTTTGTTAGGATTCAAAGGTTCTTCTTCCTCTTCAACTTTCTGAGCGACTAACGTGGATGACATTATCCGAAGAACCTTTGTACAACATTCTTGTTCCGTTACATAATCCAATTTATGGATTTATATTGCGTAGAAGAATGATTGGACAATTATATTTAAGTTTCAATGCGTGTGGTGGCAATCCATTCGCCATCAAAGAATTTAAAAATTCTTCTTGGTAATAGTTGTGCGTGTCATCCAAAACTTCATCAAAGTTATTTAATGTCTTCAATTCTCTGAGAAACATATCAATCATCATATCATTGAGTGAGTCTACGTGCTCGTTTGTTGTTAGAAGAATTGCTCGATCTGTGAAGAAGCTTGGCGAGTTGGCATTTATATTTAATGATGGGAGATAACGTCAATGAGAGACTGTTTGGGGCCCTCATCATGTGTTTATGCTTCCGTCCCATTGCCAAGCCTTAGAAGAAAATCGCTAAGTGAGGAATTAATACCCAAATGTTCAATTACTTAATCATCACTATGAAGTTAAACATGGCATTAGTTCTTTTTAGTCATTACATTTACATAATATGATGGATGGATTATCAGTCTTAACATATCAATACAATAAATTTCAAAGATAAATTACGTGAGATAGAGAAACTGCATTCATGTTCATTGAATATAAATTATAAAATAACAAAGAGAATCCATTTGGTTAATAAGTATGGCCAAACCTAAGTTTCCAAAAAATTCAAACAATTTACTCAACAATAAGATGAATTGAAAACAACAATTGTAAATTAATTTTAAAAAATTAAAAAAATTATGGTACTCGAATAAGTGCAATGTATTCCATAAGTATCCATAGACCATGAACTAAATAAGTAACACTCAGTACTAAGTATTAAGAGCAGGGAAGAACAAACTGAAATTCTTTGAACACTATGTATCTAAAGATGCTAAAGATACATTTTAGAGTGTATGTTTGAGTTAACAAAGATAATTCAACCAAGGCATGTAATTGCAGCTTCAGTAAGGTAATTTGGACTCATTTTGCTCACTTATTTGGTTGTTCTTGGAAGTTATATTTTTCTTAGCTGGGGAGTTACAATCTGAACCGACGTAAGACTTAATAAGAAGAATATATGTATGTAGAGAGACAAAATGAATACATTGAACCATATAGTGTGAAAAAATTCCAACACATAGGAAATTAGAATTAAATTAGATTACAAAAACACTAACAATCAAAATATTTGAGATTTTGAATTCTAAAACCAAAAAATCTAACATCATGGTATCTATTTAAAATAAATAGAAAATAAAAAATATTCCTTTTATTCCTCTTCATTGATGATTTTACCTAAACATGTTATGTGTAATCAGAAAGAGAACATTAAACTTAAACAAAGAGTAACAGTAGCTACTGAAGAAATATTATTACTTTATAACATAACTATACACCAAATTACAAATTAATTATGGAGTTGAGTTTATATCAAACAGGAAGCATGTAGGAGTTTGTGTTTGGTACATTTGATCGAACATAGCATACATACATGATACATATAACATAAACCTAAGACATATACAACAAGATAGTAAGAAGAGCGAACTGAACATCATTATCTATCGAATAATCATAAAAAATGTCAATTGAAATCAGTTTAAAGCATATGATAGGTTAATACCTCCAGTAGAAATAACTCACAATCAATCCTCAAAATTTTCTCCTCGATAAACCACAATGAGACATTTAGTACCCTATAATTGCAACAGATGTACTGCAAAAACTCTGGTAAAAATACCTCTTTCGAGTGGTTGAAACGATATATGTGGCTCATCAAATGGGTAAAAATTAAGGCATGTTAATATGGAGTATAAAATTTGTTTGTACTTAGATCTGGGAAAGGCAATTTTCTCAGACTTAATAATGACTCTAGAATTAAGGATTTGTTAGCCAACAAAAGCCCATTGAGATTCGAAAATAAATCAATCTCTTGTTGAATTAACCCTGTAACCCCACAAAGTCAATACAGGTAAATTTTGGCAGTTTGAAATTCCCCTAGGTTATTATCCTCTGAAATCATTTTCCGATGGGTCCAGAGTTTGTAAATGTCACAACCCGCCTAAAATAATAACGGGTGGCCAGCCCTATACTATATTAAATCAGGAGTTCCAGATGGTCCAGTCTCAACATCAACAGTCGTTACTATATAATATAGGACTAACTACCCGAAATCACATAAGCGGGGTATGAAAAAATTAAAATAAAAACGCAACAGACAACAAACCAACACTAACACTACAACTAAAGGAAGAGAAAGATGCATGCAAGAACTAAGATAAATGAAATGCTAGAAATAAAATGAACTAAACAAACATACCCGAATGTACTACAAAAAGTAGACCCGAATAAGCTGTCGGGCCACAGCCAATACAATAACTGAAATGGAATAAATATAAACATGTATATAAATATCCCTTGGGTACAAACCCGATACACAACTTGAATCCTACCTAGAATTTTAAAGAAGTAGGAAGCGGCTACAAGAAACATCCCGCAACAGTCCGCACCTGTCACGGCTCCTAAGACTCTGGATAGAAAATCATCCGGCATCCATGCGGCAGGATACCTGTGGTAATATATATATATATACAAGGAGGAGAGAAAAGTAAACGGGTCAGAGCCCCGAATGTGAAAAATATTTAGCAAGTGTGTTAACCGTGCATAATAAATACCGGTGTACATTATTTCATAATTAAAGTGAGACCGCTCTCTCGTGAAACCTCAACTCACCTCCTCATCTAAAGGCGCGCACCTATTCGCGTCCTCAAGTTTTAGTTAAATTACCCCGTATTGTTATTAGGACAACCTAAATTATCATAGGCCTAGCCTATACCCACGAGAGCTACTTTCCCGTCACAATCTAAGGATCCACCCTTTCTAATCCTACTAGATTATAATTACAACTGCCATCATAGGCTCAAGGGATTCCGATTCATACTAATAATGAATTATAAGTCTTAATACGTTACCCCTATATATATATACATACATCTATATATATATATACATAGGCTACAATATAAGAATTTATATTCTTAATATCATGCATATGGAATATTGGCAAAACCTCTCTCTAATCTCAAACTTGTACTACGTTTCATGCGTGGGGAGTCTCGCAAAGCGAAATCCAAACAAGGAACCGCCCCGTTACACTACTTCTGACAAGGTCAAGATCAGAGATCCGAGATGCCACAAATAGAATTACTTCTCTCAACTCTCGACATAGCACTGCGTTTCGTGCGTGAGGCGTCTCGCAAAGCGAAATCCAAACAAGGAACCCCCTCGTTACACTACTCCTGGGCAATGTCGATCCTAGAGATCCATAATTCTTAACATACTATATAGTACTACCATTACTGCTAAACTAACTATCAAAGAAAGAAAGAAAGAAAGAAAACAAAACAAAAGAAATAAAATAAAAGAATCTCCAATAATATCCTTGGGATGATGTAACCGAATAATACCTTATGTGCGATACATCAACCCCCATCAATCTAGTACACCATAATCATCTAAGATGTACTTTACCAAAACTCTATATCCTTTCCTATATAGGATATATAAATACATATATATAGGTATTTTATGCTCACCATATATATACATATACCAATCATCCATATACCCATGACCAAGTGCACATACCATATATGATGTACAATGGCCATGCAAATGTAATACCCGGCTATATATAGCGCCGATAAAACTGCATCAATGCTATCATCTTCCCAGAGTCCGGCTCACGTAACAACTGGGGACCACCTGGTGGGGATCAACGACACCCACCTCGTGATATACTCACACACACGACGTCCCGGGAAGCGGTCATAGTTCCAGCCGGCAATGAGACGAAACATACCCACCACGTCTCATCCCAAAATATATATCTATATCGTATAATAACACAAGGGACGACTATGACCTGGGGAATATCCACACCCTGCACTATATGCCAGGATGCTCACCCTCTGCGCGAAAACTTCCCAATGATAGCATGAGCGGGGTATGCTTAACCAAATAAGTATATATATCGCTCATATACGCAATATACATACATCCATATGATCCCATCATATGATCTAATATAGTAAACCATCATATACGGTGTAAATATCCATACCATGTATGATCATAACATAGATATATGAACATATATTCACACATCGCTATAACAATATATATACAAACTAATTCCCGTTCATATGTATAAGATATATAAACCCGGCTATAAGTATACATAATCCTCAATATACAAGCCGTCACCACAATAACCATTAAATATACCTCGATATGTGAATACAATCCCTCACTTAAAACATATTCAATCATTTTTCCTATGATGAATAGTCTCCCAAAATCATATGTATATATCTATACATATATATTCAACATTAGGGTTATCACCCAAGAGTATGTGTAGGAATCCATCACTACACGTTTCATCCATAACCAAAAATACAATATTTACCTTTGTATTATTTAACCATAGGCACGCACATGACTTAATAGTCTCAAACTTCAAATTATTCCAACCTCCTTTCAAGTATTGGAATCTCAGTAATCATATCCCCATAATTACGAGTAAACTATCCTAACTAGAATCTATGCTACCACTTATTCTAGTCGATAGTACGATCCCAAAGCGTTCTCAAAGTCACCTATGGTTCGAAATAAATCCCGGTAACCCTTACTCCTATTGAGTTATCGATGGTTTCTTAGTCTAAACATTTCTAAGGATATGAGACCCCTCACTCTCTAAGAGTTCTCAACCTCACATCATATTTATACCTATCTATAATTGGTAATCCCAACCTCAAAGAGGTTTTCCCGATATACATATGTAACTCCAATACTTGCTTGGGTACATTTCTCCCAAATAACCCGAAGGAGTCCCCAAAAATCCTAATATATGAAAAACTCCTTCAATGTCTCCAAGAACATGTCTTTTACATCATAAGAGAGAGCCCCAAATCAACAAACCCAACCAAAACGGGCTAGAAGTCCGCCTAGATAAACCTCCTAAAACAACAATTAAGGAAGCCTCTAAGAATAGACTCCAAAGAAAGAGGGGGAGAACAACTCCAAACTTTGGGCTAAAAACAGGGGACCGGTCGACCGGACCCTGACCCCCGGTCGACCGCGGGTCCAAATTTTGCCTACGAAGAAATGCAGTAGGCTTTTCCTTTAAGGCGCGGTCGACCGGTCCCCAGAACGCGGTCGACCGGCCATACCAGTTAAGCTGGCCGTTTTTCCATTTCAGCAGACCCCACGAATTTAAACCCTAAAATTCTCATTCCAATCCCCAAATCTTTAACCCAATAATGTTATTAACAAGATAACCCATCCTACATCTCATCCCAACCATTTATATGAGATTAAACCATAGAATAGCATTGATTTCAAGATTCAAACCCAAAAATCTAGGTTTTGATGTTAATACCCAAAAATCCATTTCTTTACCCCACAATTATGAAATGAAATACACAGATAGCTATTTAGCAAGATTAAACACTTGCCTCAGATTTGTAGAGGTTGGATCGTCCTCAAAATCGCGGTTGGGCCGAAAATCTCCAAGCTTTCTTCCTCTCTCTCTTCTTTTCTTCTTCTTTCCTTTCTCTTTCTCCCTCTAGGGCTTTTCTCTCTTTCTCTCAAATGAGAATGGCTTAATCCGTAAGCCACTTAAACCTTTAAAACAAAATCCCAGTTTTAAATGTTAATACACACTTTAAATGACTCGTTTACTCCAATTCGAGCCAAACTAACTTAATAACATTCCGGAGCCGAAATAAGACCCAATGACAGTCATTTTGACTATCTCGACCCTTCCGGAATCGATGGTACCCTCAGAATCATCATCCGGAATACTTTAAAATATTCGCTATTTTTGGGCCTCAATTCCCAAATATTGAAATTCTCCAATTTAATTAAATTTTATTTTCCCAAAATTTAATTTCTCAGTCTCCAAAAATCGAGGGTTGTTACAGTAAAGTGCAAATTTATGTGAGTGACACTATGCTACCTAATCTGTTATCCGATTCCTAAAACTCTTTCAGCTTCTCAAATTCGAACCCTAAATCTTCAATCAATTTGTTAGCGCTCGGATCAACATATTGAATATTATAGCATACATCAAGGGAATTTCCTATCTCACCAGTTAAATTATTACTCCAAATATTCACAAAAACAAAGTTATCACAAATTATAGGAAAATGTATAGAATTCCACCATAAATTATATTAAGTGAAAGATGCTAAGCTCAATAGTAAACCAACTTAGAAGACAACACATTATTATATTATGCATCCACTAAGGTTGATTTCGCTGAAAGAATCCTATATTTTCTCGCTAAAATTCTAGTTACAGCAGCAGCTACTGTTCTTGCTTAGTTATTCATCTGTGCTTACTCCTATGTGCCAGCCAGCTGACATGTATCTGTAAGCAACAGCAGCAGTTGCTGTTGTTGCCAGCCTATCATGCATGTGGGCGATATCGACTGATGACTAAATCCTATTTAGGACTCGAAGGCCTTCGTGGTATGACTAAATCCGCGTGTGGAACTTTGTCTTCAGATGCTTTTTCTATTTCACCGCGTCCGTAGAGTGGTACTAAGGTTTATTCTGTAATTTCAGCCTTGCATAATATAATAATTTCAGCCTTTCACCGCGTCCGTAGAGTGGTACAAGGCATTGAGGCTGTTGGTGATCTTGGATTTCAGCAGATACACTTGGATAATGAATCCATTTGTAAATACAGGGGGAGCAATAGAGGTGGTTACAGGGTCTTGAACCATGTCTAGGCAAATGTTACAGTAGAAACCACTGGTCGCATTATTTTTCGTTAAGTTAGTGGATTATTTTCTAACGCTTTCGACTTGATATTGGTCTACTTTTCTACCGTACCAAAGAAATAGGATTCTCATCATTGACTTTATTAATTGGGTACCTAACCACTTGTCTCTTTTTCTTATTACCATAAAAAATTAAAATGTTATTCACCATTTTTATAACTTACCAATCAGATGTACCCTACACTAATCACGTGGGGAAAAAATCTTTTCTCTGATGTAGGCGAAAGACGATAGTATTTTGCCAAGCGCTAAATTTTCAGGACTAAATAAATGGGATAATATGTGTCAAATCTTCATTATACTCAATAATTTAGGTCGCAACCTATAAAACCAATGCCAAACACATCCCCATTATCTCTATATACGTATCCATCTAGTCTTCCATATATATGAATCCAACAATTATGACATAATGAAAATAGTTTGAAAAATGTAGGTTAAAAAAACATATATTCGGCTAATATAAAAATAAATTATGTATCAATACGTAAGTTTGTGCGTGAATGTCATTTTAAACTTAGTGGCCCCAAAATTTCACTCAGTGAGTACCCAATCGCTCCAAAAAAAGCTCACTAAATAATGAATCATCAGAGTCTTTGATTATTTTGGTTCATAGGTTGTTTCATTTATCATGATATCAGAAAGTTTAATATGTATATTGCAATGACGTAATTTTATTTATCCAAACAATTATGTTCTTCCTTATTTTATAAAAAATTGGGTGTCTACTTGGTTCTACTCTATAATTTGTTATACGTGCGTAGTTTGTAAATACACCTTTTTTACAAAACTATATCACCTGTATTTCTTTCAGTATTAGGTACTGTGGTGACAATTATTATTCAACACAAACAGATAAGAGAAGCGCAATCACCAAGCAAAATAGAGGAGATAAAATGCCAGACACACAACAAGAAATGTACGTGGTTCAACAAGAATGCCTACGTCTACGGTGGTGCAGTCGGTATTATTTCTATATACTCTGGAGAGAGATTACAGAGAATACAACGCGTGTCCTATGCCCCAGACCTAGGGTTTATTATATACATGTTATTTTCAGGGAGTGGGGGTGTTGGACTCCCCCACGTCTTCCATCTTCTCTTGGAACACCTCTTTACGAGGGTATGGGAGAAGAACAAGTCATAACCGAATTAATGTTAAGGTATGGAGGGTCTGGACTTTGGGCCTGTTTCAATTGGGCTACTCGTCCAGGCCCATTATTCTTAATCTGTGTACCCACAATTTTCCCTAAGTTTGTTGGGCCACAATTTTGGGCTCAATAAAGTTAAATAATTTGTTATAATGACTTCTTTGTACATCGTGCAACTCTTCCCAAAGTTTGAGGACTGAATTAGGCGGCACTTGCTTCGTATTTTGTGCACTATGGATTAGTAACATTCAAAAGTTATTCAGAGCAGTCGTTTCACAATCGCTGCTTCAAGCTTCTCAATATTCTCCCATTTTCTGTGAGCTTTAACGATTCACGTTCTCTTCTCCTGGTCTTCATTCTTTTCACTTTCGATCTTCTTCGTTACTTGGGCTTGTGATTCCTCATCGTTTAAGTCAAACCTCCATTTTGTAAGTCTTCTGTGCTTTCTCATTGTGTTTTCTCTTTGAATTTGTAGTTTTAGGGTCTCCAAATGGCAAAGATTGGTAATAGATCGGTGTTTGAGTTTAAGAAGTTTTACAATATCCCGGAGTGGGTAGAGATTGAGTGCGCCTCTCCTCCTATAAATATTAGAGAGATAGAGGGTGCCCATTGGATTTATATCTTGTTGCTTTCCCAAGGGGGGCTTACTTTTCCTCCGAATAATCTATTCTTGCACTTCTTTGGTTATTTCAACATTGTTCCTGCACAGTGTTCGCCTAATGTGTGTAAGATAATCAATGGCGTTCATAGAATAAATCAGCTTTATGGCACCAAATTAGGGCTCGCTGAAGTTTACTTTTGCTATTCCTTTTCTCGAACTAGTTCTGGCGTTCTCTATCTCAAAGCCAGGAGTCCTGATAGGGTGTTAGTAGTAAACCTACCTGATTCCCACAAGGACTATTGGCAAGATGGCTTTCTTGCTAGAAATTGGCAGTTCTCCCCCCAGACTGAGGGGTCGAGGTTCGATAGGTTTACTATTACCTTTTATGGGAAAGAGTATATAGGTAGTCTTTGCTCTGTTCTTTCAATTTCTTTATTATTGTGTGATCTTTCTGACTTTTCCTTATTTTTTCTTCAGCGAGGTCGAAGAACTTGGAACCTGCTCTCAGCGAGGTTTATCTTTCTGAGTTGGTCAAAGCGTGGAATATCAGGGAGCCCCTAGTTGACGGTGAGCATCCCCGGTCTGCTGCTTTCTTGCATGAGTATAAGAACGTTGGTTCTAGCTTTATAGAGAAGCCGGTAGATAGCATTCCTGAGTTTGATACCTCTGAAGAGACCGCTGTTGATCCTATTCAGTTGGACGAGGAGGAGAGCAGTTCTGAGAGTGATATCGTAGGCAGTACTGAAGGAAATTTTGGCGAGGGGAGCTCCAGTGGTGATAGTTCTTATGATTCAAAAGAGGCTTCTGAAGCCCGATAACCTTCGAGCACGTCCAACAGCTCAAGCGAGGAGATGGTTCCTCTAAGGAAAAATTTGATTCGGGATGACGATGATGATGATCACGTGCTCCTCGCTCAGAGATCGAAGAAGTAGAAGTCCAGCACTGGGGCTGTTGCTACTGGATCTCGGTCTACTGCTCAGGAGCAGGAGAGGAAGAGGAAAGAATAAGAACAGATGAGAGAGAGAGGAAAAAGGAAGAGGAAAGAAAGAAGATAGACGAAAAGAAAAGGATGGAGGAGAATAAGAGAATAGAGAAGGAGAAGGAGGAAGATAGGAGAAAAATAGAATCGAGGACGAAGGTTGGGCAGGCCTTAGTCCCGGTGTCCACATTGCCCGGGGGGACTCGGTTGCTATTTCTCCTCAATTGTCTCCTGCGCTGCTCAAGAGGGCAGTTCTTCCTGCAGATCGTCAAAGGGCGCTGGGGTCTGATCAATTGGCTCTCCAAGCTAGCCAAAGGCTAGCCTTGGTAAGACCTTTTCCTTTCTCTAATACTTTAATAAATTTCAGTTGTTTCCTTTTCCTGATGTCTTCTTTTATTTACAGTTCGTGACTGACTTCGCCGTGCTCTATCGCTCTCACGACAAGCTAGTGAGCAGGAACAGCGAGCTGAAGCAGTAAAATGCTGCCTTGAAAGTGAGGGGCACACAACTGGAGGCTGGACTGAAGATTGATGATGCTTTTCGAGCTTCTTCTGACCTGACCCTCGCCAATTCCAACCGAGAGAGGGATGCGGCAATTAAAGATCTGAATGAGTTGAGGCGAGCCTATGACCTGGTCTACTCGAGCAAGTTGGTCGTTATAGAGGAGAACAAGGTGATGACCGAGCAGTTGAAGGAGAAAGAGTCTCGGGCAGCCACCATCAAGGAGGACTCATATAACTCCGGGTGGGCTGCTGTATACGAAGACGCCGAGGTTCAGATAGGCTACATCAGCCGTCTGAACTTCAAAAAAGGCTGGAACAAAGCCCTCATAGCTGCTGGTGTCGATGTTGCCTCTCCTTTGTTCGACGAGAACGACCCGGGTCCAAAGCCAAGTGTGGATGAAGTCCCTGCCCTAGTTACTGAAGGAGTTGATCCTGCCTCCCAGACAGTTCTTGCTGATGCTTCGCCTGCTCAGGCGACAGAAGTTATCCCTGTTGAGGGAGGTGCTTCTACTGCGGCTGATAAGGGGAAGCAGCCAGCATCTTCTGAGCATCCAGAGGTTGCTAGCTAATTTTACCCTTAGGGTTGCTCTTTGTACTTTCTGTTTGTAATTTTCCTTCCTGCTGCTCGATGTACTCTGATCCTTATTAATGAAATGAAAAGGTTTTCTTTCCCCAGTGCACTGATCAATTTTTTTTGTACCGCTTCTTTATACCCTGTAGTTGGTTGATGTGGATGACTATATACCAGCCACTTCTCAATTGGAAAAAATGCTTGGTCCTAATGTAAGCTCTGAGGTTCGCCATACCTTTGTGAGGATTTGTAAATCACTGCGATTGAGGAACAAGCGTTTCATAGAGCAGACCGAGCTCGTCGTGAAACTGAAAGATAGGCTCCAAGAGATGGAAGAGGTCAGTGCCTCAGTCCACGAAGAGGTGAACACTTTAAGAGCAAGGCTTCTATATGCCTCTGAGATCAATCAGGTGTAATACCCCGCATTTTTATTGATATTTATTTATGGGATTAATTAAATTAAATGTGAATTAATTGAGAATTAATCCGGATAAAATACTAACGAGATGTGAGTTGGTATTTGATTATAACGTGTATATACGGCAATATATGAATATTGAAATTGTCGCGAGATAGAAAAACGGCAATTTAGAAATTTTGTTGGGACGCGTGTGACAGTCGCGTTAGGAATGTAATTATTTAAATTAAAAAGTAAATTTTATTTTTATTAATCGTATGGTCATTTTGAGTGCGCCAACGTGTCTGGAAGGGTCGAAATAGTCGAAAAACACTAGTCGGGAGTTTAGTTTGGGTCCCGGGGCATTTTTAGGCCATACCGGCAACGTAAAAGGGTATTTTGGTAATTTTGGAATTTGAGGATTTATGACTAACGAATTTTGGGAATTAAATATTAGGATATTAATGACCCACTAAGCCATTACCAGCAATTAACTGATTAGAGGGCAACGGGAGTTAGAGGAGGAAGTTAGAAAAGTTCCCAAAGAGAAAACCTTAACCGCCATCTTCAACCTTCAACCTTGGGAGAGAAAGAGATAGGGCACCCTTCAACATTCAACACCAAATTCAGAGAACAATCCCAGGCAAGTGGTTTAATTACGTTAATTTCAAGCGAATGTCTCCTCCATGCTTAGAAATTTATATAATCGCATTGTTTTGGGAGATTTATAAAAACCCATGAAATTTGAGTTAGAAAGTCAGGTTGTGATATAGGGCTTGCATGTAGAATTGTGTTTGGGTGATTATACTAAAAGAAATATGACTTTTATGATGCATAAACGGATTTATTTATGGGAATTGAAGACTTTAAATTTCTAGGGTTCATACTCATATGGTTTTTGGGAAAATTGGGGATTGATGATAATTTCATGATGTTTAGGAAGATTTGACCCCTAAATATGTTGAGATACGACCTAAATATGTTTAGGAATGATTAGGAACATTAAAACACTGTTGGGATAATTTTTGGATGAGTTTTGAGAAGAGAAAGTTTGAGAAAAACGAGATAGGAAATTTTGGGCTCGAAACTGGCATCTCGTTAGAAGACCTGCCCAGGTCGTTCGAACGAGCTTCTAACGAGGTGACATTTTGCCTTCTAACGAGTTGGATGTTCATTAGATGCCCTTTCGTTCGAACGAACTCTCGTTCGAACGACCTCGTTCGAACGAGACTTCTAACGAGTTGACATATTTGCGTTTTTGGCCTGATTTGATTTCTATTGTCCAGTAACCTTGTTTAATTGTAGAGATAACATTCCCTTGATGACTAATTGATATATTTGGGATATTTGGGATATATTGAGGAGTAAAATATAGAAGTGTGATTTGAATCAAATGATAATTGTGGATTAGGACGTGAGTGACTATTACGATGTGAGAACAAGTGATGGCTTACTTATTTGTATTAACGGATATTTGGGATATATTGCGGAGTAAAATATAGAAGTGTGATTGGAACCAAATGATATTTGTGGATTAGGACGCGAGCGACTAATCACGATGCGAGAATAATTAATGACTTAAATTCATATAAACCGGGGGCATATGATTTGTGTGACATTAACAGTTGGTATGAGAATAAGAAGTATACCACTAATAAATGATGATAATTACTAGGATGTGTGCATACTTAATATATGTATATGATTTTATGTGTATGACATACCTACCATACTTGCTATCACGGGAGGTTTACGTTCGCTTAGGGCCATCTAATCTTTGTGTGCCCGGATTTAGATTGGTACCTCGAGGACATAGGTCAGAGAAGGACTTATTGGGAAGTTAATAAGATCGCTGATCGTGGGAGCGTAGGTATGTGCGTGACCCATGTGATGTAAATGTGTTCGCCTCCATTGATTGTGATTGTTGTTATCTAAGAACGATTCCCGAGAGATTCGGAATGCGTGATCCTTATGTACGTGATGTACCGGGATGGATAGCAGAGTATGTGTGCACCGCAGCTTAGTCTCGGGGTGATTGTATTGTATATTTATGATGTGAATGATATACGGTTAAATGAACAGACTTGTCATGTTTAATTATGAGAATAATTTATAGTAACTCCTTGAGAAGATAAATGAGGGGATAACCTCCAGTAAATGGTAATGCTAATAATTGAGAATCCGAGTTTAAGTAAAGCTATCTATTCAAGTGATAACATTGGGAATTCATATTGTGAATCGAGTAGATGGGTTAGAACTTATGTCGGTTTAGTTAGATATGAATGCCACTTAGATGGGTACTGTACGTTAGGAGTGCACAAGTAGTCGAGAGGTGAGTATTTCATGTGAGAGCACGTCCTAACATGTATTTTGCATTCATTGTTTTAATGTTATTAAAGCACTTGCTGTTTTTAAACTACTCTCCACTTTCGAGCTCTGACCCATTTGCTTTCAAATCTATTTTTGTAAAAACCTTTTTAGGTGCCCAGCCACAAGGACACCATGCATAGGAATTCTATTCAGGTGACGAGCTGTAGCTGTTATGGAAGTTACAGGGCCTTGACAGTAGACGCCTCTTTTCTAGTCTTGACTCCATATTCAGTTCCATCATTTGTAGGGCATGTCGCCCATTTCTTTTAGAGACATTTTACATTTCAGTTATTCAGATTGTGGATTGTAATTAATTCAGGATTCAGACTTGTTTTATTATTTCAGTTGTGGGATTGTTGTGAGGAGTATTTCCTCCAGACTCTTTATTACTTGTTGATTTCACTATTGGGACTTTATTGTGTATGGTTATGTTATTCTTTTATTCTTCACTTACTTCATGTTAATCAGATTTAATTTAAAATTGGCATCTTGCTTTTTAAATACTAGGTGGTTAGTAATCATTAAAATGTTTTCGACAGTGATGCTACTAACTGAACCAACTTGGCATTTTGAATTAATTTAATAAAGGAGTAGCTACCCGGTATTTAATTAGTCGGGGTGTCACAGGTGGTATCAGAGCATCAGGTTCTAGTGTCCTTTAGTATCTGTGCGACCTATTATGCTTCCAGCGTAACTTTCTTTGATATAGAGCCCTATGTTTAGGATTGTTGATTCCTTTAGTAAAATTTCGTTCTCCTGCTATGATGTATATGATAGCGAATCGTATTGCGATCGGATGTATTCGTGTGCCAAACAATGTAGTACGTCAGGCGAAGACAGTTGGGTGAACAGCAGGAGGCAAATATATATTGAGGTTAGTTGATTTATTTAAAGAAGGATGACCGTAGTTGAAGTCACCGATATTATGGCACGGAAGTCCTGGATGATATAAAAGGCTAAGGCGCGACTTGAGACTTTCGGGTACAACTATAGTAGGAATGGGGTCAAATTAGACACATCCAACAAGGTTGGAATGGGAGAGAAAGAGTTAGGTGTAACATTGAAGAGAACCAGCAGTAGAAATACTCGAAAGGCGAAGACGGCATGTGCTAACCAAACGAACGCAATGTATCCAAAGGCTTGGACATATGTCAGGATATGACCCATTTGAGAGTGAAAATTTAGAGAAATTTTTCCTTGACTCGTAAGAGCGGAGATTCAATGGTGAGAAACAAGCAACCCACTTAAAAGTGGAATGTGATGTCGAGAGGGTGTACACGTATGGTCTGCCCATAAGTTCCTTCATCAAATATTCAGGTTGGAAGGCGAATGTTATTCTGAATTCACATAAGAGGGCCAAATAGGGGTCAACTTGTGAGGAGAAATTTAATGTTGTAGCGAACCTTACACAGGGTGGAGAAGGTGGTATGGAGAAGAGGATGTTAAAGGGAGAATCTACATACAAGAAGAATTGTTAGCTCTTATGGGGAATTCTGCTTGGATGATAAATACAGATAGTAATTATATCGCGTGGTGTAAATTTGGAGGTAAATGTTCCCTTGGGTAGGGAGATACAAAAATCGAAGAATTTTTATAGAATAAGACTGGGAAAATGGTGTTGGAGAAACACCACAAGGAGGAAGACCCAACGGAGAAACCGTTAAAATAATTCGATAGCGGAATTACTACCGAGCGATGGTAATTTCAGTAAGAGAGGTGGAAAACTAGTAGCATGTTCTTAAGTACATCAAGCTAAGGGAATAATGGTGATAGTCTTCAGAGCTGAGACTACCAACGTCCGAGGAAAAGACCACTTTAACATGGTCAGGGTGACCGGAAATAAGTGGAGTATGTGTAGAGGTACTTTATGGGAGTGAAAATCCGTACTTTATAATTTTTTTCCCGATACAAGAGTAGGGATCAAGGTATTGTGCCTGGCGAGGGCAACAGTTATTGAAATATCCGATTTAGGACAGACATGTGTGTTAAGTCCAGGAACCATTTGAGCAGCAGGGACGATTATTAGGATAGAAGTATGAGTTGTATCCTCAGACGAGGATGCATGTTATTTGTGGCATGAATGAGTTACTACATTTGTTACAATTGTATTTTCACTTGAGAGTCGAGTTTAGTAAGTATATCAATAAGTTTATTGTATATAAGAACATTTTCCCTGATAGTGTAGGGGTTACTTTTATTGTCATCCGCGGAGGATGAATGGGTATATTAATAGCGGTTTATGATTTATCGAAATTACTCGTTTTAGTGCTGTGTTATACGAGTATGATATGATCTTAATTATTATTTTATATATGATTATGCCGATAGTGTGCTGGTATTGCAAGTTTATTGGGATTACTACATCGGGGTAGCATGTTTTGTTCTGGCGAGGCCCCATCTGTTAGAGGGTCGGGCTCGCAATTGTACTTTTGTGAATATATATATATATGTTGTGATTTCAATGTATAATGGTCTCGGATATTTAATCCCAGTATGCATAGGGATTTCATTATTATGAGTCGTATGTAATTGATTTACTAGTCAACAAAGAGTTGGTTGGTTTTTATAATTAACGATAGAGAGGTCGTAACAAAAAGAGTGCATTATTTTATCACCCGTTAGAGATTTGGAAATTTATACTCATAGTTGGGTGTCTGGGGACGGGAATTTGAGGGTCTCAAATATCCCGCATGTTGTATATGAAATGTGATTTCCATCACTGTAAAGAGGAAAGTGTCTTTCAGAAGGAGTTCTTTGTTTATGTATAATTGCGAACTGAGATGAAACTTTGTTGTTAAAAGACGAAGAGTGTAGGGGTACATATTATGGACAGGGCTTAACGGATTCCGATGACCAACAATGTTAGGTAGTAGTGTATCAGGGGGGTTCCTTGTTTGGATTTCGCTTTACGAGACACCCCACGCATGAAACTTAGCGTAAGGTTGGTAGTAAGGAAATGTGTGGCCCTTCGTTCATGATTGGGATACCTCTATCGTTATGGGAGTACGTAGTTATGACGGGAAGTTACAAGGAGTAAATTATGATGTGCGGCCATTAGAGCCAGTTGTTAGTAAATTACGATATAAGTATTAATAATGTTGGTTTTGTCACGGCGTGTTGAAGGACGCATTGAGGATAAGGAGGATTTAGGATTTCTAATTCAGAAGCGATTGAGAACGCCCAAGTGGTATAGCACCGTTGTATTTATAGTGACAATAAAGAGTTTGGTATTTGTATGAAGCGTATATAATGTTTAAAAACCGTATGGTTGGGTTGTAAGGGGCGTAGACATCTTGATTTGCTAAAGTGCAAATCAAAGGAAGAGGGAACATAGACGGGTGAGATTATTACTTATGAGATTAAACGTCATAAGAAAAGGTGTAAGTGTATATCATGTGTAGTCAGTGTAGCACGTTCAAATTTGGAGGAAAGGGCAGTAGAAAGCCATTTAATAAAAAGATATCTCTTGAGAAGGCGAATAAATTATTATGAGAAATTTGGAGTAGAGTTCCGATCAATCGAATGTTGAGGGTGACTCAAGAGTAAATAGAAAGAGGATGTCAATCAAGTATAAAGTCCAGATATGCACAAAGTGGTGAAAAGTGTAAAGGTCCAAACTTTTGGTATTCGTTGGGAGAATAAGATCATTAAGTATCATTTAACGGGGAAAATTTTATGTGAATATCGACATTGAAAGAGGTATAGTAAGTAGTATAACAGTTGGGGTTAGATGATCAACCAAATAATTTTGTATAAGACGACTATTCCAAGAATGGGAGGCTCAAGTTGGAGAATTTTCTTGAGAGGTAGCCAACTTATTGATAAGTAATGAGTTCCTTCGATTATGTGGGACATGTTGTCCAGAAGGAGAGAAATTGTTATATACTTGGGGTGATTTACACTATTAGATAGTGAACACGCCGGTACGTGGTTCGACGTAGTATTATTTAGAACTGGGATGAAATCCCTGAAATCCACATTTAGGTGGGGTGACAATAAGTAGTGGGAAATAACGATTCAAACTGAGGGTTGTATCACCTATAACCCGAGATGCAGACGCAAGGTGACTAACGACTGATGGACTGTATGAAAGAAATTTTGGATTCATTGCGATATTTTCAATTCCAAATCGGGTATAACTAGTGAGGAATATTGTAGTCATGAGGAGAAGATATTACCTAATGGTAGAGTTGGGGGAAAAGCACCCGTATCTATTTATGGTGGACATGGTGCTTACAAGGTTTGTGTGACACCAACAGGCTGAAGTGATTTTCCCTTGTGTAAAAGTCACAACGTCGGGATATTTCAAGGAATGGACAAGCGTAGTCAGATGTGTTATTGATTCATTCCAGGATGGGAGTTTGGTGTTTTGATAAACGCGGGAGTTAGTAGTGAGGTGCGGACTCACAATACTAATAAAAAAAAATAATGTGGCTAATGATGTATACGCTATTTTTATTCGAATGTTGTTTAATAAGAGCACGACGTGAGGTGCATTTATCGAAGATTATTCTGATAAGGTATCAAATATGTTAAACAAGCTTGTTGTGACAAGGGCTTTAGTGATTGAGATTTTCTTTATATTTTGTTTGGAACACTGGAGGGTACCGAATTTTTCCAGGTATGCCTTATTTTTCCGAATTTCGGGACGAAATTCTGTTATTAGGGGGGAAGTATGTAATACCCCGCATTTTTATCGATATTTATTTATGGGATTAATTATATTAAATGTGAATTAATTGAGAATTAATCCGGATAAAATACTAACGAGATGTGAGTTGGTATTTGATTATAACGTGTATATATGGCAATATATGAATATTGAAAATATTGAAATTGTCTCGAGATAGAAAAACGGCAATTTAGAAATTTTGTTGGGACGCGTGTGACAGTCGCGTCAGGAATGTAATTATTTAAATTAAAAAGTAAAATTTATTTTTATTAACTGTATGGTCATTTTGAGTGCGCCAACGTGTCCGGAAGGGTCGAAATAGTCAGAAAACACTAGTCGGGGGTTTAGTTTGGGTCCCGGGGCATTTTTAGGCCATACCGGCAACGTAAAAGGGTATTTTGGTAATTTTGGAATTAGAGGATTTATGACTAACGAATTTTGGGAATTAAATATTAGGATATTAATGACCCACTAAGCCATTACCAGCAATTAACTGATTAGAGGGCAACGGGAGTTAGAGGAGGAAGTTAGAAAAGTTCCCAAAGAGAAAACCTTAACCTCCATCTTCAACCTTCAACCTTGGGAGAGAAAGAGATAGGGCAACCTTCAACATTCAACACCAAATTCAGAGAACAATCTGAGGCAAGTGGTTTAATTACGTTAATTTCAAGCGAATGTTTCCTCCATGCTTAGAAATTTATATAATCGCATTGTTTTGGGAGATTTATAAAAACCCATGAAATTTGAGTTAGAAAGTGAGGTTGTGATATAGGGCTTGCATGTAGAATTGTTATTGGGTGATTATACTAAAAGAAATATGACTTTTATGATTCATAAACGGATTTATTTATGGGAATTGAAGACTTTAAATTTCTAGGGCTCATACTCATATGGTTTTTGGGAAAATTGGGGATTGATGATAATTTCATGATGTTTAGGAAAATTTGACCCCTAAATATGTTGAGATACGACCTAAATATGTTTAGGAATGATTAGGAACATTAAATCACTATTGGGATAATTTTTGGATGAGTTTTGAGAAGAGAAAGTTTGAGAAAAACGAGATAGGAAATTCTGGGCTCGAAACTGGCATCTCGTTAGAAGACCTGCCCAGGTCGTTCGAACGAGCTCGTTCAAACGAGCTTCTAACGAGGTGACAGTTTGCCTTCTAACGAGTTGGATGTTCGTTATATGCCCTTTCGTTCGAACGAGACTTCTAACGAGTTGACAGATTTTCCTTTTTGGCCTGATTTGATTTCTATTGTCCAGTAACCTTGTTTAATTGTAGAGATAACATTCCCTTGATGACTAATTGATATAGTTGGGATATTTGGGATATATTGAGGAGTAAAACATAGAAGTGTGATTTGAATCAAATGATAATTGTGGATTAGGACGTGAGTGACTATTACGATGTGAGAACAAGTGATGGCTTAAATATTTGTATTAACGGATATTTAGGATATATTGCGGAGTAAAATATAGAAGTGTGATTGGAACCAAATGATATTTGTGGATTAGGACGAGAGCGACTAATCACGATGCGAGGATAATTAATGACTTAAATTCATATAAACCGGGGGCATATGATTTGTGTGACATTAACAGTTGGTATGAGAATAAGAAGTATACCACTAATAAATTATGATAATTACTACGATGTGTGCATGCTTAGTATATGTATATGATTTTATGTGTATGACATACCTACCATACTTGCTATCACGGGAGGTTTACGTTCGCCTAGGGCCATCTAATATTTGTGTGCCCGGATTTAGATTGGTACCTCGAGGACATAGGTCAGAGAAGGACTTATTGGGAAGTTAATAAGACCGCTGATCGTGGGAGCGTAGGTATGTGCGTGACCCATGTGATGTGAATGTGTTCGCCTCCATTGATTGTGATTGTTGTTATCTGAGAACGATTCCTGAGAGATTTGGAATGTGTGATCCTTATATACGTGATGTACCGGGATGGATAGCAGAGTATGTGTGCATAGCTTAGTCTCGGGGTGCTTGTATTGTATATTTATGATGTGAATGATACACGGTTAAATAAACAGACTTGTCATGTTTAATTATGAGAATAATTTATAGTAACTACTTGAGAAGATAAATGAGGGGATAACCTCCAGTAAATGGTAATGCTAATAATTGAGAATCCGAGTTTAAGTAAAGCTATCTATTCAAGTGATAACATTGGGAATTCATATTGTGAATCGAGTAGATGGGCTAGAACTTATGTCGGTTTAGTTAGATATGAATGCCACTTAGATGGGTACTGCACGTTAGGAGTGCACAAGTAGTCGAGAGGTGAGTATTTCATGTGAGAGCACGTCCTAACATGTATTTTGCATTCATTGTTTTAATGTTATTAAAGAACTTGCTGTTTTTAAAATACTCTCCACTTTCGGGCTCTGACCCGTTTGCTTTCAAATCTATTTTTGTAAAAACATCTTTAGGTGCCCAGCCACAAGGACACCATGCATAGGAATTCTATTCAGGTAACGAGCTGTAGATGTTGTGGAAGTTACAGGGCCTTGATAGTAGACGCCTCTTTTCTAGTCTTGACTCCATATTCAGTTCCATCATTTGTAGGGCATGTCGCCCATTTCTTTTAGAGACATTTTGCATTTCAGTTATTCAGATTATGGATTGTAATTAATTTAGGATTCAGACTTGTTTTATTATTTCAGTTGTGGGATTGTTGTGAGGAGTATTTCCTCCAGACTCTTTATTACTTGTTGATTTCACTATTGGGACTTTATTGTGTATGGTTATGTTATTCTTTTATTCTTCACTTACTTCATGTTAATCAGATTTAATTTAAAATTGGCATCTTGCTTTTTAAATACTAGGTGGTTAGTAATCATTAAAATGTTTTCGACAGTGATGCTACTAACTGAACCAACTTGGCATTTTGAATTAATTTAATAAAGGAGTAGCTACCCGGTATTTAATTAGTCGGGGTGTCACATCAGGTTGGAGAAATTCTTTAGCAAGAGAATGAGGCTTTGAGGAAAGAAGTATCGCAACTCAGGGAGCATGCACCGAGCATCGCTCCTGCAGTATCGCGAGGCTCCTCCTCATCGCGAGCCGGGGCTGGACCAAGCGATGTTCCTCCGGTGCTGCGAGGCTCTGCCCCGCCGACTGTTTTGCGAGCCAGTAAAAACACAAGGGGTTCAGCTAGGGAAATGGAAGAGCTCCAAAGGGATGTTCAACGAGCATACGTGATTGCTGCTGGGCTCAAAAGGGACGTCACTCAGCTAAGGCATTTGTTTAGGAGAGGACCTCGATAAGTATGGGCCGACGGTTACGACCAAGGTTGGCTAGATGCTCCGGTGAGGCTAACAGAGTTTGAAAAGCTCACCTTTATCAAAGGATGGTTGAGTTCCCTGAAGGATTTGCAAGTCCCAAGGAACTCAATGCTTTGGTACCGTCATTAGATATCTCCTTCTACTCTACTGCCTAAACCCTTCCGGAGAAATGATCAGTGGATCCCTATTGATGCCATCCCTCGGCAGCTACTGGAATAGGGTGCGGATGAAGTCGAGGAAGAGTTGGTCCCCCATCCTGGCGACGGTCGAAGAGCTCAAGTGGATAATTATCTCGTTCAGAGAAATGGCTGATTATCATTAAGATTTTTGCCAGTAATAACCCTGTATATATGTGATGAAGCGATGTAATTTTGATGATTTGAGCGAGCTCGCCGACTGAACATGTATTGTATTTGTTGTAAATGTGATGAATTAATATAAAATTTATGTTTTGGGCGAATTTGCCGACTAAACAAGTGTCTTATATTTTCCATATCTTTGCTCAATAATCTTGAGCCTCTCTTGGCTGACTAAATTTGTACGTTTATCAAGTAAGTGTCCCTCCAGTCCAGTATGCCAACGAGATACCATTTTGCCCCACTTTACCTTTTAGGTTGTGTCGTCACACTCCGTTAGGCTTAAATGTGGCAATTGGCGAGGACACACCTGGTGTTGGATGCTCTATCCGATCAGGGTTTTGTTCAACCAAACATTATTTGGTGACCAATTTAGACTTGGTCATATTGCCTAAGGATCTCCTGTAGGGCTTTATATATTGCTAGGGGCAATGCTAAGAGGTCTTTCATATTTCATAATGAAAACCTGAGGAGGGTTGTGTCCCTGCTATAGTGTAATGATCAGTGTGCCTGTTACTTGAAAAAGGTGTGTGGGTTATAAAGTTTATACATTAGTTACTTGACACTTTGTACAATGCGAATTAGTTAACTGATACTTCGTAGAATGCAACTGCCAAGCAACTTTTATTAATGATAAGGAAATGAACTTCCACTTTCATAATTACAGATTAAATAAAGAATCCAGAAATAGAATTTCTTAAGATTGGTTGCATTCCATGCTCGGGGTATCTCTCTGCCTTCCAGCGTTTCTAAGTGATAGGCTCCCTGCAGATAATCTCTAGTTATCTTGAATGGTCCTTCCCAGTTTGGCCCTAGCTTGTCGTCTGGCGGTTTTGCTGCGCTGACCAAGACTTTCCTTAGGACATAGTCCCCAACTCAGAATTCCCTTGGATTGACCTTCTTATTATAGTGACTTGCGAGCTATTGATGGTAGCTCGCTAGTTTTACTAAGGCCAGCTCACGGTGTTCATCGGCTAGGTCGAGTTCAGCGAGCAATGCTGCATCATTACAGCCCTGGTCGACAAGGCTGGACCTCATTATTGGCAAGCCTACTTCTAATGGGATGACAACTTCCATTCCATACGTCAATGAGAAGGGGGTTTCCCTTGTCGCTCGTCGTGGAGTAGTACGGTGGGCCCATAGAATATGTGGTAGCTCATTTACCCATGAGCCTTTGGCTTGCTCTAATCGTTTCTTCAATCCATCGATCACCATTTTGTTGGAAGCCTCAGCTTGTCCATTGCTCTGAGGATAGGCTATCGAGCTGAAATGGTGTCTGATTCCATGCTCGGCACAGAAACTCTGAAAGGAGCCGCTCTCGAACTGCGTTCCATTGTTCGTGATGATGGTTCTGGGGATGCCAAAATGGGTGATTATATTCCTCCATATGAATCTTATCATATATGCATCTCGGATGTTTGCTAGGGGTTCCACCTCGATCCATTTGGTGAAGTAGTCAGATGCGACCAACAGATACTTGTGATTGTCGGTGGCGATAAGAAGTGTTCCTACGATGTCCATTCCCCATTGGGCAAATGGCCATGGGTTGGACAGTGATTTTAGGTCGCTAGCAGGTTGGTGCTCCATAGGAGCATGAAGTTGGCATTTCAGGCACTTGCGAACATACACCACAGAGTCCCTTTGCATATATGGCCACCAATAGCCTTCCTTCATTGCTCGGAAAGCCAGGGACCTTCCTCCACTATGGCTTCCATAGATTCCCTCGTGAAGCTCATGTAAAACTTGCTCGACATCCTTCGGGTGAACACATTGAAGGTAGGGACCGAAAAAAGATCTCTTATATAGCTTTCCCTCAGGAGATAAGTGAAATCGAGCGACTTTGACTCTTATCTGGTGGGCGTTCTTCTTATCGGTTGGAAGCGAGCCATCCTTCAAATAGTCCCTTAAAGGATCCATCCAACTGGGTGCTGATTCAATTTGGAGCACGTGTTCGATGGTTGGTGGTTCATCGTTATGGTTGATGCTCTAATGAGTGAGGAAGTCGATGGGGATTATTCTTCTTAAATCGGAATCGATTGTCGAACTCAGGGCTGCTAAGGCGTCGGTATGGCCATTCTGTCCTCTAGGAAACTGCTGGACAGTGACTTCCTCGAAGCTAGCCATTAGCCTTTTTGCTAAAGCGAGGTAGGCTGCCATTCTTTCATCTTTTGCATTGTAGTCTCCATTTATCTGATTGGAGACTAATTGAGAATCTCCAAACACCTGTAAATGCTTTGCCCCCAAGGTGTGTGCCTTCTGGAGGCCGGCTATTAAAGCTTCGTATTCTGCTTCATTGTTGGAGGTTGTAAATCCAAGCCTGATTCCTTGTTCGAGGATTATATCTTCTGGAGTAATAAGGACAATGCCTATTCCTGCCCCCTTTGAGTTGGAGGCTCCATCAATAAATAATTTCCAGACTCCCTCTGTTGCGTGGTTTACTCTTTGCATTACTGGTCGAGATTGGCCGAGGGGCTGCTCACCTGTGAATTCGGCTATGAAATCAGCAAGGACCTGCCCCTTGATTGCTCTCCTTGGTTGAAATTGGATGTCAAATCGTCCGAGCTCGACTGACCATTTAGACAGTCTGCCCGACAAATTCGCCTTCCTCGGGACGGTTTTAAGGGGGTACGATGTAAAGACGATGATAGTGTGAGCTTCAAAGTAGTGATTTAACTTCCTCGAGGCAACTACAAGTGCAAAGGCGAGCTTTTTTAGTGGTAGGTACCGCTGCTCGACCTTTAATAAGGTCTTGCTCGCATAATAAACGGGGTGCTGGATTCTTGCTTTTTCACACATTAATGCAGAACTGACAGTGTGGTTGGAAACGGGGAGGTATAAGTACAAGGAATCTGCTTCCTGTGGTATGACGAGTAGTGATGGGGAGCTAAGGTAAGCCTTGAGCTCATCCAATGCCCACGAGCAATCTTGGTTCCATTCTACTGTTTTGTTTCCCTTTAGGAGCTGGAAGAAAGGCTTGCACTTCTCGGAGGACTTAGAGATAAAGCGGTTCAAGGCAGCGAGCATACCGGTGAGCCTCTGTATGTCCTGGATGGTTCGAAGAGGTTGTACCCTGTTTATTGCATAGATCTAGTCTGGGTTAGCCTCGATGCCTCTCTTACTGACCAAGTACCCAAGAAATTTTCCTGACTCGACACCGAAAGAACACTTGCTTGCATTGAGTTTCATTCGATACTTCCTGAGGATTTTAAAGGTTCTTGATAGGTCCGAGAGGTGGTTTTCTTTCTTCATGTTTTTGACGAGCATATCATTGATGTAGAATTCCATGGTGTCTCCTATTTGGTCCTTAAACATCTTGGTGACCAGTCACTGGTAGGTTGCCCCGCGTTTTTGAGACCGAAGGGCATGACCTTGTAACAATACAATCCAACGGTGGTGATGAATGTTGTCTTGTCCTGGTCTGGAGCGTACAAGGGGATATGATGGTACCCTGAGTATGCGTCCAGAAAACTCATTCTCTCGTGAGCTGTTGTGGCGTCCACTAGTTGATCGATTTTCGGAAGAGGGAAGTTGTCTTTCGGGCACGCCCTGTTAAGGTCAGTGAAGTCGATGTAGATTCTCCACTTCCCGTTGCTTTTTGTAACTACTACTAGGTTGGAAAACCATTTGGGGAATTGGACCTCCCGTACGGATCCTGCATCCAGCAGTTTTTTAACTTCTTTTTCCACGACTTTTGCCTTATCGGGTGTGGTTCGTCGTGCTTTCTGCGTGATTGGTTTGAAGGTGGGGTCGACGTGCAGCTGGTGACAAACCATACTAGGATCAATTCCTGGCAACTCGTATGGTTCCCATGCGAAGACGTCTACATTGGTCCTCAACATAATCGTCAATTCCTTCTTTTCCTGATCTGTGAGAGAAGCTCCGATCAAGAAGATCCTACTATCGTCGCTACCTCCAGCTGTGACTTCCTCCAGGTCCTCGACGACCCGTTCGGAGGGGAGGAGCCTGGTCTCCTCTACTCCGGGCCTTCCGTATTTTAATTGCTATTTCGAAGGTATCAGACCTTCCTGTTCTTCAACTTTCTCGCTGGGCTTGTCGGCCTTCTTCTCTGGTCTTGGGTGGATGGCTGCTATGAAGCATCTTCTCGTCATCTCTTGATCGCCATGGATCTCCATTATTCCTCGCTCGGTCACATACTTGAGTTTCTGATAGTAGGTCGAGGAGACTGCCTTCATTGCGTGCAGCATCATCTGTCAAGGATAGCCTGGTATGGCGAGTCAATGTCGACCACCAGAAACTCAATCATTTTAGAAACATTTCCTGCCCTTACTAGCAGCACGATCTTTCCCAAGGGCATAGTCATCTTTCCAGCGAAGCCAACCAAAGGGACAGTAGCTTCCTTCAGGTCGACGATGCTTAATTTCAATTTTCTGAACAAGTTGAGACACATTAGCTCGGACGAGCTTCCTTGGTCGACGAGCAACTTGTCGACGTCATAGTTCGCTATTCTGAGAGTAATGATTAAAGCATCATGACGTGGGGTTCTCACTCACACCAGATCTTCATCTGTAAATACGATATGCTTACTATAGTCAACGTCATCTGCTCGCCGATGCTTTCCTGACTGTGTCTTCGCTGGATCGATCTGAAAAGCTTTGCATCACTGTTGTAAGCTTTTTTACCTCCATTCGAGCTGAATTTCCTTGAATCTGCTTCACGTCAGATGCCCCATGAATTATTGCGAATTCATGGCCGGCATCGTCTTCAAGTACGTTGTCGGGCCTTACTTCTCTATGTGCAGCAACTTTCTCTGCCTTCTTTTCCACGAATTCATTCAGATGCCCGGACTGAGCCAGCTCTTCCAGGTGGGACTTAAGAGCCTTGCAATGCTCGATTTTATGTCCTCCTTCTTTGTGAAAAGCGCATCTCAGCACGTTGTTTCTCTTCGAGGGATCTCCTCCCATCTTTCTGGGCCACTTAATAAATGGCTCGTCTTTAATTTTTGCGAGAATTTTGTAAATTGGTTCTCTGAAGACAGTGTTGACTGCCTGAAATGCTTTTGCCACATCATTGCTGCCTTCGTTCTTTGAGCCATTCTTGCCCCCACTGTTTCCTTCTTTCTTTTGGTTCTTAACTTTGTCATTGCCTTTGGCAGTGAGCTTAGCTCGACCATTTTCCCCTGTGCTGAGGCGGGTCACATCCTCCACATTGGCATATTTTTTTATACGGGCCATCAGGTTGTGGATGGTCATGGCCTCTTTCTTGATCAGGGACTGGTACATGAAGGAAGAACTGGGTAACCCAATTTTGAAAGAGGCTACTGCCACTTGCTCCGAGCAGTCCTCGACCTCGTTGAATAACTCCCAATACCTCTTAGCGTAGTCTCGGAGGGTCTCTTGAGGCGTCTTTTTCATTGTTAGCAAAGCATCCATCCTTTTGGGGTGGGATCTACTAGTAATGAATCGTGTCGTAAAGATCTCGGTCAGGGACTTGAAACTTCTGATGGACCTGTGGGGGAGCCTTTCGAACCATTTCTGCGCCACATCATGCAGGCTCGAGGGAAGAATTCAGCACATCAGTGCGTCTCGATGGTTCCAAAGGGTCATGGCCTGCCTGTACTGCTTGACGCGATCAATGGGATCAGTCTTACCATCATAGATCTTGAACCTTGGAATAGCAAACTTCTTGGGGGCTTCATCTTCTTCTATTTCTCTCGAGAAAGGTGATTTCATCTGAGTTTTGAGAGCTCGCTTAGCGAGTTCTCGGGTCGATCTGGTACCGTGATGCGCAGGGTGTTGGTCCATCTCCCTTCGGACCAGACTTCGTATGTTCTCGTTTCTGCGAGTTGGGCTTCTGCGATTGCGAGTTAGTCGCAGCTGCTCGAGTAGGTCATCCTCTGACTTGTTTTCCTCAACTTTCTGGGACTCGCGTTTAGGGCTCCTTCCTCGGTTGCGAGACTTGCTCGCCTGAGGGCTAGGAGTGCGGTATGGACGTATCCTGGTGCCACGATAGAGCTCTATCTCCATTCTTTCTAAGCTTCTCTTGAGGCGAGCATTCTCAGCTTCGTGCCTGTGAGAAGACTCCCTTTGCTCTTGGAGCCTCGCCTCATAAGTATCAATCGACCTGGATATTTGTGTGGACCTCGCTGGTCCTTAGCTTTCTTCCGAGGCTGGCCTTTCTAGGCGAGCCCTCTGATTTGAACGCCGAACTTCAAATCTGATCCTGCGAGGGGCAGGTTGTTCTTGGATATCTCTTGCCTGAGGAGCATTACTACTGTGACCAGACATTTCAGACTTCTTTGTTGGTGTGGGCTTTCTCAGGGAAGATAAACGCTTCCCACAGACGGCGCCAATTGTGGTGACAATTATTATTCAACACAAACAGATAAGAAAAGCGCAAACACCAAGCAAAATAAAGGAGATAAAATGCCAGACACACAACAAGAAATGTAAGTGGTTCAACAAGAATGCCTACGTCTACGGTGGTGCAGTCGGTATTATTTCTATATACTCTGGAGAGAGATTACAGAGAATACAACGCGTGTCCTATGCCCCAGACCTAGGGTTTATTATATACATGTTATTTTCAGGGAGTGGGGGTGTTGGACTCCCCCACGTCTTCCATCTTCTCCTGGAACACCTCTTTACGAGGGTATGGGAGAAGACCAAGTCATAACCGAAGTAATGTTAAGGTATGGAGGGTCTGGACTTTGGGCCTGTTTCAATTGGGCTACTCGTCCAGGCCCGTTATTCTTAATCCGTGTACCCACAGGTACCATGTATGTATACATTTGTATCTTATAATTCGCAAATAGGATATCCAAAACAGAAAACGGAGATAGAAATGTTAAAAAAAAAGACATAGATGAATATTATCAAACACATGATATGCAATGGATTTCATTCATGCTAACAAATTTTAATTGTCCAACACTCATAAAACAATAATACATAATTGGATCAAAGCATATACTTCAACCATGTATATAATCATTTATTTATTTTACAAAAAAAGTATTTGAGATTAGAAAATTGGTAGGAAAACGTATGAATGATTATCATCACGGTTATGACGGACCTTACTTTTTCATTTTTGTCAACATAAGAGAATCTTATATAGATCAGTTTCTAAATGATAAGTAAAATAGCAATGATACATTAATCAATTGCAATTACCTCGTAAACCAAAGTGAGATTCCATCAATATGAGATGGACAATCCAAGCTATGAACACAAATATTAACAATATCCTAAAAAGTTTCAAAGAAAATATATGACCATTTCGAATATAAATTATAGGAAATATTTTCAATGTGGTATTAACGGGTAAAGCTAATCACGCTCAAAAAAATCTTAAAACACTCCAAATACTTTTTGAAAGACAATCTTTCCCTTTGTTCTAAAGATCAAACAAATACTTTTTTATTTGTTATTTTTTTTCAATAAATAATAGTATTTTAAATTGTTTTTTTTTAAAAATATTTTTTAAATTAAAAAATAACTATTTTTTTATCAAAATTGCTATGATAGTTTTAAAAAAAAATTATTTAAAAATTTGTTATGATATTTTTTAATTTTTTTTTTCAAGATAGATTTAAAAACATTTTTTTTTCAATTTTTTTTTTACATAAAATTTGGAAAAAAATTAACAAATAAAAAAATTGTTCTTTATATTGAAAACTGTTTTTTATATTTTTTAATTAACACGATCACGACCCAAATAAAACGCGACATGACATGGAGTCGTATTTTTTTATACTCGTGGCGAGGACCATTATTTATTATTTCAAAAATAATCTTTTCACTATTTAAAAAAATGGTCCGCGCCAGCGGTAGGCATAGGCGGTCCAACCACTTATACATATCGCTGGCGATGACCATTTTTTTAGTATGTTGGTACGCGTCCGCGGTATTATAAAACATTTTAAATAAAATGTACAAAAAAACAGTTTTAAACAATTTTTTAAGTGCCTAAAGATTTTATTTTAAAAAAAATCTTTTAATTAAAATCCAAGCATGGGAGTGTTTTAAGAAAATTGTTACAAAAATTATAATAGCTACAAAAATTCTTATAGTTACAAAAATTGTTTTATAAAAATAAAAAGTCAGTAGTTCCAAAACTGTAACTATTAGAATCTTAATTTTTTTTTAAATAAAATATTTAGGCGCTTAAAAAATTGTTTTAAACTGTTTTTTTGTACATTTTATTTAAAATATTTTATAATATGCGATCAAAATAAAATTAACACGACATGGCACTTCACACCTCAAAATCTTAATTTTACGTAAAATGAATATGACACATAGGAAAGTGACATGACATGACCAAAATCCCTTTTTTTACGAAATGCGAACACGGCCCACTTGACGTGTTGCATTTTAAGTGGGTTGTGTTAGTATTTGGTAGCAAAATGAGATTTCATGTTGTGTCATACTACTTTTATTGGTGGAATTAAGATTTTGAGCCGTGTCGTGTCATTTTTATTTTGGTTGGGTTCGTGTTTGGTTAAAAAAATAACATATATTGTGGCGTGACACTTTTACTTGGGTCGTGTTCATGTTTTGTAAAAAAATAATATTTCATGTTGTGTCGTGTCACTTTTATTAGGATCGTGTTCATGTTTGGTTAAAAAAAATTGTCTTGTCGTGTTGTGTTGAGTTGCTTTTATTTGAGTCGTGTTCGGTTATAAAAATAATTTTCAATTTAAACAACAGTTTTTATTTGTTAATTTTTTTTCCAATTTTATGTAAAAACCATTTTTTTTTGAAAAAAAAAGTTTTTAAATCTATCTTAAAAAAAGCTTCTATAAAAGTATCATAACAATTTTTTAAATAATAAAGGGTTTTTAAAACTATCATAACAGTTTTTTTAATAGTTTTTATAAAAAATAGTTATTTTTTAATTTTAAAAATTAAAAAATATTTTTTAAAAAAATATTGTTTTTTATTGAAAAAAATTAACAAATAAAAATGTATTTGTTTGATCTTTAGAGTCATCCATTGATGTGTTGTTGAGGAATTTATTGATAAATGCTATTGATATTTGCATTTGATTTGAATATTCGTACTCGTGTTGTTACGCTTTATTCATCGTTAGTATATTTGTTGAGCATCTTTCCTGTCGTATTGTGTACTTTTCCACATTTTCTTTTAGTTGGCAGGTTAGCGTGGATTTGAGCGCTATGGATCAATTGGGATAATTTTACTGTGGATTATTTTGAGAATAATATTTTTGGAAGATTTGTATTATTTTATTGTGTTGTATAGAGCATTGGTGATTTATATTATTTCGAGAGACTTTGTTGTATTGAATTTTAAGAATTGAGATTAGTGGTTTCGTTTATATTGTGAGATTTTTAGATGCTCTACACCTTGTTATTTGCGGATTTGTTTAGTTTTATCGATAGTGGTGCTCCGTTCGCTCTCCCCGGGCGGGGGGGGGGGGGGGGGGGGGGGTGTTAAATATAATAAGGTGTGAACTTGGTAATTCCTAAACTTAAAATATAGATATAATTTTTCTGAAATTAACATTGAATTTAGAATTATTATAAAACATGAATAAAACAACAATAAAATTGGAAATACAAAATTTGAGCACAAAAGAGAGACAACATTCATGAATGAGATAAATATAATTACAAAAATTATGTATTTGCTTTCAAATTAACAAATGCATACTTTTGATGGCAAATGAAAAAGGAGTAAAAAATTAGAGAGGAAATTAAGAGTATTGACCTTGTTTTTTTACAAGAAACAACAGCAACGAATAAACTATACAATATGAATCTGATGGGAAGATGAATGAACTTGGGCATCTGACTTTTAATTTCTAGGGTTTCAAGATGAATGTATTTGAAAGTTTTGTTAGATGAGTATTATGAGAGAAAACGTATCAAGTTGAGATTCATTGAATGATTTTAATTTAATGAATGTGTGAGACTAATATTAAGTGTATGATAGAAAATATTAATTTAATGAGGGTAGTTTAGTACTTTGAGATTTGAAGAGGAACTTCCCTCTTTTTAAGTAGTAGATATTATGCTTATTCAAACTTGCTTCAAGGATAAGTAAAATTAAATTACCCCTTTTTCATTTGACCAAAATTATGGTTTTATGCATCATTTGCTAAGCCAACCCGACCTCCTAGATTTGGCTGTGACATCATGCTACCTAAAACACATAACCATAGTAACCGTGAGCAAAAGAGCCCAGTGAATGCATCACTACTAAACTATTTCATAAAATTAAATGCAATAAATCATATACATGTACTAATACATATGTAGTTATCCGACTCATTTATAAAGAATGGCCAATTATATACTTATCCGGCGCATTCATAAAGAATGACTAATTATATACTTATACGGCCCATTAATAATTATGTATTACTTATCCGATCCATTCATAAAGAATGGCCCAACTAATCCGAATCATGATTCACATATCCTGTCTGCAATAGACAATTCTCCCCCATTCCTGGTCGAGGAGTAACCCGTGTCTGTAATAGACAATTCTCGCCCATTCCTGATCGAGGAGTAACCCCTGTCTGTAATAGACAATTCTTCCCCATTCCGGTTCGGGAAGTAACCTCCCATTTCGGTAACCCGAAATGAACAATTTCATATTCCATATTTTCTTGATTATATTCGTAACCATGTGTAATACGTCTTACCAATAAGAGATATTCATATCGTATCCATAACCATGTGTAATATATATTACCCATGAGTGATATTCATGTCTTATCCGTAACCATTTGTAATAAATCTTACCTGTGAGTGATATTTAGATCATCTCCATAACGATATACATATACCTCATTCCAGTGAGTACACTCACCTTGGCCACTTCATGTATTTTTCCTTTGCCTTTGTCCGACACTTGTTCAATCGGTTCTTCTTTTCTTTCAAATATAAATTCTTAAAATATTAGTATCATCATAAGGATATTAACAATCCAAATAATACTTAAACGTAACTCAATTCATAAGCATCATATGATTCCATTCAAATCCTTTATCATAAATGAAGTTTCATTCACATTCATGTTACGATATCTAACATATCTAAATCATATCCCAAACATACTTTAATTTCTTCTTGGTAACCCAATTCTTATCATATTAGGTTCCCGATATAAAAGACAACACATCATTTCAAGTTTCCTAGAGCAAGATGTGTCCATTTCTTTATTACAAAGCAAATCTGCCCTATAGGCTCCTTTATCGTTTGGTCAACTTCCAGGAATTTTCATACTTTTTCTACATTATAACTTCCTGTGATATTTCACCCAACATCTATAAACATAATTAAAAATACAACATTAAAGTTTCATAATTTTTAAGGTTCATTTACCATGTCAAGCAAAGCATTGAATACCCGGGGTACACACTTACACCTTTGGGGCAGATTTAATACCTGAACTTCAAACTATCACCAAAGATTCATTTCTCGGTATTTTCACATAATTTTCTGATATGTTATACATGTATGAGTTTATTTTGTTATCCATCTGGAATTATTCAATTCCAATAAATATACAAAAATATATAGGAGTTTGAATACACAGGGTTTCCAATCGAATCAATATACATGATTTACACGTTCAACTTTGCTTAAACCCGGATCTATCCATACGTATACCTCGAAACACGAAAGTTTAGTAGACAATTGATCATTTAAATATATTCAATCATTAATACAAATAAATAAGCATGGCTTACAGATAGAATTACCGTAGGGATGTTTACGTAATTTCCTGTGAAATTTTCTCCAACTTTTTCTCGCCTTTCTCGTCCTAAACCTCCCGTTTCTTTCTCTTCACGCCAAACTCTAAAAAATGGCTGAGTTTGGCTGAAAAAGGAGATTATGTAAAGGGTTTAAAGTCTGTATAAGTCACCTCCCCTTGGTCCAACCAAAATATGACATGTGGCACCATATAAAGCCAAATATCATTTAAAGCTAAATGACTACTTTACCCCATGTTCGTGATTTCAGTATAACTCTTTACTCGAACCTCTATTTAGTACACCGTTTGTTGTGTTACAAACGTAACTCACATGTATACAATTATATAGTTTTGACCTTAAGTCAACTGCTACATTATAAGGGTCAAAACTAGCCTCCAACCCGAACATTTTTATCAAAAACTTCACAAATTTGTGTTTGTGACTAATTTAATATTTCATTAGTTATGAAGGTAGGATTAGACTAAACACAATAACTAAAAATTATATATTCTAATAACACATTATCCCCATCCCATACGGTAATCATGATTTAAACATGGTTTATCATAATCATAACCGGGTTGTCACATATATCGTCAACGCAGCATTGGTCACTGTGGTTTAAAGAGTTACACGGGCATTTCAAACAAAATATTTAAATTCTTTTAAAACAAACACATATGAATTGGTCATAAAAAAAATTGTCTTCCACATAAACTAACGCACGCTAAAACACATCAACTACTGTGATCACCAAACAAAACAGGTAAACAAATTTTATAAAAATGAGATAAGATGTAAATGAAGAGTTATGCAGACATTTCACAAACACGTATGAATTGGTCATAAAAATTGAAACATTTTGCCTTCCATAAAAATAAATAAATGAACACATCAACTGTTGTGATTTAGTCTTTACCAAATACGATTTACAAAGGTAAATGTACTTTAAAGAACTATATTATATTTAACATTTAGAAAATAGCATTACTGAGTAACTTTTTGTCAAGTGTTTTGCATGTCACAAACTATAAATACAACTATGCAAAAAAAAGTAATTTCTCAACCATCAAAACGAAAGATTATTAGATCAAATGATTCTACCAAAAGCATAATATCATATCATAGACAACCAAAATCATTACAAATATAGCATACATTATCAAATATAGCATACATTATCAAGAAATTCATCTTCATCAAAGCATTGGGTGGTCCTGCAAGGACAATTTAAATTTAAAATTATCCAAAGTTGCATACCAATAATCCAAATAATTAGGATGCTAAAAAATTGATAAATCATACAAAAATAACCTCCTTTTGACAATATGTTAGAATTGCAAGAAATATTAATTCAGAAATAAAATATAAATCAAACCTATAATCAAAATTTGCATGCACTCATATACAAAAATCAACAATCCAACAATTGATAAGCCTCTAAAATATCCAAAAATTTAAGCATCCAATAAATAGAAATTTTGAAAACCCAAAAAAAGGAATTAGCAAAGAGACCTATTAAAACTCATATTCTCTCTTAAATGGAACTAGCAAATGAAATAATAAAAGAGTGTAGTGAAGAATTAGTTTTTTTACACCTAATTTTTGAAGAGATGAGAGAGTAATGAAGAATCAGAAGAAAAAAAATTAGTAATATAAATCCAGTAGACTAATTTAGTGTTACCATACCCATTTATGTGAATGCTTTAATATCGATACCTAAATCCTCACGGTTCATCCACAACCCATATCCACCAAACCAAAACCCAATAGATATAGATTAAAACCACAATTAACCCATTGGTAAAACTTACCTAAAAACCCTAAAATTTGGAAATGAACTTACCTTTGTGGGCGAAATTTTGTTGGGTTGGTCGTCTGAATGATTGGTGGACTTGCGTGGAGGGTGAGATAATGAAGAAGGGTTGATCATTTGAGGGAAAAAGGGAAGGTGTGTATATTGTGTCTGTTAAGAGAAGAAGAGAAATGCAAGTTTTTCGTAAAAACAAGACGGGCGAACAAGTTGAATTTAAGGTGACTAATGTAGAAAGACCTCCCTACTGCCGGTCGATAATAAACTCCAAACTCCAAAAATTCAATTAGAAAATTTAATTATAAATTAGAAACGAAATTGAAAGAGAGAATGATGAATCGGTTTGAGGTATTAAAATTTTGGCACCGTTATGTGTACTCAATGACCGCGAGTACTTCACCTCCTCACTTGTGAACTTGATAAGTGTAATACCCCGTAATTTTATTGATTTTATTTAATTGAATTAATCAAATTAAATGAGAATTAATGGGAATTAATTGGAAATTAATCCGGATTTAAATACTAGCGAGACGTGAGTTGGTATTTGATTATGATGATAATGTTGAATATTACTGGGTAAATATGGTAATATATGAATATTGAATTTATTATAATTATCGCGAGTCATAAATACGACAATTCAGGAAATTAAGTTAGGACGAGCCTGTGAGTCGCGTCAGGAATCAATTTAATTGAATTTAAAAATAAATTATAATTTTATCATCCATATGGTCAATTTGAAGGCGTCAATGTGTCCGAAAGGGTCAAAATAGTCAGAAAACACTAGCCGGGGGTTTAGTTTGGCTCCCGGTGCATTTTTAGGCCAAACTGGTAACCCGGGAGGGTATTTTAGTCATTTTATTTTTTAAGGGATTTTGACCCACGAATTTTAGGCTTAATATGTCATCCAATATTAGAGCCATTATCTATCAAAAATCAAGGAATGGGCAACGTGAGAAATATGAGAAGTTACAAGAGGGTTACAAAGCCATAACCACCACACACCACCACTATTCGCCAGAATTGTGACCGGAGAGATAGAGAAAACCAGCTCTTAACATCACCAACGGATCAGAACATCAATTCCAAGGCAAGTGATTTGATTTTTGTCGTGCCCTGACATAATTAACTTAAAATTAACCTTTTAAGTAGAGATAAACTCCCTTAAACAATACTTTACTTTAATTCTCTCTGAAAATAGCACCATATTTTTTTTTTCTTTTTAAAAAGCATGTTTGGATGAAAATATAACTACCTTAACATGTAATTTACAATTTCTAAACAACTTTACCTACAAAAGTTCTTTAGTTTAACATTTACCAAGAAAGCTTGTTGATATTCAACCCATATTAGATATCCGTCACTCCTCCGTTTTATGATCCTAACTTGGCAGTGAATTCCAAACGATAGGCATACCTGAAATATAATATTATAGGAGTGTAAGCAATACAATCTTAGTGAATGACCATATACCACAAATATAACCAATTCTAATAATCATTTTTATTTTCTAATGTTATGACCCAACAGGAATTGTGTAACTCTCACAAGCCTGGACCTTCCAGTCTAATTAACTCCCAGTTAATGGGGATACCACATCCCATAAGTAGGCCCGAGTACAACAATCCTTTTAGTTGGATCAACGGGGTCGCCGCATCCGTAGGACCCACTACAGTCCTTAACATTAGATAGAGGTCCCACCTCGATCCATAACATTAAATAACATCATTTAACAATTTTAATCATACGCATATGTTTCATAACACCACATCACTCCATAAGCATCACCACATATGTTTAACTACACAATTCCGTATAAAAATAAAAGCATCTATATTTCATAGGATAGGTAACTCACCTTGAATTTGGTACTAATATTAATACCAAAACTATTCCCTTGGTATGGTAGTGTTAACCGCTTTCCCACCTAACAATTCAACATCATTAGTATTTGAATACACCAAATCACATTAAATGCAGTAATACAACACATTAATTGGTCAATCGGATATAACTAAAAAGTCATTGAATATGATACTTCATATTTCTATAACACCTTATTTATTAGGGCTATAACACAATTTACGGAGTTAAATTACGAATTCTCTAGACAAAGTTATGCCCGTTTTTTTACAACCTTTTCCAAATCATTTCTGGAGAAAAACAACAACAAAACTTCAACTTCAACACAACCCCCGTGCCAAACTAGAAGGTATTTTATTCTCCCATTCAATTATATCATACTCATATATGTTATCAAACATTTTCAATTGAGCTTACTTGATTTCAAGAAGTATTAAATGATTTATGCCACTTTTAACACATCGAGGTCTAAGTAGACCATCAAAGCATAACTTAACATTTTTCAAGCATATATAACCTCCACTTCGGTTATAAATTAGGAAAACATATATTAAACATATTAAATAATATATAAATAAAGTTGCATAAATTTCAGAGTTCATTTGTAAGTCAAGCAATACGTCAAACACCTGGTGAGCGCAATTACACTTTTGGGACAAATTTTATACTTGAAATTCAAACTATCACCCAAGATTCATTTCTTTGTATTTTTACACTATTTTTGGATATAGTATAGGTATATGAGTCTATTTTAATCTCCAACTGGAATAATTTTATTTCAATAAGTATTCCATGATTTATGTCATTTTTAGCACAACTAGGTAAGAACAGAACATTAAAGCATAACTTAACCTATTTAAGCATATATCACCTCTACCTTGGGTATCTATCATGTAAACATATACTAAACATGTTTTAGTATATACACAGATCATATATATGAATTTCCTACAGTAAAAAGCTTCACGAGAAGGATATTCAAAACTGGGACTTTAAAGTTAATATTTACGATCCTAGAACAAGTCATCACGTATGCTCTTAAGCCATCCTTGTTTTAATTCAATTTGGCAAAATGGGTATCATTAAAATCTTTAACCAAATTAGAAACAAAAACATACCAAGTGTAGAAATCATCCATGTCACCAACTTTAATAAAGAAGTAATTACCTTTCGAGAATTCCTCGATTTATGGTAATTTTTCGAAGGATTTCTTCCTTAGCTTTCTTTTTTTCTCTCCATAAGCATATTTTTTCCTCAAGTTTGTAATAGGAAATGAAAAAGATGATAAAGTTTGACTTATAAGCATAAAAACATGGTTATGTGACCACTTTAAGGTGGTATTATGCCATTGGTTGAGCAAGGGGCCCAATAGGATAATACCATTAATGACCGATTTACCTATCTTGTAAAATTACCATAACTAGTTGTAAACCCACGCAATGCGTGGGCGAAATGGTTATGTACACGGGATAGGCTATTATAATATACAAACGAAATCTAAAAAATTCATAATACAATACGTAAAAGTTATATGTTAATATGTAAAAGTTACATGTGAGTAGAAAAAAACACAAATACCAATTTGAGAGGGAGACATTATCGAAGATTAACGGTGAGAATAATTCATATAGCTGGATTTTACCTGGAAAAATAGAAAACATTGTATTAAAAACAAATAAAATATAAAAATATATGCGTGTGCTCTCACGTGACGTGTGTATGTATACACACACACACACACACACACACACACACACACACACACACATAAACATGAAGAACGGGAAAATAGTAAAACCATTTAATGTTTAAATCAAGTGATATAATACATATGGAAAATGAAACTTTCCGAAAAAGAATGGAAGGAAATATTGTTTTTGATTTGCAAGGTGCTAAGAGAACCGAAATAAAGATCATTGAAATTTATAGGCAAGAATGTACAAATAAATATGTTCAACTCAACGAAGTGTGATATCCTCATTTAACTGTAATCATATGTAATCGAATGGGGGTAACAACAATAATATGATGGTTAAAACTTGAATCAAAAGCAATAAAGATGAGAATAAGAAAAAAAAATGATAAGATTAAATACAATAGATCAGAGTATAAAATAATAACTAAAATTAGAGTTTTTAAGAAATGTCAAAATGAATGGAGATGATTACTTATTATTTGAAACACTTTATCAAATAGTTAAACTTGAAATTACATATGCTTGGATATGACCCACCAAGTTATCTTTTTCTTTTGTACTGAAAAGAATGAAAATGAACTACTTCTCCACTTCCAATAGCTGCTTGAATTTTATAGAATTAGAACAATAAAAATAACTCACATGTACATATTCTTGTGTCTACCTACAGAACCTTTCCAGTTCTTGATCCTTAAAAGCATCCTACAATTCATATAACGAAATTGGTTAAAAATAAAATTCTTTACTTTCGATCAAACTCTTAACAAACATAATGAAACCTTTTACTTGCAAATACATCTAAAAAAATTAGTTACATATGACTCTCATAGTCATTTGATAAGAACAAGAGAGATAAAGAAAACCCCTTTCAACACCATAAACCCAATTCAAAATTTCCCATATATTATTCAATATTGATGTGACTTGTTTCTTGATAAATTCAAAAAACCCAAAAATAAAAATAATTCTAATATGATAAAAAAAATACATGATTTTTGACAAAACAACCCACAAAATTCCAAATTTATCTCTAAAGTGTAAGAGTATTAATTTCTGAAAAGAAAAAATACACAAAATAGATCAAGATATAGCAAAATCCGGTTGAATATCCAATTAAAATCTGTACCCCCAATGCAACCAAGATGGAACCAATGAACCTGATTTGACCATCTGACCCTGGTGAGATCAAATCATTCTCGTCGCTGGCCGGATTTAGTATTTTTATACCCTTCTATTTCCTTTGCTCAGATTCATTTATCATATGGTTTTTTGGTGTAAGAAACATATCCCATACTATGTTCAGACTGGTTGATTTCAAGACGATGATGGAGTCACCAGTGGATTGAGAGGTAGTGACAGAGGCTTTAAACACACACAAAGAGAAAAATTCGAGAGAGTGAGGGAGCCGTAGAAACAACTTTGAAATAGTGAAGGTGTCAGAGCTTTTTTTAAGAGTGGAAATAAAATTTTAAGGAGCATTTGGTAGGTCCTGGACAAAGGTGTCTCGAAGTTGTCAGTCATCCCATGAGAAGAAACTCACATGTCTGCTCATAGACATTATATCCAGAAAACTCCCATGTCTGTGTTGAACCGCTGCTTCTCCGATTCACCATATCAAAACCCAAATTAGATTTTGACTTGGATGGAGGGGAGAATGAAAAGGTAGAGGGAATGGGAAAAGATGGTGCCACGCCATACCAAATATAAAACAACTAAAAAAAAGGATCACATTAGCACAAGGGATGTTTGATGAGAAAAATACTGTTGATGGAGGTGAGAGGCGAGAGGCGATAAACTAAGAGGGATATTATTATTATGATGATGATGATGAAGGTGTAGGGGTGGAAGATAGAAAGCTTTATTTGGGATCTCGGGAGTAGGAGAGAGGACCATGAATGTTACAATGAATTTGGAACTCTTAGGTTTCTACACAGGGATGGGAAAGAGAACATGAAAATGAGTTTTAACGGGTGTCTCTAAATGGTTAAACAGCTGGAGTTATACATATTATGTGCCACATGGATAGGCTAATTGCAAAGCATAATAAATACCTTGTTTTGCATTTTATAGTATTAAGAGATTCACTATTAAGGGCCCCGATTTACTCTCACTTTGCGTCTACGCATAGATAAATTATATATTTACAACTTTCATATTTTGAATTTTCCAAAAATCATGAAATTAGTACGCCTAATGTTGGCTCGAACATAAGAGTAATAATTTACTCAAAATTTCATAAATTTCACATTTGGCGGCCAAACATTGCCAATTTCGGATGAACACTTTGGTTAGTGAAGAGTGTGAGTGGCCCGATGTGTGTGTTTTCAAACAAAACCAATTTTTCTCCGAAAAAGATCCAACTTTTAATTATGCACCAAACCAAGTTGTGAAATACCAATTCTTACTTTAAACCAATTTTATCTTGATTAATCCTAAACATGCATCTAGTGATTAAAGAAAGTAAAGTAAAGTAAAGAATACTCACAAAGCCGTATGTACGAGGAAAAAACCCAAAACGGGAAAACAACCTCGGACGGCCCAAGCCAGACAATCACTATGAATAATGGTTTTACAAAGGCAGATTAGCCTTACACAAAGACTCGATCCCCACGGGTCTTGATGCTCTTTCTGATCTTCAACCGTTCTTCAATAGTGCCCACGCAGAAATTACGTCTTCTACGATCTCTGTCCACAACACACGCGTCCACGTATGTCTCGGTGTCCACCGATATGGCTTTGATACATCTACGATGTCGAACACGATGTCCGTCGCTTCTTCACCGCAAAACCCTTTGTGTTCAATATGTAGAACAAACAACTTTGGTGCAGCAAGATCACTTAAACATATAAGAATGATAACTCGGATCTTTGCAAACTCTAAGGATGTGTTTATGCTTTGTAAACCTTAGAAAACATGTGCAAACAAGGTTTTAGTTCGTAAAACTATTTTCCAAAAAGCACACTTACGAAATTAGGATGCAAACACTGTTTAAATAGAATTTAAACACCGTCTCGAAAAACGTGTCATTTGAACGACTTAAGTATGTCGTTCGCGCGACATTGTAACTCGTTCGAACGAGATCCAATGTCGTTCGAGCGACCTCGCGAAAGTTTGACTTTCTTTGACTTTCGGATAAAAACGTCTCTTAACAAAGAGATTCAAATTAGTCAAACTCTATTTCGAGCTTATCATCATAAAACGAAGTTTAAACCATTAAAACACTTTTAAAACATTTAAAAACATTATTCTTTATAAAAATTACATCCTTATCTTTTATAAAATAATTTCGAGCACCATTAATTTGTGACACCCCGACTAATTAAATACCGGGTAGCTACTCCTTTATTAAATTAAATCAAAACGCCAAGTTCGCTCAGTTAATAGCATCTCTGTCGAAAACATTTTATAATTACTAACCACCTAGTATTTAAAAAGTAAGTTGTCAAATTTTAATTAAAGTCTGATTAACATGCAACAAGTGTAATGAAGAATAATAACACCATTCACCATAATGAAGTAAATAGAATAACCGTCACATGATATAAGTAAATCTGAAGGAAAACTCCTCACAACATAATCCCACAACTGAAGTAAATAATGAAATACTGAATATTGAATGAATACATGCCAAAGTCTGAAAAACTGAAATGGAAATGTATCTAATAGAATTTGGGCAACATGCCCTACAACTGAGGAATACTGAGTAAGGAATCCAAATGATATAAGCGTCTAAAAGCAAATCCCTGTAGCTCCCACAAACAGCTACAGCTCGTCATCTGAGTAAGAATCCTATGCATGGTGTCCTTGTGGCTGGGCACCTAAAATGGTTTTACAAAAAGTAGATTTGAAAGCAAACGGGTCAGAGCCCGAATGTGGAGATATTTTAAAAACCTGCAAGTGCTTTAAAAACATTTAAAACAGTATATGCAAAATACATGTTAGGACGTGCTCTCACATGAGATACTCACCTCTCGTCTAACTGTGCACTCCTAACGTTCCTGTACCCATTCATGTGTTATCTCATAACTATCCAAAGAGTTTCTAACACTACTACTCGGTTCACGTTTAATTTCCAACCTTAATAATTAAATAGAGATTTCTACTTTAATTCCCGGATTCCCAATTATTAACAACACCATTAATTGATAAAAGTTTCCCTTTTTATCTTTTCATAACATTACCATAATTATACTCATAATTTAACATAGTAAATTCCTTCTCATATAACCGTATATTTTCACATCATAAATATACAATACAAGCACCCAAAGGCTAAGCTGCGGTGCACACATACTCTGCTATCCATCCCGGTACATCACGTACATAAGGGTCACGCATTCCGAATCTCTCAGGAATCGTTCAGATAACAACATCACAAATAGTGGAGGCGAACACAGTCACCATCACATGGGTCACGCACATACCTACGCTCCCACGATCAGTAGACTTATTAATATCACAATAAGTCCTTCTATGACCTATGTTCATCGAGGTAACCAATCTAAATCCGGGCAACACAAGGATAAGAAGGCCCTAAGCGAACGTAAACCTCCCGTGATAGTAAGTATGGTAGGTATGTCATACACATAAAGTTATATACTAAGCATTCACGCATCTTAGATATCTCGATATTAATAAAGGTATACTCTACATCATTATACCATTATTCCAATTTCATATATTTCAAGTATCCCGATAATATATAAATTAAATTACCGACACGTCTCACGTCGTAGTTTCTTAAACTTAAAACCTATCTCAAATAGACTATTACGTTCCCATTATTCACACATATAACATCTTTATACCTAAGGTCTTTACTTCTGCCCCAAACCTTATTCCATCAAATTATTCAAATTTGCACTATTAACCCAAATATTATCTCACATAACAAATTTCATCAATTTAGAATAATTCCTCAAATTAAATTCCAATTAAAGTCCAATCTCATAATCATGTCTACTGGTCTTCCTTAAGGTTAAGGGTATTCACAATGTCTCCAATAATATTATTCAAGGGTTAACACCATTAAAATTCAATTAAGGAAAATCTTTACTCATTCTGGGAAGGTCGATCGATCGACCTTTACCTTCGATCGATCGATGGTGGTCGATCGATCGACTGAAGAACATCGATCGATCGAACGCACCAGGTCTGTTACGGACTGCTTCGTTTTGCAGTTAAAATTTCGTCCCAAAACTCCATTTTTAAGCATGAAACTCCAAGATAAGGTTCCTATAACATTATACTATCATCCTACAACAGTATTAACATTCTAAGTCCCATAATTCATCCTTTAAAGGCTTAGTTTAGATCAAAACTACATCAAAATAATTTCCAGAATTCTTCCATTCAAGAACATCGTTAAACTTCTTCTAACTCCATTTTTAAATCATCAAGGTTCTGTTTAGAACATATAATTCGTCCAGAATATCACTACATGCAATTCCTACATCAATCATGGCTTTTAATTTCCAATTAATGGGTCTAAATTATCTTCAAAAATCAATTTCGAAAATTCCTAAACATGGAAAACATAGCTTGAATCAAATGAGTTTAAACCACTTGCCTTAATTTATCTCTGAATTTGGTGTTGGATCTTGAAGTTAAGTCTGTCCTCTCTCTTTCTTTCTGCAGAATTCTTTCCTTCTTTCTCTCTCTCAAGCTCTTCCCAAGGTTGAAGACAATGGAGTTGTGGAGGTGTGTTTGGTTTTTGGTAAGTTGGGATTGTATATCAACTTCTCCCGTAGCCCATATTGTCTCTTAGTGTAGTTAGTGGGTTAAGTGGGTTAAAGAAATAGTCAGATTGTAATTACAATTTTCGTCACTTTTTAATTCCCAAAAATACAAATTACCAAAATACCCTTTATGATGCCGGTATGGCCTAAAAATACTCCGGGACCCAAACTAAACTTCCGGCTAGTGTTTTCTGACTATCTCGACCCTTCCGGACGCGTTGGCGCACTCAAAATGACCATACGGTTAATGGAACTAAAATTCACTTTTTAATTTAAAATAAAATACCATAACGTGGCGGTCACACGCGTCAAACAAAATTCCCAAATTGCCGTATTTAAATCTCACGACAATTTCAATAATACCAATATTCATATAATGCCAAGTATGCACATTATAATAAAATACTAACTCACATCTCGTTAATATTTTAATCCGGATTAATTTCTAATTAATAAACATTTAATTCAATTAATCCCCAAAAATAAATATCACAGAAAATACGGGGTATTACATACTTCCCCCCTAATAACTGAATTTCATCCCGAAATTCGGAACTAGAAAGTACCTGGTAAGAATAAGTCTGGATAACGTTCGCGCATCTCATCCTCGCGCTCCCATGTGGACTCTTCGACATTATGATGTCGCCACTGAACACGCACTAATGGAACTATCTTTGACCTCAGTTTCCGCTCACTTCGGTCCAGAATAGCAATCGGTCCCTCCTCGTAGGAGCTATCTGGCTGGAGATCAATGTCCTCCACAACAATGAGAGAATGAGCCAAATTATCTCTAAGGTATTTCCTAAGCGAGGAAATATGAAACACATCGTGAATCCGATGCAAATGCTCCGGTAACCCAAGTCTATACGCAATCGGTTCGATCCGCTCAATAATAGGAAATGGTCCCACATATCTCGGTGCCAACTTCCCTTTCTTCCCGAAACGCATAATCCCCTTCATAGGAGATACTCTGAGCAAAACCTGGTCCCCCACTTGGAACTCTCTGAAGAATCTTTTCGCATCAGCATAGCTCTTCTGCCTGTTCTGAGCTACCCGAATGCGACTCCGAATTAATTCTATCCTTGCCGAAGTATCCTGAATCACTTCCGGCCCAAGTAGTTTGTTGTCCCCCACCTCCAACCAACATGCTGGGGAACGACAAGGTCTACCGTACAACGCCTCAAATGGAGCCATGCCAATGGTGAACTGGTAGGAGTTGTTGTAAGCAAACTCCACCAGTGGAAGATACTGTTCCCATCCACCCTCAAAGTCAATGGTGCACATACGTAGCATGTCCTCCAACATCTGATTTGTGCGCTCGGTCTGCCCATCGGTCTGCCGTACTCATTCGCAACTCCGTGCCCATGGCCTGCTGAAAACTCTCCCAAAACCGTGAAACAAATATCTTGTCTCGGTCAGACACGATATTTAAGGGCACCCCGTGAAGTCTCACTATCTCTGCAATAAAGAGCTGGGCATACTGTCCCGCAGTGTAGTCTGTCCTTATGGGTAGAAAATGAGCGACTTTTGTCAACCTGTCCACAATTACCCAAATGGAGTCGTGACCCCTCTGCGACGTAGGCAATCCCGTGATAAAGTCCATAGAGATGCTATCCCACATCCACATCGGGACCTCTAACGGCTGTAGTAGTCCTGCCGGTCTCTGATGATCCACTTTTACGAGCTGACAAGTGGCGCATTTTTGAAACAAACTCGGCAATATCTCTCTTCATCCCGCTCCACCAATACTGACGTCTCATGTCTTGGTACATTTTGTCCCCTCCGGGATGTACCGCGAACCGTGAGCCATGCGACTCTGCCATCACCTCGTGTCGCAGTTCCTCCCCTTTCGGAACCACCAATCTCCCATTGAAGCGTAATCCCCCGTCTGAGCTAACGGTATAGGATTCGGCTCCCTCTGCCAATAATCGAACTATCTGCTCCTGAAAGAACGAGTCAGTTGCCTGGGCCTTTACCACCTTTGTGACAATCTGTGGTGTAACAGTCATCACAGACATGAATGATCGGGCCACTGCATCCTGGTGTCCCAATTCCTTCCACTTGGCCTTCCACACATCTGCCACCTCCTCTACCGGTCTACGGCTCAATGCGTCTGCCACCACGTTAGCCTTCCCCGGGTGATACTGGATATCGAACTGATAATCTTTCACGAATTCAAGCCACCTCCGTTGCCGCATATTCAACTCCTTCTGCGTGAATAGGTACTGTAGGGACTTGTGATCCGTGAACAATCGAAACTTCTCCCCCAACAGGTAATGTCTCCAAATACGAAAGGCAAATACCACTGCCGCTAACTCCAAGTCATGGGTAGGGTAATTCTTCTCGTGAGGCTTAAGCTTACGGAAAGCATAAGCTATGGCCTGACTCTCCTGCAGTACACCTCCAAGTCCTTGTAAGGACGCATCGGTGTAAACAAGGTACTCAACTCCCGATCTCGGTAATGCTAACACAGGTGCTGAGGTTAACTTGTCCTTCAACTCATCAAATGCCAACTGACAGGCATCACTCCAAATGAACGGCACACCTTTACGGGTTAGGTGTGTCATGGGACCCGCTATCGTGGAGAAACCCCGAATAAACCTCCTGTAGTATCCTGCTAGTCCCAAGAAACTACGAATCTCCGTCGGTGTCGTGGGCTGTCCCCACTCCCTCACCGCGGATACCTTCCCCGGATCAACCGATATTCCCCGGTCGGAAATAATATGCCCCAAAAACTGAACTTCCGTCAGCCAAAACCCGCACTTCTCATATTTTGCATACAACTCATTCTGGCGCAGTGTCTGCAAAACTAGCCTCAAGTGCTCGGCATGCTCCTCCTATGTCTGGGAGTAAACCAAAATATCATCGATGAAGACAATGACAAACTGGTCTAGGAAATCCCTGAACACCCTGTTCATCAAGTCCATAAATGCTGCTGGAGCATTGGTCAAACCAAAAGGCATAACCCGAAACTCGTAGGAACCATATCTCGATAAGAACGCAGTCTTCGAGACGTCCTCTTCCCTGATACGCAACTGATGGTAACCAGATCGCAAATCAATCTTTGAGAAGCAAGAAGCTCCTCTCAACTGGTCGAATAGGTCATCGATTCGAGGCAACGGATACTTATTCCGTATCGTGACCTTGTTTAACTCCCGGTAGTCCACACACAATCTCAGTGAACCCTCTCTCTTCTTCACGAACAACACAGGGGCACCCCACGGTGAAGTACTCCTCCGAATAAACCCCTGACCCAACAACTGCTCAATCTGATCCCGTAACTCCCTCATCTCAGCTGGAGCCATACGGTACCGTGCTCGTGCTATAGGTCTCGTATCTGGTAACAAGTCTATAACGAAGTCTGTCTCTCGACTGGGGGTAGGCCTGGTATCTCCTGAAACACATCCGAATACTCCCTGACGACTGGGATCGAATCTAAAGGAATCACAACCTCCTTAGAGGTATCCTCCTCAATGTAATATAAATGAGCGGTCGAGCCTCCCTCTGGGCGAGGCATCGCCACTACAAACATCTCTTGCCCCGGAATGGCAAAAATAATGCTCCCACCGAAGCAATCAATCATGGCTCTATAATCAGCGAGCCAATCCATACCGATAATAACATCGTGAACATGCATATCTAATACCAACATGTCCGCAGTTAATACCAAACCACCAATCTCTACCCCCACTCCCCGACATATAAAGAATATAAGTGATCCACTCCCCAATGGTGAGTCGACACACGTCACTGTGCTCTCCGCTGTGTCTAACAACCCTAAAGCCTTCGCAAAATGTGTAGCTATAAAATAATGTGTAGCCCCCGTATCAAACAGTACCCGACCCATAGTGCCATGGATAGAAAACGTACCCTCAATCGCGGGCGGTGCCTGTGGGACTGCTGCCTGGTGGACGTTGTAGACACGTCCATACTGTAGCTGTCCCTGCTGAACCGGGACTGCTGGAATGGGTGGCAATGCTGCCATCTGTGGCGGTGCGGGGAGAGCGGCGGGAAACATAGGCCTCTGTGGTTCCTGGCGAGTTCCCTGCTGCTGCTGCTGTGAGGACCTGCCCCTATCAGGACAGTCCTGGCGTTTATGGCCAATCTTGCCACAAACGAAACACTTTCCTGGGAAGTTCCCTCCTCTCTGCCCCTGCTGTCCCCGACCCTGGTGGCCGTTACCGTTCCTCCCTTGGCCCTGTTGGCCCTGCTGAAACTGCTGATGTTGACCATTTTGACCCTGCTGGCCCTGATGGCCGTTATGACCCTGCTGGCCATTCCGGAATCCTCCCTGACCGTTCCTGAAACCTCCTGAACGGAACCTCTTATGATCCCCCTGCTGGAAACCCTGATCAATCTGTCTCTGCCCCTGAACAGATTGTGCCCCACCGGCACCATGTCCTCCAGTCCTGCCCTGATGGATAGACTCTCCCGATCTCTTGCCCTCAGCCATATGAAAGCGGTGATCCTGGCAGTGTAATAAAGCAGCGTTAACCACATCAGAATAAGTGGCCAACGAAAGGTTCCCTAACAGATGCTAACGGATCCTCCATGTCAACCCGTCGGTGAATTTCTCAATCTTCTTCTTTTCTGTCGGTATCTCATCAGGAACGATATTCAACAGATTAGTGAACTCGACCTCATACTCGGCCACGGTCTTGCCCTCATGCCTCAGACTCATCAATCTCCTCCTCATTTCCGTATTAACAGCTGACGAAAAGTACTTGCGGTCGAACCGCACCCAGAACTCCTGAATCGTGAGAGTATCCCTCTCCTCTACGGTGGTAATAGACTCCCACCACTGCAATGCAGATCCAACTAGCTTGAAAGTAACTAGCACCTGCTTCTGAACATCCATGCACTCATACATCCTCAAGTGCCGCTGTATATCCTTCCTCCACTGGCTCGAGACTACCACGTCTGAGCTACCTGCAAACTCTGGCGGATGCGCTTTATGAAAAGAGTCACGTACACGTTCCCAAGCAGACGAGAATGCATTTGTCTGTACTGGAGCGGCAACCGGCGGCTGAGGCGGTGCCTGCTGAACTACGGCAATGGCGGCATTTACCGATTGGGCTACAATAGCTGCAACCTCAGCGGCATTCATCATGCCCTGAACCGGTGCGGGTTGTGGTTCTGGCGTCGCATTCCAGGGAACTTGTCGTGCACGTCGTGGAGGCATTCTGAAATAAGAATAAAGTCTATAAGTCCGCAGTTATAAACTTAAAATAGCTGAAGAACGTAGCATAAACAAAAGAATACAACAGTCCTAAAAATATAGGGCTCTACATCAAAGAAAGCACAGCGGAAACATAATAAGCCGTTCAGATCCTAAAGGACACTAGAACCTGATGCTCTGATACCACCTGTGACACCCCGACTAATTAAATACCGGGTAGCTACTCCTTTATTAAATTAAATCAAAACGCCAAGTTGGCTCAGTTAATAGCATCACTGTCGAAAACATTTTATAATTACTAACCACCTAGTATTTAAAAAGTAAGTTGCCAAATTTTAATTAAAGTCTGATTAACATGCAACAAGTGTAATGAAGAATAATAACACCATTCACCATAATGAAGTAAATAGAATAACCGTCACATGATATAAGTAAATCTGGAGGAAAACTCCTCACAACATAATCCCACAACTGAAGTAAATAATGAAATACTGAATATTGAATGAATACATGCCAAAGTCTGAAAAACTGAAATGGAAATGTATCTAATAGAATTTGGGCAACATGCCCTACAACTGAGGAATACTGAGTAAGGAATCCAAATGATATAAGCGTCTAAAAGCAAATCCCTGTAGCTCCCACAAACAGTTACATCTTGTCATCTGAGTAAGAATCCTATGCATGGTGTCCTTGCGGCTGGGCACCTAAAATGGTTGTACAAAAAGTAGATTTGAAAGCAAACGGGTCAGAGCCCGAATGTGGAGATATTTTAAAAACCTGCAAGTGCTTTAAAAACATTTAAAACAGTATATGCAAAATACATGTTAGGACGTGCTCTCACATGAGATACTCACCTCTCGTCTAACTGTGCATTCCTAACGTTCCTGTACCCATTCATGTGTTATCTCATAACTATCCAAAGAGTTTCTAACACTACTACTCGGTTCACGTTTAATTTCCAACCTTAATAATTAAATAGAGATTTCTACTTTAATTCTCGGATTCCCAATTATTAACAACACCATTAATTGATAAAAGTTTCCCTTTTTATCTTTTCATAACATTACCATAATTATACTCATAATTTAACATAGTAAATTCCTTCTCATATAACCGTATATTTTCACATCATAAATATACAATACAAGCACCCAAAGGCTAAGCTGCGGTGCACACATACTCTGCTATCCATCCCGGTACATCACGTACATAAGGGTCACGCATTCCGAATCTCTCAGGAATCGTTCAGATAACAACATCACAAATAGTGGAGGCGAACACAGTCACCATCACATAGGTCACGCACATACCTACGCTCCCACGATCAGCAGACTTATTAATATCACAATAAGTCCTTCTATGACCTATGTTCATCGAGGTAACCAATCTAAATCCGGGCAACACAAGGATAAGAAGGCCCTAAGCGAACGTAAACCTCCCGTGATAGCAAGTATGGTAGGTATGTCATACACATAAAGTTATATACTAAGCATTCACGCATCTTAGATATCTCGATATTAATAAAGGTATACTCTACATCATTATACCATTATTCCAATTTCATATATTTCAAGTATCCCGATAATATATAAATTAAATTACCGACACGTCTCACGTCGTAGTTTCTTAAACTTAAAACCTATCTCAAATAGACTATTACGTTCCCATTATTCACACATATAACATCTTTATACCTAAGGTCTTTACTTCTGCCCCAAACCTTATTCCATCAAATTATTCAAATTTGCACTATTAATCCAAATATTATCTCACATAACAAATTTCATCAATTTAGAATAATTCCTCAAATTAAATTCCAATTAAAGTCCAATCTCATAATCATGTCTACTGGTCTTCCTTAAGGTTAAGGGTATTCACAATGTCTCCAATAATATTATTCAAGGGTTAACACCATTAAAATTCAATTAAGAAAAATCTTTACTCATTCTGGGAAGGTCGACCGATCGACCTTTACCTTCGATCGATCGATGGTGGTCGATCGATCGACTGAAGAACATCGATCGATCGAACGCACCAGGTCTGTTACGGACTGCTTCGTTTTGCAGTTAAAATTTCATCCCAAAACTCCATTTTTAAGCATGAAACTCCAAGATAAGGTTACTATAACATTATACTATCATCCTACAACAGTATTAACATTCTAAGTCCCATAATTCATCCTTTAAAGGCTTAGTTTAGATCAAAACTACATCAAAATAATTTCCAGAATTCTTCCATTCAAGAACATCATTAAACTTCTTCTAACTCCATTTTTAAATCATCAAGGTTCTGTTTAGAACATATAATTCGTCCAGAATATCACTACATACAATTCCTACATCAATCATGGCTTTTAATTTCCAATTAATGGGTCTAAATTATCTTCAAAAATCAATTTCAAAAATTCCTAAACATGGAAAACATAGCTTGAATCAAATGAGTTTAAACCACTTGCCTTAATTTATCTTTGAATTTGGTGTTGGATCTTGAAGTTAAGTCTGTCCTCTCTCTTTCTTTCTGCAGAATTCTTTCCTTCTCTCTCTCTCAAGCTCTTCCCAAGGTTGAAGACAATGGAGTTGTGGAGGTGTGTTTGGTTTTTGGTAAGTTGGGATTGTATATCAACTTCTCCCGTAGCCCATATTGTCTCTTAGTGTAGTTAGTGGGTTAAGTGGGTTAAAGAAATAGTCAAATTGTAATTACAATTTTCGTCACTTTTTAATTCCCAAAAATACAAATTACCAAAATACCCTTTCTGATGCCGGTATGGCCTAAAAATACCCCGGGACCCAAACTAAACTTCCGGCTAGTGTTTTCTGACTATCTCGACCCTTCCGGACGCGTTGGCGCACTCGAAACGACCATACGGTTAATGGAACTAAAATTCACTTTTTAATTTAAAATAAAATACCATAACGTGGCGGTCACACGCGTCAAACAAAATTCCCAAATTGCCGTATTTAAATCTCACGACAATTTCAATAATACCAATATTCATATAATGCCAAGTATGCACATTATAATAAAATACTAACTCACATCTCGTTAATATTTTAATCCGGATTAATTTCCAATTAATAAACATTTAATTCAATTAATCCCCAAAAATAAATATCACAAAAAATACGGGGTATTACATAATTATACGCATTCATACATGAGTGATCTCGGAATGAAATTAACTTTGAAGACGAGTAAACTCGCACCAAATAAACATCGGCGTGATTATTTCTTTGAAGCTTTGCTGCAACGTCTTCAATACGTCATAGACCAAGTGGGATCATGACAAAATAAAATTCTCCCTATGACATATTACAAACACAGTTTTGTTCACAGAATTAAGTCAAAACAATACGGGGACTCAATTGGAAATTTATGTCCTTACAAATCTCCCCCTTTTACTATTCCGGGACAAAAATAAACCAGTGAAATGCCTAACCTGTCCGTCAAGCCGTATGACGCCTAAATCCCATCCCATAAACCCAAAATAAAAAATACAGGACACAGATTAATATATGTAGCACCGACAAGCATGAACTATCTGAATGTGATGTAGACTTGAAATCTCAAATCACTGAAGCATTACTACACACACGAAACAGACAAACAAATACTAAGTGAAGTATGGAGGAACACATGAAACCAATTTATATATTCAATAAGAGCATATCATTTGAAAACATGTGAGCAATTAATTGATACCAATTTGAAACATAAAGTGCTCAACAAATCTCCCCCTACATCACATACATCTCTCCCCCTTTTTGTCTCGAATAGACAATCCGGTGAAAAGATAAACCAATATGAAATATCTAGCATGATAATATGATACCAAATAGAATCAAGTTGATACCAATTTTGAAAAATAAAAACCTCTAGATAAACATGAGAAAACTAGCTAAACAAGATCATATAATGCCAAAATAGTAGCTAGTAAACTAATGAATCACACAAAGAGTATACCAGTCAAATCAAGTGTGATAAACAAACATATATGCAAAATACCAATTTGGAACATAAAAGAACATGCATATAAACCAATTAATCCCAAAAATGCTTCCTGCAGTGCCAAAAATATATCAAATTAAGCCAGAGGACTGCAAACCAATCAGAAGACATTTTTCACCATGGCGTTCAAACGAGCCAGGGACTTCGCTCAAACGAGATGAGGAAGTTGCTCGAACGAAGTACAGAAGTAGTTCGTGCGAGATGCAATGTCGTTAGAACTACTTCGCGTGACCTGCCAAAAATTCCCAGTTTCCCAGAAATATTATAAAGTATTGGCCAGTGAAAAGATTTCTACAAAAAAATTCCAGGAAGGGACTGATAGAAGCAAAACAGTGCTAAAACAGTAAGCTTTTCGTACAAAACGCAAAAACTCATAAAAATTTAATAAGCGAGTTACATGCAAACATAGTACCGATGTGCTCAAACATGGAATGAATGGGCGTGAAACTGCAACAAATGAGTCACAATTCCAACACATCAAAACGATCAAGAAGCTCTAATTGATAGCGATAAATCATCAAACTTTATCATAGACAAATGACAATTAAAGTGTGAGATTAATAAACTAAACATACTACATGCACACAAATCCAGAATTTTGACGATTCTACAAATAATAGCGTCAAACTGCAATGTTTCAACGTTAGGATTAGATGTGCAAACCCGTTTGAATTTTCTCCAACCAAACACCCTCATATAAACATACTTTTTCAAGTTCTTTTGAGGTTTCTAGCATTCTCAACTTAGAGAAAATCTTATTGGCCCTTTTCTTAGCATATTGCATTTTCTTTTGGGCTCTTTTAAACAGTGGCTTTCACAACGAGTTAATTTTGAACTCTTGCAGCCCTTTCCCGTGAATCACTCATCATTTTTACCAATTTTAAATCCTCACGGTAAACGGTTATTACATGCACACTTCTCCTTAAGTCTACTTACGCATAGATGACAAGATTGAGATAAGAACGCCTCACCAAATTCAAATATGCAAGAGAAGTCAAACGTCCATATAAACTCGTGCATGTGTGCAATGTTGGCATATATACAAATACGAATCAAATGCATATCAACTTCGAAACCACCCCATATAAACAATGGTTAAGATCATTCTAAGTATCGATAATAATGACCAAATGTCCTAGCCACATGGATAATGAAACGATGGGGGGGGGGGGGGGGGGTACAAGCACACCAATATGCCACATCAAACATGTAAACTCAAAAACAAAAAAACAAAAATCTTTTTGGCTTTTCAAACAAATTTTGACTCAAAGAAAAGCAAAATCTTTTTGGAGTTTCAAAAGTTTTCTCAAAAGCAAAATCTTTTTGTATTTTTCAAATAAGATTTCAAACAAATGAAAATTATAATACAAAATGATACATATGTCATAATACTAGCAATGAATATATCATGAAACAAACTAGTATATGACAAACATGAGAACACTATCATCCTTTAGATTTAGCATGGGAAGAATCAAGTGCACCCAAACGAGAATCATGAAGTTTAATTCCTAAAGCCACTAAATCAGATTTCCTGACCCAAGTAGGTGTAAAATGACGCATGTGGGTGTGGGGAATCGGGGCAACTTTATTCCTAAACTTCCTAGGATATTGTCCAAGGTCGTAACAATAACGCCTAAGGTGACCTTTCCTACCACAAAAAGTGCAAGTGTAGCGGTGGTGGGAATGATTACCTTTATGTGGACCTTTTCTAACCATCCTAGTGTTTCTCACACGTGCGGGGGGAATGGGACCAACTCTCTCACCAAAACCTATACCTCCCCTATCTCCCTTAATTTGGACGGTGCCTAAGATCTTATCTAACTTCTCCGACCTAACCTCCAAATCAAACTTGACTCTAGACGAGTCTTTCAACCTTTCCTCCAACTCAATAATCCTAGACTCGAGTAAACGCCTAGTCTCCTCAAACTCTAAAATCTCATTTTTCAAGGACTCCATCAAACCACGGAGATTATCTCTCTCTTTCTCCACAAACTCTAGTTTCTCCCTAAACTTCTTCTCTCGTGCCCTAAGATCCTAAATCAAACTATCATTATTTTCTATGGCACGCTCATTCAACTTAGATTGCAATTTTGAGTTAGCCTTTTTCACCTTCACCGTTTCGGCATACAATTCATTAAACGCATTTTGCAATTCTTTCACATCTATCTCCTCCTCGTCACTCTCTTCACCCTCACTAACATGGGATTCACTCAAAACCTCCTCGGAAGTGTCATTCACATGAGTTGCATCTTCTTCGCTCACATGACATGCCATAAACGCAACAAAGTTACGCTCAATGGGGGAACTCTCTCCCTCTTCCGGTTCACTATCACTTAAGGTGGCATTATAGACAACGGGTTGCTTGCCCTCTTTCTTAAGTCTAGTGGGACACTCCTTAACTTTGTGACCGTACCCCTCACACTCAAAACACTTATCCGACTCATCTCTTTTAGGCTTTTCAATCTTATCCTTAGAGGTGGGATCTACTTTGTTGTTCTTGAATTTTTCAAATTTCTTGGCATCTTTCGATTGCTTTTGAAACTTAATAAATTTTTTAAATTTCTTTGCCAACAAAGCAACATCCTCAAAATCGGAATCAGAATCGGAATCCGAAACTTTAATTTCCTCCTTCCGAGTTTTCAAAGCAATACCCTTTTCTTTCTTAGGCACTTGCTTGGAGGTAATCTTGTCGATTTCATAGGTTTGTAAGTCACCTACAATCTCTTCTAGTTTCGCTGACTCTAACCTACCCAAGGAGTTTAAAATGGTCACTTTCGCATCAAACCTACTAGGAAACGACCTAAGGATTTTCTTAATGACACGGTTATTAAGAATTTTCTCACCTAGGTTAAACGAGGAGTTGACAATATTGGACAACCTAGCATAAAACTCATCAAATGTCTCACTCTCTAACATCCTAATGGTCTCAAACTGTGTAGTGAGATTTTGAAGTTTTGACTCCCTAACCGTGCTAGTGCCCTCATGAGTGAGTGCCAAAATATCCAAATCCTCTTTTGATGTTTCACAAGTCATAATTCTGTTATATTCTTCATGTGTGACATGTGAAGCAATAACGTGCAGACCCTTAGAATTATTTTGTGCAAGTCTTTGTTCAGTTTCGGTCTAAGACTCAACAGACTTTAAACTAGTGACCTCACCTACAATAGTGACAGGGGGTGTCCAACCTTTTTCAACTGCAAGCCAAACTGGCTCATCAATAGATTTTAATGCACATCTCATTCTCATCTTCCAATAAGTGTAATTAGTGCCATAAAAAACAGGGGTTTGAGAAAATTCATTATATCCAGAATTCATCTTTGAAAACACACGGGATCACAAAATAAAAAAAATGTTTTCTAGCTCTGATACCAATTTGAAGAGTGTGAGTGGCCTGATGTGTGTGTTTTCAAACAAAACCAATTTTTCTCCGAAAAAGATCCAACTTTTAATTATGCACTAAACCAAGTTGTGAAATCCCAATTCTTACTTTAAACCAATTTTATCTTGATTAATCCTAAACATGCATCTAGTGATTAAAGCAAGTAAAGTAAAGTAAAGAATACTCACAACGCCGGATGTACGAGGAAAAAACCCAAAACGGGAAAATAACCTCGAACGGCCCAAGCCAGACAATCACTATGAATAATGGTTTTAAAAAGACAGATTAGCCTTACACAAAGACTCGATCCCCACGGGTCTTGACACTCCTTCTGATCTTCAACCGTTCTTCAATAGTGCCCATGCAGAAATTTTGTCTTCTACGATCTCTGTCCACAACACACGCATTCACGTATGTCTCGGTGTCCACCGATATGGCTTTGATACATCTACGATGTCGAATACGATGTCCGTCGCTTCTTCACCGCAAAACCCTTTGTGTTCAATATATAGAACAAATAACTTTGGTGCAACAAGATCACTTAAACATATAAGAATGATAACTCGGATCTTTGCAAACTCTAAGGATGTGTTTATGCTTTGTAACCCTTAGAAAACATGTGCAAACAAGGTTCTGGTTCGTAAAACTATTTTCCAGAAAGCACACTTACGAAATTATGATGCAAACACTGTTTAAATAGAATTTAAACACCGTCTCGAAAAATGTGTCATTCGAACGACTTAAGCATGTCGTTCGCGCGACATTGTATCTCGTTCGAATGAGATCCAATGTTGTTCGAGCGACCTCGCGAAAGTTTGAATTTCTTTGACTTTCAGATAAAAACGTCTCTTAACAAAGAGATTCAAATTATTCAAACTCTATTTCGAGCTTATCATCATAAAACGAAGTTTAAACCATTAAAACACTTTTTAAACATTTAAAAACATTTTTCTTTATAAAAATTACATCCTTATCTTTTATAAAATAATTCCGAGCACCATTAATTATACGCATTCATACCTGAGTGATCTCGGAATGAAATTAACTTTGAAGACGAGTAAACTTGCACCAAATAAACATCAACATGATTATTTCTTTGAAGCTTTGCCGTAACGTCTTCAATTTCTTCAATACGTCATAGACCAAGTGGGATCGTGACAAAATAAAATTCTCCCTATGACATATTACAAACACAGTTTTGTTCACGGAATTAAGTCAAAACAATACAGGGACTCAATTGGAAATTTATGTCCTTACAGTTAGATTTTATAATCATAATGATGTATGAAAAATATATTTTCATGATGCATTTACCCACATAACTAATCATATGATTTAAATAAGTCATCCCCAATCATAATCTCGATTAACATCTAATGCAATCAACACATATATCACATGAGTATGCATCCCCCAAATATGCTAATTAACATGTTTAACACCATTAACAAACTTATAACGTATAACTTATACTGATTCATATAATTAACATTCCTAATCACGTTTTAGGGCCTTAAAATTTCATTAAGTTTCAGCGAATAATTTGTCCATGATAGTGTAGGATTTGATGATAGCCATGAACAATGATTGAAACTCATGAAATTTGGAGAAGAAACTTAAACTTTGGATAGGATTTTCATATAGTTTAATTCTAGAAGTATTTCAGTAACAAAATCATAACCCTTAATGAATTAAAAATGGATTTAGGGGAGAGAAGTATGATGGTTCTTGAAAAAAATAGAAAAATAGGGTTTTTATGATAATATTAGGATTTGATCCAAGAAAAGTCTAATTGTTGACGATTTAAGAGTTTTGAAATGTTAAGAATCATGTAATCAAGTTGTATAATGACCCTATATACTCACATTAGGATTTCACATCATGTAATAAAGATTTGGGATAAAAATGGGACTGAAAAATAAAGAAACCCGTAGCCTACACCTGCTTAATCGATCAATCGACATTCATAGGTCGATCGATTAACCATCGATCGATCAATGCTCAAGATCGATCGATTGATCTCTCCAGAAACTGTGACTTTTTTCCCTTTTTGATTTTAATTGTTTTCGACCATCGAACGTTGTAGTTGGGGATTATGTGAATACATTAGGACTTGAGGGAGACCAGTAGGGATATATTTGAAGCCCGAAACATATTGGAATTTAGTTGAAAGGTAGTGTTGAATTTACGAGTGTCTGACGAGTAATTTCCTAATTTATGATGCGATAACATGATATAAATTCTTAGGAGTGATCAGTTCAGATTTGGGACATAAATAAGGACTTAAGAGTACTGAATTAATATGTGGGAAAAGTAGGAGACTTAGTAACCTCTTCGGTTAGGTTTTAAGTACTCGAAACTATACGACGTGAGACGTATCGGCGAAATATATTATATATCATCCGGAATAATCATAATGTTTGAATTAGACCGATGGTATAAGGCTCAGAATATACATTTAATTATATAACAAGTTATCTAAGTTATGTGAATGCTTAATATATGGATCATTATGTGTATGACATACCTACCATACTTGCTATCATGGAGGTCGGCTTTCGGAATAGCCATCTAATCTTTATGTGCCTACGGGGGATTTAAATTGGTACCTTTTGTATATTTATGTTGAGAATAATATACTTGTGATTATAACGGACTCTTTGTTAAAGTGTGAATATGAATAATTGAGACATTTGAATGAGATTAAAAATGAGAATTTTTTATCGTAATCGTTATAAATTAATCTGATCAATGAAAAGGTGAGATACATGAAGGATATATTAGAATGTTATGAATAAATCCCTATATTATAATGTGAGGACAGGAAGTGGTATAGGCTGTAATACCCCGCATTTTTATCGATATTTATTTATGGGATTAATTAAATTAATTGTGAATTAATTGAGAATTAATCCGGATAAAATACTAACGATATGTGAGTTGGTATTTGATTATAATGTGTATATATGGCAATATATGAATATTGAAAATATTGAAATTGTCGCGAGGTTGAAATACGGCAATTTGGAAAATTTTGTTGGGACGCGCGTGACAGTCGCGTCAAGAATGTAATTATTTGAATTAAAAAGTGAATTTTATTTTTATCAACCGTATGGTCATTTTGAGTGCGTCAATGAGTACGGAAGGGTCGAAATAGTCAAAAAACACTACCCGGGGGTTTAGTTTGGGTCCCGGGGCATTTTTAGGCCGAACCGGCAACCCAAAAGGGTAGTTTGGTAATTTCGGAAATTTAGAAATTAAAACCCACGAAAATCAGACTTTAATTAAAACTTATCATTAAACCCACTAGCCCATTTCCAACCCCAATCTAAGTAGTGGGCTACGGGAGAAGTTAAGAAACTATTTCTAACTTGCCAAAAACCAACCCCCACCTCCATTATCATCTTGTGAGAAGAGCTTGTAGAGAGAGAGAGAGAGGAGAATTCTGCAGAGAGAGAGAGAGGAATTCAACCATCTTCAACCAACAACAAATCTGGAACATAAGGCAAGTGATTTAATTAAAACTGATTCAATGATATGCTTTTCCATGTTTAGGGTAATTATCGAATTTATCTTGGAAGATTGATATAGACCCATGAATTTGAAGATTAAAACTATGAACTATGTTAGGAATTGCATGTAGACATATTCTGGACGAATTTTGAATTCAAAATATGACCCTTGATGATCTAAAAACGGATTTAAGAAGAGATTTATTAATGTTCTTGAAAGAAATAGAAAACTAGGGTTCTTGATGAAGTTTTGATCCAAACAAAGCCCTTGGATGATGAATTATTGGTTTTAGAACGTTAACAATGTTGTAGGATGGTTGTATGATGATATTATAATGTTGTATTAGAGTTTCATGCATTATAATGGAGTTTTGGGACGATTTGAGGACTGCAAAACGAAGCAGTCCGTAGCCTACCTGGTGCGATTGATCGATCGACATTCATCAGTCGATCGATCGACCACCATCGATCGATCGAGGTTCAAGGTCGATCGATCGACCTTCCCAGAATGAGTAAAATTTTCCTAGTTAAATTTTAATGATGTTAACCCTTAGAAATTATTATTGGAGACTTTACGAATATCCTTAGACTTAAGGAAGACCAGTAGGTATGGTTATAAAATTTGGACCTTAATTAGAATTAAATTTGAGGAATTATTCTAAAATCTAATGAAATTCGTGTGACACCCCGCCTAATTAAATACCGGGCGATCACTCCTTTATTAAATTAAATCAAGGTTAACAGTTGGTTCATTCTCAGCATCACTGTCGATGAAAATAAATTTTCCAATTTAACACCCTAAATAATTAAGCTAAGTGTCAAAAAACATTTTTCATACAAACTTCCAAATTTTAATTAAAGAAAAAGATTTATTTATATAAAACAACATTTCTACAATTAAGAATCACACCACGATAAACCAAATAATATAATACATTCGTCAATCGAATGCCAACATATGAAAACTAAAATCACAAGTCCATACTGAATAAATCCCAAAGAAACAATACTGGAATGACTGAAATATAAATGTCCCAACAACAAATGAAATGATGAAAAGGGGCGACACGTGCCCAATAAATGAGAGTAATAGGAGTGGAGTCAATAACAGAAGCCGTCTACTCAAGTGACCTGCAACTCCCACCTAAGCTGCAGCTCGTTCTTCTCAAGGAATCCTAAGCAAGACGCCCCTGTGGCTGGGCACCTGAAAATATACATATATATATATATACAAAAGAGAGAGAGAGAAAAAGAAACGGGTCAGAGCCCGAAAGTGTGTTTGATTTTAAAATACGTTTAGCAAGTATTTAAAATGATACAGGCCAATGCAATAACATATTAGCACGTCACTCTCTTGAGAAAATACTCACCTCTCTTCTAATGTGCACACCTATCGCACTAACCTTTCCCCACGGTTACTTATCATTTAACGCACTAGTCTTTCTAAAAGATTTAACTTAACTTAGATTACTCGCAAGATTTATAATTCACGATTTCATTTTAAAAGAAAGTTCCCAAACAGTAATCAAAGTCCTCCATTTTAACTTTATAAAATCCATAAATTTTTACAGTGACATATAATACTTTTTCAAAACAAGTAGTTAATAATTTGAGTTAACAACCATGTCCTACTTAACAAATCTCAGTAGACAGTTTCAAACATCATAATCTCATATATATATATTAACTACTCGTATAATATATATATATAACAGCACCCCGAATAAAACTATGGTGCGTGCATACTCTACTATCCAAAGCCCCATATCACTCATATTAAGGGAAATACATTCGGAATCACTCTCGAATTGTATTAACATGAATACACAAATAATATTGAGGCGAAGCATAGATTCCAAGTCTCTAAGAGGGTGGCACATACCGGCGTCTCTTAGGACCGTCTGAACTATCACATCGATAGCCTGTACCAAGGACATCTATCTTCTAGGGTACAAGTCAATATCCCCCATAAAGGTCCCATCGAGATAAGACTTGTCCCAGCGCGGAAACCTCAGGGATAGTAAGTAGCGTGGGTATGATTTTCACATGTATATAATATATGTACACACAATCATATAAATATACCAATATCATATTAATATAGGTTCTTCTCCTCACCCGTAATTATACCGTTTATTCTTAATTTCACAATTAAAGAATTACGCATAAGGTTTCATTCCTAACCTTATCTCGAAGGGTTTTCTCACTTATTACCTAACACTCATGGATTATATCTTCCCAGTTTCTGAAATTCAGTAAGTGACTTTATTAGATTCCAACGTAACTCTCTTACGCGCCTCCCCCTTTAAATTCATAAATTTACCAACCTAAAGTAAATATCCCAAAAATACCATTTTCGATGAATCTTAAAGGTTCTAACATTTATTCATATATCCTACTGGTCCTCAATGTCTCCCAAATCGATTTATCACGAATGCCCAAGAATTATTTCACGATAATTTAATTTAACTAATTAAACAAGGAAAAAGAGTCTGCCAGGAGGGGTCGATCGATCGAAGCTTGGAGCTCGATCGATCGAACCTTGGATCGATCGATGCTCTATGTTCGATCGATCGATCAAGCAGGTCTGGGTAAAATTCTGCAGAATTGCAGTTACGGGTTCTACCACTATTCTTCATCAAATTACATATTTTTCAACACTAATCGACCCACAAATTCTACTACTAACATAGTAACATAATTCCAGATGTTTTTAACGTTCATCATGCGTTTATTCATCATTAAACATTGTTAAACAACCCAAAATCACATCTAATCATCAAGAACCCTAAAGTTTTCATAACTATGATCCAATTCAGTTTTTCTCCAGAATTTCTTCCTAATATAACATCAAAAGTTCGTGGGTAATACATCTATATCATCAAAAGTTTACAGCATAAGGTTTTAATCTTCTCTACATGCAATTTCCTATCAAAATTTGGGTTTTCTTATATGGATCACATTCCTAATTAATCCTAAACTAATATGAACATTGCACTAACGAAATACGCAAGTTAAACACTTGCCTGGGATTTTCAGAAGTCTGATTTCCTGTTGATTATGGTGTGGTTGCGTTCTCCTCCTCGCGATCTACGCGTTGGTGGTGACGGCGGTGCAAACGGTGGTGTTTTGGCCTTGAATCTCCTTGAAAGGTCTCTCCTCTCCTCTCCAATGGCCGTTCTAGGGTTCTGAATGTTCTAACCCTAAATGGCTAACCTAACCAGCTGATATAGGCTGCTAAAATTCGTGGGTTTAATTACCCTATTTTGTGAAATGACCAAAATGCCCTCCCGGGTCACTAATTAGGCCTAAAAACGCCCCGAGGCCCAAACGAACCCCTCGGGTATACTTTTCTGACTATCTCGACCCTTACGGACGCGTTGGCGCACTCAAAACGACCATACGGACAACTTATAAAATATTTACTTTTTTATTTAACAAAATTAGTCCCGACGTGACACGGGCACGTCCCGACTTAAATTTCCAAAATAGTCATTTAATTCACTTATGACTTTCAATATAACCAATATAATATATTACTATGCTCATCAGTAATATTCAATAAGTTTCCCATAATTACTAACCCTCGTCACGTTAATAATTATAACATAATTAATTTCCGGATATTTATTAAATAAGCCATTACATTAAATTTAATAAATCCCCAAATTAAAGATAGCATAAAAATATGGGGTATTACAATTCGATGAGTGAGATAATATTAGGGTTAAAAGAGTAAATTTGAATAATTTGATGAAATGAGGTTTGGGGCAGAAGTAAGGACCTTAAGAATAATGATGTTATATGTGGGAATAATAGGAGACTTAGTAATCCCTTTGAGATGGGTTTTAAGTACAAGAAGCGATGACGTGAGATGTGTCAACAGTCTACCTTATATATTATCGGAACACTTAAAAATGCATAAAATTGGAATAATGGTATAGGGATGTAGAATATACCTTTATTAATATTAAGATATCTAAGACGTGTGAATGCTTAGTATATTACTTATGTGTATGACATACCTACCATACTTGCTATCACGGAAGGTTTACGTTCGCTTAGGGCCATCTAATCTTTGTGTGCCCGGATTTAGATTGGTACCTTAAGAACATAATACTAGAATGACTTATTTGTGAGTTAATAAGTCAGCTGACTATGGAGCGTAGGTATGTATGTGACCCATGGATATGTTGAATTATGTTCGCCTCCATTTTTGTGTGTTGTGCTTATTCTAACAATTTCTGAGAGATTCGAAATTTGTAATCCTTATGTACGTGATGTACCGGGATGGATAGCAGAGTATGTGTGCACCGCAGCTTAGCCTCGGGGTGCTTATATTGTATATTTATGATGTGAATAATATACGGTTAAATGAAAAGGAATTGTTATGTTTATTTATGAGAATCATTTATAGTAACTCCTTAAGAAAAATAATAAGGGGATAACCTCCAGTAAACGGTAATGCTAATAATTGAGAATCCGAGTTCAAGTAAAGCTATCTATTTAAGTGATAACATTGGGAATTCATATTGTCAATCGAGTAGTTGGGTTAGAAGTTATGATGGTTTAGTTAGATATAAATAACACATGAATGGGTACAGGAACGTTAGGAGTGCACAGTTAGACGAGAGGTGAGTATTTCACGTGAGAGCACGTCCTAACATGTATTTTGCATTCATTGTTTTAAATGTTATTAAAGCACTTGCTGTTTTTAAAATACTCTCCACTTTCGGGCTCTGACCCGTTTTCTTTCAAATCTATTTTTTTGTAAAAACTTTTTAGGTGCCCAGCCACAAGGACACCATGCATAGTATTTCCATTCAGGTGACGAGCTGTAGCTGTTGTGGAAGTTACAGGGCTTTGCTAGTAGACGCCTCTTTTCTAGTCTTGACTCCATATTCAGTTTCATCATTATAGGGCATGTCGCCCATTTCTTTAGAGACATTTTATATTTCAGTTATTCAGACTTTGGTTTGTAATTAATTCAGGATGCAGACTTGTTTTATTTATTTCCATATTGGGATTGTTGTGAGGAATATTTCCTCTAGACTCTTTATTACTTGTTGATTACACTATTGGGACTTTATTATGAATGGTTATGTTATTCTTTCATAATTCATTTATTGCATGTTAATCAGATTTAATTTAAAATTTGACATCTTACTTTTTAAATACTAGGTGGTTAGTAATCATAAAAAAATATTTTCGACAGTGATGCTATTAACTGAACCAACTTGGCATTTTGTATTAATTTAATAAAGGAGTAGCTACCCAGTATTTAATTAGTCGGGGTGTCACAGGTGGTATCAGAGCATCAGGTTCTAGTGTCCTTTAGGATCTGTACGGCTTATTATGTTTTCGCTGAGCTTTCTTTGATGTAGAGCCCTATATATTAGGACTGTTGTATTCTTTTATGTATGCTTCGCTCTTCAGCTATTTTAAGTTTATAACTGCGAACTTATAGACTTTACTCTCATTTCAGATGCCTCCACGACGTGCGCAGCGAGTTCCTAGGGATGCACAGCCCGAGCCACAGCCAGCACCAGTACAGGGCACCATGAATGCCGCTGAGGTTGCAGGCATTGTAGCCCAAGCGGTAAATGCTGCCCTAGCCGTTGTATAGCAGGCACCACCCCAGGTGCCAGTAGCCGCGCCAGTTCAGGCACATGCATTCCCGTCTGCTTGGGAACGTGTTCGAGATGCTTTTCAGAAAGCACACCCTCCGGAGTTCGCAGGTAGCTCCGATGTTGTGGTATCTAGTCAGTGGAGGAAAGATATTCAGAGGCACTTGAGGATGTATGAGTGCACCGATGATCAGAGGCAGATACTAGCTACTTTCAAGCTAGTGGGAGCTGCATTGCAGTGGTGGGAGTCTATTACCACCGCAGAGGAGAAAAATACTCTCACGATACAGGAGTTCTGGGTACGGTTCGACCGCAAATATTTTCCGTTAGCTGTTCACACAGAGATGAGAAGGAAGTTGATGAGCCTCAAGCAGGAGGGAAAGACTGTGGCCGAGTATGAGGCCGAATTCACTAACTTACTGAACATTGTTCCAGATGAGATACCGACGGAAGAGAAGAAGATTCAGAAGTTCACAGATGGATTGACTTGGAGGATCCGTTAACATTTGTTAGGGAATCTCTCTTTAGCCACTTACTCTGATGTGGTTAATTTTGCACTGCTACACTCTCAGGATCACCGCTTTCACATGGCTGAGAGCAAGAGATTAGGAGAGTCCAGCCATCAGGGCAGGACTGGGGGAAACGGTGCAAGTGGGGCACAATCTGTTCAGGGGCAGAGGCAGGTTGACCAGGGTTCCCATCAGGGGGATCATAAGAGGTTCAGTTATGGAAATTTCAGGCACGGACAGGGAGGTTTTAGGGAGGGCCAGCAGGGTCAGAATTGTCAACAGCAGTTTCAACCGGGCCAGCAGGGCCAGGGGAGGAATGGTAACGGCCACCAGGGCCGAGGGCAGCAGGGACAGCGAGGGGGAAACTTCCAGGGGAAGTGTTTCATTTGTTGTAAGATTGGCCACAAACGTCAGGATTGTCCTGATAAGGGCAGGTCCCCACAACAGCAGCAGCAGGGTGCTCGACACGAGCCGCAGAGGCCTATGTTTCCCGCCGCCCTCCCAGCACCACCGCAGATGGCAGCATTACCACCCATTCCAGCAGTCCCAGTTCAGCAAGCACAACTTCAGGATGGGAGAGTGTATCAGCTCCAGCGGGTCGCAGCCCCACAGGATCCACCAGCCATTTAGGGTATGTTCTCTATTCAGGGGACTCTCGGGCGCATTTTATTTGACACGGGGGCAACACACTGTTTTATTGCTATGAGATTTGCACGCACCATTGGGTTGTTAGACACCGCAGAGAGTACGGTTACTTGCGTATATTCACCGTTGAGTAGGGGTTCCGTGATTTCCCTTGTATGTAGAGGCGTGGGTATAGAGATTGGGAGGTTTACTTTACCCGCTGATATGTTAGTGTTAGAGATGATCGAGTATGATGCCATTATTGGTATGGATTGGCTAGTTGCGTACCGAGCCATGATTGACTGTTTTAGTAGGAGTATTATCTTTGCCATTCCCGGGAAAGAGATGTTTTTAGTGGCGATGCCTCGCCCTGAGGGAGGATCGTCCACGCATTTGTACTACATAGAGGAGGAGACCTCTAAGGAAATGGTGATACCACTTGATTCGATTTCGGTTGTTCGAGAGTTTACCGATGTATTTCAGGATATACCTGGACTACCTCCGAGTAGAGAGATATGTTTTTTGATTGATTTGATACCGGGCACTCGGCCTATTGCCCGCGCACCTTACCGTATGGCTCCAGCTGAGATGAGAGAGTTATGGGATCAGATTGAGCAGTTGTTGGGTCAGGGGTTTATCCGGAGGAGTACTTCACCGTGGGGTGCCCCTGTGTTATTTGTAAAGAAGAGGGATGGATCGTTGAGATTGTGTGTAGATTACCGGGAGTTGAATAAGGTCACGATACGGAATAAGTATCCGTTGCCCCGAATCGATGACTTATTCGACCAGTTGAGAGGAGCTTCTTTCTTCTCAAAGACTAATTTGCGATCGGGATACCATCAGTTGCATATCAGGGAAGAGGACGTCTCGAAGACTGCTTTCTTAACGAGATATGGTTCCTACGAGTTTCGGGTTATGCCTTTTGGTTTGACCAACGCTCCAGCAGTGTTTATGGACTTGATGAATAGGGTGTTCAGAGAGTTCCTGGACCAATTCGTCATTGTTTTCATTGATGACATTCTGGTTTACTCCCAGACAGAGGAGGAGCACGCCGAGCATTTGTGGCAGGTTTTGCAGACGCTACATCAGAACGAGCTGTATGCAAAGTATGAGAAGTGCGGGTTTTGGCTGAAGGAGGTTCAGTTTTTTGGGGCATATTATTTCCGACTGGGGGATATCTGTTGATCCGGGGAAGGTATCCGTAGTAAGGGAGTGGGGACAACCCACGACACCGACTGAGATCCGTAGTTTCTTGGGCCTAGCAGGATACTACAGGAGGTTTATTCGGGGTTTCTTAAAGATAGCGGGTCCTTTGACACATCTGACTCGTAAGGGTGTGCCATTCATTTGGAGTGATGCCTGTCAGTTGGCATTTGATGAGTTGAAGGACAAGTTGACATCAGCACCTGTGTTAGAATTACCGAGACCAGGAGTTGATTATCTAGTTTACACCGATGCGTCCTTACAAGGACTTGGAGGTGTATTGCAGCAGGAGAGTCAGGCCATAGCTTATGCTTCCCGTAAGCTTAAGCCTCACTAGAAGAATTACCCCACTCATGATTTGGAGTTAGCGGCAGTGGTATTTGCCCTTCGAATTTGGAGACATTATCTTTTGGGGGAGAAGTTTCGATTGTTCATGGACCACAAGTCCCTACAGTACTTGTTCAAGCAGAAGGAGCTGAATATGCGATAACGGAGGTGGCTTGAGTTTGTGAAGGACTATCAGTTTGATATCCAATATCACCCGGGGAAGGCTAACGTGGTAGCAGACGCGTTGAGCCGTAGGCCAGTAGATGAGGTGGCAGGGGTGTGGAAGGCAAAGTGGAAAGAGTTGGGACACCAGGATGCAGTGGCCCGATCGTTCATGTCTGTGATGACTGTTACACCGGAGATTGTCACGAGAGTGGTGAAAGCACAGGCAAATGACTCATTCTGTCAGGAGAAGATAGTTCGATTACTAGCAGAGGGAGCCGAGTCCTATATCGTTAGCTCAGACGGGGGATTACGCTTCAATGGCAGACTGGTAGTTCAGAAAGGGGAGGAACTGCGACACGAGGTGATGGCAGAGTCACACGGCTCACGGTTCGCGGTACATCCCGATGGGGACAAGATGTACCAAGATATGAGAAGTCAGTATTTGTGGAGCGGGATGAAGAGAGATATTGCTGTGTTTGTTTCTAAATGCTCCACTTATCAGCTAGTAAAAGTGGATCATCAGAGACCGGCATGACTTCTACAGCCATTAGAGGTCCCGATTTCGATGTGGGAGAGCATCTCCATGGACTTTATCACTGGGTTACCTACGTCACAGAGAGGTCACGACTCCATTTGGGTAATTGTGGATAGGTTGCCCAAAGTTGCTCATTTTCTACCCGTAAGGACTGACTATACTACGGGACAGTATGCCCAGCTTTTTATTGCAGAAATAGTGAGACTTCACGGTGTGCCCCTAAATATCGTGTCTGACCGAGACAAGATATTTGTTTCACGATTTTGGGAGAGTTTTCAGGAGGCCATGGGCACGGAATTGCGGTTGAGTACGACTCATCATTCGCAGACCGATGGGCAAACCGAGCGTACAAATCAGATGTTGGAAGACATGTTGCGAATGTGCATCATTGACTTCGGGGGTGGATGGGAGCAGTATCTTCCATTGGTGGAGTTTGCTTACAACAACTCCTACCAGTTCACCATTGGTATGGCTCCATTTGAGGCGTTGTACGGTAGACCTTGTCGTTCCCCAGCATGTTGGTTGGAGGTGGGGGACAACAAACTACTTGGGCTGGAAGTGATTCAGGATACTTCGGCAAGGATATAATTGATACGAAGTCGCATTCGGGTAGCTCAGGATGGGCAGAAGAGTAACGCTGATGCGAAGAGGTTCTTCAGGGAGTTCCAAGTGGGGGATCAGGTTTTACTCAGAGTATCTCCTATGAAGGGGATTATGCGATTTGGAAAGAAGGGGAAATTGGCACCGAGATATGTGGGACCATTTTCTATCATCGAGCGGATTGGGTCTGTTGCGTATAGACTTGGGTTACCGGAGCATTTGCACAGGATTCATGATGTGTTTCATATTTCCTCGCTAAGGAAATATCTTAGAGATGATTTGGCTCATTCTCACATTGCTTTGGAGGACATCGATCTCCAGCCCGATAGCTCCTACGAGGAGGGGCCGATTGCTATTTTGGACCGAAGTGAGCGGAAACTGCGATCAAAGATAGTTCCATTAGTACGTGTTCAGTGGCGGAATCATAATGTCGAGGAGTCCACATGGGAGAACGAGGATGAGATGCGCGAACGTTATCCAGAGTTATTTTTACCAGGTACTTTCTAGTTCCGAATTTCGGGACGAAATTCTGTTATTAGGGGGGAAGTATGTAATACCCCGCATTTTTATCGATATTTATTTATGGAATTAATTAAATTAATTGTGAATTAATTAAGAATTAATCCGGATAAAATATTAACGAGATGTGAGTTGGTATTTGATTATAATGTGTATATATGACAATATATGAATATTGAAATTATCGCGAGGCTGAAATACGACAATTTAGAAAATTTTGTTGGGACGCGCGTGACAGTCGCGTCAGGAATGTAATTATTTGAATTAAAAAGTGAATTTTATTTTTATCAACCGTATGGTCATTTTGAGTGCGCCAACGAGTTCAGAAGGGTCAAAATAGTCAGAAAACACTAGCCGTGGGTTTAGTTTGGGTCCCGGGGCATTTTTAGGCCGAACCGGCAACCCAAAAGGGTAGTTTGGTAATTTCGGAAATTTAGAAATTAAAACCCACGAAAATCAGACTTTAATTACAACTTATCATTAAACCCACTAGCCCATTTCCAACCCCAATCTAAGTAGTGGGCTACAGGAGAAGTTAAGAAACTATTTCTAACTTGCCAAAAACCAACCCCCACCTCCATTGTCATCTTGTGAGAAGAGCTTGTAGAGAGAGAGAGAGAGGAATTCAACCACCTTCAACCAACAACAAATCTGGAACATAAGGCAAGTGATTTTATTACCATTGATTCAATGATATGCTTTTCCATGTTTAGGGTAATTATCGAATTTATCTTGGAAGATTGATATAGACCCATGAATTTGAAGATTAAAACTATGAACTATGTTAGGAATTGCATGTAGACATATTCTGGACGAATTTTGAATTCAAAATATGACCCTTGATGATCTAAAAACGGATTTAAGAAGAGATTTATTAATGTTCTTGAAAGAAATAGAAAACTAGGGTTCTTGATGAAGTTTTGATCCAAACAAAGCCCTTGGATGATGAATTATTGGTTTTAGAACGTTAACAATGTTGTAGGATGGTTGTATGATGATATTATAACGTTGTATTAGAGTTTCATGCATTATAATGGAGTTTTGGGACGATTTGAGGACTGCAAAACGAAGCAGTCCGTAGCCTACCTGGTGCGATCGATCGATCGACATTCATCAGTCGATCGATCGACCACCATCGATCGATCGAGGTTCAAGGTCGATCGATCGACCTTCCCAGAATGAGTAAAATTTTCATAGTTAAATTTTAATGATGTTAACCCTTAGAAATTATTATTGGAGACTTTACGAATATCCTTAGACTTAAGGAAGACCAGTAGGTATGGTTATAAAATTTGGACCTTAATTAGAATTAAATTTGAGGAATTATTCTAAAATCTAATGAAATTCGATGAGTGAGATAATATTAGGGTTAAAAGAGTAAATTTGAATAATTTGATGCAATGAGGTTTGGGGCAGAAGTAAGGACCTTAAGAATAATGATGTTATATGTGGGAATAATAGGAGACTTAGTAATCCCTTTGAGATGGGTTTTAAGTACAAGAAGCGATGACGTGAGATGTGTCGACAGTCTACCTTATATATTATCGGAAGACTTAAAAATGCATAAAATTGGAATAATGGTATAGGGATGTAGAATATACCTTAATTAATATTAAGATATCTAAGACGTGTGAATGCTTAGTATATTACTTATGTGTATGACATACCTACCATACTTGCTATCACGGGAGGTTTACGTTCGCTTAGGGCCATCTAATCTTTGTGTGCCCGGATTTAGATTGGTACCTTAAGAACATAATACTAGAATGACTTATTTGTGAGTTAATAAGTCAGCTGACTATGGAGCGTAGGTATGTACGTGACCCATGGATATGTTGAATTATGTTCGCCTCCATTTTTGTGTGTTGTGCTTATTCTAACAATTTCTGAGAGATTCGAAATTTGTAATCCTTATGTACGTGATGTACCGGGATGGATAGCAAAGTATGTGTGCACCGCAGCTTAGCCTCGGGGTGCTTATATTTTATATTTATGATGTGAATAATATACGGTTAAATGAAAAGGAATTGTTATGTTTATTTATGAGAATCATTTATAGTAACTCCTTGAGAAGATAAATAAGGGGATAACCTCCAGTAAACGGTAATGCTAATAATTGAGAATCCGAGTTCAAGTAAAGCTATCTATTTAAGTGATAACATTGGGAATTCATATTGTGAATCGAGTAGTTGGGTTAGAACTTATGATGGTTTAGTTAGATATAAATAACACATGAATGGGTACAGGAACGTTAGGAGTGCACAGTTAGACGAGAGGTGAGTATTTCACGTGAGAGCACGTCCTAACATGTATTTTGCATTCATTGTTTTAAATGTTATTAAAGCACTTGCTGTTTTTAAAATACTCTCCACTTTCGGGCTCTGACCCGTTTGCTTTCAAATCTATTTTTTTGTAAAAACCTTTTAGGTGCCCAGCCACAAGGACACCATGCATAGTATTTCCATTCAGGTGACGAGCTGTAGCTGTTGTGGAAGTTACAGGGCTTTGCTAGTAGACGCCTCTTTTCTAGTCTTGACTCCATATTCAGTTTCATCATTATAGGGCATGTCGCCCATTTCTTTAGAGACATTTTATATTTCAGTTATTCAGACTTTGGTTTGTAATTAATTCAGGATGCAAACTTGTTTTATTTATTTCCATATTGGGATTGTTGTGAGCAATATTTCCTCTAGACTCTTTATTACTTGTTGATTACACTATTGGGACTTTATTATGAATGGTTATGTTATTCTTTCATAATTCATTTATTGCATGTTAATCAGATTTAATTTAAAATTTGACATCTTACTTTTTAAATACTAGGTGGTTAGTAATCATAAAAAAATATTTTCGACAGTGATGCTATTAACTGAACCAACTTGGCATTTTGTATTAATTTAATAAAGGAGTAGCTACCCGGTATTTAATTAGTCGGGGTGTCACAGGTGGTATCAGAGCATCAGGTTCTAGTGTCCTTTAGGATCTGTACGGCTTATTATGTTTCCGCTGAGCTTTCTTTGATGTAGAGCCCTATATTTTAGGACTGTTGCATTCTTTTATGTATGCTTCGCTCTTCAGCTATTTTAAGTTTATAACTGCGAACTTATAGACTTTACTCTCATTTCAGATGCCTCCACGATGTGAGCAGCAAGTTCTTAGGGATGCACAGCCCGAGCCACAGCCAGCACCAGTACAGGGCACCATGAATGCCGCTGAGGTTGCAGCCATTGTAGCCCATGCGGTAAATGCCGCCCTAGCCGTTGTATAGAAGGAACCACCCCAGGCGCCAGTAGCCGCGCCAGTTCAGGAACATGCATTCCCGTCTGCTTGGGAACGTGTTCGAGATGCTTTTCAGAAAGCACACCCTCCGGAGTTCGCAGGTAGCTCCGATGTTGTGGTATCTAGTCAGTGGAGGAAAGATATTCAGAGGCACTTGAGGATGTATGAGTGCACCGATGTTCAGAGGCAGATACTAGCTACTTTCAAGCTAGTGGGAGCTGCATTGCAGTGGTGGGAGTCTATTACCACCGCAGAGGAGAAAGATACTCTCACGATACAGGAGTTCTGGGTGCGGTTCGACCGCAAATATTTTCCGTCAGCTGTTCACACGAAGATGAGAAGGAAGTTGATGAGCCTCAAGCAGGAGGGAAAAACTGTGGCCGAGTATGAGGCCGAATTCACTAACTTACTGAACATTGTTCCGGATGAGATACCGACGGAAGAGAAGAAGATTCAGAAGTTCACAGATGGATTGACTTGGAGGATCCGTTAACATTTTTTAGGGAATCTCTCTTTAGCCACTTACTCTGATGTGGTTAATGTTGCACTGCTACACTCTCAGGATCACCGCTTTCACATGGCTGAGAGCAAGAGATCAGGAGAGTCCAGCCATCAGGGCAGGACTGGGGGAAACGATGCCAGTGGGGCACAATCTGTTCAGGGTCAGAGGCAGGGTAACCACGGTTCCCATTAGGGGGATCATAAGAGGCTTAGTTCTAGAAATTTCAGGCACGGACATGGAGGTTTTAGGCAGGGCCAGCAGGGTCAGAATTGTCAACAGCAGTTTCAACCGGGCCAGCAGGGCCAGGGGAGGAATGGTAACGGCCACCAGGGCCGAGGGCAGCAGGGACAGCGAGGGGGAAACTTCCAGGGGAAGTGTTTCATTTGTGGTAAGATTGGCCACAAACGTCAGGATTGTCCTGATAAGGGCAGGTTCCCACAGCAGCAGCAGCAGGGTGCTCGACACGAGCTGCAGAGGCCTATGTTTCCCGCCGCCCTCCCAGCTCCACCGCAGATGGCAGCATTACCACCCATTCCAGCAGTCCCAGTTCAGCAGGGACAACTTCAGTATGGGAGAGTGTATCAGCTCCAGTGGGTCGCAGCCCCATAGGATCCACCATCCATTTAGGGTATGTTCTCTATTCAGGGGACTCTGGGGCGCAGTTTATTTGACACGGGGGCTACACACTGTTTTATTGCTATGAGATTTGCACGCACCATTGGGTTGTTAGACACCGCAGAGATTACGGTTACTTGCGTAGATTCACGGTTGAGTAGGGGTTCCGTGATTTCCCTTGTATGTAGAGGCGTGGGTATAGAGATTGGGAGGTTTACTTTACCCGCTGATATGTTAGTGTTAGAGATGATCGAGTATGATGCCATTATTGGATGGATTGGCTAGTTGCGTACCGAGCCATGATTGACTGTTTTAGTAGGAGTATTATCTTTTCCATTCCCGGGAAATAGATGTTTTAAGTGGCGATGCCTCGGCCTGAGGGAGGATCGTCCACTCATTTGTACTACATAGAGGAGGAGACCTCTAAGGAAGTGGTGATACCACTTGATTCGATTTCGGTTGTTCGAGAGTTTGCCGATGTATTTCAGGATATACCTGGACTACCTCTGAGTAGAGAGATAGATTTTTTGATTGATTTGACGCTGGCCACTCGGCCTATTGCCCGCGCACCTTACCATATGGCTCCAGCTGAGATGAGAGAGTTACGGGATCAGATTGAGCAGTTGTTGGGTCAGGGGTTTATCCGGAGGAGTACTTCGCCGTGGGGTGCCCCTGTGTTATTTGTAAAGAAGAGGGATGGATCGTTGAGATTGTGTGTAGATTACCGGGAGTTGAATAAGGTCACGATACGGAGTAAGTATCCGTTGCCCCGAATCGATGACTTATTCGACCAGTTGAGAGGAGCTTCTTTCTTCTCAAAGACTGATTTGCGATCAGGATACCATCAGTTGCGTATCAGGGAAGAGGACGTCTCGAAGACTGCTTTCTTAACGAGATATGGTTCCTACGAGTTTCGAGTTATGCCTTTTGGTTTGACCAACGCTCCAGCAGTGTTTATGGACTTGATGAATAGGGTGTTCAGAGAGTTCCTGGACCAATTCGTCATTGTTTTCATTGATGACATTCTGGTTTACTCCCAGACAGAGGAGGAGCACACCGAGCATTTGAGGCAGGTTTTACAGACGCTACATCAGAACGAGCAGTATGCAAAGTATGAGAAGTGTGGGTTTTGGCTGAAGGAGGTTCAGTTTTTGGGGCATATTATTTCCGACCGGGGGATATCTGTTGATCCGGGGAAGGTATCCGCAGTAAGGGAGTGGGGACAGCCCACGACACCGACTGAGATCCGTAATTTCTTGGGCCTAGCAGGATACTATAGGAGGTTTATTCGGGGTTTCTCAACGATAGCGGGTCCTTTGACACATCTGACTCGTAAGGGTGTGCCATTCATTTGGAGTGATGCCTGTCAGTTGGCATTTGATGAGTTGAAGGACAAGTTGACCTCAGCACCTATGTTAGAATTACCGAGACCAGGAGTTGAGTATCTTGTTTACACCGATGCGTGCTTACAAGGACTTGGAGGTGTATTGCAGCAGGAGAGTCAGGCCATAGCTTATGCTTCCCGTAAGCTTAAGCCTCACTAGAAGAATTACCCCACTCATGATTTGGAGTTAGCGGCAGTGGTATTTGCCCTTCGAATTTGGAGACATTATCTTTTGGGGGAGAAGTTTCGATTGTTCACGGACCACAAGTCCCTACAGTACCTGTTCACGCAGAAGGAGCTGAATATGCGACAACGGAGGTGGCTTGAGTTTGTGAAGGACTATCAGTTTGATATCCAATATCACCCGGGGAAGGCTAACGTGGTAGCAGACGCGTTGAGCAGTAGGCCAGTAGATGAGGTGGCAGGGGTGTGGAAGGCAAAGTGGAAAGAGTTGGGACACCAGGATGCAGTGGCCCGATCGTTCATGTCTGTGATGACTGTTACACCGCAGATTGTCACGAGAGTGGTGAAAGCACAGGCAAATGACTCATTCTGTCAGGAGCAGATAGTTCGATTACTAGCAGAGGGAGCCGAGTCCTATATCGTTAGCTCAGACGGGGGATTACGCTTCAATAGCAGACTGGTAGTTCCGGAAGGGGAGGAACTGCGACACGAGGTGATGGCAGAGTCGCACGGCTCACGGTTCGCGGTACATCCCGATGGGGACCAGATGTACCAAGATATGAGAAGTCAGTATTGGTGGAGCGGGATGAAGAGATATATTGCCGTGTTTGTTTCTAAATGCGCCACTTGTCAGCTAGTAAAAGTGGATCATCAGAGACCGGCAGGACTTCTACAGCCATTAGAGGACCCGATGTGGATGTGGGAGAGCATCTCCATGGACTTTATCACGGGGTTACCTACGTCACAGAGGGGTCACGACTCCATTTGGGTAATTGTGGACAGGTTGACCAAATTTGCTCATTTTCTACCCGTAAGGACCGACTACACTACGGGACAGTATGCCCAGCTTTTTATTGCAGAAATAGTGAGACTTCACGGTGTGCCCCTAAATATCGTGTCTGACCTAGACAAGATATTTGTTTCACGGTTTTGGGAGAGTTTTCAGGAGGCCATGGGCACGGAATTTCGGTTGAGTACGACTCATCATACGCAGACCGATGGGCAAACCGAGCGTACAAATCAGATGTTGGAAGACATGTTGCGAATGTGCATCATTGACTTCGGGGGTGGATGGGAGCAGTATCTTCCACTGGTGGAGTTTGCTTACAACAACTCCTACCAGTTCACCATTGGTATGGATCCATTTGAGGCGTTGTACGGTAGACCTTGTCGTTCCCCATCATGTTGGTTGGAGGTGGGGGATAACAAACTACTTGGGCCGGAAGTGATTCAGGATACTTCGGCAAGGGTAGAATTGATACGGAGTCGCATTCGGGTAGCTCAGGATGGGCAGAAGAGCTACGCTGATGCGAAGAGGTTCTTCAGGGAGTTCCAAGTGGGGGACCAGGTTTTACTCAGAGTATCTCCTATGAAGGGGATTATGCGATTTAGAAAGAAGGGGAAGTTGGCACCGAGATATGTGGGACCATTTTCTATCATCGAGCGGATTGGGTCTGTTGCATATAGACTTGGGTTACCGGAGCATTTGCACAGGATTCATGATGTGTTTCATATTTCCTCGCTAAGGAAATATCTTAGAGATGATTTGGCTCATTCTCACATTGCTTTGGAGGACATCGATCTCCAGCCCGATAGCTCCTACGAGGAGGGGCCGATTGCTATTTTGGACCGAAGTGAGCGGAAACTGCGATCAAAGATAGTTCCATTAGTACGTGTTCAGTGGCGGCATCATAATGTCGAGGAGTCAACATGGGACCATGAGGATGAGATGCGCGAACGTTATCCAGAGTTATTTTTACCAGGTACTTTCTAGTTCCGAATTTCGGGACGAAATTCTATTATTAGGGGGGAAGTATGTAATACCCCGCATTTTTATCGATATTTATTTATGGGATTAATTAAATTAATTGTGAATTAATTAAGAATTAATCCGGATAAAATACTAACGAGATGTGAGTTGGTATTTGATTATAATGTGTATATATGACAATATATGAATATTGAAAGTGTCGCGAGGCTGAAATACGACAATTTGGAAAATTTTGTTGGGACGCGCGTGACAGTCGCGTCAAGAATGTAATTATTTGAATTAAAAAGTGAATTTTATTTTTATCAATCGTATGGTCATTTTGAGTGCGCCAACGAGTCCGGAAGGATCAAAATAGTCAGAAAACACTAGCCGGGGGTTTAGTTTGGGTCCCGGGGCATTTTTAGGCCGAACCGGCAACCCAAAAGGGTAGTTTGGTAATTTCGGAAATTTAGAAATTAAAACCCACAAAAATCAGACTTTAATTACAACTTATCATTAAACCCACTAGCCCATTTCCAACCCCAATCTAAGTAGTGGGCTACGGGAGAAGTTAAGAAACTATTTCTAACTTGCCAAAAACCAACCCCCACCTCCATTGTCATCTTGTGAGAAGAGCTTGTAGAGAGAGAGAGAGAGGAGAATTCTGCAGAGAGAGAGAGAGAGGAATTCAACCATCTTCAACCAATAACAAATCTGGAACATAAGGCAAGTGATTTAATTACAATTGATTCAATGATATGCTTTTCCATGTTTAGGGTAATTATCGAATTTATCTTGGAAGATTGATATAGACCCATGAATTTGAAGATTAAAACTATGAACTATGTTAGGAATTGCATGTAGACATATTCTGGATGAATTTTGAATTCAAAATATGACCCTTGATGATCTAAAAATGGATTTAAGAAGAGATTTATTAATGTTCTTGAAAGAAATAGAAAACTAGGGTTCTTGATGAAGTTTTGATCCAAACAAAGCCCTTGGATGATGAATGATTGTTTTTAGAACGTTAATGCTGTTGTAGGATGGTTGTATGATAATATTATAACGTTGTATTAGAGTTTCATGCATTATAATGGAGTTTTGGGACGATTTGAGGACTGCAAAACGAAGTAGTCCGTAGCCTACCTGGTGCGATCGATCGATCGACATTCATCAGTCGATCGATCGACCACCATCGATCGATCGAGGTTCAAGGTCGATCGATCGACCTTCCCAGAATGAGTAAAATTTTCCTAGTTAAATTTTAATGATGTTAACCCTTAGAAATTATTATTGGGACTTTACGAATATCCTTAGACTTAAGGAAGACCAGTAGGTATGGTTATAAAATTTGGACATTAATTATAATTCAATTTGAGGATTTATTCTAAAATCTAATGAAATTCGATGAGTGAGATAATATTAGGGTTAAAAGAGTAAATTTGAATAATTTGATGAAATGAGGTTTGGGGCAGAAGTAAGGACCTTAAGAATAATGATGTTATATGTGGGAATAATAGGAGACTTAGTAATCCCTTTGAGATAGGTTTTAAGTACAAGAAGCGATGACGTGAGATGTGTCGACAGTCTACCTTATATATTATCGGAAGACTTAAAAATGCATAAAATTGGAATAATGGTATAGGGATGTAGAATATACCTTTATTAATATTAAGATATCTAAGACGTGTGAATGCTTAGTATATTACTTATGTGTATGACATACCTACCATACTTGCTATCACGGGAGGTTTACGTTCGCTTAGGGCCATCTAATCTTTGTGTGCCTGGATTTAGATTGGTACCTTAAGAACATAATACTAGAATGACTTATTTGTGAGTTAATAAGTCAGCTGACTATGGAGCGTAGGTATGTACGTAACCCATGGATATGTTGAATTATGTTCGCCTCCATTTTTGTGTGTTGTGCTTATTCTAACAATTTCTGAGAGATTCGGAATTTGTAATCCTTATGTACGTGATGTACCAGGATGGATAGCAGAGTATGTGTGCACCGCAGCTTAGCCTCAGGGTGCTTATATTGTATATTTATGATGTGAATAATATACGGTTAAATGAAAAGGAATTGTTATGTTTATTTATGAGAATCATTTATAGTAACTCCTTGAGAAGATAAATAAGGGGATAACCTCCAGTAAACGGTAATGCTAATAATTGAGAATCCGAGTTCAAGTAAAGCTATCTATTTAAGTGATAACATTGGGAATTCATATTGTGAATCGAGTAGTTGGGTTAGAACTTATGATGGTTTAGTTAGATATAAATAACACATGAATGGGTACAGGAATGTTAGGAGTGCACAGTTAGATGAGAGGTGAGTATTTCACGTGAGAGCACGTCCTAACATGTATTTTGCATTCATTTTTTTAAATGTTATTAAAGCACTTGCTGTTTTTAAAATACTCTCCACTTTCGGGCTCTGACCCGTTTGCTTTCAAATCTATTTTTTTGTAAAAACCTTTTAGGTGCCCAGCCACAAGGACACCATGCATAGTATTTCCATTCAGGTGACGAGCTGTAGCTGTTGTGGAAGTTACAGGGCTTTGCTAGTAGATGCCTCTTTTCTAGTCTTGACTCCATATTCAGTTTCATCATTATAGGGCATGTCGCCCATTTCTTTAGAGACATTTTATATTTCAGTTATTCAGACTTTGGTTTGTAATTAATTCAGGATGCAAACTTGTTTTATTTATTTCCATATTGGGATTGCTGTGAGGAATATTTCCTCTAGACACTTTATTACTTGTTGATTACACTATTGGGACTTTATTATGAATGGTTATGTTATTCTTTCATAATTCATTTATTGCATGTTAATCAGATTTAATTTAAAATTTGACATCTTACTTTTTAAATACTAGGTGGTTAGTAATCATAAAAAAATATTTTCGACAGTGATGCTATTAACTGAACCAACTTGGCATTTTGTATTAATTTAATAAAGGAGTAGCTACCCGGTATTTAATTAGTCGGGGTGTCACAGGTGGTATCAGAGCATGAGGTTCTACTGTCCTTTAGGATCTGTACGGCTTATTATGTTTCCGCTGAGCTTTCTTTGATGTAGAGCCCTATATTTTAGGACTGTTGTATTCTTTTATGTATGCTTCGCTCTTCAGCTATTTTAAGTTTATAACTGCGAACTTATAGACTTTACTCTCATTTCAGATGCCTCCACGACGTGCGCAGCGAGTTCCTAGGGATGCACAGCCCGAGCCACAGCCAACACCAGTACAGGGCACCATGAATGCCGCTGAGGTTGTAGCCATTGTAGCCCAAGCAGTAAATGCCGCCCTAACCGTTGTATAGCAGGCACCACCCCAGGCGCCAGTAGTCGCGCCAGTTCAGGCACATGCATTCCCGTCTGCTTGGGAACGTGTTCGAGATGCTTTTCAGAAAGCACACCCTCCGGAGTTCGCAGGTAGCTCCGATGTTGTGGTATCTAGTCAGTGGAGGAAAGATATTCAGAGGCACTTGAGGATGTATGAGTGCACCGATGTTCAGAGGCAGATACTAGCTACTTTCAAGCTAGTGGGAGCTGCATTGCAGTGGTGGGAGTCTATTACCACCGCAGAGGATAAAGATACTCTCATGATACAGGAGTTCTGGGTGCGGTTCGACCGCAAATATTTTTCGTCAGCTGTTCACACGGAGATGAGAAGGAAGTTGATGAGCCTCAAGCAGGAGGGAAAAACTGTGGCCGAGTATGAGGCCGAATTCACTAACTTACTGAACATTGTTCCCGATGAGATACCGACGGAAGAGAAGAAGATTCATAAGTTCACAGATGGATTGACTTGGAGGATCCGTTAACATTTGTTAGGGAATCTCTATTTAGCCACTTACTCTGATGTGGTTAATGTTGCACTGCTACACTGTCAGGATCACCGCTTTCACATGGCTGAGAGCAAGAGATCAGGAGAGTCCAGCCATCAGGGCAGGACTGGGGGAAACGGTGCCAGTGGGGCACAATCTGTTCAGGGGCAGAGGCAGGGTGACCAGGGTTCCCATAAGGGGGATCATAAGAGGTTCAGTTCTGGAAATTTCAGGCACGGACAGGGAGGTTTTAGGCAGGGCCAGCAGGGTCAGAATTGTCAACAGCAGTTTCAACCGGGCCAGCAGGGCGAGTGGAGGAATGGTAACGGCCACCAGGGCCGAGGGAAGCAGGGACAGCGAGGGGGAAACTTCCAGGGGAAGTGTTTTATTTGTGGTAAGATTGGCCACAAACGTCAGGATTATCCTGATAAGGGCAGGTCCCCACAGCAGCAGCAGGAGGGTGCTCGACACGAGCCGCAGAGGCCTATGTTTCTCGCTGCCCTCCCAGCACCACCGCAGATGGCAGAATTACCACCCATTCCAGCAGTCCCAGTTCAGCAGGGACAGCTTCAGTATGGGAGAGTGTATCAGCTCCAGCGGGTCGCAGCCCCACAGGATCCACCAGCCATTTAGGGTATGTTCTCTATTCAGGGGACTTTGGGGCGCATTTTATTTGACACGGGGGCTACACACTGTTTTATTGCTATGAGATTTGCACGCACCATTGGGTTGTTAGACTTCTCAAAGAGTATGGTTACTTGCGTAGATTCACCGTTGAGTAGGGGTTCCGTAATTTCCCTTGTATGTAGAGGCGTGGGTATAGAGATTGGGAGGTTTACTTTACCCGCTGATATGTTAGTGTTAGAGATGATCGAGTATGATTCCATTACTGGTATGGATTGGCTAGTTGCGTACCGAGCCATGATTGACTGTTTTAGTAGGAGTATTATCTTTGCCATTCCCAGGAAAGAGATGTTTTTAGTGGCGATACCTCGCCCTGAGGGAGGATCGTCCACTCATTTATACTACATAGAGGAGGAGACCTCTAAGGAAGTGGTGATACCACTTGATTCGATTTCGGTTGTTCGAGAGTTTGCCGATGTATTTCAGGATATACCTGGACTACCTCTGAGTAGAGAGATAGATTTTTTGATTGATTTGACGCTGGGCACTCGGCCTATTGCCCGCGCACCTTACCGTATGGCTCCAGCTGAGATGAGAGAGTTACGGGATCAGATTGAGCAGTTGTTGGGTCAGGGGTTTATCCGGAGGAGTACTTCGCCGTGGGGTGCCCCTGTGTTATTTGTAAAGAAGAGGGATGGATCGTTGAGATTGTGTGTAGATTACCGGGAGTTGAATAAGGTCACGATACGGAATAAGTATCCGTTGCCCCGAATCGATGACTTATTCGACCAGTTGAGAGGAGCTTCTTTCTTCTCAAAGACTGATTTACGATCGGAATACCATCAGTTGCGTATCAGGGAAGTGGACGTCTCGAAGACTGCTTTCTTAATGAGATATGGTTCCTACGAGTTTCGGGTTATGCCTTTTGGTTTGACCAACGCTCCAGCAGTGTTTATGGACTTGATGAATAGGGTGTTCAGAGAGTTCCTGGACCAATTCGTCATTGTTTTCATTGATGACATTCTGGTTTACTCCCAGACAGAGGAGGAGCACGCCGAGCATTTGAGGCAGGTTTTGCAGACGCTACATCCAAACGACTTGTATGCAAAGTATGAGAAGTGTGGGTTTTGGCTGAAGGAGGTTCAGTTTTTGGGGCATATTATTTCCGACCGGGGGATATCTGTTGATCCGGGGAAGGTATCCGCGGTAAGGGAGTGGGGACAGCCCACGACACCGACTGAGATCCGTAGTTTCTTGGGCCTAGCAGGATACTACAGGAGGTTTATTCGGGGTTTCTCAAAGATAGCGGGTCCTTTGACACATCTGACTCGTAAGGGTGTGCCATTCATTTGGAGTGATGCCTGTCAGTTGGCATTTGATGAGTTGAAGGACAAGTTGACCTCAGCACCTGTGTTAGCATTGCCGAAACCAGGAGTTGAGTATCTAGTTTACACCGATGCGTCCTTACAAGGACTTGGAGGTGTATTGCAGCAGGAGAGTCAGGCCATAGCTTATGCTTCCCGTAAGCTTAAGCCTCACTAGAAGAATTACCCCACTCATGATTTGGAGTTAGCGGCATTGGTATTTGCCCTTCGAATTTGGAGAGATTATCTTTTGGGGGAGAAGTTTCGATTGTTCACGGACCACAAGTCCCTACAGTACCTGTTCACGCAGAAGGAGCTGAATATGCGACAACGGAGGTGGCTTGGGTTTGTGAAGGACTATCAGTTTGATATCCAATATCACCCGGGGAAGGCTAACGTGGTAGCAGACGCGTTGAGCCGTAGGCCAGTAGATGAGGTGGCAGGGGTGTGGAAGGCAAAGTGGAAAGAGTTGGGACACCAGGATGCAGTGGCCCAATCGTTCATGTCTGTGATGACTGTTACACCGCAGATTGTCACGAGAGTGGTGAAAGCACAGGCAAATGACTCATTCTGTCAGGAGCAGATAGTTCGATTACTAACAGAGGGAGCCGAGTCCTATATCGTTAGCTCAGATGGGGGATTACGCTTCAATGGCAGACTGGTTGTTCCGGAAGGGGAGGAACTGCGACACGAGGTGATGGCAGAGTCGCACGGCTCACGATTCGCGGTACATCTCGATGGGGACAAGATGTACCAACATATGTGACGTCAGTATTGGTGGAGCGGGATGAAGAGAGATATTGCCGTGTTTGTTTCTAAATGCGCCACTTGTCAGCTAGTAAAAATGGATCATCAGAGACCGGCAGGACTTCTACAGCCATTAGAGGACCCGATGTGGATGTGGGAGAGCATCTCCATGGACTTTATCACGGGGTTACCTATGTCACAGAGGGGTCACGACTCCATTTGGGTAATTGTGGACAGGTTGACCAAAGTTGCTCATTTTCTACCCGTAAGGACCGACTACACTACGGGACAGTATGCCCAGCTTTTTATTGCAGAAATAGTGAGACTTCACGGTGTGCCCCTAAATATCGTGTCTGACCGATACATGATATTTGTTTCACGATTTTGGGAGAGTTTTCAGGAGGCCATGGGCACGGAATTGCGGTTGAGTACGGCTTATCATCCGCAGACCGATGGGCAAACCGAGCGTACAAATCAGATATTGTAAGACATGTTGCGAATGTGCATCATTGACTTCGGGTGTGGATGGGATCAGTATCTTCCAATGGTGGAGTTTGCTTACAACAACTCCTACCAGTTCACCATTGGTATGGCTCCATTTGAGGCGTTGTACGGTAGACCTTGTCATTCCCCAGCATGTTGGTTGGAGGTGGGGGACAAAAAATTACTTGGGCCGGAAGTGATTCAGGATACTTCGGCAAGGATAGAATTGATACGGAGCCGCATTCGGGTAGCTCAGGATGGGCAGAAGAGCTACGCTGATGCGAAGAGGTTCTTCAGGGAGTTCCAAGTGGGGGACCAGGTCTTACTCAGAGTATCTCCTATGAAGGGGATTATGCGATTTGGAAAGAAGGGGAAGTTGGCACCGAGATATGTGGGACCATTTTCTATCATCGAGCGGATTGGGTCTGTTGCGTATAGACTTGGGAGCATTTGCACAGGATTCATGATGTGTTTCATATTTCCTCGCTAAGGAAATATCTTAGAGATGATTTGGCTCATTCTCACATTGCTTTGGAGGACATCGATCTCCAGCCCGATAGCTCCTACGAGGAGGGGACGATTGCTATTTTGGATCGAAGTGAGCGGAAACTGCGATCAAAGATAGTTCCATTAGTACGTGTTCAGTGGCGGCATCATAATGTCGAGGAGTCCACATGGGAGCACGAGGATGAGATGCGCGAACGTTATCCAGAGTTATTTTTACCAGGTACTTTCTAGTTCCGAATTTTGGGACGAAATTCTGTTATTAGGGGGGAAGTATGTAATACCCCGCATTTTTATCGATATTTATTTATGGGATTAATTAAATTAATTGTGAATTAATTGAGAATTAATACTAACGAGATGTGAGTTGGTATTTGATTATAATGTGTATATATGACAATATATGAATATTGAAAATATTGAAAGTGTCGCGAGGCTGAAATACGACAATTTGGAAAATTTTGTTGGGATTCGCGTGACAGTCGTGTCAGGAATGTAATTATTTGAATTAAAAAGTGAATTTTATTTTTATCAACCGTATGGTCATTTTGAGTGCGCCAACGAGTCCGGAAGGGTCGAAATAGTCAGAAAACACTAGCCGAGGGTTTAGTTTGGGTCCCGGGGCATTTTTAGGCCGAACCTGCAACCCAAAAGGGTAGTTTGGTAATTTCGGAAATTTAGAAATTAAAACCCACGAAAATCAGACTTTAATTACAACTTATCATTATACCCACTAGCCCATTTCCAACCCCAATCTAAGTAGTGGGCTACGGGAGAAGTTAAGAAACTATTTCTAACTTGCCAAAAACCAACCCCCACCTCCATTGTCATCTTGTGAGAAGAGCTTGTAGAGAGGAGAATTCTGCAGAGAGAGAGAGGAATTCAACCATATTCAACCAACAACAAATCTGGAACATAAGGCAAGTGATTTAATTACAATTGATTCAATGATATGCTTTTCCATGTTTAGGGTAATTATCGAATTTATCTTGGAAGATTGATATAGACCCATGAATTTGAAGATTAAAACTATGAACTATGTTAGTAATTGCATGTAGACATATTCTGGACGAATTTTGAATTCAAAATATGACCCTTGATGATCTAAAAACGGATTTAAGAAGATATTTATTAATGTTCTTGAAAGAAATAGAAAACTAGGGTTTTTGATGAAGTTTTGATCCAAACAAAGCCCTTGGATGATGAATTATTGGTTTTAGAAGGTTAACAATGTTGTAGGATGGTTGTATGATGATATTATAACGTTATATTAGAGTTTCATGCATTATAATGGAGTTTTGGGACGATTTGAGGACTGTAAAACGAAGCAGTCCGTAGCCTACCTGGTGCGATCAATCGATCGACATTCATCAGTCGATCGATCGACCACCATCGATCGATCGAGGTTCAAGGTCGGTCGATCGATCGACCTTCCCAAAATGTGTAAAATTTTCCTAGTTAAATTTTAATGACGTTAACCCTTAGAAATTATTATTGGAGACTTTACGAATATCCTTAGACTTAAGGAAGACCAGTAGGTATGGTTATAAAATTTGGACCTTAATTAGAATTCAATTTGAGGAATTATTCTAATATCTAATGAAATTCAATGAGTGAGATAATATTAGGGTTAAAAGAGTAAATTTGAATAATTTGATGAAATGAGGTTTGGGGTAGAAGTAAGGACCTTAAGAATAATGATGTTATATGTGGGAATAATAGGAGACTTAATAATCCCTTTGAGATGGGTTTTAAGTACAAGAAGCAATGACGTGAGATGTGTCGACAGTCTACCTTATATATTATCGGAAGACTTAAAAATGCATAAAATTGGAATAATGGTATAGGGATGTAGAATATACCTTTATTAATATTAAGATATCTAAGACGTGTGAATGCTTAGTATATTACTTATGTGTATGACATACCTACCATACTTGCTATCACGGGAGGTTTACGTTCGTCTAGGGCCATCTAATCTTTGTGTGCCCGGATTTAGATTGGTACCTTAAGAATATAATACTAGAATGACTTATTTGTGAGTTAATAAGTCAGCTGACTATGGAGCGTAGGTATGTACGTAACCCATGGATATGTTGAATTATGTTCGCCTCCATTTTTGTGTGTTGTGCTTATTCTACCAATTTATGAGAGATTCGGAATTTGTAATCCTTATGTACATGATGTACCGGGATGGATAGCAGAGTATGTGTGCACCGCAGCTTAGCCTCGGGGTGCTTATATTGTATATTTATGATGTGAATAATATACGGTTAAATGAAAAGGAATTGTTATGTTTATTTATGAGAATCATTTATAGTAACTCCTTGAGAAGATAAATAAGGGGATAACCTCCAGTAAACGGTAATGCTAATAATTGAGAATCCGAGTTCAAGTAAAGCTATCTATTTAAGTGATAACATTGGGAATTCATATTGTGAATCGAGTAGTTGGGTTAGAACTTATGATGGTTTAGTTAGATATAAATAACACATGAATGGGTACAGGAACGTTAGGAGTGCACAGTTAGACGAGAGGTGAGTATTTCACGTGAGAGCACGTCCTAACATGTATTTTGCATTCATTGTTTTAAATGTTATTAAAGCACTTGCTGTTTTTAAAATACTCTCCAATTTCGGGATCTGACCCGTTTGCTTTCAAATCTATTTTTTTGTAAAAACCTTTTAGTTGCCCAGCCACAAGGACACCATGCATAGTATTTCCATTCAGGTGACGAGCTGTAGCTGTTGTGGAAGTTACAGGGCTTTGCTAGTAGACGCCTCTTTTCTAGTCTTGACTCCATATTCAGTTTCATCATTATAGGGCATGTCGCCCATTTCTTTAGAGACATTTTATATTTCAGTTATTCAGACTTTGGTTTGTAATTAATTCAGGATGCAGACTTGTTTTATTTATTTCCATATTGGGATTGTTGTGAGGAATATTTCCTCTAGACTCTTTATTACTTGTTGATTACACTATTGGGACTTTATTGTGAATGGTTATGTTATTCTTTCATAATTCATTTATTGCATGTTAATCAGATTTAATTTAAAATTTGACATCTTACTTTTTAAATACTAGGTGGTTAGTAATCATAAAAAAATATTTTCGATAGTGATGCTATTAACTGAACCAACTTGGCATTTTGTATTAATTTAATAAAGGAGTAGCTACCCGGTATTTAATTAGTCGGGGTGTCACACAAGCTAGTTAGTTAATGGCATAACTAAGACGTGTTAAGGATATACGTTAGACGTGCACAGTCGTTGAGGTGTGAGGAAATCATGTGAGAGCACTTAACTAATATGTATATAATATTCACTGTTTAATACAATTAAACACTTGCTATATTTTTAAAACTGTCTTCACCTCGGGCTCTGACCCGTTTGCTTTCAAATCTATTTTTCTTGTAAAACCTTTTAGGTGCCCAGCCACAGAGACGCCAAGCATAGGAGTTCCATTCCATTGACGTGCTGTAGCTGCTGTGGAAGTTACAAGATCTCGGTAGTAGATGCCTCCACATTCTGCATTTGATTCTATTCAGGGTTATTTATCAGTTAGGGCATGTCTCGCCCTTTCCATGTAGAGATAACATTCTCAGACTCCCAGTTTCATTTCAGTTTTGGATTTATTTATTTATTCAAACTTTGTATTGGATTTTATTCAGTATTTGGACTATTCAGGGGAGTGTTACTCGAGACTCATTTTATTATTCCATTATTATTTCTATTGTAATTGTGATGTGGATGTGGTATATTTAGCTTATAATTTAATTAGTTGCATGTTAATTTAATTTAATAAAATTTGGCAACTTACTTTTTAAATATTAGGTGGCTAGTAATTGTTTAACAAATGTTTTCGACAGTGATGCTATGAACCGAACCAACTTGACATTTTGTATTAATTTGAATAAAGGAGTAGCTACCCGCTATTTAATTAGTCGGGGTGTCACAATAAGTCTCCTTTTTGGAATGAAATTTATAAGATTTGGTCTAGAGCTACCATACAACAATGTGGAAGAAACAATTATAAGTAATTTTGACGTGTGATATAAACCTCACTTTCGTTAATAAACACACCATTCATTTTTTAAGAAATATATACAATAAATTCTTATACAAAAAAGTTGGTTATGTACATACATAAATAAGAAAAATTCTTAGAAATGTATTTAACCTAGAACGTGGATGGAAGTTGGTCCTAAGATGTTTTTCAAAAATAGATCAACTGAAACACTTATAATGAACATGGTCTATTTAAAAGAATATAGAGTTTGTAATCTATAACACGCCAAATTTGAGATGAATAGTTTTAAAATTGAAGAACCTAAGAAATAAAATGTTATGGAATGTTTTGAGTAAGTTTTCAAACCCTATACATAAATATGGTGATCTCTATTCCAATTTTCATAATGTTATTTCTCTTTCAGAAATAACATTTCGTAAATAACATTATCAAAATTGGAACAAAGAACATCATATTTATATACCGGGATTTGAAAACTTACTCAAAAGATTCCATAGCCAAAAGACTTGATGTGACTATAAGGCAAAGCTAAAAAGTAGATTGGATATATCTATAAAATAAACCATAAACACAAATATTATTATTGATGTCTAAAAATGGATTGATTCCAAATTTATAATTACAGATGAAAAAGAGAAGTAACCCAAATCACACACACAAAGACAAATATTTTTAAAGTGGTTCGGCTATAGAAGAAAACCTACGTCTACTGTTATTTTATTCAAGGGTTTACAATAGCTCAGAAATGAGTGACTTGAGTTATTGTGAATTGACTTTTCCCCATCAACTAGGGAAGGATGTCCATTTATAAGGGTCCAAAACCTTAAAGATGGAACGTCTTAATATTCCCAGGTGTAGACACCTCATTCCGTTACCCCCTAACTCTCCTTAGGTCCCTAGTACCTCCACTCATCACTGTAAACCCTGGTCACATCCCGAGTACTGACCAAAAAGCCATCGGGCACTCCCCGACTCAGTTTGACCCAAAAGTCAAACTCTTCATCTCGATCGAGACTCAATGAATCTTCGAAGGACACTGAATACCCTTTCCAACTGTCCGCCCCGTGCGCGATTCCGACTCACCATGCGGACGAATGTTCCGTTTGTGTCCGAAACCCTACCTGGAGGCCACCAGGAGATTCCAGGCTCTATTTGACCCAAGTCAACTCTTCAGCTCAACTGAGGCTAACTGAATATTCGAAGGGCACTGAATACCCTTTCCAACGGTCCATCCTGTTCTCGATTCGGACTTACCATGCGGACGAACGATCCGTTTGACTCCGAGAGGTCACTAAATGCTTCTCGGGCCCGGTTGACCAAATTCAACTCCCCAAGCTGGGCCAAAATATTTGGAGTGTCTAGGTACACCTCCTAACCTTTCTAACGGTCCATACCGTGCGCGATTCATACTTACCATGCAGAGTAATGATCCATTTGCGTCCGAACGATTCCCCGTCCAGCGGACTGACAAACGCACCCGAGCCACATTTGACCCAAAGTCAACTCCTGAACTTGGTAGAGGTCCAAACGAATTTCAAAGGTCTCTGAAATACCTTTCCAACGGTATGCCCCGTGCGTGATTCTGACCAACGATTTACCCTCGGAGGCCAATTTTCCAAAAAATCCTGAAACACACTGCTAAACGGCAGGTCCCAGAACCTGCCTATCGACACCTTTCTGCCGGCAGGCAGGAAGGGATCTAAGACGATCGGTAGTACCCTGGAGCTATAAAAGGAGGCCTTGGCCTCATTTGCAAGGGAGCTGAGATCATAGACAAATCACTCTCAGAAAACCCCTAGAAACCTCTCTCGAAGGCAACGTGATTTCAACTCTCAAATCCCTTTTTCACTTCCACTTTTCATCATCCCTTTCATCAAACTTGATGAATTAACCACTCTTCATCATCATCCAAGTTCAAGGGCTACCTTTCAACATTTAAGATCAAGCTCAAGGTCTCCAAGAAGGTCCAACTTTCTCAAACTCTCTCCTAAATTCTCTTAAATTTGTAATAACTTGTTTTCTTACTTAACACTTTTATTATCTCATCTCACACATCATAAATATACTTTTTATCTAGTATTATTGCACGTCTCCTATTTTCATATAAATAAAAACCCAAAAAATAAGAAAAATAGGGTTTGCTCATAAATTCCAAATAGGAATTCTCACACCTTTTCCACACTTTTCTCACAACTAAAATACTTTTTCTACACACACACACACACACACACACACACACTTACAAATAAGAGATTTCTCCATTTGGATTTATGGGTTAAACCCCACCCCTCGTTTATTTGCAAACTACGTGGACTTTGATGCCTTTATAGGCTACGTAGGCGTCTCAGGGTAAAACTCGAAACTCGAGTCCTTTTCTCACTTTTTCTCTTATTTACTATCTTCTCTTTATCTCATTTTCCATTATATTCTATATACTTGTTCTTAGTAACGTATTATTCCATATGCGTTATCGTTCCTTTATAATGGTCAACGTAGAGGTAATCACGTAAATCTTATTTTCTACACTAATCTCACATTCCTACGGATGACTCGTTTTATCTTTTCTATGATACAAGTCGAGGATTCCTACCTCCATTCTATATATACACATGCACACATATCACGGGGGGAAATATAAAGGAAAATAGCAAATATCCATGAGAAACCAAAGGGCGGAATGGGTGCCTAACACCTTCCCATTTCGTAACTAAGCCTCCGAACCCTTCTCGAATCATTTGGTTTCGCACGCACCAGTATGTCTTTGGATGCCATCCTTCGGGGTGGCTTCCACTCTTTCTTTTGTCTGTTTTGAGTAAAATAGACTGGCAACTCTAAATCTCTCTACATCTTCACACCTCACAAATCTACGCCGGCCGAAGCGCTCTCCCGATAGGGGACGAGTGGGACCCGAAGGATCCCTTCCTCCCTCCGCGACGGGGATCGGGGATGGCCACAGTGGCGACTCCCCTGGGGACTTGTTTTTATTATATTTTGAGGGCTTGATTCTATTTACATGGATGCTATATTTGTTTATGTTTCCCCCCCATATCTGCCTATCCCCCTTTCTCACATGTATATCCCATGCTTATGCTTATATTCACACACTTGTAGAAAAATTCTCCATGTACACTTCACACCACGTGCACCTAGGATCATATGTATATGCCCATGTTGCACGCATCACCCGTCCATGCTTGCCGTACCTTTTGGGGTACTTGTACATTGACTCCCTGTTTGGCATAATCAAGAAAGGCATTATCATCATAAGATACTAATAAGAGAATAATGCATAATTCACACGATATCACCAAAGAGCATTGATATTTACCAAATTTTACCCAGTAACTGGAGGGTCACTTCGTGATGGGCGCTGGTCCGGCAGGTCGCAGTTAGCCTAAGCGATATGACTCTCACCTTCCATTGGACAAGTACATTCGACGTATATCGAACGGTTCCCCCGCATCGTATCACTTGACCGAAGTCATGACGGGAGGTATATCATAGGGAATTCATTCGCGTACGCCGAGTATATTGAATTCGCTCTCACATGTACCGTCCCCACGAGGTATATGGTGAGGCAATTCACGTACACTCAGGTATATCAAATCGCTTGTCCACACGTAGCGATTGCCCGCAAGAGCAAGACGTATATCGTGGAAGTCACGCCAAAGGGGGGAACCCATGCCGATTCACCCAACCAACTGCATACCCGCATATAGGTGTCAAACCTAGGACACGCACTTTAGATTGTCGGTTTCAACCAAAAACTCTGTCGAAATTCCGGGTCGGCCTGCCGCCTAATTTTCGCGCATTTTTTAAAACGGGACCCTGTCCGCGAGCGTGGTTACAAGTCCAAACCGTAGCCTTGCATATATTAAAAACCCCACTTTTCCAGGCTCGGGTCCCGTCCGGCATTGCATTTAGGAGACTTAAATACAAGAGAGAACATAATAATCATAATAATCATGCTGAGTTCCGTCTCCAAAACATTTCTCCCTTCTTTATTAAAAATCCAAAAAAAATTCTCCCTTCTTTATTAAAAATCCAAAAACATTTCTCCCTTCTTTATTACAAATCCAAAAATATTTCTCCCTTCTTTATCAAAAATCCAAAAATAGCTTCTTCCCTTTTTTTTCAAAAATAAATCTTATCCTATGCCTTCTCAGGTCGATCGCACGCCCTTGACCTGGCTCCTTATTGGCTTCGATCTTCAATCAAATCACCTCGGAGTTTTATCCGCTCCTCTAATACTTCTTTCGAATCCGGAATCCATCCATCTTCCATGGAGAATACAGATCAACCACCAGTCATACAACCGGATCTGCCGACAGTCCTAACTCAGCTCGTGGCCAAGATTGATAACCTCCAAGCTGAGGACCGAGAAATGCAACGAAACCAAGTTCCTATGCCTCAAGAGCCCGAGGCCCTGTTCCCTCGTGATATGGGTCCACCCGAGCCCATCTGGGTCCCGGAGGAATAGCAGCACGCTCCACGTGCCCCTCCAGCTAATGGGCCGTCGCTGCCCAGCTTCCAATGCCAAACATTGCCCAGCCTGTGGCTAATCTGCTTGTGGTCACTGATCCAAAGGAGGAGGAGTTGAACAAAGTCAAAAATGATCTTAGGATTCTCACTAAGAAGTTCGACCAAGTCCGAATATCTGGGAATTACATGGACTACACCCACATGTCTCCTTATCCTAAAGCAAGGTTACCCGAGAAGTTTAAGATGCCAAACATCGAGAAACTCAGAGGGAGTGGCCCCCCAATTGTTCATCTTTGCAGTTATCATCGTTCCATGACTCTGTTAGGGGCTTCTGAAGAGGTAATGGCCCAACTGTTTCAGCAAACTTTGAGGGACAGTCCTCTCCGATGGTTTTTATCTCTTGAGGAATCCAGAATCCATAACTGGGAGGATGTAACCCGAGAATTCATGTCGCAGTACAAATACAACGAAGAGCTCGAGGTCACCCGCCGTGATTTAGAGCTTCTCAAACAAAACTCTGGAGAATCAGTCAGTAACTTCATAGCCCGATGGAGTGAAAAAGTAGCTACCATGACCAATCGGCTATCTGAAGAAGAACAAGTCAACATAGTGAAGAAGAATTTCTTGCCCCATGTCTGAGCAACCATGGAAGGACAGTACTACCCCCACTTTCGAGCTCTCAGAGAAGCAGGAGTAGAAATCGAGGAAGGTCTTGCCAAAACAGAAGTTGAACCGAAGAAGGTGACCGAACAGTTCACCCCTAGAAAGTATGACATGCCTGCCAATGCTGCAGTCTCAACCATCAACAATATCTCTCAACCAACCACATCATGGGCACCAGAAAGTCGCCCTGCCCCCGTCCGAAGGGAATACACTTATCCAAAGTTTACCAAACCCTGTTAAGCCTAAACCTCATTAAGCCCTTGGATCCCCGACCATTGCCAAATCCACTCCCGAGAAAATTCAAGACCGATGTTCATTGTGCCTTTCACCAAACAGCTGGCCATACCACCGGCCAATGCTTTCACCTTCGGAACGTAATCCAGGATCTCATCGATCAGGGTACCATCGCCCCACCATCCAATACTAAGCCAAGCACTACTCATAACCCACTCCCAAATCACACCAATGCCATCTTCTTGGAAGAAAACCTGAATTTCGATCCATCAACTCAAATCACACCCATATACCCTCCTAAACCTCTTCAAATTTGCCCATATTTTCTCCTACACCCTACTAGCCCCGCTGATCAGGCACTGTCACTTCTTACCAGGGCGTGCATCACTATCCGAACCTGTTCTGAAGGTGGAAGTATGGAATTGTCAGAGGTATTGAATCAACTCCTAGAGTTTGGACTGAAATTGCCCTCACAGATGAATATCGACTGCCAGAGGTTCAACGCGCTATTTTTGGAGGCGCGAAAATGGGCCCAAGAATAAGATAGTTGGGTGGTACCAATCGACGAAGTCAGCTTAGATGATGTTGTCCAGATCATGGCGGAAGCATTCAGGCAAACCAACAACATTTATAATATCACCGAGTTACTTGACACTTTGAAGCTATAAGGGCGCCTGATCCCTTCACCCTTACACATCCCCACGAATGGGAAGACCTATATGAGGAGGCCGTTGAAGTTATGGAATGCATTGATTTCACGAGGGAAAACAGAATTGTTGCCACCGGATGGGGAGAAGAATTCGAAGTTTCAAATGAAGAACAAGCTTCATGAGGAAATGGCCCAATAGCCGACATATGTGGGATGATATCATTTGAAAAACTCCTCGGAGAAATAGATAGGGTGACAGAACAACCTGAGATTGATGAGGAAACTGGATTTAAGTTTTTCCCTTCTTCAGTAAATCACATGACCAGATCTGGGAGACATTATCAAATTCCAAACTCACTACCAGCAAATGACAAGGGGAAGGGCGTTGAAGACCTTCCTATGCCAGAAATGACCCTCGAGGAGAGCAACATCCTCGATCAACTGAAGAAAACTCAAGCTAACATCACTCTATGGGGAATTTTCATGTCTTCCCAGCATCACATAAATTCTTTAATCAAGTTGCTCACAGGACCCATAGTTCCTCCTTCTACCACACCAGAAGAAGCGATGAATTTGGTCGGGTCCTTGACCTCCACCCAAATGCTGTCATTTTCTGAAGAGGAAATCCCCAGAATTGGGGGTAATCACAATCATGAACTCAACATCTCCATCGAAGTTATGGGGAAGGTGGTACCGCTTTCGCTCGTTGATAACGGATCCGCTTTGAATGTCTGCCCACTGAGAACCTTCAAATGTTTAGGCTTAAAAGAAAGTGACCTCACTCCAACCTCTGCTGCTGTGCGCGCCTACGATAATACCCGTCGGGAGATGATGGGATCCATGAAACTAGCAATAGGGGTTGGACTTATAAACCCTATCGTCGAATTCCAAGTCATTGATATCCCGGCCTGTTTCAACCTGTTGCTCGGACGACCCTGGCTCCACAGTATAAAGGGTGTCTCTTCCTCATTCCATCAGAAATTGAAGTTCTTCGCTGATGGGCGAGTCATCATCATCTTGGGTGACGACGATAACGCCGAGGGTGCAGGCACCAGCAGTCCAATTCTTGAGATACAACATGGGTCAAATGATATGCTCCTATCAGGATTTCGAGTTGAGCCACCTCTATTCCCGGCAGGGGACGGTTTCATAGAAAGGGTTTGTCCAGAATACGACCCTCATGGCAATGTCAATGTGATTCAGATGTTCAGAAACATGCACTTCATGCCCGGAATGGGGCTAGGACAAAGACAACAGGGGATACTGGAGCCCATCGAACTAAAGAAAGCTTTCCCTCCTTGCGGCTTGGGATATCAACCATCAGAACAAGAGCTCAGAATGATCCGCCAGTCTCGATCAAAGAAAGGGTTAGACTGCGTTCAAACTATCTTGGGAGATTCTTTAAATGGACGATTCATTAAAGAGGGTGAAGACTTACCCTTTTACGGCTTTCCAGAACCGTGGTATGACCATACAGATAAGAAAATGAAGCCTGGAATGGAGATCTTCTTCCAAGATATCTACCCATGGGCCGAAAGTTTCCCACACCGCGTACAACCGCTCATCAAAAATATCTATGAGACTGAGGAAAGTGATTTTAAAGATTCCTTCAACTTGCAGACGCTGGGGCTGGCACTCTGTATGGTTCACTCAGGCACTGCATCACTGGACCCTTCTCATCTGATCAATACTACTGATACACCTCTCCTCAACTGGCATGCTGTGCCAGTTCTACCTCTTGAAATCTCCCCTAACCCCAATGTTTACCCTATTTCTTCTACTGATGTCCATCCTTGCTCAAATGTAATCGAGACCTCTTTTGATGAGGTTCTCAATGCTGTTTTTCCTATCAATGAAATAAACGAAGATTTTGAGTATCTTGCTGTGACTTAGATTAACTTCTTGGATTCTAATCAAACTTTTGATGATGATGATAAATGAATAATTCTTAACTGATTTAAATAAGGTTAATAACAAATAACATAACCGCGTTCAAGTTAATGAAGAAGAGACTGTTGTTGTTAATCTCGGTTTTAGTAGCCAATTGCGCGAGATTAGGATAGGGGCCACCCTTGACGAGCATGAACGCGCACAACTCGAAGAATTACTAAAGGAGTTCATGGATGTCTTCACATGGTCCTACGACGACATGCCCAATATTGATCCCGAAATAGCTCAGCATGAGATCCCCACTCTCCCAGATTCCAAGCCAGTTAAACAAAAGTTGAGAAAGCTCTGCACCGAATGGTCGCTCAAGGTCAAAGAAGAGGTGATCAAACAGTTAAACGTGGGTTTCATTCGAGTGATCGAATATCCCACATGGCTAGCCAACATTGTATTTGTACCAAAATCAGGAGAAAAGATTCGAATTTATGTGGATTACCGAGATTTAAACAAAGCCTCTCTGAAGGACGATTATCTGCCACCCAATATCGACATAATTGTGGACAACACAGCCAATCACGCTCTCAAGTCATTCATCGACGGGTTTGCTGGATACAATCAAATCAAGATGCACCCCGACCACCAAGAGAAAACCTCATTCATCACCCCATGGGGAACCTTTTGCTACACCATTATGCCATTCGGTCTCAAGAATGCTGGGCTACCTACCAAAGGGCTGCCACAACCATCCTGTACGACCTGATTCACAAAGAGGTTGAGGTTTATGTGGATGATATGATTATCAAGTCCAAAACTAGAGAAGGTCATACTCCTGCTCTATGAAAGTTCTTCGAATGACTGCGACAGTATCAGATGCGACTTAATCCACAGAAATGCGTCTTCGGCGTTACAAAGGGAAAACTCTTAGGATTCATGGTCAGTGAGAAGGGGATAGAAGCAGATCCCGCCAAGCTGAAGGCCATACTTGAGATGCCACCACCCCAAATAGAGAAAGAAGTTCGAGGTTTTCTTGGGAAATTATAATATATCAGCTGGTTCATCAGCCAGCTAACCTCCATCTGTGAACCAATCTTCAAGCTCCTCTGAAAGGATTCAACCAAGGTTTGGAATGAGGCATGCCAAGAAGCTTTTGACCGAATCAAACAATATCTGACCCAACCTCCAGTTCTCATGCCACCACAGCCTGGTCTCCCTTTGCTCCTATACCTAACCATAACTGACACTGCAGCTGGGGCTTTGCTAGCCCAATACCTTGAAGACTCCAGCAAAAAAAGAGCCATCTATTATGCCAGTCACAAATTGGACAGGTACGAGGTCAACTACACTGCTTTAGAAAAAGCATGCGTCGCGCTTGTCTGGGTCACCCAAAAGTTGCGACACTACATGCTCGCCTTTCCCATTAAGCTTGTATCCCGAATGGATCCCATCAAGTACCTGCTCAAAAAACCCGCCTTATCCAGCCGAATGGCCCGATGGTTGATGCTCCTAACCGAGTTCAAAATCGTGTACGTCACACAGAAAGCCGTTAAAGGAAGAGTCATCTCCGACTACCTCGCTGACTACCCTATAGAAGAAACAGATGTCTGGATCTCCGAATTCCCAGATAAAAATGTCCTCTGCACCACTCAAGACTACCTCCGATGGAAAATGTTCTTGATGGCGCTGCCAACAAAAAGGGATATGGCATTGGGATACTTTTGGTCGCCCCAGATGACTCCCACACTCCCATCGCCATAAAATTGGATTTCCCTTGCACCAACAATATGACAAAATACGAGGCATGCACACTGGGCCTCAAGGTCGCTCTCAAGAAAGGTATTCAATACCTTGATGTATATGGGGATTCTGACCTCATCATCGTTCAAGTGCTCATAAAGTGAAAGGTCAAGGACGAAAAGCTCCAACCCTTTCATGCCCAATTAGAAGAGTTAGCCTCCCAATTTATAGATATCAACTTCCATTACCTGCCCCGAGCAAAGAACAACCTAGCCGATGCTCTCGCCACTTTGGCCTCCATGATCGACATGCCCAAGGGAATAATAATGACCCCCTTCCTAGTTCAGAAGCAGGACAAACCGACCCATTGTTACCATATTAATCTTATCTCCACAGAAGATCCCGAACTAGCCGATTGCTGGTACTATGATATATGGTGCCTCCTCAGGTACGGTAGGTATCCCGAGGGTTCCAACTAGAATGACCGAGCTACCCTCTGAAGGCTGGCCGCTCAGTACATCATCTGTCATAAAGCACCCTCAAGAGGAATTTCGATGGAACTCATTTGCACTGTATCGCAGGGGCTGACATTGAAAAGATAATGCAAAAAATCCACAGCGGGGAATGCGGGCCCCACATGAACGGTCACATGCTTGCCAAGAAGATCATCCGACAGGGCTACTACTGGACCACCATGGCCCAGGATTGCACTGCCTATGTTCGGAGATGCCCTAAATGCCAAAAGTTCTCCAATCTTCAACACTTGCCTCCGCGGGAATTATACAACATGACTTATCCCTGGCCGTTCTCCACCTGGGGTATCGACATCATAGGGAAGGTTACACCAAAAGAGTCAAATGGGCATGAGTTCATCCTGGTTGCTATCGATTACTTCACCAAATGGGTCGTAGCTGAGTCATACGTAGTATTAAATGCCAAGAAGGTGGCCAAATTCATTAAGAAAAATATCATCTGCCGATATGGATTCCCGCACGAGCTAGTGTCAGATAATGGTTTGCACTTCGAGGCAGAAGTCACAGAAGTTGTCAACGAGTATGGGATTCAGAGACACAAATATTCTCCCTACCGACCTCAGACCAATAGTGCAGTTGAAGCCGCCATTAAAAGCCTTAAAGCCATCATCAGCAAGATGACCGAAAGTTATAGAGACTGGGCCGACCAGATCCCATACGCCCTTTGGGGCTATCGAACCTCAATCCGAACCTCTACTGGGGCTACCCCTTAATCCTTGGTCTACGGCATGGAGGCAGTCCTACCCGTGGAGCTAGAAATACCCTCGCTACGTGTCATGCTCGAAAGCAAGGTTAGTGAAGAAGACTGATGCCAAGGCCGTCTTGATGAGCTAGCCCTTCTGGATGAAAGAAGATTAAAATCTCTTTATCATATACAGGGATACCATCGCCGAATAGCGCGTTCATTCAATAAGAGAGTCAAGGACCGTGGTGTCCAGGAGGGGGATTTATCCCTTAAGGAGATAATAGAACCCATCTGGGACCCCAAAGGAAAATTCAAGCCCAATTGGAGTGGCCCCTACATTGTGAAGAAGATCTTGTCTGGCGGTGCCGCCATGCTCACTGATCTGTATGGGGAAGAGATGGCTCGTCCAGTCAATCTGGACCGTCTCAAGAAATTCTACCCCTTGTTCGAAATCTCAGCACGCTACGACTCTTCTCATCCCCCTTCTATTCTAAAAAGAACTCTTCATTTCCCTCTACCCAGAACTACGTGGGCCTGATCCTCTACATAAAACTATTTTAAAACTTTAAAAAAAAAAACCCCAGAGGTACGTAGGCAGATCATACATCCCACATGAGCACGACCCCTTCTTTTTCACAAAAATATATTCTTTTCTTATCTCCAAGAACGACAGTTCATTCTAAACATCTACTTGAACAAAAGGATTATGTATGCCTTAGCGATTGGTATAGATAATTTAAAACACAAAATTCATCGAAAGGCACAACTGGATGATCAGAAACTTGTTTATTTCATTAATAAGAAATTACAGTACGAATTATATAAGAAAAAGGAACGGATAACTCCCTTCCCCCTACTACTATAAAAACCAGATAAAATCCCCCACGTATGTTACATAAATAAACTCTCCAGGAGTCCTACCCACACCTACCAGGAGAGCCTGCACCCTCATCATCTACATCCTGAGGACCCCAAGTTTCTCCTGCCTAAATGGAGTGCCGCAAAAATTCCATGGATTGATGAGCCTTAACCATCTTCGAAAAGACCACAACACCCCCTTTCATGGAGTCAGATAAAACAAACCATCTTTGACCAGTCTCTACTGCCAACATCTTGTTGACTACTTTCCTCCACAACCACCTCATATAATCTTTGGGGACATGGCAAACCTTCCTGACAGACTGAGAGGGACGGGTCGACGAACGCCGATTTTCCCACAGAGACCCAAGCAACAGACGCAAACGCTCAGTCAAATCCTCTACTGGAAAGAAGTTTAAGGTTCGAGGGGGCATGACCTGCGCCCAGCCAAATTGGCGCAAAAACTGCCAAGGGAAATAAAAAGAGGTCTCTCTAAGACCAACCAGCAGCACATATGAATACTCTCCTAGCTCCAGAACTGGCTGCAACTGCCCCCACCAAGGCACTGACCAATACAGCCCACAAGCCCCATGATCCACAAGCCAATTCTCCTAGTTCTCAACATACAGGCCAATGCGGATGAAGTAACGTGAAAAGAAGTTAGGTACAACCGACAAAGGATATTCTGGAGGAGTTGACAAGCGGAATATTTCAGACAACCACATGAACAGCATCACAGGGCTACCCCTCAAAAAGTCAGAACGACCTTCTCTCTAGGCATCCAGGACATTCAGAGTCTTCGCCAATATTACCGTCGCAGGATTGCGACGATATGACATCCATGAAGTAATGGCTACAAGTTGTGGGTCCACTCGCACCTCCCCAGTCACCAACAACAATTTTGATACCAGACCCAGAACAACGGCTCCAGCATAGCCAGCATCACCTACTTCCCGTAAATGCACGGACTGCAACATCGTTGAGAGGGAGATACTTCCTCTAAAAACCAATGACCTGGCCGCCGAGGGCGAGATATGAAGAAGCCCGACCAATAAATCGCTAGGGGAGCGAGAAAATTCGGGTAAAGCCGCAGCAACACTGGGATTCACACTTAGTATGGCGAAAAATTCCTCGTAGGTAGGATAAACTTCTTCCAACCCAAAGCGGAATACGTGGTCTTCAGGATACCAAAATTGTACCGCCGCTGTCAGCATATTCAACTCAAAAGGCCGATTGCGCCACAAGGAGACTCGACGCATGTTGAAAGCATTATAGTCGACATTATAAGAGCACATAGCTTCCAAGGCTTCGAGGTAGTTGACAAACTCGGTGCTACCAGGGAGAGCCATCTTGTAGGGCAAAGAAATAGTAGGCAAGTGGATAAGGATGCAAAGGTGTGATGAAAAAACTCCACCCTCACACCCTTTATACTTGAGAACTCTCACAAAAGACATAATCCCTGCAGAAATCGGAGGGAATCCTACCCCATAAGGTACCAAAGGCTGAAGAGGGTACCATTCAAAGCTTTTAATTGATGGGACTGGACTGAACTGCCGATAGGCAGGCCAGGGTGCTTGCCGATCGGCAACCCCCCATTTTTGGAAATGTCCTCCTTTCCTTTTTTTTGTCAAATCAGAAAACTCCATAAAAATAAATTAATATACTCAAAAGAATTTCAAGAATTCTGTTTTCTCCTTATGGGATTCCCCGTTTTAAATAAAACAGCTTTCCTTTGAAAAATTCCACAAATACTCCTATTTTACGGTCTTAGTAGCAAATTAAAAATCGCATGTGTATGCATTCATTCATCATTAAAATAAAAGATAGTCAAAAAATTACATTGCATTGCATATATCTGTTTTTTGTGTTACATCATCTTGCAGGAAATAGAAAGAAAAAGCTAAAAAACAACGGGACTCAGCCCGAACCCACACTCTATCTCTCCCTCTCTCTCTCTCTCTCTCTCTCTCTCTCTCTCAAGAGCTTCCACCCCATGCGACGCGCTCTCTTCCCCCTACGGCGAGACGACGCGCCCCCACTACCTGAGCCAGAGTCTTCCCCGGACGAGGCTAACGGCACCAAGCAAGAAGGAACAGGGACAGCATCCCGAATGTGGGCAGTCGCCGATGATATCCAATCCCTGATGTCTCTCTGCCAAGTGTTCGACACCCGAATTTTCTGCAAGGAAAAGGCAGAATCAGTATCAAGCAAAAGAAATCAAAAAGAGGAAAAGGACCGAAAGCTTTATCGCAGGATGAAGGACCTCCTCTGTCAAACCCAGCTCCTCCGGATCCATCGCAAGGGGACGGTTCAACATCGGCACTATCCCTCCATCAACCCGTCGGATGTTGTACGAAGGAGTGTGTAGCCGAACAAAAGGGACCTACGATGTCGCCGCCGCCGCAGGTGCCGAGGGACCACCACCACTGTGGGAAGACCCCACCGCCCGACTCGAACCAGCAGGAGGGAAAGGCAAAGCATCATGTATGATGGGAACCATCAACCAGCTCGTCACAAAGTCCATATAATCATATGGTGCGGCCGTATCAGTATACAAAGCATAGGACTCGCTGATCATCGCCGCGATCCTCTCATCCTCCAATAACTGTCGCTCCCGCCTCATAGACATAGGAGGCTGCGCAGGTGGAACCACCACCTCCTCCTCAGCGATCTGACGAATCACCCTCTCCCTGAGGAACCAGGAATGGCCGAACTCATGCGCCAACAAGCGCCTCATCTGCGCGTTCACCCCAGTCAGCCCCGTGTCCTGAATAGCTGTCCCCCAAGGATAAAAGGTCACCTGAAAATCCCCAAGCAGACATGAGTCGATACAAGATCAGAAGGTGCAAAAACCCAGACTGAAAAGGAAAAGACCTTACCCGACCATTGGTCAGGTCATTCAAGACCTGACGCATCGCCTCCAGGGAAAGAGATCCCTTCGACTGTCGGTTGGCCTTACGCCATCGGTACAGTCGGCAGAAGTCCCCAATAGTGTCATCCTTTAAAGCAATCAGCAGGGTGTTGCACCCAATCACCTCATAGAACCACGTCTGAATTCACAAGCAAAAATAGATGCATAAGGAAAATGTGAACGCATGAAAGGAAAATACGAATGCATGAAATGAAAATGCACAAAATAAAGAATACCTCAAGGAGATACGTGGCTCCAGTAAAAGTCTGCCGGCAGCACCGGCTGAATGCATCCAGAGAAGAGTAAGGGTTGCCAAGGTCAGACTCCCCCAATCATAGAAAGGGATGTTCGAAAACATCCTCAAGTATGGCAGAAACCACAAATGGACGACGTCGCCGCTCGACGCCACCATGAAACCTCCCAATACCAATAAGATGAATAACCGGGCCATCTGCCTCACTTGCAGCCCGTCCTCCACATCAACCACCCTGCTCAGCAAAACATCCTTCAGGAAGGACAGCCGAATGGAATCTCCAGAAACTATCCTCCTCACATCACCAAGTGCCGCATGCACCGCCTCCGGCCTCACACGCAAGGAGCGATCCACCTCTATCTGCTCCCCATCATAATCTAACCCCAATAGTTGTTGCACATCTATGGGAGTCACTGTCATCTCCCCAAAGCCAAAATGAAAGGTATGGGTAGTGTCCCACCACCTCTCCCCTAAGGCAAACAAAACTGCAGTCAAACGAGGCGTCTCATCCAGCGCAACCGCCAACCTCCCAAAACCCGCTGACGATACCATCCAGCACACCACGGGTGGAAGATGCTCCCAAACATCCTTAAGCCCCGTTGTCCCGCGGGCACGCATGTTCTTCAAAGAAATATCCGACTGGAAAAAGGAAAAATTCAGTCAAAGGTCAAGAAAAAGGAAAAATCACCCAAAAGGAAAGGAATGCCAAAGGTCAGGTTACTTACATAACCACCGGGAATCACTCTCAAAGAGCGATGATGCGACGACTCCCGCAACAAGGTCCTCTCATCCGCAACCGGCTCGAATGCATCAAAGGCATTCTCATTCCCCAAAGCAAGGGGCACCCTGTCCCTCCAATCCATATTCGCCCAGTCATCAACGATCAACCACTCCCTATGGACAACGGTGCTCACAAAGGCGGCCATTTCTTGAAGATCGAAATGTTAGAACAATTCGCAGAGAGAAATCGCAGAAAGAGAGAAGGCAAGAAGCTGTGAAAAATGAAATGGATTCGCCCCCTTTATATAGGAGGCCAAGCGCCATGCCGGTCGGCATAGACCGGCGCCATACCGATCGGCACTGTCTCCTCACCTTCCCGAGGCAACCCAAAAGTCCGTGCCACTGCCGAATGGCACCCCTCAGTCTATGCCGGCCGGCACCCCTTTAAAATTTCGTACAGAAATTCCCAAAAAATGCCAAAGCCTCGAAAAATCCCCGAAAACCCCCCAAAATCCCAGGATGGATTTTGAACATTTTCATCAAGAAATTTTTTGCATTTTCTTCAGGCGAAACCTCTTTTTCCCTAGCGGAACCCGCAAAATCTAAGCAAATGACCTCTCGAGCGATGCGCCTGGACCCCCTAATCACCTCCTCAACAGAGTTTACAACCTCAAACCGGTTATCTCCCCAACGATCGGCTCCTCCGCTCAAATCAAAGGCAAAAGGCCTCCCCAGCCATCGGCTACCCGATGCGAAACAATATCTCATGGTATTTTTCCCAGCAAAATCCAGAAGAATCACTTGCCCCAAGCGATCTCTCCCAAAGGATGATCCAAATCTTCCCCAGCTCATTCTTATTCCCCAACGGAACCTCAAATCCAATTCTTATTCCCCAGCGGAACCTAAAATTTAATTATTATTCACCAGTGGAACCCTTTTTCTTTTCCCAAAGGAAATGCAATCACTCTTGGGTTAGAATTGGCCCCGATCTTGGATCGTCACCTGAGTTATGTCAGAATTGACCTCGGTCCTCGGTCGTCACCACTCTTGGGTCAGAATTGGCCCCGATCTTGGATCGTCACTTGAGTTAGGTTAGAATTGACCTCGGTCCTCGGTCGTCACCACTCTTGGGTCAAAATTGGCCTCGGTCTTCGATCGTCACCTGAGTTAGGTTAGAATTGACCTCGGTTCTCGGTCGTCACCAATCTTGGGTCAGAATTGGCCTCGGTCTTGGATCGTCACCCGAGTTAGGTCAGAATTGACCTCGTTCCTCGGTCGTCACCACTCTTGGGTCAGAATTGACCTCGGTCCTCGATCGTTACCACTCTTGGGTCAGAATTGGCCCCGGTCTTGGATCATCACCTGAGTTAGGTCAGAATTGACCTCGGTCCTCGATCGTCACCACTCTTGGGTTAGAATTGGCCCTGATCTTGGATCGTCACCTGAGTTAGGTCAGAATTGACCTCGGTCTTCGGTCGTCACCACTCTTGGGTCAAAATTAGCCCCGATCTTGGATCGTCACCTGAGTTAGGTCAGAATTGACCTCGGTCCTCGGTCGTCACCACTCTTGGGTCAGAATTGGCCCCGGTCTTGGAGCATCACCTGAGTTAGGTCAGAATTAACCTCGGTCCTCGATCATCACCACTCTTGGGTCAGGATTAGCTCCGATCTTGGATCGTCACTTGAGTTAGGTCAGAATTGACCTCGATCCTCGGTCGTCACCACTCTTCGGTCAGAATTGGCCCCGGTCATGGATCGTCACCTGAGTTAGGTTAGAATTGACCTCGGTCCTCGATCGTCACCACTCTTGGGTCAGAATTGGCCCCGATCTTGGATCATCACCAGAGTTAGGTCAGAATTGACCTCGATCCTCGGTCATCACCACTCTTAAGTCAGAATTAGCCCCGGTCTTGGATCGTCACCTGAGTTAGGTCAGAATTGACCTTGGTCCTCGGTCGTCACCACTTTTGGGTCAGAATTGGCCCCGATCTTGTATCGTCACCTGAGTTAGGTCAGAATTGACCTCGGTCCTCGATCGTCACCACTCTTAGGTCCTCAGAATCGACCTCGATCCTCTGAATTGGTCATCCTCGCTTCCTTAGGTCCTCAGAATCGACCTCGACCCTATGAATCGGTCATCCTTGCTTCCTTAGGACCTCAGAATGGACCTCGACCCTGTGAATTGGTCATCCTCGCTTCCTTAGGTCCTCAGAATCGACCTCGACCCTCTGAATTGATCATCCTCGCTTCCTTAGGTCCTCAGAATCGACCTCGACCCTCTGAATTGGTCATCCTCGCTTCCTTAAGTCCTCAAAATCGATCTCGACCCTCTGAATTGGTCATCCTCGCTTACTTAGGTCTTCAAAATCGACCTCGACCCTCTGAATCGATCACACTCTCTCAGAAGCATCATGCGGTGTCTAATCGATGGCTATCATTTGTTCCAAATTCACCCGTCGAGGGGCTCTATAGACACCTCATTCCGTTACCCGCTAACTCTCCTGTGGTCCCTAGTACCTCCACTCATCACTGTAAATCCTGGTCACGTCCCGAGTACTGACTTAAAAGCCATCGGGCACTCCCCAGCTCAGTTTGACCCAAAAGTCAAACTCTTCATCTCGACCGAGACTCAATGAATATTTGAAGGGTACTGAATACCCTTTCTAACGGTCCACCCCATGCGCGATTCCAACTCACTATGCGGACGAATGTTCCGTTTGCGTCCGAAACCCTACCTGGAGGCCACCAGGTGCTTCCAGGCTCTGTTTGACCCAAGTCAACTCTTCAACTAGACTGAGGCTGAATGAATCTTCGAAGGTCACTGAATACCCTTTCCAACGGTCCATCCCATGCACGATTCAGACTTACCATGCGGATGAACCATCCGTTTGACTTCGAGAGGTCACCGAATGCTTCTCGGGCTCGTTTGGCCAAAGTCAACTCCCCAAACTGGGCCAAACTCTTTGGAGTGTCAAATTACACCTCCTAACCTTTCTAACGGTCCATCCCATGCATGATTCGGACTTACCAAGCAGACGAACGATCCATTTGCATCCGAACGATTCCCCGTCCAACGGATTGACAAACGCTTCCGAGCCACATTTGACCCAAAGTAAACTCCCGAACTCGGGAGAGGTCCAAAGGAATTTCTAAGGTCTCTGAAATACCTTTCCAATGGTATGCCCCGTGCACAATTCTGACCAACGGTTTGCCCTCGGAGACCAATTTTCCAAAAAATCCTGAAACACACTGCCAAACGGAAGGTCCCAGAACCTGCCTATCAGCACCTTCCTGTCGGTTGGCAGGAAGGGATCTAAGCCAATCAGTAGTCCCCTGGAGCTATAAAAGGAGGCCTTGGCCTCATTTGCAAGGGAGCTGAGATCAGAGGCAAATCACTCTCAGAAAACCCCCAGAAACCTCTCTCGAAGGCAGCGTGATTTCAACTCTCAAATCCCTTTTTCACTTCCACTTTTCATCATCCTTTTCATCAAACTTGATGAATTAAACACTCTCCATCATCATCCAAGTGCAAGGGCTACCTTTCAACATTCTAGATCAAGCTCAAGGTCTCCAAGAAGGTCCAACTTTCTCAAACTCTCTCCTAAATTCTCTTAAATTTGCAATAACTTGTTCTCTTACTTTAGCACTTTTATTATCTCATCTCACACATCATAAATATACTTTTTATCTAGTATTATTTCACATCTCCTATTTTCATATAAATAAAAATCCAAAAAACAAGAAAAAGAGGGTTTGCTCATAAATTCCAAATAGGGATTCTCACACCTTTTCCACACTTTTCTCACAACTAAAATACTTTTTCTACACACACACACACACACACACACACACTTACAAATAAGAGATTTCTCCATTTGGATTTATGGGTTAAACCCCACCCCTCGTTTATTTACGAACTACGTGGACTTTGATGCCTTTATAGGCTACGTAGGCGTCTTAGGGTAAAACCCGAAACTCGAGTCCTTTTCTCACTTTTTCTCTTATTTTCTATCTTCTGTTTATCTCATTTTCCATTATATTCTATATACTTGTTCTTAGTAACGTATTATTCCATATGCGTTATCGTTCCTTTATAACGATCAACGTATGGGTAATCACGTAAATCTTATTTTCTACACTAATCTCACATTCCTACGGATGCTCGCTTTGTCTTTTCTATGATACAAGTCGAGGATTCCTACCTCCATTCTATATATACACATGCACACATATCACGGGGGGAAATATAAAGGAAAATAGCAAATATCCATGAGAAATCGAAAGGGCGGAATGGGTGCCTAACACCTTCCCATTTCGTAACTAAGCCTCCGAACCCTTCTCGAATCATTTGGTTTCGCATGCACCAGTCTGTCTTTGGATGCCATACTTCGGGGTGGCTTCCCCTTTTTCTTTTGTCTGTTTTGAGTAAAATAGACTAGCGACTCTAAATCTCTCTACATCTTCACACCTCACAAATCTACGCCGGCCGAAGCGCTCTCCCGAAAGGGGACACGCGGGACTCGAAGGATCCCTTCCTCCCTCCGCGGCGGGGATCGGGGATGGCCACACTAGGCATTTGTATATGTATACAATAACTAAGGTATTAGCTATTATAAGTTAGTTGGCATTCTCGTCCGAGAAACGCTTGGTATTCTGGTTGGTTGGCCTTCTGGTGTTGGTCGGTGATATAGCCGACTAAGCGTCTTTGATGCCGATCAAGTTGGTTGGTCGGGCATGCTGGATGACATGTGTAAGTTCATCATTGGTCTATGTGGAAGTATAATTTTTACATACAACAGACCCCCCCCCCCCCCCCCCAATGCTCCATGATTGATGCTTGCATGAAAGTATGGAGTATTTTCTTTAAGAAGTTGATCGATAGGATATTAGGGTATCTGGTCGGCAGCCGACCTTCCATACTTGTAAAAATTCCTGTTGGTACTATTTGAAAATGGCAGTTTTGTAAATAATTAAAAACTAGCGAACCGCCAAAGGGAATATTGGTATTTTTTCCGTCTGGAACTGTGTCGCCGTAAGGATGTCAATGTTGGGACATGTAATCATTTCTTTCTCCATTTTTGAGGTAAGCTATAAAAAGGATGAAGTTTTCCCTGTTCTCACTTATCTCAAACTTTCTTAACCATCACTATTTCTTTATCTTCACATTATCTCTTGTGCGATCGTTTGTTGCCTTTTTCTTTAATTCTTGCTGAATCTTTAAATTTATGTACTTGATGTGCTTGTTGTTCTTTGTTGTGTGCCCTTAATATGATTATTCTTGGATGTCTTCTTGTGCCCTTATACTTGTTATTTTCAATTTGATGCAAGGATGGAAAGGATTGCTTCTGCTGAATCAGATGCCCTTATAATGGAAACCACTTGCTAAAATTTTTCGTAAAACTCCACCCAAATATGTTACTTAATAATGAAAACCACTTGCTAAGATTTTTCGCAAACTGCAGCCCAATATGTGACTTTACAATGAAAACAACGTGTTAAGATTTTTCACAACTCCACCCAAATATGTGGCTTAACAATGAAAAACACTTGTTAAGAATTTTCATAAAACTCCACCCAACTATGTGACTTAACAATAAAAATCACTTGTTAAGATTTTTTACAAACTCCACCCAAATATGTGACTTAACAATGAAAACCACTTGTTAAGATTTTTCGCAACTTCACCCAAATATGTGACTTAACAATGAAAACCACTTGTTAAGATTTTTCGTAAAACTTCACCCAAATATGTGACTTAACAATGAAAATAACTTGTTAAGATTTTTCGCAAACTTCACCCAAATATGTGACTTAATAATGAAAACCACTTGTGAAGATGTTTTAAGTGTCCTCAGTGTACCTAGTCGAGCAACCATAAAGGTGCTTTGGGTAAACTGGGGCTTCAAGAATGCCCAATTTACTTAGTCAAGGTTCCATATAATCCCTTTAAGTAAATTGGGACTTTTAAGCGATAATAATTTACCTAGTCGAGCGACCATAAAGGTATTTTAGGCAAACTGGGGGCTTCGTGAATGCCCAATTTACTTAGTCGAGATTCCATATAGGCCCTTTAAGTAAACTGGGCCCTTTAAGTGACCACGATTTACCTAATCGAGAGACCATAAAGGTGCTTTAAGCAAACTAGGGCTTCGAGAATGCCCAATTTACTTAGTCGAGGTTCCATATAGGCCCTTTAAGTAAACTATGAATTTTAAGAGACAAAAATTTACTTAGTCGAGTGACCATAAAGGTGCTTTAGGAAATCTAGGGCTTTAAATCTTCCCAACTTGCTTAGTCGAGGAGTCATAAAGGTCCTTTAAGCAAGTCGGGATCACCATATAGGTCAAGGTTTCTCATACCATAATGCACCACTTTGGGCGACTTACCACAACATCAGTAAGGTTTCTCGAAGCTATAATGCACCGCTTTGGGCGACTTACCACAATATCAGTAAGGTTTATCGAAGCTGTAATGCACCTCTTTGGGCGACTTACCACAATATCGGTAAGGTTTCTCCAATCTATAATGCACCGCTTTGGGCGACTTACCACAATATCGGTAAGGTTTCTCGAAGCTATAATGCACCTCTTTGGGCGACTTACCACAATATCGGTAAGGTTTATCGAAGCTATAATGCACCACTTTGTGCGTCTTACCACAATATCGGTAGTATTTATCGAAGCTATAATGTACCACTTTGTGCAACTTACCACAATATTGGTAAGGTTTCTCAAAGCTATAATGCACCACTTTGGGAGACTTACCACAATATCGGTAAGGTTTATATGCAAACTTTGTATTCATGCTCCAGGTTTTGCGAGAAATTTTCCTGCCTCCTATCACATCGCTGGACATTATGTCAATCAGTCGGTGCTATATGTGAGCCAACTGGTGTCTATGCTGAACAAGTCTAAAATCTGTTTTGGTGATGCCTCGACAATGATGACCATTCTACCACCAGATCTGAGCACGCTTATCACTCGAGCTCCTATGTAAGTGAATATTATATCATACGATACTTTTCCCCCTCTTTACTTTGTTTTGTCTTTTATCTCAACATAAAGAAAAGTAAAGAAAATCTCATACATAAATTACAACACCATATGAATAAAATTAAATGCATTTCACTTGGTGATATCCCAAATTAAAAAAGAATCTTTTGAGAATTTGACTTTGATGTCTATAAGGCTTGTCGTAATTGTTCGAGCTTGATTTGATCACGTGTGTTCTATATCTGGAAGGATAAAAAATCATCTATGATTTTGGCACAAAAATCATTAGTAACTTGTGAGGCATATTATAATGCCATGTATAATAGTGTGGGGTATATATTTCCCCCCTTTTATTTTATTTTATGTCAACAGAATAAAATAAACTCAGAATCATGCCTCGAGAAATCGTAGAACACATTGTTCTGTGCAATTTCATGGTGCCAATTTGATATGATACATTATGTAGTTCATACTTTTTTAATCTCGCTTTTATAGCCTGAAATGATAGAGTGCGGATATATCCTGTGGTGGGTTATTGATCTCATGCCCCCATTATTTTATCAAAGCAGAGAAAATTTTAGAAGTGAACTATTAAGCATGTTGAGTCACCTTGAGGTGAATAATAAATACCAATTTTGAATTTTCACATAATTAATATCACAATGTAAATAAATCATACTTCAATATAAATTGACCATGACTGAGGTTGCTCAAGGTACCATGACTGAGGCTGATCGAGGTACCACGGATGAGGCTGCACGAGCGACTTTAACTAAGGTTTTTCGGGTGATTATGATTGGGCATTTTGCTAAGACTTGAGTGCAAAATATTATATTGATGAGGTCGTTCCAAAGATGTCAAATTTTGACAAGGTTGCTCCATTTTTTTTAACAAGATCGCTGGAAGGATGTCATTTTGACATGGTTTGTTCTAAAAATGTCATTTTTGATAAAGTCATTCGAAGGATGTAACTCTAACATTGTTGCATGAAATTATTATTTTGTCAAGGTTGCTCGAAGGCATCATTTTAACAAAGTCGCTCGAATCTGCATGTAATAATTCTTTTAAATGGTTTTTCTCGAGACATCATAAAATAGTTATAGAATTTCAAGGCATATGTAGTTTCTCAATGGAAAATTTTAAGCAACGTGGTGCCTTGCACGAAAATTTAAGTAACAAGGTGCCTCGAGCAAAAATTTAAATAATAATGAGCCTTGGGCAAATTTTTTTAAGCAATAATGTGCCTCACAATAGAAGTTATTCAAATACAAACTTGCATATATTTAAGTTTAAACATTTAAGGGGATTTTCCCATGTCAATAAAAAATGTTTGTGTGAGCATTAGTAATAACCTCTGACGTGCACAATAAGCAAATGTCCAAAATTTATGCTCGAATTATATCAACTTTATAAGAGTAACCTTTATTTTATGTTGATATTTTAAAACTTATATGAGTTCAAATATTAAATGTGAATAAGCATAAGATTTATTGAGTTCATGCTCGTAATGTATCTTTTAAATGGTCTTAATGAGATGACACAAAATATTTATGCAACTTCAAATGGGGGTTCGTGATTTTTTTGCAAATTTTATTTTACAATCCTTCTGTGGATTCTGTTCTTGGACGGACATAAGCAGCTGTTGAGGAGGAGGAAGAAATGGCGTCAAGGAAGAGGAAAACTGAAGCTGAAGAGGTCGGAGAGGAGATGCCTGATATTGATGAAGATAAGAAAGAAAAAAAGAAAAAGAAAAAGAAAAAGAAAAAGAAAAAGAAAAAGAAAAAGAAAAAGAAAAAGAAAAAGAAAAAGAAAAAGAAAAAGAAGGTGGCTGATGCAGAAGCAGAAGCATAAGAGGTTGGTAAAAAGGAAAAGAAGAAAAAGAAGAAGCATTCAACGAAGGGTGCTGAGTTCCAGTATGAAGACCAGAATGTTGAAGCGGGTGGTAAGAAGAAAAAGAAGAGAAAGCATGCTGAATCTGTTGAAGAAGAAGAAACTGAGCCCTCGTCAAAGAAGAAGGAGAAGAAGATGAAAGAGAAGAAGAAGAGGAAAAGTGAAGTTGATGTGTGAGTATCAAACCATAAAAATTTTAGATATGTTGGACAATGGGTGGTTTCTTCACTTAGGGTCCGTTTGATTCACAAATTTGTCATGGCAAATGTCAAATCAGTGGGCAAATATGGCATTTGCTCACTTTTTGGTCTGTTTGATAACAAAATTTGCTTACAAGCCATTTGTCCATGTACAACACCTCCAATGCATGAAAAGTGGGCAAATTTGGCTTTGCAATTTGGGTGAGAATTATTTGCAAAATAATTTGTCACTTCTTGCAAGTGTTTTTTTTAATTTTTTATGCTAAAATATTTTAAAAACTGTTTTATAAAACTGTTTTAAATAAAAAACTGTTTTAAATAAAAAATTGTTTTATAAAAACTATTTTTAAATTGTTTTAAAAACTGCTTAAAAAATGTTTTAGAACTGTTAAATAACTGTTTTAAAAACAATTTATAAACTGTTTAAAAAAATATTTTTTAAAATTATTTTATTAAAAAATATAGGTTTAAAAACTGTTTTGAATAATTAAGAAAACTATTTCGAATATTGTAAAAATTGTTTTATAAAAATGTTGTTAAAAAACTGCTTTAAAAATTATTTTAAATACTGTTTAAACAATGTTTTATAAAAACTTTTTTTGAAATTTAAAAAAAAATGTTTTATAAACTGTTTTAATTAAAAAAAATATTGTTTTATAAAAAATGTGACAAAAATGTTTTAAAAACTATTTAAAAAATGTTTTAAAACTGTTTTAAAAATAATTTTAAAAACGGTTTTAAAAAAATGTCTTATAAAACTGTTTTATTTGTTTTAAAACTATTAAAAACACTATTTTAAAAGGTTTAAAAATTGTTTTGAATGTTCTAAAAATTGTTTCGAATATTGTAAAAATTATTAAAAAAAATTGTTTTATCAAATTTAACAAAAACTGTTTTAGAAATGTTTTAAAAATTGTTTAAAAACTTTTAAAAAAATATTTAAATAAACTAATTGGATTGACTTTAATTTCGCTTAATTGTTGTTTAATATTTTCGTGTGAAAAAACTAGGTAAAATTAATCATGACAAATTTTAACTATAAAAAATTTTACCATCTTCATTTTTGCCCACTTTTGAATCAAACGGACACTTACATTATTTTCCACACTTTGGTCCCCCCCCTATTTTTTTGTTCTTTGGATTTTAAATTACTGCATGTATTATTCCTGAATTTTGTAGGGTGCATATGTTCTATATTCGTGAGTAGAGATATCACTCTCATATTAATTTATTTTGGAAAAAAAAAGCCCAATTTCTCAATAAAATAGTGAGATTTAAACTTATGTACACATTAAACATGAGTAGCTTTATACTGGATATTCCCCACAAAACCTATAAGTGGTTAAAACAATACACCCCATACCGGAGCTGGTCTTGAGACTTTGAAAAAGAACAACAATAAAACACATGGTAGGTTTGTATGGGATGGGAGCAGTTTTAGGGTATTCCTCAGTTTGGGACAAACAACAATGGTGGATCAGAGGTTCCTTGATTTTCCCGGTCCATGCTGATTCGAAGGTCAGTTGGTATAGGGTGGATCTGTTTTAATTTCTCAAATGTAATCTCGTTTATGAAACCATATGGTGTGTTGGGTAAACAAATTGTTTCAATCTGATTTGTTGGTGTGAGATCCCTCAGGTTATGGTTGTTCGGATAAGGCATCTCAAGATTGCTCACGTTACGTTACCTATTCAGAGGTTAAGGTTCCTCGAATGTTCAAAAATCCGAGGAGGCGGGTCGATGAGTTTGACAGTTTTCAAGTGGGTCGGGTTATTCTGGATCCCCTCCCAAGGTGGGTCGATGAATTGTTTCAATTGAAAGTCATTGGGAGATGCCTTTTGTACAATTATTTTACCCATTGTTTATAGCTTTATGTTCGCACAGGCGTATTGATGTCTAGAAAGTTTTCTAGCTGTCCTATTTCATTTATCCTAGGGGTGGAAGCGATACGGGTTTTTACCGTACCGTACCATTTTGGTTCGAAAAAAGATGGTTTTGGTTTCATATATTAAAATACCAGAAACCAGTCTTATCGAAACCGAAATTATCGTAAAAAAGTTGGTTGGTTTTGGTTTTAATATTTAAAAAACCGATTTACCAAAATTACCGTACCGAATTTACTGAAACCAAAAAAAATCGTACCGAAGTTACCATACCGTACCGAATTTATCGAAACCAAGAAATATCGTACCGAAATTACCGTACCGTACCGAATTTATCAAAATTATCGTACCGAATTTACCAAAACTAGAAAAAAGTTGGTTTGGACTTTGGTTTTAATATTTAAAAAAGTTGGCTGGTTTTGTTTTTGGCTTTTTGGGACTTTTAGTGTTGTTTACCGAAACTAGAAAAAACCAAAATCATAAACCTGGAAAAACCAGAAAAAATCATAATTTAACGAAACCAGAAAAAACCAGAATTTACCGAAACCAGAAAAAACCGAAATTACCGAAAAAATCGAAATACCAGCCGGTTTGGTTTTGGTATTGATTTTGGTGTACCGGGTGGTAAACTGGTACGGTTTGATTTTACCATCTAGAGTTTGGTTTTGGTATTGATATCTACTATTTACCAACCAAACCGTATCGCTTACACCCCTAATTTATCCCATCCATGTGTTTGTCCGCCTATAACTTTAGTGGCTTTAGCTGTTGGGTTGTACGTTGGTTTGTGGGGCTCCATGCTATCATAACTTTTGTATATATACTTGTCAGATATAAAAGACATAAATAAGATATTATAATGAGAGTTTTATCCTTGGTTATATCAGTGCCATCGGTGAATATTTAATCAGTGGGTTATCCTACAAACAAAGATAACTATTTTTATAGTTATTTTAAATGGATAACTAAACCCCATTATATTATGAAATTGTCGGTTAATAAATATATTCCATAATGTTTTAAGTAAAACGTGAGATATCATAAATAGAGATTAGATTTCTTATGCACATCTCAATAAATATGATGTATAATACTCGTAAAAAAATATATGGCGCACAAAGTTATGGCATAAAAAAGCCATTATCATTATACCCTCTCCGATGCACAAAATTCAGCACCGTCAGATGGCTAATACTTTCCCCATGCACCAGCGGTGGGGCAACATATGCACCAATTCAGTTAAGGAGAACAAGATAAGTCATGCATAATGGCAGAAATTCTTAGGTTTTCACCCAGTATTACATAAAATTCTTCGTAGGTGGGACACAGCTCATCCATGTCAAAATGGAATTATGGTCTTCGGGTACCCAAACTACAAAGTCGCCTCCAAAAGATTCCACTCAGTTAGACGGTCGTACCTAGCACCAGCAAAATTACCCAGGAATCACTCAAATCTCCAACATCAACGCGTATGTTAAATTATGGAGCCCATTTTTTAAAATTGCGAGTCAAATATGGGCTCATAATAAAAAGTTGCAGGCCAAATATGGGCAAACCCATATCACCCATTGTTGAACCCATATTGTTCTCAGATTTGCTCTTATCTCAAGCTTGGCAAGGGTTGGATTTTCACAGGTGTTTTTTTTTCTCACCTTTCATTTTTAAGAAATGATCTCTCCCTTTCCCTCATCTTTTCTCTCATCTTTTCTCTCTCTGTTTCGCCTCTCTCTCTCTCATCACTGTCGATCTCTACACTAATGGGTTTGTTTGTAAAAGGTTTGAGTGATGAGTTTTTTTTTTTAAATTCGATGAATATGGTGTTTTAATCTTCAAGCAAACTGATATGGGAAAATGGGTTACCCAACCCATATCCAACCCGCATGGTGTTTCAGTCCATATTTGGCCGCCCAAATTCTACCCAACCCAGATTTGACCCGTCCAAAATCGATCAAACCCGCCTAATTGCCACTGCTAGTCATACCACAAAGTAGATAGGCAGGGCCGGCCCCGAAGATTTGGGGGCTCAAGGCGAACTTATAAAATGGGGCCTTTTATTTAATAATTTTTTTCTAAAAAAAGTGTATTAGGTATTTTTACAAGCTAATAAGAAACGAACAAAATAGAATACATAACAACCCAACAATCAATCTAAAAAATTCCAACCACAAAAAAATAAAGGAACAATGGAACCTGTTTTGGTGAATTTGTAAAGAAACTTTGAAAGCCCTTCTTTGCTAAAAAAATGTTGAAGAAACACATAAAAAATTAATATCATTAGAATAAAAAAAATTAATAACAAATTAAAAGGAGCAACAAGATTAATAACAAGAACTTAACAAAAAAAATTTAACAACAAGAACTATAATTAAAAAAATGACAAATTAACAAAAAAATGATAACAAAAACATATAACTTTCTATTCACTTTTAAACTAAATCATTTAAATCGAAAAATATAAATGTCGTTTTCTACTAATATAAGTGTTTACAAATATAAAAAAATGACAACAAGAATAACATTTAAATCCAGAAATATAAAAAACAGCATTTGAATCCAAAAATTAACAACAGTAACTACAATAAAAAAAATGACAGATTAATAAAAAAATGACAATAAGGACTTAACAAAATGACAACAAGAACAGATAAAAAATGACAACAAGAAGAGATAACTTTCTATACACTTAGATTAGTAAAATAACGACATTTAAAAAAATTAATAAAAGTATTTAACATATTAGTAAAAAAATAACATTTATATTTTTGGATTTAAAAAAAAATATGAACAAGAACCACTTAAGAAAAAAAAAATAACAGTATTTTAAAGTGTTTAGCAGATTAATAAAAAAATAACATTTATATTTAACAATAATGAAGATTTCAATCTAAAAAATTAACATGAGATGATGAGAGAGAGTTAATAAAAAAATACAAACCTCTTGAATATTTTTGGATTGAAACTTGAGAGTATTGCAAGCATTTAAAAGAGGGTCGATTTTTTAGAGACGAGGAGAGACATTTTAAATGGTTAGAACTTGGATGGAATTTGAAAAGTTGGTGTTGGGTAAGATGGGAGCGGTTTTTTTCATTTATGAAATGGGTGTGATGAGTGAGCAAATGAAGATGAAGGGTTAGTTGTTGGTGGGTGGGTTTTAAGTTTATTTTTTGGGCTTAGGCCTATTTTTATAAACTTATATTATACATACCTTTACAATATTTAGGGTTTTAAGTTTATTTTTTGGGCTTGGGCCTATTTTTAGAAACTTATATTATACATACCTTTACAATATTTGGGGTTTTAAGTTTATTTTTTTGGGCTTGAGACTATTTTTAGAAACTTGTATTATTATACATACCTATACAATATTGGGGGCCTAAATTTTTATATCAGATTTAGGGGCTCAAGGCGGTTGCCTCATTGGCCTACCCCTTGGGCTGCCCTGGAGACAGTTTAAATGGTTGGAACTGGATGGAATTTGGAAAGTTGATGTTGGGTAGGATGGGAGCCGTTTTTTCTAGTTCTGAAATGGGTGTGATGAATGAGCAAATGAAGATGAAGGGTTAGTTGTTGGTGGGTGGGTTTTAAGTTTATTTTTTGGGCTTGGGCCTATTTTTAGAAACTTATATTATACATACCTTTACAATATTTGGGGTTTTAAGTTTATTTTTTGGGCTTGGGACTATTTTTAGAAACTTGTATTATCATACATGCCTATACAATATTGGGGGCCTATATTTTTATATCAGATTTAGGGGCCCAAGGCGGTTGCCTCATTGGCCTACCCTTTGGGTCGACCCTGTAAATAGTTACAAGTTGAATGTCTCATAATCAACATTGTATAAGCACATAGTCTTCATACCCTTAAGGTAAGCTGCAAAGGCTTCAGTCACTAAAATGACCATCTCAGAGAGTAAAGAAGTTGAAGTATGGTTTGAAACTCCACCCAAAAGACCCTTTTTATACTTGAAACTCCCATCAAAAGATGAAAAAATTAATTATGCTGATGCAATAATAGTTCATGTGTGCCAAGGAATGCAAAAAGAGGACTATCATGGCTGAAAAGCAATCTTAAGTACAAAGGTTATGCCAATAAAAATTCCAAAGGGCATTCTAATCGACAAACCCTCTACTTTGGGAAGATTGACTTTTCCTATTTTGCTTTCTTGAATTTCAAATAATCCCCTCTTCAAATTAACCTCTTTCCATAAGGGTTTTTTGGGCACTCCTTTCTAGGAAATTTTTAAAAAATATATATTTTACACTTTTTCTTACTTTTTATCATTAAATAAATCGCCAATGGAAATTAAAAGTGCATATAGAGTAGGTCATTAAATCAAGATAAGTCAATAATAAACATTGCATCATAATTATATATATATATATATATATATATATATATATATATATATATATATATATATATATATATACACACACACACACACACACACACACACACACACATTTTTGTCGCATTTTCCAGGAATAAAAGAAAGAAAAAAATACCAAAATAATTGGGACACAGCCTGAACTTTCCAACCTAACCAAGAGCCACCTTCTTGAGGATCCCGATTCATACATTTCCCATGACAGCGAGTAGTGGACCCTTCGCTTCCCGAACCAAATCCTTCCTCATGATCCTCAACAATCGTCGATGGCGCCAGACGGGATTGAGTTATCTATCTCACGCGATCAGCAACATAAGCTTTCCAATCTCTTATATTACATAACCAATATGTCAATACACGCACACTCTATAATAAAACATTTGAGCATCAATAAATAAATCAATAAAAGAGAAATAAATCAAAATCCAAGTACAAAAATCAAAAGACAAGGTTATACCTCCCTCTAAAGAACCTCCTCGGAAAATGAAGTGAATCCATTTATCATCCCCTCAGGACGATGGGGAAATGACACCAAGGGACTCAACCAAAAGTATGTGATATAAATGAGTAAAGAAATGATAGATATGAATGGCCTTCTATGCACCTCTTTTTGAAACCCAGCACAAGGACCTAGCACACTGCCATCACCTCTAGTACCTTCCAATGGTGGAAGCGCACCCTCCATGTCATATATGGATGGAGGCATAAGACAACTGGTCACAAAATCTAGATAGTCAAACCCTGTCACTGTGTTAATATAAAACGTATAGGGCTCACACTCCATCGTGTACGCCCTCGCCTCGTTCAAAAACTCCCCCACTTTCCTCATGTAGGTAGGAGATGTCGACGGTAAAACCTCCAGTTCACGCTCTATCACCTTCCTCACAATTATCTCTCCTAGGTAATAGATATATCCAAACTCATGCGCTAGTAACCTCCGCATCTGGGCATGCATGCCAATAGTCCCCGAGTACAAACACTAAGGATAGAGCGTCACCTGTACCAAAATAAAATCAATCATTAAAAAAATCCACAAAATATAAGAAAAAAACAAAAAAATGTAGCAATAAGGTCTAATATGATCCCCCGTTAGGGCATTCAAAACTACCCTCACATCCTTTAAGGCTAAAACCTCCTTTGACACCCTGTTTGATTTCTTGCACCTATGCATCCTCGGGAACTCACATAGTTTACTCACCTTCAAAGACACTAACCTCTTGTTATGCCTGATCATTTCGTAAAACCATATTTGAAAAAGATAACACAACTCTCTCAATTAAAATCTAAAAAAATAATAATCCAGAAGAAAGTGCAAAAAAAAAAAGACTACCTCCAGAAGATAGTGGGTCCCATAAAAGTCTGTAGACGACACTGGATAAAAGAATCTAGATAATCATAAAGGAATGCCATCATGAATCTCCTCAATCATACAAGTGAGTCTTGGACATGAAACAAAGGATGAGAAAGAACCATAAGAATAATAATCATTATCCCCATTGAAAAATAAATCAAAAATCAAAAATAAAAAGAATAGATAAAATTAAATAAAGAACACTCACATATCCATTTGGGTTCTTCACCCTTGTAGAGAAGTCTTTCATAGACTCTCTAGAAAGGATCCTCTCATCATCCACGTCTTCGATATCGTGGTATGCATTCTCATCACAAATCACCAGTGCACCCATTGTGCACCACTCGTTGATAGCCTAGTCGTTGGTGCAAATAAAAGGATTGTTATTTTCATCTTCCATGAATATTTTGTAGGAAAAAGAACCTAAGGGGGTTTCTTAAAGAGAGCGGGTGTGAGATTTCATTTTACACTTGTGAATAAAATAAGGAGCTCTCTCGCTTTTTATAAAGAGCCAATGCATTTTTCAGTCAGCAGGCCCCTAGCTATGCCTATCGGCAGGGTCCCTCAGTTTTCTCAAAAGCCCTCTATATTCTGTGCCACTGCTGGTAGGCACACCCTTGCCAATGCCTATCGATAGACCTCCTTAAATTTTTTCATTGAAATTCCAATAAAAATCTAAAAATTGCAAAAAACAATTTACATAAAATCGTCAATTACCTCAAAATTCACCAAAAATATTTGTTTAAAAAAATCATCCATTTTAATAAAGATTATTAAAAAATTCTTCAAAATTTTAAAAATTATAGAAAATTTTAAAAATCTAAAATAAAAGTGCACAAGCACAAAAAAACCAATGGAATTCTCAACTAAATCGTGCATTCGTTCTAGCACTTTTTAAGTCTGTAGAATTGTCCTCACCCCTCTGATTCAGTCACTTCCACTCTGTATGTCCATAGAATTGACCTAGACCCACAAAATTAGCCTAGACCCTATGAATCGATCGCTTCCACCCCCAGAATGGACCTAGGTTTGCGAAATTGGCCTCGAATCTCTGAATCGGTCACTCACACTTCTTAGATCCACATAATTGGCCTCAACACTCCGAATTCGTTTCTTACACTCTTTATATCCTTATAATTGGCCTCGACTCTCTAAATTGGTCGCTCACCCTCTTTATTGTGCAAAATTGGTCTCGACCCTTTAAATTGGTCTCTTACACTCCTTAGGTTCGCATAATTGGCATCAAATTTTGAACTGGACATTCACCCTCCACAGGTACACATAATTGTCCTCGACCCCCTGAGTCGTCACTTACCCCCCCCCCCCCCCCCCCAAGTCCTAGAATCAGACCATTACCCCCAATCACTCCCTTTCGACAATGTGTCTATTTTTTGACGATCTTTGCTTATCCTAAGCTCTCCCACTTAGGGTATTTATAAACACCTAATTATGTAACCCTCATTTTAATACCCCTAGTATACTTTCATAGTTACTAAGCATAACCCCTTCAACTATCAAACCTCGATCCTCCCTTCAAAACCCTAATCTAGAGACCACCAAATGCTTCTGAGCCCCATTTCATTTCGATCAACTCTTAGAAGTAAGGGTAACTAAAAAAATTTCATAGGACTCTGAATACTCTTCCTAATAGTCTATAACATGCACGAATTTGCCTTACGGTTCACATTTACTTGTATTTTTCCTTCGAATCCCTAATCTAGAGACCATCGGATTCTTCTGAGCCTTATTTGACTCCGATCAATCTCGAAATCAAGGGTAATCAAATAAAATTTCATAAGTCTCTGAATACCCTTTCTAACAGTCCATATCATGCACGAATATGCCTTGCAATTCACATTTATTTGACATTTCCCTCAGAACCCTAATCCAAAGGTCATCGGTCGTTCCTGAGATCCATTTAACTTTGGTAAGCTCTTAGACCTGAGAGTTTTCTAATGAAATTTTGAAGAGCTCTTAATTTTCTTCCTAATGGCTTGGTCATGTGTTTTTCGAACATATAGTTTTCATTTTATACCCATTTCCCCAAATAATTTCATTATGGAATGCCTATAGGCACCCTAGGACCTATGCCTATCCGTATAGGGCTGCTTTACTAGGCCCCCAAGTCAGGGGGTATGCCGATGGGAAGGCCAAGGCCTATAATGATTGTCATAGACCCTAACCCTAGAGTTTTCCTAATTAAAGGAAGTCATAACCTCATTTAGAAGGACCTCTTTCCAAATCCCAAAGAAAGCTCTGCCTCGAAATTAGTGTGTAGTCTTTCACACTTACCTTTTAAAACATTTTTCCTGCATTGCATTACATCACCCATATACTTCACCCTTCTTCCCTCACCATACCACCATTACAGCACCATTAAAATCAACCTGCATCATCATGAAAGTCATAATTCAAGCTTCAAATAAGGTCCAAATCCTAGTCATTAAAACTTGTTATTTTAGCGCTATTATTTGCTTTCACCTATTTGTATATTATTTACATCTAATTATCACCTTCTCACCTTAATCACTCTATTACTATTTAAATAGTCACCAAATTTATTTTCATAAACCTAAAAAATAAAAAATAAAGGATTTGATCCTTAAATTAGGACTTTCTTTCCATTTTTACTATACTTACCTCACTTTTGCACGTTTTTTAACAAACAAAAAAAAAACTAGTTTTGGGTTCATGGGTTAAATCCCACCATTATGTGTTTTTGAATTGTGTGTACTTTGATGTCATTTCCGACTATGTAGATATCTCGAGTTTTCCTCAAGATTTGAGTTCTCTTTTCCTATTTTTTTGTTTATTCATTCTTACTTTTATTATTATCATTATAATATATATATATATATATATATATATATATATATATATATATATATATATATATATATATATATATATATATATATATATATATATATATATATATATATATATTATTTTTTATGTTCTTAGCAACCCGTCACACAGGCATGTTCACTTCCTCATTGGGAATCATGATCTCGTGAGTTTATCACATTATGTTAATTTTTTTTAATTTTTAATCTCTTTCGTTTTCGCTATCCTGTTAGACATGCATATATATTTCCTTACAGTGGATTATGATTAGATGTAGTTTATATAGCGTAGCCTTTCTCTTTATTATATTTTTATCATCGTCAAGCATGCGTATTCTATTCTTTGCGATGGACTGTGATCCGGTGCGGTACTCATATTTCAGCTATTTTTTAGATTATTGTACTTTGTTTTATGTATACTCCTCACAATGACTCACCCCATCAACGATTTCTTTCCTCACCTATTTCACTTCGCACAGATTATACAACAAATTTCATTTTGAAGAAAAAAGAAATTACTATCATATCCCATGAGAGACCGAAATGGAGGAGTGAGTGACTAACATATTTTAATTCCATAACTTAGTCCTCGAACCCTTGATCTATTTGGTTTCATATGCATCTGTTTGTCGTTTATGTAGTTTCTTTGGGAATGGCTACATCTTTTCCCATTTTAGAAAAAATAGGCTATCAACTCCGTTTTTTATATTTTAATGGATAAACGACATAAATTTTATGAATGTAAAGTATATCGTTGGGTGTTTATGCCATACATAAACAAATAACAAAACTTGGCATGCTAACTATGGAGTCTAGCGACAAGTAGGGATCGAATCCACAGGGAATTGTTGTTAGAATTCTATTAAGTTGATACTTCTAAAATAAAAATGTAACAAGGTGATGCGTTAGCAAATAATTAAAATAGGTGAGTAATAAAACTAGATTAAAATTATAAATCAAACTATAGATTGAGAATCATATCCCTCACACGGACTAAATAGCATAAATGGTTGTATGGAAAGAAACGTGTTAACAAGGTTAATCTCATTTGAACAATTAATAAAACCTAGAGTTTTCAACCTCTGAATTATCATAAAAGCTTGATTTGAGTTAAACGCTAATGAGTTACTATAATTACACATGAAAGGTAATAAATATGTTGCATATGTGATATACACTATTAAATCTCCTAGGCGTAATATCAAGAATAGTTAAGCCCTTAAAACTATCATAATCCCATCATACTATAGAAAGGCAACTAATTATTCCACGTGAGTTCAAAAATCTCAATCTAAACTACATTATCTCGAAATATTGAAGCACGTAATTAAAGAAAAGAAGTAAATAAAGCAAGAAATTATTGAAAGCAACTAATTAATAAAAGCATGAAATAAATAAAGCAAGCTTATATTAATGAGGAATATGATGAATAGTTCAACTTTTATACAAATGGAATAGAATCCTATAAAAGAGAAAGACATGAGATCCTAAACCCAAACTAAACTAAACTAAACTAAAATCTGAATATCTATCAAATATCCAACTTACAAATAAATCGTTAGTTGGATTAAAGATAAGGGAAAAGAAAATAATAATTAAACTTGCCAAAAATCAGCTTGAATCGATTGATCGATGAAACTAGAAATTGCCTACTACCCCCCTTCTATAATAAAAGGGAACCATCGATCAACTTTGATTGAACGATCGACACTCTATTTCAAACCCAAGATTTTTCCTCAAAAACTAAGAACATGCTCCTCGAGAAAATGGTCATGACTTAATCATTAGGAATTAGATTAACGCACTCTCAATCGATACACAAAGCTGACTCGAAGATATAAACCTTCTGCGAAGAGTTCGGGTACAAAGATTGAACGCTGAAATGACTAAAATGCTCCCGACGTTGCATACTACGTTGAAAACTTACCAAATAGAACCAATTGCGCTGTTAAGCTTTCTAATACCTATAAAACCCAAATAAGCCTTGCAAAGAATATATAACAAGAAAACAAAGTTTATAATATATATGAGCGTAAATACAAGGGACACAATTTTACTAGAATGCATAAGTAAAAATAGGCTATAATATATAATATTTGTGACGTATCATACCCCTTAACTTCGACATTGCTAGTCCCTAGTGATGAAATAAAACAAAAACCAATAAAATAGAGTGGTAAGAATAAAACAAATATGAATCGACTGAATGTCTCACTTTTGCGGGCGAACGGTTGCATTTAGCAAATGCAATAAGTAATTAAACCTTAGGTTACCCTAGTGGATGATTGTTGCCTCATGAGGGTTTCTAGGGTTGAAATCCTATAACACCCATGCCTGAGATATGTACCTCACTCCTTGTAATATGTATTCTCTTGGGTCATGAATTGTATATACTGTATAGATTTTGAATTTGAACTATCCTTGTGGCCTTCGTGCATGTCCAATTGGACTTTTTATGGCTTAAAGTTAAAATAGGAATTTATGGCCTTCGTTCGAATGCAGGTCTTTATCCCTCGAATGAGAAAGGTTTGCCATTCGAATGAGGTTCAAACGACCTTCCAACTACTAGCATCTGAATGATTTACCCCGCTGCTAATATCTCGTTGGAACGTTCACGTTTAAACGAGGTGCACCGTCATTCGAACGGGGGTAGTTTCTTGTTTGAACGAGGTGGATTATTTACCCTATTTTAGTTTAAAATTTTCCCTTATTTGTACCTCGTTAGAACTTTCATTCGAAGGAGAGGGGATCTCATTCAAACGAGGTCCAAGTTGTTTGAACGAGTGGAGTATAATTCAAAAAATCGACACATTTTAATGTGTTGTTACTACGTGAATCATTGGATATGCTGAGTTGTCGAGCTCCCGATTGCTCAGATCAAAATGTGAATTTAACCATTAGTTAAAGGGTTAAGTTTTGAGTTAAAATAGAGGTAAGATGGCAGAGAGAGGCATTTTTCTCATCTAATTTTTGGAGGTCTCTCTCTGTGTCTAAGCTATCCTCCACCATTTTCAACCCATTTCCACTTCATCCAAGGATCCACCTTCCATCCCAAGCCCATTCCAAGTTATTCCAAGGCTAGATGCACCCATTGTGACACCCCACCCAATTAAATATCGAGTGATCAGTTCTTTATTTAATTAAAACAGGATTCTCATTTGGCTCATTCTTAGCATCACTGTCGAAAACCATATTAATTACTATCGGCCTAATAGTTATTTAAGCAAGCGTCAAATTTTATCTTTCATTAACAATATGCGGAAATGAAACAAACTAAACCATATACACAATCATTGTCTAAAAATATACTGAATAATAAATGACTTGCTAGAAAAACCATCGGCTACTGATTAGGCATAAATTTTTCCCAATTTATCCCTTTAATTTAGTCACTTTTAGCACCTCGAACAACGTAATCGATTTGACTTTATCTCATAATCTTGCTACTGACTTATCCTAACGAGTACACCGAGTTTCTGGTATTTCGTATTAATTTTACAGGTATTTAATGTCAATTAAAGAAAGAAACCCGAAGAATCGAGAATGAAAAGAACGAAAGTCCAAAGGGCAAAATTATAATTTTTACCCAAAATTCGAATGAGGCATCTAAAGATAAGTTGAAAATATCAAGTTCATGAGCACATAGAAAGAAACGGTACCTCAATCGGAGTCCCGGTGTGAAAATTATGAGCAGTCAAAATCTGAAGGAAAAAAGTCAAAGGAAGCCCAGACCGATCCGAGCCGGACCGGTCCGCATTGCCCATTTTTAGAGATCCCCAGATCGAAGACGAACCGAAGTTGAAAAAAAATAAAAGAACCGATCAGCCCCAAATCGATCTGCCTAAGAATTAAAAGAACTGATCCGGATTCGAGGCAGACCGAACCGCAGGAGGACCGAACCGGACCGACTGTCGAGTATTAATTTTTTATCCTTCTCTAATGGAGAGTCCTAGTGCAGCTAAAACTCTTGGAGTTTTGTAGGGTATTTAAACCCGTTTTATTATCATTCTTAGGACGAAAAAATTTAGCTAATTTTCCATTCTTTTTAGAAAAACCCTAGTTTGGAGATAGCTTAGTATTTTAATTCCAAGATTGAAGATTGTTCAGATTTCAGTGATTACTAGTAATTTTAGATAATGCTTTGTGTGCTTTAGTAAGATTAGTGAGTAATTTCCTCTATTTAATTTCCCGTTTACATCATTCTAGTAAATTTTCCTTAGTTTAATCATGATTTCCTGCAATTCCAAAATCGTTTTCATTAAGTTCATCATGGTAGGATAGACTTTTAAAGGCCGGGATGCATGAACCCAACCTGATGTGGTAGTTGTATGTACATAAAATTAGTCCTCTAAATTTAATGGTTTGATTATAATCGTATTGCATAGAAATACGACAATTGTAGATCTTTAGATCTTGTTTTCTTTCGGGTAACCGGGATGCCTTAGAATGCAATTCGACTGTAATTTTTGCGATACCGATTTACTCGTCCTCTGATTAAGTATGGTGCGGGCTTGAACCTCATATACATAATGCTTGGGAGTACTAAATTCTGGGTCTAATTAATCACTTAAATTTATGATTAGTTTTATACCATCAATACACTGGGTTTGGGGGATTATGTCCCTACCTTAATTTTTCCAATTAGTTTTAGTTAACTTCTTTATTTTTCCCTTTTTCCTTTCTCACTCAATCATCATCTTTTACACTTTATTTTTTGAAGTAATAAATCAATTAAAATCTATGAAACATTCCCTGTGGATTCGATACCCAGACTCGCCACTATACTCTGCAAGAGTGTAGTTAAAGTTTAGTTTTTTTTATATTGTGGTCAAAAGCCTATAACAACGACTAGCGTATTTACACGGACGCTCGGTTTCCACCTCGATCAAAATGGCGCCGTTGCCGGGGAATTAGGTAGACTTAGGATTAGATCAAGTCAATCTAAAACTTTGACCAAAAATTTCAAAAAATCCAAAAACATAAAAAAAAAAAATTCAAAAAGCACAAAAAGATTCATCATCATCTCTCATAAGCTGTTCATGCAAAATTCTGAACTCACTCCAACTCCCCATAATACTCCAACCCACATTCACGAAAACTCGATTGTTGAGTACGATCCTGATAGCCCTCACACTCCAAACGCTCCACAGTTTTGGGTTCCACCTCCCACACCGTCCCACTCAATCTCAAATAACACGCTGTTTTCCTTCTTAGGACACACTTCAGAGAGCAGTCCTAGTATACCAAGTGAGGATACCGAATCTTTGAGAGAGAGAGATGTCACAACATGGTAGTGCAACCGTCGACGAGGGAGAGGACCCGTATCCCCCTTCGAGAGACGTCTTATATCCCGAGCGCACTGTCACTCCGGGATGAATTTTACTCTCGTACAATGCTGGACAATTTCACTTTAGGAATGGGATAATCCAGATACTTCCCACTTACCATGGAATGGATTCAGAAAATTCGTATGACCACATCATGGAATTTGAGGAGGCGTGCGAGACTCTTAGCGATCAAACTTGCACAAAAGATGTGCTCCGCCTCAAACTCTTCCCATTCTCGCTAAAGGATAAGGATAAATCATGGATATGGTCTTTACCTCCAAAATCGATTTCATCATGGAATGAGCTACAATCCAAATTTCTCAAGAAGTTCTTTCCTCCACATCGAACGAATTCCATCAAAGCTCAAATTCAAACATTCTGAAAATTAAAAAATGAGTCATTCGAACGACGATACGAGCATTTCAATGAGTTAATTACCTCGTGTCCCCATCATGGTTTTGATAAAATGCAAATCATTTCCTTTATCCATAATAGGTTGAACATTAACTTCAAGCAACTCGTTGAGACCATGGGTAGTGGTCCGTTTGTCGACTTAGACGCCCACGATGCTGAGCTTCACCTGAGGTATGTTGCCGAGACTACCCAATCCTAGGATACATCTAACCCTAATGCTCAAAATCGAAATCATTAAGTGACCACCACTCCGTCGGTGGCCAGCCTATTTCATGTAGAAATAAATTCTACAGCGGACAGTCGACTCGATATGCTTGAGAAAGGACTGCGAGACCTACGTGAGGAATGTGGAAGAGGACCAACTGGATCCATCCCAGACACTGTTGAGAAGGTGTGCGCGATTTGTGAGGTAGGTCATTCAACTGAGGAATGTCCGACTATACCCGCCTACAAAGTGATGCTTCAAGAGCAAGTCAGTGGCATAGGAGGTTTTAAGGGTAATTTCGGTGCACCGCACGAGAATTCCTACAACCCTTAATGGAAAAACCACCCTGGTTTTAGTTATGGACAGCAACATGTTGCGATGAATCCTAATTCACATATTGCCCCTCCTCCACCACCGTATTTTCAGCAAGCTCCACACTTGCAAGGACATGTGCAAGCACCACCACCTCAAGGAGCATACATCCCTCCACTGCGGAGAAGTCTCAAGGATACGATCAACCACTTTATCAATACCCAGACTGCAACTAATGCTAGGCATGAGCGCATGATGAACGACATGAATGCGAACATCGCACAGTTGCAATCATCGTTGAGTATCCAAGAGAAGGGCTAGTTTCCTGTCCAGGGCTAAAGATCGCCCCAAGGTCAAACTAGTGTTAGCTTTGAAGCCCTTATACTCTTGACTCACTTGGGTCTATATTGTATAAGTGCTCATCTAGTTTGGAAATTGTGACAAAATTATGTCCATCTTAGAAACCAAAGAACCTCAGAGATTGGTTTGTTATTTCATTCATATATCTTGTTGTGATCTAGATCTAATTACCAACACTCACACACAGTAGAATGCATCATGTACATGTCACATTGCATATTTATGTGTGTACATATGTTGAGTATGTTTAAATCCCTAAATTTGATTTTTAAATATTTTTTGGGATTTTATAAACATTTTTTAATAAAGGTTTTATTAATTAAAACTTGATTTTAGAAGTTTGTGGGTTCAATCTCTAATTATTGATTAATGGTTTTATTGGCTCAAAGTTGGTTTGGGTAGAAACCAAAAGCGGTAGAGACTTCAGGGTTTAGTTGTAATTAATTTATGACGCGCGCTTTATATCGATTTATTGGTTAACACCTGTTGATTGCTGATTAGTGGGATTTGTGTTTCTTCACTGAGTATACAATCGCGTATGCTTACAGCCGTTAGATCAAACCTCATCAACGTCCTGCATGCTTTCTTTGGTAATCCCTGTGTATCCCTCATGAACCAATCAGGTGACTTTTAATCACCGCTTTCTGTGAGCCCTTGGATTTAAGTCAATCCAGCTTGACTCAATCCTGACCCTTAGTTTTGAACCTGCTTCTCGATCCTTCTCTTCGTCCTATAAAAAGGATCCTCCTCTCAGTCGTCCAGGACTTTTGGCCAATTCATTCCTGAGAATAAAAAAGAGAGAGTAGAGAGAAGAGAGAAAAGAGAGAAACCAGAAAGAAAGAGAGAGAGTTAGAAACCCTAACCCTAACCCCTGTTCGTCAATCCTCTTTCAAACCAAACACTCCACAAAAAACTCCTACATATCCAAAATACTAACCTGAGTGTTCTTGAGTTTTTGAGAGATATTTGTGTTGCTGTAACCTCTTGTTCGTTAGCTCTTGTTTCCAACTTAAACTGTTTACTTAGATCTATTTTCTTCTTCATAGAAATTTCAGATCTATGCTTTGCATGTTACATCACACTTAGATTTACATAGTTTATTTCTCATCTTGAGAAATATATTGTTGATTCTTTTCTGAAAATTGTTTTTATCTCTAAATCAACAATAAATGTTTTCTGTTTCTAGTTCTCTTAAAACTAAAACTTTGACCTAGTTTGGAATCACACTTGGAGGTTTTCAATCTCGAAAATCGTTTCAAAAATCTGAGATTGATTAAGATCTTGACTATATTCTAAGCAAGATATTCGTGGATTCTGGGATTGATTTAAAGGTCAAACAGGTTCAAAGTTTTGTGAGAAGAGAGAAAAAGAAAAATCACTGCATATAGACTTATATGTAATTTGCTAGGACTGTTTGTACTTAATAAGTGTGAGTGTGTGCATGCATGTGTTAGAGAGCACCTCCACAAACACTTTCACACTACAACACGAAAAGTGTTGGTAATAAGATCTTGTGAACAAAAGTCGACGTAAAGTGCTGGAACAAATCAGAAGTTAACAAACTGCGCGAACAACACCTACAATCAGAACTGCAGAGAAGTTATAAGGACACCATAGGGTACATTCCTAAACTTATATAGGTCTAAGCTGTATGCATGTTAGTTATGTAGTTTGTAACTCATAAATTTGTTTTAGTGGATTTTTTTTTTCATTTTACTCCGTAGAGGGAGTCGTGGATGTTTCCTCAATTGGTGACGTTTTACCACGTAAAAAATCGTGAACTTAATCTCTCTATATCTCCTCATCCCATTCTTGGTTGTGCCGAGTTTAAAGCTTGTTTAAACTACTTTATAAACCTGTAATTCAAATATTGAATAGATCTCGTACATACTGTTTTGTTAAACACATCTTGTGTTCAAATAGTTTTGTTTTTTCAAGAAAAGAGTTTCCTCAAAAAATAGCTCGGAGTTACTTAAATAGTTTATTTTTAATAAACGGCTTTAGTAACATATTTTCAATTGGTATCAGAGCTTGGTAAACTTCTTTTAAAGAGATCCTGTGTTTATGAAATTATTTTCTGAAAATCAAATATGGACGAGAAAGATGAAAGATTTGGTAACTTGACTAGACCTCCTATCTTTGATGGAACCAATTTTTCTTACTGGAAAGTAAGAATGATTGCTTTCATTCAAGGAACTCTGGGAGGTGATGTCTGGGATATTGTTGAAAATGGTTACACTTTTCCTACAAAACCAGCCACTAAAGGAAGTAATGAGAGGGTTAAGAAATCATTAAGCGAGTTCACTCAAGAAGAGAAACAAGTTTCTCGAAATAATAACAAAGGAAAGAATACCATATTTATGTCTATAAATGAACATGAGTTCCAAAGAATCTCATCCTGTACCACTTCTAAGGAAGCTTAGGACACTTTAGTTACTGCTCATGAAGGTGACACTAGAGTTAAGGCTGCTAAAACCCAAATGCTCATTCAACAGTATAATTCCCTAATTATGTCTGAGACTGAGTCATTTGATGACTTCTATATGAACCTGACTGATATTGTGACCAAACTGCATGCTAATGGGATAACTTATGATAGACAAGAAATTGTATCTAAAATTCTGAGATCATTACCACAGAAATTTGATAACAAAAGATACGATATTGAGGAAATGTGTGATATTAATATCACTCCTCAACTACTCAGTAGTAAATTAAGAACTGTGGAAATGGAACTGTAATTTAAGAAACAATTGACCCAGTCCCATAGGAAACAGAGTAGTTCCAATCTAAGATTATCTTCTAAATTGATTAAGCTTGAGTTTAATACTTCCAATGATGACTCTGATGAGGAATGCGATATAGAGAGTTTGGACAATCAGATTGCCTTAATGTCAAAACAGTTTAAGAAAATTATTAAGTTTAGAAACAAAATGGAAAATAAATAAGGCAAGTCAAATTATCCAACTCCCTCTAATCACAGACCTCATGAGAAAACCAATGACAAAAATCACAAGGACTCTCACATTAGACCTAATAGAGACCTTAAGAAGACTGAATGCTATAGATGTGGTAAACTGGGACACATTGCACAAGACTGTAGAGTTAACCGGAGTACTCAAAACAAACACACTAGAGCCAACATTTACAAAACATAGGATGATTCAAGTGACTCTGAAAATGAAGAACCTGAGTCAACTGATGTTTTTGACCCTTGCATGTCTTTCTTTGCCAAGATTATGTATAATGATAATATGCCTGTGCTTGTTAGTGAGGAAGAATCTAGTAACTCTATGTCTGATGTTCGAATATTGCTGTTACTGGTTTAGATGCTTTGATTACTGAGAATATTGCTATCTCTTCTTCGGGGTGTGTGAGTCAAAGGGAAAGCGATAATGACGATGTCAATGGGTGTGTGAGTTCAAAGAATGCATCCTTAGGGGTCACTTCACACACTACACTTAGTGACTCACACAATGAAGACCTCCCAGACATTCACACACTTTATTATAAAACTCTCAAGAAAAGCACTAGACTAGAAAAAATTGTGAAAGATCTCACCAAAAAACTGGAAGATCTAAGCCTGATGGTCAAATTGAATGCTGAAGAGTATACTACCCAATGTTTAACTCATGAAAGCGAAATTAAAATGTTTGATGAAAAACTCTGAAATTTGATTGAAACAAATGAAATTCTGGAGAAAAAGTACAAAAGGACATTGTTAGAATTGGAACAAACTAAAGAAAAGACAGCAACTATTTTCAAAAAATTTACAAAATTTGAAAATAATTCAAACTGTTTTGATGAATTTGTTGTTGAATCAAAAACCAATTCTGATGATCGAACTGGAATAGGGTTTTGCCCCAATTTGAAGACACAAACAAAATCTTTTGAACCTATCAAGTTTGTGTCAGGAGGCAAAAGGCCTATTGAAACATGCCCAAACTTTCATTCTCTAAAAACTGAGTTTGATTCAAAACATCAAAATTTTAACATTGGGGAATCAAGTTGCTCTAAACATCAAAGTTCACCTAAGGCTAAATAAGTTTGCCCCTTTATTAGAAAGAGTGAATCTACATTCAAACCTGTACTACCTAGGAATAGAGTTCAACCTCAAAATTCCTCAAAACCTTTGTTTAGAAACTTTCCTAAGGAGACCCCAATTTTGAGCAATCTTTACTGCTCCTACTGCGACATATACGGTCACTCTTTTGATGGTTGCTATGCTAGGAGACTTGTCAAACCTGTCTGTAATCCTCATAACTATTTTAGAAGGAGCCGCAACAATTATATACTTCCTAGACAAACAGATAAAAACTCTAATTATAGAAAGAGAAAGACCGAACCTAAAAGAACATTTCCTAGAAGGAATTCTAAGCACTTTCCTAAAACAAATGCTCAAGTCTTTCATAAAATTAAAAATCATGCGTAAAACATTTTTCATCAAAAATCCAATGCTCGCAAATTTTATCAATTGAGAGCTAATAAGCGCAAAATGAAAAATAGAGCAATTTGGTTTAGAAAAGATGATCTATTACCTCAGATGAAGTGTATCATAGTTGTTACTGCTCTAAAAGCTCAACACACATCATCCGGTTGGTATTTAGACTCTGGATGTTCTAGGCACATGACTGGAGATGAAACTAAACTTTTAAACAAAACCAGCTTTGCTGGTGGTAAAGTCATTTTTGGTGATGGAGTTTCATCTCAAATCATAGGCAAAGGAACTCTCCAAGAAGATGGACTTCCTGTTCTTGAAAATGTCCTTCTAGTTAAAGGTCTTAAGGCAAATCTACTTAGCATTTCACAATTCTGTGACTCAGATCATTCTGTTACCTTTTCAAAGAACAATTGCAAAATTTTAAATGATAAAGGTGAATGCATAATTACAGGATTCAGAACCCCTGACAATTGTTATACTGTCATGAACAATTCTGAAATCTGTAATGTTGCTAGAATGGATGACAACGAGATATGACATAACAGAATGGGTCATATAAATTACGATAATATTAGTAGACTGACCTCTCAGGAAATAGTTAGAGGAGTTCCTAAAATCAAACCCATTCCTAATATTGTCTGTGGTCCTTGTCAGGAATGTAAAATTATTAAGGCACCTCATAAGAAAGTTAATGATATTCTTACCTCTAATCCCTTGGAGTTCATCCATATGGACCTAATGGGTCCCTCCCAAACTGTTAGTCTCTGTGGACACAGTTATATTCTAGTTATGGTTGATGACTTCACTAGATTTACTTGGGTAGCTTTTTTAAAATAAAAGTCCGACACTTTTCAGACCTTCCTAAAAATTCTTCTTCGGATTGAAAATGAAAAGGACACTCAAGTAAATAGAATTCATAGTGATAGAGGTGGTGAATTCAAAGACACTGGTATTATTAAATACTGTGACTATAATGGTTACAAACATGAATTCAGTGCTTCTAAGACTCCTCAACAAAATGGAATTGTTGAGAGAAAGAATCGTACCCTTCAAGAGATGGCACGTGTTATGTTACATGCCAAGAATTTACCTAAATACTTTTGGGTAGAATCTATTCGTACTGCATGTCACATCATAAATAGGGTCTATCTTAGAAAGAATTCCAAACAAACTCCTTACGAACTTTGGTACAATAAAAATCCTAATCTTAAGTACCTTAGAACTTTTGGCAGTACTTGTTATGTATGCAAAGATAGGGAACACTTATCCAAATTTGAGAGTAGGGGAGATAAAGCTATATTTCTAGGATACTCGCCTAACAGTAGAGCCTATCGAGTGTATAATCTTCACACTAAAACCTTGATGGAATCCATAAATGTACTTGTAAGTGACACTATTGTAGAGAACTAGACTGGTGAATCTACTATTGAGGAAGAATCTACAAACATTTTAGAAAATGACTCTTCTGAAATAGATAATTCATTACCAATTGAGATACCTGAAGTACCTAACTGGGTTTCTAAAGATCATCCCATAAATAACGTAGTTGGTAACCCTAGTGAGCCAGTGCGTACAAGATCCCAACAAAGAAATTATGCACATTATGCATGTTTTATTTCCCTTGTGGAACCAAAGAATGTAAATGAGGCATTGAATGACTCTCACTGGATTTCTGCTATGCAGGAAGAACTTCTTTAATTTTTCATTCATGATGTTTGGTATCTTGTTCCTCGTCCTGATCACAAAAAGGTTATTGGCACACGTTGGATTTTTAAAAATAAGACTGATGAAAATGGGATAATAATTAGAAATAAAGCTAGATTAGTTGCTCAAGGATACTCTCAAATTGAAGGAATAGATTTTAACGAGACTTTTGCTCCTGTTACTCGTTTAGAATCTGTTCGTCTGCTCTTTGCTATAGCTTGCCACATACATTTTACACTTTATCAAATGGATGTCAAATCTGCATTCCTTAATGGAATATTGACTGAAGAGACCTATGTAGAACAACCTAAAGGGTTCATTGACCCTCAATATCAAAATCATGTATTTCGTCTTAAAAAGGCTTTGTATGGCCTTAAACAATCACCTAGAGCTTGGCATGAGCGTCTTTCCAGTTTCCTCTTCGATAAAGGTTTCAAAAGAGGTGGAAATGATCAAACTCTTTTTGTCAAACATTTTGACAAACACATCATTATTGCTCAAGTTTATGTTGACGATATTATCTTTGGATCAACTTCTCCCTCAGAAGTAAATTCCTTCTCTGAAACTATGCATAAGGAATTTCAAATGTCCCTTATGGGGGAGTTACAATTCTTCTTAGGCCTTCAAGTCAAACAAAATTCAGAAGGATTATTTGTATCGCAATCTAAGTACGCTTTAGAGATAGTAAATAAATTTGGCCTCGAGAGTGCTAAAGATGACAGAAATCCCATGAGCTACGTTAAAACTTTCTAAAGATGAAAATGGAAAATCCGTAGATCCTACTTTATATCGTAGTATGATAGGAACCTTACTATATCTTACTGCCTCGCGTCCTGATATTATGTATGCTGTGTGTGTATGTGCTCGTTATCAAAATAACCCTAAAGAGAGACATTTGAATGCTGTTAAACGTATCATTAAATATGTAAAAGGCACTCTGAATCTAGGACTTTGGTACACTAATGACACACCAAGCACTATAATTGGGTACACTGATGCTGACTGGGCTGGGTGTACTGATGATAGTAAAAGCACATCAGGAGCATGTTATTATATAGGTAATAACTTGGTAGGATGGAGTAGTAAGAAACAAAACTGCACATCACTCTCGACAGCCGAATCTGAATACATAGCCGCTGGCAGATGTTGTGCTCAATTACTGTGGCTTAAACAAATGCTAAGTGATTATGGTATTCAAGAAAACCAATTGCATCTCTATTGTGATAATCAAAGTGCGATTAATATTTCTAAAAATCCTGTTCAACACTCGCGAACAAAGCACATAAAAATAAGACATCATTTTATACGCGAATTGGTTGAAACTAAGGAATTAGAAATCAATTATCTTCCTACTGATTTGCAACTCGCATATATGTTCACAAAACCTCTAGATTATAATAGATTCATTTCCTTGTGTAAATCTATTGGTATGGTTTGTGCTGAGTAATACCTTTGCTGATTATCCAAGTTTTTCCCTTTGTCCATTTGAGACAAAATGGGGGAGAAATTTGAGTCGTTATATATATTTGTATATATGCTAAACTGCTTGATCTTAGTGATTCATTGCAGGTTTTTGTACAGTTTTTCTCAACTGATGTCATAGGGTATTCAATTGTAAATAGTTGAGTTATGTACTTTTGTTTTCTAGGATTTGGGTAAATAGATTCTTTATAGGAATAGGTTTTTCTTATGTTTTTTCGCCCTACGAGTCCTAGTTGACTCAAAGGAGATTTTGTCTCATATTTCCAAAGGGGGAGATTGAAGCCCTTATACTCTTGACTCACTTGAGTCTATATTGTATAAGTGCTCATCTAATTTGGAAATTGTGATAAAATTATGTCCATCCTAGAAACCAAAGAACCTCAGAGATTGGTTTGCTATTTCATTCATATATCTTGTTGTGATCTAGATCTAATTACCAAAACTCACACGCAGTAAAATGCATCATGTACATGTCACATTGCATATTTATGTGTGTACATATGTTGAGTATGTTTAAATCCCTAAATTTGATTTTTAAATATTTTTTGGGAGATTATAAACATTTTTTAATAAAGGTTTTATTAATTAAAACTTGATTTTAGAAGTTTGTGGGTTCAATCTCTAATTATTGATTAATGGGTTTATTGGCTCAAAGTTGGTTTGGTTAGAAACCAAAAGTGGCAGAGACTTCAGGGTTTGGTTGTAATTAATTTATGACGCGCGTTTTATATCGATTTATTGGTTAACACCCGCTGATTGCTGATTGGTGGGATTTGTGTTTTTTCACTGAGTATACAATCGCGTATGCTTATAGCCGTTAGATCAAACCTCATCAACGTCCTGCATGCTTTCTTTGGTAATCCCTGTGTATCCCTCCTGAACCAATCAGGTGATTTTTAATCACCGCTTTCTGTGAGCCCTTAGATTTAAGTCAATCCAGCTTGACTCAATCCTGACCCTTGGTTTTGAACCTGCTTCTCGATCCTTCTCTTCGTCCTAAAAAAATGATCCTCCTCTCAGTCGTCCAGGACTTTTGGCCAATTCATTCCTGAGAATAAAAAAGAGAGAGTAGAGAGAAGAGAGAAAAGAGAGAAACCAGAAAGAAAGAGAGAGAGTTAGAAACCCTAACCCTAACCCCTGTTCGTCAATCCTCTTTCAAACCAAACACTCCACAAAAAACTCCTACATATCCAAAATAATACCCTGAGTGTTCTTGAGTTTTTGAGAGATATTTGTGTTGCTGTAACCTCTTGTTCGTTAGATCTTGTTTCCAACTTAAACTGTTTACTTAGATCTATTTTATTCTTCATAGAAATTTCAGATATATGTTTTGCATGTTACATCACACTTAGATTTACATAGTTTATTTCTCATCTTGAGAAATATATTGTTGATTCTTTTCTGAAAATTGTTTTTATCTCTAAATCAACAATAAATGTTTTCTGTTTCTAGTTCTCTTAAAACTAAACCTTTGACCTAGTTTGGAATCACACTTGGAGGTTTTCAATCTCGAAAATCTTTTCAAAAATTTGAGAATGATTAAGATCTTGACTGCCTCTAAGCAAGATATCCGTGGATTCTGGGATTGATTTAAAGGTCAAACAGGTTCAAAGTTTTGTGAGAAGAGAGAAAAAGAAAAATCACTGCATATAGCTTTATATGTAATTTGCTAGGACTGTTTGTACTTAATAAGTGTGAGTGTGTACATGCATGTGTTAGAGAGCACCTCCACAAACACTTTCACACTACAACACGAAAAGTGTTGGTAATAAGATCTTGTGAACAAAAGTCGACGTAAAGTGCTGGAACAAATCAGAAGTTAACAAACTGCGCGAACAACATCTACAATCAGAACTGCAGAGAAGTTATAAGGACACCAGAGGGTACATTCCTAAACTTATATAGGTCTGAGTTGTATGCATGTTAGTTATATAGTTTGTAACTCATAAATTTGTTTTAGTGGATTTTTTTTCATTTTACTCCGTAGAGGGAGTCGTGGATGTTTCCTCAATTGGTGACGTTTTACCACGTAAAAAATCGTGAACTTAATCTTTCTACATCTCCTCATCCCATTCTTGGTTGTGACGAGTTTAAAGCTTGTTTAAACTACCTTATAAACCTGTTATTCAAATATTGAATAGATCTCGTACATACTGTTTTGTTAAACACATCTTGTGTTCAAATATTTTTGTTTTTTCAAGAAAAGAGTTTCCTCAAAAAACAGCTCGGAGTTACTTAAATAGTTTATTTTTAATAAACGGTTTTAGTAACATATTTTCAAGATCCACCTCGACAGAACATCAGGAGCAATGTCAAGCTGTGACTACTCTTAGTAGTGGGAGAGCCATTGATTTATCACCTCCCCCACACGATGCAACCAAAGAAAAGGAGATTTCCCCCGTCACGAAAGAGGTCAAAGATGTCCCCTTGAAGGAGAGTGATAAAGAGGACACTAGTGAGCTCGAGGTAGTAATGAAACCACCCACCGCGGCTCCGTTTCCTCAAAGGTTGGTTCCTTACCACAAAGGAAACCCCCGTGATGAAGTGCTAGACGTACTAAAGCAAGTGAAGCTAAATTTACCTTTCCTCGATGCTATTAAGCGAATTCCAGCTTATACAAAAGTCATAAAAGACTTGTTGACGGTAAAGAGGAGGATGAAGGTAAAAAAAAATGTCTTCCTAGCACAAAACATGATTTCCATCCTACTTAATGATCTCCCGCCCAAATTCAAAGATCCCGGTGCACCCACCATTTCCTACATCATTGGAGAACATAAAATTGAGAAATCCTTACTTGATTTGGGAGCAAGTGTCAATATCCTCCCTTAAGCCATTTATAGGCAACTTGATTTGGGCGACCTCAAGCCCACAAAGGTCACTCTCTAATTAGCGGATCGAACCGTGAATATTCCACGAGGCATAGTTGAGGATGTGATCGTCCAAGTCGACACTTTCTACTTCCCGATAGACTTTGTCATTTGGAACACGGAGCCCTCCTTTACCTCAAGCAACCATGTTCCCATTATCCTTGGGCGCCCGTTCTTATCTACGGCTAACACAATCATCAATACTCAGAATGGGCGAATGCAACTCATTTTTAGGAATATGATGTTAGAGATTAACATCTTCCATATCGCCCAACAGACGGGGGAAGAAGATGATCTTCACTCGGTGAACCTAATAGAGGAGATCGTAGGGGAGTCTTTCGAGGAAACTTATTGTGGAGATTCCTTAGGGTCCTATTTAGTGTCGAGCAACGAGAGTGAGGGGACATACACCACATTTGAGAGGGAGGTTGAGGAGTTGAGAGAGTTATTTGATGAGAAAGCGTCGGACGAGGACGTGAGAGATGTAAGTTGGGTTTCTAGATTCGAGGAGTTACCACCGAGGGATACACGCATGGTTCCCTCCAACAAAAAATTTATAACCCTTGAACTGAAGAAACTCCCCTCCCTTATTAAATATGCATACCTAGGAGAGGATGAGACATTTCCTGTTGTTGTCTCCTCTAGCCTAGGCGAAGAGCAGGAGGGTAAATTGCTAAAGATTCTGAGGAAGCACCAAAGTGATTTTGGTTGGTGCATTGCTTATTTGAAAGGGATAAGTCATTTGATTTGCACCCACAAGATCCATCTCGAAGAGGATATCAAGCCCTCGAGAGAAATGCAAAGAAGGCTAAACCCTAATATGAAAGAAGTGGTGAGGACCGAAATAATTAAGCTATTGGATGCCGGGATTATCTACCCAATCTCGGATAGCAAGTGGGTGAGACCTATTCAAGTTGTCCCGAAGAAGTCAGGCATGACAGTGATTGAGAATGCTAAGGGAGAGCTAGTTCCCCAATGTACCACCACCGGGTGGCGCGTTTGCATTGATTACTAGAAACTTAATGCGGGAATTAGGAAAGACCATTTCCCCTTGTCATTTATTGATCAGATGCTTGAGAGAGTAGCGGGCCACCCTTACTATTGCTTCTTTAATGGTTATTTTGGATATAACCAAATTGAGGTAGATGTACTTGACCATGAGAAAACAACCTTCACTTGCCCTTTTGGTACGTTTGCCTATAAACGTATGCCATTAGGCTTGTGTAATGCACCCGCGACCTTTCAAAGGTGCATGTTGAGCCTATTTAGCGACATGGTCGAGAGAGGACTTGAAGTGTTCATGGACGATTTCAGCATTTTTAGCACCTCTTTCGATCTTTGTCTTGAAAAATTGGAAAAAGTACTTGCCCGGTGTGTGGAAAAGAACTTAGTGTTGAATTGGGAGAAATGCCACTTCATGGTCACCGAGGGAATAGTTATTGGTCACATAGTTTCATCCAAGGGGATAGAAGTTGATAGAGCTAAGATAGATGTCATAACCGATCTACCCCCACCAAAATCGGTCAAAGACGTGCGCTCCTTCTTGGGCCACGCAAAGACTTTAACACCATCGCTAGACCCTTAAGCAACCTACTTATGAAGGACAACCCATTTGAGTGGATGGAAGCATGCCAAAGCGCTTTTGAAAAACTAAAAACCATGCTTGTGTTCGCTCCGATCATGCAAGTTCCGGATTGGTATTTACCATTTGAACTTATGTGTGATGCTAGCGATTACGCGATAGGGGTTATTTTAGGACCAAGAAAAGACAAACAGGATCATGTCATCTACTACACTAGCTGGACTCTTACCGAACCACAACTCAATTACTCCACTACCGAGAAGGAGTTGCTAGCGGTAGTCTTTGATCTTGAAAAATTTTGGTCTTACCTTATCGATTCTTCCATCACTTGCTTCACCTACCACGCGACATTGAAATACCTACTTGCAAAGAAAGATGCAAAGCCGCGCCTCATAAGGCGGATCCTACTCCTACAAGAGTTTAATCTCTCCATTAAAGATAAGATAGGAGTAGAAAACGTCATTGCCGACCACTTATCACGGCTTTCGTCCGACGTACCTAGTGATCCCATACCCATAGACGAATACTTTTCGGATGAGCAACTCTTTGCTACCTCTTCTTTGCCCTGGTTTGTGGATATAGTGAACTACCTTGTCATGAGATCCGTCCCTCCCGACTGGACACTGCAAGATAAGAAGAGGTTTCTTACTTGGTCGCGCACATTTATTTATGACGATCCCTTCCTGTTTAAATATTGCACCGACCAAATCATTCGACGATGCGTACCGAATGACGAGATCCCAAAAGTCATCCAATTTTGTCATTCGAAAGCTTGTGGAGGCCACTTTTCGATGAAAAAGACGGCCGCTAAATTCTGCAATGCGGCCTCTATTGGCCCACAATATTTCGGGATGTGAACGATGCTTGTAAATCTTGCAATAGGTGCCAATGGATGGGAGCTATTACCCAACGAGACATGATGCCTCTTACCCCCATACTCATTATTGAGATCTTCGACTGTTGGGGTATTGACTTCACGGGCCCGTTCCCTCCATCCATTGGTTTCCTATACATCCTTATCGCGGTAGAATACGTTTCTAAATGGGTGGAAGATATAACTACCAAGACAAATTACAACAAAGTGGTGATTAAGTTCCTGCAGGAACACATACTTTCCCGCTTCGGTGCTCCGAAAGCTATAATTAGTGATAATGGCAAGCACTTTTGCAATAGGCCATTCGCGAAGCTCATGAGAAAGTATGGTGTCGTTCACAAGGTTGGAACGACTTATCACCCACAAAGGAATGGGCAGGTCGAACTAGCGAATCGGGAAATCAAGAACATTCTCGAAAAGACCGTTAATCCTACCCAAAAAGATTGGTCACTTAGATTGAACGATTCGCTATGGGCCTATCGTACCGCATATAAAAATCCGCTCGGCATGTCACCTTTCTACTTTGTGTATGGCAAACCTTGCCATCTTCCCGTGGAATTAGAGCACAAGGAGTATTAGGCAATTAAGGAGTTAAACTATGCTATGGATAAGGCCGATGAATCTCACAAGCTTCAAATAAATGAGTTAGAAGAGATACGCAATGATGCGTATGAGAACGCTAAAATCTCCAAAGAAAGGTTGAAATTCGCTCACGATAACATCATTCGACGCAAAGAGTTTCTTCTCGGATAAAAAGTGCTTCTTTATAACTCTCGACTTCATCTCTTTCCAGGTAAGTTACGGTCAAGATGGTCTAGCCCGTTCGTTGTGAAGAATGTTTTCCCTCACGGAGCTGTTGAGTTAGACGATTTGAAAGGGGGAAATACATTCAAAGTAAATGGACAACGCCTAAAGCCATATCTAGAGGCGTGTGTGGAAGAAGTCAACACCGTTTGGTTATCGAACCCCATTTACAGGGTAGAGTGAGCTGCTACAGTGAGGTCGTCGCACCCCCGACACATATGGGGTGAAGTATTGTGTATAGTGGATGAAAGTCGTGAGAGTAGTGAGAGTCCATAGGATTAAGGTACACTCAGGAGAGAGCATTCACATGTTTCGGGAAATTGAGTCAAGTTGCGTTGACCATGGACATCGAGAGGATTTTGAGTCCAAACTGATAGGGAGCATGATGAGAATTGAAAACTTTTGGAGAAGAGCGATCGTAATTAAGTTAGGGGGGAAACCCAACCCAATGTAGGAAGGCGGATCGGTTCCTTTATTTTTGGGCCGGACTGTTCCTCCCCGGATCGGTTCCTTTATTTTATAGCCGAATCGATCCGGCAATTGAAAGGTTCAAAAATTAAAGGACCGGACAGGTTCGACCCCCAGGCGGATCGGTCCGCTTTCTGCATAATTTTTTTCCCCTATTCCCTAAGTGCATGCCCTTCTCCCCAATCCCTTCCCTTCCCTCCCAATTCATTTCCCCATAACCAACCCTTCAATTTCCCTCCCACATACACTCCCTTTTCCCCTCCATTTCCCAAACCCTACCCACCCCTCCCCTATAAATACCCACCCATAGCCTCCACTTTTCTTCACACCTTCAACCACCTCCCTCCTCTCTTCTCTCTCCCTAAATTTTCCAGCAAACTCTCCCTGTTATCATGGTCCAACGCCTCGCCCCCGTCAAATACGACTCCACCGACATCCTCCCCTCCGGCCATGGTGAATTCTGTTCCGACCAAGAGGAGCGATGGTGCAATCGGTTCTTCGGTCCGGATCACAAACTCCACATGGAGCGCGCTGTCCAATGGACAGGTTTGCCCAATTCTATCACCGCCCTCTTCATGCATAGGGGCTGGTGCCGATTACTTAATCAACCATACGAGGTAGTTTGGTCAATCGAGGTTCGATCTTTCTATGGATCCCTTGTTCGGATGGGCCAATTCGAGTCTCGAGCATATGTTGACGGCATCGTCATCCCTTTTTCGTTGACCATTCTCACGACCAAGTTGGCCAAATACGATGTTCCTGATGTTTAAGATTTCACCTACCCAAGGAATGTCGCCCCAATCGCCAAAGAACTAATTATGGAGCGCATTGTTCCCGATGTTGCATGGAGGGGGCAAACTGTCGCCGTTGGCCGTCTTAACGAGAAAGAACGCTTCACCTTCCAAATTGTGTGTGCAAATATTTTGCAAACGTCCAACGATTTAGCGATGCGTCCCCGTCAGGCCACATTAACATATCACCTCTTCGACCCCAACACTTCTATTAACTTGGCCCGCACCCTATACGCCGACATCATCACCGTGGCCCTGGATGAGAAAGGTACAACACCACTTCCATATGCACATTTGATTACCTCCATACTCAAGGACGCTGGCATTGAGGCGCCGCTTGATCGTAGTCGCCTCCCTAGTCCTTTTGGACAGGGAACCCGCACGCGAAGTGCCAAACAGCTAGCCATCCTTCGGGCGAGGCGGGTAAGTGATGACGAGGACGATACTGCCTCGAGCGAGGACGAAGAAGAGGAAGAAGAAGAAGTCGGTGCTGATGTAGAGATGGGTGACGTATGAGCGGATGAAGAGTCAGCCGATGAGGAAGACGACCCGAATTTTGAATGGGCGGGTAGAGACCTCACTAACCGCATGTCGACCCTTGAGACGAGATCCAACAGCTTTTTGACCGACTACCGTCGCGATACCAGCATGATATTTCATTTCCAAGCGGACATGTACTGACGCCAATGGGACCCCAAAGAGCCATTGCCATCCTACTTCTATGACCCCTATGGCCCCGATGCACCCAACTCTTCCCAAGCACCGCCCCAGTGAAGCTTTTTTTGGTTGTGACAGTTTTTAGTTGTTTCCCTTGTCCACATGCTGTATGCTCTTTGCTGTTTTTGTACCACAATCCTGTTTTATAAAAATCTGCATTTTCTCCATTTGTTTGTTTTATTTATTGCACTTCTTATTTTGCCTTGTTTAGATTTTAGTCCATTTTGCTTGAGGACAATGCAAAATTCTAAGTTAGGGGGGTCACAAGTGCGTATTTCTAAAACTTCACAAATTTTCAAAAATGCCCAAAAATCTCAAAAAAAAAATCATAAAATTTTGAAAAATCCAAAAATATTTTTGTTCAAAATAAATAAAAATTGGAATTCAAATTTTTCAAAAATATCATTAAAAGTCGGATTAAAGTCTCAAGTTGTAAAATTCAAATACACAAAGCCGAAATTGACCAAAGATGGAAATTGAGCGAAAATTGACGACTTAACGAATAAGTGTGGAGATTAACAAACCTGGTGAGATTCGAGCCTTTCATCTTTGTGAAATTTATAAATCAATCCGAGTTAATTGTTAACTCAAAGTTCTTTTCAGCGCCTAAAAATTCGTCATGGATCTCAATCCTTTCATTTTGATTGGTTATGGAAAACGTGTGTGGTATTGCCTGAAAAAGCGCGCTACAAATCTCTAAACTTAATTAATCTCGAGACGCATGTGGTAAATTAATAAGTAATTCGGACAATGAAGTTGGCCATCGTTTGTTACCCAAAAATATTGGCCATAAAAAGTTGTGAAAAATTATCCCTTTGATAACCCAAATTGAGCCGAATAATTTTTCCTTTCGTTTGACACCCCGAAAAACCCAAGTAGCCTGGAATTACGAAAAGGGAATATTCAATAAAGTCCGAAAAGTGCATAAAAAGGGGCAAGAAAAAAATAGAAGAATGCTCAACAAAAAATAGCAAGAAAAGCAAAGAAGTGAAAAATAGAAAAATATAGAAAAAGAAGAGAAAATAGCCCGAAAAAAGCACAAATGGACATCTTAAATGACTTTTCCAATTCCAACCTCCCCTACCATTTTCATTTTAGCCAATATACCTCAACACCCGAAAAAGTCCTAACCGAGTCTGAATTGCGAAATCGATTACCGCGTGGAGAGCTAAGACTCAAAAGATAATAAAAAGATATTGAATGAGTGAATAAGAGGCAATGGTCCCGTTTTGAAAAACCGTATTCCGTTGATGAGATCCTATCATTATAAAATTTCCGTCTTTCTACTTGTGTGCGTGACTTTGCATCCAATATATTTACTCTTTATATCACACACACCGAGAGAATAGTCACATTTCGAGCGATTCGTTTGTGAGAGCATCCCGTGAGAATTTGAAATCAAAACGAATTTTCGGATAAGTAACGTAATGATCAATCGGTGGAAATTCGCGGTTAAATTTCCGGCTTCATACACACGCACTATGATTTGAGACCCTTGAGCATGACTTGATGATGATTATTTTCTAGGAAAGTTTGAATTATATAGTTTTTGTGTATTTTGAAAGTTCTTTGAGTCGAATTTTGTGGGTATATTCACTGCAAATCCTCGTGAGACATAACTCGTCCTACTAGGGTAACCTAGGGGTTTAAATGTTTGTTGCATACGCTAAATGCAATAGCTTGCCCACAAAAAAAGTATTATATCCCAATAAAATGATTTTCAAGAGTTGAGCCTTGCTAGGATTCTTTTACATTGATCGGGACATGCAAAGTTCTAAGTTAGGGGGATTCGATTAAGCATAAATTCTTCCCAATTTATCCCCTTAATTTAGTCACTTTTAGCACCTCGAACAACGTAATCGATTTGAATTTATCTCATAATCTTGCTACTGACTTATCATAACGAGTACATCGAGTTTCTGGTATTTCGTATTGATTGGACAGGTATTTGATGTCAATTGAAGAAAGAAAGAAATCGGAAGAATCGAGAAAGAAAAGAAGGAAAGTCCAAAGGGAAAAATTATAATTTATACCCGGAATTCAGATGAGGCATCTAAAGAGAAGTTGAAGATATCAAGTTCATGAGCACATAGGAAGAAACGGAACCTCAATCGGAGTCCCGGTGTGAAAGTTATGAGCAGTCAAAGTCTGAAGGAAAAAAGTCAAAGGAAGCCCGAACCGATCCGAGCCGGAGCGATTCGCATTGCCCATTTCCAGAGAACCCCAGACCGAAGACGAACTGAAGTTGAAAGAAAATAAAAGAATCGATCCGCCCCGGATCGATCCGCTTAAGAATTAAAAGAACCGATTCGGATTCCAGGCCGACCGAACCGTAGGAGGACCGGACCGGTCCGATTGTCGAGTTTTAATTTTTTATCCTTCTCTAATGGAGAGTCCTAGTGCATCTAAAACTCTTGGAGTTTTGTAGGGTATTTAAACCCGTTTTATTATCATTCTTAGGATGAAAAATTTTAGCTAATTTTCCATTCTTTTCAGAAAAACCCTAGTTTGGAGATAGCTTAGTATTTTAGTTCCAAAATTGAAGATTGTTCAGATTTCAGTGATTACCAGTAATTGTAGTTAATGCTTTGTGTGCTTTGGTAAGATTAGTGAGTAATTTCCTCAGTTTAATTTCCCGTTTACATCATTCTAGTAAATTTTCCTTAGTTTAATCATGATTTCTAGTAATTCCAAAATTGTTTTCATTAAGTTCATCATGGTAGGCTAGACTTTTAAAGGTCGGGATGCATGAACCCAACCTGATGTGGTAGTTGTATGTATATAAAATTAATCCTCTAAATTTAATGGTTTGATTACGGCCGTATTGCGTAGAAACACGACAATTGTAGATCTTTAGATCTCATTTGCTTCCGGGTAACCGGGATACTTTAGAATGCAATTCGAGTGTAAATTTTGAAATACCGATTTACTCGTCGTCTGATTAAGTATGGTGCGGGCTTGAACCTCATATACGCTATGCTTGGGAGTACTAAATTTCAGGTCTAATTAATCATTTAAATTTACGATTAGTTTTATACCATCAATACACTAGGGTTGGGGGATTGTGTCCCTACCTTAATTTTTCCAATTAGTTTTAGTTAACTTTTTTATTTTTCCCTTTATCCTTTCTCACTCAATCATCATCTTTTACACTTTATTTTTTGAAGTAATAAATCAATTAAAATCTATCAAACATTCACTATGGATTCGATACCCAGACTCGCCACTATACTCTGCAAGAGTGTAGTTAAAGTTTAGATTTTTTTTTGTATTGTGGTCGGAAGCCGATAACAACGACTAGTGCATTTACACGGACGCTCGGTTTCCGCCTCGATCAGCTACACAATCCAAAACCAGATTATCCAACAGATAATAATAAATGTCAATACAACAATTTGAACTGAAATAAAATTGAATAAGTCCTGAAGGCAACATACCCAAACTAAAATACTGAAATTAGATTATTAATTTAGGAATGAAATAAAATAAGCGTCTACTCCAACTTCTGCATGCATCCACATATGCCGTAGCTGCATATCCCTGTAATGGATAATAAAGCCTGGCATCCTTGTGGATGGACATCTAAAAGGTTTTGAAAATATTTGCAGAAAGGGTTTGAACCCAAAATAATTTGAAAATATTTAGGAAGTGATTAATGTTTTAGTAAATAAAATGCATCAATACTCTTCATATTTAAGTTAGTGTCGCACTCCCTTAAGACAATTCTCACCCCTCATCTAAAGTGAATACCTAACGCTTCTTCCTAACCCTCCTAGTTGTACTTCCCCATCTAATTAGCCATGAAATGCATAATTCTCGACAGGCCACTCTAGCCCAAGTAATCATACCATTTTCATAGGTTATTTATCTCATTAACTTAATTAATTATCTTTAATTAATTCTCCATAATATTCTCAGACTTAAGGATTTTCCCCCGCCTAATATTTTACTGTGCCCACCCGTATTGCCCATAAAATACAATACCAAATTTCCAATCCCTAATTATAAAGTTCTTACATACGAAAATTAATTTTGATATCACTATCTACAATGTCTACTAAAGCACCCGTAGTAGAAAATAATCACACGTATATATATATATATATATATATATATATATATATATATAGACACACACACACACACACATCACTACCATAATATATACGTATACGGCATCCCTCGGTGGAAACCTACGATGCAGGCATACTCTGCTATCAAGTCCTGGTACATCACATACCAAATAAGGACATCGGTTCGAATATCACCCTCGAACCAAAAATCAAATCACACATATTGGAGGTGAATATAGTTCTAGGCCTTTGGGATACGCACCCAAATGACCGGGCACACTCTCATTCACACAAGCCGTCGTCATCCCTAAGTTCTATGTTTTCAGGTACAAATCAATATCCCCCCAAATGGGCTCATCGGGATAGGAATGTCCACTACACGAAACCTCCTGTGATAGAAAGTAGCCTAGGTATGTTTACACATAATCAATCAACTAATAGGTAATCACACAACCTATGCATATATATAACTTCATATACGTATACCCTCAACCTATAATATTTGTATCGCACATAGTGCATATATATCACCCAAATACCACGCGTATTATCATTAATTCATTATTTTATTACTCATCGTATTTTCCCAAGCGTTTTCCTCCACTATTCGAAAAATCATAGCCACTCCATTATATTATTTCATTAGTTAAAATATGATACCCGGACACATCCACTCGGTCCGTTAATTAAATCCTACAAAAACCGTTTCACTTACTTTATTGATAAAAATCAATCACCAATTAATTTTTCACCTCGTAATACTTTCCCACCTAATTTTCACTTCTCATCGAGGTCAAATAATACCATACAATATTTTAAGCAAGTTTTACAACCCATATATTTTTCAATATATATTGAGACCCCTTTATTTTTAACCCTAAAAGTCTCTCGGCATAACAGACCCCTCGAACCGGTTCTCTGTACCCGGGTTGTGGCACTTATTCCTCACGATGTTGTTTCCACCATTTTTAAACCCTTATGATTTTATTCATCAAATCCAGAACTCCAACAATACTTACCATCATATCTCTACTCTCAAAACAAGTTATAAACGTCCTACTGATCATCAACATAATTAATTTATATTTTCCCCAATATTTTTCGAATCGGTGTTAGAACAGATTCTACGAACCTCATCGTTGATTCAATTATTTCAATCCAAATTACACGAATTTAACTATTGGTTATCCTCTAAAAATCATATTCTAACAATTTTATTTATTAATCCATCATCAATCTGTGATTATTCTACACGATTTACTCCAATTATCAAAACCCCAAATTTCATATCAACACCTTCCCAAAAATAGGTTTTCAGTTACACTACAATGATATGAATCGATTATCACAGATTGATATTGAAAGCAAAATTAACCAGTTGCCTCTATTGATTCGTAGGGTCTGATCTTTGAAGTAGATGGCAATTCGACAAGAACGCCCTCAATCCTTCTTGGTTTAGCTCCCAGAAACCTCCCCGCTTTCTCCTTCTTTTCTTCTCTGTAGCCCTAGGGTTTTCTAAATGAATTGTGGCTATTACCAATCTCATAATTTAGGTTAAATGATGCCAATCCCCTTTTTAGGCCAGTGGGCCAATCCCAAATGACTCGAACACCCCTGCGCGAGCCCGACTATGCTCGAGACCCAATTACTACCCCGGGTACTCTTTTTTGACTATTTCGACCTATTTGGAATCAACCGTGGCCTATAAAATATATTTAGTTACTCTATATAAATTTTATTATTTCTCTTTAAAATATGTTCCACGTAAAATAAATATCAACTTGAATTAATTAAATCTAAATCACCGAATTAAATAAATTCTCCAAATTAAATAAATTTTCCAAACTACAAATTTTAATTTAATTTTTACATCCTTAAATATATGGGGTGCTACATACGTCTCCCCTTACAAAGGAATTTCATCCTCGAAATTCGGATAAGTCTATTACTCCAAGCCTCAAATATACCCTTATTCACATACTCCTAAGATCGCTACACATATTCCTACCCCTTATACTCGCATGTTATATTAAAATTAAATGACTTACCCAGGGCGCCCATACACCCTATACCCGTGCTTCTCATAGCATAAATGATAACCGAATCCACTAGCCTGACATCGTAATATAACTTTCGACTCACAGTTATAACTACATATATATATATATATAATAATAATAATAACCAAGGTACCAATCTTATGTCCTACTAACCAAACATCTCCCAACTTCCAACGTTTCGCTAAGTTTCACGTGTGGGACGTCTCGCAAGTGAAATCCAAATAAATAACCCCCCCATTACACTACTACCCAACATTGTCAGTCATTGAGATCCGTTAGGCCGCACGTACCCCCAAATTCCCATCTCCTGATATAACAGTATACTCATACACTCTCATGTTACAAGAGACAACATACAATACGTCGCCCTTACTATCACTAGTTTCTCTGCGCTATGACGATAACGAGATATACCTCTCCACTCGATAATAAGTCATTATGTCCTGAATCACATCAGTAAATGTCCATACTCACCGGGATCAAATATAACAATACAAACATATTCTTTTAATTTTATTATACAACACATGATAACATATATACACGTGTATATAAACTAGACCCTATTTTAGGTGATAATTAGCACAAGTAAATCATACCTTGGAACAACGAACACAAGGTCTCATCGTACTATATACCATATCTTAAACATCCCAACTAAATTATCACTAAAGTCTCGTACGTAACGTACTTTTCTCAAGCTCAGCTCTGCACTCTTGGCGTGGCTATATCATATAGGTATTCTCGATTACCCTACAACTTGCAATTTAAGTTTTCTCGATATTGCTCCTCCCATTAAATTGTGGTTCAAAAGTTTTCTCAGTGCTTCCTTCACAGCACTACCTGACTCTAGTGGTCATATATCGTAATAACTCTCAGCTTAAAGAGTTTCCTTTACACGTTCAACAATTTAACATTTAAAACTAATGCACCAGCATCCAACAACGTCTCGCTACTCCCAAAGTTTTTTAAGGTCCATACGTGTTGTATCCCGCAATGAAGCTCAAAAGAACTTTCTCCAATGCACTACTCCTTAGCATTGTTGATTATCAAAATTTGTGGATCCCAAGCACATAGCTAAAATATTACTAATTCTGTCTCCCAAAACATAAATCAAATCGCATATGCCCATGTCTCTCAAGGAATCATGCGATATGGTGATCTCAATATTACTAAGTTCTCAATATGTAAACAATAATTAGTTAAAACTCTCCGCTTAACAGTGAACCTGATCTACCCTAAATCTCATCAGTAAAATTCCATACGCACTGGGGTCCAATGTAACTAGACAATTGTACTCTCTGAAGTATACTTAAATAAAAATATCGCCACGAGCTCAACCTTCTTTCAAGTGAGATATCGAAAAAATATATATCATGGCTAGGAACGATGAGCACGATAGTCTTGCTGTAACTGCCCACCATCGCTTAACAATTCATACCCAGGATAAACCATACCTCGAATATCACCTCTCAAAATGAGCTATCCTCATAAAATATATCCTCACAGTGTTCACACTTCTCCCTTGCAGATGGAACTAAAGAGAGACCCTACTGACTCAAGGGTGAATATATACCACTATACCCCTAAACCATCGCTAATCAGTCGAAACTTTGAAAATCATCTACCCTGCTCCCATAACTCTCGAAATGAGTAATCTTCCATGTAATGCAAACATTATCTTAGTGTTCACCTTTGCTCTCTAGTACATAACACCAAAGAACCCCACTACCCCACGGTAATTATATACACTATATCAATATCAATAACACCTCTGAAAACTCATTTCACATACAAATCTTGTATTAAGAAATGATCGTGACTCACTCGTGTCACACAAAACAGACCCCAATCAACCCGTGTTAAAACTTATACTTTTAATTGACACTAGAATGGGGGATTCAATTGGTTTCTGGACACAACACCCTCATCCCAATTGAACCAAAACTTATTATAATTATTGCCTCTACTGGGCATCTCATTCTTGTCCCCTAATTCACCGCAGACAAGATCTACACATGTGTTCCTACTCTTCAACCATAAGGCTCCTCTCTATATCATCTTCCTCGCCCGATCATCGGGTTCCTGAATGTAGCTCTAATGCCGAGACTGATCCATAATTTGCTATAATGGTTATACATCCAGGATCTCATCATGTAGTTGGACACTGCCTCATTTCGGTAAGATTTTTTCCTGTGGCCCATCTCTCCATAATCGATACAACCGCCAGAGAACCTCCTTGTCTTTGGTTCGGGCCCTACTGGCCTCTCCTGCCTTTCTGTTGGCTCTAACAGCCCTGAAGAATGAAAAGCTTCTATTTCTGAAGACCTCACTGGTCTAACTAAACCCACTAATCTTGGGTTGTAAAAATCTGAAACTAATTCTCTTAGCTCAATTTCTCTGTCAGAAATCTCGCTCCTATGGCAGTTGTGCCCCACTAGTATAATTTCCATCTACTTCCTAGTCTGACTGGACTCATTTTCTTAGTGTGGACATGTTCAATATAGATATCCCTATACTCCACACATAGGACACATTGTTGTGTCTTCCCCTTTTCTCCAACCCCATTGGCCATGTCGAGGTATCCTTCTCTTGGACCTTGTAGTCTTACCCCCAATTGCTACCCTCATTGCCCTTTTGGCTTCGCTAGCCCTATGGGACTTGTTGTTGGCCTCGATGGCCCTAACTGAATCCACCGTCACCTGGTAGGAATTTACCTGAATCATATAATAGGGTCCTCTACTGGGTATACCCTCTTGTGGTACTTCACTAGCACTGTTTAATCCAGTACTCTAATTTGGCTAGATTTTCCAACTCTCGCGGATCCCTTCTCATGGAAGCGTTGATCTAAAATTGTAAACGTACATTATTAACGACGTTGAAACTAGTCATCCTATCTAGATATCCCATCCACGCTTGGGTCTTTTATTTATGAGTCCATTATCAACCTACGAACCCTATTATTTTCTCCGCATTCCCTCCTTCGAATATGAAGTTCGTTAAACAAGTCAACTTCTCTCTAGCGTTTGATCTTCATCTAACCCACTAATGAAAATTTTTGAAGCTCCGTTTACATCTTTGTCTAAATAGCAGATGGAAGGTCTTACGATTTACTTGCACCCTAATTTCTCGTTTAACTCCATATACACATCTTTATATGTGGTGACTGCCTCTCATCACTTTATGCTTCTCCTATTAGCTAAACATTTCGCTCCAATTTAATCCTGGGTGGCGCTGCACTTCACCCTATACAATTGCCTTTGGATTATCCCCTTCCATCAGCCCATCACACTTCCTGTCTTCCCCGTATCCTTATAAGTGGCTCCTCAAAATAGTATTTCCGACTCCCCACCCCTTCTCCGCTACATTGGGTGAGTCTGCAATTTGCACCACCGTTATCTACGGTAGTGCTTGGGGAAGATACTATTCTCGTATAATTATCTATTGTCATCTTCCTGAACAATAATCGTGGTGATGCCTATCGCAATCACCGGTAATAAAAATACTTTATGGCTTTCGTCGAGCCTCTCCTCCTGTACTCCTTCCAACGGCCTTGGTTGGTCGTACTATATTGTTCGGTGTACGACGCCCAACCAAACTCGTATATGAATCACACCAACTATACTTAATAGTAGAGAAGCTTTAGTCGCAATATGTAAACTAATACAATAATCCTACAATAGGGCTCTATATCAAAGAACGCTAAGCTAAAACGTAGAAATGTCGCACAGATCATAAGGACACTAGAATATAATGCTCTGATACCATATGTGGCACCCCACCCAATTAAATATCGGGTGATCTGTCCACTATTTAGTTAAAACATGATTCTCATTTGGTTCATTCTTAGCGTCACTGTCTAAAACCATATTAATTACTAACCACCTAATAGTTAATTAAGCAAGTGTCAAATTTTATCTTTCATTAAACAGATAACAATATGCGAAAAAAAAATAAACTAAACCACATATACAATCACTGTTTGAAAGGATACTGAATAATAAATGACTTGCCAAATAAACCATTGACTACAAAATCCAAAACCAGAATATCAAACAAATAATAATAAATCTCAATACAACAATCTGAACTGAAATAAAATCTGAATAAGTCCTTACGGCAACATGCCCAAACTAAAATAATGAGATAAGATTCCTAATATAGGAATGAAATAAAAGAATCATCTACTCCAATCCTGCATGCATCCACATATGTCGCAACTGTGTATCCCCGAAATAGGTAATCAAGTCTGGCGTCCCTGTGGCTGGACACCTAAAAGGTTTTGAAAATATTTGCAGCAAGCGTTACAATCCAAAACATTTTGAAAATATTTAGCCAGTGATTAATTTTTTAGTAAATAAAATGCATAAATCCTCTTCATATTTAAGTTAGTGTCGCACTCCCTTGAGATAATTCTCACCCCTCATCTAAAGTGCACACCTAACGCTTCTTCCTAACCCTTCTAGTTGTGATATCCCATCTAACTAGCCATGACATGCATACTTCTCGAAACACTACTCTAGCCCAAGTAATCTTACCGTTTTCATAAGTTATTTTTCTTATTAACTCAATTAATCATCTTTAATTAATTCTCCATAATATTCTCAGACTTAAGGCTTTTCCCCCGACTAATATTTTACCGTGCCCACCCATATTGTCCATAGAATATGCTACCAAATTTCCAATCCCTTATTATTTATTTAGTGTCATTAAATAATTATAAAGTTCTCAGATACTGAAATTAGTTTAGATATCACTATCTACAATATCTACTAAATCACCCGTAGAAGAATAAATCACACATATATATATACATATATAAATTCACATCACTATCATAATATATATGTATACAACATCCCTAGGTGGAAACCTGCGATGCAGGCATACTCTTCTATCAAGTCCTGGTACTTAACGTATCAAATAAGGACATCGGTTCGAATATCACTCTCGAACAAAAAATCAAATCACTCATATCGGAGGTGAACATAGTTCTAGGCCTTTGGGCTATGCACCCAAATAATTGGGTACACTCTCATTCACACAAGCAGTGGTCATCCCTAAGTTCTATGTTTTGAGGTACAAATCAATATCCCCCAAAATGGGCTCATCAGGATAGGACTGTCCACTATGTGAAACCTCCTGTGATAGAAAGTAGCCTAGGTATGTTTACACATAATCAATCAACCAATAAGTACTCACACAACCTATATATATAACATCATATAGGTATACCTTCAACCTATAATATTTGTATCGTACATAGTGTATATATATATCACCCAAATACCATGCGTATTATCATTAATTCATTATTTAATTACTCATCGTATTTTTTCCGAGCGCTTTCCCCCATTATTCAAAAAATCATGGCCACTCCATTATATTATTTCATTAGTTAAAACATGGTACCAGATACATCCACTCGGTTCATTAATTAAATACTACAAATTCCATTCCACTTACTTTATTAATAAAAATCAATCATCAATTTATTTTTCACCTCGTAATACTTTCTCACCTAATTCCCCCTTCTCATCGTGGTCAAATAATCCCATATAATATTTTCAGCAAGTTTTCCAACCCATATATTTTTCAATATACATTGAGAGCCCTCTATTTTTAACCTTAAAAGTCTCTCGGCATAACAGACCCTCCAAAATAGTTCAGCCTGACCCCCGAACCGGTTCTTTGTACCTGGGTCGTGGCTCTTCTTCCTCGCGATGCTGTTTCCACCATTTTCAAACCCTTACACTTTTATTCATCAAATCCAGAACTCCAGTAATACTTCCCATCATATTTCTACTCTCAAAATAAGTTACAAACATCCTACTGACCATCAATATAATTAATTTATATTTTTGCCCAGTATTTTTTGAATCGGGTTTAGAACAATTTAAGGGACCTCATCCTCGATTCAATTCTTTCAATTCGAATAACATGAATTTAACTACTGGTTATCCAATAAAAATCATATTCTAATAGTATTATATATTAATCCATCATCAATTTGTGATTATTCTACACGATTTATTCCAGTGATCAAAACCCTAAATTTCATATCAACACCCTCCCAAAAATAAGTTTTCAATTACACTACTATGATATGAATAGATTATCATAGATTTATATTGAAATAAAAATTAACCACTTGCCTCTATTGATTCGTAGGGTCTGATCCTTTGATGTATCTGGCAATTCGATGAAGAACGCTATCAATCCTTCTTGGTTTAGCTCCCTTAAACCTGCCTACTTTCTCCCTCTTTTCTTCTCTATAGCCCCAGGGTTTCTTAAATGAATTATGGATATTCTCTATTTCTCAATTGAGGTTAAATGTTGCTAATCCCCTTTTTAGGATATTGAGCCAAACCCAAATGACCCGAACACCCCCGTGCAAGCCCAGCTATGCCTAAAAATATCCTGAGTTTCAATTACTACCCTAGGTACTCATTTTTTACTATTTCGACCTATTCAGAATCAACCATGACCTCTAAAATATCATTCGAGATACTCTATATAACTTTTCTTTTTTCTCTTCAAAATATGTTCCAGGTAAAATAAATATCAACTTGAATTAATTAAATCAAAATCACCGAATCAAATAAATTCTCCAAGTTGCAAATTTTACTTTAATTTCTACATCCTTATAAATATGGGGTGTTACATCCCTTTCAAGCCTAGTTGAGAAAGAAGTTGGGTTGAATAATCCATTATTGAAGCTCTTAAAGAAGTTGGAGCTTTCTTGGCGCATAGGAGTTTTTAGGAGCTTTCAAGTCATTCCCTTTAAGTTTTCCTCTTCGAATCAAAGGTCGAGTTTTTTTCCATATGTTTTGAAGATTAAAAGCTACTAGGATACAAGCTAGACTATTTTATTTTTACAAAATATTTTCTAGTATGTTTATCAAAAGGCTTTCTAGCAAAAATGGAATTTTTGAGAAAACAAAGTTTAAAAAATAGCTTTGATGAACAAAATGTATTTTAATCTTGGGAAGATTAGGAAATAAATATGAAAATATATTTCCATGTTTAGTTGCATAGTCAAGTGTTTCTAGGCTTAGAATCCTCCCAAAATGCTTAAAATGTTGTATTATGTTAAATAAGGATTTATGGACATGATATGTGGAGTTAAAAATGGGTTTCTTGATGAAATAAGGCAGTTGGAGATATTAAACCTAAATATGTGGTAAAATGAAGAAGAAATGATATTTAATACAACATTCGGTATAAGGGTAAAATGGAAATTTTGTAAAATGGTCTCTATGATATTAAATATGTTTCTTAAAAAGAGATATGAAGAAATGGGATTTTATTAGAGAAAAAGGATAATGTATGATTTTTTTAAACATAAAATCATGAAAGGCGGATCTAAATGTAAATTGACGATTTGTAATGCCATGATGAAAGAAATGTGCTTTCATAAGGATTCGGTAAATGAAGGGTAAATAAGTAATTTTGTTAAAATTAGAGGGTCCTAGTGGTTAGACTTTCTCGTTTGACCTTATCGATTAATTTTGTGAAAAACAGATAAATGAATGAATGGCATGAGAAGGGCAAAAGTAAAGGAATAATGTGGACAATGGTAAAAATGTGAAGACACATTAATGTGGACTCGAATGAGATTGAGAAATAATTAAGAAGGGATCAGAGCCCTAGGGTGAAAGACCCAAAATTACTAACCAGAGCATGTGGTAGCATCGTAAGCGGTGTGGATCCCGTTAAAGTATGCAGATAATTGGAGGATTGAGAGAAAAGATAAAGGAAATGGAAATGAACTTGGTTGTGCTTATGGAATGTAACTAAGACAACCTAATGAGGGAGCTAAAATGTATACTAAGGAAAAAAATATTATTAAATAGTCTCTAGACCCAATAAATGGTGGTAGTATGACCACATTGCTTAGGTGAATTGCATGATAGTTACATTAATGCTAGCTAAATTGTTAAACGTTTTTGAAATTATTTAAAAAACATGTTATATGTATAGTATTTTCATAGAAAACATATAGCTTAGTATATTCCACCCCGCGGAGCATTCGCTCACCCCTACTTTTTATGTTGAAACCCCTACCCCCACCCCATGTACATCGAGTAGGAATGTTGGCCAGGACGTCGGTAAGACCCATGAGGGTAATAATCGTTATCACAAGCTCCGCTTTTATTTTAAACTGTCTTGAAACATTTGATTTGAATATTTGAAATCACTTTATTTGGGCCCTTGACCAAGTGATGTAATAATACAAGGATAATTATGATTCATTTCTTATTTATTTAGTACTGCTAAATTAAACATATTTTCATAAATATACTCTGCTATTTAATCTAATTACATAAAGTGGTTATTTGTTTCCTAACTAAAACCGGTAATTTCATCCTTATAAAATGATGAAATGAAAGGGATTTCCTTAAATAGTAATATTAGACCCTCCCTCTTCCCCTTTAACTCCTTGACTCGGTGCAGGTTGACGCGACAATAACCCAAATTCGAGTCGGGGGTTACAAATGGCATCAAAGAAATACGATTCTTGGGTGTGAGGGAGTATTTACACTTTCTTAGTACACTTCCTTTATATATTTTCATAGTAGTTACCATTTTAGTTATTGCTTAAGTTAAGCGCTTTCGCATTCTCTTTCATTTCATATCATTGTGTACCTTTCTTATGTTGATGACTACTCACTTTGTTGGGATCAATGGCTCAGGGAATAGTGAGCTTAAACGCATGGAAAAGTGCATGTGCCAGCTTGTAGACTCCCTTTCGCAGCAACAAAGGGACAACCATAGTGGAATGGTTGAGAGCAACACTTCGGACTCCATTTTGAAGGAGTTCAGAAGGCTGCACCCACACACCTTTAATGGGGCAGTTGGATTGGACACTACAAAAGAGTGGATTCATGAGGTCACTCGGGTTATGGAGATTCTTGGCATGCCATTTGGACACAAAGTTAAGATAGTTACCTTTCAGGTCATAGAGCAGGCACAATGGTCGTAGAGCACCTACTCCACTAGTGTCACAAAGGCTATAGACTAGAAAAGTTTCAGGGTAGCATTCCTAGACCAGTAGTTTTCCCAAGCATTTAAGGATGCTAAGAAGGATGACTTACTTCAGCTAATTCAGGGAAGACATAAGTGAATGAGTACCAGGTCAAGTCTTAGAGTTTGTGTAAATATGTGGATGTTATGTAGAAGGATGAGGCATAAAAGACAAGGTTGTTTGGTAAGGGCCTTAACCACGATATTCAGTGGATCACGGTAGGTTTGGATCAGTCAAACTTCATAATAGTGTTAAATAAGGCCATTAATCTATAATTAGAGTTAGAGGATGGAAATTCCATCAGGGAGAAGAAGAGGGAACCCAGTGGGTCCCCAGGAAGTAGTCTTAAGAAGTCCACGAGCGGGGCTCGAGGCTTCTTTACGAAGTTGAAGGTCTCTATGGGGGTTGGTTCATTATTCACCTAGTTTACCAGTGATAAAAGTCCCATAGCCCTCCTACGATGACTTGTTTTGAATGTGGGTCCCTCCTCACTTCAAAAAGGGATTGATCGCAAAGAGCTTCGAGTAATCAGCAGGGAAGACAACAAATTGTCAACTATGTACCGAGCCAAAATTATAGCTATATGGGTCCCACCAAGAAATAGTAGTAGCAGTAATTTTCCTCGAGCTATCATCAACCGGTGAGGCATAGCATGGACAGTTCACATCATAGTCAAGGGAAGAGTAATCGCAGGCCAGACTAGGATCCCGACTATCCGAGCATTAAGTTTAACCATGGGTGCGCCTATGCCATGTCATAGTTTGAAACACCTTTCGATGATCCCTCTACAATGGAAGGTATGTTTCTTTTGTTCAAAACATGGGTATATGCACTATTTGATTCAGGCACATCACATTCATTTATCTCGAGCTCATTAGCATTCAGTTTGGGATTAGAGGTATATCAATTTTACCCTCATATTTTCATAGGACTTTTGATTATTGGAGATATAGGTATCGATATATTTTTTATAGTTACATGGTAGTGGATGGAGACTATGTTCTCGATTATGACTTTGTTCTCATGGATATGAATGAGTTCAAGGTGCTCCTCAGTATGGATTATTTATCGTGTTTTGCATTACCATAAAATTTCATTGACATAGTGTCTCAGTATCTCTTTTAGATGGGTCTCTCCAGCATTTTAGTAGCGAGCAGGACATTTATTATCATTGCAAGTTCTATATCGTGCATGAGAAGAAATGATACTTCACTGTTTGATAAGTATTGTGGCTCAGGATGAGATAGATGATATGTTGTTAGACTACCCGGTAGTGTGGGAAATTATTGATGTGTTCCCTAACCATCTTCCTGGTTTAACCCCATCCTTGTGGTTGATTTTTCCATAGAGGTGCATTAAGGCATCTCGCCTATCTCTACACCACCACACAGGATGGTTCCAGCAGAATTGCAAGAGCTAAGGGTTAAATTCAAGGGGTTGACTAACAAGGGCCTCATTCTCCATAGTGTGTTCCCTTGGGAATCTCTAGTCCTCTTTGCCAAGAAGAAGGAAAATGCCATGCAACTTTTTATTGATTACAGGCAGTTGAACAAGGTAAAGGTAAAGAATAAGTACCCAATGCCCCGTATCAATTATTTATTCGAGCAACTGCATGGGGAAGGTTGGTTTTTAAAAATTGACTTTCAATCCGATTACCATCAGTTATGTGTCAAAGTGGAGGAGATTCTTAAGACAATGTTTTGAACTCGATATGGGTACTATGAGTTCTAATGATGCTCTTTAGTTTGATGAATTCCCCTGCGACTTTATAGATTTAATGAATTGCATTTATCACCCGTACTTAGAACGATATATAGTGGAATTTATGGATAATATACTGGTCTACTTGGCATCGAATATAGGCTACAAGGAGCATCTTTGCACGATGTTGCAAGATCTCTGGGAGAACAAGTTGTACGCTAAATTCAGTAAATGTGAATATTTGATGAATGAGGTCAAGTTCCTCGGCCATGTGGTTTTTGGGGATGTCATTTCAGTTGACCCTTCTAAAGTTAAGGTCGTTCTAAATTGGAATAGGCTAAAAACATTCGCGGAGGTTCAGAGTTTCTTAGGTTTGGCAGGTTACCACCATAGGTTTGTGTAAGACTTATCAAGGGTTGCATTAACCCTCATCGTGTTAACTCGAAAAGGTATGTACTTTGAGTGGTGTGAGAATTATGCGTTGTCCTTTTAAGATTTGAAGGTTAGGCTGGCTTTTGCTCCCGTTATTATTCTCCCAGGACGTGGAAAGGATTATACTGCGTATTCTGATGCTTTTGGGTTAGGACTCGATGCGATATTGATGAAAAATAGTTAGGTAGTCTCTTATGCATCCCGTTAACTCAAAGTGCATGAAAGGAACTACCCCACCCTTAACTTAGAGTTTTACACTGTGGTGTTTGCACTTAAAAACTAGAGGTATTACCTATAGGGTATTGATTCTAGCTTTTTTCTGACCATAAGAGTCTCCAATATATCTTAACGCAATGTGACTTCAATATTTGTCACAAGTGGTGGATGGAATTGATGGAAGACTATGACTTCTCCCAAGAGTATCATTCTGACAAGGCCAATGTGGTGGCCGATGATCTTAGTCAAAATTCTAGCATTACTCTAGCAATAATGAAGTGTCACCGAACAAAGATACTCGGTTAACTACAGAAGTTCGATCTACATGTTCAACGAGGTTATGATAGGGCACACTTTTGGGTTGTGATGGCCAGGCCACTCATTCAGCGGAAAGTTATAGAGGCCTAATCATGTGATCCTAAATTCACACATTAGCGTGACTGTATTCAGATTGGTAAAGTGTTCAACACTTTAATGTTGATAAGGATGGTGGTATATGGCATAAGGGCAGGTTGATTATCCTGATGATTGACGAGCGTTGGGATAAAGTGATGGCGGAGGCCCATCGTTCGTTCTTAAGCTTATATACCGATGTTACAAAGATGTATAATGACTTATGAAGAGAATTTCAGTTGTCCTCTATGAAGAGGGATGTGTCCATATATGTAACCAAGTGATATGCTTGTTAGGAGGTGAAATCTAAGCATAGGAAGTCGGTAGGGCTATTGCAATCGCTACCCATAGATGAGTGGAAATGAGATCATATCATAATAGACTTTATCACAGCTTTACCATGGTCTGAGCATTGGTACGATGTCTTATGGGTTATAGTTGACGGCTCACGAAATTAGCACACTTTTTATTGATTAAGGTCATAAGTATCATGGCTAAGTTAGCGAAGTTGTAAGTTCAAGAGATAGTCCAACTTCATAATGTCTTGCTCTTGATTGTCTCGGATAGGGTTCCTTGATTCGTGTCTCAATTCTAGAAGAGGTTTTAAAAGGGCTGGGCACCGAATTGATCATAAGTATAACATATCACCCTGAGATCTATGGCAATCAGGACAAACGATCCAGATCTTAGAAGACATGTTAAGATCTTTTGCACTTGATTTTTAGGGTAGTTAGGCAAAGAATCTATACCCGATAGAGTTTTCTTACAATAACGGTTATAGAACGAGCATTAAGATAGCTGCCGGTGAAGCCCCTTACAGGAGGCTTTATAGCTTTCTACTTTATTAAGTAGAGGTGGGAGAGAAACATCTCATTAATTCAGATTTAATTAGAAAGATGATCGATAAGGTTCAAGTAATTCGATAGAGCCTCTTGATAACTTGGAGATGACATAAGAATTATGTTGATAATCAGTGGATACCTCTGGGGTTTGAGGTGGGTGACCATATTCAACTAATGGTTAGAGATAGGATCGACAATCAACGGTTCGATCAGAAAGGAAATCTTATCCCTAGGTATATCAACCCCTTTGAGATCCTCGAATGTATTAAGGATATGTTGTACTGCCTGGCACTACCTCCACTGTTATTCCAAGTTCATAATGTGTTCCACGTCTCTATTTTTAAGAAGTATCTCCATGACCCCCGACACATAGTCGAATGAAACCGCATTGATATGGATGAAGATGTTATATTTTTTAAGCGACCTATGTCCATCTTGGACCAGAAGGATAAAGTCCTGCGTAATAAGGTCATTCCCTTGAAGGTTCTCTTGGAATTCTAAGGTGTTGAGGGTACAACTAGGGAGCGCGAGTCGGAGATGCGTGAGAAGCACACGAAACTCATCGCTTAGATTGGTTGTTTTAATTTCGGTGATAAAATCTCCTAAAAAGGGGAGAATACAACACCCATGCTAAAGATTTGTACCTTGTTCATATGCCTTTGGTCCATGAACTGTATATTATGTATGGATATTAAATTTGAACTATCCTTGTGGTCTTCGCACATATCGAATTGGAGTTTTTATGGCTTAGAGGTTATATAAGAACTTTTTTGTCATCATTCAAATGAAGTCCTTTATCATTCAAATAAGAAAAGGGTTGTCGTTTGAACAAGGTTTGAACGAATTTCTGATGACTAGGATCTGAACTAGTTACTTCTCTCTCTGAAATCTTATTACGCCTACGTTCGAACGAGGTGCATCGTCGTTCGAACGAGGGGTTATTTCTTATAAGAAATATGTGGATTCTTTACCCTATTTTAGTCTATTATTTTCCCTAATTTTTACCTCTTTAGATTTTCCTTCGAATAAGAGGGTATCTCGTTCGAACGAGGTCGAAGTCGTTTGAATGAGCAGAGTAGAATTTGAAAAATCTGCATATTTTTATGTGTTGTTATGATGTGGATCCTTGGATGTGATGAGTTGTTGAGCTCCCAACGGCTCAAATAAAATTTTGGGTTGAACCATTGGTTAAAGGATTAAGTTTTGTGGGTTTAAATACAGTTAAGAGGATAGAGAGAGAGGCATTTTTCTCATCAGATTTTTGGAGCTCTCTCTCTCTCTCTAAGCTACCCTCCACCACTTTTATTCAATATCCACCTTCTTCAAGTACCACCTTCTATCCCAATCACATTCCAAGTTATTCTAAGGCTATATGCACCCATTTCCATCCTAGTTGAGGAAGAAGTTGGCTTGATGAAGCCATTATTGGAGATCTTGAAGAAGTTGGAGCTTTTTGGAACCTAGGAGTTTTTGGGAGCTTTCAAGTCATTACATTTAAGTTATCCTATTCAAATCAAAGGTAAGGTTTTCCTTCATATGTTTTCAAGATTAAAAGCTACTAGGATGCAAGCTATAATAGTTTATTTTTGCGAAATATTTTCTATTATGTCTTTTAAAAAGGTTTTCTTGCAAAAATGGGATATGTGAGAAAACTAAGTTCAAAAAATATCTTTAATGAATAAATGGTATGTTAATCTTATAAAGATGAGTAAATAAACATGAAAATATATTTTTCATGCTAATACCATGTTTAGTTGCATATTCAAGGGTTTTTAGGCTTGAAATCCTCCCCGAATGCTTAAAATGTTGTAGTACGTTAAATAAGGATTTATGGACATGTTATGTAGAAATTAAAAATGGGTTTCTTTATGAAATAAGGAAGTTGGAAATATTTACCATAAGTATGTTGTAAAATGAAGAAGAAATGATATTTAATGCAACATTGAGTATAAGAATAAAATGGACATTTTGTAAAATGTTTTTTATGACATTAAATATGTTTTTTGAAAAGAAATGTGAAGAAATGAGATTTTCTTGGAGAAAAGGGATAATGTATTATATTTTGACATAAAATCATAAAAGGCAGTTTGTAATATAAATTGACGATTTGTAATGCCATGATGAAAGAAATGTGTTTTTCATAAGATTTCGGTAAAAGGGTAATTTTGATCAGAGGGTCTTACTGGTTGGACTTTGTCGTTTGACCTTATCAGTATGTTTTGTGAAAAATGGATAAAGGACGAGAGTAAAGGAATAATATGGACATTGATAAAAATGTTAAAACACATTAATCTGGACTCGAAAAAGTCTGGGAGATAATTAAGAAGGGTCTGGAAGCCCTTGGGTGAAAGATCCAAAACCACTGGTCCGAGCATATGGTAGCATACCCAGCGGTATAGAGCCCGTTAAAGTATGCAAATAATTAGAGGATTCCAAGAAAAGATAAAGGAAATAGAAATTAACTTGGTTGTGCTTAAGGAATGTAAATAAGACAAGCTAACGAGAGAGGTAAAATGGAGACTAAGGAATAAAATATTATTAAATAGTCTATAGACACAACAAATGGTGGTATGAAAAGGGTAAGTGTGAGCATGAGCACATCGCTTGGGTGCATTGGATGGTAGTTGCATTAATACTAGCTAAATTGTTAAACGTTTATGGAGTTGTTTAAAATACATGTTATATATATATATATATATATATATATATATATATATATAGTATTTTCATAGAAAACATATAGCTTAGTATTTCCCACCTCGTTGAGCGTTCGCTCACCCCTGTGTTTTATGTTTAAACCCCCACCCCCACCCAAGGTACATCGAGTAGGGACAAGGACATCGATAAAGCCCCCGAGGGTAATAATCACTGTTATAAGCTTTGCTTTTATTTAAACTATCTTGAAACATTTGATTTATATATTTTAAATCATTTTATTTAGACCTTTTGCCAAGTGATGTAATAATAGAGGGATAACTATGATTCATTTCTTACTTATGTAGTATTTTTGAATGAAACGGATTTTCATAAATAAACCTTGTTAATTAATCTATTTACATAAAGTGATCACCTGCTTTCTAATTAAAACAGGTAATTTAATCCTTATAAAATGATGAAATTTAAGAGTTTTCCTTAAGTAATAGGATTGGACTTTCCCCTTTCCCTTTTATCTCTTTGACTCTGTTCGAGTTGACCCAACCGTGGCCCAAATTCGGGTCGGGGCATTACAAATCCATAAACATCAAATTTCCTCAAAACGTGCCAAAACAACCAATATGCCAAGATCAACAAAAACTAAACATTTCAGCATACTGTTAAAATTGGAAATTTTTCCTCTGATACAAAATTATCAACATTAAAAGAATAACTACATAGAATTGAAACGTCAATTGTGAGTGGTGTGCGTGAACATGTAAAGTTATGATTCAATAAAAACTCCTATAGCCTGGATACAAATTAAATCATGATTTCGTTAAAAATTCTCGGGATATTATACTCAAAAAAATAAAAGCGTTGGGAATGGGGTGTAATACATAGGACATGCGGGCATAATGAAAAAAATGTTACTGAAAAGTAGGTCGTGCTCATATCATCAATGAATAACACTATATATAAAATAAAAATATGAAATCTCAAGTAAGGATATCATTTATTAAAGGAGATTAAATGCATTTTAAGAACAATCACAACTATTAAGAATTTTGAACTAAATTTATCTTAAGATCATATATAGGACTTTTAAGGGTTGTAACATTGGTTTAGGATTGTGGCCATTCGAGATTCCTCTAGCTCGGGCTCTCTCCAAAATGGGAGAGAATGTGAGAACTCTCTTGGCGCGTGTAGGGAATCGAGGAGGGATGCCCTCATTCTACCACTTGTGCAATCTTCGTGGGCTTACCTTGGATATAAATCATCCCTCATCAAAAGGGGAGGAAAAGATAGAAAATGGAGTCTTCATCCTATTCTTCTAAACATAGGCAAAAGAATGTAGCCATCCCTCAAAAAATTCCATCAACAGACAAATTGATGCATACAAAACCAAATGAATCGAGGGTCCTGGGATTAAATTATGCAATGGGAAGGTGTTAGGAACCCATTTCACCCTTTCAGTCTCTCATGGGCTATAATAATATTTCTATTTTTCTCCAAGATACCTCATGTGTATAACGTGTGTGATGTGGAAATAGATGAGAAAAATAAATCATCCTACTCATGTCACGGGAAGGACGCAGAGGAGTTATCCTAAGGATTATATAAAAGAAAGAGAATAATAGGAAAATACGATGTTAGTGAACACCAAATCACGATTCACTATGATCAAATGAATGATCATGTAGGGTGGGGACATTAATATGTAAGTGTATACATATGTACAATACTAATAATTATGAGATTCAAACAGAATAGAGCAATGGATAGAATAGGACTCGAATCTTGATAATGGATAAGGACACCAACATAGCCAAAATAGGCATCAAAGTCCATGTAGTTAGACATATCACAAGGGTAGTATTTATCTTATAAACCCAAATTCAGGACTCCTCTTTTGTTGGACTTATAGAAAATGTGTTCAATTGTAAAATTGTTGAAAAAAATGAAGAAATCCTACTTTGGGGTTTATAGGTGAACCTTTTATTTTTTATTTTTTAGCTTTTTTGATTTTATGAAAATATATTAAGTGAGTACTAATAATAAAAAAGGATATTACTTTATGTGAGAGAATGAGTGAGACTAAAATATACCAAATGTGAAAAAAAAAACACTAATTAAATGAAATAGAAAAGATTAGGATTAAACCTCCAATAAGCTTTGTTGTTGATTTTTGAAGAGGCGTGGGATGATTTAATGGTGGTGAGGTAAGGATGATACATGTGAAAAAAGGTGGGGCAAAGGTGATGTAGTAAAGGTGGGGAGAATGTTAGAAACTTGGATGTTTTAGGGTGGTGGCGCACTGAAAGTAAGGAATGTTCTGGCTTCTGAAAAGTGGTCCTTGGGAATTAGGTCATGGCCTCCTTAACTAGAAAAATTTAGGGTTAAGGGGTCTACTAATAATCCTAATCCCTAGCCTACCACATGCTTACCTTGTCTTGTTGGCAAAGTAAAGTAATCCTCTGCCTATATGAAGACGGTCTGCGGTGCCTATAGGTAGTCCCCAAAAAACATTTTTTTTAGAAAAATGGGAATAAAATGCAAACCGTAAGTCAGAATTTCCCATAATGGAGACCTTGAGAAGGGTATTCAGAGACTAAAGAAGAGTAATAATCTTCGCTCAGGTTGGAGAATTGACTGAGGTCAAACGGGGCTCAGGAGCAACCGACATCCTCTAGATCATGGTTTAGAGTAAAAAATGAGTGCGTGCAAAAACTAAAAGATCGATTCACATTTCATATGGGAAGTTTGAAATGGGATTCAGATACTCATGATGGTGAAATGATCTTTTCTCGGGTTGAAGAGTTGACCGAGGTCAAACAGGATTTAGGAGTGGACAGTGACCTCTCAATCAGGGTTTAGAGTAAAAAAGTGAGTTCACGCAAATCGTAAGGCTGATTTACGAATGATATGGACCTTAGAAAAGGGAATTTAAATACCTATAAAAATTTAATAGAGTTAGATCAGTTTGGAGAGTTGATTGCGATCAAATAGGGATAAAGAGTGCTCGATGTTCTCTAGATTAGTGTTAGAATAAGACCTAGGATCTAAGGGTGTAAGTTACCTAAGGAGGTATTTGGGTGTTACTGATGGGGTGTCTACAGATCCCCTTAGGCGATCTTGGAATAAGTAGAAGTCATCAAAATATAGACACCTCGTGTGAGGGTAGATTCTTTTATTAGGGGTTAATGGAGGTAGTGACCAAATTCAACGGGTCAAGGCCAATTATATAGACTAGGTCAATTCTATGGACCTTACAGAGTGGAAGCGATCGATTTCGAGGGTTAAGTCTAATTTTGTGGTCCTAAATCAATTCTGAGGACCCAAAGAGTGGAAGTGACTGAATCAAAGGGTCAAGGACAATTCTTTAGACCTAAGTCAATTTTGAGGACCTGAAGATTAGAAGCGAACGATTTCGAGGTCGAGGCCAATTTTATGGGCCTAGGTCAATTTTAAGGACCTAAATAATGGATGCAACCATTTCAGAGGGCCGAGGTCAATTCTGCGGGACTAGGTTAATTCTACGGACCTAAAGAGTGAAAAGGACCAATTCATAGGGTTGAGCTAACTTAATTCTGCGAACCTAAAGAGTAAAAATGGTCGATTCAGACAGTCGAGGCTAATTCTGTGGACCTAGGTCAATTCTACCGACCTTAAAGAGTGGACAATGTTGATAATTATAGTTGATGATCAGTGGTTACGAAAGGCGGTGTTCATTCAACCCGATTTTGCTCAAGAATATGTTAGTGATGAGAGTTTTTTATGTGCGAGATGCACATTGTTTATGATGTTGCTGGGTAGGTGTTTGTAAGTGTTTGTGAATTTGATTCCGATCATACTGAAAATTGTGTTGGTGAGTGTCGATGCACTTTGATTCCGATCCTGTTGGGAATCATCTCAGAGATTCGTACGTATGACTGGGGTAGATTCACACTAGAATCCCTATGTGCTTCCCTGGATGATTTCTGTTACTGTTACCAGAGCCCACATACCTTATATAGTTAATAATTTAATTAAGGCTTTTTTTATTATCTTACTATTTTTCTCGTTTTTATTTCTTAACAGTTCTATCTCATCCTGCAGACATGGTTTTATGAGTTGACGGGGATTCATTTTGGATTAGTGTCCTTAAATACGAGTGTGACAGGAGGTTTACCAAGGATGCATCAGTAGAGGAAGTCGAATAACAAGTCGAAGTAGTTTTTGGCTCCAGGGGATGTAGGGGAGGTATTGGACGCCTTGACAAGTGACCATCTTCAGAGCATGTTTGATTTTGTATATTTTTTGTATCTCTTTTTGGATTTTTATCAACTGACTTTCACTTGGGGATAGTTGACATTCTATCCTCAGGGGCAACATGAATTATAAGCATCTATGCCCAGATGCGAAGGTTGCTGGTGCATGAGTTTGGGCACATCTTGTACCCAGGAGAAAGAGTGTTAAAGAAAGTAATAGAGGGAATGGTAGAGGTCTCACTTTCAGAACCTGCTAAGTTATGAGGCGGGTGAAGGACATATAAATGCGATGATAACGACGATAATGGAGGGCGAGCCTTATATGCTCTATGCGAATACAATGGAGGACGATAATTACCTGGAATTTGCGACCTGTTGGATGATGTCATCATCCATCTACGAAGTGCACCAGTAGAAAAATCATAGATCTGTCATAGCGCATTGGTACCTTTAACTCATACTTTAAGGGGTGGTGCAACGAAGGAAGAGAACATTCTTGTACATCATATTTCCATTCCTTCTTATTAGATTATATTGGGTGGTGGGTCAATACTTTCGGTGCTTCATTGTCCTCAGGCGATGATAGATGGTTTCATTAATCTTCCTAATGGTTTTAGACCCAACAATACACTATAACGGTAACTATTAAGCTCCATAGAATCTGGAACTAAGTAGAAAATGAATCCATTATATACAATTTCTTTTACAAATTCCCCATCGAAATAAAAGAAATGTTACTTTCCAGAGAGCGTTATGTCTTTACTTTTCAGTTTCACATTTTTTTCTGATATTTTTCTCTATTATTGACTTTCTTTCTTTCATTGGACTGATTACTTTACAGGTAGTTTGCGTATTGTTATTGTGACTATGGGACATTTGAGACTGGATGGCTTCATTGTCTAACCATATGACGAAAATGGTCGGATCTTATATAGTGACATCGTAAATTTTTGGAGAGAGCTTCGATTCTAGGAGTGGGGGATCTACTGTTCGTCATTGGGGAAAGAGCATCCACCAAGGTGCCCGAGTTGAGAGTTTTTACCTGAAGGGTTTTTGAAAGTCAGAGATGCATCCGATTAATTTTGATATTTTTTGCATTTTTTCTCATTCCTTTTCATACCTAAAAAATGAAACCATGATTATTAATACATATAAAGATGCATTTTTCATTATTTTGATTTATCTTGAGTTAAACGGACAAGTTTACATGCACTATAAATTTCCACTGATGTTTTTATTCATTGCAATGGCAAGTAAGAAAGTATGCATTTATTTTTCTTTTAGAAAGAAACAACCGAATTTTTTTTTGCAAGCAGGTTGTTTTTTAACAAAGCAAGGTTTTATTAGAAAGATGAATAAAAGAGGGAAGGTAGAAAATTTTCAAAAATAAGGGGATGTCGATCGACATATTAATAAAATCACTAATCTAAACATTATTGTACTTCTTATGCATTTAATAGTACTTGAGGGAAATATTCATAACAACAGGTCAAGCCCTTTGTCTTTTGTAAGGGATATTGAGTCTTAAAGTGGGATTGGTTATACTTATTTTCCAAATCTTCTTCCCTTCTTGTAATGAAGGTTCCCATGACCAAAGTTATAGTATCCTACCTTAAGGTCTTAAAATCTATGTGTCTTTACAACATCAACTACGAGGCTTTTAACTTGCGTTCAAACACCTTTTAGCGTAACCATGCCATAAATAACTCGAATATAGCTGGAATTTTTAGGTATATTGCCTAACTGCTCTTGTGAATTTATATTTCTTCTATGAACAAAGTAGCTAACTTATTTGGTTTTCCAGAATTTTTTACATCATTTTGTGTAAATAACCCAATATTGGTTCATAATCAATAATATCTTCACCATATAGCTTATAAGCAGTGCTGCACTTCTGGTACCCAAAGTACCATGTGTTTTGCTTTTGTAATGCGCCAACCCAAATTTATGGGTCACCCATGTGTTGACCCGGTTCGATCTGAACGTTTGGTGTGATATTCATATGCCTCATAATGTTGCTAGTACAGGTTTATTTAATTAACATTTCACTCGTTTAGCATGATATTCTCATTTATATCAAACTATGTGTGGGACCTATGGGAAGCATCCCCGGAATCCAAGCATTCAGAGCTATTAACATAAAGTAAAAAGAATACTTACCTGTATAATGATCTCAAAGTATGGAATTACATACAACCTGTTGTAACAAAAGAATGTAATGATTCGAATGCCCGTGAAAAATACAACAATGCAATATATAATCGAATTGTAGAAAATAGACTCAATAATGTTACATGCACATGAAGACACTGTATATAGATCTACATATACATATGCTAATGCATGAATCCATTTATTCCAAGACATTATTTGAGTTGATTGAATCACACTACTCCTATAAAAGACACCTTATTACTTCTTTTTACTTAACTTAATCTTTATTTCCTAATTTAACGCACTCATTAAAATACTTAAAAAATAGCATTGTTTAGAAAAAACACTTCATTTACCAAAATTTCCCACTTATTCACGCCAAATCCATTTTATCATTTTTCTTCAAAATCACCTTTCAATACACGCAAACACGGTAATAGAAAATACTAGTTTTCAATTTGAAAATTGTTCATAACACATGCTTGTGTTAACTATGGGTTAAAACCATCTTAGGTTGCTTGATTTCCCATTAATTACCTCACTTTACCATTCCTTTCACTTCACATGGACATTCATTAATTTCTCATATTTCTTGTCCACATTCTTTTTTTAATTGGAACATTTGCCAATCTCATTTCGTGATAGGATGTCTTTTCTTTTCTTCTTATCACAACCGATTTCCTTATCATGTTCCACGTTTCTCATTATCTTTTTTTCTCGGAGTTTATCACATAACTGCATACTTTAACGGGCTCCACACCGTCAGCTATGCCACTATATGCTCTGGTCAGCGTTTTAGGTCTTTCACCCTAGGGCTCCAGGCCCTTCTTAATTTTTTCCAGTTCTTTCGAGTTACCTTATTATGTGTTTCAACACTTCTCTGTGCCCACATTATTTCACTTTTACTGTCCGAAGCTAAAACCCTGAGACTACACCTTATATCCGTGTCACACTATAGAAAATCACCATTTCATGTCCTTTACGCATTTACGTTGATTTCCTCGAAAAAATAACTTCCATTTAGGATCATTTTGCGTAACACCTTTTCCAACAATTTTATTTCATAAAAATCTTATACTTTACGTAAAAATACCATTTTACCCATTTATTGCCAAACTTGCAATTTATCCTTTTTCATAAGTGCTACTTTCTAAAAACATTGTTAAGCCACTAACTTAACTTCTTGAATGTTCCGAACTTATTAACACTTGATTATCACATTTAGTCACTTTGTGGAATTAACATACTACCAAATCTATAAGTCTCTTTACTTCATTATGTCATTTAATAAAGAAATCACTTTGACATTTAAAGGCCATTTTCACTAGAAAATACACATTCTTCCTTTAACATCACTCATAGTCTTGAAAATACACATTTATCATTTTCTCCCTATTTCATAACACACTTTTGGGGCTAAAATTTCTATCTTCCTTATTTCAATTTAAATCCCATTTTAATCCTTCTTAAACATGTTCATATGCTCATCATTAACCTACTACAAGTTTATGCACATGACAAGATGGATTTTTAGTCTAGTAATCCATAAAAATGAGTTTTACACATGAATATCACATGAATTTTACTAACACTTGTAAATCCAAGATTTTCAAAATTACAAAGATATTTGTTTTTAAAAAACATGCTTACATGTCTAGTTTTCACAAATCTTCATTTTTGCCATAAATCTTCCATATTTGTACTAGAAACAACTTATCAATGAAATTATTTCCTTGAAAATAATTTATTTCATAAAAAGTTTAGACATAAGAATTTCTTAAACGTTATCATATTTTCTCAAACCATTTTGAAACCCATTTTTAAAATCTTCAAGACCATTAAGAATCCTGAATAAAGACTACCTAAAAATGTAAAGATTCTACTCTAATAAACTCAAACTTATTTAACTCATATATTGCAAAATAGAGTAATCTAAGAATTAACAAGAGTATAGTTCCTCCCACCTCAAAGGAAGCTTCAACAACGGTGGACGAACTATAGAAGAAGATGGTAACCTCTCACATCCTAAAGTTTCCTTAGAGAGGTTACCTAGCACCACTAAGCATTGTCCTTAAAAGCTCCATGAAAACCCCCTTCAAACTCCATAATTTCTTTTTTTTTCTTCTCCAAAAAGTACAAAACAACATCTCCATAGATTCATATCTTACCAAAAATATGTTGGAAGCGGGTTTTCTATGCTTCAATATGGTATAAGGTAAATATGGTGGTATAGGGTGGAGAGGTGGTGGTTCTAGTGTGGTGGAAGGTGGTGAAAGAGCCCTCAAGAGATAAAGAGAGAAAATCTAATTGGGCTGTGTTAAAATGACCTAAAACATCACTTAAGTACCTACCAATAACCCTTAAAACTATTAACCTTTGGTTCACCCCCCGATTTGATTTGCTTCATAGAGAGCTTGACAGCTCAAATGATCCAGTGGTCTTGATATTGACAGTTTTTTTAGATAAAAAAAATTCTATTTTTTACATATTTATTTGAATGAGATTAAACCTCATTCAAATGATAAACAATCTTGTTCGAATGGGTTCCAACGAGAATCTAATGAGGCTGGAAGTGCGAACATGTGATTTTCATTCGAAGTCCGTTTGAAGCATTGTTCTAACGAGATTGGAATCTCATTCGAATGACGAAGGGTATTGTTCGAACGATAATAACTTTTCTCCAAATTAAATATATGGCCATTCTAATCCAATTAATTGCACTAAGGACAATTTATTACCCAAATTTGATCCATACTTCATCTTACAAAGTTTAAAGCTCAATTGAGTTACATCAAGTCATCAATTTACTTGGGTACAATCAAAATCACAAGGATGGGTGTTACATTCTTCCCTCTTTTGGAAAGTTCATCCTCAAAATTGTCAATACATCAATTCCTTAAATTCGTGGAGGTTATCAATTCTTATTCTAAGTCATAGGTATCTTTCCAGGTTTGGTCATCAAAATCCTCAAATCCATTGGAAGTCAACACACGTCCTTTTAAATGGGGTTATCACAAAAAAGCTCGATGTGCAAAATATTCTAATGCTCACCATCAAAGTCACATAATACTCCTTGAGTCTCCACTTACCCGATAATCACACTAAATCAAGTTCTAAAGCTTTTTTGCTAGTCCTCAAGGCATATCGGCACAGATACCGAACTAACACTTCCAAGTGATTAACATTCACTTAAGTGCAAATAGAAACACAACTAGCATTTGATCCATTATCAAGAACTATTTCAAATCTTTGGACTATACGTCCTAGATCTTCTCAAATTTTTGGGTCATCCTAACCGCCCACATTCACTAAAACTTGATACTGACCTATTATAGCTAGTCACTCACTCCAAGAAATGACATACCGATTAAGTCACAAATCGTGCATCCAATCGATGCTTTCACAAGGTCCTTTTACAATATTAAGTCAACTTTAGGAGCCTAACTACGGAACACTCACCCGAGTATTACACCAATCTCTTTACAACTAGAGTCATTAATCATCATGCCAATAAATCCGTAATATCTCTAATCCTAAGGAAAGCGAATAATGCGATCAATTCGTGCGGCAAACCATGAGACCACACGTACATGGAACTTGTGCAAAATCAAGGTATAATTTAAATAAGGGAACACCTATTTATCGAGTTGCATTGACCATTCTAGGTTAAACCGCATTCTCACTTAGCCAAAAACATCGTAACAACAACATGATTCAATCCCAGGTTTCTGTGATCGAGGGAACATAAATCTTGACTACCAAAACTGAAAGAATAAGACTATCAGAACAGAAAGAACATGATGAATCATAATGAATGAACAACTATTTCGATAGAATTCTACCTGTATGCAATGAACTATGGTTCATGAAGTGCGGACCTATACCATATTCTTGAAGTCCACGACTCCTCTAAGACGTCCTTTTTGGATCCTAGTCTAACCATACACTATGACTCGAGTCACCATTTGTGATGAATCAGATCACGAGTTACCCATCCCCTTGTGATGAATGTAATATACGAATGCATTGTCCCTTAGGAAGTTGAAAATGGTCTTCCCTCCTTAGGAGTAATGTTTCCTCCTTTTATCCATGACAAACATGAACCGCTCAAGTCGATGAATGCCAACACATTTGTCAATGTTGACTTTATCCATCTCTCTAATCAATGTGACTTAATTATCAAACTAGCACCTAGATTACTGCCTACTTTATCGTACAATGATTGTATCCCAAATGTCTTCTTAGGTAACTACCAACTAGGAGAAAAACTAACTTTATTATAACCTTCATATGAAGTAACGTCGTCATTGCGCCTACCTCTAAATTCTACCCAACAGAATTTACATGACGGCCACACTACTCATCTTTAACACCATAAGTGAGTACTACACAAGTCTATACCTCTTAAAACATACAAGGTCAAGATATTCCAAGAACTAATCATTCCCTTACTAGGGATAGTCTGACTTATATTGTCGATAAACGTTTATGCCTTAATCGTATCTCGTTTATCCCAAATGGGGTACTTTTCTCAAGTCCTTGGCATCACTAATCAAAGTTTCCTATGCATTTCCTAGTAGTCATCAAAATAAAGTGAGAAACCCCTGCACTAGTCATCTTATGACAAAAATTATCATGCTCAATCATGACACAATTCTCTAGTTTTCCTTAGAAGGTTGAATTACCAATTTATAATAAATTGGATGACCTTTGATGCGAGGGAAATTGAGTACTCGTATAGGGATACTGTCGTTGATTTCAGCTCCCGCTCTACATGAAAAAACCTAAGCTACTACTACACTTACAAGGCAAGCACAACGGTAAGTCGGGTATCATGAGAAATCCACAAGTAGTGATTGAATTTTAGATTGGTAACTGTTTTAGTACTTCAGCAATAAAAGTGTAAAAGGTGATAGAGTGTTATGGTTATAAAGGAAAAGAGAGAAGTTAAGTCTAAATAAAGTAAAAGAGAGAGTCGGGATCGTAAAGACACGTTCGCGGGCAAAACAACTAGTAATTAAAATTCCGTCTCGAAAGCATTTAAACGAGCATTTACAATTAAGAATAAACTTCACGCAATAAGGAATTTAACCCAAAGTTGCTTGAATAAACATTTAATCAAAAATGGTCACACGCGGATTAAATTCGAATTGTCGCTATAAAAACGAAAGTTGGGTGACCAATAACGTTAAACGCATAACAATTCAACTTTAATACACGCGGTTTCAATTAAACGTAATTTTATACAAAACCTATTTTTCGGAGCTCGAGGCCCGTTAATAGCGGAACACAATCGTGGCCCTATTTATCTAAGGACTAAGCATGAATAAACTAATTAACAACTAATTAAACTATAAAAGAAATAAATAACAACAAATAGAGATTATCTAGACAAGAAAAGTAAATGGCCTTAATGGAAATAAAGCTAGAATAACAAAAGAGATAATGAATAGTAAACTTACATAACAAAAATGGGTAAAAACCCAAACCAAATGGGGAGGTTGGTGAAGAGATCCCCTTAAAAACCCTTGAATATAATTAAAATGAGAGATATCCCTCTTCAAAATGAAGAGAAAGATCATTTATATAAAACAAATCACATGGCAAACATGTTAATAAAGAAGAAGAAAAACAAATATCTGCAGGACCGAATCCATTTGGAGTGTCCGAATCCATTTGGACGAATCAATTTGGGGTTTCTGAATTGATTTGGAAAAGTCAAATTATCACACTAGTCCAAACTGAATCGATTTGGGGTGTCCGAATCGACTCGATCCTGCAAGTTCGCAATTCTCAGCTTTGTCCAACTTTACAGAAAATGCCATAATTTCTTCAATATAACTCGGAATGAGTCACTATCCGAGAATAAGCGAAGATAACTCAGAGGGATACAACATCCAAGAAGACATTAGGCCAAAAAACCAAATTATGAAATGACAAAAATGCCCTTGAATGTGCCATTGAGTGTGAATTTGAAGTAAAAACCATCCAAAAATGCCATAACTCCTTCGATACAACTCGGATTCATGCACCGTCGGTGTCCATGCAAAGAGAAATTATAGGGATCTAACTGTCGTGAAGAGATCGGGATTCAAACTCAAAATTTGAAATTACTAAAATGCCCCCGAAGCTGCAATCTTTAATCGAACATTTTTGGAAAGCGTCCGAACTTCACACTAAGCATCTAAATACCTACAAAATCTCAATGCAAATCATTTATATATAGAAATTCGAGGTTTTCTGATTAACGAGCATAAGTATAGTTAATAAGATACCCGAGGGGGCTAATAACGCGTAGGTTAACGGGAGAAATACGCAATATTTACGTCGTATCACACCCCCTAACTTACACATTGCTAGTCCTTCACAAGGAAATAGGAAACAACAAGAACTAAAAGTAAACCAAAAACCGGATGCAAGTAAAAAAATGGGATAATAAAAGATAAGGCCACTTTCGCGAGCGAACGATTGCATTTAACATATGCAATAAGCTGTTAAACTCCTAGGTTACCCTAGTGGACGAGTGGTGTCTTGTGAGGGTTTTCAGGGATGAAACCCACAAATATCATACGCTTCCCTCAAAATATGCCCAACCCAACATGCGACAAACTCAATAACAACGAAAAAGATTTCAAACATGTTATTAGCATATTGAATGAATTCAAGATAAAGTCTGTTGTTATTAACATGTTGAATGCAGCTCATAGAATTGAAACTTTAAAATGGGAGGGGGGAGAGCACATGCATAATATGATTTGACCAAAACTTAAATAAACCGGATAAACATTAAAGAAAGCATATATTCAATCCTCACGGGCATTACGCTCATGAAATGAATTCACTCGAAACAGGGAGGTAACACACAGAACATGCGGGCATAAAGAGTAAATGCAAATGAAAACTAGGCCGCACACATGTCATAAATCAAGAACGCTATATAGGAAATGAAAAACATGCAATCTCAATGAAAGATATGGCATAATAAAAGAGGCGAAATGATTTTTCACAGATTATCAAAACTATTTTGACTTTTAAATTGAACTCACCCTAAGATCACATAGGACTTGTATAGGGTTGTAATGTAGGTTTGGGGTAAGGTACGAAACGAAGGAATTATGTACGGATTCAAAGTGTCCATGGATGAAAACTCGGGATAATGGAAAATTATGGGCGATAACGAAAATGGAAAACAAGTCCCATAATCAAGAATTAAATAGGACAATTGGAGAGTAACAAGGATTATTAAACTATATACAACATATACAGACTTTCTTTTCCTTTTTCTTTTCTTCTTTTTCTAAATCTTTCTTTTGTTTTTCACTACACTTTCTTCTTTTCTCACTCTTTTCATATGATTAAATTCCAACCACACTACACAACATCATTCAATCCCAAGCAACATTCCAAACAAAGGTAAGAAAGGTAATATGTATGGTTTACAACTCCAATGTGGAGTTGGTGATGGTATTTTGGGTTATGAAATGAAAGGCTATATTTAGGCTCAAAGAGGTTAACGAGGGGAGATATAAAAGGTGAGGTCAAGGCTAATATGGGACATATAACAAAGATGGTCTATGATTATTTCATAAAGTTTACACAATTCTCGAGTCAAAATAATTTTGAAAATCATGCTCAAGTAACACATTTCAAGATATAAACTCAATTAATGAACGATCAAAGAAAGAATAGAGAGATTACCAACGAAATCAACATTTTCAAAGAGTAAAGAAAAGTGTATACACTCACAAACGACGAAAGGTACAAAGCTTACTCGATGTAAGTATATACAATGCAACAAATGATTACCGAGTTATAAAAATCTTAAACCAAATCAATAAAACAAGAAAAGTGCATGTGATCATGGGTTAAAATTTAATTCAAGAATTTATTTGTAACATCAATGATTTGAGGACTAAAGTCTAATAACTTATAAAATCGAGAACATGCATCGTTGAGTTGTCAATTGAATTGGGCCATTATTGAAATTTATCATCGAAAATAAGGCAAAATGCCCAACAATGGAGAAAAAAGAAAGAAAATAATTTTGATTTTTTTTTCAATTTTAACAAAAAGGTATGATTTGTAATAAAATGTGATGAAACCCATGGACTAAACATGAAATGGATAGAATATCCCATACCCCCTAACTTAAATGTTGCATTGTCCTCAATGCAAATCAAGAACATAACATAAAGAGAGGAAAATAATGATATTACCCAAAATTGGAGCGATCACCATAAGCACAAGTCCAAACGAATCTACAAAACAAGTTAGTACCGAGCATAGCAAAATGAAATAACAAAAAGTTAACTAATTACATCAGACTAAATTAAAAGGAAAGAAAAATAAAGAGAAAGAAAGAAAATAAAAAGCTAACTATTTACAACCTACTATTTAGACTTCACGCTAACTATACACTAGAAGTCTAAATAGTTATGGGCCACCCAAACTACGATTTGACTTTGGAGGATCGACGACGGACCCTTCCAAGAATGCATGCCTCCCAAAAAATAGAAATTTCATTTGAACAACGAAAGACATGTGTAAGGCGTAAGAAATGAACCACCACCAATTATCAATTTTTGGGGGACGATGTGGGATTTGGATAATAAGGGGGGAAAGATACACTTGAGGTCCAAGAAAAATTGACTCATCTCCCAAAGGTTTTTCCATTGGAATGGGATATGGTGCACACGTAGGGATAACATCCATCGAAAACAAGTTCGACAAAGAGTCCTCATCGAAAAAAGGTGAAGAAGTTTTAAAAGTTTCTACCGACTCATAGGAATCATTCGGTAATTCTAATGGTTCAATGACGGAAAACATATATGGTAATTAAATAAATTCAATCTCGATCAACATATCATCGGAAGGAGTTTGAATTTTGGGAGATAAAGATTCACATTCGATGAGAAATTCTTTGAAAAATTGAGGTGAAACACAAGTTTCCACCTCCTCATTGTTTTGTACATAAGAATTCATCTCATCACAAAGTGCTCCAAGTCTCATTCTAGCACCATTAACGCTTTCCAAACCTTAGGAGTAAAGAAGAAAAGTTTCTTCCAAAGTAAGCTTCCTCGACTCTAGATCCTTGGATTCCTCATTTGGTTGAAATTATCCTTCGAAAGTATCGAAATAAGAATCGTCATTAAATTCGAATAATGAATCCAACTCGAGCTCCCAACAATGATTTTCATTCCGATAATTGTTTTCAAGTATTTTAATCTCAAGAACATCTTCAAAATGGAAAACTTGAAAACTATCCCCAAAGTAAGAATTATTATAATGGCCGTAATAACTATAATAGTAGGACATGGTTACCGAATTGTTTGTAGATGGAGAATCCGAGCAAGAAAGTGAGCAATCGCGCATCAAAGTTTCTCAACGCTCAAATCGTCAATGTTGCAAAAAAGATTAAAACAAAGAATACAAATGCAAAAGGAAAAATACTACGAAATAATAAAACAATTACAATCTAAAACACACTCCCCGGCAATGGCGCCATTTTTGATGCGAGGGAAATCGAGTGTTCGTGTAGGGATACTATCGTTGATTTCGGCTCCCGCTCTACATGCAAAAACCTAAGCTACTACTACACTTGCAAGTCAAGCACAACGGTAAGTCGGGTATCGTAAGAAACCCACAGGGAGTGATTGAATTTTAGATTGGTAATTATTTTAGTACTTCAGGAATAAAAGTGTAAAAGGTGATAGGGTGTTATGGTTACAAAGGAAAAGAGGGAAGTTATGCATGAATAAAGTAAAAGCGAGAGTCGAGATCGTATACACACGTTCGTGGGCAAAACAACTAGTAGTTAGAATTCCGGCTCGAAAGAATTTAACCGAGCATTTACAATTAAGAATAAACTTCACGCAATAAAGAATTTAACCAAAAGTTGCTTGAATAAACATTTAATCAAAAATGGTGACACACGGATTAAATTCGAATTGTCGTTATAAACACTGAAGTTGAGTGACTAATAACGTTAAACGCATAACAATTCAACTATAATACATGCGGTTTCAATTAAACGTAATTTTATACAAAACGTATTTTCGGAGCTCGAGGCCCGTTAATAGCGGAACACAATCGTGACCCTATTTATCTAAGGACTAAGCATGAATAAACTAATTAACAACAAATTAAACTATAAAAGAAATAAATAACAACAAATAGAGATTATCTAGACAAGAAAAGTAAATAGCATTAATGGAAATAAAGCTACAATAACAAAAGAGACAATGAATAGTAAACTTACATAACAAAAATGGGAAAAAACCCAAACCAAATGGGGAGGAGGGTGAAGAGATCCCCTTTAAAACCCTTGAATATAATTAAAATGAGAGATATCCCTCTTCAAAATGAAGAGAAAGTGTATTTATACAAAACAAATTACATGGCAAACTTGTTAATAAAGAAGAAGAAAAATAAATATCTGCAGGACCGAATCCATTTGGAGTGTCCGAATCCATTTTGCCGAATCGATTTGTGGTTGTCCAAATAGATTTGAAAATTCAGCTGATCACACTGGTCCAAATCGAATCAATTTGGGGTGTCCGAATTGATTTGGGGTGTCCAAATCGATTCGGTCCTACAGGTCTGCAGTTCTTAACTTTGTCAAACTTTACGAAAAATGCCTTCATTTCTTCGTTATAACTCAGAATGAGGCACGATCAAAGGATATGAAAAGATAACTCAGAGGAATACAACATCAAAAGAAGACATTAGGCCAAAAAACCAAATTATGAAATGACAAAAATGCCCTTGAATGTGCCCTTGAGTGTGAATTTGATGTAAAAACCATCCAAAAATGCCATAACTCGTTCGATACAACTCGAATTCATGCACCGTCGGTGGCCATGTAAAGAGAAATCATAGGGATTCAAATTTCATGAAGAGCTCGAGATTCAAACCCAAAATATGAAATTACTAAAATGCCCCCAAAGCTGTAATCTTTAGCAGAACATTTTCGAAAAGCGTCCGAACTTCATACTAAGCATCCAAATACCTACAAAAGCTCAATTCACCTATGAAAAGCATGTATATATAGAAATCTGTGGTTGTTTGGTTAATGATCATAAGTATAGGGAATAAGATACCCGAGGGGGCTAATAACGCATAGGTTAATGGGTGAAATACGCAATATTTGCGTCGTATCAACCTCACTAAGTGCTACATTATTCAAACCCCTTAAACTCGGCCAATAACTTGATATCTTTACACTACCCTCAATTCAGTCATCCTTTGGACACTTTCATTCAATAATGCCGAACTTAACTAGGTCCCTAAGGACACCAAACATACCCCAACGTAATTGTCACCAAAGACCTGATAAGATTTCATCACTTATGATCCTCTCATAGTTTTTACGCTCTACCAATTTCCTAATATCCATCATATAACTATTAAAAACTCACAAGGACTCTAATCCCGCATCTCTACTTATAAGGAAGTTGGTTGCAAAAGAATAAACATTCGAGATTTGGATCAGCTCAAGTAAAAAAACAATTTTGCGCCCATCGTTCAAACGACTATGTTCCACATTTGAACGACCTTTTGTTCGAACCAACTTCTAACGACTTATCGAATGACATTCCCGAGAGGAATGAAAAATTGACTCTTTCGATCATGGAAAACTCGTTTTAATGACATCACGTATCTCATTTGAACGACCTCATATATCTTATTCAAACGACTAGCCTATAGTTCTCTACACATGGAGGATATAATCATTGAGCACCTCAAGGCGTCACAACAAGTCGACTCCTATTCCCAAAGATGCCAGATGTAATAAGTCCTAACGGTACTCTAAGGACTTCTTTCAAATAACTGATGAAAAATACTATGTGTTAAACCACAAGCTGACGCTATTAAGGATTTTGAAAGGATATAGAATTTTGTGTACAACCTATAAGCCTCCAAGTCCACACTACAGACGTCATAAAGGATCTTATTCCTCAAATGTGACATCATAATATCTAAAATCACATCATGGAAGGTTACCTAGGGTTTACTCATATATTACTTCAATCATCATCATTATACGTATAACACACTTACTTCCGATGTCTCATAACTCTCATATTAGTTTACAACATACATCTTTCGATAGAAAATTACCAAGGCACTAATATATCCTATCATATAAGGCCCGAGTGAACGTCCTCAAGAAATAAGCAATACGGGTTTACATGCCTACTGAATTGTTAAAAATCCACCATATGATAATACCCCAAGGATCAAGTTTCCATAATCTCATCACCACTATTAGCCACCCACGTGTTCCTAACCAAGGAACCTAATACGTCCTTATCACAAAATAAATACTTCTTAGACATGCCATTTTAATTACCTAACTCCATAATTGGATTTAAACAACTCATGTCTCTAATTCAATGGACGTTATTTACCTTTATTGACACCTCAACAGGCCTCTCGCATCATTAAAGGCCGACACAAGTGCATCTCACACAAGAGTACACGGTGTCGCCACTAATGGCGTACGCAGACACTTGTAATGTGATAGAATGTCTAAATCAGAAGCACCGATAACTATTAATGGCAACTAACTTGTCCACTTATTACTTGGCAATGAATTTCTTGGTGTGCCAATCTCCTTGATGCCATCACCGATAAAACGAACTCAAATCATCACCTATCTATGAAGAACGTGTGTGCTCGCGTTCAAATGATCAAATTATATATAAAACCCTTTTAACACAAACAAACCCTAAACATGCAGCAGTATGTGATTGAATAAATTGATAATCTATGCAAGAACATTCAAACACATGCAATTAAGGAAAAATCCCCCTCAGGGGCAAAACCATTTATTTTCACTATAATTTGTAAGAAAACGGCTTACAATCGGATTACAATGAAAATACAAGTTGACTAAGAATTACCCTCGGGTATCGGATTCTGTAGTCGCGGCTGGAATTATCCCTTTCCAGTAGGGCTGCAATGAAGAAGAAGAACGGTCTCCTCCACAAGGGTTGAACAAACCAAAGTTGTGTTCTTGGGTTGCAAAAGGATTCACAAATATTTGGTAAGGATGTGTGAATCAAAACATGAGTCTTGGGACTCAAATATATGAAGACTAGATGTATTTGGACTCTCAAATTCGTCTCCTAAAGTCTTGCAAAACAACTCTCCCGAAGTTGGTATTTATAGGGAAATACATGAAGAGACCCACGATTTTAAACTGCTGAAATTCTATCCAGCATACAGGTACCCCGAGCCGGTTCGGGTACCCCTGCGAACCGGTTCGCCCCCCCGAACCGGTTCCAAGCTGGGTTCGGGAAAGTGTGCTGGGAATAGGTGCTTAAACACTTAGAAAAATTCCCAGAATTTTCAATGAACATATCTCCATTTTCAATGGGCCATAACTTGTTCACCGTAGCTCGGATTGAGGTGCCGTTTCTTCCAGTATCTTTGTTGCGGCAAGCTCTTCAACTTTCCAGTTGACCGGTCCTCCGGACGGTGGCTGTAAAATTACCAATTTTCCCTTGAACATCCCTATCATGCCTTGTTTCACTGATTTGACTTCTCTTGCGTTCCACTTGCATTACGAGCCTACAATCAAGGAACGTGAAGTCGTTGATGCAAATAAGGGACATATTAGTGGAGATAATACATTCTTGATTCCCGAAATTAGGATAGAGGCCGTCATGTGAGATCGTGAGGTGACGTGCCAAATGTAGCGGCGTACGACATAAATAAATGAAACATTTCGGACATGAGAAAAATGTCCTTACAACTCTCCCCCTATGTCTATGCCGGTACATACATAAAAAATCCGAATTATCAAATATGAAATTGCCTATACAAATCTACCCTCCCATGAACCCAAAACTGGAAAAGGTACAAATGAATAGTCTTCATCGTTTGTTCTTCAATTCTTTAGGAATCTCAAAACTTTTCTCATCAGGGTGTGCAACATATAGATCTGCAATCTTCATACCTACACACATGAGACAAAGCAAATACCACGTGACATACCGAGTTTGAAATGAGATAACATGGATATCAATATATGATAAAAACATAAGCAACATCTCAAAAACTCCCCCAAAATTCAAACTCCCCCATAATATGATAATTCTTTCTCCCCCTTTTTATGATGTCACCAAATAGACAAATTAGAGAAATAAATCAAATAAGCAAGTGCGGGGTGTCACTAGGATAAAAGTACACCATGAATAAACATAAAGCACCCAAGTCGATGATAGCGTAAATGAAGTGGTGTGATAAAATTCGATAGGAAAATCAATGCATACAAACATGACATATGTGCACGATGAATATTGTATATTCCTAGCGAATGAACTCAAATGCTTCCTTTGGTGTAAAAGAGTGACACTATAAGATATTGACTCAATCAAATCAACAAATCAAAGCTCAAAATGATTTTCACACCAATAACGTCCAAAATGATTTTCTGCTTTTTCAGGACTTTCAAGGAAGTGCAAACCCGTTTAAAGATTCTCCAACCAAACTCCCTCAGATATAATTTTGAATAGAGGCATTCTAAATTCTCAAACTTTGGAGAATTGATGGTGAAACCTAAGTGGCCCATATTTGGCATGAATTGCTTTTTATTGCCTGTAAATTTTTTTCGGGCTCTTTTAACCTCTTTGGACCTCGGATATTAAAATTCCTCCATTTTTAGGTCCTTTTTAACGGTGGCTTTTGCGCAAAGGATAGATGATTACCTTTCGCAGCCCCTCCCCGTTATACAAAAACACACAGTCTCACCAAAACGGTTTTTACATGCATTCCAATCTTGTCAAGTTTTATCGCATATTGTACATTGTATAGACAGGATTGAGATGAAAACACGCAAGCCAACATGAGATAGATAAGTGCAATAATCAAATATTGCCGTGCATGTGTGCAATAAAGGATATAAGAGTCAAACATGTAGGAAGATATCACTAATTACATCTCAAAGACTCCAACCAATGTAAAGCACATGGATGAAATGATGTAGCCTCTCAAATCTCTATCAAACAGTCACATGGATATATGGAATGTAGTTGTGACTTGGCTAACTTAAATGCTCATCCATAAAAGGTGCAAAAACAGAAAAATCTTTTTTGGCCTTTTTCAAAAAATATTATCAAAATAAAATCTTTTTGTGCTTTTTCTCAAAATTTTTCTTAAAGGAAAATCTTTTTGTATTTTTCAAAAGAAATATAAAAAGCAACAAGAATAAACAAAGTTGTACAACTAAGCAATGGTACATATAAAACAGACTAGCAATAGGAAGCATATGATATGAACATGAAGGAGCATCTTATTCTAGACATAGACTAACCCCTCAGTCAACTGTGCAAATCCCTAAAGATTTCCTAAGACTCTCAAATCTAGGGCATCTAAAGGTTTCGTGAAAATATCGGCTAACTGACGGTCGGTGGGAACAAAACTCAGGGATACGACTTTCTCTTCAACTAACTGACGTATAAAGTGCTCACGTATCCTGATGTGTTTTGTGCGCGAATGCTGAACTGGATTGCGGGATATGTGTATCGCGCTCGTGTTATCACAGGAAATGGTCATGGTGTCCTGTGATATCCCATAATCCTCCAGCATTTGCTTCATCCACAAGAGTTGTGTGCAACAACTCCTGGCGGCTATGTACTCAGCCTCCGCAGTGGACAAAGAGATGGAATTTTGCTTCTTGCTCAGCCAGGAGACAAGAGCAGAACCAAAATAGAAATACCCACCAGAAGTGCTCCTACATCCATCTACATCCCCAGCCCAATCGGCATCCGAATAGGCGGACATACGGTCATCGGTATCAAAGGAATACCAAATCCCGTATGAGAGAGTCCCACTTACGTATTTAATAATACGTTTTAGAACAAGTAAATGTGACTCTTTTGGGGATGCCTGATATCGCGCACAGAATCCAACACTAAAGGCGATGTCGGGACGACTGGCAGTCAAGTAGAGAAGACTACCTATCATACTCCGATACAAGGTTTGCTCTACGTCCTTGCCTGAAGTATCCTTACTAAGCTTGGTAGTGGTACTCATAGGTGTACGGGCATACTTAGCGGAGTCTAAACCAAATTTCTTCACTAGGTCTCTAGCATACTTGGATTGGGAGATGAACATACCATCCTCTAGCTGACGAACCTGGAGACCAAGGAAGAATGTAAGCTCACCAACCATGCTCATTTCAAACTCACTTTTCATCTCCTCCTCAAAGTGATGAGCATGCTGGGAGCATGTGGATCCAAAGACTATGTCGTCCACATAGACCTGGGCAACCAAAATAGCACCGTCATCTCTCCTGAAGAACAACGTCATATCTACTCCCCCTCTCTTGTAGCCACGAGCTAAGAGATAGGAAGTAAGCCTCTCGTACCAAGCACGGGGTGCTTGCTTCAAACCGTACAAGGCTTTCCTCAGATAGTAGACGTGCTCAGGGTGCTGAGGGTCTTCAAACCCTTTTGGTTGTTCCACATAAACCTCCTCCTATAGAATTCCATTCAAAAAGGCACTCTTGACATCCATCTGATACACCTTGAAGCGCAGATGACATGCGATGGCGAGCAGAAGGTGGACGGACTCAAGCCTCGCAACATGAGCAAATGTCTCCCCAAAGTCTACACCCTCTATCTGTGTGTAGCCTTGAGCGACCAACCTAGCCTTATTTATGATTATGGTACCATATTCATCCATTTTGTTCTTGAAAATCCACCGGGTACCTATCACATTAGTCTCACTAGGTCGGGGGACTAATTCCCAGACATTATTCTTTTTAAACTGAAGCAACTCATCCTGCATAGCAGATATCCAGTGTTCATCCTTGAGTGCTTCTTTATGGTTCTTGGGCTCGACTTTGGACGTGTAGCAAAGATGGATAACAACGTTCTCTAGCTGAGCACGAGTCTTGACCCCTAGAGTGGGATCACCAACAATGGCAGAAGGGTCATGACTCTTGCAAACCCAAGCAGGTGTGTCCCCTAACACAGGAGTAGGATCCACAGAGTGTGAGAGAGGAACAGGTAAATCACTGTCAGAACAATCCTCATCCTCACACTTAAGGTTAGGATCAATAACCGTCGAAGGTTCGTCATCTTGCACGATAACATTTATTGATTCCATAACCCTAGAGCTCTTCAGGTTAAATACCCGGTATGCTCTACTATTCGATGAATATCCTAGAAATATTCCCTCGTCGCTCCGGGAGTCGAACTTTCCTAATTGCTCTCTATCCCGTAGGATGTAGCATTTACTCCCAAAAACACGGAAATACGCCAGGTTGGGCTTCTTGCCGATCCACAACTCATAAGGTGTCTGTAGTGTGTGTGGACGCAAATAAACCCTATTCACCGTGTGGCATGCAGTAGACACTGCCTCTGCCCAAAATCTCCTAGAAACTTTACGACCTAGAAGCATAGATCTAGCCATCTCTTGGATCGTTCTATTCTTTCTCTCAACAATACCATTTTGCTGAGGAGTTCTCACAGCAGAAAACTCATGTTTGATCCCAAGGCTATCACAGTACAAATCCACCTTTGCTTCCTTAAATTCAGTGCCGTTGTCACTACGTATTCTGTTAATAGTGACACCGTGTTGATTTTGCAGGACACGACACTTAGTCGTTAAGAAATCTACAGCATCGGATTTCTCTCTCAGAAAACCTACAATGGAGTACCTGGAGAAATCATCTACCATCACGAGGATGTATCTCTTACCACCTAGACTCTCAGTACGAGTGGGACCCATAAGATCCATGTGAATCAACTCCAGAACACGAGAGGTGGTAATGGAATGCAACTTCCTATGAGGACTACGAATTTGTTTTCCCAACTGACAGGGTCCACAAACGGTTGAAGTTGACTTTCCAAGAGATGGTAAGCCACGTACTAGGTCCTTTTTAGATAAACGATTAAGATCTCTAACGTTCACGTGACCTAGACGTTGGTGCCACAGATCCATAGGAGTGATCGTGGCGCTGTTGCAGACAAGTGAGGATGTGGGCTCAGTCCCATAGCAATTATCCTCGGTCCTCACCCCTTGCATCAATAGTTTACCGGTTTGATTGTAGACTTTACACGCGTCCCGGTCAAACTTTACTGCAAGGTCAGTGTCGCACAGCTGGCTAATGCTGAGAAGGTTTGCTTTCAAACCTTTGACGTACAAAACATTTTCTAGCTTAGGAAAACCAGGTAACTCGATAGTACCTCGTCCTATAATGCTATACTTACTCCCATCTCCAAAGGTGACTCTGCCATCTTGATAATCCTCAAGAGTAGTAAAAAATGAGGCATCACCTGTCATGTGTCTGGAGCACCCACTATCAAAATACCACTGAGAGGTATTATGTGCTTTGAGAGCAACATGAACAACAAAAGCCTTTTTATCTTTCTTAGGTACCCAAGTCGAGATGACCTTTTGTTTGCCTTTGTTGTTGTTGATTTTAGCTGGAATGTGAGAAGCATTCACTAACGGCAAAGAGATCCGTCGAAATTCTTCCATTAAACTTTGAGTCGTGGCAGCTAAGAACTCAACTCGCTCTCTCAGACTAGAAAACTCATCAGTATGACGTGGTGGAGCAGTAGTACGTCGTGTCCGACCTATGCTATAGCAAGTTTCCCTAAGGTGGCCTTTTCTTTTGCAATAAGTACAAAAGAGCACAGTCAAAGGCGGACCTTGGTTTGCTTTTCTTGGTCGAACTCTCCTTTGAGGATTTTTACGGTGACCATAAGGAGTTGTAGTAAACTCAGGAACTGGTCCAGGTGCAATTTGGGACGTGGAGGCACCATCATATCCAATTCCTTGACGATCACCAAAACCTAAAGCGGGGCCGAGGAGCATCTTTCCCATCTTCCCAGATCTGTCCTCGATTTGTACCTTGACTTCCCGTGCTTTCTCAAGGTCATGAGTCAGCTGGGCAACAAGGGCTTCAAGTTTCTTTCGAGTCTCCACGGAGGAATGGAGCTGACTCATAAGACCAGCCACTTGTTTAGTCAAGTCCCCTCTCTCTTTCTCTAAAACACTCTCTCTCTCTCTAAATAGAATCTCTTTCCCGACACATGCAGATTCTCTCTCTCTCAGGGCGGTGCAAGTGGAGAACTCTCTTTCTATTGCTTTCTTTAAATCTTCCTCTAAGCAGGTGATCTTAAGAACTAACGCTTTGTTACGCTTTTTAGTTTTAAATGACTCAGAATATAACTCAGCATAGGCGCGTTGTATATCACTCTCACTCTCACTTGTGTCATCCTCCCCCTCACTCACATCGATCTCACTGTTGAGGTGTCCCTGTGAAGCATCATCCTCAACGTCGTGAGGAGAACTAGGAGTGATCACTTGGCTGGCCATGAATGCGGTGCAGTTACACTCATGCAGTGACTCATCTCCAGAATCCACCGTCTCGACCTCACTGTCGTCACTAAGGGTAGCATTTAGAACAGCTTTCCCTTTCTCTTTATTCAGATGATTGGCACACTCAAAAGCTCTATGACCCCTCCCATCACACTCAAAACATCTCTCACTTTCTTTCAGAGGAGGATTTTTGGAAACTTTTTCATTTTTCTTTTCAAACTTATTTTTCTTAAATTTCTTTTTATCTTTAAAATTGCCATTTTTCTTAAATTTGAGAATCCTCTTGAAATTTTTTGCGAAAAGAGCCAAATCATCTAAGTCAAACTCGCACTCAGAATCTGATGTGTCAGTCTCTCTCTTTCTAGATGACTCTACCCTCTTTCTAGATGACCCCTCACTCCTTCTCTCTTAGGCTTTAAGAGCAATTCCCTTATCTTTAGATTTAGCATTTTTAGGGAACATATCAATTTCATAAGTTTGCAAATCTCCTACAAGTTCTTCCAATTTTAGCGTATTTAAATTACCCATAGAATTTAGCACAGTGAATTTAGGGATAAAACGCTTAGGCAAAGAACGAAGAATCTTTTTAACAACTCTTGCATTCGGAATATGTTCACCAAGATTAAAACTAGTATTCACAATGTCAGAAAGTCTAGCATAAAATTCATCAAAGCATTCAGAATCATGCATGGTGATTGTTTCAAATTAAGTTGTCAAGTTTTGCAACTTAGACTCTTTCACAACATTAGTTCCTTCATGGGTGAGTTGTAAAACATCCCATGCCTCTTTTGACGTGGTACACGTCATTATGCGTTTGAACTCATCAGGTGTGACAGACCCAGAAATAGCACTTAGACCCTTAGAATTAAAAGATGACCATTTAATTTCTTCATCAGTCCAAGAAATGTCAGGTTTCAAGTTGGTCACATTATCAACAGTCACGGTGGGAGGAGTCCACCCTCGTTCAACCAAAATCCAGACACGTTCATCAATGGATTTTAAATCCCACCTCATACGGGCTTTCCAATAAGCATAATTTGCCCCGTAAAAAATAGGCATTTTATAATATGACTTCTCCATTTGAACACGCACTTTTTCAAAAATCAATTTTTTCAGAAAATTGATATCTTAGAAAAATTTTGCGGAAAAAGGAATACGCGATAGATTAGCGTAACCTGCTCTGATACCAATTTGAAGAACGTGCGTGCTCGCGTTCAAATGATCAAATTATATATAAAACCCTTTTAACACAAACAAACCCTAAACATGCAGCAGTATGTGATTGAATAAATTGATAATCTATGCAAGAACATTCAAACACATGCAATTAAGGAAAAATCCCCCTCAGGGGCAAAACCATTTATTTTCACTATAATTTGTAAGAAAACGGCTTACAATCGGATTACAATGAAAATACAAGTTGACTAAGAATTACCCTCGGGTATCGGATTCTGTAGTCGCGGCTGGAATTATCCCTTTCCAGTAGGGCTGCAATGAAGAAGAAGAACGGTCTCCTCCACAAGGGTTGAACAAACCAAAGTTGTGTTCTTGGGTTGCAAAAGGATTCACAAATATTTGGCAAGGATGTGTGAATCAAAACATGAGTCTTGGGACTCAAATATATGAAGACTAGATGTATTTGGACTCTCAAATTCGTCTCCTAAAGTCTTGCAAAACAACTCTCCCGAAGTTGGTATTTATAGGGAAATACATGAAGAGACCCACGATTTTAAACTGCTGAAATTCTATCCAGCGTACAGGTACCCCGAACCGGTTCGGGTACCCCTGCGAACCGGTTCGCCCCCCCGAACCGGTTCCAAGCTGGGTTCGGGAAAGTGTGCTGGGAATAGGTGCTTAAACACTTAGAAAAATTCCCAGAATTTTCAATGAACATATCTCCATTTTCAATGGGCCATAACTTGTTCACCGTAGCTCGGATTGAGGTGCCGTTTCTTCCAGTATCTTTGTTGCGGCAAGCTCTTAAACTTTCCAATTGACCGGTCCTCCAGACGGTGGCTGTAAAATTACCAATTTGCCCTTGAACATCCCTATCATGCCTTGTTTCACTGATTTGACTTCTCTTGCGTTCCACTTGCATTACGAGCCTACAATCAAGGAACGTGAAGTCGTTGATGCAGATGAGGGACATATTAGTGGACATAATGCATGCTTGATTCCCAGAATTCGGATAGAGGCCGTCATGTGAGATCGTGAGGTGACGTGCCAAATGTAGCGGCGTACGACATAAATAAATGAAACATTTCGGACATGAGAAAAATGTCCTTACAATCTAGCGTGAGTGGACGAAAACCAACATTGACGCCAAAGATCCACAATCGACCTCACAATGTCACTCCCGAAAGGAACCTTGAACCTACTGCTTTGATACCATTTATAATGCCCCGACCCGAAGTTATAGGTCACCCGTGGGTCGACTCGGTGCGATCTGAACATTAGGTGTGAAGAACAATGAGATTGCTTAAATAATGTTGATATTTTGATTTTATTTAATTAAAATTTCACTTGTTTATCAAGTGATTCACATTTATATCAAACTATGTGTGGGACCCGTGGGAAGTGTCTCCTAAATCCAAGCATTAAGAGTTACTAATATAACAAAAAAAGAATAGTTACCTGTATAACGCTCTCAAAGTATGGAATCACGTACAACCTGCCGTAATAAAAGAAGAAAATTAGAAGAATGCCGAGTGGAAAATACAAAAATGCAACATAAAATCGAATAGTTGAAAAAAAACTCTACAACGTACCACCTACGTGCATATGGAAACATGGTATATACATCTATGTATACATATACTAATGCATGAATTCATTTATTCTAAGACGTTATTTCAGTTGATTGAATCACAATAATCTTATAAAAGACCATCTTCTACTACGTTTTACTTGACTTAACCTTTATTTCCCAATTTAATGCACTCGATTAAATACTTAAAAAAATTAGTGTCTGATTAAGAAAAACACTTCCCCAAGTGAAGGTCCCTATATAGAGCACACTTAAGGTTTGCTTTTCGTGCTTTATCTATATAGGACTTCATCTAGTTGGACGTGAATTTTGATAAAATATTTTTGTAATCTAGGATTGCGTGTCCCCTATCGACGCCAAGCTCTCCTTGTTCATCTACATCAAATAAGCACTCGATTCAGTACGCCATCTCAGAAAAAGGTATTTTTCATTTTCTATGACTCATAGGAATTTCTGTCACGTAGGACACGATACCACGTTGTATTTGCATATTGTTTATCATATCTTATGATATTGTTTGTTTTGTCAGGATAAAATTCTTTTTGAGTTCAAAAACTTTATGTGAAATTTTTATAAGAAAAATATTTCTTGGAAAATAAGTTGTCACTAAATATTTTTTTTAATAAAAGTTGCAGAATAATTTTTTTTTGAAGTTAAAATTAAAATTAAAATTTTGTTATGTTTTGAAATGTTGCATGTGCATCTGCGCGTGTATGTTAATATATATATATATATATATATATATATATATGTTATATATGTTATATGTCTTCATGTATGCGTGTATATTATATACATAATATAGGTCCTGCTTTTATACATTCGTGTCCTTATAAGAAGCCACATGATCTTGTGTATGTTATATATATATACACACACACACTTTAATAGTTCCTTTATTTTATTTGCTGTAGCCGAGAAGACCTCATAACAGGTCTTGAGGCTTAGGTATTCATCTTTAATAGTTGGCAAAAATGTGACCCCTTAGGTATCTGACTTGACTCCGTAGCCTTTGCCGATTTGACCTTATAGTGATGTAAGGATACTGTTTTCAGCTTAGGGTTATATCTTATATTTTTTATTATATATGCTCCTATTTTTTTGTACGATATAAGACCCCTTAGCTGTTATTAATATGTGTTGGCGTGTATATACTAGCTGTGCGGATCCTTTATCACCACATGTCCCATACGATTGGACCTTGGCCTGTCATCTGTCCCTTATCTGTTCGATTTTGGTTTTCCACAGCTGGCGTGTTCCCCCTTATGCGGATGACTTGACCGCCCGCTATTTTTATCGAAACAAAATCTATTATTTTAAACGTCATTGTGTAGTTTATCAATGGTAACATTTGTTTGTGGTTTACACCTGGCGTTTACAATCTTTTAAATGACACAATTTTATAAAACTGAAGTTACGATTTGTTTCTTGATTCAGTTAGTGTGCAACAGCTGGTACTACACGTGTCACATTTTTGTCACAACACTTTAAGTTTCTTTGTGAACCCTTAAATCTGTATTAATCAATGGCTGGTGTGTATTCTGTGTTAATCCATGCGATTCCTTTTACACCAATCTGCACACACTTGTGCACTCTATAAATAGTACCCTTTGTGTATTATTTTTGCAGAGCTGAGAAAATAATTTTTGAAGTTAAACTCTGTCAAAAGTTTTAGAGAGAGAGAGATATTAAACCAGAATTATTTTTTTTGTCATCTTCAAGTGTTGATTTATGTCAAAACCAAAATGAAGATTGGACATCTCTCATTCTAAATCTGAACTTATGATTTTTCAAGAGTATATAATTTTTGTAAGTGGTTTCTCTCATCTTTGTGTGTATTGTTTTAGATCAGTCTTTAGATCTAAGATTCGTGCACAACACACACTATTCACGAAATTAATTTTTATGTGTAAATATTCTGTTTGTGACTTGATTGTGAGATCTTGAATGTTTTTAAACGTTTTGTTTTAACACAGATTTTTCAGAAAATAATTTGATAATATTCAGATTTGTATTGTTGGTGGTTTAGAAAGTTAAACCTAAGATTTTTGAGATCTGATTTGTGATGATTTAAAATCTTGACTGAATATTATTTTGTTATGTGTTTAAGATTGTTTTGATTTAATCTGAAATATTTGTGAAAATAGTCTTGATAAGATTTTAGATTAAAATCTGATTTAATCTAGTATTTATTTTCTGAAAAATAAGATTGTGAATATTTGACTGTCTGATTTTATGGAATATATTTGAAGTCATTATTCTGTGAACATGATTACTTGATTGTTTAAGTGATTTTCAAGAATTGTTTTCATCTCATATCACTTAGATATATTCACTCACGTTGTATTCACGTAGACACATTTAATTGTGTAAATATTTGAACAAGTCTAGTGCTCAAGTTTAAAAGAAAGAAAATAAAGTTTTTCAAAACTGTATTGAAAGTCAAGAAGACTTGATTTAAGTTGACATAAGACTTGCGAAGATATATAGGAGATATAATCTGTTGCATAGCATTTGGTGTGTATTCATTTAAGTATGGGTATGTGTCATATAGGATAGTACACCAAACACTATCACTTCACTAGAAAATAATATAATAGGCACTGAGCTAATCTTGAGCTAGAAGAGCAAAAGGGAGAAGCTGAGAAGTGTAGAACGCAATAACAAGCGAGGAGAGACTTAAAGAGAGAGAAGAATAAGAAACCAGGGAGGAGTCTTGGTCGTGTGGGGTAATCGCTACATCTATCTTCTTTAGTTGTCAAGTTTGTTGATTATAACTCGTTCCTGTTGGTTTTATTATTTTAGTAGAATTAGATTAGGTAACTCATAGAGGAGTTCGACATTTTTCCCGGGGAAGGGTTTTTGCGACATAAAATAAATACCTTATGCTTTACTTTACGAATTTGCAATATCTCGCCTCCTACAAAAACGTAGGTTAAATACTAGAAACGCACCTAATTAATTGAATCATATATTATCTGTTTTGACACCTAGTTAACTCAAGATAATAAATAGGACTTTTAATTGACTTGGAAAACTAAAATCTATTTTAGCTAAGTTAGCATTTCAAGAAAAGTTTGAATTGGTCCCCACTTGAATAACATAGATAACTTGTAGGTAACTGGAGTTTATTTCGGCAAATAGTTTACTTTCGCACATAAAGTCTTTTGCGCATCGCCTAGATGGCTTATCAAGTGGTATCAGAGCTAGACTTTAAAAAGATCATTTTCTAAAACTTTTGTCAAACTCGTTTTACCTTATTTTCAATGGATGATTCAAGTCAATTACTTAGGTTTGAAAATTCTGAATCAAATTACCTTACATTTTTAGGAGAAGTTTATGACTGTTGTGGAGATGTGTACTTAGTAGGGATGACTGATTCCGAAGATGATTCTCATTACGATTATGATTCCGATGAAGTGCTTGATTTGATTGAAGCTGCTAAATCTTTATTAGCATGTCAACCTTCTATGCTTGAAATAACTGCTCCGTTTGATGCTAAATGTGCCTTATATGATGCTAAATATGATGATAACAACAATTCACACACAGACACTAATGAGCATGAAAATTTTGTTGGCTATGATGATTACACGGAATTGTATGTCAGGACTTTGCAAAATAGACAAGAATTATTGAAATTGGTAAAAATGCTTAGTGAGACCTTAGAGAATCAATATGAGATTGTTCAACAAAATTCCATTGAAATGAACAATGTCAAAATTGATTTTGAAAAACAGTCACTTGATTTTAAATTTCGGATTACGACTTTAAATGAAAATTTGTCTTCTTTTGAAGAAAAATATAATGAAGCAATTTTGCAAGTTGAAAAATCCAAACAAGTTTGTCAAACAGCTTTCAAAATGTGTCGTAGTCGTGATATAAAATGTTTTGACCTTGACAAATTGCTTGCTGAAAAACGATATAAGGGCGATGCTAGAGGATTTGGATATGAGGGTCCTCTTGAAAAATTTGATCCAAGTAGACCAATCTTATTTGTAAAAGCCCAAGAAGAAATGGCTCTTCCGTTGGAAAGTAAGTTGTCTGAAAAGGATAAAGGAAAACATGTTTTAATTAAGAGTGATTATGAAAGTGGCATTGAAAATTTCATAGAGAACTTTGTAGAACCGTCTACATAAGAAAATTTCCCTCCAGCCAAGAGACTCTATAGACCTCCTAAAACATTTGTTCATAATGAATCTATCAAGCATGTAGAGGAAAAACACTACCAATCAGACCTACCTATGTCTAGTAAATTTTGTACTAGGTGTGATATTTTTGGTCACCAAAACTGGGAATGCCTTAGCAATCGCAAGAAAGGTACTCATTTTAAAAGTCATAACCAAAATGTCAAGCGATTTTCAAATTTTCATAGGCAGCGCACTAATAATAACTGGAATCATTTCTTCAATAAGTCTAGGCCTCATGTAAATAAGAACACATTTTCTAAAAATAAGTCTTATCCTAAATTTCAAAAGGCACAAAAACCTTTGAAAACTTTGCCTATTTGGATTAGGACTTGTGACTTGAGACCTCAAATGGAATTTTTAAAGTCAAAGAAATGTCCAACTAATGTATGTGACGCTTGCGAGAGTGAGAAAATCATTAAGTTTCCTCACGAGAAGGTTAAGGACTTAAACTACGCCACTCCCTTAGATTTATTCAATGATGGGGGAGGTGAGTTTAAACAAAGTGGGGTTACCAAGTATTGTGATGCTAATGGATATTCATACCAGTTTAATGCTCCAAAAACTCATAAACAAATTAGGGTAGTTCCTTCTATTGCTTGTGATTTTCAGCTTGTTGATATGCTTTCTATGCCTTATGATGACTCTTGTTTAAAAGTAACTTCAACATTTGATTGGAAAGATTGTACTTGAATTTTTTCTTGTGTTTAGTCTGCACTATGATTAATATATCTCCGAGGTTTTAGGATAAAGATATCTACTAATAACCGGTATCTCTTAAAGCCATGTTTGATGTAGGAGACGCTTATTTTGCAGATTATAAACACTTATTGTTTTCTTCTTCTTCTTACCATTGTCTAATTTAGCCAAAATGGGGGAGAGTTGAGTACAAATTCTAGTCTTGTGTTGTTGATATTCTTCATACATATCCTGCCTTATAATTTCCTGTACATTTAATTCTGTCATATTAATATTTTGGTATAGCAAATGCTACTAACTTGATTTCTCGGCAGAAAGTGTATTCATGTTTTGCAAGTATTCTCGCCTATCGTCATGAGTTGTGTCTTTTCTTTTCTAGGATGGGTGGGTAGTTAGATACTCTTTTGTATAGGACATCTTAGGAATTATTTTACCTTAGTATATCATTTGATGTACTCAAGGGTTTTGTCAAAATTAATTCAATGGGGGAGTTTGAAGGTCCCTATATAGAGCACACTTAGGGTTTGCTTTTCGTGCTTTAGCTATATAGGACTTCATCTAGTTGGACGTGAATTTTAACAAAATATTTTTGTAATCTAGGATTGTGTGTTCCCTATCAACGCCAAGCTCTCCTTATTCATCTACATCAAATGAACACTCGATTCAGTACACCCTCTCAGAAAAAGGTATTTCTCATTTTCTATGGCTCATAGGAATTTTTGTCACGTAGGACACGACACCACGTTGCATTTGCATATTGTTTATCATATTTTATGATATTGTCTCTTTTGTCATAATAAAATTCTTTTTGAGTTCAAAAACTTTATCTGAAATTTTTATAAGAAAAATATTTCTTGGAAAATAAGTTGTCACTAAATATTTTTTTTAATAAAAGTTGCAAAATAATTTTTTTTGAAGTTAAAATTAAAATTTTGTTATGTTTTGAAATGTTGCATGTGCGTGTCATATATATCAGGTATGTGTGCGTGTGTGTTAATATATATATATATACTAGCGAATGCCCGTGCCCGAGGGCACGGTGATAAATTTGTCCCCGTGATAAAACCCAGCCCATAATAACCCGTCATTTTTTAGAAAAGAGAACTTTAAAAAAAATAAAAAAAATAATAAAATAATAATGTATGTATGTATGCATGCATACATGCATGTGTATGCATGCAAGCATGCAACACATAAAATGCTATGCATGTTTATCATGCATATCTTATCATACATGAATTACTATTCATAACACCATTGTCCCATATTATATATATATATATATATATATATATATATATATATATATGTTATGTTATATGTCTTCATGTATGCGTGTATATTATATATATATGTTATGTTATATGTCTTCATGTATGCGTGTATATTTTATACATAATATAATCTTGTGTATGTTATATATATATATATATATATACACTTTAATAACTCCTTTGTTTTATTTGTTGTAGCCGAGAAGACCTCATAATAGTTGGCAAAAATGTGACCCCTTAGCTATCTGACTTGACTCCGTAGCCTTTGCCGATTTGACCTTACAGTGATTTAAGGATACTGTTTTCAGCTTAGGGTTATATCTTATATTTTTTATTGTATATGCTCCTATTGTTTTGTACGATATAAGACCCCTTAGCTGTTATTAATATGTGTTGGCGTGTATATACTAGCTGTGTGGACCCTTTATCGCCACATGTCCCATACGATTGGACCTTGTCCTATCATCTATCCCTTATCTATTCGGTTTTAGTTTTCCATAGCTGGCATGTTCCCCCTTATGCGGATGACTTGACCGCCCGCTATTTTTATCGAAACAAAATCTATTTTTTTTAAACGTCGTTGTGTAGTTTATCAACGGTAACATTTGTTTGTGGTTTACAGCTGGCATTTACAATCTTTTAAACGACACAGTTTTATAAAATTGAAGTTACGATTTGTTTCTTGATTCAGTTTGTGTGTAATGGCTGGTACTACACGTGTCTCATTTTTATCATAACACTTCGTGTTTCTTTGTGAACCCTTATCTCTGTATTAATCAATGGCTGGTGTGTATTCTGTGTTAATCCATTTGATTCCTTTTACACCAGTCTGAACATAGTTGTAGTACCCTTTGTGTATCATTTTTGCAGAGCTGAGAAAATAATTTTTGTAGTTAAACTCTGTCAAAATTTTTAGAGAGGGAGAGAGATTAAATCAGAATTATTTTTTTTGTCATCTTCAAATGTTGATTTGTGTCAAAACCAAAATGAAGATTGGACATCTCTCATTCTAAATCTGTACTTACGCTTTTTCAAGAGTATATAATTATTGTAAGTGGTTTGTCTCATCTTTGTGTGTATTTTTTTAGATCAGTCTTTAGATCTAAGATTCGTACACAACACACACTATTCACGAAATTAATTTTTGTATGTAAATATTCTGTTTGTGACTTGATTGTGAGATCTTGAATGTTTTTAAACGTTTTGTTTTAAAACATATTTTTTAGAAAATAATTTGGTAATATTCAGATTTGTATTGTTGGTGGTTTAGAAAGTTAAACCTAAGATTTTTGAGATCTGATTTATGATGATTTAAAATCTTGACTGAATATTATTTTATTGTATGTTTAAGATTTTTTTAATTTAATCTGAAATATTTGTGAAAATAGTCTTGATAAGATTTTAGATTAAAATCTGATTTAATCTAATATTTGTTTTCTGAAAAATAAGATTATGAATATTTGACTTTCTGATTTTATTGTATATATTTGAAGTCATTATTCTGTGAACATTATTACTTGATTGTTTAAGTGATTTTCAGGAATTGTTTTCGTCTCGTATCACTTAGATATATTCACTCACGTTGTTTTCACGTAGACACATTTAATTGTGTAAATATTTGAACAAGTCTAGTATTCAAGTTGAAAAGAAAGAAAATAAAGTTTTTCAAACTGTATTGAAAGTCAAGAAGACTTGATTTAATTTGACATAAGACTTGAGAAGATATATAGTAGATATAATCTGTTGCATAGCATTTGGTGTGTATTCATTTAAGTGTGGGTGTGTGTCATATCGTACACCAAACACTATCACTTCACTAGAAAATAACACAATAGGCACTGAGCTAATCTTGAGCTAGAAGAGCAAAAGGGAGAAGCTGAGAAGTGTAAAACGCAATAACAAGAAAGGACAAACTTAAAGAGAGAGAAGAATAAGCAACCAGGGAGGAGTCTTGGTCGTGTGGGGTAATCGCTAAATCCATCTTCTTTAATTGTCAAGTTTGTTGATTGTAACTCGTTCCGGTTGGTTTTATTATTTTAGTTAAAGTAGATTAGGTAACTCCTAGGGGAGTTCGTCGTTTTTTCTCGGGGAAGGGCTTTTGCGACGTAAAATATATACCTTGTGCTTTACTTTACAAATTTGCAATATCTCGCCTCATACGAAAACGTAGGTTAAATAATGGAAACGTACCTAATTAATTGAATCATATATTATCTATTTTGACACCTAGTTAACTCAAGATAATAAATAGGACTTTTAATTGACTTGGCAAACTAAAATATGTTTTAGCTAAGTTAGCAATTCAAGAAAAGTTTGAATTGGTCCCCTCTTGAATAACATAGATAACTCGTAGGTAACTGGAGTTTATTTCGACAAATAGTTTACTTTCGCACCTTAAGTCTTTTGTGCATAGCCTAGGTGGCTTATCACTAAGTCCATTTTAGCATTTTTCCTTAAAAACCACCTTTTAACACACGTACACTCGGCGATAGAAGATACCTGATTTCTATTTGAAAATCGTTCATAGCACACACTTATGTTAACTATGGGTTTAAACCATATTAGGTTGCTTTATTACCCATTAATCACCTCACTTTACCATTCCTTTCACTTCAGATGAACATTAGTAAATTTCTCATATTTCTTATCCACATTATCTTTTTACTAGGAATATATACCAATCTCATTTCGTGTTAGGTTGTATTTTATTATGTTCTTAACACAACATATTTCCATATCATGTTCCAGTTTTCCCATTATCTTTTTTCCCTTCGGAGTTTACCACACAACTACATACTTTAATTGGCTCCATACCACCGACTATGCCACCATATGCTTTGGCCAGTGTTTTAAACCTTTCACCCCAGGGCTCTGGGCCATTCTTATTTTTTCTCGATTCTTTTGAGTTCCCTTATTATGTGTTTTAACATTTTTACATGTCCTCATTATTCCACTTTTATCGGTCGAAGATAAAACCGTGGGGACTACACCCCATATTTGTGTTATTTTTTAAAAATTCACCATTTCATGTCCTTTACGAATTTACGTTGATTTCCTCCCGAAAATCACTTCTTTTTAGGATAATTTTGTAACACATTTAGCAATATTTTTATTTCATAAAAATGTTCCACTTTATGTAAAATTACCATTTCACCCTTCTATTGCCAAACTTTCAATTTACCTTTTTCATAGTGTTATTTCCCAGAAACATTGTTAAGTCACTAACTTAACTTCTTGAATGTTTCGAACTCATTAACACTTGATTAAAACATTTAGTCACTTTGTGGGGTTAACACACTGCCAAAGATATAGGTCTATTGATTTCATTATGTCTTTTAACAAAGAAATCGCTTTGGCATTTAAAGGACATTTCACAAGAAAATACCCATTCTTCCTTTAACATCACATATAGTCTTGAAAATACACATTTGTCATTTTCTCCCTAATTCATAACGCACTTTTGGGGATGAAATTTCTATCTTCCTTATTTCAAGTTAAAACTCATTTTAATCCTTCTTAAACATGTTCATATGCTCATCATGAAATTACTAGAATTTCATAAAATGAGTTCTACACATGATTAGCATATGAAATTTCCTAACACTTGTAAATCCAATATTTTCAAGACTAAAAAGACATTTGTTCTTCAAATACATGCTTAAATGTCTAGTTTTCACAAATCTTCACTTTTTTCACAAATCTTCAAGATTGATACTAGAAATAGCTTATCAATGCAATTATTTCCTCCAAAACATTTTATTTCATAAAATGGCTATATACAAATTTTTCTTAAAAGTTATCATCTTTTCTAAAACCATTTACAAACCCATTTATGAAATCTTCAAGATCATTAAGAATCCTGAATAAAGACTATGTAAAAATGCAAAGATTCTACTCTCATGAAATCTAGCATAATTAACTTATATATTTCAAGTTAGAGTAATCTCAGACTTAACAAGGGTAGAGTTTCTCCCACCTCAAAGGAAGATTCAATAATGGTGGATAAGTAAAGAAGAGGATGGTAACCTTTCACCTCCTAAGGTTACCATAAAGAGGTTGTCTAGCTCCACTAATCTTGCTTCTTGAAAGCTCCATGAAAACCCGATTTAAACCCTATACTCTCTTCCTTTTCCTTCTCCAAAAGTCCCCGACAATGTCTCCATAGATTCATATCTTACCTAAAATGTGGTGAAAGTGGGTTTTCTAGTCTTAAATATTGTAGAACATAAGGTAAATATGGTGGTATAGCATGGAAGGGTGGTGGTTCTAGGATAGTGTAAGGTTGTTGTTGGTGGATGAGATCGTGAGAGCTAGAGAGAGATACAATTTGATAGGGTTGGGTTAAAATGAGACAAAACATAATACCCCTAAAAATATTAAACTTTGGTTCATAACCCCCCCCCCCCCCCCCAATGATTTGATCTACTCCATCGAGAGTTTGACAACTCAAACGATCCAAGGGTTTAGATTTTAACAACATTTTTTGGATTTGAATTTTATTTTATTTTTTGCAGTCCCATTTAAATGTGAATGGCCCTCGTTTGAATGACAAACAATCGCATTCTAACGGGGTTCCAATGAGAATCTAATGAGGCTGAAAATGCTAACGAAATTATGTTCGTCTGAAGGTTGTTTGAATAATCGTTCTAAAAAGATTTGAATCTCATTCAAATGACCAAGGATGTTGTTAGAATGACCCTAACTTTTTTCCAAATTAAATATAAGGCCCTTCTTATCCAATTAATTTCACAAAGGCCACTATATTACCCAAATTTAACCTATAATTCATCATACAAAGTATAAAGCCCAATTGAGTATATCAAGTCACCAATTTACATCGGTATGATAAAAACCATGGGGATGGGTGTTACATTATTCCATACTTAGGGAATTTCATCCTAGAAATTCTCAATCCATTAATTCCCAAAACATTTGGATGTTATCAGTTATTATTCTAAGTCATAGGGATCTTTTAACTTACTGGTTAGTGGGCCTTCGCCGTACATCTTTCTACTTTCCTTGGTGACTTTTGCGTCAAGTATATAAGGAGAAGATTCTTCCTCCTCATGTAACCAACTTATTTTTGGTAGAGTATCTGACTCAATCTCTGCGGATGATTTTGAGTCCACTATGGCAGTGTCTCCGACCGTCTACCATTTATTCCAGTCTGTTATGAAGGTCTGTAATGAAGATACTAGGCAAAGGTGGCTTATGATGTTTGATGCTTTGGAGGAGGGCGTTGTGATTTTATCCAAGAAGATAAAGGCATACCATCGCATAGAGCGTATGCTACAGTGCATCCAAAACTGGGATTCTTGGGGTACTTCAGGGACTGGGATTGATGACAAGGCAGGTACGTTGGGCAGTTGAATTAAGTCTTATTGGTAACTTGGGGAAAGATTTTTGGCAATATGTGGATTTATTGTGTTGGTTAAGTTTGAGGTGTTTATGGGTATTTTGTTATTTTTTGTTTCGATCACTTATGTGTTATGTAATTACGATATTTTTTTAATAAAAGATGAATATTTTGACATATTTTGTTGTGCCTTTAAATACTTTCTTTTGTTTGAACTATTTATACTAATCATTATGTCATGCATAATTCTTTTGTTCATTTAATTAACAAGAGAGACTAATGTTCTCGAAGGGAGAAAAGAGTAACATTTTGTGAAAGAGAAAGGATCGTGTTTAGGGTAATTTATGGGTTTCCTATGTACTTTTATAGGTTTCTTGAAAATTATGAGTTTTCCTTGAAAATGTGATTTTTGAGAGGATTAGGTCCCACATAGTTCTGAGTGGAGAGGAGACATGATTTTTTTAAGAATATAAAGCCGGTGAGAAGAGTCGTAGCACGACGAGAATTCAGACTATGGGTATAATTTCTTAATATGTCACAAATTGATTAATATTCCATCTCTTCTCCATCGAGGTCTGTGGTCATAGCAGGTCGCCTCGCAGAATTTTCTTTACGACGTAGGGACCGTTCCAGCTAGGCTTGAACTTCCCCTCAGATCCTAGATGGGTTCTATGATTTATTTGAGGTTAAAGTATCCTTATTGGACACCGTGGTCATCAACCTTCTTATTGAATAATCACGTAATACTGTGATGGTACCCTTATTCATATAGAGCCTTTATTCATCTTTTATCCAAGTTTATGAGTTCGTTGTAGCATTTTTTATGCTAATTTACTCGTTAACCGAACTTTTGAGCATAACCCACAGGGAATGTATTTCAAGTTTGACAGGTAAAACTTCCTCCATACCATATACTAGGGAGTAGGGGGTAGCCTTTGCGGGAATTATGATAAAGGTAAGGTAAACCTAGAGGGCGTATGGGATCTGATCTACCAAGTCTCTACAACTTTCTATTATCTTACTCGCGATGTACTTGAGTCTTTTGTTAGCGGCTTTGACATCCCCATTGGTTTGCAATCGGTAAGGAGAGGACTTGTGACTTTGGTTTCCAGACTCCTTAACTAACTCTATGACCTCAGCTTCAAAATTGAGTCTATTTAATAGTATCATCTCGTGGGTAACTCCATAGCAGCAGTTGATGTTTCTCCTAATGAACTTGACTAATTTCTTTGCATTAAACACTACATATGACTCGGCTTCAACCCATTTTTTAAAATAATTATTGTCAACTGGGATGAATTCATGCTCATTCAATTCCTTGGGAGTGATGTTCCCGATAATGTCTATGGCCTAAGTTGAGAAAGGCCAAGGTGAAGTTATATTGTACACTCTTGAGGAGGCAAATGCTAAAAATTGGGAAACTGTCAGCATTTGAGGAACCTTCTAACGTAAAAAACATAGTCTTGTACCATAGTGGTCCAATAATAGCTCGATGGATGATTTTCTTAGCAAGTATATGATCATTCATATGGAGTCCACATTCCTTAATTTTCTATGTCACGTGTTTGACCCCAGCTCCTGATATGCAATGCATATGGGTTCCATTGAAATTTCTTTTGAAGTGTGCCTTACCAAAAATGATGTAAAGGGAAGCCATCCTACAAAAGGTTACCTAGTCTTGTTTATTAACATCCTGAGGATATCTTCCATGTTTGAAGAGGTGCAAAATATCATAATAGCACAACCCAACTCTATTATAAGCGTGATGTGGTAACAGTGTATTAATGTTGTTTGTTTATGCAGGCTATTGTTATTCTCTCGGGCATCTCGACCATGGAGGATAAGTTGCCAATGCATCAACTAGGCTATTTATCGAGCGAGGAGGGTAGTGGAAGATTGTTTCTTTAAACTTGGAGGTAATCCCTTCAATATGAGCATGGAAGGGAAGGAGATTTTTGTCCTTTAATTATCATTTTCTAAGGATTTACCCCACAATGAGAGCTTAATGTCCATAGACATTAATGTGTTTGATTCCTTTTTCAAGGGTGCTTTTGATCCAAATAGTGCATGATTTATATTCTATCATGTTGTTGATGCAAGGTAAGTCCAATTTAATGGTAATGGTATTGTGAGAGTCTTCGAGAGAGATCAGAGTATCCGAATACCATAACCCTTCTTGTTAGTATCTTCGTCAAAAAACATCTTCCATTTGAGCTCTCCCTGAAAGGCACAAATAAAGTCTTCATTTGGGAATTCAAAAATCCAAACATCAATCCCCCCACATGGGACTGTCTACAGGGTATTCTAAATGTATCTTCCTTTAGTCCTTGTACGTACATACGTGAAATTGAATTCATTTAGTATCATCAACCATCGAGCCATGTGACTGAAAATGGAAGGCTTCTCTAATATATAGTTTTAGATCCATTCGAGACCAAGTTTGATAAGAATGCAAACATGTAGTATTGAAGCTAATGCATCATCCAGACTAAAGCGATATAGCTCATGGCTAGCTTTTGGTTATCGTAGTATATGGCCCTCTCCTTTTGGGATTCTTCAATGAATTGGGTTAGCATATACCCTATTACGGTGTCGGTGATGGTGAAGTATAGGAGTAGGGGGAGACCTTGTTACGGAGGCATGATAATCAGAGGTCGGGTGAGGGATCGCTTGATTTATTCAAAGGCTTCTTGACCTTCCTTATTCCATACTTTGGTTGAATCCTTCCGAAGGAGTTTAAATATATTTTTCAAGATGAAGGTTAGTTGGTAGATGAAACAATTGATGTATTGGATCTTTCCAGGAAGCCGCAAACTTCTTTCTCCATCTAGGGTGGTGGAATTTTAAGAATCGCTTTTATTTTGGAAGGGTATTCTTTTATCCCTTTCTTTCTAACCATGAAGCCGATGATTTTACCTTTATTACAATAAACAAGCATTCATGTAGGTTGAGGTGCATCGGGAATTTTTTCATCTGCTCGAAAGATTTCCTAAAGGAAAAAGTGTGACCTTCCCGAGTTTTGGACTTAATGATCATGTTATAGACATAGAGTTCAACCTCCTTATGGATAAGGTCGTATAAAATGATCGTAGAGGCACTCTGGTAGGTAACCCTGGCATTATTTAGACTGAACAACATAACCGTGTAGTAAAAGGTTCTCTACAGGGTGATAAAGTGAACTTTAATTGATGGTCAGGATGCGTCTTGATTTGATTATACTCGGCAAAACTGTTGATAAATTACTTGAGGGCATGATTGGCAGTGTTATCAATGATCATATCGATGTTAGTCATTATGTTATAGGCCTTCGAAGATGCCTTATTTAGATCTCGTTAGTAGATGCACATATGGAATTTTCTTCCTAAATTCGACATACGGACGATGTTTTCAAGCCATATTGGGTATTTGACCACGCAAATTAAGCCTCCAATCAGTTTTTTTCACCACTTCATTTTTTTTTATCTCGAGAGACCATTATGTCCAGAGCTTTCTCAACTGCTATTTGGCAGGTTTACTTTTTGGGAAGGTAGGAATATCGTGTTGAGTGATTTTTTGGTCAATGTTGGGCATGTCATTATAGTACCATGTGAATATGTCCATGAATTCCTTCAAACGGTTTTCAAATTGCGATTGCTCATGCTTGTTGAGGATGGACCATATCCAAATTTAATGTGGATGGATATTAGAACCGATATTGATAATAAATGCGCTTATGTTGTTTAGTTTTTTCCTTATTAAGATTACTTAAGAACTATTTATTCATTATATCATTTTTATAAATTATTTGATTAAAATCAAGATCATTAATGTAATGCACAATAAGATACTTGAAATCATCATCCATTTCATTCAAAGCATTTTTAAAACATAGAGTGGGGAGAACCTCATCAAAAGAAGCCTCATTGACAATTACATCAAAGATTGAAGAAAAAGTAATAGATTCAGGTGTCTCTGGAGAGGTGAAAAATAGGGTTCAGGTTGACTTAGGCAGGATTCATAAGGATGGCGTGCAGCTGAGGAAGGGTTTATCATCATTAGTTATCTTTTTTGATGGGTTAGACAATTCGATTTTTGGGAGAATCATGCAGAGATCCAGACCCAGTGTATGCAGGTCTAAAGGTTTATCATTGTCACTACTCTCAAAGTTCTTAGCGCTTTCCACAACCTTGATGGTCAGAGGCCATGCCTTGCACTTCTATTCTTCATCCCAAGTAACCACATCCCTAAAGAAAATTTTCAATCCAAATTTCATCTTTTTATCCACATTGTCGTACCATGGATCGGGGAACCCACAAAAAGGTAAGTCTTCACTCTCTAGTTCATCGCTTGAGCTCTTTAAATCATCACCCCACCCGGTGGAGAAAATGTCATATTTTTGTGAAAAGTCAATGTATTCCATGACTTCCATATCCTCATCGTATAAGTCTTCTCATTCATACGAGAATTATTTGAAGGAGGGGTGAATACCCTTTATAGTTTCAAGAGCGTGAACGTTTTAGGGGTAGTACATATTTCCAACTGTGGTGACAAAATCTCAACACAAATAATTTATGAAAAGAAAACAATCACCAGCATGAAAGAAATAACAACAATCACACAACATAAGAATATACAGGGTTCGGTAAATTGCCTACGTCCACGGAGAGGTCTACTGTTCCGATTAAGTAACTCTCGATATGGTTTTTTCACATGCCCCTTGCCCCGGGCCAGGGGTACAATATATATTCAGTTGTAAAAAGAGAGAGAAGGAGTGTTGGCAGGAAACACGTTAACATCGTATCCCTTGAATATCTCATTCGAGATTTTGGTGATGGACCTGGTCACGTCTCTCTATTCTAACCATCACTTTAAATTCATTATTTGGGCCAGGTTACTTTTAACTTTATTTGGGCTTTGTCTGGCTACTTTTATGGCTTCCAATTGACAAAAAGGGTACCCACAAATGTCCTTAAAAGTTTGGGGCCATAATCTGGGCTTGAAACTTTTAAATGATGCCTCCGGCCTGCTTTTGATAGTATTATTTCAATTTCCAAATTGTGAGGTGGTTCATTTCGCCACTTGTACTCTGTGTTTCTTTCCATTCTCAAACTGTTCCTTACTCTCAAGCTTCTTCTTGCTCTCAAGCTCATTCTTCATCATTCAAAAGCCATTTCCTGCTCTTCATCTTCATTTTCCTGTGGTCTTTCATTATTCCTGACTTGATACCTACTTCATAAGTTCTCCGTATTCATCTTTTTTTCTTTTTATTTTAGATAGGATTTGCTCATGGCTAGAAATATACAATAAATTTCTGATATAATTTAGGAAATGTTATAATATTCCTGATTGGTTGGATATTGAGTGTGTCCCTGTTCCCCGTAATGTTCACGATATTGAGGATGGCCACTGAATTCACGTTCTTTTGCTGTCTCAAGGAGGTTTACTTTTCCCCCAAATCGCCTTTTTCTTATATTTTTTTCAGTATTTTGATATAGTCCCAGCCCAGTATTGTCCAAACGTTTAGAAGATTGCAATTGGCGTTCATAAAATAAACCAACTTTATGACATTAATTTAGGCTTAGTTAAAATTTATTTTTGTTACATCTTTTCTCATACCAGTTCTGGTCTTCTTTACTTTAAAGCGAGGAATCCAGATAGGGTGTTAGTAGTGAAACTACCTGATTCTCATAAGGACTACTAGTCTTAAGGATTCATAGCAAGGAACCGACAGTTACCTCCTCAGGTAGGGGTTCGAGGTATAGGGAACCTCGAATTCCTACTTATAGGGAGGAATATATAGGTTGTTGTTCAATCTCTTTGCCCTTTAATTGTCGCTATAAAGTGTTCTTCATCTAATATTTTCTTTTTCTTCTTCAGCAAAGTCCAAGAACCAAGAGCCTGCTCTCCACGAGATCCCTACTGCTGAGTTGCTCGAGGCCTAGAATATAAGAGACTCTGTTGTGGAAGGTGAACATCCCAGGTCGACTGCTTTCTTATTGGAATACAAGAACACTACCTCCAGCTTAATCACCCGTCCAATTAACTGTATTCCTCATCTTGACATCCCAGAGGAAGAAAAGGAGGAAGAAGATGCTCTCGAACCTATCGAGCTAGACGAGGAGGAGGAGGAGAGAACTTCTAAGTCTGGTGTTGCTAGAGATGAGGCAGGATCTCGTGAGGAGGAATCTAGAGAAGAGGAGTCCGATGGAGAGAGTTCCAGTGAGGAAAGTTCTAATTCAGGTAGTTATGGGTTGGAGAGTTCCAGTGATGAAGATATGGGTTCTCCTAGAAAGAAGAACTTGATTCCTGATGATGATGATAATAATGTCTTGTTATCCAACAGGATGAAGATTCAAAAGACCAGTCCTGGGTATACTGCTAGTGGTTACCAGACAACAGCTCATGAGAAGGATCTAGAGAGGAAAATGAGAGAAGAGGAAAAAAGGGAGAGGTAGAGAAAGAAAGATGAAGCGAGAAAAAGAGAAGAGGAGAAGAAGGAGAAGTAAGATGAGAGAAGGAGAGTAGAGGAAATAACAAAGAAGTCACAGGCTTCCCTGGTGCCTTTTGTTGTTCCAACTGAGGGGGCATCTGTGGCCATGGCCCCTCACCTTTCACCCATGCTGCTCTAGAGGGTAGTATTAACACTAGACTGTGAGCGGTCCTCAAAGATGGGTCCAGACTAGTATGCCCTGAAGGCAGATTTAGTAAGGCCATTTCTTTTTTTGTCGATTATTTATTTTAGTTCTTCTCATCGTTTACCTTATACATGTTTCTTTTTGTAGTTTTTATCTGACTATACCGTCCTCCGCCGTAGTCGAGATAGGTTAGAGAGGGGAATTATTGAGCTCAAGGGAAGTTTAAAGACTGCACAATAGCCCCAAAAGTCCTCTGAGGGAGCTCTTAGGCCTCATTTGCCAAGGAGAGGGACGGGGCAGCCAAGGAACTGAAGGAACTCCGCGAGGCTTTCGAGTTAGTTATCGCAGGCAAGTTTGCCATCACCAATGAGAACACGAAGCTCGCTAAGAATGTGAATAGTCCAGAGGCAGAGGCTGCTACAGTTAGGGAGAATATCTATAAATGAGGGCTGTGAAGTAGCCCATGGGGACCTCAAGAAGCAAATTGAATACATCTACCGAGCGAACTTTAAAAAAGGCTGGGATCGAGATTTAGTTTTTACTGGAGTTCTACTGACTCTCCTCTATTTGGCAAGCATAACCTTGGTCCCAAACCCCTTATTGATGAAGAAACCCCTACTGTCAGCCAGCGTGCTGCTCCTGATGCTGATGTTCCTGTCACTCCTACTATCGATGCCCCAGCACTTGGGGCAGAGTTGAGTGAGGCTGCTGCTAATAAAGGAAAAGAGCCATCTCCTACAGAGTAAGTTAAGGTCGACCAATAGACATCTAAGATTGTCTTCTTTACTTGTATTTTCTCTTTTTTATTCTCTTTTCTTACCACTTCATGTATCTCTACCTAACTGGTGCCATTTTTTAATAAAGGGATTTTGTTTTTGCTTTTACTGATATATTTTTATCATTTTCGTTCCATGTCTTGTAGTTTATTGATCTTGATGATTACATTCTTTCCTCTTCTCATCTAGGCCAAATCTTTGGTTCTAATGTGAGCGACCAAGTTCTTCGATCATTCGTCAAGATATGTAAATCCCTTAGGATAAAGAACCAAGACTATAAGGATCAATCTGAGGTAGTTGCCAAGCTGAAGAATAGACTTGTAGAGATGGAGGTGGTCGGTGCCTCTGTTCAATAGGAGATATATGCTCTGAAGGCTAAGCTTTTGGACGCCTCCGAGATCAATAAGGTTAGAGAGGTTTTGCAGTAGGAGAATGATGCCTTAAGGAGGGAAGTTGCATGCCTCAGAGAGAATTCACCAAGTATTGCCCCTCCAGTTATACAGAGTTCCTCTTCATCAACTAGTAAGCGAGCTAGGCCTGATGATAATGGTTTAGTTAAGGAGATTACCGAACTGCAGCGAGATGTTTGTAGGGCATACGTGATAGCTGTTGGGCTTAAGAGGGACGTTACCCAGTTGAGGCACTTATTCAAGAAAGGTCGTCTACAAGTGTGGGTAGATGGGTAGAACAAGGGCCGAACAAATGCTCATTCAAAGTTAAAGGAGGCCGAGGAGTTATCCTTTGTTAGAGGGTGGCTAAATTCCCTCAGGGAGTTAAAGGTGCCCAAGAACTCTATCCTCTAGTATAGACATAAGGTCACTCCTTCGTCTTTGGAGCCAAATCCATATAGAAGGGATGCTTGTTGGATTCCAATAGATGCAATCCCAAGGAAGCTATTAGAGTCAAGACCGGAGGAGGTCCAGGAGGACTTTTCCCCTTATTCAGACGATGGTCGAAGGGTGCGAGTGGCTGATTACCTCGGTCAGCAACCTGGTCCCTCTTAGGATCTAATTTATTCCTTATTTGTTTTTTTTATTTTATCACTGTTGTACGCATAACCGTGTAACCTTCAGCAATAAAAAATTTATGTTTTGGGTAATTGCCAACTAAACATGCTTTTGATTGATAATCTCTAGTAATTTTGGGCTTCTCAGCCGACAAAACATGAGCTTATTTTTGAATGAGTATTCCTCCACTCTAGTATGCCACAGACATACCATTCCAACTCACTTTAACTTTTAGGTCGTTTCGTCACACTGCCTTAGGCCTAAGTAGGGTGATGGTGAGGATATACCTGATTAGTGGGCAATCCGCTCGAGTAGGATTTTGGAACCAAACTATGTTGACGACCAACCTAGGTTGGCCATATTGCCTAAGGATCCCTTGTAGGTCTTTACTTGTTTTTGGAGCAACCTAGGAGGCCAATTGTGTCACGAACAAAGGCCTAAGGAGGGTGATTATATGTCTACCCTGTTGGCTTTCCTCTGGAGAAGTTGAGATGATATAAACCCACTCACTATGGTATAATCCCAAAAGGCTGGCTTAAGAGATCTTTTAACTGGAGTAAGTTAATTAGCTTGTTGTAATCCATGATAATTATAGTATAGGTTGGAAAATGAAGCCTATAACTTGGAAAAGGTGCATATAATAAAATATACTTGTAATGACCAACACATACGGAATGCTAAGGTCAATTGATTTTTATTGATCAAGGTGAGGGCAACATTAATTTGTAAATAAAAATTTGCTTAACCTAGTGATGCATAAGGAAATCTAGAAATAGAATTTCTTCAGGTTGTCCTCATTCCAACCTCTTGGTATCTCCCTGCCCTCTAGTGTTTCCAAGTGGTAGGTTCCTTGTAGGTCATCCCTTATCACCTTGAATGGTCCTTCCCAGTTAAGTTATAGCTTGCCATCTGATGGTCTCATAGCGCTGCCAAGAACTTTCCTTAGGATGTAGTCTCTGACTTGGAATTTCCTTGGGTTGACTTTCTGATTGTATTATTTGGCTAGCTGTTACTGGTAAGATGCCAGATTAACTATAGCCAATTCTCGCCGTTCGTTTACTAAGTCAAGCTCGATGAGCAATGCTTTATCATTATTCCCTTGGTCGACTAACGTAGACTACATGGTAGGAAGACCAACTTCTAAGGGGATGATTGCTTCAATTCCATATGTGAGTGCAAAAGGTGTCTCCCCAATTGCTCGTCTTGGGGTGGTATGATAAGCCCAAAGGATGTGGGGCCATTCATTCGCCCATGCTCCTTTAGCTCATTCAAGGTGCTTTTTCAGTCCATCGATCACTATATTGTTGGAGGCCTCGGCTTAACCATTGCTTTGAGGGTATGCCACAGAGCTGAAGTAGTGCCTAATTTCATGATCTCTACAAAATATTTGGAAGGGGACATACTCGAACTGGGTCTCATTATCGATAATAATCGTCTTGGGTATGCCTAAGCGCTTGATGATATTTCTCCATATGAACCTTATCATATCAGTGTCCCTAATGTTTGCCAGTGTCTCTGCCTCTATCCACTTTGTTAAGTAGTCCGTGGCCAGCAACATATACTTTCGATTTCCAGTTGCAATAAGCAGAGTACCCATGAAGTCTAGGCCCCACTGGGCGAAGGACCAGGGTCTCGTTAGGGACTTTAGGTCACTCGAGGGTTTATGGAATAAGGGCGAGTGCTTTTGGCATTTTTTTCATTTTCGAACATAGACTTCAGCGTCCTTCTGCATATAATCAGTACCCTTCATTCATTACTCGGAATGTTATCTATCTTCCTCCTGTGTGACTTCCAAAAATTCCTTCATGGAGCTCGTGCAGAACTTTCTCGATGTCCTATGGATGAACGCACTAGACGTAGGGGCCATTGAAAGATCTCTTATATAACTTGCCCTCAGGAGATAAGTGAAAGCGAGCGAACTTGACTCTTAACTGATGGGTTTTCTTTTATCACTGGGTAACTTATCATTTTGCTAGTAATCTATAACAAGATCCATTTAGCTCAGAGCTTTTTCAATATGGAGGATTTGCTCGAGACTCTATAACTCAGTATCCTAATGAATATTGGGTTACACTAGGAAATCAATTCGAATTGTTCTTCTCAAGTTGGAGTCTATTGATGAGCTTAGAGATACTAGGGCATCTGCATGGCTATTCTATCCCCTATAGAACTGCTGAACATCGACTTGATCAAAGTTATCCATTAATCCCTTTATAACGGTGAGATGAGCTGTCATACTTTCGTCCTTTGTGTTGAAGTCACCACTTATTTGGTTGGAAACTAGTTGTTAATCGCTAAAGACTTGAAGGTGCCTCTACCCTAGTAGTTGTGCTTTGCGTAGTCCGACGATCAGTGACTCCTATTCTGCCTCATTGTTGGAGGCTTCAAATCCAAGTCTAATTACCTGCTCGAGCACTGTGTTCTCAGGAGTCACTCGCACAATACCTACTCCTGCCCGCTTAAGTTTTAGGCTCCATCAATGTATAATGTCCAAACACCTAAGCCTTCCTATGAACGACTGGTTTCGAGGTGATCGTAAGGTTACTACCCTATAAACTTGGTAATGAAATTCATTAATACTTGACCCTTGATGGATATTCTTGGTTGAAAGTGGATATCAAACCTTTTGAGCTCTACTGACCACTTGGATAGTCGGTCGAAGAGATATTATTTCCTTAGAATGGACTTAAGGGGGTGTGAAGTAACTACGATGATGGAGTGAGCCTCAAAATAATGATTCAGTTTCCTTGAGGCTATCACAAGTGCATATACGAGCTTTTCCAACAGCAGGTATCACTGCTCGGCTTCCAAAAGATTTTTGCTTACGTAGTTGACTGGATATTGGCTTCCTTCCCTTTCACATACTAAGGTAGAGATTACAGTGTGGTCTGACACTAATAGGTAGAGGTACAACGGATCATTCTGCCTCAGAATTATGAGCAAATGGGCCTACTAAGGTAAACTTGGAGCTCTTATGGGACTCTCGAGCAACTTTCGTCCCATATTACTCCTTTGTTTCCTTTTAACAATTGAAAGAACGATTGACATCATTCCTAAGACTTAAAAATGAACCGATTGAGTGCGGAGAGCATTCCTATTAGCTTTTGTACATCTCTTACTATTTAGGACGGTTGAACTTTGCTGATGGCGTCGATCTGGTCAGGGTTTTCCTCTATTCCTCTAAAGCTGACTAAGCATCCAAGGATTTTTCCTGATTGGATGCCGAAAGAACACTTACTTGCGTTAAGTTTCATTCGATACTTCTTGAGGATTTCAAAGGTCTTTGCCAGTTCGGAGAGGTGGTCATCGTTGATCTTGCTCTTAACGAGCATGCCATCGATATAAACTTCCATGGTATCCCCCATCTAGTCTTTGAACATCCTCGTGACTAGCCACTGATAAATTACTCCTGCATTTTTAAGGCTGAAAGGCATAACTTTATAGCAATATAAACCAATAATGGTTATAAAAGAGGTTTTATCTTGATCTGGCACGTGAAGGGGGATTTGATGGTATCCCGAATATGCATCTAAGAAGCTCATCCTCTCGTGTGCAGCTGTGGCATCAACTAGTTAATTAATTTTTGAAAGGGGGAAACTGTCTTTGGGACAGGCTCCGTTGAGGTTGGTGAAGTCAATATAAACCCTCCACTTTTTGTTGCCCTTAGGAACCACTACTGGGTTGGATCACCATTTGAGGAACTGAACTTCCCATATGGATCCTGCATCCAATAGTTTCTCAACCTCATTCTCTACTGCTCTAGCTTTCTCCAAGGCTGTTCAGCGAGCCTTCTGTGTAACTGGCATAAAAGTTAGGTCCATGTGTAGTTGATAATAAGCAATACTGGGATTAATTTGAGGCAGCTCATAGGGATCCCATGCGAAAACATCCAAGTTGCTCCGGAGAAGGTTAACTTGTTATTTGTTCTCTCCATCAATCAAGGAGGTGCCAATTAAAAACTTCTTTTCGATCGAGCTACTCCCAGCTGCGACCTCTTCCAGGTCTTCGACGACCCTTTCGGAGGGAAGTATCCTGGTTTCCTCCACTCCTGATCGATCATACCTTAGCTTCTATTTTTGGAGGGCATCAACCCATCCTGGACTTCTTCTTTGCCTTTTGTTTTTTTTACTTTTTTTCTCGTGTTTAGGGCATATGTCCATGATGAAATACTTCCTCGCCGCAGCCTGGTCTCTATGGATCTCAACTACTCCTCGATCAGTTACACATTTCAATTTCTGGTGATAAGTTGATGGAACGACCTTCATTGCATGGAGCCATCCTCATCCAAGGATGGCTTAGTATGGTGATTCAATATCAACAATAAGAAACTCAATTAATTGGGAGATGTCTCCTGCCCTGACTGGAAGGACAACGTTTCCTAGAGGGATGACCTTCCCAATGAAGAAGACCAATGAGACAGTGGCTTCCTTTAGATCTGCTATGCTTAGTTTCAGTTTCCTGAATAAGTCGAGGTACATTACTTCAGATGAGCTGCCTTAATCAACGAGCAACCTGTCGACGTCCTAATTAGCTATCCCGAGTGTAATTACCAACCGTCATGATGAGGGGTTCTCACTCCCACTAAATCTTCATATGTAAAAACAATATGCTTGTTATAATCGACGTCCTCTGGTCGCCGCCGCTTCCCTACCTGAGACTTGGCCGGGTCAATTTGGAAGGCCTGCATGACTGTGGTAAGCTTTTTAACTTCCATTCCAGTTACATTCCCTTGAATTTGGTTGAGGCCTGACGGCCCATGTATTACTGCAAATTTATGGCCAACATCCTACTCGAGGACATTGTCGGGCCTCTGTTCGCCATTCGCTACTACTATATTTATCTTCTTTTCTATGAACTCATTGAGGTGTTCGGTCTGGGCCAACTCCTCGAGGTGAGACTTCAGGGCCTTATAATATTCAGTTTTATGTCCTCCTTCCTTATGGAACATTCATCTCAGCGCGTTGTTTCTCTTAGATGGATCTCCTCACATCTTTCTTGGCTATTTGATAAATGACCCATCCTTGATCTTCGCTAGGATCTCATAGATAATCTCTTTAAAGACTATATTTACATCTTGAAATGCCTTTGAGGCATCGTTCTTGTTTCCATTCTTGGGTCCGTTCTTGCCCCCATTCTTATTTCCTTTCTTTTGTGGTTTAACCTTCTCGTCCCCCTTTCTTGTCTTCGAGCGACCATTTTCCCCTATATTAAGATGTGTCACATCCTCAACTTTAGCATATTTCTCAATAAGGGCCATTAAGTCATCGATGGTTGTGGCCTCCTTCTTAGTTAGGGACTGGTACAAGAGGCATGAGCTAGGAAATCCTATTTTGAAGGATGCTACAATGACCTGCTCCTAGCAGTCTTCGACGTTGTTAAACATCTCCTAGTACCTCTTTGCGTACTCTCTGAGGTTCTCATATGGCCTTTTCTTCATAGGAAGAAAAGCATCCGTCCTCTTCTGATGGGAACTGCTCGTAATGAAGTGAGTTATAAACAGCTCAGCCAGAGATTTAAAACTCTTGATGGATCGATGAGGTAACTTCTAGAACCACTTTTGGGCTATGTCGTGCAAGCTCGAGGGGAAGATTCGACACATGAGTGCGTCGTTATGACTCTATAGAGTCATTGCTTACCTGTATTTCCTAACATGGTCGATGGGATCAGTTTTTCAATCGTAAATCTTGAACCTTAGAATCATAAACTTCTTTGGGTCTTCCTATTCTTCTATCGCCCTTAAAAAAGGGGACTTTATCTGAGTTTTGAGAGCTCATCTTGCTATCTCCCTTGTTGATCTAGCACCACGTTGAGCTGGGTGTTGGTCTATTCTCTTCGAACCAGACTTTATATATCATCATCCTGCCGATCATGACTCCTGTACTGATGAGCTGGTCGTAAATATTCAGAATGGTTGTTACAGACCTGGGTCTCTTCATTCTTTTTGAACCACGCCTTGGGCTTCTTCCTTAGCTGTGAGATTTGGTCGCCTGAGGGCTAGGAGTCCTGCTGTGGCATCGGCTTATATTTTGACAAATCTCTCTCTAGTCTTTCCAATTGTCATTTGAGGTGGGCATTCTCATTTTTCCGTTGGCAAGTGGCCTCCTCCTATTCCTAGAGTTTGGCCTCCTAGGGATCGATTAACCTAGAGATTTGCATGGACCTGGGTGACCCTTGACTTTATTCAGAGACCTTCCTCTCTTGGTGAAGTCTTAGGTTTGAATGGAGTATTTCAAACCTTACCTTTAGGGGGTTCAACTATTGTTGAATATCTCCTGCTTGAGGAACATTACTGTTATGATGTGACATTGCTGGTTCTTGCTGGTGAGTGTTTTTACAGGAGCAAGCAATCGCTTCCCCTAGACGGCGCCAATTATGGTGATAAAAATCTCAAAACAAATAATTTATAAAAAGAAAACAATCACCATTATATAAGAGATATCTGCAACCACTCAACACAAGAATATATGTGGTTCAGAAAAATTATCTACATCCACGAAGAGGTCTACTGTTCTTATTAAGTAAATCTCAAGATGGTTTTTTCACATGCCCCTTGCCCCGGGCCAGGGGTATAATATATATTCAGTTGTAAAAGGAGAGAGAGAGAGTGTGTTGGTGGGAAACATGTTGACCCAGTGTCCCTTGAATATCTCATCCGAGATTTTAGGAATGGACCTAGTCACATCTCTCTATTCTAACCGTCACTTTAAATTCATTATTTGGGACGGGTGCCTTTTATTCTTATTTGGGATTTGCCTGGCTACTTTTATGGCTTCCATTTTACAAAAAGGGTACCCACACCAACTTCTTGATGAACACATCAGACATAACCTGCACAATGTGAACCAAACTGAATTCTTTCCTTGGTACAAACCTTTCATCGAATCATCGAGCCAACTTCCAGTCTTTAATGAAAATGGAATTGATCTTTTCGTAGTTATTTTCTCTAAGGGTTATTTTTAAAGACAAGTTCAGCTCGGATTCCCCAAGTTGATTTCAAATTGTGGTAATTCCATACCTCCCCTTTCTGAATGGCTAAGAATAATTATGTAGGTCCTTATGAGGCGGGATATATATTAGTCAATAGGATTCTGAGTTTGTAGGAGAAAGGAAGGATAAACCTTGATGGGTTTGGGGGAGATAGTAGATGAATTGGGTGTTTGGATAGGCTAAATTTTGGGTCAAATTATGGATTCCCTTCTGAGAGGATCGCTTCTACCCTGGTTTGGTGTGCTAGTATAGGATTCTGAGTGGTATTGGGTTTATAATTAGCTGGTAGAGAAATGAGCCCTTTGTCTATGAGGTTTTGGATGACATTCTTCAAATGAAAACAATAGTTAGTGATGTGCCCAGTAATTTAGTGAAAGTCAGAACGGGCATCACACTTAAAATTTTGGGGAAGGGGATCTGATAGTGGTCAGGATTCTAAAGGTTTGATAAGATTTTAGGTTAGAAGGTCTTGATAAACTTTTGACAAAGGGGCATGGAGTAAGGTATATTCTTTTCTAACTAGATTAAGAAAACTCTAGAGTGTCCATAAGGTAGAGGATTAAGAGATGTCAGTAATAATTGAGACTGGGGTTTTGTCAAAGTTACCATACTTTTAAGGAATGAACTGCTCGATTAGCCTCTTCAACTCAGGTTCAATTTTCTTATTTATGACCCCTTCTTTAATTTTTACTCCTACTTCTAGGAGGGGTCTCAAATGGGGATAGTATTGGCTTCCATTGAGGTTAGGATATGTAGTAGTAAGTTCTTCTTCACAATGCTTACCAACTCTTCTTTTGATAGTCGGTTTGTCATAGTGGCACCCTTTTCCCTCCATCTTTTGATAAAACTGCTAATCGATCACCCGAGTTTTTTAAGCATTTACAGGTCCCCGGTCTTGATGGGTAATCTCTAACTCTTTATCTTACTTGTACTGATTCATAAATTCTTGGGCCACATCCTCCCAACTATGGAATCAAGATTCCTAAGGTGAAAAGAAGCATTTAAGTGCACTTTATTTGAGATATTATTGGAATAGATCTTCCATTATCTCTTCCAATTTTCTGAGGTGAGTCATAGCATAGTTCTAGCTATATAGGTGTAAGATTGGAGGTCCACTACCTCTAAACTTGTTGATATCTGACATCTTAAACTTCTCTAGTAATCGAACTTTTAGATAAGGAGATAAATGGGTGTAATCTACGTAGTTCCCCAAGATTTTGACATGGTCAAACTTTTTAAACAACATCTTAAGGACTTATTTGAACTTGTTGAAATTTTCATTCATTGGGATTTACAGGAACAAGCACTGGGATATTACTCTCTGGTTGGGCACGATTTGGTATTGGAAGTTGACCTGTGGTGGCAAGTGGGCCACGTGGGATATGCTGGTATTCTTTTAGAATCCACATCGATTTCTAGACTTATGGATCCATAACATGGGGTAAGATAATATCAGGATTAGGAGCATCGGGAGTTTGAACCAGATGTCGTTGCATCTATTAGACCTCTACCTGAAGATTATTGATCTTAGCATTAAATTGAGCAAAGACTGCCATCATATCTGGATGAAGATTCGTATTCTGGTCAATATTCTCCATGAACAGTCTTCGAAGGGATTTCTCAAATTCTGTAGAAGCAGCGGAGGAAGTAGTGTATCTTTGGGGTGGCTTGATTGAAGATCTGAGCCAATAGAGAGCCATACCAAGACTGGGGAATCTGAGCGCACCTAAGAAGAAAAATGATTTTGTGTTTATCTTGAGGGGAAAAGAAATATTTTTGGTATATATATTTTTTGAAAAAATGCAAAAATATTTTTAATATTCTTAAAAAAGGGAGAAAAAGAAAATCATCAACGTGGTTATTGTTAATAGGTTCCACTTTTATTATGTTCTGCCTAAGGTTCAAGTGAAGTACCAAACAAGATCTGAGTCTAGGAAAATATAGGATACATGATACAAGACGTAGTTTGGCTTTTTCTAGACTTGCAGACAAGGTTCGATTTTAAAATAAGCAAAATAGTGCAAAATTTGGGTCATAAGGCGACCTGAAATTTCGTCAGAGTTTTTTGTTACAACTGGCATACTAGGTATGAGTGTCCTAGGGTAGACTCCTATATGAGGTTGATGCATTTGGTGGGTTAGTGGATGGGTTACCCGCACCCCTTAGCACGACTTCAATGATATACTTCTTGCCTATAAGTGTAATAATTCATCAATATGTGTGTAAAATTCATTTGATATACTTAAATGTACATGAATTGACTCACGATATACCTCATTGAGAAGGTATGTGTGAGAGAGAATTCGATATCCTTGACGTATGTAACTGATTTCCCTGCTATCCTTTCACGAGTTCGATCAAGTGGTACGAAGCATGGGAAATCATTCTATGTAGGTTGAAGGTACTAGGTCAATAAAAGGTGGGAATAATATTGCTTAGGTTAACTGCGCCTCATAGGAATTAGCACCCATCACAATGTGACCCCCCAGTATGGGACAAATTTTTTTTCAGTAGTCTAATGCTCAAGTGATGTAGTGTGCAAGATTGCATGGGTCTTTATTAGCATTTTATGGATAGTTTTATGTATGCTAAGAGATAAATATTAATATTATGAGGGGAAACATAGAATATACAAGTAGCATGGAGTTAGGGTGATAAGCACGGAGAGTAAAACTATAAAATATGTACATAAAACATCAATGATGTTATATACAAAATGTGAGACATTTAACTATACACAAATTGGTGGGAAATATGTGCAAAGTCAGGGTGATATGTGAATATGTGAATGTGATGAAATATTTGGATATATAAATAAGAGAAAGAAATGTGGAAGTGTGTGCTAGTGTGACGAAGAATGGATATCTACAAGCGGTGTGTGAAACATGTGATTAAGCATGGAGCTATATACAAGTGAGAAGAATGTGAGAATGTGTGTTAGTGAGAATAAACATGGATATATACAAATGATAGAAATCATATGTAAGTGTGAGTGGGTGTAGTGAAACATGGTAACTATACAAAAGTGAATAAAACACGGAGCATGTGATAAGAAGATAGTATATGCACGTGATACGAAAATAGCATTGTAGAAAGAAGGGTAAAGACATCATGACATAATCAAGACATATTGATAAGTACCAAAAAATATATATTTTATACCCTGAATAGACGTATTTTAGTTGCTAATTCTCGATAAATTGGGTCTTATATGCGTAAATATTTAATATGTAGGATTGATCGCCGTTTGCGGAGTTCAAACGCTTATTTCAGGGCAAATGATTTATGACGCTAATTCACTAGTTCCATACCAAATCCGGGCATAAACCTAGTCCTAAACAATCACTTGAGTCCCGTGTGTGTTTAGTTTGTGCTTTTTAGATTTTTCTAGATTTTTATTTTGTGTCATTTTTTTTAGATTTTTTTACAATTTACTAGAATTTATTTTCTATTTTTTAGGTGTAATTTTTATTTTATTTTATTTTATTTTGATCAGTACCAAAAAATATATATTTTATACCCTGAATAGACGTATTTTAGTTGCTAATTCTCGATAAATTGGGTCTTATATGCGTAAATATTTAATATGTAGGATTGATCGCCGTTTGCGGAGTTCAAACGCTTATTTCAGGGCAAATGATTTATGACGCTAATTCACTAGTTCCATACCAAATCCGGGCATAAACCTAGTCCTAAACAATCACTTGAGTCCCGTGTGTGTTTAGTTTGTGCTTTTTAGATTTTTCTAGATTTTTATTTTGTGTCATTTTTTTTAGATTTTTTTACAATTTACTAGAATTTATTTTCTATTTTTTAGGTGTAATTTTTATTTTATTTTATTTTATTTTGATCTTTATTTTTATTTTTTATTTTTAGTTTTATTCAGCTTAATTTTTAGGATAGATTTATTTTGTCTTTTATCATGAAGTTTATTTTTATTTTCTTACTTTATTTTATTAGGATTTTAATTTTTAGTTTTTATTTAATTTAATTTTCAGTTTTGTTTTAGTTAGTGAGTTGTAGGTCTTTTATTAGTTAGAAGTTAATTTTCTAGTTTTATTTGATATTTTCTTTTGTTTGATTTTTAATAGATTTGTAAATATTTAAGTTTTTAGGTTAACATTTTAATTTATTTTATTTTAATTAGGTACAATCTAACACGCGCATCACTCACCCCCATCTTACCTAACCTTCACCAGAAGCACACTATCCTATACCATACACCTCACACATACACCCTACACCTCACCACACCATATCACCCTCAAGTCATCTTGTCCACCCAACTCTCTCCCTCTCCTTTTTCCTCCCTAACCAAAACAACCTTATCACTCCAACAATCCATAACCCCTTAAACCCATTCCATTCCAACCCAACACCAAATTTCCCATCCACTCCATACCCGGAGCCGACCCAAGTTCATCCCCATAAAAATTTGCGAATCAAGCCACCTTCCCATACCCGGAATATTCCTAACCTATCCTAGCAACCTTCCCATACTCGGAATATTCCTAACCCGTCCCAGCAACCCAAACCCAATCCAACTCGTTGCTCTAAATCGGACCCCCTGAAACCATCTCGACCTATTCTAGCCTCAACCCCAAGTCGTGTCAATAGTCGGAACCCACTTCCTAGAACCACAAGACCCATTTCCTCTTACATGATTTCGTTCCTGCATAATCCAAAAATAACCAAACCAAAATAACGCCCCACATGTTTAAAAGTCTTTTATTTTAAATACCCAACTTACCCTCATAAACAAAACATATTGTTACCTCACCCAACACACATGCTCATGTGTGTGCATTACCAAATTCCCCTCTCACACCTCTCACCCTTCATGCACAATTATCATTCCCAATTTACCCCTTATCCATGTGCACCGTGTAAATTCAAGACTTGGTTCCATTGAAGAGGAGATCTCCAATTTAATTTTTAAACTTGTATGAGATAAAATTCTCCCCACTCCTCTATAGAGAGTATTTGGTTTTTAACAAATATCTTAATATAGATGTGTGTAGTGAAATTTATCTCTAGGATGATTTCTAGTCCACCCCAATATATATTTTCATTTTTAGTAAATATTTCAAATAAAATGATGTGGATGAATTCATCCCTCTTGGATGTAAATTCTAATCCATTCCTTTATAGTGAGTATTTGAATTTTTAGCCAATTTCTCAACGTAAAATGATTTATTAGAATTTATATCCTTGGATAAGTTCTAATGTACAATTTTATAATGATAGGATTTATATTTTAAGCAAATCTCTTTCATTATTTAAGTGTCCATTATGAATTCATCCATTATCCATTGTATATATTATAGTTTAGTTTTATTTCTTTTTTTTATTTGTAGTTTTTATTTTAGAATCAATAAATACATTTGTGAGTGATTGTAATTGAGAGAATTTTGGGATTGTAATTGAATATTCCACTCCAATTCAAGGCTAAAATGGTTTGATCTATTCCTCTTTAAGTACTTTCACTTTAATCCTTGCAGATTTTTTAATTTTTTACTTTTATTTTTGGATGATCATTAATGAGGGCAAATCTCTCATTCATGGGATGAATTTTGAAACCCCCATGAGTTCAATTTAGCTGTTTTACTTGTTAACAAAGTTTTGTTATCTCGCTTTTATTAAATTATCTTTTACATCTTAGTTAGTACGATAAAAATCAGTATATAGTTAGTTAATTAATAATCCCTTGAAAATTACAACAAAAAAATGAAATAAAAAAAGTAATAATATGCAAATGAATTACACTTGTCTTCATATATTTTGTGTTTCAACTTAGAATTGGATTGATACTCCCTTACTTGCCCTATGCAATTTTGAGTTTCTTTGTAGATTCAAGGGAATTTTGATGGAAAAGGAATTGCACAACGACAAAAATACATAAGAGAAGCAATTTCTGCCTCTATCAAATGGTGTCGTTGCCAATTTTTGGAGCTTGAAGCACTTGAGAGGATTCATCTTGTGATTCATTTATATTTTTCATTTTCGTACCCTTTTTCATTATTTTAGAAGGCTTGTATTAGGATTATTCTATCCTTGGCTTATATTGCGGTGTTTATAGACACCATTATTTTGTTTAAATTTGTAATAATTAATTACGAAGAAAAGCATGATAGGGAAACCGAACAAGGTAGAGAGAGGGTGTCCAAGGGGAGAAAAATAAGCCTCTATACTTTGGGTAGATAGGACTCTCGGGGCCGATTGAGATAGGCGTGATCACCCCCCGATCGACTCAAAATGTTCATCGCTCCATGGTGTAAAAACCATGGGAGGTACATTTCTAAAACCCTCGCACTTCTCCTGTCAGCGAGTCAATTTTTGTGTGTGACTACTTGCTTTTACTTGATTTTTTTATCGCATTTATTTTTTAATGTGTGTGATGAATTAATCAATTAAGACCTACACCCGGTCATTCACGAAAAGAGATTTCGTCACCCGACTCACTCGCTTACCAATTGTGTGCTACCCTAACTATCATTAAATTTAATATCAACGAACTAGCTAGCCCACTAGGAGAACATTTTTACAAAGGCGATCACTAAGATAATTTTTGTGACTTTTGTCGCCCGTGGACTTATTTAAAATTTGGCTACCCTTTCACCTAAATTTAAAGAAAAAAATGGTTATGTGCTAGTTAGGATTTCTCCTTGACTTGTGTGTGTCCAATTCATTTTGGTAGTCGGATTTTAGTGAGTTCCTCCAAATTCAAAGAGTCCAAATATTTTTCTCGCTCTTTTCTTCCAAAAATATTTTCTTCCTTTATTTTTATAAAAACATCCACAAAATCCTTTTATTCTCCTCATTTTCAGAAAAAGCCACAAATATTTTATTCCTTTATTTTTTGAAAAAATAAAAAAAAATTCTTTCTTTGATTTAAAAAAAAATCCAAAAATATTTTCTTCCTTTATTTTTCCCCCAAAAAATCCAAAAATACATATTTTCCCACTCTTTTCCTCAAAATAAAAAATCCAAAAATATTTTTTTCCTTTATTTTTCCTCCAAAATATATATTCTTTTCCCCATATTTTCTTCCAACAAAAAAAAATCAAAAATATAATTTTTTTTCTTTCCTTCTTTTTCTCCACAAAAATCCAAAAATATCTTCTTCTTTTATTTTTACAAAAATTCAAAAACATTTTCTTCCTTTCATTCTCTAAAAAACACAAAAATGTTTCTTTTTTTTAATATTTGAATACCACACAAAAAAAAAAAAAAATACGACCGTGATCGTGCCTATTCACCCTCACCCCTTTTGCCTTTATCTAACAAGGTTGACGCTTCAGTCTTGTTTGGGGGTGATTATCGTCAACCATTTTTCTGCCACCCCATGCTTTCTTAGTTCTTATCTTTAGGGTGAGAAATAATTCGGTCTGGATGAAGACATTAAACTTAGCGCTACCGGGAGACAGCTTGTTGTTCTGTATGAGTCTCATCCTGTTTGGGGATGTGTTTCACATCACCCTGTGCTTTACATGTTTAAGACTTGTACATATTTTTTTCTTTATCACTCATTCAGGATCATTTTGGATTCATCTGTCCACTTCATTAGCGATTGATTATGGTACTATTTTCCTCCCTTCTGCTCTCAATTTTAAAAATCATTTTACTTAACATCGAGGATGATGTTCCTTTTTGTCTGGGAGTGGGGAATTTTATCAAAACCGTACCTCTTTTGAAAACAACTTCAAAACCTGATTTTTAAAATTTTCGTGCAGTTTTTTTCATCTCACTCATTAACGTGAATTTTCTATCATCCATCCTTTAAGTCTAGGAATCAAGCTAGAGGATATTTTTCTAAATAGCTTATGTAATACGTTCCAAGGAATTTTTGCACCATGAATTTCTGAACTCAACAAAATTTGCACACTTATCACGTCGTTGCGGTTTAGAGTTGAAGAGTACTACAATTCTCAAGAAAACCTTAAGGATCACTAGTAGTGACTTTAGCTTGTAAGATTTGTGAATTTCATCTTTCAAAGAGTTTTACGCAATCTCCGAGTCACAAGTTAATTCAACTTTGTTTGGATCCGCACTTAATCGTTGTATGATCTCATTATTCTTCACTAAAATTGTTAGTTTAATCATTGAGAACGACATCACTTTCGAGTTGTAAGAAACACGTATCTTGAAGTTTTTCCCGATCACCAGACCTTCACCCATACACTAACCAAATTCTATTTTATCATACATTTATCCTCATCCATACACCTTCCATTTTTCATATCATCACTATATATCATACCACCCATTTCCATATCAATTCCATTTTCCACCCATTATGTTGAAAAAGGAAAGAGTGTTGAAAGCAAAAGGAGAAGATCCGTCATATACTGTGTTTGCATTTTTAGTGAATATCTCTCCCAAAGTCGATTTAGATGGAGAAAAATTAAATACAAATATATTTTGGGTTTATTTGTATTTTTAGCAGATTTATCTCATACATTGATGAGTATTTGGAAAAGAAGAAAAATAGAAAGTTGCAGTCAAGAAATAAAGACATTTATTCGTCAAAGTGTAATAAAATCTTTTCAAATATACACCATCCCTCCATCATATCACCATCCTACCTCATATTATCCCATACTTCTCATTCCATTTCCCCCACACCCATAAACATCCATATTTTCCCCTAGGTATTCGGAAAAATAAAGGTCAACGTGGTGAATAACTCGACGTTCTCACTATAGTGATTAGCATTCTTTCGTGAGATTATTTTCTTTCTAAACATTCGTTCTTTCTTATATGTGTGTGAGACATTTGACATTGCTTACATTTACTCACTTCCTCACACACAAGAGCGATACACTTACCCAAATCTCGTGAGTTCGTTTGAGAGAGCTATATCCAGTCAGATTCTGAAGTTGAACTGTTGATTTCGAAAAGGTGATCTAGGAATTACCCTTGTGATACTCCACCCATTTTAACTGATTCACACTACACACGTTGAGTTCTAATAAGGATGTGCCTTGAGTATTTACTTAGCTAACCTTTTCACACTTCTAGATTGTATTTCTCAAAATATTTCTTTCATGATGGATTGTGCGATTATTCAATGTCTAATAAGAGAGTGACTGTAGTTTACAAATAAAGAATTTTTTATGTATATTGTCGGCAAATCCTTACGAGAAAAAACTCGTCTTGTAAGGCAACCTATAAGTTTAAAGTCTTGTTGCAATCATAAGAGACCGTGAAAGTCGTACACTTTCGGTTTCTTATCTTTTTGTCTCTCTATATTTTGCACGAGGACTAGAAATATTTTGTTTGGGGTGGTTTGATAAGCACCAAAAAGTGTACATTTTGTAGCCCGAATAGACATATTTTAATTGCTAATTCTTGACAAATTGGGTCTTATACGCATAAATGTTTAATGTGTAGTCTTGATCGCCATTTGCGGAGTTCAAACGCTTATTTCAGGGCAAATGTACGATTTATGGTGCTAATTCACTAGTCCCATACCAAACCCGAGCCTAAACCCAGTCCTAAACAATCACCCGAGCCCCGCGTGTGTTTCGTTTGTGCTTTTTAGATTTTTCTAGATTTTTATTTTGGGTCGTTTTATTTTTTTAGGTTTTATTTTAGATTTATTTATAATTTACTAGAATTTATTTTCTATTTTTTTAGGTGTAATTTTTATTTTATTTTGATCATTATTTTTATTTTTTTGTTTTATTCGGCTTTATTTTTAGGATAGATATATTTTGTCTTTTATTAGGTAGCATATTTTTATTTTCGTAGTTTTATTTTATTAGGGTTTTAATTTTTAGCTTTTATTGATTTTAAGTTTTTATTTTGTTTCAGTTAGTGAGTTGTAGGTCTTTTACTAGTTAGAAGTTAATTTTTTAGTTTTATTTGATATTTTCTTTTATTTTATTTTTAATAGATTTGTAAATATTTAAGTTTTTAGGTTAGCATTTTAATTTTTTTAAATTTATTTTGGTCTTAATTTTATTTTAATTAGGTACAATCTAACGCACACATCATTCACCCCCATCTTACCTAACCTACACCACAAACACACTATCCTATACCATACACCTCACACATACACCCTACACCTCACCACACCATATCACCCCCAAGTCATCTTCTCCACCCAATTCTCTCTCCCTCATTTTTCCTCCATAATCAAAACAACCTTATCACTCCAACAATCCATAAACCCTTAAACCCATTCCAATCTGACACCAAATCTCCCATACACTCCATACTTGGATCCGACCTAAGTTCATCCCCATAAAAATCTGCAAATCAAGCCACCTTCCCATACCCGGAATATTCTTAACCCGTCCCAGCAACCCAAACCCAATCCAACCCTTGGCTCCAAATCGCCCCCCCTGAAACCATCTCGACCACCCCATCGCGACACATTCTAGCCTCAACCCCAAACCGTGTCAATACCCGGAACCCACTTCCCATAACCACAAGACCCATTTCCTTTTACACAATTTTCGTTCCTGCATAATAAAAAAATAACCAAACCAAAATAAAGCCCTACATGCTTAAAAGTATTTTATTTCAAATACCCAAATTTCCCTCATAAACAAAATAGATTGTTAACTCACCCAACACACATGCTCATGTGTGTGCATTACCAAATTACCCTCTCACACCTCTCACCCTTCATGCACAATTATCATACCCAATTTGCCCCTTCTCCATGTACACCCTATAAATTCAAGACTTGGTGCCGTTGAAGAGGAGATCTCCAATTTAATTTTTAAACTTGGTGTGATAAAATTCTCCCCACTCCTCTATAGAGAGTATTTGCATTTTTAACAAATATCTTAATATAGAGGTGTGTGGTGAAATTTATCTCTAGGATGAATTCTACTCCACCCCTATATAGTGCGTATTTGCATTTTTAGCAAATATTTCAAAATAGAGTGACGTGGTTGAATTCATCCATCTTGGATGTAAATTATAATCCATTCCTTTATAGTGAGTATTTGTATTTTTAGCAAATTTCTCAATATAAAGTGATGATGTAGAATTTTATATCCTTGGATATGTTCTAAAGTACAATTTTGTAATGATAATTTGTATTTTTAGCAAATCACTTTCATTATTTAAGTATCCATTATGAATTCGTCCATTATCCATTCACTACACCAAAAACAGCAAATTGGCACACCCTGATATTAAAAATCTGGCACAGTTTAAAATTGTGCCAGATTCTGGCACGGTTTAATGAAAATCTGGCACACTTTAAAACAGTGCCAAAATTTGACACAGTTTTAAACTGTGCCAAAATTGAGTACAGTTAACTAAAATATAAAAGCCCTAAAAAAATTCACTATACTACCCTTTTGTTGTGTCCCGCTCAATCTTCCTGCTTCTCGTTCAGCTCTCCCTCTTCCCCCGAAAACCCTCAACAACGCCCTCTCTCTTCCACACTCAATCCGGCGTCTCTCCTCCTATATCAGTCCGGCGCCGCTCTCCTCTGCACTCAAGGTCTGTTCTTCTTATTTTTTCCATTTTTTTTCCTTTGCTTGATGTCACCGAAATTTTATATTGGCTTGTCCTCCTATATCAGTTTGTTCTCCACACTCAGTTAGAAACTTGTTGGTTTTTTATGCCGACAAAAAACAACCTGAGATAGATAGAATGAAGAAAAAGAAATTAAGGAGTTGAGCTTGAACTTTCTCAAAATCAAATTTTATGTTCTTTGATCGAAAAGAGATACACCTGAGATGAGTATACAATTTATTCACCATGAAATGTTTGTCAAAATGCCCAAATCAGTTTTTTTCATGGGTCATGTAACAATTTTCATGATTTAATGTTTGGGTGGCTGAGAAATTTTCATGTTTATTATACTTTGATAATAATTTTGTACTTTTATTGAGTTTTGAATATGTTATGTTTGTTTTTTTGGTGATTGTTGTTGAAGATGTGAATAGTGAAACACTTGCGACACTTATACTTAATAAACATCGTGTTGGATATCTGTCAATTGTGGACGATGTAGATTTATTCCCAATTAATTGGATTGGCTTGGTATGCGGGATAACTTTAAAAAAATAAGAAATTTCATGTCAATGTGTCCAAGTAATATGATATCCCTCCCTTTCTCTTCATTGTTTTCACAAAAAAAAAATTATTTGTGTTTCTCTATATGGATCGTGGGTTCCCAATTTACATGTTTACTTGAAATTCCATGTTTATGAAGTTTGAAATGTCATGTTTATGAAGTTTGCAGTTTTATTGTAGTTCTAGTGGCAAGAAAGAAAGGGATACTGATGCTTTGTAACATTTGAATTTTTTTCCTTACATTTTTGGAACCTTTTGCAGGTGAAAGAATTAAAATGAAAAAAAAAAATATATGACCCCTGGTGCATCAAAATACCTAACAACGATCACTGGAGGTAAAATGTTATCTTTCATGTATTTGTTCATACAAGTATTTCACGTATACCATTAATGAATGTTGCGATATCAAATTATAAGTTCATATCTTGAATATTACGAGGATGGAAAATTACTCAAAAATGTAAGTTACCATAAGGACTAGACTATGAATAATTTATTTAGTTCTTATTTAATGTATATAGGGTCATGGACATTGAACTGTGACTTGGGCACAACACCGGATATGTAGAAATTTCCCAATAAATTATGGTACTTGGGTTGGGTTCTTGACTTAAGTATTTTTGTTATTACTTAATATGCAATTTTTTTGCTATTACTTAATATGCATATGTTCAACATTAAAAAAAACCCATTTTTTTTTCTTCTTAAAGTTGGGAGTGTGACAAACCTTGTTGGGGTCACTTTTCACTTTGAGATCTTGGATCTATGATTAGTGTCGAATCTAAAACTTTCAACTTGAATTCCATTTTTTTTGCTATTATCATATTGTGTTAAAATCATCTTACTTCGTCTGGAAGTTCTTACCCTCATAGCTACTTGCGTATCCATGTAATGATTGTAGGGCCATATTTAACTTCCACCCTGGGATTTTATTTATATAAGTGAGGGTGTAATACTAAAGTTCAAATAATAGTGAGGGTGTAAGTACAAAAATTATTCACATGTTCAAATAACAATGAGGCTTGTAAATTTCTTTATGTTCATGTTCGATTGATTCATCTTGTGGTTATAGTTGTCTAATTAAAGGAGCTTTGAATATTAGAAAACATACACTTGTAATAAAAAAATTATTTACTTTTAGACAAGTGAAAACTCAAACTAGCCCCCAAACGGCCCCGTAAGAGGCACTAACACCTCGCACGGGGCCAATGTAACTCGTAGGAACTGACCGCATAGCCACGGGACATATGGTTTGAGAATACGATGATAATTTGAAAATATCTAGACTTTAGCTTAAAAACATGCTGTTAGTGGGTGAAAACCCAAACCAGTCCCCAAACGGCCCTGTAAGAGGCACGAACACCTTGTACGGGGCCAATGTGACTTATATGAACTAATCGCATAGTCACGGGGCATATGGTTTGAGAATACGATGATAATTTGATAATATCTAGACTTTGGCTTAAAAAAATGCTGTTAGTGGATGAAAACCCAAACCAGTCCTCAAACGGCCCTGTAAGAGGCACGAACACCTCGCACGGGGCCAATTCGACTTGTAGGAACTGACCGCGTAGTCGCAGGTTTTTCGATTTGAGAATATGATGATAATTTGAAAATATCTAGATTATGCTTAAAAACAAGCCGTTTGATGGTGAAAACCCAAACCAGACCCCAAACGGCCCCGTAAGAGGCACTAAAACCTCGCACGGGGCTTGTGTAACTCGTAGGAACTGACCGCATAGTCACAAACATATGGTTTGAGAATACGATGATAATTTGAAAATATCTAAACTTTAGATTAAAAACATGTTGTTAGTGGATGAAAACTCAAACCAGTCCCCAAACGGCCCCGTAAGAGGCACGAACACCTCGCACGGGGCCAATGTGACTTGTAGGAACTGACCGCGTAGTCACGGGACACATGGTTTGAGAATACGATGATAATTTGATAATATCTAGACTTTGGATTAAAAACATGATGTTAGTGGGTGAAAACCCAAACCAGTCCCCAAACGGCCCTGTAAGAGGCACGAACACCTCGCACGGGGCCAATGTGACTTGTAGGAACTAATCGCGTAGTTGCAGGTTTCCTGGTTTCAGAATATGACGATAATTTGAAAATATCTAGATTATGCTTAAAAACAAGCCGTTTGATGGTGAAAACCCAAACCAGCCCCCAAATGGCCACGTAAGAGGCACGAACACCTCGTATGGGACCAATGTAACTTGTAGAAACTAACCGCGTAGTCACGGGCCTCTCGGTTTGAGCTTACTAGTCACGACCGAATATTGGAATCGGCATGCCCTATGAAACCGTCCTAGATACATTATGGTCTTACACTCTTATTCAATGAAGTGACTTGTTATGATTATTGGATTACTTAATCTATTTAAGTTCAGTTTGTGCAAAAAAAGATAAGAAACTCTATGAAATAATTATTTGGAAGATGGAAATCATTTTAAGGTTGGTCGGGTGTCCAACAAGCATATGACATTGCGCACCTCATGGCATGCATCCACCATTACTATGAGGGGAAATAAATCCTCCAGTGTCAGATCAACCTCTTCAATAATAGGATCATGATGTTGCCCTCTAAATTGAAGTGCAAGCCTCGCAAAAGAAAGTGCTGCAGTTGGTGTGAATTCCATTTGGATCATGGTTTCATCCTCCTTTTCATCCTCTTCAGCGTGGCTACAGGATAGAGAAGAAATTTGGACTTGGAGATCTAAAAACTTATGGGCCTCATTCACTGCCTTTTTTCAGCATTAGAGCATTTCTCCTCATAAATTTTTATGGTTTCTGTCGTCTTTTCAGTTTTTGCTCAGCCAAAGACATGGCATTTTTTGTATCATCCACTTTTTCCCCTCCCCCTTTTTTTTAACCGGCCAGGACTGCTGACCTTTTGTCAATCTCAAAGTATGTCCTCGAGCTTCATCGACCTCATCCTTAATTGTCAACTTAAAGTATGACCTTTTCAAAGTATGACCTTTTCTCAAAGTATGACCTTTTCTCAGCCTTAAATACTTTTTCATATACTTGTTCCCCTATCTAATAGAGGCCTCAACAACCTATAAATAAGAAACACGAGTACAAGTGAAAAGGAAGTTTAAATACAAATTGTCGAGGATAAAGAAATTTACCATGATCAAGAAGTGGAGTTGGTAATTTTCCAAATCCTCATCATTGAAATCCTTAAGGTGATTAACATCTGGAGTAAGATTGATGTTTTCATTTTGGAGACCACGATGCATTCCAAATTCTAATGAGAGTTTGTGTTCAGAGGTCTCAAATGTGGTCGATGCCGCGATGCCTTGCGAATAACCAAGATGTACAGAGCTTCCTAATTATGAGGAAAATCAAGAATTTTAGAAGAAATATCAATCAGACAGTGAAAAAGACAAGCAATAAGTCACCATAATAGAAGAACTGAAATTTTTTCAGCTAGTTTTGATGAGAAATGGAAGAATTATTAGAAGAATAAGTCCATTAAGAACAAGAAAGACAAATTGGCTCATAGTGAAATCCCCATATCTGGCATGCCCAAGAAATTATTCAACCCCAAGAAGTCCTCACATTTTCACTTTGATCCTTTATTAGAAAGAATGACCAGGTCAAGTGGTAAGGTAAAATCTCAATGCAGAAATTGTGAATCTAAATGCAGAAATTATGAATCAGATATTGAATGCACTGATATTGATCAAGAAGTTTGACATTTATTTGGCAAATTCCTCACAATCATTCCCCGCCCCTTACATTGCGCACATCTTTTAGTATATAGTTCCCTTATTTAATCATGATGATGTTTTTTCCTTTCACTTTTTACTTTCTTCTTGGAATTGATGTTATGCGCATCAATTGAGTTCCCTTATGTAAACTGTGTAATAATTAATTTGATGTGCATCAATTAAGTTCAACTTTAGATCTCTTACGCTCACGTATGTCTATCTGAAGGCTGTATTATTTATGGCGATATACACGTATTTGGCGTCCAATGTCTTCCATAAATTATGGCAGCCAACCAGGGGTGGACAACCCTGCTGCGGCTCTTGCTGTTGCTGCCTCCCCTCCTCTCCTCTCCCTCCCTTTCCCCGGCTGCTGCTGTTGATGCCTCCCCTGCCCCCGGATAGCCCTGCTGCGGCCTCCTCCCATTGCACTGCCCCTGGACATCTCTTGCATCCGGTAGTGGACCTATGTGTGTGAGGACAATTCCTGCCTCCCCCTCCTGCTCTTATCTTCATTCACTGGTAATTTTTTTTAGTTTATTTTCTTATTTTATGCATATTGCTAAATGTTTTTATTTGCTAAATTTTTCCATTTGCTGAATTTTTTTCATGATGTGCTCTTTTCTTCATTCATTAATCATGATGTGCTATTTTCTTCATAGCTTTTCACTTTTGTTTCTCAATCATTTTTTCCTCTTTTAGTGTTTCATTGATGTTTTTTAGATATAAATTCACATCATCATCATTGTTAGGACCGAGTCTTAAAGATTTATTTGTGTATTGTGGTCGGAAATTTTCATTGAAGACAGTCTTAATGTTAGCTACTCAAATGGTGAACATTATTTAACATCTTAATGGGATATAAATTACTTATTGTGTTAACATCATGATGGGCTGCAGATCAATATGGCATTGAATTAAATTGATGCCTTGGTAGGTTCAAGGACTATGTAATTTTCCATTAATTAAACGTGATGATTGATGTGACTAGTCCATGATACAATGGTATAATATACATTTATGCATAATTTGAAATTGAAAGGAAGTTGGATACTATGTTCAGTTTGAGTAAACAAGTCTCAGACTCCATTATTTGTGCCATCTAACTGATTGAGAAGAAAAACTGTTCAGTTGATTCTAAGGTGGTTAGCACTTCTTTTTAAAAAATAATTCTTCACTCGGTAGGAACTGATCGCGTAGTCCCGGGTCTCCCGGTTTGAGAATATGACGATAATTTGCAAAAATCAACACTTAAATTTAAAAATAGGCCGTTAAAGGGTGAAAACCTAAACTAGCCCCCAAACGACCCCGTAAGAGGCACGAACACCTCGTACGAGACCAATGTAAGTTATAGGAATTGATCGAATAATCACGGGTCTCCCGGTTTGAGAATAGACGATAATATAAAAATATTTAGATTAGGCGTAAAAACAAGTCGTTAATTGGTGAAAACCCAAACCAGCCCGTAAACGACCCCGTAGGAGGCACGAACACCTCGCACAGGACCAATGTAACTTTTAGGAACTGACCGCGTAGTCCCGGGTCTCTCGGTTTGAGAGTATGACGATAATTTGTAAAAATCACACTTAGACTTAAAAACAAGTCGTTAAAGGGTGAAACCCCAAACCCTCCCCCAAACGTCCCCCTTAGAAGGCACGAACACCTCGTACGGGACCAATGTAACTTGTAGGAACTGACCGCGTAGTCCCGGGTCTCCCGGTTTGAGAGTATGATGATAATTTGCAAAAATCACACCTAGATTTAAAAACAAGCCGTTAAAGGATCAAAACCCAAATCAGCCCCCAAACGACCCCGTAGGAGGCATGAACACCTCGCACGGGACCAATGTAACATGTAGGAACTGACCGCGTAGTCCCGGGTCTCCCGATTTGAGAGTATGACGATAATTTCAAAAAATCACACTTAGACTTAAAAACAAGCCGTTAAAGGGTCAAAACCTAAACAAGCCGCCAAACGACCCCGTAGGAGGTACGAACACCTCGTACATGACCAATGTAACTTGTAGGAACTGACCGCGTAGTTCCGGGTCTCTCGGTTTGAGAGTATGACGATAATTTGTAAAAATCACACTTGGACTTAAAAATAAGCCGTTAAAGGGTGAAAACCCAAACCATCCCCCAAACGTCCCCCTTAGGAGGCACGAAAAACTCGATCAGGACCAATGTAACTTGTAGGAACTGACCGCATGGTCCCGGGTCTCCTGGTTTGAGAGTATGACGATAATTTGCAAAAATCACACTTAGACTTAAAAATAAGCCGTTAAAGGGTCAAAACCCAAACCAGCCACCAAATGACCCCGTAGGAGGTACAAACACCTCGCACGGGACCAATGTAACTTGTAGGAATTGACCGCGTAGTCCCGGGTCTCCCGGTTTGAGAGTATGACGATAATTTGCAAAAATCACACTTAGACTTAAAAACAAGCCGTTAAAGGGTCAAAACCCAAACCAGCCCCCAAATGACCCCGTAGGAGGCACGAACACCTCGCACGGGACCAATGTAACTTGTAGGAACTGACCGCGTAGTCCCGAGTCTCCCGGTTTGAGAGTATGACGATAATTTGCAAAAATCACACTTAGACTTAATAACAAGCCGTTTAAGGGTGAAAACCCAAACAAGCCCCCAAACGACCCCGTAGGAGGCACGAACACCTCGTACGGGATCAATGTAACTTGTAGGAACTGACCGCGTAGTCCCGGGTCTCCCGGTTTGAGAGTATGACGATAATTTACAAAAATCACACTTAGACTTAAAAACAAGCCGTTAAAGGGTCAAAACCCAAACCTGCCCCCAAACGATCCTGTAGGAGGCACGAACACCTCACATGGGACTAATGTAACTTGTAGGAACTGACCGCGTAGTCCCGGGTCTCCCGGTTTGAGAGTTTGACGACAATTTACAAAAATCACACTTAGACTTAAAAATAAGCCGTTAAAGGGTCAAAACCCAAACCAGCCCCCAAACAACCCCGTAGGAGGTACGAACACCTCGCAGGGGACTAATGCAACTTGTAGAAACTGACCGCGTAGTCCTGGGTCTCCCGGTTTGATAGTATGACGATAATTTGCAAAAATCACACTTAGACTTAAAAACAAGTCGTCAAAGGGTGAAAACCCAAACCAGCCCCCAAACGACCCCGTAGGAGGCACGAACACCTCGGACGGGACCAATGTAACTTGTAGGAACTGACCGCGTAGTCCCGGGTCTCCCGATTTGAGAGTATGACGATAATTTGCAAAAATCACACTTAGACTTAAAAACAAGCCATTAAATGGTGAAAACCCAAACCAGCCCCCAAACGACCCCGTAGGAGGCATGAACACCTCGCATGGGACCAATGTAACTTGCAAGAACTGACAGCGTAGTCCCGGATCTCCCGGTTTAAGAGTATGACGATAATTTCCACTCATACTTGTAATTTTTTAGTTTGAGTAAATTATTTTTTGTAAATTATTGGGTTACTAATAACGTATATTTTTTGTATCCTATTTTTTTTGCAGGATAATAGTTTATTGTTGGCATTTATTCACGTGGAACACACAGAGAACTCATTGGTTTACAACAAGGGGTTTATTCATGATTTCATTTTTTTGTGTCATGGCCTTGTGGTCTTTTGTTGTTTTATTGTTGATTTTTATAGCCGTGCGGACTTTTGTAAGTTAATTGTTATATTTTGTGGCCGTTCGGGCTTTATGTTAGGCAGATTTTGTATTAACAGGTTTTGGAATGTCCAGAAAATAGAGGAAACTCTGCCCAATTTTTTTTGGGCCTGTGAATTGTTAAAGACTTTTAATATTTTGAAGATTGTATATACATTAGTTTATTAACAACGTGCAATATTATTAATTTGTGAATTTTGTGCTTTCAAATAATTAATTTTTTTTTTAGTTCAAAAATTTGGCACAGTTCAAAACCGTGGCAAAAGTGTATCATATTTTGGCACGGTTTTGAACTGTGCCAAATTTTTTAAACTGTGCTGAATCTGGCACAGTTAAAAACTGTGTCAGAAATATCAAATTCTGGCACGGTTTAAAAGTGTGCCAGTAGTGTTCCTGTTTGTCTGAATCTGGCACAGTTAAAAACTGTGCCAAAAGTGTGCCAGAAATATCAAATTCTGGCACGGTTTAAAAGTGTGACAGAAGTGTTCCAGTTTGGCCAAATCTGGCACACTTTTGAGCCGTGCCAGAAAAAAGTTGCCATTTTGGAACACCTGATTCTGGCACAGTTCAAAACCGTGCCAGATTTGATCTGGCACAGTTTTAAACCGTGCCAGATTCCTGTTTTTGGTGTAGTGATTGTATATATTATAGTTTAGTTTTATTTCTTTTTTTATTTGTAGTTTTTATTTTAGAATCAATAAATACATTTGTGAGTTATTGTAATTGAGAGAATTTTGGGATGGTATTTGAAGATTCCATTCCAATTCAAGGCTAAAATGGTTTGATTTAATCCTCTTTAATTACTCTCACTTTAATCCATGCATGCTTTTTAATTCTTTACTTTTATTTTTGGATGATGAAAAATGAGGGCAAATCTCCCATTCATGGGATGAATTTTGAAACCCTCGTGAGTCCAATGTAGCTAGTTTACATGTTAGCAAAATTTTATTATTTCGTTTGTCTTAAATTAGCTTTTACATCTTAGTTAGTACTTTAAAAATTAGTATATAGTTAGTTAATTAATAATCCCTTGAAAAATACCTAAAAAAATATAAATATAAAAATAATAATAATATGCAAATGAATTACATATGTCTTCATATATTTTGTGTTTCGTCCTTATTGTTGGATTGATACTCCCGTACTTACCCTATGCATATTTTGAGTTTATTTGTAGGTTCAAGTGAATTTTGATGGAAAATGAATTTCACAATGACAAAAATACATAAGAGAAGCAATTTTCTTCTCTATCACATATATACATGTAAATATGAGAGTAAGAAGAATATATGAGTCGAGGCACATATACACATGTAGAAAAATATAGAGGAAACAAATGTAACTTAATGTGAAATAGACTCCATTCCTCTTAAAATAGTTCCTAGTGAAGTTCCACTATGGCCATTCAGGATTCTTCTAGCCCGAACTCACCCCTAAAGGAGAGAGAATGGGAGATATCTCTCAGTGTGTACGAGTATTCGAGGAGAGATGTCCTCTTTTTACCACTTGGACAATCTTCGCGGCCATAATTTGGATATAAATTGATTTTCATAAAAAATGGAGGAAAATATAGAAAATGGATTCGTAGCCTATTCGAAAGACAAATTAATGCATATGAAACATAATGAATCGAGGGTCCGAGGACCAAGTTACGGAATGGGAAGGTGTTAGGCACCCATTCTTCCCTTTCTGTATCTCATGGGCTATAATAATGTTTTTATTTTGCTCCAAGATATAACTCATGTCTATAAATGTGTGATGTGGAAATAAGTTAGAAAAATAAATCACCCTTCTCATATCATGGAAAAGACATAGATGAGGCATCTTAAGGAATATAAGAAAGAGAGAGAATAATAGAAAAAGATAATGCTAGTGACCACCGAATCTTGATTCACTATGATGAAGTGAATGCTCATGTAGGCTGAGAATGTTAATATGTAGGTGTATACATATGCATAATACTACTAATTATAAGATTTAAACAGAACAACACAATGAACAGAATAGGACTCGAATCCCGATAATGGTTCGGGATACATACGTAGCTAAAATAGGTATCAAAGTCCACATAGTTAGACGTATCATAATGTGGGGTTCATCCTATAAACCCAAATTTAGGACTCCTCTTTAGTTGATTTTGGAGAAAACGTGCTCAAGTGTAAAAGTGAAGAAAAAAAAGGAAATCCTACTTTAGGGTTTATAAGTGAACCCTCTTTTTTTAGCTTTTTGGTTTTATGAAAATATAAAATGTGAGTATTAGTATTTAAAAATGATATTAGTTGATGTGAGAGAATGAAGTAAGAATAAATATACCAAAAGTGGAAAAAAACAAATAGACAACACTAATTAAATGAAATAAAAAAGAGTAGTAGTATACCTCATAGAAGATTTTGCTATTGATTATTAAAGAGGAGTGGGATGATTTTATGATAATGGAATGGTGGTGAGGTAAGTATAAGAAAGTTCCAAAAGGTGGGGAAAATATGATGTAGGAATGTTGGGGAAAATGTTGGAAACTTGGATTTTCTAGGTTAGCGGCGCAATGATTTCGAGGTAAGGAATGTTCATGTTGATAAAAAGGGGTCCTTGGGAATGAGGTTATGGCCTTCTTAATTTTAAAAAATTAGGGTTAGGGGGTCTACCGATTGGCATAGAACCTAGCCTACCTAATATCATACCCCTGGCTTGCTGACAAAGTAAAGTACCCCTTTGCCTCCAAGCAAAGAGTTTGGGTTACCTATAAGTAGTCTGAAAAACAACTTTTTTAAAAAAATGGGCATAAAATGAAAATCGTAAGTCCCAATCATGCAAAACCTGGACCGTTGGAATGGGTATTAATAGCGTTAAGGACAATTAATAAGGAAGATTTGCATAGGGTATGTACCGTTGGAAAGGAAATTTAGAGCCTATTAAGGTAAAATAATCTTTGCTCTGTATGCAGGGTTAACTGATGTCAAACGGGGCTTGAAAGTTCTCAATGGCCTTTAGATAAGGGTTTAGAGTAAAAAGATGAGTATGCGAGAATCGTACGGCTGATTCGTGCATGGTATGGATTGTTGGAAAGAATATTAAAAGTCCTATGAAGGTGCAATGAGCTTCACTTGGGTTCAAGATTTGACTGAGGTCAAATGTGTCTCGGGAGCACCCAGTGGCCTCTAGATCAGTGTTTAAAATAAGACCCAAGGTTCGAGGGTGTTAGAGACATAAGGAGGTATTTATGTGGTACTAGGATGGGATTTTTATAGGAGTTAAGGTTATAAAAGAAAAGGAATATTTAAAGCTTCAAAGTTTTTGGGGAGAAAATGTGGAACAATAAAAATTCATGAGTAATTTCAAAATTAGAATATAATTTCCATAAAATGCAATGGATAAAACAAGGGATTATGATTTTCATTATTCTCTACTAATAACGGGATTGTTTTTTTCAATCCTTTTCTTTTTATTCTCTTTTCGTTCTAATTTCTTATTCATTTTCACTTCTTTTTCTCACCTCGTTTAGAACTTTTTCTCGAGAATAAAAGGTCAAATCATATGCTTAATTGAAAATACAGAAAAAAGCATCAATAAATCCAGAGTATCATTCCAAATAAAGTTATGGAAGTTGTATTTATGGTTTAAAAACTCAAATATGGAGTTGGTTATAGGAATTTGGGTTTTGAAATGGAAGGCTAGTATTTATGCTCAAAGGGGTTCACTATGGAAATATATAAGGTGTGGTCAAGGTCAAAATTGCTTAATAAACAAAAATGGCCTATGACCCTTTCCTAAAGTTTAAGCAATTCTCGTGTCAAAACAACTTTAAAAATCATGTGCAATTGATAAATTTCATAATGAACTCAATTAATGAGAGAATAGTGATATTACCACAAATTTAACATTTTCAATGAGGAAGGAATATTTCATAAAAATTCCAAAATGAAGGAAGGTAAAAAGTACGCTTGGTTTTAGTGTAAACAAAGCAACAAAAGGTTACCAAGTTATAATTATCCTACCAAATCATTTATAAGCCATGCTCAAGTGATCATGACTTTTCATGATTTAATTCACGCGTTCACTCCCAACATTGAATAATTTGATGATTAAAGTTTAATAACATGAAGGTAATAGGAAATGTATCATTTAATTAGCAATTGGATAGAGGAATTATTAAATTTATCATTGAAATTAGAGAAAGAGGCCCAAGAAAGATAAATGAAAGAAAGCAAAATACTTTTGAATTTTATTAATTTATTTTATTATTTTTAATAAAATAAATAAATATACACATGGCTCACAATAACTAAATTAAAATGAGATGAACAGTCATGTACTTTAACTTGAATTACACATTATCCTCAATGTAATTCAAGATATTATGAAAAGTATAGGGATAAAAGAAATCACCCCAATTAATAGCGATCCTCGAGGTAGTCAATGTGACCACTATACAAACATAAGAAAAAATATATATACAACTGTATTAAGTTAAAGAAGTTATGTTGTAAGTCACAATAATATACAGTGGCTGAAGGGTAAATACTAAATAAATTAATGATGAACATTTGATTTTATAAAAAATTGGAAGTTCACAAACATCAAAATTAAATAGTTCAACCATAAAATTCATCATATTAATTCTCATAAATCCATACAAAAAATGAATACAGTCAATAAAATTTAAAATAAAATATCTTAAAATGCTAATAAAACCATAATAGGGTAGCCCCCTTAAAGCCTGGGAGCATAGTAACACAAATAGAGCTGTAACCCCTATAGATATGGTGATAAACGATAACCCAAATACTCTTAACAATGACAATTGAACACTCAGTATTGTATATAATAAACACTCAGATTGGACTCACAAATCTCTCGTCTATAACACAAATAATAATAAAAGGACTTCAGAAATAACTCATTCAAAGGGAGAGAGAAGTAAGCACTGATATACCAATATACACCCTCAGCCAGGCCGAGGGTGTGTCCTCACCCAGGGCGAGGATTCAACAACTACTGCACAGTGTTTTTATCAGGGCCAGATGAACCTACAAAGGGCCGACCCCCTCATTATGGACCAGACGACCCTATAAGGGGCCGGCCCCTCATCATGGACCAGACGAACCTACAAGGGGCCGACCCCCTCATCATGAACCAGACAAGCCTATAAGGGGACAACCCTTTATCATGGACCAGACGATCCTATAAGGGGTCGACCCCTCATCATGGACCAGACGACCCATAAGGGGCCGATCCCTTATCATGGACCAGACGACCCTACAAGGGCTCGATCCCACATCATGGACCAGACGACCCTAAGAGGGGACGAGTGTACGAGGCCCACATCCAGTCGAGCCCAATGCCAGCATCAACTGTAGCCTCGACCTGGCATCCTAGGTCGAGGGTGACATCATCACAATGCGTGATTTGGGAGACGCATGGAATAGTGCGCGTGGGACTCATATGGCACACTAACTAGACCGTTATGACAATATCATCCCCTCACGTGAGGGAATATTATGTCATCATTGATCACAAGTGGCACATCCAGGTGTCAGCAGGGGATTGTCTAGATCATCATTCACATGCACCATGCATGCTTGGGGGGGTACACTACTCCCGCCAAGCCCTATATATACTTGTCATCTTCAACCCTGTAAGGGGATCGATAATTGTAACCATAGCTAAAACTCTGCTTGTACACACAGTAGAGAGAGTGAGCTTATATGCATTGTATCCAAGGCCATTAGTGCCCATATTTACTGGATCACACACTCACAGTAGATGCAGGCCTAATTGGCTGAACCACTATACATCATTGTCTTATTCCTCTTATACTCATCCCCTTCTATATACTTATACACATGTCTAACTCTATTGCTGCCATGGCTACTGTTTGAGCTCTCCACCTCTTATCTGGTGGTGCTAAATCTTAGCATCATCAATTTGGATCTGTTTGTGGGAAATTCTTGGGGTTCATCGTTAATCAAAGAGGCATTGAAGCCAATCCTGAGAAGATAAAAGCCCTCCTAGAAATGAAGACCCCCAGGACCATTAAAGACGTTTAGAGACTCACAAGACGAGTGGCCTCTTTGATTAGGTTCGTGTCCAGAGCCACAGAAAAGTGTTTACCGTTCTTCAAAATTCTCAGAAAGGCCTTTGAATGGAACGATGAGTGTGACTAGGCTTCCAAAGAACTAAAGTCGTACCTAGGGTCTCCCTTGCTATTATCACGACCGGTGCAGGGCGAACGATTACATGTGTACCTAGTCATCTCAGAATCGACCATCAACGCAGCCATTGTGAGAGAGGAAGATGGGGTACAAAAGCCTGTGTATTTCAACAGCAAAGAACTCCAAGGGGCAGAGCAAAGATACCTAAGGATGGAGAAATTAGCCTATGCCTTAATCCATGCATCAAGAAAGATGAAGCCATACTTACAGTCCCATACAATGGTCATTCTCACTGACTCCCCTCTTAGGCAGGTCTTACACAAGCTAGAAAAATCAGGGACGCTAATGGCCTGGGCTATAGAGTTGGGAGAGTTTGACATTGTGTATCAACCTAGGGTGGCCATTAAGGAGAAAGAATTAGCAGATTTCGTGGCTAAATTTACTTGGGAAGTGATGAGGCTAAAGATGAGAGCCTCGAGAAAACCGATACCCGACAAGGTAGAATTGTTGACCCATCCACAGATAAGGCTGAGACAAGCACTCCTAGAGAAAAAGTTATCAAAAGTGAAGAGGGAAGATATATCTTTAGATAGGGATCCCTCACCGAGGTAAATTTCTCAGAATAGGTCGTGTGGAACCTCTTCGTTTATGGGTCCTCCTACTAGAGTGGAAGTGGGGTTGTATTAATAGTATCAGCGCCCGACGACACAGACATTGAGTACCCCCTGAGGTTCAATTTCAAAGCCTCCAATAACGAGTCTGAATATGAAGCCCTGATAGCAGGCCTCTCCTTAGCTAGGTCTCTTAGTGTTGGTCAGATCTTGGTCCATAGTGATTCAAGACTTGTGGTGAATCAAATACTAGGAGCATATGAGGCTAAGGATGAGAGAATGGCCAAATATATTAATAGAGTGAAGTCACTATTAAAGAGCTTCATAGAAGTGAAATTGAAGAGGATACCTAGGCTTGATAATGGCCGAGCCGATGCGCTTGCTTGTTGGCCTCAGCAACTAGGACATATATCAGGAGGACAGTCCGAGTGGAAATTTTGCTTCGACCAATAATTGAAGAGGCAGAGGGAACACTTAGCTCTTACTAAAATATTAATAGGGAACCTTCATGGATTGACCCCCTAGTCAGATACATTAAAGAGGGGGAGATGCCAGAAGCAAAACAAGAAAGGAGGAAGTTGAGATACAGAGCCGCGAAATTCATTGTCATCGGAGACACCTTGTACAAAAAGGGGTTCTTGCTCCCCTTGTTCAGATGTGTGCACCCGTCTGAGGTTCCACACATCTTATAAGATATGAACGAGGGGTCATGTTCAATCCATATTGGGGGCAGGTCGTTAGCAAAGAGGACAGTAACCCAGGGATACTGGTGGCCGACCTTGGGGAAAGATGCCATGGCATACGTAAAAAGGTGTGATAAATGTCAAAGATCGCCACCATCCCTCACCAGCCCCATCAGCATCTTACCTCCATCACATCCCCATAGCCATTCACAGTATGGGGAATCGATCTAGTAGGATCCTTGCCTAGGGCCGTTAATAACTATCGATACTTAATTGTAGCAATTTACTATTTCTCAAAATGGGTGGAAGTGAAGCCTATGGTCACAATTACCGAGCAGAAGACCTTCCAATTTATCTAGAAAAATATTATATGTAGATATGGTTTCCCCAACACTCTCATCTCAGATAACGGAAACTCAATTCAAGAATGCATCCCTAGAGAAATACTGTGAAAGGGTGGGTGTCAAACAATTCTTCTCTACCCCAGGATGACCTCAGGATAATGGGCAAACTGAAGTTACAAATAGAACAATCCTAGAAGGGATCAAGAAAATACTCGAGGAGGCAAAAGGAAGATGGGTTGAGGAATTATACACTGTACCGTGGTCCTACAGGACGATGACCAAGACTCATATCGTGGAAACCCCATTCACGCTAGCGTATGGCTCATAAGTCGTCATCCCCACTGAGATTGGGTTTCCTACTCACATAGTCCAAATGTATGACCCCCAGAGAAATATTGAAGAAAGGAGACTTGACCTAGACTTGATCAAGGAGAGAAGGGAAGACGCTGAGATAAGGCAAACAGCCTATCAACAAAGGACTGACAGGTTTTATGACCAGAGGGTGAAGCAAAGGCCAATTGTTGTGGGGGACCTAGTCCTAAAAAAGATATGGAAGAAACCTAACAAGATCCACCCAAATTGGCATGGCCCATATAGGGTCATTGATGAAGTTGTCCCTGGAACCTATAGACTAGAGAACCTTAAAGGGGAACCCTTTTCCAGTCCTTGGAATGCAGATCATTTGAAGAAATACTATCAATAATCTTGTAATGTCCTATCGGACCACAGTTGTAATGAATGTGTTGCTCCAACAAAACACTTGGAATGTTATATTGGTCCCTCATCTTGTGTTTGTTAATATTGGTATGATTGGGGTCATCACCCTCGGCTATAATGAGGGTGAATGGTCGGGACGACCCTCCATTCACTCTCAAGAAAGACAAGGGGGACTTTAAACTGAAAGCATCATTAATTTGGTGATAACCACCCTCGGCTATAATGAGGGTGAATGGTAGGGACGACCCGCCGTTCACTCTCAAGAAAGACGAGGGATCACTTTAAATTAAAAACATCATTAATTTGGTGATAACCAACCTCAGCTATAATGAGGGTGAATGGAAGGGACGACCCTCCATTCACTCTCAAGAAAGACGAGGGGGGACTTTAAATTGAAAACATCATTAATTTGGTGGAAACCACCATTGGCTATAATGAGGGTGAATGGTAGGGAGGACCCTCCATTCACTCTCAAGAAAGACGAGGGGGGACTTTAAATTGAAAACATCATTAATTTGGTGATAACCACCCTCAGCTATAATGAGGGTGAATGGTGGGGATGACCCTCCATTCACTCTCAAGAAAGACGAGGGGGGACTTTAAATTGAAAACATCATTAATTTGGTGGAAACCACCCTCGGCTATAATGAGGGTGAATGGTAGGGATGACCCTCCATTCACTCTCAAGAAAGACGAGGGGGGACTTCAAATTGAAAACATCATTACTTTGGTGGAAACCACCCTCGCCTGTAATGAGGGTGAAAGGTAGGGACGACCCTCCATTCACTCTCAAGAAAGACGAAAGGGGACTTAAAAAATAAAACATCATTAGTTTGGTGGAAACCACCCTCGACAATGATGAGGGTGAATGGTAGGGATGACCCTCCATTCACTCTCAAGAAAGATGAGGGAGGACTTGGAAGATGGTTAACATAAATATCATAGCCAAGGAAAATAATTCAAAAGGCAAATATAGAAGGCAAGAAGAGAACGATTACATTATAAAAAAGAGTGTTACAAATATTTGTCCAAAAGAAAATTCAATAAAAAAACTTTGCAAACAGAGGGTATGGGCCACAGGCAGCCACCCTATTGAGCAATATCAGAAGGCAGGGCTTCAACATCAACCAGAAGAGTCTCTTCGATAACTAAAATAGGTCGATCCTCAGATGTGCCGGTACCTTCGACGTGCACTGGAGACTCTAAATGGTCTAGAGCCTCAGCTAGAAGGGGGTCTTCCATCTCCACTGCTTCAAGAGAGGGACTGATATATGACATGGCATCAGCAAATTTTAATATGACCCACTAACAGGCCATCCTAATCCCTCTCTCCAAGTAATCAAGGACGAAGCCTTGGAATTCGTCGAAGAGCTTATAAGCCTCCACAACATCGATCTAGGCCTTTTTCACCGCCTCAACAAGTTTAGCCTTGAATTGGACCCCCTGATTGGTCAAGGCCTCTTCCTTCTCCTTGATGAGGTTGTCCTTCACCCTCAGGTCAGACTCATGCTCCTTCACCAGCTCATCCAGTACCCTTACATGCTCAGTCCTTGCACTCTCCAGCTCAGCCCTAGCAGTCTCCAGCTCGGTCTTTAAGTCGTCCTCATACTGAATAGCTCTCTCGTCCTCATGGAACTTTTGTTAGTTTGCAGCCATCCACTTGGTGGCAGATGTGAAGGCGCAAACAGAATGCACAAAGCAGTACAAAGTAAGGGGCCGAAGGAACAGTTGATTAAATGTTGGTGAATCAAAAAATAAAGTTGAAAGAAATACCTGGGCCAGAGTGTGAAGACCGTAATCATAAACCTTGGTCGGGGGAATCTTTGATAAAAAGTCATAATCTGCGGTCGAGGGAGTAAAAAACATTGAGGCCTTGGCTGCCCTCAAGTTGGCTATAAGTGAGGAGGGTTCAACCTTTAGGAAGGTCAGATTCTGAGACCAGAAGGCACCCATGCTGTAAGAAGAGCTAGTCCCCTCAATATGTGTCTGAGGGACCTCTACCCTCACCCTCGTCCTTGAGTCAGGCCTAGGGCCATCGGGAACTTCGGGCTCCTTACTTTTACTACTGTCGACGATCGGCTCAACCTGTGTTGGCCCCCATAGACTTTATCTTTCTCGGAGGTTACTGAGGCTCTTTGCCTTTCTTCTTTACCAGTCCAGACATCGGGCTGGGGGTAGTCATCTCCCAAAGTTGATCAGAGACATTTATACGCCGACCTGAAAAAGAGACGATACATCAGAAACAAGCAGTAGTAATGAGGATACACTTGAGAAAAATAAAATGGAGCAAATATCAACTCACATAATTCTGTCAGGGGGCCGACCCTCAGACCAACTTCTTTAAGGAAATGAGGGGTCATCAAGTCCTCAAATTTAGCAAGTCCACCCTCTTTCCCTTGTTCCTTCAGATAGTCAACAACATCCCTCTCATCTAAACTAAGTTCAGGTTCTGACTGTGCTTTAATTAAGGGGTTGGACCATGCCCTTGGGACCCTCGAACTGTATTCTGTGGGCTCATCCCCGTCCGGGAATTCCTAATCCCTAGAGATGAAGAAAAACCTATTCTTCTAATCATGGTTGGAAGTTTGTTCCACGTGAAGAAGTTTTTTATCGGACTTCCTCGCCCCTAGAGGAAAATACCTAGGCTGCTTGGACGAGGAAGTGATATTGTAGCAGGCTATGAATAAATCGGACGAGGGCTCATCGATGAAAGAATTCTTCCAATAGGAGACATAGCCGAGGATATTCCTCCATGAGTTGGTAGGAAGTTGAGAAGGCTTAACCCCAAGGGCAGAGAGTATGTCAACTACTATAGAGTGTAGAGGGAACCTAACACCCACCCGAGCATCTACTCATTAACATCAACTTCCCCCTCATTCCCCTGAAAGACCCTCTCATCTGCATTGGGGCACTATCGTCCTCAACCTTCTCATCCTTAGATCTCTCGGCCTCGTCGCCTATTGGCGGGCCACCTGGAAAGGCCATCTGGAAAGCAAGAGGAGACAGGGCTGTTACAGGGACAACCTCAGAATGAACGGTCCCATCGGCCTGTCGGTTTTGGCTAGGCCTTGATCTCTCTCCTCTTCCAGAGGGCCCAACACCCATTGGCGACGATAATCTCTCGTTCATTTCTCCCTCGTGTGTATGACCCTCGGCTGGACGATAGGAAGACCCACATGACTCAGATGGTATTATTGTGGCTAAAGTAATGGGGAAGATTGGTTATACCCAATTAGGGTCGACCCCTCATCTTCGCTCGTACTCCTCCTTTATTCACCTGATCTCAGCAAATAATTTCTCCCTCAAGGTTGGAAATTCCTCGGTTAAATCATAAAGTCTTTTGAGCATTAAGGGGAAGACCCTGCACTTGAGTAATTTGTTCAAACTAACTACAAACAGACTTGGTGTTTGACCAAGTTGACTCTTAGATCAAACCTAAGGAAATAAAGGGTTTTGTGGAGGAACACTCAAGAATAAAAGGAACACAGTTAACCGGAGAAGAACGCTGGGGAATGCAAGAAAACCCTACAAACACCTCAAATAAAAGCTAAACCAACACTGAAAGGTGGGGGAAGGAACCCTAAGGAGCCTAAAATTTAATGATCAGCCCTATAGCCACCACTGCAAGGCGGGCCTCTACGTCGAAAAAATATAAGCAACCAAGAAAAATGGAAAGAAACCCAAATGCAAGAAACAAACATAAATTTAATGCTAAAAGAGGAATCTAAGTCAGAGGAATTACCTGACGATGAAGACGAAGATTGAGCAAAGCTTGAGACACAAAAGATATCGCAGAAATGGCGATTGGAGCTGCTAAGAAGTTAGAGAGAGAAAACTTAAGCATGCAGAAGAAAATGAAATGTTCATTTAAAAACACTTTAAAATACTTTGTTATTGGTTGGACCATAAATCAAGGCTGTGCACATCCCGCAAGGAGATGCATCATTAGGGCACAAAGTCCCAAGCTGAGTGTGCAACCACCACATTTGGAAAACATAAACGATGATGGACACCTGACAATATGTCAATCAACTCGACAGATGTCACTCATCTACCTGGCCACTCAGTTGGCATTTAAAGGCAACATCATCCCTCATCCATCTCAACAACATCGATGGCTAAGGGCTGGGGACCAGGCCGAGGGTGTCATCACCCGGGGCGAGGATTCAACAACTACTGCACACGGGTTTTTATCAGGGCCAGACGAACCTATAAGGGGACGAACCCTCATCATGGACCAGACGACCCTACAAGGGTCAAACCCCCTCATCATGGACCAGACGACCCTATAAGGGGCCAACCCCTCATCATGGACCAGACGACCATATAAGGGGCCGACCCCTCATCATGGACCAGAAGACCCTACAAGGGGTCTATCCCTCATCATGGACCAGATGACCCTATGAGGGGATGCCAGTACGAGGCCCACATCTAGCCGGGCCCAATACCAGCATCAACTTTAGCCTCGGTATGGCATCCTAAGCCGAGGGTGACATCATCACATTGCATGATTTGGGAGACACATGGAACAGTGCACGTGTGACTCATATGGCACGTGGACTAGACCATTATAATAATATCATCCCCTCACATGAGGGAATATTATGTCATCATTGACCACAAGTGGCACATTCAGATGTCAGCAGTGGATTAGCTAGATCGTCATTCACATGCACCATGCATGCTTAGGGGGTACACTACTCCCCCCAAGACCTATATATACTTGTCATCTTCAACCCTGTAAGGGGATCGATAATTGTAACCCTAGCTAAAACTCTGCTTGTACACACAGTAGAGAGAGAGTGAGCTTATGTGCATTGTATCCAAGGCCATTAGTGCCCATAGTTAGTGGATCACACACTCACAGTGGATGTAGGCCTAATTGGCTGAACCACTATACATCATTGTCTTATTCCTCTTATACTCATCCCCTTCTATATACTTATACACATGTCTAACTCTATTTCTGCCATGGCTACTGTTTGAGCTTTCCACCTCTTATCTGGTGGTGCTAAATCTTAGCATCATCAAGCACCCTAGATACACCTTGACAAGTAGTCAACACACCAACCACCTCAAATATCTCCCTGGTTATCTAACAAAAGCTTTGTAACAAAGGTCAATAATGGGTGGATAAAACTCTGGTTTGAAATAACTCTTTGGCTTTAAATGTGTTTTTTTCTCTAGAAAGAACTCTTCAGACAAAATAACTATTCCTTCTCACAATTGGTTAAGGCCAATATATAGCCCCACACCTTTCCCGAGATGTCTCGATCCTCCTGTGTGTGAAAAACATTCCTCTCACACTTTAAGTCGCAAGCATTAAAAGCCTGATGGGTCAGCACACCCCAGGTCATAATCATAAAATATCAGTACATAGCTTTTACCTGCAAACTGCGCGTCAGAGGACTGTGATAATATCGTTGGATCACCAAACTATCTGACATGCCTAATACTGTAATGGTTTACTCAAGTTTGGATTGGATAGTGAGTAGGTGGCTAATGACATCACCTAAAGTAGCTGTGACATTTGGTAGAGGGATGTTTGTCTCAAAGCTTAATATATGATGGAACTTAAGGTTATTCCGCATAAGCTTCCACGGTAAAAGGTACCAGGGTATCTAAGATGGTCAAGATAAGCCTTAACCCTGCCTCACTTCTCAATCCTCCAAACTAAGTCCCTCTGAAATTCCCACGGTGAGGTCATTCGAAGAGCATGTAAGCTATCCCAAGCCCAGACAGGATGGGTCTCTCGCAAGTACAATTTGACCTCACACTTAATATTACGTTCATTACATCATTACAATAAATGTATTACAAATATACAATCTGACTAAGTAAAACGGCAGGTAAAGATGAGTTCTCTCCGCAGGTTTCCTCACTGAGCTCCATCCTTGAGCCACCTCATTGATCTGCCTTGCCGGGCTTCCTCGCTTCCCTCATGCTTCTTCCTTCTCTTGAGTCTCTTGTATTAATCAGGGAAGCTCTCTCTAATTCAAAGATTACCTTCAATCCCCATACATTTTCCCCTTCGTGTGGAGATTTATTATGAGCGCAAGAAATGTCTTCACAAAAACTTCTCAATCCGATGGACCATTCGTTATTATAGGCGAAAAATTTCTTCATCAGTTACACCTCCCACAGTTATTACTATTAGAAAAGGTAAAATTATCACTACACCAAAAACAACAATCCGACACGATTTAAAACTATGCTAGATCAAATCTGGCACGGTTTTGATCTGTGCCAGAATTAAGTGTTCCAAAATGGCCATTTTTTCTGGCACAATTTAAAAGTGTGCCAGATTTGCCCAAATAGGAACACTTCTGAAACACTTTTAAACCATGCCAGATATTTGATATTTTTGGCACACTTTTGGCATAGTTTATAACTACGCAAGGTTGAGTAAATTTTTGTACATTTTTTACACATTTCAAAACCGTGCCAAAATTTGATACACTTTTGGCATGGTTTTGAACTATGCTAAACTTTTGGAGCAAAGAAAAAAATAATTATTTGAAAATAAGGAAATTCACAAATTGCGAATCTCGCATGTTGTGGATAAACTAATGTACATACAAACTTCAAAATATGACAAGTCTTAATAGTTCACAGTGAAAAAAAATGGACAGAGTTTGCTCTATTTTCTGGACATTCTAAAACCTTCTAAAATATGAAACCTGCATAATGTACAGTCCACACAGCCATAAAATATAACAATAAAATTACAAAAGTTCGCACGACCATACAATTTAACAATAAAATAACAAAAGCCCGCACGGCCATAACTCAGAAAAATAAAATCCTGAATATTAATGACATTAAATAAATAATACACATGTTGTAAACCATTGACTTCTTCAATGGTTCCATGTGGATAAAAGCTAATGATAAAATGTCATCCTGCAAAAATATAGGATGCAAAAAATAGATGATATTAGTAACCAAGTAATTTTAAAAAAATCTTATTCAAGTTGAAAAATTACATATACGAGTTGCAATTATTATTATATTCTCAAACCGGAAGTCTTGTGACTACGTGGTCAGTTACTACGAGTTACATTAGTCCCATAAAAGGTGTTAGTTCCTCTTACGCAGTCGTTTGAGGACTGGATTGAGTTTTCACCCTCAAACGACATATTTTTAAGCAAAATCTAAATATTTTTAAATTATCATCATATTCAGAAATCAAGAGACCCATGACTACGCGGTCAGTTCCTACAAGTTACATTGGTCTTGTGCGAAGTGTTCAGGACCCTTACCGGACCGTTCAGGACAGGTTTGGATTTTCACCCTTTTAACGGTTTGTTTTTAAGCATAATCTAGATATTTTCTAATTATCATCATATTCTCAAACCGGGAGACCCGTGACTATGCAATCAGTTCCTACAAGTTACATTGGTCACATGGGAGGTGTTCATGCCTTTTACAAGGCCGTTTGGTCGCTGGTTTGGGTTTTCACCCTTTAATGGCTAGTTTTAAGAGTAATCTAGATATTTTCAAATTATCATCATATTCTCAAACTGGAGTTCCATGACTACGCGGTCAGTTCCTATGAGTTACATTGGTCTCGTATGAGGTGTTAATGCATCTTACGGGGCCGTTTGGGTGCTAGTTTGGATTTTTACCCTCTAGTTGCATATTTTTAAGCCTAATCTAGATATTTTCAAATTGTCATCATATTCTCAAATCGGGAGACCATGACTATGCAGTCAATTCCTACAAGTCCCCTGCGAGGTGTTCATACCTCTTACGAAGGTCGTTTGGGGGCGGGTTTTGATTTTCACCCTTTTAACTACTTTTTTTAAGCTTAATATATATGTTTTTATATTATCATCATATTCTCAAATTGGGAGACCCGTGACTATGCGGGCAGTTCCTACAAGTTACAATTGTCATGTGCGAGGTATACATGCCTCTTACGGGACCGTTTGGGGGTTGGTTTGGAATTTCAGCCTTTTAACGGCTTATTTTTAAGCCAATGTATAGATATTTTCAAATTATCAACATATTCCTAAACTAGGAGTCCCGTTACTACGATGTCAGTTCATGCGAGTTACATTGATCCCGTGTGAGGTGTTATTGCCTCTTACGCAATCGTTTGGGCGCTAGTTTGAGTTTTGACCCTATGACGTCATGTTTTTAAAACTAATCTAGATATTTTCAAATATCTTCATATTCTCAAATCAGGAGACCCGTGACTACGCGATCAGTCCCTGCAAGTTATATTGGTCATGTGCGAGGTGTTTACAAGGTCGTTTGGGAGCTAGTTTGGGCTTTCACCCTTTTAACGACTTGTTTTAAGCCTAATCTAGATATTTTCAAATTAAAAAATTGGAAAATTAAACCAATCAAGTCTTCATTCATAATTGTCTTTGTAAGAGAACTCATAACTTGAATTAATCCAAAATTAATGGCTTAAAATAAAAGTTTAGAGAGATAAGAGGTACCCAAATAAATCCAAACAATTCTTCCACAAGTTTCACTCCAAATTTGGTAACACTTTGAATTTGTTCATTCTGTGGGACTTCCTCAAAATGTTTGTGTTATGGTGTTTGGCCACCGTCTTGGATGGGGTTTAAAGAAACTGAGCAGGCCTCTATGGGAGCATCGGAGAGCATTGGGTCATCGGGCATATGTGGGGAAACCTGAGCAGAAGAGTAACATGTGTAAGCACTAACCACAAACTATCCTTAAATATCACTAAGCATCTATTTAGTGCTCTTTGTGAACAGGCCTTTTCCAATTAGTCCTTTTCACATCCAAAAAATCCCGTCTATTGAGCCATGTGGTGTGGTGGTTGAGCTATTTTGCAACACGAGAATGACGGGTTTAAGTGAACTAATAATTGTATAATAATTTTTCACATAACTAAAAAAATAGAACAACAGAACATAAAATCATAGAAACAAAACAACTGACTAAAAAATCAGAACAACATAACAGTTGCCCAACATTCATAAAAGTTGCCCACTTGGCACATGTTTAATCGGAACCATCCTGCTACCTTGAGATAACAATTTAGAATTCAAACTGCTAAATCTTGACCTCATTTTGGAAATCAAATTAGAGAAAAATGTTGAATTCCTTTTGGCTTTGAAGATGGAGAAACCAAGATAGTTAATAGGGGTTTCTTAAAAGGCAATCCAGTGTATTTGGCTATCAAGTGGGTAGTGTCACCAATGAGAAGAATAGGCCAATCTATGAAATTTAGGGGCAAGTCTTCAAGATCCCCCCATGAAGAGAATATATCATTTACGGTAAATTTATGATAAACCACAGAGAAGATAATTTATTTATTTAATGTAAAATGATTTATTTTGAGACAGAGTAATTAGTCTAAATAAAAGACCACAGAAATCAAGAAAAGAACTTATTCAACGCTTGGGTTAGCATCCCTTGTGAAAATTTGGTAAAATGTTATATAGCTGTTTATATAACAGTTATATAGCTATTACATAAACTGTTATATAACTGTTATATAAACAGTTATATAAACTATTATATAACTCTTATATAAACAGTTATATAACTGTTATATAAATGTTATATAAACAGTCATATAAAGTTTATATGAGTCGAGCTCGAACAATCCCACAATCTCTAACTGTTATATTTGCAGATTTGTACCTTAGAGGGAAGTACTTTGAAGCAAGGTGGCGCAGGTGGAAGAAGATCTAGTGGATAATCCTCTTGTCCGTATCCTTCCTAACCGTATATGCGTACCTCAGGAGAAATAAAATTAAAAATTAATAACTAAATGTTAAATTGGAAAATATAGATGTTAGTGTCCAACATAAATTAAACTAACCTTTCTTTAAGTGATCCATAATCGAGTACCGAATGCTCATTTTACTGAAGCTATAATCATCATCCATGAAACAAAGGATATGATAATAATATTTTATCCCAACACCACAAAAGCAAATATAATATACAAACAAACAAAAAACAATGATAGTAGTTACTTTTACACTTGGGACTACAAAAGTGGACGCAATACCTAATTAGCACCAAGACAACTATATTAACGATGTAAGAGCTCCATGTCCATAAAACACAATACCATAAAAGTTACAAAAGTTGAGTCAATTACATCATTCGTCGATGTCACCAATGGGAGGACAAAGGTCGTCGAGCTAATACATAATTCCATTTTTACCAACATCTTCCAAGTTCTCGTGATGAGCTCATTTTCCACCCCAAACTGGATACTTGGGCACTTTGATGTCATCAAGTAAAACTCACACTTCATTCTTTCTCAATGTATGGAGGTGAATGGTAGATACGGCTCCTGGTTACATTTTCCTCCCATAACTAACAAGTTTACGTGTTTTGTGACCAATTTTTATATCTTCCCATTTATCTCTCAAACAAACACATCGCCCGATATCTTGGCGGCCCAGCTGTTAAAGCTTCATTGTCTAAATGGTGCATGTTGTGGATAATCACCACAAAAAAGGTATGTGGAAAATAAATTTCAAGGACAAAAAGTTCCTCTACCAATGCGTTTTTAGCCATCAAATGATGTTCCCTACATATCACTTTGGCACAAAAAATGTTAAAGAATATCTTATCAGTTGTATAACTTTAAACGATGACTTAAGATTCGAAAATGAATGCATAAGCAATGCAGGATGGAACCGTTGCATAGTGACATGATAATCGTGGTACCTAAGATTGGTAAATCCAAGTGGATCGAGGTTAATAATGTTCTGAAATTTGATGAAAATCCAATCGGAACCTCTAATGTTATTAGTGTACGATAAAAGTCTTATTTCTCTTCTTTTCCTAATGTGAAAGGTGCCTTTGTAATATGCCTTTTATTACTGCATTCAACATCTTTCATCCATAATTTCCTTTTAATATTCGAAGGATCTTTCAAATCTTCACGAGCTTTGACCGTATCTTTATTTGACGATCCTTTCACTAAGAATATTGTACCTAAAAGAGTCTCCATGACATTATTTTCAACATGCATAACATCTAAATTATGTCCAATATCACGATCCTTCCAGTACTCTAAGTCAAAGAAAATTAACCTCCTTGAAAAACCCTCATTACCCGTTAGATCCTCATCGTCACCCTCTCTTGGATAATCATCGTCTTCCATTATGACATCCTCCTTATCCTTCTCCTTCTACTCCCCCTTCTCCTTCCATGTTCCCCTTCCCTTTCCCTTTTTGTCTCCCTCTCCTTTTTTTTGAATAACTTTTGGAGCAATAAGTGACACTCTGCATGCTCAACTTCTACACTTGTTAACTTTCTTGGAGCCATAGCATCCTATATTTTACCATTACATGTTTTCTCTAATGTGTCATACCTATAAGGATGGTTTTGAGGAAGGAACATACGAGATCGTTGGTAACAATATTTTATTGACTTGGGAAGATATTGAGAAGGTGTATTTGTAGAACAAACAGGACACCCATTGTAACCTTGAGTTGAATAACCTGCTAACATCCCATAAGCTGGAAAATCATGAATACCCCACATAAAAATGGATTTTAACTGAAATTGATAATTTTTGTTTGCATCCCAAGACTCAACTCTAAACCATAATATCTTTAACTCATCGACCAATGGTTGGAGGATGACATCAATATTACTTAATGGTGACTTTGGTCCGAGAATCAATACAAACAACATTGAAAACTCATTTTTCATACACAATGATGGCGGAGGGTTGAGAGGTTGAATTATCACTGGCCAACAACTATAATTATGGACAAACATGTTATTCGGGTTGAAACCATCAGTTGCTATTGCAAGTTGAATATTGTGCTGAACTTTTGCAAAATATCTCCACATAATTTTGAATTTACCCAATTTGCTGAATCACGGGGATGACACAAGAATTCCGTACAAGAGCTTGCACAAACATACCAAGTCATTTTCTCTGTTATCCATTTTATGGCATACAAACGTTTTAGCTTAGGGATTGAAGGTAAATGTTGCATTACCTTCTTAGAAACCCTATAGTAATTTTTTCCATTAGTGTTCTGAATTTCTACCCTATCCTTGTCTAGACAAGTAAACTTGTAGCGTAAAGAACCACATTTTATAAATATATTAGATTTTCATGCCCTTTCCAAAATAACGTATAGTTGTTAATGCATACGTCATACTTAACAAAATCCATACCGAGATCTCTAATAGTGTTTTTCATTTCTGTATAACTAGTTGTCAAGTTGTTCCCTTTAGGATGTAGTTCATTTAATAATCTAAGAATTCCACATGTAGCACCATGTGACAAATTGAATTGTGTTTTCAAATCATTCAAATTTATAAGAGCATACATTGTGGTATGACGCGAAGAACCAGTAACTGGGTGCAATGGCTCCTGTACGAGTTAATGTAAACGATCAAACTTGTTTGCTTTGTATTTATGTGTATGAGAATCATTGAGAACCTCAAAAGTTGGGGGGACTTCATCACTGCCTACACAATTAGTTTCACTAGGTTCCGCTTCACCCGTAAACATCTCAAAAGCATCATTCACAAGATCATTCAAAATTGGAATATTGTGCACATCAACGTGTTCTGTCGGTGTCACGGATTGAGGGGGTGGTTGGACTTGATCAACAACTAATGTATCACTATGAAAATGCCATAAGGGATAGTTCATGTCCAGACCATATGTCATTAAATGAATGAATATATCATTTATAACAGCATGTCCTTTCCCATTTCGACAACATCTACAGGGACATGAATGTTTAGCATTCGATCTATTATTATGCAGATAATGTAGAAAATGTAACACCCCATCTCTATACGTATTGGTCTCGATATTTTTCTCATTTATCCACTCTTTCTTGATTCCCGACAACATCCTAATAAGTTTAAAGAACACACATTATAATATAAACGCTTACTGTAGATATATTTAGGCTATTATTCAAGTGTATATACGTATATATTTTATCTTCTATATTTCCTCCATCTCCTCCATAGGGTAAGGGCCGTATCCCATTAAAAAATTCATATTTTGTACTGTTCATAATGTCTCATGCCATGTCCTAATCTGGAAAATTTCGCCATCATCTCCCTACATTTCTTCAAGTACACAACTTAAATTGGGAGTGTTCATGTGTTACTTAAGTTATTCAACCAAAAAACCACAAAACACTATATCAATCTAGTATGCACTCGAAGAACATGAAGAGATACCACCGAAATTTTCAAAATAGTACATGTATAAACATTATGTATAATACAAACTGTTGCATTTCCAAACTGTCAAAAAATGGGACAATTCAAGAGTTCTCACCACATTCGTAGTGAGACCTCTTGAACGGGTCTATGATTTTTTTAGATGTGTAACATTATTATTAAATGTTTAGCATTGATGTCTACTTACTATTCAAATATTTTTTTTTTGCTTTTTCTTAAATTTTCAACACAAAATCTCATTTATCCATTTAATTAGTGGGGGTGTTTACTTACCATTTCAATTTATTTTTTTACATTATTATTGAAAGTTTAGCACTTAAATTTTCTTAAAACTCTGTAACCTATATGAATCATAACAAATATGCATTTTAAATTGAAGGGTAAGAACATAAAAACATAGATTACCATTAAAAGATCCCAAGATCCATCCAAAAACCAATGATTTATTTTTTTTCACTATCAACATTCAATTTGTACCAAAAAATCTCTCATTAAAAAACACAATAAATATTTTAAAATGTATATATATAACCCTGAAAATGCAAAACATGAATCAAATTACGGATTACATAAACTCTAGGATCAAATCTTATACCTAACTTAGGTTAAAAAAAAATACAAATGCTTTTAACGATTACCTGATTGGGATGGGTGGAATGAGAGAGATCTGCATGGAGAGAGATAGAGCTAGGAGGAGAGAGCGCGCTAATCAGAGAAAGAGAGAGTTGGCCGAAGAGAGAGAAGCTAAATCGAGAGTGGGAATGAGATGATAGAGAGCAGGGCGAGAGCGGGACTAAGATGAGAGAGAGTGGGCCAAGAGCGGGAATCATAAAAAGTTTTTCTAATGCTTTTTAGGATATTTTATATTTTAGTAAGTGTACTCAATTTTGGCACACAATAAAATAATGCCAAATTTTTACACTGTTTTAAGGTGTGCCAGATTGTAATATCAGGGTGTGCCAAATTATTGTTTTTGGTATAGTGTCTCACTGATGTACCTGAGTCAATTCTCTTCAATATTTGGGCGTATGGTGCGGGAGCGTCGTGAAATTTTTTCTGTGAGAAGACACCAACCATTTTAACTTGTTCACCTGTGTTGATTTTATCCCCGAAAGTATCTCTAAATTCAAGTTGTTATTGTTATGGCTCTTCAAAAAAAGGGAGAATTCTCCTCGATGTACTTAACCAAAGTTATTAGCATTCTAACTTATGGTGGGGGAACATCATGACCATTTTTGAACTTTGAGTGAAAGCTAGCACCTATTTTCTGCGATTGACCTTGCTCCCTATGACTTCTTATACTTTCTAAAAATTCTCCAAGATGTACCTCCTTCCGTTCTTTCATCATATCAACTTGTAGAGAAGGGACATCTTTTCGTTTGGACTTTTAGGATTCTTATGACTTTCAAAACCTTAGAGTCAAACCATTACTTTTTTTTAAATAACCCTCTTTCCTCCCCAAGAGTCACCTTATTAATGACATGAGTTTGTCTTTTTAACTGTTAAAGCACTCCCCAAATCCCCACGTGTCCATTTGTAATCATTATGGACGGATAGGCATGTGCCTTAGTGGGAAACTCAAAATGTTTGTTTAAATTCCAAACGTCTAATATCTCCAACACTTAGCCATTTTTCTTCTTTACCTTTCACTTGTATTCATCATCTCTAGAGTTTTAGAGAGAAAAAAAGAGAACTTCTTCCGCCATTGTTAAGCTCTTGCTCAATCTTTCTCCTTCTCCCTCTTTTCTTTTCCACCCTCAATCGCCACTACTCAATTTCTTTCAACCTACTCCTTCCTCATACCACCACTATATTACCTCAAGCTTCAATGACTTATTCGTCTAACGCTCCAGTTGCTCCAGCTACCATTATTACCTCCACCGTCGTTGCTACTCCTGCTACAGCCTTGGATGCCACCTCCCTAGTGGCGACATTCCAAGTGCGATTGCATTTCTATTGCCGCTCTCCCATTTTTGGCAAGGGCAATAATTTTGTACGTGCGTGCCAATCTTTCTCTGCTAATGCTAATTGTGACCCTTTAATACTTGGTGATGAGGATGCCACAGTTGATGCCTGGGGTTTCTTTCCCCCAGAGGGGACAATGTACTTTTGTCTTGAATGAGGTGACTTTCGTTGCTCTCAGATTGACTTCGAAAGGCCAAGAGATTCCCCGACCCATTTTGCTACCTGGAACAGTTGTATGCGGTCAACTTACACAGATTCTATTACTAAGGTTGGGCTTCATCGAGCCAACTGGTTCGGTGAGTTCACTCTATCAAAGCACAACTCCACCCTTCAGGTGTTGGTGTCATGTAGGGCTGGCAATTTTTGACACAATAACCCATTTATGGGAATAACCCGAAATGACCCGAATTTAACATGATTAACTTGTATAAATTTAAGAGTACCCAAAACTTATACTCAAATAAAAATCAACGCGACCCAAAATTGACACGACTAACCCGAATTGCCACCCCTGTCATGCTGGAACGTTATGACCCACACCTTCAGAGTTGCATGGGGGAATTCACCGTTACGTTGGAGGATGTCTGTGAGTTGTTTAGTCATGAGCCCACAGGTGCCTCGCCTTACGATAATAAGTCCTTGTACATTGAAGAAGTTATTTCCTATGCGGAGTTGGATCAGATTTTTCGAAGTTTCACGGGGTCTTTTAACAAATAAACATTCATCCCTTATCAATTATTTCTTTCAAGCTCCCTCTAAAAATGGCGGTTTTGGTTTTGGAAAGGAAAAGGTACACCTTTAGAGTTTCCTGCTTACATACTTGCTATCCTTTCTCATTTTGTGTTGCCTAGTAATCCCAATGACCAGCCCGTCGAGATCTCATCAATATCTCCTTTTAGTTTGCCACAGGTTTTAAGTTCCCTCCGGTAGCTATGACTTTGGGTCCCTTTATACCTGGTAGGATAGGACCCATTTGGACAGGGAACGCTCTCTTAGCCTTTATTACTTGGCCAACTTTTCTAACACCATAATCCTAACTGGATTTCTCTATGAGAGTTTTCTCGAAATAGCAGCCAATGAAAAACCCTATCCAGTTTGTGAAGCCCTCAACCATCGCCTATTTCACTCTCATACGAAGAAGAGTTGAAAGGACCTCATTTATATCTTTGACAAACCCAGTTGCTTCGTTATGAGTCCATATGGTGAGGATTCCTTTGCTCAAACTTGGTCATCCTTCACCCATGAAGCTAGAACTATTCAACCCACATTTGTGGAGATTATCAACGAAGATCCCTCATTTGTGGTTATGCTCCTTCTGACTCCGGGTTATTTACCTTCTTATACCGAGTGGAGATACACCTTGGAGCACTACAACCCCAATCGTTGTTCCTACCATTTTGGCTTTGATCAAGGGGCTCCTCATCCTATTTTTTAGGATTCTCACCCTAAGGTAACTGTTTCTGAGGCCTGCTCTTTTTATACCACCACTGTTGAGGCCTGCTCTTTTTATACCACCACTGTTGTTTCCTCAATTTGCTCGATAATTGCTGGCTGAATCACTATCCCCGAAATGACCAAGAAAGGTGATGTGACCACTCTTTTTGCGATTAAATATTAATCGAAGCAGCTAGACAAGGTTCATTAATTTATCCAAAGTCCGCATGTTAAAACCCTATTCATGACATTCCACCTTTTGAGTTGGGTCTTAAAGGTAACTCGATTTTGGGAGTTGAGTTTCCTTTAAGTCAAACCCATAAGGATCCTCCCATTGAGTTACCTCCTTATTACCCTTTGGTCATTATTGTTGCTCTGAAGGCCAAGAAAGCTCCCACGTTAAAATAACTTACCCCTACTGAAGATTCTTTTGTCGAAGGTGCTCCTGATGATGGACCTTCTCACCCGATCCAAAAAGGGAAAATCTACCAAGAGTGTGACTTTATCTAAGTGCAAGTCCAAGTATCAAGTTCCTATTGATGATTTTCCCATTGCTTTCGTTCCCTCTGAAGCGTTGCAAATAGACAGAAGGAAATTTGAGAAAAGGCCTATGCTGAGTTTGAACAAATTCAACGTGAGTTTTGATAACATACCCCTGCTATTCCCCCTTAGGCTATTTTTCCATTAGTTCTTGTGGTTCCTACGACAGAAGTCTCCAAACGTCATAAGGGCTCACAGATAACGACTGGTGTTGTTGCTCCTTCTGGGAGGAAAAAGATGTTGGGCACCAAGTCTAAAAAGACACGAGCTTATGTTGTTGAACCTATAGCTCCTCCTTCAAGCCCTAGGACTTTTCTATATCCATTAAGCATTAGGCCTATTAAGATTGAGGATAACCCTAAATCCTTTGGAGCTTCTTCAACAGTACCCCAACCACCTTCTTCTCTTATCATTTTTTCTTGCTAGTCGTCTTTAGATTATGAGCTAATTTCATTCTTTGTAACTTCTATGTTATTATATAAATCCAATTTTAATTTACCCAAATTTTAGTTAAACCCTAACTCATGCATCTAGGTGATTTGATAACATAAAATCAATAAGCATGTTAAGGAAACCAATTTTAGGAAAAATCCCAAAAGGAAAAACCTTTTATTTCACTATAATTTGTAACCAACTTACACGGATTACAATGAAATAGATTTTGACACACGAATACCTGCAGGTGTCGGTCCGTGTCGTCAACAGTGGTTCACACACAGCTATACCATAAAAATTTCAGTCCTATCTTCAACCCAGTGTCACACCCCGCCTAATTCTAGCGTCGTCCGCCACCAAAACTATGCCGGACATGAGTAAATAAAATACCATTCTTAGCATGAGACAAATATGAGACATAATTACATCAATCCATAAGATAAAAAATTTATCAAACTCAATTGACAACAACAACTGAACGATAAAAGATCCATCACATGATAAACTCTAAATAAAACTAATCTCCAATAATATAAAACTGAATAAAACCCATACAACTTTGGAACCTAATGGCCCAATTAAAACCATAAGTTGTGTCTCAAAGTATAACCGAAGGAATGGAAAACTAAACTAAATCAATATGCATAAGGTAGAGCAGCTCCAACTGCACCTCCAAGAAAATCTCCAAATAGTTCTAAGAAAATTCTCCAAAACTTATCCTAAAAAAGTTAGTCAACGCACGAGGTTAGAGCCCCGAGCATGAATACACACTACTCCCCTCAAATAGGATCCTTGAATCCAGACAGTAACATTATACTTAATAAATATCACAATAGAATATTTTAAATTAAACAGGATAATTAAACGCGATAAATATAAATCACTAACTACCCGTAGAGGTCCCCATTTATAAAGTCACACCAATATAATTTTAAATTCCGAAGTCCAACGAAGTTAATCTCTTATTAACTTAACTCAACTTTTATTTTTTTTGTTCTCACTTTTTATTATGACGGTCCTCCCGTCCTGGGTGGAAATCCACCAAAGTGTCACACTTTCCCTTGTCAATCGTCCTCTAACCTGTTTAAACTGTCGGCCTGGAACATGACAAGGTTCCACACACGACACGACATAAATCGTCCTCTGACCCATTTAAACTGTAGGCCCTGACACATTATGTCGCCACAAATTTTAATAGCAATTTTTATCTTAGGCATTAATCCTCAATTTCTCAATTTCACAATTTGTAAATTATCCCACCCTTTTAACGATGTGAGATCCTCAAAATACACCTTAGCCTCATACCTAAGGGTCTCCAGGTTGTTAATCCATCCTACCGTATGTATAGGATGAATTTCTAACCTAAACCTCGACCTAGTCTCATGCTTAGGCTAGCGTAACGATGATAAAGTATCAAAAATCAGCCCACCCTCGACATAATAGAGTCGCAATAATCTACCATCACTAGTCCCATACCTAGAAGGCGTAAATCATCAAAAGGCCTACCCACTAGTCCCATACCTAGAAGGCATCCTAAAATATAGGGAGAGTAAAATTACCCAACAACCCGTCGTCATAAAGGCAATATAATAATACCAACAAGTCACATAAACAAGTATAATTAATCAACGTATAAAACTACGCATGATAGTCCAATTCAATTAAATCTTAATTTAATTATCTCATCGTCTTAAACACCCAAATTAATATCATATAATTAATTTAAATTAAATACACCGAGGTTTCATCATTAATACAACAAAATTCCAATTTCATTACCTTAACACAAATTACGTGAGTTGTATGCTCTAAAATTCATTTATTTCAAAACTATGGTTTTTCTACATGCAACCTATACCAATAAAACCAAAAATTCACTCATGAATCCTACGCACCCAAGGGTTATGAATATTATTCATATTAAGAGATTTCATAATAACAACCCCAAGTTTTATGTGTCCACTTTTTCTAATTAGATTCCTAATTGGTTTTAAGAAACAGATGAGATTAAAGTTTAGGCAACACTTAAAACGCATAATACTAAAGGAAATGAAGAAAGTATTCATGCCTGAATAAAAGTTGGTTTAAAAATCTGATCTTGAATGTGTATTCCTCTCAAAAAAAATGACAAAGATTCGTTCTTGATGAGTCTTGAGAAAATCCGGTTAATCTCGATAAAACTTTAGTTCAAAGTTTTGTATAATGGGGCTAGGGTTTGGAGGTTGAAGAAGATGAGAGGTTTCTGATTTTTGAGAAGGCTAAAATGTGTTTTAAAAGACCTAAACTCCTCACCTTATGTTTCTATACCAAAAAGAATTAGAGTCCTAATAAAATATAAACGCTCAAAAAATCATGACGGACGATCAGATCATCAGAATCGCTTGAAATTTTAGTATATTGTAGCGAACGATGAGACAGGAATGCTATGAAAAATTCAGCTCGATCGGACGGTCGTATTTAAAAAAATATTATTTTCATCCTCCTTAGCTCGGATCCTCCCCGATTTTTATACAAAAAGTTATAATTTCCAAATTTTAATCCCGATTTAAATTCCACTTAAAAACTTATTTTTATGTATAAAAACATTCATATTTAATTATAAAAAAATAATAAAATCCAAAATTTTATTTTTCTCGAATTTTTGAAAATTAGATTAAAAATACCTATTTAAAAAAGCGGGGTTGTTACTGTTAACGAAAATGTGTTTATTCCTTAGTTAATACTTAATTTGTTTAATTATATTTAATGTACATTTTAGTTTAACATAATATATTGATTTTGATGATTCCAAACAGACTTTTATTTTATCTCTTATTTTATAATATTATTTTATTTGTCAATTATTTATATATACATACATAATTTCCTATTACGTTTTTTATATATATATAATTATTCATATTTCCTATATACTAATGGTTTATAGTTATTTACATTATTTTCGAAAATGTCTATTCACTTCCTTGAACCATGCGTGCCAGACTATTTGTTGGAATATAGGGCTTTAGACTTTTGTGTTAAGCCCCATATCTATTGGACGTGACCTTAACAAGTAGGTTCAGTACCTCTATAATATTTTATCTGTTATTTCATATCATAGATTTTAAGTTTTCGATTTATTTTTAAAACCGTGTAATGACCGACCTGCTACTTGCTTTCGTCTATTGGTAGTTTCAAACCTGTTGGTGCATTAATACCTTAAGCCTAACTAAGTTACTAATAGATTTCGTCCTATGTGAATCTAAGCTTTAGTCACTTTGGCTTGTGACCGAATAAGACCTGCTAGTGTAAGCTTTAGTCATTAGTAATCTTCATCTTGTCGTTTGCTTATATGTCACATCAGTTATAAAACTATCTTATTATTTGGCATTGTAAACTTTCTTGGGCCCTGCGTGTCATATAGAAGTCCCATTATATTTGCATAGCTTTTGTACTAACCACTGTTTTGATCTATCAAACAAAGTTTTATATTATATTACTTTAATTGTAAAAGTTGTTGTGAGTTATTTTACACGTCTCCCAGTACTGAAGCTGATGATAAGATTTTTGAGAAGTTCATATATTAATTTTCTTTCAGTTGTAAATTGCTGGAAGCCTTTTTTTTCGGTCACCTCATCTCAGTCATTGGACCCGCGCTGACACCTTGACAGCTTGCATTACCTGCTATTGCCTTAAAATCCTTGAGCCATGCATGCACCTTCTATCATATTTATATATATTCGTTTCATATAAAAAAAATATATATATATTGCTTAATGTTAAAATTCGGCAGATATTATAAACCAAAAGAAAGCTAGAAAGTTATCATAACTAAAACTAGTACCACGCATTTTTCTTATCAGACTTCATTGAGGCACGGGTTTTTTTTTGGTGTAGCTTTGACTGTCAGCATGTACCTCATTTCATATATACCATCCGAGACTGTAGCGCCAGTTTTTATATGTAGCTTTTGGCATATTCTTTAATGCCTGCAATGGTCACTTCCATCCATACATTCCTGTCTCTGGACCCTGCGACTGAGTAGACTTATAATCAGCTATTTGTTATGTCAGCTTGGCTTAGTGGTTTGAAAATTCGTCCTTTACAAATTGTTATATGATCTAAAGTGTATACGATTTGTCGCTACCGTTCACTTCAGTGTATTATATCTGCGGAAAGTAAATTCTTTATCTGTCATGAGCGTATGAATTTAAATAGTTGTTTATCGCTTACATCACTTACCACGCACAGTGCTTTTAATATATATTGTGCATCAGATATTTGTAATGTCTATTAACTCTTTATATTAGTCGGATAGTGTCTCTTGGACCAACATTCTTTTTGCAGAAAATATATGGGTCATCTACCAAGCCACTCTCAATCACAGATATTTTCAGATTACCATTGTTGTGCTACAACATCTATATTTTTATGGAGAAGATAAAAATGAAGATTTGCATATCATATTTGGAAATTATTTTCAGCTATCTCATCTCAGCAAAATCAGGAGCATTTAATGCTCAAAATGCATGTGTCTAACAGCTAGTTTTTTGAAGACACATTTAAAGCTTTGAAGAGCTGCATTGAAGACAACACACTTGAATGAGAATATGATCAAGACTTGAAATATTATTGAGAGCATTTAAAATTTCTACTCAGCTACTACACATTCAAGAGAGAAATTAATCTTGTTATCTGCTCAATCATTGAAGAAGAAGACTTGTGCCTACTTCAACATCATTTATTGAAGTCTCATTAAAGAAGGAGAAACTCAGATTACAAATTGTATTTTAAGGAGTTTCAGTATTTTATTTTGTACTACAAAAATTCAAATTTGTTGTGAAGCTTTGTTGAAGCTTCGGTTTGTACCGGTAATTGGTTCCTACCCGCAAGTGGGCCACGGGGTTTGAAGCTCGGAGTTAGATTGCAAACAGTTGTACGCGGTGGTTTGATCCTACCCGCAAGTGGATCAGGTTTAGTGAAGCGCAAAGGAGACGGGGGCTCTAGGCGTGTGGACGTAGGCCGGGATTTGGCCGAACCACGTTAAATTTCGGTGTCATTTATTTTCCGCACTTTTATTTATTGATCTTCACATGCTTGCTTGAGTTAATATTTTCAGCACACTATCTTGCAAATAAATTAATTTTGAAATTTGGCTTAATTAATTTTAAGGTTAAAATAATTATTTTTGAATTAAATAATTAATTTCAGAATATCACTTAATATAAAATACGAAAATTAATTGAATATTCATAGAGTGTTAAAATCTGTATTTCTAGTTGTTTAAATTAGTTGGTTGCATTTATTTGATATTGTTGGATTTAATCTTTATAGTTTTATTAATCTGAAATTTGTCAAAGTGTTATAAATTAAATATTTTTTTTCTGAAATTTTAATTTGACTAAAAGTTTGTATAAACTCAACTCACCCCCCCCCCCCCCTCTTGAGTATAATCTGGGCAACAATTGGTATCAGAGCTAGTGCTCTTCCTATTTTTAGATTTAACAATCTTAGAGTTAAAGATCAATGGCATATGTTACTACATCCCTTAGCGAAGGCCAATCCATTTTTAAACCTCCTCTATTTTCTGGAAAAGATTATAGTTATTGGAAAAATATAATTAAATACTTTATTCAGTCACATGATTATGAAGTTTGGAGAGTTGTTATGAATGGTCCCTTTATTCCTATTAAAATGGAAAATAATTCTTCTGTCCCTAAAGAAGAAAATGAATGGAATGAAGTTGATATTAGAAAAATTCAAATAAATGCTAAAGCTATGAATATTTTGCATTGTGCACTTGATGTAAATGAGTATAACAGAATTTGTTGTTGTGAATCTGCTAAAGAAATTTGGGATAGACTAGAAGTCACATATGAAGGAACTAGTCAAGTTAAAGAAGATAAAATTAGTATGCTTGTTCATAGTTATGAGTTATTTAAGATGAAATCTGATGAATCTATTTCTGATATGTTCACTAGGTTCACAAATATTATTAATGGTCTTAAATCTCTTGGAAAAACCTATACTAACAATGAGTTGGTGAGCAAAATTCTCAGGTCATTACCGGCGAATTGGATGACCAAAAAGTTAGCTATCAAGGAAGCAATTAGAGAAAGACCTATCTCTCTTGATGAGCTATTAGGTTCTCTAATCACTCATGAGATGGAACTCAAGGAATTTGTTGAAGAAGAAAAACCTAAAGCAAACAAAATTATTGCTCTCAAATCTTCAAGTAAAAATATAGAAAGTGAAGATGACGATGATAATGATATTTCCTTAATGGCTAAAGATTTCAAAAAATATCTTATTTCCAAAAAAAAAGCCAAGGAAAGAAGAAGGAAACATTTTTCAAATGAGTTCAATGATGATCATCAATCCAAATCTGAACCAAGATGTTATCATTGTGATGAAGTTGGACACATTAAGCCTAATTGTCCAAAATATAAGAAAGGGAAGAAGGCATTGAAAGCCACGACATGGAGTGACTCCGACACAAGCTCTTCCGATGAAGATTCGAATGAAAATGAATTTGCAGATCTATGTTTCATGGCTATGGAAAATGAGGTACATTCTAACCCTAACTCTAGTGATAGTGATAATGATGAAGTTGATGATTATGAAGTTTTACAAAATATTTTTGATGAATTATGTGAAAGTTTTGAAGAACTTAAAAATAGATATATTAAACTTAAGAAGTCTCATTCATTAGTTTCAACTAAATATGATTCTATGTCAAATGATTTTAATGATTTGAAATTAGAAAATGAATCTTTGAAAAATGAAATTAAATCTTTGAAAAAGAAAAAATCTGTTATTGTCACTACTCCTCTTGAAATTGAAAATATTGAGTTAAAAAGGGAGATTGAATATTTAAAGAAATCATTAGATACTTTTACAAGAGGAAATGAATATTTTCATAAAATTGTTGAGACACAAAGAATTCGATTTAATAATAATGGTATAGGATATGATGAAGGAAATGAGAAAAAGACTTATTCCAATTTATTGAAATTTGATGCATCATCTAGTTATTCTAACTATTTATGTACTTATTGTGGTAGACACACACATTGTTCAGATTTGTGTCCATGTAAATCTAGAAAAAGAAAATTAGCTTGGATTCCTAAAGGAACCAAGATGTATACTAACCCCTATAGACCTAACACATTTTGGGTACCAAAAGAGAAAATTTTCAAAGTTGTGCAGGTTGCATTTTGTGGTGGAATGTGGATTGACAAGGCATATGATTTGGTCATATTACAAATCTTAAGTATCATTGCCTAAATGTTGGAAATGCCACGCTTGAAGAAATCTTCATGAAAATATCATTAGTATTGGTAAAGTGGTAAGAAACACCATTTTTTTTATTTCATATCTTATGATTTATTTTATGATATATTTCCATGCATAGAATATTTGTTATATCATATGAGCGTGTTGATTGAATATTTAGTATTCACATGTAAATTTGTATATTTATTGTTTTTAATGATTCTTTGTTATATCACACATTTGTTTTTGATGATTATTTTATAAGAAAATTCATACATTTTTTTAAATTACATCTTGATATATTTTTTTTGAATAATAATATTGGATCAATTCATGATTTTATTGAATATTAATTTGAAATGAAAATGTCCTTTTAAAATTTATTAGTCATATGTGCTACATGTTGATATTGTAATATGCACTCTTTAATTTTGATAACATGAACATATTATGAGCTAGATTTATGTCATGCTACTTGTTTAGTGTCCTTATTTAAATATTTGTGACATTCTTGAAATTTTTTATTTTTGAAAGGAAATGACACTTATGATATGTTTGTGCTTAAATAAAAAATCTTATGATTAATTGAAATTTTCATGACTTGTGAACATTTTTAGATTTGTTGAAAATGATCTTATGAAAATAAATGCTGAAAATATTTTATCTCGTGAAAAGATGCACTTCAATTTTTATATGCATATTTGCCTTAATTGGTACTCCTTAGGGGGAGATAAATGGTTATTGAAATTTATTTGGAGATAAATGTTTATTGAATATGATTATAATTTTTTTTGGTATTGATAATCCCAAGAATTTTTTTTTTGGCTCGTATCTCGAAAATGGCAAATTTATGAACTACGCAACAAAATTTTTATGCCTTTATATACCTCTACCTTCTAGCCCACTTGTGCACTTCACATTTTATCTCTTATCTATCTTTTAAGATGTCAAAGAGTTTTTATGTCGTGTGGGTTGGAAAATTCCCCGAAATTTATACTACTTAGGGAGAGTGTGAAACCCAAATAAAAGGAGTTAGTGGTTCTCAATATAAAAAATATTCTTCATTTGATGCCGCAATGCATGCAATTCGCTCATCTCCGCCACATGCCCCTTGGGTGAAGCCTCCTTCATGGCCATTTGTTTTACCTCCAAATATGCACTCACATGCTTGTACTCCATCTAATGAAAATATTGCTTCCTCATCCTCTCAAAACAGTGCTGAAAATTCTATTAAAGTTGTTTTTGAGAAAATCACGATTGAGGGAAACGTTAAAGATGTGTGCCATCTTGTTAACAATATTAAGCTGTAAATCATTTATGAAAATGTTGTTGAACTTCTATTTTGACGACTTGAGTTTTATTTGATGTTATTCCTACCTATCTCTTCAAATTTTATGTTATGTGAGAATATTATGTTGAATATGTGCTAAATTAAAAATTCATGATATTCACATATGTCTCTTACAATTTATGGTTATATCCCATGCTTGTATTATTTTTGATAGGGGGAGCTTCGCACTTTTACTCAATGACACTTGATTTATATGAAAATTCTTTTTGATAATGTCAAAAGGGGGTGAAATATTTTTGATTCACTATTTGTGCTTAATCTATACATTTTGTGGATCATTGTGAATCATTGTTTGTCATCATCAAAAAGGGGGAGATTGTTAACGAAAATGTGTTTATCCCTTAATTAATACTTAATTTGTTTAATTATAATTAATGTACATTTTAGTTTAACATAATATATTGATTTTGATGATTCCAAACATACTTTTATTTTATCTCTTATTTTATAATATTATTTTATTTGTCAATTATTTATATATACATACATAATTTCCTATTACGTTTTTTTATATATATATAATTATTCATATTTCCTATATACTAATGGTTTATAGTTATTTACATTATTTTCGAAAATGTATATTCACTTCCTTGAACCATGCGTGTCAGACTATTTGTTGGAATATAGGGCTTTAGACTTTTGTGTTAAGCCCCATATCTGTTGGACGTGACCTTAGCAAGTAGGTTCAGTACCTCTATAATATTTTATCTGTTATTTCATATCATAGATTTTTAGTTTTCGATTTATTTTTAAAACCGTGTAATGACCGACCTGCTACATGCTTTCGTCTATTGGTAGTTTCAAACCTGTTGGTGCATTAATACCTTAAGCCTAACTAAGTTACTAATAGATTTCGTCATATGTGAATCTAAGCTTCAGTCACTTTGGCTTGTGACCGAATAAGACCTGGTAGTGTAAGCTTTGGTCATTAGTAATCTCCATCTTGTCATTTGCTTATATGTCACATCAATTATAAAACTATCTTATTATTTGGCTTTGTAAACTTTCTTGGGCCCTGCGTGTCATATAGAAGTCCCATTATATTTGCATAGTTTTTGTACTAACCACTGTTTTGATCTATCAAACAAAGTTTTATATTATATTTCTTTAATTGTAAAAGTTGTTGTGAGTTATTTTACACATCTCCCAGTACTGAAGCTGATGATAAGATTTTTTAGAAGTTCATATATTATTTTTCTTTCAGTTGTAAATTGCTGGAAGCCTTTTTTTCCGCTCACCTCATCTCAGTCATTGGACCCGCGCTGACACCTTGACAGCTTGCATTACCTGCTATTGCCTTAAAATCCTTGAGCCATGCGTGTACCTTCTATCATATTTATATATATTCGTTTCATATACAAAATATATATATATATATATATATTTATTTATCACTTAATGTTAAAATTCGGCAGATATTATAAACCACAAGAAAGCTAGAAAGCTATCATAACTAAAACTAGTACCACGCGTTTTTCTTATCAGACTTCATTGAGGCACGAGTTTTTTTTTTTTGGGTGTAGCTTTGACTGTCAGCATGTACCTCATTTCATATATACCATCCGAGACTGTAGCGCCAGTTTTTATATGTAGCTTTTGACATATTCTTTAATGCCTGCAATGGTCACTTCCATCTGTACATTCCTGTCTCTGGACCCTGCGACTGAGTAGACTTATAATCAGCTATTTGTTATGTCAGCTTGGCTTAGTGGTTTAAAGATCCGTCCTTTACAAATTGTTATATGATCTACAGTGTATAAGATTTGTCTCTACCGTTCACTTCAGTGTATTATATCTGCGGAAAGCAAATTCTTTATCTGTCATGAGCGTATGCATTTAAATAGTTGTTTATCAATTACATCACTTACCACGCACAGTGCTTTTAATATATATTGTGCATCAGATATTTGTAATGTCTATTGACTCTTTATATTAGTCGGATAGTGTCTCTTGGACCAACATTCTTTTTGCAGAAAATATATGGGTCATCTACCAAGCCACTCTCAATCACAGATATTTTCAGATTACCATTGTTGTGCTACAACAGCTATATTTTTATGGAGAAGATAAAAATGAAGATTTGCATATCATATTTGGAAATTATTTTCAGCTATCTCATCTCAGCAAAATCAGGAGCATTTAATGCTCAAAATGCATGTGTCTAACAGCTAGTTTTTTGAAGACACATTTAAAGCTTTGAAGAGCTACATTGAAGACAACACACTTGAATGAGAATATGATCAAGACTTGAAATATTATTGAGAGCATTTAAAATTTCTACTCAGCTACTACACATTCAAGAGAGCAATTAATCTTGTTATCTGCTCAATCATTGAAGAAGAAGACTTGTGACTACTTCAACATCATTTATTGAAGTCTCGTTAAAGAAGGAGAAACTCAGATTACAAATTGTATTTTAAGGAGTTTCAGTATTTTATCTTGTACTACAAAAATTCAGATTTGTTGTGAAGCTTTGTTGAAGCTTCGATTTGTACCGGTAATTGGTTCCTACCCGCAAGTGGGCCACGGGGTTTGAAGCTCGGAGTTAGCTTGCAAACAGTTGTACGCGGTGATTTGATCCTACTCGTAAGTGGATCAGGTTTAGTGAAGCGCAAAGGAGACGGGGGCTCTAGGCGCATGGACGTAGGCCGGGATTTGGCCGAACCACGTTAAATTTCTTTGTCATTTATTTTTCGCACTTTTATTTATTTATCTGCACATGCTTGCTTGAGTTAATATTTTCATCACACTATCTTGCAAATAAATTAATTCCGAAATTTGACTTAATTAATTTTAAGGTTAAAATAATTATTTTTGAAATAAATAATTAATTTCAGAATATCACTTAATATAAAATACGAAAATTAATTTAATATTCATAGAGTGTTAAAATCTGTATTTCTAGTTGTTTAAATTAGTTGGTTGCATTTGTTTGATATTGTTGGATTTATTCTTTATAGTTTTATTAATCTGAAATTTGTCAAAGTGTTATAAATTAAATATTTTTTTCTGAAATTTTAATTTGACTAAAAGTTTGTATAAACTCAATTCACCCCCCCCCCCCTCTTGAGTATAATCTGGGCAACAGTTACACCCAGGAATACCGCAGCACTCCCTATGAACCTCAATGCAAATCATCAAAGAATCTTCACGCAGCACGATCCTCAACGACATGCATTCATATGTTGTAGATTTACCCTCTATATATGAGCAATATCAGCAAGATCATATTTTGGGTTCCAAAACAATTCACTAAAGGATTCGGATGTTCTGTGAATTGTAACAACAAAGGATTAAACCTCTAAAGTGAGAAGACAAATTTGTACTGCTGTTTGTAGAAAACGTAGACAGTTTTTTGCACAGGTCTTCTTATGAAAAATGGTGTTGGAGAGTCCTATTTATAAAAGACTTAAGGCGGAAGCTTGTTCATACGAGATTGGATATCGTTCGAATGAGACCCAATGTCGTTTGATACTTCGCGTGACAAGGCATGTCGTTTGAACGATAGTAAAAGCAAAAAAAAATTATTTTTCCTTTTCTTGGTAAATGCACCACCTCAAAAACTCCAAAAATTATATTTTTGATGAAAAAAATTAAAAACTGCTCCAACACTTAGAAAATATTTTGTGGAAAATAATCCCAATACTCTAAGTGAAATGCTAAGGTACTTAAACACAACCTTACCAAAATTAATCTCGCCAAGACTTCTTTTATGAAGAACTTTAATATTCGGATCTGTCTTGATGATTGAATGATCTTGAATATTTCTTCGACGATTGTAGCGGTATACGACATACTTTAATGTAAACAAGACTTATAAAGTATGTCTTTATAATAATTATGGGTGTTAGTTCCCATTTCTTGTAACATTATGAAGTGAAAGAAATATATATAAAAGGAGATTATTTTTGCTACATCATGTCTCAATTTATGTCTCAAGTTGTTTCTTCTATATTCTTAATACAAAGTAAAAACTCTTACAATTTACAGTATATTTTTTCCTCTAACTTTAACTTCTCAGAGGAAAAAAAATAACAATAACAAAATATTGGACTTTAAACATAACAAAAGTTAATACAAAAATCTCAACTTAGGTGACACAAATCTAAACATGATAGACCTTTAACCACTTGTTGTTAATCTTGAAAGGTTCGTCTTCTTCTATCTTTGAGATTGAGCAATAACCTGAATAGTGAGCTTCCTTCACTATGAAAGGTCCTTACCAATTAGCAGCAAATTTGGGTAATGGGAGCCACCGAATATGCTTCATAGCTGCCTTCAAAACTAGGTCCCCTTTCATAAACTTTTGCGATCTCACTGGATAGCATGCTGCTTCACAAGGCATATTTGGGCGATGTGACTTTCATCTCTACTGGAAAAATAGCCTCATCTCCGAAGAATAGTGAGATTGGTGTATACCCTATTGTATTTCTCTTTGTTGTTCGACAGACCTATAGGACTATTAGGATCTTGTCATCCCACGCTCCTAGAAAGTCTTCTGTCATCTTAGCCAAAATATTGACCAAGGCCTTATTAGTTACCTCTGCTTGCCCATTACCCTTAGGGTAAACCACCGTTGAGGTGTAGTGAACGATGGAGTATTTTCCAGTTAGCATCATTACTTCTTTGTTATTAATTGGGGTTCCATTATCAGAGAGAATGACATTTGGAATTCCCAATTTGCAAATTATATACTCCCTGACGAGGTTTGTCACCACACATGATGGTATTGCCTCAGCCCACTTAGTGAAACACTCTGTTTCCACCAGTATCCAAATCTTTACTTTAAAATATGGATGTATTGCCCCAACAAGATCAAACGCCCAAGTGTGGAATGGGAAAGCACTACACCCAAACTGGCGAATGGTCACGGTCAAAATCCTTGACCAAGATTGTGGGTCGTGGACTTGGGCCGTGATCATTTCGGGCCCGACTAATTTCAGGGGTCGCGGCCCAAGTCTGTGACCAATCTGGGGTCATGGCTCCGAGAGGGTCACGGTAGATGGTCGCGGACTTGGGCCGTGACCCACACCACAATGGGAAAAAAATTATTCGCGGCCCAAGTTCGTGACCCCTATCCGTGATAAAAAATGATCGCGGCCAAAGTCCGTGATCCACACAACGATGAAAAAAAGGGAAAAAAATGATCGCGGCCAAAGTCCGTGACCCCTAACTGTGAAGAAAATGGTCACGGACAAAGTCTGTGATCCATACCGCGATGAAAAAAAGGGAAAAAATGGTCGGGGCCAAAGTCCGTGACCATTTTTCATCACAATTGGGGGTCATGGACTTTGACCGCGATCATTTTTAAGTGCGAAGAAAAAAATAAAAATGGTTATGGACAAAGTCCATGACCATATTTAACTATAATAAAAATATATATATATTTTTAGGTCCAATCCATAAATTGGGGTCCCGTGACTGCGCGGTCAGTTGCTACGTGTAACTTTGGACGAGCACGAGGTGTTTCAAATATTTATTATTGGCAAAATAATTATAAAAAAATTACAAATTGCTAATCGGGAACGTTGTTAATAAACTAATATACATACAAACTTAAAAATATTATAGGTCTTAATAATTCACAGACTAAAAAAAATTTGGACAAAATTTTCCCTTTTTTCTAGACATTCCAAACCCTGTTAATATAAAACCTGCTAATTATAAAGCCCGCACAACCATAAAATTTAACAATTAAACAATAAAAGCCCGCACGGCCATAAAACTAAACAATAAAACTATAATAGCCTGCACGGCCATAACACATAAATAATATAATCCTGAATGTCAACAACGTCATATAAACAATCTTCATGTTGTAAACCATTGCCTTCTTCATGTGTTCCACGTGCAAAAAAGCAAACGATACAATGTTATCCTCCAAAAAATAGGATACAAAAAATGATATCAGTAACCAAGTAGTTTCAGAAAAATCATATTCAAGCTGAAAAATTGCATATACGAGTTATAATTGCCATGTTTTTAAGCCTAAGTTCTGATATATGCAAATTATCATCGTACTCTCAAACTGGGAGTCTCATTGCTCCCGTGCGAGGTGTTGGTGCCTCTCACGGGGACATTCGGGGTTATTTCAGGGTTTCGCCCTCAAATGCCATTTTTTAAAACCTATATTTTCAAATTATCGTCATATTCTCAAACCAGGGGTCCCATGATCACGAGTCAGTTCGTACGAGTTACATTGGTCCCGTGCGAGGTGTTGGTGACTATCACGTGACCGTTTGGGGGTTGTTTCGAGTTTTTGCCCTCTAATGCTATTTTTTTTAGCCTAAGTCTAGATATTTTCAAATTATTGTCATATTCTCAAACTGGGGGTCCCGTGATCGTGCGATCAGTTCCTACGAGTTACATTGGTCCCATGCGGGTGTTAGTGCCTCTCACGGGGCCGTTCGGGGGTTGTTTCGGGGTTTCGTCCTCTAATGCCTTTTTTAAGCCTAAGTCTAGATATTTTTAGATTATTGTCGTATTCTTAAACCGGAGGTCCTATGATCATGCGATCAGTTCCTACGAGTTACATTGGTCTCGTGCAAGGTGTTGGTGCCTCTCATGGGGCTGTTCGAGTGTTGTTTCGAGTGTTCCCACTCTAAAGCCATGTTTTTAAGACTAAGTCCTGATATATGCAAATTATCCTCGTACTCTCAAACCTAAAGTTTCGTGATCACGCTGTCTTTTTGTATGAGTTACATTGGTCCAGTGCGAGGTGTTGGTACCTCTCACGGGGTTGTTCGGGGGCTGTTTTGGGTTTTGGCCGTCTAACGTCATGTTTTTAAGCCTAAGTCCTGATACATGAAAATTATCCTCGTATTCTCAAATCGGAGGGTCCCGTGATAGTGTGGTCAGTTCCTACGAGTTACATTGGTCCCGTACGAGGTGTTGGTGCCTCTCACGGGGCCGTTCGAGAGCTGTTTTGGGTTTTGGACATCTAAGGCCATGTTTTCATGCTTAAGTCCTGAGATTTTCAAATTATCCTTATATTCTCAAACCGAGGGTACCGTGATCACGGGGTCAGTTTCTATGAGTTACGTTGATCCCGTGCGAGGTGTTGGTGCCTCTCACGGGACCGTTCGGGGGTTGTTTTGGGGTTTCGCCATCTAATGCCATTTTTTAAGCCTAAGTCTAGATATTTTCAAATTATTATCGTATTCTCAAACCGGGGGTCCCGTGATCACGTGGTTAGTTCCTACGAGTTACATTGGTCCCGTGCGAGGTGTTGGTGCCTCTCACGAGATTATTCGGGGGCTGTTTCGGGTTTTGGCCATCTAAGGCCATGTTTTCAAGCCTAAGTCCTAATATTTTCAAATTATCCTCGTATTCTCAAACTGGGGGTCCCGTGATCGCGGGGTCAATTTCTATGAGTTATATTGGTCCCGTGCGAGGTGTTGGTGCCTCTCACGGGGCCGTTCGAGGGCTATTTCGGGGTTTGGCCATCTAAGGCCATGCTTTTAAGCCTAAGTCCTAATATATGAAATTATCTTCATACTTTCAAATCGGGAGTCCCGTGATCGCGCGGTTAGTTGGTACGAGTTACATTGGTCCCATGCGAGGTGTTGGTGTCTCTCACGGGACCGTTCGGGGGTTATTTCGGGTTTTTACCCTCTAATGCCATTTTTTAAGCCTAAGTCTAGATATTTTCAAATTATCATCGTATTCTCAAACCGGGGGTCCTATGATCGCGCGGTCAGCTCCTACGAGTTACATTGGTCCCGTGCGAGGTATTAGTGCTTCCCACGGGATCGTTCGGGGGCTATTTTGGGTTTTAGCTATCTAAGGCCATGTTTTCTAGCCTAAGTCCTGATATTTTTAAATTATCCTCATATTCTCAAATTGGGGGTCCCGTGATCGCGGGGTCAATTTCTACTAGTTAAATTGGTCCTGTGCGAGGTGTTGGTGCCTCTCACGGGGCCGTTCGAGGGATGTTTCAGGTTTTGGCCATCTAAGGCCATGCTTTTAAGCCTAAGTCCTGATATATGCAATTATCTTCGTACTCTCAAATTGGGAGTCCCATAATCGCGCGGTCAGTTCGTACGAGTTACATTGGTCCCATGCGAGGTGTTAGTGCCTATCACGGGGCCGTTCGAGGGTTGTTTTGGAGTTTCACCCTCTAATGCCATTTTTTAAGCCTAAGTTTAAATATTTTCAAATTATCATCATATTATCAAATCGGGGGTCCCATGATCGGGCGATCAGTTCCTACGAGTTACATTGGTCCCGTGCGAGGTGTTGGAGCCTCTCAGGAGGCCGTTCGGGGGCTATTTCGGGTTTTGACTATCTAAGGCCATGTATATATGAATATTATCCTCGTGCTCTAAAATCGAGGGTCCCCTGATCTCGCGATCAGTTCGTACGAGTTACATTGGTCCCGTGCAAGGTGTTGGTGCCTCTCACGGGGCCTTTTGGGGGTTATTTCGGATTTTGGCCATCTAAGGCCATGTTTTTAAGCGTAAGTCCTGATATATGCAAATTATCCTCATACGCTCAAACCGGGGGTCTTGTGATCACGCGATCAGTTCGTATAAGTTATATTGGTCCTTTGCGAGGTGTTAGTGCCTCTCACAGGGTCGTTCACGTGCTGCTTCGGGTGTTCGCACTTTAATGCCATTTTTTAAGCCTAAGTCTAGATATTTTTAAATTATCATCGTATTCTCAAACCGAGGGTCCCATGATCGTGTGGTCAGTTTATACGAGTTACATTGGTCCCGTACGAGGTGTTGGTGCCTCTCATGGGGCCTTTCAGGGGTTGTTTCTCGGTTTCGCCCTCTAATGCCATTTTTTAAGCCTAAGTTTAAATATTTTCAAATTATCATAGTATTATCAAACCGGGGTCCCGTGATCGCGCGGTCAATTCCTACGAGTTACATTGGTCCCGTATGAGCTATTGGTGCCTCTCACGGAGCCGTTCAGATGTTTTTTCGGGTGTTCGCACTCTAAGGTCATGTTTTCATGCCTAAGTCCTGATATTTTCAAATTATCCCCGTATTATCAAATTGGGGGTCCCATGAGCGCGCGATCAGTTCCTACGAGTTACATTGGTCCCGTACGAGGTGTTGGTTCCTCTCATGGGATCGTTCAGGGGCTGTTTCGGGTTTTAGCCATCTAAGGCCATGTTTTTAAGCCTAAGTCCTGATATATGCAAATTATCCTCGTACTCTCAAACCGAGGTGCTGGTGCATCTCACGGGATCATTAAGGGGTATTTAAAATTATCTTGACTTATATAACTGTTGTTATATAACTATTGTTATATTGTCATGTTTTATTTATAGATATAACATTAATGAATTTGATAGCAGTTTCTTTCAAATCATTTGAATGCTGAAATCTAAGATCTAATATCCCCTAACAATAATATTATTTTTAAAGCTTCCAATGCAACCATTATAAATGTGAAATTGATATGGTAACACAATGCGAAGGAAATGATATATATTCGAAGATGTTAAGCAAATTCCACATATAATCTATAGACATTAAAATAAAAAATACTCATCCAATACAAATATGAATGTTTATAGTTTTTTTCACCTAACAAACATTATCATCGGAGAATAGTTTTTATATGATCCACACAAGTAAAATATACACATCTGCAATGGAGATGGTTTAAGTCCACACCACAATAATAATATTGATATTGAATATAATACCTGAGATAGCGAGAAACGAGGTTGATGAATCCAGATTTCTCATTTTCACTGCAAAATAAAGAATTATCCAAACTTTCACATTCAGTAGCTAGATCCGTGATCCATTGTTAACAAAATAAAATATAAAAAAATTGCAAATATATGACAAGTGAAATGAAATGAAAATGAGAATGGTGATCGGATCTGATTGAGGATTGAGGCCAGCAACTGCAGAGCGTAGTTTATTGAGTTTTTCGGTATCAACAGAGCTCAAAGTGGCTATTATAAACTAATACAGAGATATGATCTAGAGGCAGAGATAGAAGAGAATAATAAAAGTGATGATTAAGAATGGATGTAAAAAGAGAATGAAGAGTTATATATAGAGACTGAAATGTGTTATTGGAAATGCGAAATATAAAATGATGGTCACGACCCATCCGTGACCAAGTTTGGAGGGAATTTTAGCGTGAATTTGGCACCAAGATGGTCATGACCTCGTTACGGCCCAAGTCTCTGACCACTGTGGGTCACGGACTTGGGCATGACCACTTCCAGAGCATCCGTTATTTAGTGTGGTAATTAATATGGTCATGCCAAAAATGAGATGGTAACGGTCCAAGTCCATGACCAGGTGGTCGCGGACTTGGGCCGTGACCAACTGGGCATGACCATTCACAAGATTTGGTGTATTGAAGGAGTGGACAATGAGTGTAAGTCCACAGAAGGAGCATGGATCATGTTTCCATGCAGTTAGCACACCTTGAACTTGCGAGCAAACTCAGCAAAATCTTTCTCCATGGTTGGACAATAATAACCCAAGGTTATTAATTAGTTATATATCTTTGCACCTCTAATGTGAGATAGTTTGTGAGATTGCTTCAAGACTTCTGTTACTTTTTCCCTTGTGATGCATCGTAAAGTCCTGTTGAAGTATCCTTTGCGATAGAGTTGGTCCTCTTGAACGTAGAACCGTGGGGCTCCTCTCTTGATTCCCATTGCGTCCATTTTCTTTGAAGTAACAACTCTATATTTGATGAAATCAATGCAAGGTTTCCTCTAATCTTCCTGGTCTTCAATTAAGTGACATTCAACTGCCTAAAAAAAGTTGGCATTTATTGCACCTTTGTTGCAACTCTGCTACGTCCTGCTGCATCGTTGGCCAGAAGTATCCATCTCTCTAGATTCTTCTGTAAAAGGATCTCAGTTGTCTCGCAGTGTTCATCATGTTTCTTCTTCAGCTTGTATTTTGCTTTCTCTGGCCCAATACACCTTGATAGACATCCTCATATATTCCTAAAGTATAGACTTCCTTGGCTCGTAAAATACTGTGCCAATTCTTTAAATTCCATCTTTCCTTCCCCAGACTCCAACTACTTTCTGATCTCGCCTCTCTAATTTGAATCGTCTTCCATAGATAAGATTTACTATAATATCAAGGTAGATATTCTTTATTTTATCACAACCGTAGTTATGTCGCTTTTTATGACCATTTTCTAGGCAATGGTGGCATAAGCATCAGCATATCGGTTCATCATTCTAGGATGCCTCCTTATTTTGACCTGATAGAACTGATTGATTAACCGTTGGATGATTGTTCTATAGGGTGACATGATGAGAAGCTTCAATGCGTATTCCCCATCCACTTGATGGTATATACAGTGAACGGATGCCCCTTCGAAGGGCCTCTAGTAATCCCAGCACTAACGGCTCATACTCTACTTCATTATTGGAGCAAGGGAAATATAACTTATAGTAAAGGAAAATATCTTCCTTTCCTTTTAAAAGAATAACCCATGATCCCCCTTCTTCTCTATTGAAGAACCATCAAATTTCATAATTCATTCCTTCAAGTTTGCATCTAAGAAATTGGCCTGTAAATCATCTCCTGGAATGCTTTCATAAGGTGGCTCAAATACTTCTGACGAAAAGATTTCCAATAAATCTACATATGACTGGCTCTTAATCGCTCGAGGGACCACACACTTCAAGTCATATTCTGAAAGGATAAGGAACCACCTAGCATCTCTTCCAATTAAAATAGTTCTTACCAATAAAAACTTAATAGGATCACATCTTGTCATAATATGAATTGTGAAAGATATCATATAATGTCTAAGTTTTTGTGATACATATACCAAGGCTAAATAATGTCTCTCTACACTAGTGTACCTTACCTCAGGTCCATATATGATTCTACTCAGGTAGTAGACTGACCTTTCTTGCCCATCAATTTCCTACGCAAAAAGAGCTCCTATAGACTTGGTGGTAGAGGTGAAATAGAGTTGCAACAGTATCCCTGCCTTGGGAGGAATTATTGTCTATAGAGAAGTGAGAAACTTATTCATCCTATTAAGTGCCTCTTAGTGAGTTTACTCCCATCTTAATTTTGTTCCCTTTCATAATAGATCCATTTGTGGATGAGTTATCTCTGTCAACCCTAACACGAATCTTCAAAGATAAGAGACTTTATCGAGGAAACTCTTGAGCTCCTTCGTTATTCTTGGACATAGAATCTCTAGGATCGCTCATTGTTTGTACCGATCCATCTGTACTGCTTGCCGATCCACCAAAAATCCCACAAAATTCCCACTTGTTACCCCAAAAATGCATTTTAACGGATTCATATTCAATTTGTACTTTCTACATCTAATGAACGCCTTCTTCAAGTCATTCAGATGGGGCTCCTTCTTCTGGTACATTGCTACAACATTCTTCAACTCGAAAGGCATCATTTTGTACATAAAATTTCCTAACGGAGTTCTGAAAGTTGTTTTCTCAACTTCAATTGGATCTATCTTGATTTGGTTATACCCCACATAGCCATCCATGAAGCTATACATTTCATGCTCAGTAGTTTCATCGATCAAGCTATCAATGGAGGGTAGAAGGAACTCGTCCTTTGGGCAAGCTCTGCACAAGTCTATGAACTCCACGCAGATCCATATCTATTTTTTGTCCTTCTTTCCCACTAGGATAATACTAGAAAACCAAAGTGGGCTCTGTATCGATTTGATAGACCCTGCCACTAATAACCATTAAACCTCCTCCTTAATATTTAGATTCAACTCTGGCTTGTAAGTTCCTGTAGATTGCTTTACCGATATGGCTGAAGGCACAATGTTCAGCTTGTGGCAGCCAACCTCCTCATCCAACCCCTCTATTTCTTTGTACTCCCACATAAATACGTCTCTGTATTCCTGAATCAACTCAATAAAGTCCCTTTTTTTTCACTCAGATCCTTCAAAATGAATATGGGCTTTGGATCTTTGTAACACCCCGCGCAATCCGAACAATGGGGTGGCCAGCCACCGCGGTCGAACTACACTAGGCGTTATTAAATAAATATCAATCTTAGCATGAGATAGATATGAGACATAAATAATCAATCTACTAGATAAATAATTGAATTAATCCCAAATAATAATAACAACTGAACGATAAAAGATCCAGCACATTCTAAAACTTCGTATAAATCCAATCTCCAATAATGATTTAATTAAAAACTTAATAATAATCAACTTTGAATAATCCAACTGAAATCCTCCAACAACTTTGGAACCAAATGGCCCAATAAAAAACCCAAATTAAGTCTTATAATGAAATATGACTGAAAATAAAGTCTAACTAAATAAAGCAATAAACTTAATAAACTCCAGTTTCACCTCCAAACGATAAACTCTGATAATCCTATGTAGCTTCTCTGAAACATATCCTGAAAAGTTAGTCAACGCATGAGGTCAGAGCCCCGAGCATGAATACACACTACTCCCTCCAAATAGAATCTTGGAATACAGAAAATAGCATTATACGAGATAAATATCACAATAGAATATTTTAATTAAACATGATAATTAAACGGGATAAATATAAATCACTAACTACCCTTATAAATTCCCATTCCAAAAAGCACACCAATATGATTTTAAATTCCCAAGTCCTACGATGCTAATTTAATTTAATCAACACAATTAATCATTTTCCTCAATTTTTATCTTAATTATAATAGTCCTCCCGCCACGGGTGGTAATCTACCAAAGTGTCACACTTTCCCTTGTCAATAGCTAGCTGATCCGTTTAAAATGTCAATCCCGCAATATGACAAGGTTTCCACACACGACACGACATAAATCGCCTAAGGTTTCAACATATTTTAACACCCGTTATTATCTTAGGCATTAATTCTCGTCTTCTCAATTTATTAAGTTATCAAATTACCCCCCCCCCCCCTTTTATCGATGTGAGATCCTCACAATGCCACTTAGTCCTATACCTAAGGGTCCCCAAAGTACATATACGTCCTATCCTACGTATAAGATGAATTTTCAACATTTACTCGTCCTAGTCTCATGCCTAGGCTAGCGTGACGATTGATGATGCTGAAATTTAGCACCATCGGATAAGTGATGATGAGCTCAAACAGTAGTAACCATGGCACCCATAGAGATGTATATGTATAAGTGTGTAAGTGTGTAGAAGGAGATGAGTATAAAAGGAATAAGATAATGATGTATAGTGGTTCAGCCAATTAGGCCTACATCCACTGTGAGTGTGTGATCCACTAAGTATGGGCACTAATGGCCTTGGATACAATGCACATAAGCTCACTTTCTCTCTCTACTGTGTGTATAAGCAGAGTTTTTACTAGGGTTATGATTATCGATCCCCTTGTAGGGTTGTAGGTTACAAGCATATATAGGTCTTGGGGGGTGTAGTATACCCCCCAAGTATGCATGGTGCATGTGAATGATGATTTAGCCAATCTCCTGCTGACACCTGTAGATGCCAAATGATGACATAATATTCCCTCACGTGAGGGGGTGATTCGGTTGTAACAGTCTTCCACATGTCCTGTGAGTCTCACGCACACTGTTCCACGCGTCTCCCTAACCATGCGCTGTGATGACGTCACCCTCGGCCTGTAACACGAGACAGAGGGCAAAGTTCCTTCTGATAGTGAGTCAGGCCCAATTTAGGCCTCGTACTGTCGGCCCCACGGAGGGTCGTCTGGAGCCTGATGAAGGGTCGGCCCCTCGAAGGGTCGTCTGGAGCCTGATGAAGGGTCGGCCCCTTGGAGGGTCGTCCGGGCCTGATGAAGGGTCGGCCCCTTGAAGGGTCATCCGGGCCTGATGAAGGGTCGGCCCCTCAAAGGGTCGTCTGGAGCCTGATGAAGGGTCGGCCCCTTGAAGGATCATCTGGGCCTGATGAAGGGTCGGCCCCTTGAAGGGTCATCCGGGCCTGATGAAGGGTCGGCCCCTGAGGGGTCGTCTGGAGCCTGATGATGAGGTCACCCTGACCCCATCCAGGTACAGGGTGTCCTCGGCCTGGCCGTGTGTATATATGGGTATATCAATCACCCCCCAGCCCTTAGCCATAGATGTTGTTGAGATGGCTGAGGGATAGTGTTGTAATTGAGATAGGTGTATAATCAGATTGGTGAGTGACACCTGTTAAGCTGATATGACACCTAAGAAGGTACTCATTGTCTTTCCAGTTTCCAAGGTGTGGCGACTGCACACTGCCTAAGGCTTTGTGCCCTAATGATGCCCTCCTCGTGGGTCGTGCTCTACATTGGTTAGTGGGCCCACTCATTGGCAATGTATTTAAACAATTTTTTGAAGTTTCTCTCTCTTCTTATTCTTCGCGCCTGAACTCTCTCTCTCTCTCTAGCTTCCAGCCTTCTTGCCATTTTTACAGTTTCGAACCTTCAAGCTTGGCAGCGTCGCTATATCTCCTCAGGTAACACCTCGACCCTAGTCCCCTACTTATCTTCATTTCTGTTTGTTTTCCTATTTTAAGTTCGTAGGGTTAGATTTTCTTAGGCTCTTCCATAGCTTTTCCGGTGTGACCTCTAGTAAGCTGTTCTTGATAGAAAACCCTTCAATTCCTTGGTTTTGATCGAAAAGTCCACCCTGGTCAATTGTGAGATTTGTTTGTAGTTAGGTTACCCAAATTCTTCCAAGTGTAGGGTCTCCCCCTTAATGCTTATGAGGCTTTACAGCTTAGCTGAGGAATTCCCTTCCCTGAGAGAGAAGTTATTTGTTGAGATCAGACGGGTACAGGAAGAGGAGGAGAGGAGACGAGGGGCCGACCCTAATTGGGTACGACCCATTTTCCCCATTCCTCTTGCCACAATAAAGCCATTTGAGCCATCTGAGTCTTGTGGGTCGTCTTGTCGTCCAGTCGAGAGTTATTCTGGAGAGATGGATGAGAGAGCGTCGTCGCCAATTGGCGCTAGACCTTCTGGGAGAGGAGAGGCATCTGACCTAAGCCCAGGCCGACAGGCCGAGGGTATGGTTACTTCTGAGGTTGTCCCTGTGACAACTCTATCCCCACACGCTTTTCAGATGGCTTTTCCCTAGGGGTCTCTGACAGGTGATGAGGCCGAGGGAGAGGGGATTGAGGATGATGAGGACTCAGATGACCCAGTTAACGCATCTCATGCCTCGTCTTATATTTCCTCGGTCAGGGATCGTGACCTTCTTCTGTGGAGGCATGCATTTGGTGTTCCTCCCACCATATCTATGAGGGTTCCCTCTGAGGATGAGAGGGTCTTTGAGGGTGAAGAGGGAGAGATAGCGGTATACGAACAAATGTTCAAGGTAGGTGTCAAACTCCCTTTACATCCTGCTGTCGTAGATATTTTGTCATCCCTCGGCATAGCCCCCTCTCAGCTCCCTCCTAATTCTTCGAGGACGATCCTCGGCTTCATTTCCCTATGGAAAAATGCCTTTACTGATGAGCCTTCCTCCGATGTGTTCTTGGCTTGCTATAACATCACTTCCTCATCCAAACAACCTGGGTACTACCATCTGGGTGCGAGGAAGTCTGATAAAAAACTTCTCCACGTGGCACAAACCTCCAACCATGATTGGAAGAAGAGATTATTCTATGTCTCTGGAGAGTGGGAGTTCTCTGTCGAGGCACAACCTATAGACGATGGTCCGAGGGTTCCCAGAAAATGGTTCGACCCTTCAATAAAGGCCAGGTCAGACCCCGGACTTAGTCTGGAAGAGAAAGACATAGTTAAATATCTGAGAGGACGAGGGAGAGAGGGTGAACTTCCAAAATTTGAAGATCTGATGACCCCTCGGCTCCTCAAGGAAGTTGGTCTGAGGGTCGGCCCCCTGAGAGAACTATGTGAGTTATATTATTTTTTATCCATTCTTTATTACCTGTTCTTTACTTTTTCGAAGTGTTTCATCTGCCTCTGCATTTTTCTAACGTTTCGTCCTCCTTTCAGGTCATCCTGCTGGTGTACCTGACCGCCTTTGGCAAATGACTACCCCCAGTTTGTTATCAGGCTTGGCCAATAAAAAAGGCAAGGAGCCTCAGTAAGCTCCGAGGAAGACGCATATCACGTGGCCAACACCTTCCGAGCCGACCCTCGACAGATAAAAGTGGAAGGTGCCTGAGGTTCCCGTCGACCCTCGTCCAGGTTCACGGACAAGGGCAAGGGTCGAGGCGTCTGAGGGGACCCCCTCGTCTTCCAGCATGGGGGCCTTTTGGTCGTAAAATTTAGCGCTTTTGAAGGCCTAGCCATCCTCCCTTATCGTGAACCTGAGAGCGACCAAGGCGTCCATGTTTTCTGCCCCCTCGGCTGCTGACTATGATTTTTTATCCAAGATGCCTCCAGCAAAAGTGTATGACTATGGTCTGCACGCCCTAGCTCAGTATTTGTTCTCACCTCCTTCCCTTAGTTGTATTCTTTCACCTCTTGATATCTGTTTTCTCGGCCTCTTGATATCTGTTTATTATTTTTGTGCAGTCTGTATGTGCCTTTACCTCGGCCACCAAATGGATGGTGGAGAATCAAGAAAAGTTTCATGAGGTCGAGAGGGCCATTCAGCACGAGGATGATTTACAGTCAGAGCTCGAAACTGCTAGGGCTGAGTTGGAGAGCGCCAGGACTGAGCATGCGAGGATCCTGGATGAGCTGACGAGGCAGCATGATGCAGACATGGCGGCCAAGGACTTGCTTCTTAAGGAGAAGGATGAAGCCATGACCCATCAGGGGGACCAATTTAAGATTGAACTGTCTGAGGCCGTGAAGAAGGCATAGGTAGACGTTGTGGAGGCCTACAAACTCTCAGATGAGTTTCAAGGCTTCGGTCTTGAATACTTGGAGAGAGGGATCAGGACGGCCTGTCGGTGGGTCGTCCTCAAGTTCGGCGATGTCGTCTCTTCAGTCCGTCCTTCTCTGGAGGCAGTTCAACTGGACGACCCCTTGATTGCTGAGGCTTTAACCCAGGTGGAGTCCCAGGTGCACGTCGAGGGTGTCGGCACGTCTGAGGATCAGCCAGTCGTGGTCGTTGAGGAGACCTCTCTTATCGATGTTGAGGCCCTGCCCTCTGACATTTCTCAATAGGGTGGCTGACTGTAGCCCATACCTTCTTCGTGTAATTAATATTTTGTATTCTTTTATCAGACGAACATCTTCATTTTGTAATGTAATATAATGCCTCTTTTTCTTCTGTATTTGTCTCTCGTATGGCTTGTATTGTGAATCTTATGTTAATATCACTGACCCCTCCCTCGTCTTTGTTGAGGGTGAACGAGGGGTCGTCCCTGCGTTCGCACTCATTATAGCCGAGGGTTTTTAATCAATTTTAATTGATGCTCAAGTCCTCCCTCCTCTTTCTTGAGGGAAATGGTGGGGTCGTCCCCTCCATTGACCCTTATTATAGCCGAGGGTTCTAATTACCAAACTAATACTTTCCAACAAAGTTTTCCCTCGTCTTTCTTGAGGGCAATGGTGGGGTCGTCCCCTCCATTGGCCCTCATTATAGGCCAAGGGCTATAATTACCAATTTAATGGTTTTAAACAAAGTTTTCCCTCGTCTTTGTTGAGGACAATGGTGGGGTCGTCCCCTCCATTGACCCTCATTATAGGCCGAGGGCTATAATTACCAATTTAATAGTTTTTAACAAAGTTTTCCCTCGTCTTTCTTGAGGGCAATGGTGGGTTCGTCCCCTCCATTGACCCTCATTATAGCCTAGGGTTCTAATTACCAAACTAATGGTTTTCAAAAAAGTTTTCCCTCATCTTTCTTGAGGGCAATGGTGGGTTCGTCCCCTCCATTGACCCTTATTATAGGCCGAGGGCTATAATTACCAATTTAATGGTTTTTAACAAAGTTTTCCCTCATCTTTCTTGAGGACAATGGTGCGGTCGTCCCCTCCATTGACCCTCATTATAGGCCGAGGCCTATAATTACCAATTTAATGGTTTAAAACAAAGTTTTCCCTCGTCTTTCTTGAGGACAATGGTGGGGTCGTCCCCTCCATTGACCCTCATTATAGGCCGAGGGCTATAATTAGCAATTTAATGGTTTTAAACAAAGTTTTACCTCGTCTTTCTTGAGGACAATGGTGGGGTCGTCCCCTCCATTGACCCTCATTATAGGCCGAGGGCTATAATTACCAATTTAATGGTTTTTAACAAAGTTTTCCCTCGTCTTTCTTGAGGACAATGGTGGGGTCGTCCCCTCCATTGACCCTCATTATAGGCCGAGGGCTATAATTACTAATTTAATGGTTTTTAACAAAGTTTTCCCTCGTCTTTCTTGAGGGTAATGGTGGGGTCGTCCCCTCCATTGACCCTCATTAAAGGCCAAGGGCTATAATTACCAATTTAATGGTTTTTAACAAAGTTTTCCCTCGTCTTTCTTAAGGGCAATGGTGGGGTCGTCCCCTCCATTGACCCTCATTATAGGCCGAGGGCTATAATTACCAATTTAATGGTTTTTAACAAAGTTTTCCCTCATCTTTCTTGAGGACAATGGTGGGGTCGTCCCCTCCATTGACCCTCATTATAGGCCGAGGGCTATAATTACCAATTTAATGGTTTTTAAGAAGGTTTTCCCTCGTCTTTCTTGAGGACAATGGTGGGTCGTCCCCTCCATTGATCCATATTATAGGCCGAGGGCTATAATTACCAATTTAATGGTTTTTAACCAAGTTTTCCCTCGTCTTTCTTGAGGATAACGGTGGGGTCGTCCCCTCCATTGACCCTCATTATAGGCCGAGGGTCGTCCTCTGAAGATGTTTCCATGTGTACTAGAACTGACAAACACAAGATGAGAATAAACAATGATATTTCTCATTAATTTTTTAAGTGTTCTATCGGAGCAACACCTCTTACAACTGTCGTTCGATAGGACTTTACAAAACTACTGATAGTATTTCTTCAAATGATCTGCATTTCAAGGGTTGGAAAAGGGTTCCCCCCCTAGGTTTTTTAGTCTATAGGTCCCAGGGACGACTTCATCAATGACCTTATATGGGCCATGCCAATTAGGATGGAGCTTGTTGGGCTTTTGCCAAGTCTTTTTGAGGACCAAGTCCCCCACCGTAATTGGTCTCTACTTCACCCTCTGATTATAAAACCTTGCGGTCCTCTGCTGGTAGGAAACCTGCCTTATCTCAGCATCTTCCCTCCTTTCCTCAATCAGGTCTAAGTCGAGTCTCCTCTCTTATGTATTTCTCTGAGGGTCATACATTTGGAGCCTATGATTAGGAAACCCAATCTCGGTGGGGATGACGGCTTCTGAGCCATAAGCTAGCATGAATGGGGTCTCTCCGGTAGAGGTCCTCACTATCGTCCTGTATGCCCACAGCACGGCATATAACTCCTCGACCCATCTTACTTTTGCCTCCTCAAGCCTCTTCTTGATTCCATCTAGGATTGTCCTATTTGTAACTTTTGTTTGCCCATTGGCCTGAGGTCGGCCCGGGGTAGAGAAGAATTGTTTGATACTCACCCTTTCATAGTACTTCTGTAGAGAGGTATTCTTGAGCTGAGTCCCGTTATCTGAGATGAGGGTGTTGGGGAGACCATATATGCATATAACATTTTTCCAGATGAACTGGAAGGTCTTCTGCTCTATAATCGTGACCAACGGTTCGGCCTCCACCTATTTTGAGAAATAGTCAATCGCTACGATGAGGAATCGATAGTTATTGACTGCTCTTAGTAAGGGTCCTACGAGGTCGATCCCCCACACTGCAAATGGCCATGGGGATGTAATGGAGGTAAGAGGCAGATGGGGTTGGTGAGGGATGGTGGCAAATCTCTGGCATTTATCGCACTTTTTTACATATGCCGCGGCGTCTTTCCCCAAGGTCGGCCACCAGTACCCTTGGGTGATCACCCTCTTCGCTAAGGATCTACCCCCAATGTGGCTTGAGCACGATCCTTCGTGCACATCTTGCAAAATGGATGGGACTTCAGATGGGTGCACACACCTAAGTAAGGGGAGTAAAAATCCCTTTTTGTACAAGGTTTCCCCAATGACAGTGAACTTTGCAGCCCTGTATCTCAACTTCTTCCTTTCTTACCTTGCTTCTGGCATCTCCCCCTCTTTAATGTATCTGATCAGAGGGTTCATCCACGAAGCTTCCTGAGAAACATTTAGGCAATTGCTAAGTGTTCCCTCAGCGTCTTCAATAGTTGGCCGAAGCAAAATTTCCACTGGGACCGTCCTCCTGATGTCTGTCCTAGTTGCCGAGGCCAACCTAGCAAGGGCGTCAGCTCGACCATTATCGAGCCTAGGTATCCTCTTTAACCTTACTTCTCTAAAGCCCTTCAGTAACAACCTCACCTTCTCAAGGTACCTAGCCATACTCTCGTCCTTGGCCTCGTAGGATCCTAGTATCTGATTCACTACTAGCCTCGAATCACTATGAACCAAAATCTGGCCGACACTAAGAGATCTGGCCAATGAGAGGCCTGCTATCAAGGCCTCATATTCGGCCTCGTTGTTGGAGGCCTTAAAGTTGAACCTCAGGGCGTACTCAATGTCTGTGCCATCGGGTGCTGATACTATTAATCCAGCTCCACTCCCACTTTCGCAAGAGGACCCATCGATGAAGAGACTCCACACGGTATGCTCTTCTGAGAAACTTCCCTCAGTGAGTGACCCCTGTCTAAAGAGATATCTTACCTCTTCGTTTTTAGCCATTTTCCTTCTAGCGGTGCTTGTTTCAGCCTTATCTACAGGTGTGTCGGTGAGCTCACCTTATTGGGTATCTATCTTCTCGAGGCTCTCACCCTCGGCTTCATCATCTTCCCAAGTAAAATCGGCCACGAAATCTGCCAATGCTTGACCCTTAATGGTTGTCTTAGGCTGATACACTATGTCAAACTCCCACAGCTCTATAGCCCAGGCCATTAACCTCCCTGATTTTTCAGGCTTGTGCAAAACCTGCCTAACGGGAGAGTCAGTGAGGATGACCATTGTATGGGACTGGAAGTATGGATTCATCTTTATCGATGCATGGATCAAGGCATAGGCCAACTTCTCCATCCTTGGATATCTTTGCTCTGCCCCTGGAGTGCCTTGCTGTTAAAATACACGGGCTTCTGTACCCCGTCCTCGTCTCTCACAATGGTTGCACTGATGGCTGACTCTGAGACGGCGAGGTACACATAAAGTCATTCACCCTGTACGGGCCGTGACAACAGCAAGGGAGACCCCAGGTATGATTTTAACTCCTTTAAGGCCTCATCACATTCTTCACTCCATTCGAAGGCTTTTCTGAGAATTTTGAAGAATGATAGACACCTGTCTGTGGCCCTAGACACGAACCTGTTCAAGGCAGCAACTCTCCCTGTGAGTCTCTGAACGTCTTTAATGGACTTGGGGGTCTTCATCTCAACAAGGCCCTTTATCTTTTCAGGATTGGCCTCGATGCCTCTTTGGTTGAAAATGAACCCCAAGAACTTCCCTGCTCCGACCCCGAAGACACACTTGGTCGGGTTAAGCTTCATCTGGTATTTGTCCATCGTATTAAAGGTCCTCTCCAGGTCTGCCACATGATCCTCTACCTTTAAACTCTTAGTCATCATGTCATCTACATAGACCTCCATAGACTTCCCAATTTGGTCTTCAAACATTTTATTTACAAGGCGCTGGTACGTTGCCCCCGTATTTTTTAGGCCAAATGGCTTGACCCTATAACAGTATGCCCCCTTGTCAGTAATGAAGACTGTCTTCTCCGAGTCCTCAGGGTTCATGAAGATCTGGTTGTACCCTGAATAGGCATCCATAAAGCTCATGAGCTCATGGCCTGCGGTAGCGCCTACCATCTGGTCAATACGGGGGAGAGGGAAGCTGTCTTTGGGACAGCGTTTGTTGAGGTCGGTGAAGTCCACACACATTCTCCACTTCCTGTTGACCTTTGGGACAATGACTGCATTGGACAACCATTCAGGGTAGATGACCTCTCTGATAAATTCAGCGTCTTCTAATTTTTTAACCTCATCCCTTATGATCTCGTACTTTTCTCTAGAGTAAATTCTCCTCTTCTACTTTACCGGCTTTGCTCCCTCTACCACATTGAGCTTGTGACACATAATTTCAGGGTAGATCCCCGGCATATCTATATGACTCCAAGCAAAGACGCTTCGTCTTCTCCTCAATAGTTTAATGAGGTCTTCCTTGATATTGGGCTTCAGAGACTTGCCGACTTGGACGGTTTTTCCGGGTCATCCTCATCGAGGATGATGGATTCTACCTCTTCCGCGTCCTCTCCTTTCTTTAGCTTCGTCTCATCCCTGGGGTCTAGGGTATCAATAGTGTAAGTGGTTGTGGCCCTCTTGTGTGCCTCTCTTTCTTCAGCGGAGTTGTAGTAACATTCTCGCGATGTCGTCTGATCTCCCTGAATATCCCCCACCCCGTAAGGGGTAGGAAATTTAATCATCTGATGGACCGTAGACGGCACAGCTTCAAACCCCTTGAGGGCCACACGCCCCAGTATGATGTTGTAGGCTGAAAACACATGTTCATCCATCACAAAGAAACTGACCTTCTTGGTAAGCCATCTCGGCCACTCGTCCCCCATCCTGACATCGGCCTCATACACTCCAAGGGGATGAACATTTTCCCCACTGAACCCAATCAATGGATGATGGTATGGGACGAGTCTAGCACGGCTGAGACCTAAGGCTTTGAAGCACGGCCAAAACATTACATCTGCAGAACTGCCCCCGTCGACCAATATCCTCGGCACCTCACACCCGTACACCCTAGTTGTGATGACGAGTGGGTCATCGTGTGGGGATAGGAGGCCTTTAAAGTCCATTCTCGAGAACCCAACTATCATAGTGTCCATATTGACCTTCTTCCTCTTTTCTGACTTGACCTCCAGAGAGGTTGAGTTTACCGTCTTCGTCACTGCCTTGGCCTCAGCCACATGGGCCTTCCTCTCAGCGACCTCAGACCCTCCTCCTGCTAGACCCCGGGAGATCATTCCCACCCCGAGCGAGATTATATTAAGCCTCTTGATAGGGCCTTGGTCGTCTCTCGGTGGGAGGTCAGGGTCGTCCTCATCATCAGAAGGGTCATCCCCTCTTTTTTGAGGACCTTCTCTACATGTATCGCCTCGCTTCTTTCTGGGGTCGTCCCCTCGGCCCCTCTTGAAGGCACCTTTGTCGACGTATTTTCTGAGCTTCCCTTCTTTTATCATCTTCTCAATCTCATCTTTCAGAGCAAAGAATTTGTCTGTTATGTGGCCGTGGTCTTGGTGAAATTCGCACCACAGGTTCTTGTTCCTCTTGTTAGGGGTTGCCCTCAACTTCTCAGGACACTTTAGGGATCGGTCACTCTTTATTTCAATGAGAATATGTTCACAGCTGACCGTTAGTGGGGTGTAACCAGCGAACTTGTCGTCTGTAGACCTCTTCTTCCCCTCTTTGTTTTTCTTAGGGTATTTACCCCCACTGGCGCCTCCTTTTTTGTCTTCGTATTTTGCGGCCATTGCCTTTTCGTCATTCATCACCTTTCCTCCTATTGACAGTAATTCATCCATCGTCCTAGGGGGGTCTTCAACAAGATTCCATAACATCTTCCGCTTTTGGAGTCCTCCAATTAGGGTTGCCATAGCTATGCTCTCCTCATAGTCTTCCACCTCCAGCTTCTCTTTATTGAATCTGGCTATGTAGTCCCTCAGACTCTCATTCTTCCCCTGCTTAACATAGAGCAGGTGGGTGGTCTTCTTCTGTGGCCTCATCCCAAAGCAAAAGTTGTGGATGAACTGGTCTGACAACTACTTAAAGTTTTCAATGGAATTTTTTGCAAGAGATGTGTACCAGACATGTGCAGCCCCAGTCAGGGTACCAGAGAAGGCATGACACCTCATCTCATCTGAGATAGAGTATATATCTGCTGCTGATTGATACATATCAACATGGTGGACAGGGTTGGTGCTCCCGTCATATCTTGGGTTGACCACAGGTGGCTTGAACTTCGATGGCGTAGGGAAGTTGACTATCTTCGCCACAAAGGGTGAGCCTATGGTGTATCCCCTTTGAAGAGGGTCCTGGCTTTTCAGTATATCACCAATCTTATCCTCCAATCGCTGGATCGAGTCATTCCAGGGCCTCGTAGGGTCGGCCTGGCCGATGTTATTGCCTGCCGCCTCTTTGAGATAGACGGAGGGTCCTGCCGCAGCTGGCCTGCGTCGGCTGTTTACTTCCCCCTGGCTGTCGTCCCGTCCTAGGGGCCGGCCCGCGTGGGGTCGGTCATCTGCTGCCTCCCTTCTGGACCTCGCGGCACTCCTTATCCTGGACAATTTTTCCCGCAGGTCATTCACTGGGCCCAGCCTCTCAAAGGCCGACCCCGTGCTTAGGCGATCGAAAGCAGAGCCTCTTGGGCGATCGTCAGGGTTTTGCCTTCCGCACTTCCCTCTGCTCTCCTGGAGAGGTCTTACAGTATTATTGGAGACCTCACATGGTTCATAGCATTCTATGGGGGCCTCCTCTCCCTCCAGATCGTCATACATGTCCTCAGGGCAAGGGTTTCCTTGTCTCCCCAGGCGTAGACGTCGGGGGTCAGCAACATCCCTAAGCCGCTGAGGGGGTGGAAGGTCTTTGCGTGGTGCCTGGGGTGGTCCCCTGGCCTCATGCTATCCTGGAGCTGCTGTCGGAGTAATCATTTCAGGTGAGACCCCTGGTGGTCTCAGTATGTTCTGGCTCAGAGCCGTGAACTGCTCCTGTATGATCCGCTGGCTCGCTGCCAGAGACTTCAAGGCTATCGCCACATCATCCATCTCATACTGAGGTGGTGGTTGACTGGAACTGGGTCCTCCCCATCATCCGGTGGGGGAAGTGGTGGTGGTGGCATCTTCGGTGCCATGTGTTTGAGCTATGAAGAGCTGAACTGGAAAAAAGACTGGTGAGCTTGAGAACCTTAGTGGGTCTCTTTCAATGGTGAAACATCTCCTCTCAGGGGAAGAACTGTCTCACCACCAGAGTGCCCAGTGAGGTCAAGCTGTATTCAAGGAAGAGACGTCTTCTCGTTCCCACAGACGGTGCCAAACTGATGATGCTGAAATCTAGCACCAACGGATAAGTGATGATGAGCTCAAACAGTAGTAACCATGGCACCCATAGAGATGTATATGTATAAGTGTGTAAGTGTGTAGAAGGAGATGAGTATAAGAGGAATAAGATAATGATGTATAGTGGTTCAGCCAATTAGGCCTACATCCACTGTGAGTGTGTGATCCACTAAGTATGGGCACTAATGGCCTTGGATACAATGCACATAAGCTCACTTTCTCTCTCTACTGTGTGTATAAGCAGAGTTTTTACTAGGGTTATGATTATCGATCCCCTTATAGGGTTGTAGGTGACAAGTATATATAGGTCTTGGGGGGTGTAGTATACACCCCAAGTATGCATGGTGCATGTGAATGATGATTTAGCCAATCTCCTGCTGACACATGTAGATTCCAAATGATGACATAATATTCCCTCACGTGAGGGGGTGATTCGGTTGTAACGGTCTTCCACACGTCCTGTGAGCCTCACGCGCACTGTTCCACGCGTCTCCCAAACCATGCGCTGTGATGACGTCACCCTCGGCCTGTAACACGAGGCCGAGGGCAAAGTTCCTTCTGATAGTGAGTCAGGCCCAATTTAGGCCTCGTACTGTCGGCCCCACGGAGGGTCGCCTGGAGCCTGATGAAGGGTCGGCCCCTCAAAAGGTCGTCTGGAACCTGATGAAGGGTCGGCCCCTTAGAGGGTCATTCAATCCTGATGAAGGGTCATCCGGGTCTGATGAAGGGTCGGCCCCTCGAAGGGTCGTCTAGAGCCTGATGAAGGGTCGGCACCTTGAAGGGTCATCCGAGCCTGATGAAGGGTCGTCCGGGCCTGATGAAGGGTCGGCCCCTTGAAGGTTCATTCGGGCCTGATGAAGGTTCGACCCCTGAGGGGTCGTCTGGAGCTTGATGATGAGGTCACCCTGACCCCATCCAGGTACAGGGTGTCCTCGGCCTGGCCGTGTGTATATATGGGTATATCAATCACCCCCTGCCCTTAGCCATAGATGTTGTTGAGATGGCTGAGGGATAGTGTTGTAATTGAGATAATTGTATAATTAGTTAGGTGAGTGACACCTGTTAAGTTGATATAACATCTAGGCAGGTACTCATTGTCTTTCCAGTTTCTAAGGCATGGCGACTGCACACTGCCTAGGGCTTTGTGCCCTAATGATGCCCTCCTCGTGGGCTGTGTTGTACATTGGTTAGTGGGCCCACTCATTGGCAATGTATTTAAATAATTTTTTGAAGTTTCTCTCTCTTCTTCTTCTTCACGCCTGAACTCTCTCTCTCTCTCTAGCTTCCAGCCTTCTTGCCATTTTTGCAGTTTCGAACCTTCAAGCTTGGTAGCTTCGCTATTTCTCCTCAGGTAACACCTCGACCCTAGTGCCCTACTTATCTTCATTTATGTTTGTTTTCCTATTTTAAGTTCGTAGGGTTAGATTTTCTTAGGCTGTTCCATAGCTTTTCCGGTGTGACCTCTAGTAAGCTGTTCATGAATTGTTCTTGATAGAAAACCCTTCAATTCCTTGGTTTTGATCGAAAAGTCCACCCTGGTCAATTGTGAGATTTGTTTATAGTTAGGTTACCCAAATTCTTCCAAGTGTAGGGTCTCCCCCTTAATGCTTAGGAGGCTTTACAGCTTAGCTGAGGAATTCCCTTCCCTGAGAGAGAAGTTATTTGTTGAGATCAGACGTGTAGAGGAAGAGGAGGAGAGGAGACGAGGGGCCGACCCTAATTGGGTACGACCCATTTTCCCCATTCCTCTTACCATAATAAAGCCATTTGAGCCATCTGAGTCTTGTGGGTCGTCTTGTCGTCCAGTCGAGAGTTATTCTGGAGAGATGGATGAGAAAGCGTCGTCGCCAATTGGCGCTGGACCTTCTGGGAGAGGAGAGGCATCTGACCTAAGCCCAGGCCGACAGGCCGAGGGTATGGTTACTTCTGAGGTTGTCCCTGTGACAACCCTATCCCCACACGCTTTTCATATGGCTTTTCCCCAGGGGTCTCTGACAGGTGATGAGGTCGAGGGAGAGGGGATTGAGGATGATGAGGACTCAGATGACCCAGTTAACACATCTCACGCCTCGTCTTATATTTCCTCGGTCAGGGATAGTGACCTTCTTCTGTGGAGGCATGCATATGGTGTTCCTCCCACCATATCTATGAGGGTTCCCTCTGAGGACGATAGGGTCTTTGAGGGTGAAGAGGGAGAGATAGCGGTATACGAACAAATGTTCAAGGTAGGTGTTAAACTCCCTTTACATCCTACTGTCGTAGATATTTTGTCATCCCTCGACATAGCCCCCTCTCAGCTCCCTCCTAATTCCTGGAGGACGATCCTCGGCTTCATTTCCCTATGGAAAAATGCCTTTACTGATGAGCCTTCCTTCAATGTGTTCTTGGTTTGCTATAACATCATTTCCTAGTCCAAACAACCTGGGTACTACCATCTGGGTGCGAGGAAGTCTGATAAAAAACTTCTCCACGTGGCACAAACCTCCAACCACGATTGGAAGAAGAGATTCTTCTTTATCTCTGGAGAGTGGGAGATCTCTGCCGAGGCACAACCTATAGGCGATGGTCCGAGGATTCCCAGAAGATTGTCCAACCCTTCAATGAAGGCCTGGTCAGACCTCGGACTTAGTCTGGAAGAGAAAGACATAGTTGAATACCTAAGAGGACGAGGGAGAGGGGGTGAACTTCCAAAATTTGAAGATCTTATGACCCCTCGGTTCCTCAAGGAAGCTGGTCTGAGGGTCGGCCCCCTGATAGAACTATGTGAGTTATATTATTTTTTGTCCATTCTTTATTACCTGTTCTTTACTTTTTTGAAGTGTTTCATCTGCCTCTGCATTTTTCTAATGTGTCGTCCTCCTTTCAGGTCGTCCTGCTGGTGTACCTGACCACCTTTGGCAAATGACTACCCCCAGTTTGTTATCAGGCTTGGCCAAGAAAAAATGCAAGGAGCCTCAGTAAGCTCCGAGGAAGACGCATATCACGTGGCCGACACCTTCCGAGCCGACCCTCGACAGATAAAAGTGGAAGGTGCCTGAGGTTCCCGTCGACCCTCGTCCAGGTTCACGGACGAGGGCAAGGGTCGAGGCGTCTGAGGGGACCGCCTCGTCTTCCAGCATGGGGGCCTTTTGGTCGTAAAATTTAGCGCTTCTGAAGGCCTAGCCATCCTCCCTTATCGCGAACCTGAGAGCGGCCAAGGCGTCCATGTTTTCTACCCCCTCGGCTGCTGACTATGATTTTTTATCCAAGATGCCTCCAGCAAAAAGTGTATGACTATGATCTGCACGCCCTAGCTCAGTATTTGTTCTCACCTCCTTCCCTTAGTTGTATTCTTTCGCCTCTTGATATCTATTTTCTCGGCCTCTTGATATCTGTTTATTTTTTTTCTGCAGTCTGTATGCGCCTTTACCTCGGCCACCAAATGGATGGTGGAGAATCAAGAAAAGTTTCATGAGGTCGAGAGGGCCATTCAGCACGAGGCTGATTTACAGTCAAAGCTCGAAACTGCTAGGGCTGAGTTGGAGAGCGCCAGGACTGAGCATGCGAGGATCCTGGATAAGCTGACGAGGCAGCATGACACAGACATGGCGGCCAAGGACTTGCTTCTTAAGGAGAAGGATGAAGCCATGACCCATCAGGGGGCCCAATTTAAGATTGAACTGTCTGAGGTCGTGAAGAAGGCAGAGTAGACGTTGTGGAAGCCTACAAACTCTCAGATGAGTTTCAAGGCTTTCAGTCTTGAATACTTGGAGAGAGGGATCAGGACGGCCTGTCGGTGGGTCGTCCTCAAGTTCGACGATGTCGTCTCTTCAGTCCGTCCTTCTCTGTAGGCAGTTCAACTGGACGAACCCTTGATTGCTGAGGCTTTAACCCAGGTGGAGTCCCAGGTGCACGTCGAGGGTGTCGGCACGTCTGAGGATCAGCCAGTCGTGGTCGTTGAGGAGACCTCTCTTATCGACGTTGAGGCCCTGCCCTCTGACATTGCTCAATAGTATTTCTTCAAATGATCTGCATTCCAGGGGTTGGAAAAGGGTTCCCCCTCTAGGTTTTCTAGTCTATAGGTCCCAGGGAAGACTTCATCGATGACCTTATATGGGCCATGCCAATTAGGATGGAGCTTGTTGGGCTTTTGCCAAGTATTTTTGAGGACCAAGTCCCCCACCGTAATTGGTCTCTGCTTCACCCTCTGATTATAAAACATTGCAGTCCTCTATTGGTAGGCGGCCTACCTTTTCTCGGTATCTTCCCTCCTTTCCTCAATCAGGTCTAAGTCGAGTCTCCTCTCTTCTGTATTTCTCTGAGGGTCATACATTTGGACCCTATGAGTAGGAAACCCAATCTCGATAGGGATGACGGCTTCTGAGCCATAAGCTAGCATGAATGGGGTCTCTCCGGTAGAGGTCCTCACTGTCGTCCTGTTGCCCACAGCACGGCATATAACTCCTCGACCCATCTTCCTTTTGCCTCCTCAAGCCTCTTCTTGATTCCATCTAGGATTGTCCTGTTTGTAACTTCTGTTTGTCCATTGGCCTGAGGTCGGCCCGGGGTAGAGAAGTATTAGTTGATACTCACCCTTTCACAGTACTTCTGTAGAGAGGTATTCTTGAGCTGAGTCCCGTTATCCGAGATGAGGGTGTTGGGGAGACCATATCTGCATATAACATTTTTCCAGATGAACTGGAAGGTCTTCTGCTCTGTAATCGTGACCATCGGTTCGGCCTCCACCCATTTTGAGAAATAGTCAATCGGTTCGGCCCCACGGAGGGTCGTCTGGAGCCTGATGAAGGGTCGGCCCCTTGAAGGGTCGTCTAGAGCCTGATGAAGGGTCGGCCCCTTGGAGGTTCGTCCGGGCCTGATGAAGGGTCGGCCCCTCGAAGGGTCGTTTGGAGCCTGATGAAGGGTCGGCCCCTTGGAGGGTCGTCCGGGCCTGATGAAGGGCCAGCCCCTTGAAGGGTCGTCCGGGTGATGAACGGTCTGCCCGTGAGGGGTCGTTTGGAGCCTGATGATGAGGTCACCCTGACCCCATCCAGGTACAGGGTGTCCTCGGCCTAGACGTGTGTATATATGGGTATATCAACGATGATAAAATATTAAAAATCTACCCCACCTGAAATACGAAATTCGCATGAATCTACACTAACTAGTCACATACTTAGCAAGCATAAATTATAATCAAGGCCTACCCACTAGTTCCATACCTAGTAAGCATCCTATAATCAAGGTTAGCAATATACTACCCAAAAGCCCCTCGTCCCCGCGATGCAAAAGTGAATAAAACAATTCACACAATATCACAATACATAATCACAACATGGCACTTTAATCATAAATGTCACAATTCAATTAAACTCCATTAATAATATAGTCGTCGTTTTCAACATAATTATTTTCGTTCAATACTGTTAATTTCTTAAACATGCAATATTATTCAATATGGCATAATCGTTCTCCTCTATAAATCCTCTAATTTTTATAAGTGTGTTCGCGTCCCACATAACATATAAATAATCCCATAACTTCTACATGTGAACCTAGACCCCAAAAACCATAAAACCCCAATAATCTAACTCATGCACCCAAGGGTTTCAAGGATTAAATCATATTCAAAAATTTTATCAAAATATCCCCAAAATTTAGTGTCCACTTTCTCTAATTGAGTTACTAATTGATTTTAATCAAAAACATATAATTAAGCATTTGGGCGACACTTAAGACGCATAATACCAAAGGAAGAGGATATTGTATTCATTCCTGAGATTAAGACAAAGAAAATATGATCTGATGGTTGGATTCTTCTCGAAAAATTAGCAAAGAAGTGTTGTTGGATGATCTTGATTAAACCACAATTAAGCCTTCCAAAACTTGTGACAAAAACTTGATTATGTTAAATGCTGATGATTATGGTTGAGAGAAAATAATTACAAAAGTGTTTGTAATACCCCGCATTTTTTTGATATTAAATAATTATGGGATTAATTATTATTGTTGGATTAATTAAATTAAAAAGGTCGAGAAATTTAATTGTTAATTTATTCGAATTTAAAATATTTATTAACTAGTGTGCCAAGGGTTAATACCTATTGATGGAAATCATTGATTATTACTTTGGGTATATGTAATATGGAATTATATAATTTTTATAAATTGTCGGAGTGCGAAATACGACAATTTGATATTTTAAGACAGGACGCGCGTGTGAGCCGTGTCGTGACTAATTGTATGGGATGAAAAGATAAAATATATTTTGTATAACTCATATGGTAATTTAAAGTGCGCCATTGATTCCGAAAGGGTCGAGATAGTCGAAAAACTCTACTCGGGCATTTTATTTGGACTCCAGGGTAATTTTAGGTCCGGACCGTTTTTTAATAGGTCTGATCATTTTTTTATTAGTAGGGCCAGACCGTTTTTCATTAAAAGGTCCAGGTCATTTTTTTAAAAGGTCTGGATCATTTTTCATTAAAAGGTCTGGATCATTTTTCATAAAAAGAGTCTGGATCGTTTTTCCTTAGTAGGTCCAGACTGGCCTGCTGTATTTTCTAGAATTGAATTGTGGACCTCTAGGAGATCCTTCGGTTCTTGAAATGCAAGAACTTTAATGAAGTACATTGAGATTTGAAGTGATGATATATTAAGGCAAGTGTGATTTAAGACTTGGGCATATGTGGGATGAATGACCCTTAGAAAATTATGAGAGGGATCATAAGCATAATTATTAACACGTCGAGAGCATATGAACTTACTACGAATAGGGCATGATACTTAGTTGTGTGAATACCTAGAGATCATAATAGGTCGTGTGTATACCTATGTATTGATTTATTATATGTATAGCATACCTACGATGCTTGATATCAAGAGGAGGTTTTCGCGTAGTGGACAGTCTTATCATGTGTGACCCATTGGGGGGGATATTTGATTTGTACCCAGAGCATATGAACTTGGATACGTTCTATTTGTTATGTAGGATAGTTTTCTTGGTTGAATGGGAGCGTAGGTATTTGTGTGACCCATTTGGCTGGTGAGTATGCTCGCCTCAAATATTTTTGTTATGAGATTTATGGTTCATGAGAGACGTCGAACCAATTGTTCCTTTACACAACGAGCAATGCATCGGGACACGATAGCAGAGTTTGCATTTGCGCCAAGTGGTCCTAACCAAGGGGTACAAGAATAGTATATATATATGTATAGAGATTATGTGATTATATGTATAAATATGTTAATGAATGATTCTAATGTGTGAAATCAGCAAATATGTAAATATTGGTAAATAACATAACTTAGGGGGGGGGGGGGGGAAGGATTTACTACCGAAACAGTGGATATAAAATACATTTAATCGGTGTAAGCTATTTAATAACGTATTGTATGGGCGATACGGGTCTTCTCCTAAGGGTTAATATTTGTAGTATATGTCTATGACCGAGTTGGAAATATTATAAATGACTAGGTTAGGTTGGACGTACTCTAGGTGTGCACATTAGTGGAGGGGTGATAATCTCAAGTGAGAGTTCGAAACTAACATGCACATAATAATTGCATCTTTGCAGTTTTAAATACTTGCTAAAATAAATATTTTTACAAATCGGGCTCTGACCCATTTCCTGTTATTTCTCTTCTCTTTTTCTAGATATATATTATACCAGGTGTCCAGCCACAGGGTCACCACTAGACTTAGACACGTGGATCATTTGACAAACTGCGGCTATTGTGGAATATATAGGTTATTGATATTAGACGCTGCTATCTCTTCATTTTATTCCTAGTTCAGACCTTTCATTTAGGGCATGTATCGCCCGCTTCAAGATTAACTATTTCAGGGATTTTATTTTTATTACCATTTCCATACTATTGGATTGAGTATTGTGATACTTTGGTTTTAGATTTTGAACTGGAATGTTTTATCCAGTTTCATTTATTTCAGTATTTGATTCGTGTTCATTATTTATTCTTGTGGAATGGAATTGGCGTATATATTAAAGCATGAAATTTATTAATGGATTAATTGGGTATAATTAATTTGGAAAAATGTTTTGACACTTAGCTTAATTAATTATTAGGTGATTAATAATAAAAATTATTTCGACAGTGATGCTAATAATGAACCAACCGGACACTTTGATTTTAATTTAATAAAGGACTGATCACCCGGTATTTAATTATGCGGAGATCAGTTTGTCATCGTCTTCATAGATGACATACTAATTTACTCACAGACTGAGGAGGAGCATGCCGAGCACTTGAGACGGGTTCTTTAGACTCTACGAGAGCATCAGTTGTATGCTAAGTATGAAAAGTGTGGATTCTAGTTACGGGAGGTACAGTTTTTGGGGCACTTGTTGTCAGAATTGGGCATATCAGTGAACCCGAGGAAAGTGTCAGCGGTGAGGGAGTGGGGACATCCCATGACACCGAAGAAGGTGCGTAGCTTCTCAGGGTTAGCAGGATATTACAGGCTATTCATCAGGGGGTTCTCGAAGATTCCGGGCCCATTGAAAAACTTAACTCGCAAAGGGGTGAAGTTCATTTGGGACGATGCTTTCCAGTTAGCTTTAGATGAGCTAAAGGATAAGTTGACGTCAGCGCCAGTTCTTTCTTTACCCAGGCTAGGAGTGGAGCACTTCAGCAGGAGTAACAAGCTATAACTTATGCCTCCCATAAGTTTAAGCCTCACGAGAGGAATTACCACACCCATGACTTGGAGTTAACAATAGTCGTATTTGCCCTACGGATTTGGAGACACTACTTGTTGGGGGAGAAACTTTGCCTCTTCACAGACCACAAGTCACTGCAATACTTTTTCACTCAGCGGGAGTTGAACATGCGCCAGTGCAGGTGGCTGGAGTTTGTGAAAGAATTACCAGTTTGAGATACAGTACCACCCGGGGAAGGCCAACATAGTTTCTGATGCGTTGAGCCATAGGCCACTAGGTAAGGTGGCGGAAGTGTGGAAGGAGAAGTGGAAAGAATTGGGACATCAGGAGGCAGTGTCTCGATCCTTTATGTCCGTTAAAACAGTCATTCCAGAGATTGTTACGAGAGTGATCCAGGACCAGGACACTGATTTGTTTTGCAAGGATCAAATTGTACGGCTTCTAGCGGAGGGCGCAAAGTCCTACTCAGTGAGCTCAGATGGGGGACTACGGGTTAATGGGAGATTAGTGGTCCCGTAAGGAGAGGATTTACGTCATGTAGTGATGACATAATCTGATAGATCCAGATTTGTGGTACATCCTCGAGGGGATAAAATGTACGAGGATATGAGGCAACAGTACTAGTGTAGTGGGATGAAAAAGGACATTGCAGAGTTTGTGTCCAAGTGTGCCACCGATCAGCTGGTAAATGTGGACCACCAGAGGCTGCCAGGTTTACTTCAGCCACTGGATATACCCACGTGAAAATGGGAGAGCATTTCCATGGATTTCATCACTGGGCTGCCTACTTCATAGTGGGGTCACGATTCTATATGGGTTGTGATGGATCGGTTGACCAAAGTAGCTCATTTTTTATCGGTACGTACGTATTACACTATAAGATAGTATGTTCGAATATTTATTGTCGATATAGTGAGATTGCATGGGGTACCTTTGAACATCGTGTCTAACATAGATAAGAATTTTGTATCACGCTTCTGGGAGAGCTTTCAGGAGGCTATGGGTATTGAACTGCGGTTGAGTGCGGTTTATCACCCACAGACAGATAGGCAGACTGAGCGTACTAATCAGATGCTAGAGGACATGTTGATCATGTGTGTCCTTGACTTTGGAGGGAGTTGGGAACCGTATTTTCCACTGGTGGAGTTCGCTTATAATAACTCCTATCAGTTTACGATCGACATGGCCCCATTCGAGGCGTTGTACGACAAACCTTGTCGTTCTCCTACTTGTTAGCTAGAGGTAGGGGACAACAAGTTACTCGGGCCAGATGTAATTCGGGAAATGTCAGCTAGGGTTAAGATTATCAGGAACCTTATTTGGGTAGGCCAGGACATGAAGAAAAGCTATGCCGATGCAAAGAGGTTCTTTGGGGAGTTCAACTTTGGGGATCAAGTATTGCTGCGAGTGTCTCTTATAAATGGGGTGACGAGGTTAGGGAAAAAGGGGAAATTATCTCCAAGATACGTAGGACCATTTCCCATTATCGAGAGGATTGGACCGGTGGCATACAGACTTGGGTTACCGGATCACTTGCACCGTATTCACGATGTGTTCCAATCTCATCATTGAGGCGATTTCTTTGGGATGAGTTGGCCCACACCCACATTGCGATTGAGAAGATTGATTTACAGCCTGATAGTTCATATAATGAGAGGTCTTTGGATATCCTAGACCATAGCGAGAGGAAATTGAGGTCAAAGGTAGTCCCACTGGTGAGGGTTCAGTGGGAGCATCATAACGTAGAGGAGTCTACATGGGAGCGAGAGGAGGATATGCACGAGAAATATCCAAACTTATTCCTACCATGTATGGTTTACTTTTCAAATTTCGGGGCGAAATTCCGTTATTAGGGGGAAGTATGTAATACCCCGCATTTTTTTATATTAAAAAATTATAGCATTAATTATTATTGTTGGATTAATTAAATTAAAAAGGTCGAGAAATTTAGTTGTTAATTAATACGAATTTAAAATAATTATTAACTAGCATGCCACGGGTTAATACTTATTGATTAAAATCATTGATTAAAATCATTGATTATCACTGTGGGTATATGTAATATGGAATTATAATAATTTTTATAAATTGTCGGAGTACGAAATACGACAGATTGGTATTTTAAGTCAGGACGCGCGTGTGAGCCATGTCGAGACTAATTGTATGGGATAAAAAGATAAAATATATTTTGTATAACTCGTATGGTAATTTTGAGTGCTCCATTGGGTCCAAAAGGGTCGAGATAGTCGAAAAACTCTACCCGGGCATTTTATTTGGACTCCGGAGTGATTTTAGGCCTGACCGGAACCCCGTAGGGGTAATTTTGTCATTTGGATATTTAGGGAATTAAAATGGACGAAAATTAGATAATTAGTATATTAGTTAGGAGAGTTCCATTAGGGTTAAGTTACACAGAAATCAAGAGAGAACCGCAGAGGGTGAGGGAGAGCAAATCCTAAAGGAGGAAGGCCAATTAACACCACCTTGCACAACCACCAACACCATCGTGTAGATCGAAAAGTGAGGAACGCATCTATACCAACATCACCAGCGGATCATACATTCAAATTTGAGGCAAGTGTTTTTACTTGCTTTCCTTTAGCAATAATCATGCTAATGTTAGCGTATATGAATTTGATCATGAATTACATATGAAATTGGGTGAAAATTGGAGGTTTAATTTATGATTATGGACTGATTTGATTAGTAGTTTAATTCCTTTATGTATGTAAAGGATTAATCATGAAATTGGAAAATTGGGAAACTAGGGTTCTTATGATCCAAATTTGGGGATTTTGAATTATAATGATGATGGGTGATGATTTACCGTTGTTATATCAGTGGAAATCATACATACATGTTAGGAAGTTGATTTAGAATGGTTGATTGGCGATTGGGAATGATCCGTAGAGGTTGTAGGTGTTGAAATGGTGAAGATAACGTATCTGGGTAGGGCTACCTTTTTACAGGTTTAGATCTGGACCATTTGTTTTATTAATAGGTCAGGACCGTTTTCATGAAAAGGTCCGGATCGTTTTTTGAAAGGTCCGAATCATTTTTGATTAAAAGGTCTGAATCGTTTTTCCTTAATAGGTCCGGACCAGCCTGCTGTATTTTCCAGAATTGAATTGTGGGCCTCTAGGACATCCTTCGGTACTTGAAATGCAAGAACTTTAATAAAGTACACTGAGATTTGAAGTGATGATATATTAAGACAAGTGTGGGTTAAGACTTCGGCATATGTGGGATGAATGACCCTTAAAAAATTATGAGAGGGATCATAATCGTAATTATTATTGACACGTCAAGAGCATATGAACCTACCACGAATAGGACATGATACTTAGTTGTGTGAATACCTAGAGATCATAGTAGGTTGTGTGTATACCTATGTATTGATTTATTATATGTATAGCATACCTATGCTGCTTGCTATCAAGAGGAGGTTTTCACGTAATGGACAGTCTTATCATGTGTGACCCATTGGGGGGATAATTGATTTGTACCCAGAGCATATGAACTGGGATACGTGTTATCTGTTATGTAGGATAGTTTCAACGATTGAATGAGAGCGTAGCTATTTGCGTGACCCATTTGGCTGGTGAGTACGCTCGCCTCCAATATTTGTGCTATGAGATTTATGGTTCGTGAGAGACGTCGAACCAATTGTTCCTTTACGCAGTGAGCGATGCATCGGGACACGATAGTAGAGTATGAATTTTTGCCGAGTGGTCCTAACCAAGGGGCGCATGATTAGTGTGTGTGTATATATATATATATATATATATATATATATATATATATATATATATATATATATATATATATTGGTAAATAACATAACTTAAGGGGGGGTAAAGGATTTACTACCAAAACAGTGGATATAAAATCCAGTTAATCGATGTAAGTTATTTAATAAAGTATTGTATGGGCGATACGGGTCTTCTCCTACGGGTTAATATTTGTAGTATATGTCTATGACTTAGTTGGAAATATTATAGATGACTAGGTTAGGTTGGACGTACTCTAGGTGTGCACATTAGTGGAGGAGTGAGAATTAAATTGGTAAATAATATAACTTAAGGGGGTAAAGGATTTACTACCAAAACAGTGGATATAAAATACAGTTAATCGATGTATGTTATTTAATAACATATTGTATGAGCGATACGAGTCTTCTCCTACGGGTTAGTATTTATAGTATATGTCTATGACCTTGTTGGAAATATTATAGATGACTAGGTTAGGTTGGACGTACTCTAGGTGTGCACATTAGTGGAGGAGTGAGAATCTCAAGTGAGAGTTTGGAACTAACATGCACATAATAATTGCATCTTTGCAGTTTTAAACACTTGCTAAAACAAATATTTTTACAAATCGGGCTCTGACCCGTTTTCTGTTATTTCTTTTCTCTTTTGCTATATATATATATATATATGTGTGTGTGTGTGTGTGTGTGTGTGTGTGTGTGTGTGTGTGTGTGTGTGTGTGTGTGTGTGCATGTGTGTATTTATATGTCCAGCTACAGGGTCACCACCAGACTTAGACAAGTGTATCATTCGACAATCTGCAGCTATTATGGAAGCTGTAGGTTATTGATATTAGAAGCTGCTATCTCATCATTATATTCCTCGTTTAGACCTTTTATTTAGGGAATGTGTCACCCGCTTCCAGATTAACTATTTCAGGAATTTTATTTTTATTAGCATTTCGTTATTGTTGGATTGAGTATTATGATACTTTGGTTTTAGATTTTGAACTGGAATGTTTTACCCAGTCTCATTTATTTCAGTATTTGATTCATTTTTAGTATTTATTTTTGTGGAATGGAATTGGCGTATATATTAAAGCATGGAATTTATTAATGGATTAATTGTGTATAATTAATTTGGGAAAATATTTTGACACTTAACTTAATTAATTATTAGGTGATTAATAATAAAATATTATTTTCGATGGTGATGCTAAGAATGAATCAACCGGACACTTTGATTTTAATTTAATAAAGGACTTATCACCCAGTATTTAATTAAGCGGGGTGTCACAGTGTTCTCTGGTGAAAAAGTTGGAGAAAAATATTTTATGAAGTCTCCCCACGAATTAGAATGATTATATACTAATTAAATATCATAAACTAATTAAAACTCTAGCTAATGGTCGGCTCAAAATCGCACCTGCCGACCTATCCGAATCGATTCGCACAAGGGTGAATCGATTCGCCCCTGATGAAAAAAGCCAAGTTTGCCTAGTTTAATTTCATTTAACTAAAAAATAAATTTCTCATTTGTCACGACCAAGATCCTTGATAAACGTATTGTTTATTTTTATTATAAATTCCCAAATTGACTCCGATCTTAATTTCGATTAAAATCCCACTTTTTACTATAAAAACTCAACATTTTAAAGTACTCAAATTAATAAATTCCAAAATTTCATTTTCAAAGTTTCCAAATTTATTTAAATAAAATCCATTTAAATTTATGGGGTGTTACAACCTTCTCCTTCTTCGACTAGATCAAGCGACTCCAGCTCTTGTACCTGTGTTTTTAGGCGATCCATCATGTATTCTGGATCATCCTAACCTTATTTTACAAATTCATGGATGTTGGAGTTATCTATGACCATGCATTGCCCTAGATTATCCAACAAAAATACTCTAGATCAGCCTCCTCGCCAACCTCTTCACCAGCTCCTTAGACTACCCACTCACATCTTCAAAGGTTATAGAACATCCATCAATCCTCCGTTAGCACCTTCTTGTACTAACGGTTGGCCGATGCAGCTGCCTTCCATTTTCTGTCTCTCGAAGCTTCTGTCAGCCTCTCCCCAAAAAACTTATTGAGCACACTTTGTCGTTTAACCTCATGCTCTATCGGATCAATCCTTGGCTTTATCATATCACTCAATTATTTAGATATATTTTTAGGCTTGGGACTTTCACTGTTGACCTCCTCAACTACTTTTCTCCTGCTTGCTCCTTCCTTGATTTGACCATTCACATGATCCATTCTCTCTCTGAAAGAGGGAACTCTGACACCCTTCATGCGTCTCATTAGGAACCTTGTGTCATCCTCTAGCTCTATGTAGAATGCAGCATCCACCAAATGATCCTCTTTGGTTGTAAATAGTTTCTTGGTTGCTCGTGTGATGATCTCAGTCCCTTTCATATTTTCATTTGCGCGTGGTTGATACGTCGAAGGAACTAAACCTTGGTTGTGCATCCACACCCTTCCTATCAAGATCTGGTAGGAAGTATAACTCTCAATCACATGAAATTTGATATTTGAAGTGAGGTTACCCACCACTATCCCTACGTTCACATACCCAATCAATTTGAAAGACTGGTTATCATAACCAGAGATCACCAAAGGCATTCGTATCAACCTTGCCTCAGAGATGTTAGACGCATAGAAGGAGCTAATACGCATGATGTTTATGGAAGCTCCCTCATCCATCAGTGCTCTCGTAAAACTCACCTCGTTGGTGCTTGTTTTTACGTCACTTCGAATAAAAACTTCTTCACTAGCCTAGCCATAGGCCCGTTCCACCTTAGCGATAAACTGCATTCTTTCGTGCAATGTCCAGAATCACATATAGTATCTTCAATCTACTCTCTTTGGGCATTCCCACTTGGTCGAAGAACCATGCGAACTTGAGTGACTGCAACACAGCCTGGTACTCCAGCCCTTGATCTATCTCCTCATTATCAAGGTTGTACACTTCATCCTCATCCCTTGAGCTTGTTTATTCATAAGCTATCACGACGTTAACCATCCTCCTTATCCAATCCTCCAAGGCTTCCTCAAAGTCCTCCTACTCCAACGTTAACTCTATTTCTTCCCTATCAGTCTCTTCTCCATATGTCACCACCAGGTTTGCTCCACATGCTGGTAATGGGTCGTTATTGATGTTATCTTAAGGGATCTTCAAAGTCACTGCCTTAATATTCTTATTAATGATCTTCCTCAGCGCGACACATGATGCCGTTGGATGAATAATCTTCCAATGGATCTGGTAGTAATTGAGGTTAGCCCTCATTTATGCTTCTTGCTTCATTGCTAGAGCATATTTAGGTGCATATATTACCCCCCTCGCAACATAACGTTGTACCAGCTAACTGCCTTCTCAACTATGCAAGGCAAGGGTGGTGAATCATCCCTGTCTCTGCCGAACTTCCTCTTGTTGTTCTTTTTCGGCTGCTTAACCTCTCCTTATCCCCCATTTGCGTAACCTACTCGTGGGGGTTGGCTGATAACTTAGCTTTTTAGATGTTGGTGTTGCAAAGCCAAACTAATCAAAATCTTGAAAACCTACAAACATACTATAAACTTGCATAGAGGTAAGTAAAGATGTGAATCCAACTCTAAGGAGTGAAACAAATGACAAGTAATGTAATTCATTTTTCTATTCAATTTTTATTTGTACGTTTTCTTTATTTTCAAGTTTTTTTTTATATTATAACAATTTTCAAGGAGTGGTGAACTAACTAAACTAAGTGATTAAAAAATGAACAAAATCAAACACTAAAATAAGAGATAAAGTGAGATAAATATATGTAAGAACAATCAAGGAATGATACAAAATCACAAATTCTAGTTATTCTAATTAATTAATTAACTTATTTGAAATCTCCCAAGTTAGTATTGAAATTACAAGTCAACTCTCGTCACAAATGTAATTTTAATACCAACCTTTTAAAAAATTAAACTCAATCCCCCATAACTCTAGAAAATAGATTTACACTCCTTTTAATAAATCACCTGCTAGGATCGATTCACCAAAATTCATGTAAATCATAGAAAATAAAATTTAGAGTAGAAAGTCAAGGAATAATACCACACTTGAGAAACTCCTATCTCTAGTACGGTTGGATTCTAAAATGGGTATTATATCTCGAATTTTAATTTTCTCTAGAAAATCATTTACCCTCTCTCGAGGCGTAAATTGAAATGTGAAGGGTCATAATTAACATTCAAACGAAATTTCAAATAAACAACCTATTAATTAAAATAAGGGTTCATCTCACCCTTTGAAAGGGGTATTTAGCCGAACATAATATGAAACATGATAATTAAATGAACAAAGGCAATAAAATAAGAATAGAGAAGAGAACAATCAAACCAAATCTCTTTGAGTGAAATTGAACTCTAATCCTTGAATTTTGAAGCATACACCCTCTAATTGAGTGATTTGGCCAAATTTAATTAAAAGCCCTCACACTCAAATTTAATCTCACTACAATTTATTCCCCTCAATTTAAAATAAAAAATAAAATAACTACCTAAACCTAAAATTTATTTCAACCTAAAAAAACCTCTCTCAAACTTCCTTTCTCTAGCTTCCTTCAAATGGGTTTTCAACTTCTTTTCTAGGAGATTCATGACTATGGGTAAAATAGAAAGAATTAATGGTGTTCATGGGGTGAGAGAGGGGTAAGGGCAATTTAGGATTTGGTAGAAGACATGTGGGAGGTGAGGTTTTGGGGGGTATTTTGGACAAATAGGAACAAGTGGCATTTAGAACATGTGAGGGTTATGTTTATTTAGGGACAATATGTTGAATGGGCAATGGCTTGGGGAAAAAAGGGGAAATGGGTTATGCCATTGGGTTGGAGGATATGGGTTAGGAGTTGAAGGATTGGATTGAGGTTTTGGTAATGGGTTAGTGGCTTTATGGTTTTTGTATTTTTGTAGGTGGCTATTGGTTTAGAGTGGAGTAGGTCGGGTATTGGATTGAATTGGTTGAACTCGGGTTGGTAATCGAGCATGGCGGCGGGTTCAGGTTATGGAGGAATAAGGTAGGATCTTGGGTTGAAGAAGCAGGTTGAGAAGGAGGGTTTCGGATTTAGTTGGTCGAGAAGGGTTGCTGGGCTTGCGACCGGTTTGGATTGAGGTTTGATTTTGGTTGGAACCATCGCAGCGGGTAAAAAGGTCGAAGTTGGTGAGATAAGTGAAGGTTTGGAAGATGTGTTCATGGAGTGAGGAGAACGAAATGCTTGGTTTAGTAGGGAAGATGATGGGAGGTGATATTGGGTGTAGTTGGGGGGGGGGGGGGGGTGTATAGTATGTAAATAAAAACAAGATAAAAAAATAAAGTATTTATAACCTAAAATAAAATCTAAGATTAAAAGAAATAAAACCAAAAAAAATATTAAACTCCTAAAAATATTTACAAAACTAAGAAATAAAATCAATTAAAAAAATTAATTCCCTAATCTAAAAATAAAAATACTTAAAAGAAAAATACTAATAAATCTATCCTAAAAAAATAAAATATAATATTAATAAAAATAAAAATAAAAAAATCAAATCACATATCAAACCTATATTAAAATATATAAAAATAGTCGACACACAAATAAATTCTAAAACTATACAAGACTCAAACCAAAATATTAAATAATTTCTAAAAATTAAAAACGACACAAATAAAAGTCTAAAAAAATCTAAAAAGTACAAACTAAACACACACGCGGCTCGGGACGGAACAGGGATGGTTTGGGCTCGGTTCGGGATATGTTTAGGCTATGGAATAGGGTTTAGCCTCATTTAACCACATCATTGTCGTATTTGCCTTAATTTAGAGTGTTTAAACCCGCAAATGACATTTGACCTACAAAATAAACATGTGCGCGCATAAGACCCATTTTATCGAGAATTAGCAATTAAAAACCATCTATTTGGGGTTTTATTTATACACTTTTTGGTGCTTATCATTGGCCATATCCCACAACGAGCTATACTGGTTGCCTAGACGTCATAGGCATCACAAATGGGTTTCGGTGCACCACCAACAAGATGTTTCTCCCAGCTTTTAAGAATGTCGCAAAAGTTCCTTCTCATGTCTCGTTTATAAGGTAACAAATGTACTTTGGGAGTAAGCCTTCAGCACAGATCTGAAGCAACTTGGATGCCTTGGCCTCCTCCCTCACATCGAGGGACCTTCCTCTAAATCTTCGGATGTAAGACACAATCTCCTCTCATGGTCGTTGCTTCTCCCTACCTAACCGTGTTAATGTAAATTCGTCTTCTTCTAGAAAGAACTTTTGGACAAAAAGAACGTCCATATCCTCTCACATTGAGACACTCTTCGACGCCAAGTGAGAGTACCAAGTGTATGCTTTATCGAAGAGGGATTTGGAAAAATCCCTCAATCTTAACTTCTTATGTTGTAATGGGCCCCAAAATGCTCAACAAACTGCTCGATGTACTCCTTCGGGTTTCCTCCCTTCCCTTTGTATTTCTCAAAGACAGGAGGTATGTAATCCTTTGGGTAAGATTCCTCATTGTACGCGTCTGGATAGGGAGTGCGGAAATCATTGAATATTGATGCTACCTCATTGGCTGACTGCGAGGAAGCTGATATCATCTTCAACATTTCTTTTTGCATATCATTCCTCTTTTCTTCCAAGGAAGATGTAAGAATTTTCTCAACCGTTGGAGCAATGGGCTGAGGGACCACGGGTAGAATACCGATCACACCTGGGGCACCCGCCATTGGCACAAGATTGGGGACAGTGTTCCCGGAGACCGGTCCCATTAAAATTGCACATGATCGGTCTATTGAATCCATCATTAGAGTGACGAAAGAACTGGGGTCTATTACTTCCTTAAAAGCCATTCAGCGATAAGAGTTTGCAAAAACTCAAAAAATTTACCCATTAGAAGGACCATGTGTGCTAGTCCCATCACAGCGCTAGTGGAAGCCTGTGTCACAGTTGGGATTCCTATCACCGTTTAAACTTCGAGTCACTCTACTCGAGGCACCTCATCTATGGAAGCTTCATTCTCCCTCGCCAATTGTTCCTCATTTCGCTGAATAGCACAAGGGTACGATTAACGTTATCTTGATCCATACTTGCTAGAAGAATGCCTCCCCAGCGGTGCTGCCAAATGTAGGAGGGTAGTTCCCTTGAAGCCTATGACTATAGTAATACAAATAGATATGGTGATAAACGATAACCCAAATACTGTTATCAATAACAAATGAACGCTCATTATTGTATATAATAAACACTCAGATTAGACTCATAAATGTCTCGTGTATAACTCAAATAATAATAAAAAGACTTCATAAACAACTCATTCAAAGGGAGAGGGTAATAAGCACCCTAGATACACCGTGGTAAGAAGTCAACAAACCAACAACCTCCAATATATCCGTGGTTAGCTTATAAAATCTTCATAATAAATGTCAATGGTGGGTGGATAAAACTCTGATTTTCAATAACTCATTTTTTTTCAATGTGTTTTTCTCTCTTTACAAAGAATTCTCCCTTCTCAGAAGTGGTTGACGGTAATAAAAATCCCCACACCTTTCCCGAGATGTCTCAGTCGTCTTGTGTGTGAAAGACATTCCTCTCACAATTTAAGTCACATGCTTTAAATGCCTAATGGGTCAGTATACCCAACACCATAATCATTTAATGGCACTACATGCCTTTTGCTTGCAAATTGTGCATTAGAGGACTGTCACAATAGCGGTATCTCACCAAACGGTCTGATATCCCCTATACCACAGTGGTTTACTCAAGTTTGGATTGGATAATGAGTAGGTGTCTAATGACATCACCTAAAGTAGATGTGACATTTGATAGAGGGTTGTTTGGCTCAAAGCTCAATATACAATGGAACTCAAGGTTATTCTACACAAGCTTTCACGATAAAAGGTCTCTCGGTGTTTTACCAGGTGTATCTAAAATGGTTAAGATAATCCTTAAATCTACCTCACTTCCCAATCCTCCAAATTAATTCCCTCTTAAGTTTCCAAGACGAGGTCATTCGATAAAGCATGTAAGCTCTCCTAAGCCCTACCAAGCCTGATCTCTCATAAGTATCGTTTGACCTCACACTCAATATTACGTCCGTTACATCATTACAATCAGTTTATTAAAAACATACAATTTGACTAGGTAAAATTGCAGGTAAAGATGAGTTCTCTCAGCAAGTTTCCTCATTGAGCTCCATCCTTGAGCTGCCTCATTGAGCTACTATGCTGAGATGCCTCGTTGCTCCCATGATTCTTCCTTCTCTTACTTCTCCTCTATTAATCATGGATGCTCTCTCTAATTTAGAGATTACCTTCAATACCCCTTTACAAAATAAAGATAGAAAGAATAAAAATCCTGATACAAAAAAAACACTCAGAAATCGGAGCCACCAGAAGGTCCCGGCATATCAAGATCAGTCGACGCATATGGATTCTGATAATATGGCGGTAGCTATGCATTCTGGCCCCACTAGAAAGTGTACATATCTTGAATCACCGCATGCATGATGTTGTGGACGCACTGATAATTAGCCTAAATGCATCAAATCGTGCCCTTTTGTACTATGACATACTATTGGTGCCACAGGGACTCCTTTAGCTGTACACCCTCATGTTCTGCTGCTCTGATCTTTGTTTCCTCATTCGCATTAGTGTCAAGCTCTATTGTCCTCGCCATTTTGGATCCCAGTTTCCCCCAGGGGTGGCCTAACATCCTCTGGATATTGTCATTGTTGATAAGATTCATCGGGGTGCACTTTCGGTTAGATTCAAACTCGGGGCAGTCACTTTATATAAAAACTTAATGATAAGGGAAGGAAATGGGAAGGAATACCTCGTGTCCCTCTCCCTGGAGGTAGCATGCATCATATCGAGAAAAATATCGAGCAAATTGATGTCGCCCAATTCATTCAACAAGATAAAAATAAATGTCGCATGCTTGTGGAGCAACTCGGATCGATTGCTCGTGACCATAATGGAGTGTACGTTGATATAATGTAACACTACAGGAAAATAGGCCATGCAAATGGCCCTGAATGCCGTTTTTCCAGTCCAAGCTTCTTAAGACACTAAAGCTTGGATCAATGTATCTAACCCAAAAAGATTTTTGTCACCAAATTATAACGACGCCTCAGGGTCCGCCGCAACACTTATAAAACTTGCCAAGTCCGAATGGATGAATGATATTTTTACACCCATAACCATTGACTCATATGAAGTCTTCCTTTCTTTTAACACCAAGAATGTAGCATAAAAAAATTAAACTATCTCCTAGTTTATACGACCATTGGTGGAGAGGAAAGGTTCATAATTATCACGTCGATGGAGAACTCGGGCCTCTTCAGGTATTTCCGTAAGATTCCATACAAAGGACTCTATTAGATCTAAAAATACACTAGGTACCACTCTCGTTCTCGTTCACAATGAGAACCTTTGAGACCTCTTAAGAGTACACACTTTGTTGAATCATAGTTTTTTATTACGACCATTTAATCCTACAAAATAATAATTAGGCAAAACAATATAAATTGTAAAGAATAATTAAAAGTTAATCGGTGAAAATTTTAAAAACGTTCATATAAGTGTGTGAATACGAGTGAAAACATTCCACATTGTAATAGAATGTATCAAAGTGCGACAACAACATATAAACATGCAATTGTACGCTAAATAGGATGAATAAAAATGGTGTAGGTATTTTAACAAATATTTGGTGTGCCATATGTCAAGCAAAGGGTGGGGGTCAAATTGAACCAAGAACTAACCCTCATCCATTAACAACTCAAGAATATAGCAACAATACATTCATGTATGAGTTTCTACAACGAATATAACATTGCAAGGTTGTAAAATAATTTTGAAAATTTTCAAAAATATGGTGGTCACCCAACAATGGGTGAAAATAGTCCCCACATCCAATAAAATAGTGGGCTTCCCTCAATAATTTCAAATAATCAATCAACATAATAGTAAAAAAATTAATTCTAATTAATGAGAGAAGAATAGCATTTGCATTTGGAAATTGAAAATTGGGAATACAAACCAACAACATCCCCCACTTCTATCAACTTGCATCAAAGTATCCCAAATGTAGTAAATCATCACTAAGAATACAATATATTAATACAATCAAGTGTGACAAGAGTAATCAAGGTGATAACACGAAAAAACTAACCAACAGTCACAGGTTTTATGCATTTAGACATGCAAACTAAACACAACAAATAAATCCTAAAAAAACCCAACAATTTTATCAAGTAATCAGTAAAAATTGGAAGAATTTATACCTTATATGTATAGAGATGATTTAATGAGATTAAATTTGGGGTAGAAATGAAGTTTGTTACATCAATGGCTTGGAAAATGCCATTAGGCGGAATATAAAGGAGTGTGGGAGATGAAATGGGAGTAGTGAAACGTGAGCAAAAATAGAGAAAAGTCGTAAATTAAATAAGTCAATCGATTGATCGATTAATTAATGAATCAAAAAATGCATACTAGTTTGGAACTTAGGCAAACTCTACTTCATCTATCGGTCGATCAAATTCCATCAGTCGATCAATGAACTGCATTTTTTAGAAATTTCTTCAATTGAAATGGGAAGAGATGTGGGGTAAAAAAGAATTAATAATAATATAAGGATGGCAAAAAATTAAAAAATAATATAAATATATATTACTATATACATTATAATACAAATGTAAGGGTGGGGTTAACATGGGGGGGCACAGACAAATGAGAAAATATATACATAAAGGTATGCACGAGGGTGTGACAATGCACAATTTCCAACAATTGAAAATTGGGCAATCCAAAAATAAAGCGATCCGAGATGGAGTGGCAATAGCGTAGGGCCCACATGAGGTAAAATAAGGTGGAAATATTTTTTTAATTTTTCAGCTTTTTTTACAACCGCATTTTCAAGACGTGCAATCTCCACAAATTCAAGTTCATTGAACCTACAATAAAGTTAGAACCAAGCATAAAAAAATGAAAATTTTAACTAATTACATTTTGAAAACTATGACTGAAATAAAATTGTGAAAGCATAAGCTATATGGATTTACTTGTATATTAGTCCTAATACACAAATTCACCTTTTACCAAATTTTATTATGATTTAATTTAGTGAACATGCAATATAAATTATGAAGCCAAAATCAAAAATAAATAATCAGAAGAAGAATTTAAAAATCCCTTGCGGTCAAAACCATTAATTCGGCACTTTTTAAGAAACTGCAAATACTTAACGACTTACAAACTACATAGAGTTCCACTAAGTATAATGCGATAGAGTCTTCAAATCTTCAACAGAAAATGGTACAGTCCAATCCCACCCACAATAAGTAACTTTTGCCACGGTATCCATAAATCAGCCTCAAGAATCTCAATCCCTTTCTTCTTCATCAGTGGAGCCTCGACTCCAAAAATCAGCAATAGAGAAAATCTCTTTAAGCATTTTTGAACTTTGATTGTGTTCTTAATGATTTAGAAAAGAGATCTTCAAAATTCCAAGAGGTTTAGAAGAAGAAAAATAGATTTTAATCACAAAAATAACTCTAGAAAGGCTTTTTCAAAAGTATAATTATGCATATCTATTTATATGGAAAGTTGTTTCAAAGAGATAGGGATTAAAGATTAGAAAATATTTATTTAAAAAAATAAAATACGAGTTCCCGTTCAAACGAACTGACATCTCGTACAGATGAAGTACCCATTATGGTTCAATCAACTTCTAACGGATCTTCGAATGACATTCCAGAGGGTATCCAAAAGGCGACGTTCTAGATCTCGTTCGAACAAAGGAACCTCACTCTAACGAACCTACGTAACTTGTAACACCCCGTAATTTTGTGAAATTTATTAATAAAAAAAATCAATTGTAGTTATTATAGAGAAAATGATCTACTTATGTGTCATGTTGATAAATTAAATTTATGGGATGGGGTTATTCCATTTATGGAAGTAAAAATGTAATCTTATTGATACTTGTTTTAATTAGTTAATAAAAGTAAAGTAAAAAAATTGACTACTAATAAATGTAGAGATTGTGAATGCTAATAAATTATTTTAAGTGGGTCTAATTAAATAAATTAGTTTTAACGGATTGAATATTTATTTGGTTGATGGATATTGATAATAAATAAAATGAAGTGAGTCTAATTGATTGAAGCATGCATTTCATTAATGGGATTATTTATTTTAGATGGAATTTATTAGGGTAATTGACTTAAGCTTATATGGTTTATAAAGTTATTTGGGTCGGTTTTGGTTGGGTAAAGTTTTACACCCATCTATTTATTATTAATATTAAGCATTAATGATTGAAGGAATGAAAATCGTTGGGAGCGTTTATTAACTGAGGGACTGAAAATTCTTATGGGGTTCACTGTTGCGCCATTATAAGCAATGAGATTTTGCTCAGCATATCAAAAGCAAGGGTAGGTCAGCAAAAGAAAAAAAAAAGAATGTCCATTCCCCTTTTTTATTTACGTAATTCTCACTATATTGATGTTTGGGTTCAACGCCAGATGGTGTAGCAAGAGGAACGAATGAGTGCTGTGGTCTTCCTTTAATTAATGGCATGTTTGAGTACTGGCTCGCAGTTACTACGTCATATAAACACAAAAATTTATTCTCATTCTAAGTTTTTCCACTGTCAGCGGCTTTCATGAACACTAACAGCAATGGGGGTACTGGGTCGCCGGGCCGGCCACCCTCTTCCGAAGTTGAACTCTCTAAAGAGGATGAAGAGGACATTCGCGTACACAGTAAAAATAAGCATAAAGAATAAAATATAGACTTTATGACAGTAGAGCACCAAATGGATGTTAAGACGGACTATGATGACGTGACTCTCTCCCCTTTGAAGGAGGAGGACAACATCAACACAGGCATAGATATATACTACAAACTCAGTGCTATAAAACTACCCTAAAACCACAAATACTCTTCCTACAAAGATGCAGTTGGGAGCAAGAAAAAGAATAATGCGGATATTTACTTTGAAGACATATTGGGTGCTGGTCCAATAATGATATGGATCAAATCACACATGGTGAACTTGATCAAAATCACAACCCAGAGGAAGACCATGACCCACTATGTCCAGTTGTGATAATCCCACAAAAACATGTGGACAAACTCAGGGAAAAGTGGAAAAAAAGTGTGATCGTAAGTCTCCTAGGAAGAAATATAGTGTTTAAGATGCTTGTCAACAAGGTTCCTTCTATCTGGAACCTCCAAGGGGACTATGAGATTGTTGATTTGGAGGAAGGTCACTATCTCTTCAAATTTAACATGAAAGAAGACTACTACAACGTCCTTACGAGAGGTCCGTGGATCATTAATGGGCCTTATCTCATTTTAAGAAACTGGAAACTAAATTTTAATCCCATGGAAACCAACACCGTCACCACTACTTTGTGGGCAAGACTACCACGTCTACCCATAGAATGGTTTGACGAAAAAACCCTCTTTCACATGGGCAGCAAACTGGGTAGACCAATAAAAACCGATTTCAACTCAGTCTTATCTTCCAGGGGAAATATGCTCGGATATGCATGGAGTTAGTATCTAAACCACTTATTATCGGCTATAAACTTGATGGGAGAAAATACCATGTGGAGTACGAATTTCTACCCTATATCTGCTTCACCTGTGGTAGAAACGGGCTCAAATACGAGCTTTGCCCCCTTAACCTGGCCATGCCAAAATTCGGCCAGACACCAGCCAACTCAAACTAACCACACGTCGTTGGACGGCGGGGCTCAACCAAGAAACGACAAAACCTATAAATAGCATAACAGTAACATTTGTGAGCTAGCTAGCATAACGGATATAACGGCCTCTACCAATGGAAAAAATCCAACGGACTCTCACTTTGGTCCGTGGATGTTGGTTAAACGAAATCACATTAGTAGGCATCTACAAAACAGACATAAGTCTAATAGCAGGTATGACCAAAACAGAGGAAATCTAAAAAACATATTTGTTAGGCTGGAGAATCAAGCATACGAGGATGGGAAAAAAAATGCAAGCTCCAACAAGTCAACATTGTACAAGACAAACTGGTAGTTAGAAAAATAACTCCTATAATAAGAAAAGGCATGTGTCAATAGTTGTCCTTTGTGACTTTATGAAAAGTACTGCACCCCCAGCTAAAGACTTTACTACTACAACTAATAACCCAAAAGTGGGGACAATCACAGAACCCTCCATCAATAGGAGCAACACGCAAGCAACTCAACGCATGGGGCCCAGCCAAAACAAAGAGAACTGACCTCTCATGTCTCATCCACAACAATTGATGCCTCCCTCTTAATTGTGGAAACAGGTAACCCAGTGTTGGTTACGTCTAAGGTACATACAAACTCTATTAACTCAGCTAGCAACTACGGTTCTAATATTTTAAATGATAATGCTATTACAAGTTGTAATAAACTATAACCCCACACACCTACAAATATACATTCTCCCATTTGAATTTCCTTCCACTGTGAACCCCATAGTCTCACTACAGTTATTAACGATCACCCTCCTGACCTAAATTTCATTCCCTATGGACGCTCACCCATTCCCCTGTGATACCCCGCCTAATTAAATATCGGCGATGAATCCTTTATTAAATTAAAATCAAGGTGAACAGTTGGATCATTCTTAGCATCAATGTCACAGAATAAAAATTTTCCCAATTTAAACACCCTAAATAATTAAGCTAAGTGTCAAAACAATTTAAAACTTTATTTCCATTTTTATTAAATTCCAATTTGAAAACCTTTTAAATAACCAACAGTTTAAGAATCACATAAGTGCTACGGATAGCAATCAACACAAAAGAATTAATCCATCTAGGTTAACCAAACCAAATTTAAACTACAAATGAAATCATTCTGACAAAAATTAATACTCAAACAGTACCGAATACTGAAAATAAATGAACATACATCTCTGACAAATCTATACTGAATGGGAAATGGGCGACACATGCCCTAACTATGAGGAACTATAACAAGAACCGAATCAATGAAGAGGTCGTCTACAACAAAGACCTACAACTTCCACATAAGCTATAGCGCGTCCAATCCAAAGAACCTATGCATGACGCCCCTGTTGCTGGGAAGCTATAATATATACATATATATATATATACAAGAGAGAAGAGATAACAGAAAACGGGTCACAGCCCGATTGTAAAACAGTTTTAAAAAATAGTTTAGCAAGTATTTAAAATGCTTACCTGCTAATGCAACAACCATGCTAGTATGCGACACTCTCTTGAGAATTTTCACCTCTCATCTAGTGTGCACGTCTACCGTACTACTAAACCTCAAAAGTTTATCCCACTTATTCTCCATAAAGTTTTATCTCAAGAATTAATAGGGTGATAATATTTAGTTTGAGAGATTTAATCTCTTCAAGATTTCTTACACTATTTAGAAAATCGGTGCCGTTATGAAGTTCCCGAACCCATTAAGAAAGTTGCAACATTTATTCATTACTTAACTACTTATACGCACAGTAGAAAGTTCTCATATAGATATACGTATATAAATTAGTTACACATATAATATATATATACTAACGGCACCCCACAAAAAATCTATGGTGCAAAGTTTCCATATATAAGTAGATATATATATACCAATCACTCATATAATATATATATATATATATATATATACTATCTTCGCCCCACATACAATCTATGGTGCTGGCATACTCTGCTATCAAGTCCCTGTATCACACATAATTAGGGAAATGCTAGTTCGAAATCACTCTCGAACTGCATTAACATAAAACACATACAAATGGAGGCGAAGCATAGTTTCAAGTCACTAAGAGGTCAGCACATACTCTCACGTCTCTTATGACCGTCTGACTATCAATCAGATAGCCTGTACTAAGGAATCCTATGTTCTAGGGTACGAGTCAATATCCCCCATAAAGGTTCCATCGAGATAAGACGGTCCCGGCACGGAAACCCCCATGATAGCAAGTAGCCCGAGTATGATTTTTATACAGATATATAATATATGCACAATCACACAGTCATATATATATATATAGAGAGAGAGATCCACATTGCTAAATTAGGTGCGCTCACGACCCATAATTATAATTATCCGTTATTACACATTTTACTCGATTATTTCGTATCACGGACTATTTATTTGTATTCTCATTTATTATTCACTTCATACTCACTTGTCATCTCTCGAAGTATTTTAAGTATAATTTTAGTAGGCACTCACTCCCTTACGTTCCGGTCTAACTCCCTTATGAGTCCCGATCTTTTTATTAAATATACGCATGATTTCTTATACACATGAATCATTCCTCGTTAACCCAAAATCTCATCCTACACTAAAATGTTACTCAACGGGGTCTACCTAGGCCCTACTGGTCATCTCTATATTCCATTATACTCCAATAACAACAATCAAGGGTTCCCATACATCTTAATCGGATTAAACTAACGAATGAGAAATAAGCAGTTTTCCAGGTGGGGTCGATCGATCGAAGAAAAGGGGTCGATCGATCGATGCTCTTGGCTCGATCGATCGATCAAGCAGTTCATGCCCAGAAACTGCAAATTAAACCTACGGGTTTCATCTTTCAATTTCTCCAAAAATGTCATAAACAACTCTGGAATTCTCAAATAACAGTACTACAAGTTCTATATACATATATACAAGATTTCCTACGTGAAACATGTATAAATTCATCAACGATATCGGATTAATGGGGTAAAATTGACATAATCTTTAAGAACCCTAATTTTGAAAGAAATATACATTCCTCTAATTATTTCCCAGATTTCTTGTTTCTAAACTCATAATAATTCGCTGGTAATCCTCTACCTATGATGGGTATATCCAGAATATATGGAATCTCTCTAAACATGCGATTTAAAGTCTCTAAATTAACAATTCCTTTCATAAAACATGATCTTGGTAATCCTAAACTAACATGGGTGAGGCATTAATAAAAAATAAAGCAAGATAGATACTTGCCTGAAATTCAAGGTTCTGATTTCGTGGATGAAATGGTATGGTTGCGTTCCTCGTCGCGCGATCTACGTTTTGGTGGTGGTGGCGGTGCAAACGGGTGAGTCTTTGGCCTTGAGTTGCTTCGAAAGCTCTCCAACTCCTTCTCTAATGGTCATTCTTTGATTTTGTGTTTGCTAACACTAAGAGACAACTCCAAATGGCTGATATAACCTAATTAAATTCGTGGGTTTAATTACCCAAAAATGCAAGATGTCTATAATACCCTCTCGAGATGTCAAATGGGCCTAAAAACTCCCCGAGACCCAAACTAAACCCCCGGGTACACTTTTCTGACTATCACGACCCTTTCAGACACATTGGCGCACTCAAAATGATCATACGGGTAACTTATAATTTATTCACTTTATATAATAATAATTTAGTCCTGACATGACACAGGCGCGTCCCGACTTAAATTTCCATAATTGCCACTTTATTCACTCGTGACAATTTTTAACAAAAATCAATTCTACATATTACTCTACTCAATAAGTAATATCTAACGAATCAACAAACTTTCAATAATTACTAACTCTCGTCACGCTAGTAAATATTTAAAATAACTTTCAGGATTAAAATTAAATTAATTTATCTCAATTAAATTTAATAAATCCCTAAATTTAAAAGCCATAAAAATACGGGGTATTACATACTTTCCCCCTAATAACGGAATTTCGTCCCGAAATTTGGAAAATAAGGCCTACCTGGTAAAACACATTTTGGATACCTTAACAGTACGCAACCTATCCACATAGTAAGACGCTCAATCACTATAGCCCCCACCTCACAGCAAGCTTGTTTAACACTCTTCATTAAAGATACTTCACATTGTGCTCCTATCCGACAACATTCGCATAAGACACGCATATACACTATTAATTCCCATTATTTCAATATCATTGGGAGACCGCACCTTACTACATGACAACTACTCGGATTTATCTAACAAAACTCCCATTCTGAGAGAAACCATACGAACATTTGGCCACTCTTGTTCGCCTAAAACAGTCGTGGAATTCCACTATAGTCATCGGATTATTCTCGACCGATTCAAAAATTCTGATTATCCGCTCACTTCTAAACATACGCAGAGGGAGAATAGTTAAGCCAAAACTTCAATAAGCACCTCATTCACGACAAACAGGTACGAGTGCTTCCACGGAACTCTACCATTAGGTAATATCCTCCCCCAATTACCGTACTGTTCCACTTGTTAGCTATAACCGTTGTGGAAACGAACTGATCACCAAGATTCTAAAATCACCTTCACGCGGCTCCACTACTCGTTAATCACTGTGCGCCTGCTCCTCGGCTATGGTTGATACCTCCTAGTCAAAACGAAACGTTATCTCCGCTGTTTCCTGAAATCCCATATTGAAGGTGGAATTCACAAATCCCATCCCGATTTAGAAAATAATACCGTGTAGCATCACGTACCGACGCGATCCATTCCTTTCAAATGAAGACTGGGGCACACTAGTCAATATTGTAAATCACCCCAAAGGAATATCAATCACTCCCTTCTTGGGCGGCTTACTCTACATGTTTGGATGAACCCTTGATCTTACATTGAAGATGGCAACCCATCCAAGGACTTTACCGACTTTGCCGTCCCCTTCCGTTATAGGAATTTTTTATGCCCACAAAATTCTCTAGTTGATCCCCTTATTCCAACAGATATCCATCTATGAGTGGTGCATGCAGAGACTACTCACTATGTCCCGCTCAACATCGACTTTTCGTGAAATGTCACACATTAAGTGACACTTAATACTCCCCTTCCTTCTTTGGTGTGTATCGAAAGTTCCGACCCGTGCACTTTTCTCCACGATGCGCACTTATAGTTCTTTTATACCATACTAACATTATCACTCTTTATATGCACAACTCGCTATCAACATTTGACTAATTACAACTCCGTCCCGAGTGTTCTCCATATAGTTAAATTCTACCCTTCTCAAGGAATACCCCTTTGTAAACGGCTTCCCACAGCCTTCCAACCAGATTTGGTGTGCTACTCTGACTGCACACGTATATATGGATTTATTATCTTTCACACGGTGCCTAATCCACTCTACCACTTTTACTCCGTTATGTTAGTCCCACAAACATATATCCCACACGTCTATTCCCACGTCCCTTTAACTCGGACGATTTCTTTTCTTTTTTTTTAACATCAACTAACCAGGATATCTACACACCCTATAAACAGTGCATACTAGCGTAAGCATCACATACGTTTCACACCTAACAACCAATTCTTTATTTTCCTAGTGCTCACAACGTGATTGCAACACTTTGGTACTCTCACTCACCCTAAAAATCAAAATTCTAAATCCTCCTACTCATCGTTCCACCCCTCAACTCGTAGTGGTAAAACAAAAATTTCAATGCTTTCTTACCACGCAACCAGCTCCACTGGCCTTAAATCATAATTTAACTACCAACTTATAGATATAATTATCTGCTCCTATTACGATCGAGGTACTGAACTCATGGACTAATGACCAAACATCTCCCTATTTCCAACCTTACGCTAAGTTTCATGCGTGGGATATCTCGCAAAGCGAAATCCAAACAAGGAACCCCCCCGATACACTATTACCTAGCATTGTCGGTTATCGAAATCTATTAGGCCCTCCGTCCACAACATGTACCCTTTTACTCCGTCTCTTGACAGAAAAGTTACATCTCCTCTCGAAATTACACTTAACAAAGAACATTTCGCCAATTGCACTATCGTACAGTATTGGTGGTAATTGCATTCCATAAACCTCGAATACATATAATCGGGATTCTCGAAATCCCTTTCCCCAATCAGAGGGGTATAAATATTAACTCCCACATATCTAAGGGATAGATATAACAATGCACTCTTTCTATCACCAAGTCCTGAGCGCTAAACATAATACTGAGTTAAATCTTTTCGCTCAATAGTAAACCCGATACATACTGAATCATAACAACAAAAGTCCCTACATACACAAGAATCGGATATCTCGTGCCTACTATTGCCTCCGAAGTCTCTAGGATTAATAATATATAAGTGCGAGTCCAACCCTCTTGCAGGTGAGGCCTCGCCAGAACAAAACATGTTGCATTGCAACCACTCCGATAGCCTTGCAATAACTGCCTACTATCGTACTGACCATTTCTATAAAGTTGTAATCAATACCATATTATACTCGTATATTACATCACTAAAATGAGTAACCTCAATAAAGTATATAACACTATTAATATACTCATTCATCCTCCGCGGATAGCACTAAGGAAAATCCCGCTACACTAGGGAAAAATATTCACATAATGATATCGTTTGTAGTTATACGCATTAAACTCGTCTCACATGCTAATCTAACAATGAACAAAATATAATGACTCGCTCGTGTCACATAAAACACGCCTCATCCTCTGAGGATAAAACTTATACTTCTACCTTGCCAATCGTCTTGATTTCACAAATGGCCTCCGGACGTAACACGCCTGCCCAACCAACACAAAACTATTTTAATCGTCGTCTTTTACTAGTCACCATACTCTCATCCCTTTATTCACTTCGGGAAAACATCAACGCGTGCGATTTCACTCTCCACAAAATACCTTTACACATAATCCACTTATCACCTGTCATACCAACCATATTAGGATTGTCCTTCTCTCGAACTTTGGTAGGCTCAATTCATGTTGGCTATCCCTCGTGGTTCCCTTAGCCTGGTTGGCCCTAAAGAACATGCTACTAGCTACAATATTCCTTACTGAATTCGCCATCGCTTTGGTAAGAATTCAGCTATTCGAATCATTTAAATGGATCCCCTGACGTGTATCCCCACCCCCCTGTGGTGCTACACTAGCATCTAGTCTTATTCTTGACTAACTTCTTCGATTCTTTTAGCTTCCCACACAAAGAAGCATTAACATCTCTATTGTCAAAGCACGACATTGATAACCTCTGAATCGACCGTCGAGCAGAATTCCCTTTTTGGTGTTATTAACTACTTTTACGAGTCGATCTCCCACTTGGAGTCCTCTCCCCCATTTGTATCTACATCCTCTGATACAAGATTCGCTAATGGATTAGAATCATATTCACAAATGGACCTCTGTTAGGTCCTCCTATGATGAGTTCAGAACAACGTTCACTTCTTATCCTGAACATCTGATGAAGGAACATGCAGTCAAACTGTACCTAAGATTCTTCTACAGGCATAGCATTTAACTTCTAAAAATGGTGGCTGACTCCCACCATTATAACTTCGTTCCGACAAGCTAAGAAAAATTTTCTCCAAATTTTCACTTTCAGTTAGCCACACTCCATCCTATGTCTACACCTCTTGATACTTTACCTCCGTTGGCTAACACACACAATTCCCGCATTTCTAGAATTCCCACTGACAGTTCTTTCGACTATAGCAACATTTGGAAATCATAAGTTGTGCCCTAGCCGCCTTTACCGTCCTGGCTTCCCGTGCCATAATGGGGGTGACCTTAACTACGGTCATCATCCTCGAATATGCTTTACAACCTCAACTGATCCTTGCCTCCTGCTGTCTGCCCAACGGCCCTTTCCTGCCATATATCATTGTTCGAACATGCCCGAACGCAATTAAGATTCACTAATGTACATACGTTATAGTAGGAGAATGGAATCTCACCATAGAAAACAACAATCCTAAACATAGGGCTCTATATCAAACAAAGTAACGCTTGAAGTATAATAAGTCGTACAGATCCTAAGGACACTAGAACCTGATGCTCTGATACCACCTATGACACCCTGCCTAATTAAATACCGGGAGATCAATCCTTTATTAAATTAAAATCAAGGTGAATAGTTGGATCATTCTTAGCATCATTGTCGTAGAATAAAAATTTTCCCAATTTAAACACCCTAAATAATTAAGCTAAGTGTCAAAATAATTTAGAACTTTATTTCCATTTTTATTAAATTCCAATTTGAAAACCTTTTAAATAACCAACTGTTTAAGAATCACATAAGTGCTACGGATAGCAATCAACACAAAAGAATTAATCCATCTAGATTAACCAAACCAAATTTAAACTACAAATGAAATCATCCTCACAAAAACTAATACTCAAAGAGTACCGAATACTGAAAATAAATGAACATACATCTCTGACAAATCTATATTGAATGGGAAATGGGTGACACATGCCCTAACTATGAGGAACTATAACAAGAACCGAATCAATGAAGAGGTCGTCTACAACAAAGACCTGCAACTCCCACATAAGCTACAGCGCGTCCAATCCAAAGAACCTATGCATGACGCCCCTGTGGCTGGGCAGCTGTAATATATACATATATATATACAAGAGATAAGAGATAACAGAAAACGAGTCACAGCCCGATTGTAAAATAGTTTTAAAAAATAGTTTAGCAAGTATTTAAAATGCTTACCTGCTAATGCAACAACCATGCTAGTATGCGACACTCTCTTGAGAATTCTCACATCTTATCTAGTGTGCACGTCTACCGTACTACTAAACCTCAAAAGTTTATCTCACTTATTCTCCATAAAGTTTTATCTCAAGAATTAACAGGGTGATAATATTTAGTTTGAGAGGTTTAATCTCTTCAAGATTTCTTACACTATTTAGAAAATCGGTACCGTTATGAAGTTCCCGAACCCATTAAGAAAGTTGCAACATTTATTCATTACTTAACTACTTATACGCACAGTAGAAAGTTCCAATATAGATATATGTATATAAATTAGTTACACATATAATATATATCCTAACGGCACCCCACATAAAATCAATGGTGCAAAGTTTCCATATATAACTAGATATATATATACCAATCACTCATATAAAATATATATATATACTATTTGCACCCAACATACAATCTATGGTGCTGGAATACTCTGCTATCAAGTCCCTGTATCACACATATTTAGGGAAATGCTAGTTCGGAATCACTCTCGAACTGCATTAACATAAAACACATACAAATGGAGGCGAAGCATAGTTCCAAGTCACTAAGAGGTCATCACATACCCTCACGTCTCTTAGGACCGTCTGACTATCAATCAGATAGCCTGTAACAAGGAATCCTATGTTCTAGGGTATGAGTCAGTATCCCCCATAAAGGTCCCATCGAGATAAGACCGTTCCGGCGCCGAAACCCCCGTGATAGGAAGTAGCCCGAGTATGATTTTTATACAGATATATAATATATGCACAATCACACAGTCATATGTATATTATATATACACATCCACATTGCTAAATTAGGTGCGCTCACGACCCACAATTATAATTATCCGTTATTACACATTTTACTCTATTATTTCGTATCACGGACTCGTTATTTGTATTCTCATTTATTATTCACTTCATACTCACTTCTCCTTTCTCGAAGTATTTTAAGTATAATTTCAGTAGTCACTCACTCCCTTGCGTTCCAGTCTAACTCCCTTACGAGTCCCGATCTTTTTATTAAATATACGCATGATTTCTTATACACATGAATCATTCCTCGTTAACCCAAAATCTCATCCTACACTAAAATGTTACTCAACGGGGTCTACCTAGGCCCTACTGGTCATCTCTATATTCCATTACACTCCAACAACAACAATCAAGGGTTCCCATACATCTTAATCAGATTAAACTAACGAATGATAAATGGGCAGTTTTCCAGGTGGGGTCGATCGATCGAAGAAAAGGGGTCGATCGATCGATCAGTCGATCGATCGATGCTCTTGGCTCGATCGATCGATCAAGCAGTTCTTGCCCAGAAACTGCAAATTAAACCTACGGGTTTCATCTTCCAATTTCTCCAAAAATGTCATTAAAAACTATAGAATTCTCAAATAACAGTACTACAAGTTCTATATACATATATACAAGATTTCCTACGTGAAACATGTATAAATTCATCAACGATATCGGACTAATGGGGTAAAATTGACATAATCTTTAAGAACCCTAATTTTGAAAGAAATATACATTCCTCTAATTATTTCCCAGATTTCTTATTTCTAAACTCATAATAATTCACTGGTAATCCTCTGCCTATGATGGGTATATCCAGAATATATGGAATCTCTCTAAACATGCGATTTAAAGTCTCTAAATTAACAATTCCTTTCATAAAACATGATCTTGGTAGTCCTAAACTAACATGGGTGAGGCATTAACCAAAAATAAAGCAAGATAGATACTTGCCTGAAATTCAAGGTTCTGATTTCGTGGATGAAATGGTATGGTTGCGTTCCTCGTCGCGCGATCTACGTTTTGGTGGTGGTGGCAGTGCAAACGGGTGAGTCCTTGGCCTTGAGTTGCTTCGAAAGCTCTCCAACTCCTTATCTAATGGACGTTCTTTGATTTTGTATTTGCTAACCCTAAGAGACAACTCCAAATGGCTTATATAACCTAATTAAATTCGTGGGTTTAATTACCCAAAAATGCAAGATGTCTATAATACCCTCCCTGGATGTCAAATAGGCCTAAAAACGCCCCGAGACTCAAACTAAACCCCCGGGTACACTTTTCTGACTATCTCGACCCTTTCGGACACATTGGCACACTCAAAATGATCATATGGGCAAATTATAATTTATTCACTTTATATAATAATAATTTAGTCCTGACACGACACAGGCGCGTCCTGACTTAAATTTCCATAATTGTCAGTTTATTCACTCGTGACAATTTTTAACAAAAATCAATTCTACATATTACTGTACTCAACAAGTAATATCTAACGAATCAACAAACTTTCAATAATTACTAACTCTCGTCACGCTAGTAAATATTTAAAACAACTTTCAGGATTAAAATTAAATTAATTTATGTCAATTAAATTTAATAAATTCCTAAATTTAAAAGCCATAAAAATATGGGGTATTACATCCCCATTGCAATGATAGGAAACCTTCAACTACAACACTTATGCCTATTAAAGGGGGGGAGGAGTTCACTATAAACCTGAGGATAGAAATGGAAATCATCACAAGGATAATATGGAGTGTCGCACAGACGCGAATTATGTTATTTTAGAGGGGACTTGAAGGTAATCCTGAGACTATGGATAATTCCCCCGTTAGCAACAGTGTTCGGGATTAAGAAACCGCGGCAGCTTAGCGTGGTAACTCAGCGAGGCATCTTAGCATGGCAACTCATACTTTAGCTTGTTGTGTTAGTCATATTGTATCTTTGTTTATATTGGCTGTAACCAATAACGGTTGAAATGATGTAACGAGAATAATAATGAGTTTTAGTGTGAGGTCAAACGGTACTCGCGAGAGACCAGACTTGGCAGGGCCTGGAAGAGCTTTCATGCTCTATCGAATGACCTCGCCATGGGAACATTCGAGGGACTTGGTTTGGATTATTGAGAAGTGAGGCACCGTGGGGGGCTTGTCCTGACCATCTTAGATATACCTGGTAAAACATCGAAGAACCCAGACCGTGGAATCTCGGGCGGAGCAGCTTGGAGTTCCATCGGGCGTTGAGTTGAGAACCAAACAACCCTCTAATTAATGTCACATCTACTTTATGTGATGTCACTAACCAGCTAAGCAATGTCAAACTTGCACTTGAGTAAACCACCGTGGTATTTGGGGCTGTCAGACAGTTGGTGAGATACCTCTGTGACAACAGCCCCCTGACACACAGTGGTTAGGCAAAAGGCATGTCTTGGCATTTAATGTTTATGACGTGGAGACAACTAGTGGATCAGGTATTTAATGTTGTGACATAAAGTATGAGGGATATATTTCACAGGCATTGATGACTGAGTTGCCTCGGGGGTGTTGTGGGGGGCTATTTAAGGACCCTAACCACCTTAGAGGAAGGGAGAGAGATCTTCCTGAGATTTCAGAAGTTATTGCTAGAGATAATATACATTAGAAAGAGTTATTACAAACCAGAGAGTTTTACTCACCCACCATTGTCATTTATTACGAAGCTTTTAATATTTTATAGAGATCCTTGAGGGTGATTGGTGTTTTTGCTACCTTCCAAGGTGTATCTAGGGTGCTTACTTCTCTCTCCCTCTAGCTAAGTTACTTCTAAGTTCACTACTACCTTTTGAGTTATACATGAGAGATTTGGGAGTTTAAATTGAGTTCATCTTCATTGAGTTTATGTGTGAATATCCTATAATTAATCCAAGGTTTTGGCTAAATTAACTTATCATTACCGTACTCAAAAGGGGTTACGCTTCCATCTTATCTAAACTACCCTCTTACATTTGGAGACTCTTCTAGGGAGGCATTCTTATAAGTAAGGAGTATGGAGCAAGATAATGTTAATCGAAGGCTCAACTTTGATGACATCCAACATAATGAAGAACAAGCTGCGAGAGAACTGGAGGCTCTAAGGGATGGGGTTCCTCGAATAGAGGTACCTCTAGTGCAGGCGACGACAAGCGGTCCAGGGGTGACACAAGCCTCCATGAGTGAAGGGTTGGGACCCACTCAGGTGGCACTCCTCATGAGTAAGTTTTATGAGTTTCTGCAAACTTCGGTAGCTTCAATGGTGTTGGGAGGATTTGAAGCCAATTCCTTCATAACCCCATCGAGTGTAAGTGTAGCGGGAACAGTCCCAATGAGTATACCCTCTGTTATGAATCCATCCATGGGAACCTCAGGAGTATCAACGACCCCAACTGTGACGATTGTTCCAACTGCAATGGGCACTCAGCCCATGGTTTCGTTGGTTGGTGCCCCAGTAGCATCACTCATGGAGGAAATGAGGAAGGAGATGCAGAAAGAGATGCTGAAGTTCATGTAAGTCTCCTCGCAATCTGCTGGAGAGGTAGGTTCGGTCTATGATGACTTCTGAAAACCTTATCCCCAGGAATACAATGATGAGCCCTATCCATAGGACTATATTCCTCCTATTTTTGAAAAATATACAGGGAAAGGTGGGAACCCGAAGGAGCATATTAAGTGCTTTGTTGAACACTTGGGAGTGCATTGTAATAATAAAAGACTTAGGTTGAGGGAGTTTTCCAAATCCTTAACCGATAAAGCATACACCTAGTATTCTCACTTAGCTCCCAAGAGTGTTTTTACGTGGGAGGAGATGCACGTATTATTTTCCCAGAAGTTCTTTCTGGCAAAAGACGAGTTTACTTTGACCCAACTGAGGAGGGAGAAGCAACGACCAGGGGAGGACGTGGTGGCGTACGTTCGGAGGTTCAGGTAAAGGTCCCTCGATGTGAGGGAGGAGGCCAAAGAGTCCAAGTTATTACAGATCTGTGCAAAGGGACTGCTTCCTGAGTACATTTGTCATCTCATTAATGAAACGCGCGAGGGGACTTTTTCGGCATTTTTGAAAGCAGCAAGAAATATCTCCTTGGTGGTGTGGCCCAATCCAGTGGTGGTGCCCACAATGTTTAGGCAGTCGATACAACCTGTGGGGGGAGGTCTTAGCCCCCACGGGTAGGGTACACTGAGGGGGCAGATGGGGGTAAGGCACCGAAGAAGGACAATAAGAGAAAGTTTGGAAGAAACAAGGAGGACCCACCACCATTGCCTTATACAGTAGAGGAGGTTGTCAGCTGTTACAAAGCAATAGTCCAAGGAGGAACGGTCTATGAACCAAAAGACATTCCCATTGAGGAACTCGATGTGTCAACGAAGGCGGATCCCAAGTAATGACAGGTTCATCAGAGGATCCAACATCCGACAGAGAGCTGTTTCACACTGAGAAGAATCATCGACAAGTACGTGAAGGTAGGGACATTGCAAATCCCTCTACAGAACGTCAATAACAACCCACTGCCAGCACATGGGGCTAATCTCTTGGTGGCTTATAATGAAGAGGTGGAGAGAGGAGAAAGAGAGTCAACGACGAAACAAGAAGAGTACGAAGAAGCTCTGGAAGATTGTATGAGGGGAATGGATAATGTAGTACTGGACTACGATGAGGCAAGCGCCAAAGACATGGAGGATGTGTACAGCGTTGAAGGTGAGGAAGCAGACTCAGTCATAGAGTATTGTGCAGTTTCGAAATCCCTAAAATTCACTTGGTTCTTCGACCAGGTGGGGATACCGAAAGAGAGTAGGTTGGAGATAACCCCGGCAATACTTGACATTACGTTGAAGAACACAGTACCTTCACTGAGATGGAAGGGACCCATGGCCAGGTTGGTTAGGAGATTTCTCTCAAAAGTAACCTTCAGCGATGCAGATAGGGATGTAAGGTTTCCTCATATCACGCCATTGCATGTGACCGCCAGTGTCAACGGAGTTAGATTTGCAAGGACTATTATGGATGGGGGAGCTTCCATTAATATCATGCCAATCAACTCTTTCTATGCAGCCAATATTCCAGAAGAAAGGTTGGTCCCCATGCCCTTGGCGATTTCGGGGTATGATAACCAATCTTCCAAATCCATTGGGTATGTTAATGTTGGAATTGTGATGGGAAATCTGAGTTTCCATATCAAGTTCCACATAACAGAGAGTGCAACTTCCTATCATCTGCTAATATGAAGGGTGTGGATGCACAACCAAGGGCTAGTTACTTCTACGTACCACCAATGCGCTAAGGCGAACATCAAGGGGATAGAGGTGACCATTAGGGCTATGAAGAGGCCCTTCGCTGTCGAGGAAGCTCACTTGGTAGATGCGGTATTTTACACTGAGTTAGAAGAGGATATACGATTCCTAACGAGAAGAATAGAGGGAGTATGGGTTCCCTTGATCAGAGAAAGGATGGGGCCTTTGAATGATCAGGGTAAAGAGGTTGCAAGTAGTGCAAGAGTAATGACCGAAGAAGCTCACCAGGTGGTCCCTCGGCCTCAAAACATCTCGAAGCAGCTCAAAGACAGGATGAGGCCCAGAGTGGATTCGATGGAGCATGAGGTTTAACGACAAAGCGTGATGAGTCGGTTCTCAGGAAAAAGAGTGTCCGAGGCTTCTAGAGAGAAGAAGAGGAAAACAGTCACCACTACCAGCAGACAGTACAAGAAAGTCATTACCGAGGAAGGAAAAGTGGTATATCTATTATAATGGTGTGAGCGGGCGACAGAAGAAACTGATGATGAGGTTGACCCGATATATGAATACTTTCTGGTAGATCAACAGGGATAATGTATGGTGATAAATAACTCGAGTATATAGGAACTTATGGAGGAAGTCGCTGAGGAACCAGATTATATGACGAACCGACCGAAACCGCAGGCACAAGAACTAGAGTAGTTGAACCTGGCGAGAGAAGAGGAGGACCTAGGGCCCATTTTCATCTCGAAAGATCTCAGTGAAGAGAAACGAAAGGCCTTAGTGGAGTTTATTCGGGAATTTATAGATATTTTTGCATGGAAATACACGGAGATGGAGGGGCTGGATGAGGAAGTGAGCTGCCACAAGTTGAACGTAATGCCTTTAGTCATTACAGTGAAATAAGCGACGAGAACGTACAAGCCTGAGCTAGATTTGAAGATCAAGGAAGAGGTTCAACACTTGCTAATGGCAGTGTTCATCACACCGATACAACACCCACTCTGGCTATCTAGCATTGTCCCAGTGGGAAAGAAAGACAAAAACCAAATAAGGATCTGTGTGGATTTCAGAGATTTGAACAGAGCTTGTCCCAAAGATGAGTTCCCTCTGCCCTCCATCGATAGCCTGATAGATGCAATGGCTGGTCATGAGATGTATAACTTCATGGATGGGTATGTAGGGTACAACCAGATCAAGATGGACCCCATAGATGCAGAGAAAATAGCGTTCAAAACCCTGTAGGGCAACTTCATGTATAAGGTGATGCCGTTTGGTCTCAAGAATGCTGGGGAGACTTACTAGAGAATAATTATGGTCATTTTTCATAAGTTTTTCCACAAATTTATGGAATTCTATGTGGATGATTTGGTCATCAAATCGAGGAAGGAGGAGTCCCATCTGAGCGATTTGAGGAAGGTGTTTTCCCGTTGAAGGAAGTATAAATTGAAGATGAACCCACTGAAGTGTGTTTTTGGAGTGACAAGTGGGAAATTCCTAGGCTTTGTGGTTGATCAAGAAGGGGTGCAGATGGACCAGGACAAACAGTGGGTGATCTTAGAAATGCCATGCCCAAGAACGGCGAAAGAGCTGAAGAGTTTCCTCGGTAAAGTCTCCTACCTTAGGAGATTTGTGCCTAGATTAGCCTAAATAACACATCCGTTGATGCAGCTATTGTGAAAGAACACGAAGTTCAAGTGGGAGGAGATTCACCAGGAGTCTCTCGACGGGTTGAAGAAACTGATCGTTTCACTACAGACCATGGTTCCCCTAAAGGCAGGAATACCGTTGCAGTTGTACCTCACATCCACCATGAGGTCCGTGGGAGATTTACTGGCACAAGATATTGATGGGCAAGAATGGTCAGTCTAATACCTCAGTAGGATCATCCATGGGCCAGAAGTCAGATATAGTAGCTTAGAAAGGCATTATTTAGCCTTAGTATTTGTAGCGCAAATATTTAGACATTATATGCTATCTTTTACAATTCATATTGTAACAAGATGTGATCCTATTAAGTATTTACTAGCAAGAACGATATTTATTGGTAGAGCAGCTAGGTGGTTCCTCATCCTCTTCGAGTATGACTTGAAATGTGTGGTTCCTCACGCGATCAAAATCCATGTGTACGCTGATCTGTTGGTTATTTTCCCCTCAGGAACGTTTGAGCCACCCAAAGAAAGTATTCCAGGAGATGATTTGCAGTCCAATCACCTAGACGCAATGGATGAGGAATGGACAATGCAGTTCGATGGATCAGAAAAGAAAGGAGGAGCAGGGGTTATTCTTTCAAAAGGAATGGAGGAGATTTTCCTTTCCTACAAGTTAGATTTCCCTTGTTCTAACAACGAGACATAATATGAAGCATTGGTGTTGGGATTGCTATAGGCTCTTCGAAGGGGGATTCATTCACTTTGCATCAAAGGGGATTCAAACTTGGTGGTTCAGCAAGTGAATGGAGAGTACGCGTTGAAACACGTGAGTCTGGCACCACACAAGATAATCTTTCAGAGGCTCCTCTGCCAGTTCCATCGGACCAAGATCAAGAGACAGCCCAGAATGATGAATCGTCACCCAGACGCATATGCCACCATTTCCTAGAAGATGGTCATGAGGAACGATATAACTACCGTCGTGATCCAATGAATAACAGCTCCTTCGATGGCAGTCAATTCTACTAATGGAAGAGGACGCAGACTGGAGGGGAGAGATCAAAAGGCAATTAGAATCTGGGGAAAGAGCGATGGGGCTGAGAGAATTAGCCCAATACTTCACGAATCAGGGGAACCTTTACTTCAGAAATACAGGAAGATGGCTGTCAAGGTGCATCGGCCTAAAAGAAGTAGAGCGAAGATTAAAGAAAACACACGAAGGGCACTGCAAAACAACTGAGATACCCCTCTATCGAAGAATGCAAAGGGAGGGGTATTTTTGGCCAAGAATGAAACAGGACACGTGGCAGTGCTACAATGAAAGTGCGACAAATGTCAGTTATTCTTCGAGGCAGCCGAATGTTATTTCATGGAGGCTTGGGCTGACTGGAGACAGCCCTATATTAACTTCATTAAAAATGGAGTTGTCCTAATAGAGAAAATTGATACGATGGGTCTCCGGTGAAGGGCCCCGAGATTCTACGTTCATGAGGGACAGCTTTATCGAAGAGGATACTTTAACAGGTCGTTGCATTACATCACGAAGGAAGAAGCAACTGAGGTCCTCAAACAGGTGCACGATCCAGCTCATATAGGAGGGGCCAATTTATATGACCAGTTGATGACTTTGGAATACTATTGGCCAACGATGGAGAAAGATTCTGCTAAGTTCGTTCGAAGGTGCAAGGCTTTCCAACTTCATAGAAATATGATCCATGCCCCATTAGTGGACCTACACTCCCTGGCAACACCTTATCCTTTTCACACTTGGGCGTTCGACCTGGTGGGGCAATACATCCTTCTTCGAGGGGGAAGATATGGATACTAGTAGCAACGGAGTGTTTCACAAAGTGGGCTGAAGCGATACAATTGAGAAGGGAAATAGCTGGGGTGGTGAGCAACTTCATCAAACAATACATCATTTACCGTTTTGGGATCCCAAAGGTTATCCTTTCAGACAATGGAATCCCTTTCGTCAATTCAAAAGTAACGATGCTCACAGACAAGTACTCCATTGTCCATCATACTTCGACGGTGGCATATCCAAAGGGAAACGGTCAGGCCGAAGCAATTAACAAAACTTTGGTTAATATCTTGGCTAAAACACTGGAGGATTTCCCAGGATCATGGGATGACAAGATACCAGCCGTATTATGGGCCTATTGAATAACTAAGAGGAAGCCCATAGGGTATATACCGTTCTCTCTTATTTGTGGGGCCGAGGCAATTCTCCCAGTGGAATTAGAATTTCCCTCTACTCGATATGCTTTGCGAAGTACCATGATCCCTCATAATAGACATGTGCAATTGGAAGCGTTGGATGAACACAGATATCATGCGATGCAACACTTTCAAATGTATAGGAAACAGCTTCGGTCGAAGGGGCCATTTGTTTGGGAGATGTAATGGCCTTGGGTTTCGTGGCGGCAGTTGGTATCATTAGGCAATGAGGGGGTAGCTCCTGGGGAGATTCTTTAATGGTTTTACTCAAGGAAAACTCAACCCCAAGCACGGAGTTCCCCTTAAGACCCAGTTCAGAGGAAGAGAAAGAAATGACTGGGGGATATTGAGGGGGGGCTGAATGTACTCACGGATAATTTCCAACTGCCCCAAATAGAACTTGGTGGCAAAGAAGGTGGATACGTATCCCTTACTAGTGGCACTAGAAAGGATGACATGACCATCGATGGTGGACGTCACACCAAGCACCGCGACTGCAGTATAGAAGGTGCAGGCTTCAGCGAAAGTGGCCCTTGGGTGGTTGTGTTGAAACACAGGTCGAGGGGGCCACTGATCAAACCCGAACTGCCTGCTACATCTGGCAGAGTTGTAGGACTCTAAGGTGTACCCCTATTCAGTATAAGAAGGAAGAAACCCAGGGTTAAATAGAAGCACCATGGCTTGCAAGGGATCTTCTACAACTGGGATGAACTTGACCGTTGTGGCTGTAGAAGGAAAGAAATCCCAACTATGGGCAAATATAGACTCACTGTATGGCATCATCACAAAGGAGTCTAAAACATCAAAAACTTCCATTATCTCCTTTCGACTTTGTTTTTGTGAAAACATAGGAGGCGTGGGGGATTGATACTGCCCATAGATATAGGAATAGACTTAAAGGCGATGGCAGGAAAATGGGTGTAAAGAAAGCCCATCAAAATGATGGTGTTGTCAAAATTGGCCAAGTTATAACGGCCTAGTGATCGTTCCATGACGATATGGGTATGACCCAACCAGGTGTAGAGGGACCCCAAGGCAATGCCGGTCAAAGGAAGGTTGAAACCCCTGGCCAAATGAATGGAAATATTTATAAGGTCCTTTCTGGGCTGATCATTGGGTTTCCCATGAAGAAGCGTGAAATCAACACAAGTATGTAGGCTGGTAGTTCTAGGGATGTACTTCTACCTCGACCCGTTACAGCATTAACATACTTCGGGGTCGAAGCTTCAAAATAATAGTTGATGAGGGGAGTAAATGTGGCTTTGTTCGAGGAACCAGTGCAACTGCGGTAGATTCGATCCAGCTCAGCTCGATCAGCAGCCTCTTCGGCATCCAGGGCCTCATCGTGGTATGTGAACTCACCCATTGGCTCAAATCCCATGACCTCGCAGACGTCCTCCAACGTAACAGTGAACTCTCCCCACACAATAAAGAACGTGTGAGTTATGATATTCCATCTGGAAACTAGCACTTGGAGCGCCGCATTTTGCTTAGAGAGGGTGAACTCCCCAAACCAACAGGCTCGATAAAGCCCAACCTTTGCAAGACTAGTAGCGTGAGAACTCTGCATATGTGTATGCCAGGCACTGAAATGGATTGGAGACCCCCCGGGTGCTTCAAAGTCAATCTGAGAATAGGGGAAGTCACCATGGTCCAGATGAAAATGCAGAGTCCCCTCTGGTAGAAGATAACAACACTTTGATGAATCCATTTCCTCATCACCCAACAGTAAGAGGTCAAGCTAGGATGAGAAATGGCAAGTCTTGCATGCATCATAAAATTTATCATCTTCATCAAAGATGGGCGCTCGGTAATAGAAGCGTAGTTGCTCTTGACGAGCAGCATTCAGGGCAGCGCCGCTAGGGGCAGCAGCAGCGCTAGAAGCGGCAAAGAGGGAGCCTGGATGAGTGATGGTAGTGGTGGAAACCTTATAAGTACTTGAAGAATCCATAATAGAGTAGGGATGAATGGTATAGCTGAGTAAGAAGGGCTATGAACAAAGAGGGAGGAGCACAACCACAGGTGGTGGCTCAAAAGATGAGAAAGGGAAGAGACTGAGTAAAGAATTGGACAACAATGGAGGTTTGCGCATAGTTCTCTCTTTCTCTAAAGAAGACGTGAGATTAAAAAAGATGAAGGAAAGATAAGGTTTTTGAAATAAAAGAGACGTTTGAAGCCTTTTAAACCTAACTTTTGAGTTTCCCACCATCACACGTGCACGGCCGCCCATAATCATTTCAAATGAACACGTGGCACTTCGGGAAGTGTTTTGACAGCTGAAAAGACAGTACCACGTCATTTATGAAGCGACACCTGGGTAGTAGAAGGAGTTGCCTTCTTCAGCAAGTTTAATTTTGGGCGCAAGAATTTTTGTCAAACATATACAATAACTCCCAACGGAAAAGATGTCCCAACGGTTCAAAAAAGCTACGATGTCGCCTCGCCACAAGTCCAAACGTTATTTAAATGGTGACTCTGCTCCATCAGGGAGAATTTCTGCTTTTTTGAACATAGCGAGGCATTACAAGGGAGAATTTCACTTACCAAGAATCAAAACGAGTATTTGAGAAGGTTAGCAGGCCTTTTGGGAGAATTTCAAATAATAAAAAGTTAGAACGATTGAAGCTCAGTATAAGGAAAAAGTGGCGATGTCCCTTTGTCAAAACCCCAATAAGTCATAGCGTTTTGGCTCAGGTATATCGAGGAGAATTTTACTTTTTCTTGGAGATTATAACGCTGCGATTCTAACGAAGGAAAGGAGGCTAGAATTTTTACACACAGAGAAGGTTCATCGAATTGAGAAGTTTTTGTGCATACATTTCTTGTTTCAACAAAAAATCTCTCCACGAAGGGGCAAATGTAGAGGGGGCTTGAAGGTAATCCTGAGCCTATGGATAATTCCCCCATTAGCAACAGTGTTCAGGATTAAGAAGCCAAGGCAGCTTAGCATGGCAACTCAGCGAGGCAGCTTAGCATGGATACTCATACTTTGGCTTATTGTGTTAGTCATATTGTATCTTTGTATATATTGACTGTAAGATATAACGATTGTAATGATGGAATGAGAATAATAATGAGTTTTAGTGTGAGGTCAAACGATACTCCCGAGAGACCAGGCTTGGCAGGGCCTGGGAGAGCTTTTATAATCTATTGAATGACCTCGTCGTGGGAACTTCAGAGGGACTTCGTTTGGAGGATTGAGAAGTGAGGCATCGTTGGGGGCTTGTCCTGACCATCTTAAATACACCTAGTAAAACACCAAAGAACCCTGATAGTGGAGCCTCGGGCGGAGCAGCTTGGAGTTCCATCGGGCGTTGAGTTGAGAACCAAACAACCCTCTACTTAATGTCACATCTACTTTATCTGATGTCACTAACCATCTAGCCAATATCAGACTTGCACTTGAGTAAACCACCATGGTATTTGGGGCTGTCAGACAGTTGGTGAGCCACTTCTGTGACAACAGCCCCCTGACACACAGTGGTTAGGCAAAAGGCATGTCTTGGCATTTAATGTTTATGATGTGGAGACAACTAGTGGATCAGGTATTTAATGTTATGACATAAAGTATGAGGGATGTCTTTCACAGGCATTGATGACTGAGTTGCCTCGGGGGGTGGTGTAGGGGGCTATTTAAGGACCCCAACCACCTTTGAGGGAGGGAGAGAGATCTTCCTGAGAGTTCAGAAGTTATTGCTAGAGATAATATACATTAGAAAGAGTTATTACAAACCAGAGAGTTTTACTCACCCATCATTGTCATTTATTTCGAAGCTTTTAATATTTGATAGAGATCCTTGAGGGTGGTTGGTGTGTTTGACTGCCTGCCAAGGTGTATCTAGGGTGCATACTTCTCTCTCCCTCTAGCTAAGTTACTTCTAAGTTCACTACTACCTTCTGAGTTATACACGAGAGATTTGGGAGTAAAACTGAGTTCATCTTCATTGAGTTTGTGTGTGCATGTCCTATAATTAATCCAAGGTTTTGGCTAAATTAACTTATCATTACCGTATTCAAAAGGGGTTACGCCTCCATCTTATCTAAACTACCCTCTTACAGCTATGAACCCTTGAAAAAACCAAGGGGGAAGATACGTTAATGCACGGGAGGCTGCAAAAAATGTCGTCGATGCAGGATTCCATCACCAGGATTAAAAATGCCCTTCCGTGGCCACCTACAAAGGATCTTCCTACACCTAAAATCCTTGTCTCAATGTTTGTGCTTACTTGGAATTGTACAGGGGCTGGGAAATCCCAATTCAAACCCATGTTCACCGAACTATGTAAAAATTTCAAGCCGAGAGTTGTCATCCTTATTACAACTCAAACTACTTTCGCCAACTTTTCTAACTACTTTGAGGGAATGGGATTCACTAATTGGGAGGTCTACGAAGCTTGTTATCGATCGGGGGGAATTTGGGTCCTCTGGAACTGAAGCTCCATCCAACTTCACACTATCATTGTCTTCGACCAAGCAATCTACATCCTTGTCACCCTTAAGGACTATGATAACTGGCTCTTTTTCGCTATCTATGATACCCTAACTACACCTTTTGCCAAACCCTCTAGCATAATCAGAAAAACCTTGCCCAAGATCTCGATACCCTGTGGTTGGCCACGGGAGATTTCAACGATCACTTCGACTCCTCGAAAAAAAGAATTTACTTCAATCATAACAATGAGACTAGCGGATCTAAATTTATGGAGCATGTGAATAACTGTAACCTTATGAATCTCGATAGCACGAGCCCCTGCCTCACCTAGACGAATAGTAGAGGAGGGTTTGCCAACACCCTTATTAGACTTGGCCATTATCTAGCCAACCGTGCATGGCGCATGTTGTTCCTTGAAGAAGTTATGGTGAGTATCCCCTGCACTGCATCTAACCATTGCCCCGTGCTCATTAATATCGAAAGTAAAAACTCCCACACTTACATTCCTCATCCTTTTAGATTACTTGGGTGTTGGTTTGAACGTACATATTTTTGGGATATTACTTTGAACAACTGGAATAGGAACCTCAATTTCCTTCATAACTTGGATACGTGTCCCTATTATTAAGCACTGGAACCACTCTGTGTATGGCCATATCAATTTAAATAAAAAACTAATTCTCCGTAGACTTAAGGGTATACAAATAGCTCAAGAAGCCCAATTCCCACACAACCTCGATACTCTGGAAAATCAACCTAAAAAGGAATATAATGACATCCTTCACCATGAAGATCTCCTATGGAAATAAAAATCCCGCGTTAAGACAAAAACACAAATTTTTTCCATACTAACGCTATAAACAAAAGACGCCATAATAAGATTGATTGAATAAAAATTGATGGGGACTAGGTGGACGATAGTAAGAGAATTATGCTTCACATCAAAAACTATTTTAGCTCTCATTTCTCAAAATCCAGTAACCCCACGCACAATAGTATGTCCATTAATTTTGAATACCCCCGCTTTGAGGATATTGATAATAACATTTTAGAGCAAACTTTTCATTACATGAGGTCAGGCGTGTTGTTTTCAGCATGAATGGGCTTAAATCCTCAGGCCCGGATGGCATCCAACCGATTTTCTATCACACCTTCTGTGAGACAACCAAATTTAGCTTGTTTAATTTCATTAATGAATTATTTACCTCCCTTAATTTTCCTGAGAAAGAGAACACTAACCATGTCACCCTAATCCCCAAAATTGACAACCCCGAGAACATCACTCAATTTAGGCCTATCACCCTCTGTAAGAGGGTACTTTAGATTATATATGTGGAGGCGTAACCCCTATTGAGTATGGTAACCACGGGTTAAATTAGCCAACACCCTAGACTAATTATAGGAAACACACACACAAAACTCAATGAAGATGGACTCAGTTTAAACTCGCAAAGCCTCTCGTGTATGACTCAGGGAATAATAATGAACTTTAGAAGTGACTTAGCTAGAGGGAGAGGGAAAATAAGCACCCTAGGTACATCCTGGTAGGCAGGTAGCAACACACCAAACTCCCTCAAGAATCTCTGTCAAATATTAAAAGCTTCGCAATAAATGACAATGGTGAGTTAGTGAACTCTCTAGTTTGCAATGACTCTTTTTCTTAATTCTCCAAAAAAGATCATCATCTCCTCAAAGGTGGTTGGGGTCCTTAAATAGCCCCCCACACCACCCCCGAGGCAACTCAGTCATTAAAGAGTATGAAAGACATCCCTCATACTTTATGTCACAACATTAAATGCCTGATGCACTAGTTGTCTCCACGTCATAAACATTAAATGCCAAGACATGCCTTTTGCCTATCCACTGTGTGTCAGGGGTTTGTTGTCGCAGAGGTGGTTCACCAACTACCTGACAGCCCCGAATACCACAGCGGTTTACTCAAGTGTATGTCTGACAAACGTTTAGATGGCTAGTGACATCACCCATAGTAGATGTGACTTTAAGTATAGGGTTGTTTGGTCCATAACTTAATGCCCGATAGAACTCCAAGCTGCTCCGCTTGAGGTTCCACGGTCAGGGTCCTTCGGTGCTTTACCAGGTGTATCTAAGATGGTCAGGACAAGCCCCAACGGTGCCTTACTTCTCAATCCTCCAAACCAGGTCCCTCTAAAGTTCCCACAGTGAGGTCATTCGATAGAGCATGAAAGCTCTCCCAGGCCCTGCCAAGCCTGGTCTCTCGCGAGTACCGTTTGACCTCATACAAACCCTTCCATTATTATCGTTAAAGCTTACAGAAATCAATAATGAAAGTACGATGTGATTAAAACCACAAGCTAAAATATGAGTTGCCACGCTGAGCTGCCTCACCAAGGTGTCACGCTTGAGTTGCCATGCTGAGCTGCAAGCCCCCTCTACATTTGCCCCCTCGTGGAGAGATTTATTGGGACAAGAAATGTCTGCACGAAATGGCTCATCTTGATGGATTTTTCTTTGTGTAACCGTTGGAACATCTTCTTCGTTGTGGCTCCGTTGGGTAAGTCTGACAAGGAGATTGGCGCCAAAACTCAAACTTGCTGAGCAAGGCAACGCTTCCTGTTCTCTATGCATCATTTCATTAGTGACGTGCGCTGTCCTTTCAACTGTCACAGCACTTCCCGAAGTGCCACGTGTTCTTGTGAAATGATTACAGGCGGCCGTGCACGTGCGAGGGTGGGAAAATCTAAACGCCAAACTCGAAAGTCTCAACAGCCATTTTTTTCAAAATGCTTTGAACCTTAACCACGTGGGCCTAAAGGGTCTGCTTCTACTTCTTCTTTCCTACTTCATTGTTACCTTCTTTCCTCAGACTATCGCTTCTGTTCTTATAAAGAGAGAGAGAGAGGTAGATACGCCATTGTTGCAGAGAGTTATAATCACTACTTGTGATCGTTCGTCTCCAGTGTTGCCTTCAATCCCTTTTTTCTCAAAACCTTCTTTGTTACGGCTTCAAGCACCATTTCTGCCATGGCGTCTTCAAGCGACCCCACCATTTCTGCCACCAGTGTTCTGTCTGCCACCACCACTGCTGCCTCCGCCCGGGGTGCTGCTCGCCAAGAGCAGCTGAGATTTTACCGTCGCTCTCCCGTTTTTGGGGAGGGTGATGGCTTTGCTGTTGCCTGTAAGGCTGTTTGCTTTTCCTCCAAGTTTGACGCCCTGTTGCTGGGTGATGAAGACGAAGAGGTGTCTAAGTGGGGATTTTTGCCTCCAGAAGGAACTCTGAGATTTCGCTTAGAGCGAGGGGACTTTCCATGGTCCCACATTGATTTCGAAGCACCCGGGGGATCCCCCGCCCACTTTGCTGCCTGGAACTCGCACATGCAGAGTTCCTATGCTGATATTCTTACCAAGATTGGACTGCAACGGGCTAAATGGTTTGGTGAGTTCACCATTTCAAAGAACAATGCTGCCCTTCCTGTCTTGATCTCTCGATGGAACGTGGATACTCATACGTTCATTGCTGCCTGGGGTGAGTTTACCATAACTCTGGAGGATGTGTGTGAGCTCTTGGGCCTCGATGCAACAGGCCATGAGCCCTACACCGATGAAGCTCTTGATGCTCAAGAGACTGCGGATCGTTCTGAGTTGGATCGCATATGCCGAAGCTGCATCGGCTCTTCCAACAAAGCTACTTTTTCTCCCCTGATCAACTATTTCTTCCAGAGTTCCAGCGAAGGCAGCTCTTCATCAACTGCCCCTGGTCAAGGTACTTCCTTGGAGCTTGCCGCTTACATTCTTGTGATTTTGTCCCGTTTCTTTTTGACGGGCAAGCCTAATGATCAGCCCCGAAGAGACCTCATCAACCTGTCCCTTCGCCTAGCTCGAGGCATAAAGCTTCCCCTGGCTGCAATTGCCCTGGGATCCTTGTACACCTGGTTAGACAGGACTTTATTCGACATGGAACGCTCTATTGGTCGTTATAACCTAGCCAATTTCGCCAATAGTGTGCTTCTGACTAGCTTTCGTTACTTCCGCTTTCCTGCCGTAGCGGCCAAGTCCAACCGACCTCCTTCGGCTGAATCAATTCTGCCTCCTCGGTCCTTTATTTACCATAAGAGGCAAAGCCGAAAGGAGTTGATCTCAGTGATTGACCGTTTTGAGAGCTTCGTTATGAGGCCTTATCAAGAAGAGGCCTTTTTTCACACTTGTAAGTTTTTTCATCCTGATGCCCGAATGATACGGGATCCCTCTCCTGACATCGAGGACCCCTCGCTGGCCGTAGTTCTTCTTCTTTCTCCTGGATATCTGCCCTCATACACCGAGTGGGGATACTCGAGCGAGCATTACAACCCCAACCGATGCAGCCGTCAGTTTGGGTTTGACCAGGGGGTGCCACGTCCAGTTTTCCAATCGTCAAACCCCAAAGTCTCCTTTGCCGAGGCATGTTCGTTGTTTTCTTCAACTGCTGCGTGGGGGATATCCTCAGCAATGGCTGGGCGTGTCACCATTCCTAGTATTACTAGGCGTGGGGATGTGACCCCTCTTTTTGCCACCAAATATTGGCCAAGACAACTAGCTGAAATTGCTAAGTTCATCGAGCAAGAGCCAGTGTACCCTCCTGTTTGCTCATTTTCTGCCCTAGAGTTGGGGCTAAAGGGCAACTCTGTGCTTGGGATAGAGTTCCCTCTAAGTTCAACCCACAAAGCACCTCCCAAGGAGCTTCCCCCACTTTGTGCCATGGTCCCAGTTGCCACGCCTAAGTCAAAAACTGCTGCTGCAAAGAAGGCTGCCCCCTCTGCTGCAGCTACTACCGATGAGGGGGCTTCTCAACCTCTTGCTAAGAAAGCAAGAACGGCCAAGAGTGGGACATCAAAATCAAAGTCGAAGTCCCAGAAGCCCCGAACTCCCGTGGCAGCTCTTCCTATAGCATCCGTTCCTCCTCCCATGCCTGCTGAGATGGCTGAGCGTGTGAGGAAGGAGGCCCAGGCAGAACTGGACCGAATACATGCTGAGTATCAACGGCATGCGGTCGTTGCCCCTTCCCCCGCTGCTTTCCCCACGGTGGTGGTGGATCCTTCAGAGCCAACGGCCAAAAAGAGGAAGAGTTCCCGGGTTCCTCAAGGCGTCAGCATTAGTGCAGCTAGCTCGAGAAAGAAGACTCTGGGCACCAAGTCCCAGAAGAAACGGACTCCTGAAGTACGCCTGACCCCTGAGGTGCAATCAACCTCTGCCCCCTCAATTGCTGCCACTCCTCCCACTTCGCCCGTGGTTGTGCCCTCTCGTTCTCCTTCTGAATCGGAGGTATGCATTGCTGACTTAATTATTATCCCCTTTTTGCTTGAGGATGACTGTCTTTGCTTGTGTGTATGCTTATCCCTCGCCCCCTTTCTTTGACAACTGTTTTGCAGGGGGTTGAAATAGAAAAACCAGACTCGTCCAGTCCTCCCGTGAGCCCTTTTGTGGGGGGACGCTTCGGTGTATCTCATACCGATGTGACTCCTCCCCGTTCCCCCATGACAGGGCTTACGTATTCTCGTCGTTTAGTCAGCCAACGTGCGAGGGATGTCATTGCGGGAGGTGATGCCGTTGACCCTGCGAGTGCTTCCTCGCCTGAAGCGATGACCCTGCCCGAAGTGGCATCTCCCGAGATAACACCTTTGGTCCCTTCAGATTTACAGGCCTCATCCGAGGTTCCTCTGCCCCTTGTACTTACTGAGGAGAGTGAACCCGAGGTATGATGTGATCTGTAATTTGTTTGTTGTAGTTCTTTCAGTCATATTCTTTCCTTATTTGGCTTACTGAATTGTGATATGTTTTGGGTACCCCAGGTTGAAGTGTCTTCGTTGTTGGAAAGTATTCTTCTTCGAACGATGTTGATGAGACCCCCGACTGTCATTCCTTTGTTTAGCACCATAACTGAGGTAAGCAACACGTCGAGCTATTTCTTCATATTTTCTGTGCCCATTCTTCTTTTCTAACACTTGGCTTTGTGCACAGTTTTCTCCCGATCTTGCATCAACTCCTGTAGTGAGGGCCCAGGTTGGTGTGTTTACACCCCTTCCTGATGTGGCTTTGTTTGAGGGCTCCGTGTCCTCTCGTGATGAACCCCATATGCTTGCCCTTGTGCCCTACACGGGTGATCAAGTTTGGACAAGCGTGGAGGCTTCTGCGTCCAGGGATCCCGTTATGGCATCTGGGTTAATAATTGCTCCCCCAACGGTTCCTGTCCCTGAGGCTGCCTCGAATGCTCCCATTGTGACTGAGGTATATCTTTCCTCCTATCTTTTGTTAAGATTTTCATAATCTCCATCCTATAATGTTGACTTAACAACGAAAGCGCTTGTTAAGATTTTTCACAAAACTCCACCTTATAACGGTGACTTAACAACGAAAACACTTGTTAAGATTTTTTTCCATAAAACTCCACCTTATAACGGTGACTTAACAATGAAAACACTTGTTAAGATTTTTTTCGCAAACTCCACCTTATAACGGTGACTTAACAACGAAAACACTTGTTAAGATTTTTCATAAACTCCACCTTATAACGGTGACTTACCAACGAAAACGCTTGTTAAGATTTTTCATAAACTCCACCTTATAACGGTGACTTAACAACGAAAACGCTTGTTAAGATTTTTCATAAACATCACCTTATAACGGTGACTTAACAACTTAAACGCTTGTTAAGATTTTTTTTCGCAAACTCCACCTTATAACGGTGACTTAACAACGAAAATACTTGTTAAGATTTTTCATAAACTCCACCTTATAACGGTGACTTAACAACGAAAACGCTTGTTAAGATTTTTCATAAACTCCACCTTATAACGGTGACTTAACAACGAAAACGCTTGTTAAGATTTTTCATAAACGCCACCTTATAACGGTGACTTAACAACGAAAACGCTTGTTAAGTTTTTTTTCAATAAACTCCACCTTATTTGGGCTTTTCTTTTCAGGTTGCTCGGGGAGATTCGCCCCCAGTCCTCTCACCTGTAGGCTCGCCCTTCCGAGAACCTGATGCTTCGGAAAATTCTATTCATGATGATCAAGGTTCTACGACTGGTGCTGCAGTTGAGAGCGAATCTGGGTGTGAGGTCCCTCTTCCCGACCTAGCTCCTCACTCGTTCTGTCTCATGGTGCTTCGGCAATCTCCTCAAATGCCCGTCAACCATCGGCTGGTGATTGAACAATTGGTGGATCACCATCCTGAGACCTTCACACCGGATTGCCTGCGCTCAAATATTCATGTGATGAGTCACAGGCTGCAAGGCATGGCGATCGTTGTTGCTGAAATTGCTAGTACCCCTACTGCCAGTGTTACCAGATCCCTTCTCAACCAATTTCTAGGTTTTCTGAAGGAGTTGGGGCGTGATGGTTTCCGTTTTGACTGGCTTATCACGCATCTGAAGACTTTGAAGAACCAGCAACTGATCGGCCAGAGGGAGGTGTTGATAAGGTACCAGGAGGACCAACGGGCTGAGGAGGTTAAGTTAGCCGAGCTGGCACCTCTTTTGGAATCGGCCGATGAAGAAGTAACGAAAGCCGAAGAAGCTCTGCGTTTGGCTAAGCTAAAACGGGAAAAGCTCCTTATTGAACGCGCCCAGGTGCAAACCAGGCTAGAGGTTGCTGTCAACGCTCAAAATTCGTTTGCATCAGCTTCTTCGAGCCTCCCCGGGGATTTTTTCTCTTCCCCGGATCTGTGGTTTCTCCTAGCATAGTAAAACTCCTGTACATATTTTCTTTCTTTCATTCATGTAATTCCTGGGCAGTAGTTCCCTATTTTGCTTGTAATGCTCTCTTCTTTAATGAATGGAAGAATGTACGTTGTTTAATTTATCTCTGAGTTATGCTTGCTTTCATATCAATGTCTATATTTCATATCATCAGTAAAACTTGTATATTCATAATAAAAAGACCCAATACATCGATGGTACAAACAAACTGTCTACACATGATATACTTTCAGCCATTTATTGTTAATTTTGAATGGCCTATCTTCCTCCAACTTAGAAATTAGGCAATAACCTGAATCATGAGCTTCGTTCACGATGAAAGGCCCCTCCCAATTGGCTGCGAACTTTGGCAGAGGAAGTCCCCTAATGTGTTTCACTGCTGCCTTCAAAACGAGATCTCCCTCCACGAACCTCCTTGGTCTTACCATGTTGTCATATGCCCTAGAGAGCTGCTTTGTATACATTTGAAAATGTTGCATCGCGTTGTCTCTGTGTTCATCCAATGCCTCCAACTGCACATGCCTGTTCTGAGGGAGCATGCTGCTTCGCAAGGCGTATCGAGCCGAGGGAACTTCCAACTCTACTGGAAGAATTGCCTCAGCCCCATAGACAAGGGAGAACGGAGTGTACCCTGTGGGCTTCCTCTTCGTCGTTCGATAGGCCCACAACACTGTTGGTATCTTGTCATCCCACGATCCTGGAAAGTCCTCCATCGTTTTAGCCAAGATATTAACCAGAGTTTTGTTAGTTGCTTCAGCCTGACCATTCCCCTTCGGGTATGCTACCGTTGAAGTGTGATGAACAATGGAGTACTTGTCTGTGAGCATCGTTACTTCTGAGTTGACGAAGGGAGTCCCATTATCTGAGAGAATAACCTTTGGGATCCCAAAACGGCAAATGATATACTCTCTGATGAAGCTACTCACTACTCCAGCCGTGGCCCTTCTAAGTGGTATTGCTTCAGCCCATTTTGTAAAGCACTCCGTTGCTACCAGTATCCATATCTTACCCCTCGACGAAGGATGTATCGCCCCCACGAGGTCGAACGCCCAAGTGTGGAAAGGATAAGGCGTTGCCAGAGAGTGTAAGTCCACCGATGGGGCATGGATCATATTTCCATGAAGCTGGCAAGCCTTGCATTTTCGGACAAATTCGGCGGAGTCTTTCTCCATCGTTGGCCAATAATACCCCAACGTCATCAGCTGATCATATAACTTGGCCCCTCCCATGTGAGCTGGGTCATGGGCTTGTTTGAGGACCTCAGTTGCCTCTTCTTTTGTAATGCAACGCAACGGCCTGTTGAAGTACCCCCTTCGATAAAGCTGCCCCTCTTGGATATAGAACCTCGGGGCCCTTCGCCTTAGCCCCATCGCATCCAATTTCTCCGTTGGGACAATTCCATCCTGAATAAAGTCGATATAGGGCCGCCTCCAGTCTGTTTGGGCTTCAATGAAATGGCACTCAGCTGCTTCGAAAAATAGCTGACACTTATCACAATTCCGTTGTAGTTCTGCCGCATCTTGTTTCATTTTAGGCCAAAAATATCCCTCTCTTTGAATTCTCCTATAAAGAGGTATCTCAGTTGTTTCGCAGTGGTCCTCATGCGTTTTCTTCAACCTCCGCTCTGCTTCCTCTGGCCCAATGCATCTCGATAACCATCCCCCTGCATTTCTGAAGTAAAGATTTCCCTGGTTTGTAAAGTATTGGGCCAACTCTCTGAGTCCCATAGCTCCTTCGCCAGACTCCAGTTGCTTCCTGACCTCTCCTCTCCAACCCGCGTCTCCCTCCGTCGGTAGTATTGACTGTATCACCGAAGGAGCTGTTCTTCGTTGGATCGTAACAATAGTCGTATCGCTCCTCATGACCATCTTTTGAGCAATAGTGGCATAAGCGTCTGGATGTCGGTTCATTGTTCTGGGATGTCTTCTGATTTTGGCCCGATGGAACTGGCTGAGGAGCCTTTGAATGATCGTTCTGTACGGTGCCAAATTCATGTGTTTCAACGCATATTCTCCATTAACTTGCTGAATTACTAAGTTCGAATCACCCTTGATGCAGAGTGAACGAATTCCCCTTCGAAGAGCCTCCAGCAACCCTAGCACCAACGCTTCGTATTCTGCTTCGTTATTGGAGCAAGGGAAATCTAGTTTGTAGGAAAGGCAAATTTCCTCCGTTCCTTTTGAAAGGATGACCCCTGCCCCTCCTTTTTTTTCAGCCGAAGACCCGTCGAACTGCATCGTCCATTCCTCATCGGTTGTGTCCAGATAGTTGGCTTGTAAGTCGTCTCCCGGAATGTCTTCTTTAGGTGGTTCAAACGTTCCTGATGGAAAGATTGCCAACAGATCAGCATACGCCTGGCTCTTGATAGCACGAGGAACCACACACTTTAAATCATATTCGGAGAGAATAAGGAACCACCTAGCTGCCCTGCCAATCAAGATAGTTCTAGCCAACAAGTACTTAATAGGATCACATCTAGTTACAATATGAATTGTAAAAGACAGCATATAATGTCTAAGTTTTTGTGCTACAAAGACTAAGGCCAAACAATGCCTTTCTAGGCTGCTATATCTAATCTCCGGCCCATGTATGATTCTACTGAGGTAATACACTGGCCGTTCTTGCCCGTCGATCTCCTGTGCCAGCAAAGCTCCAACGGACCTTGTAGTGGAGGTGAGGTATAGCTGCAACGGTGCTCCTGCCTGTGGAGGAACCATGATTTGTGGTGACACGAGCAGTTTCTTCAACTCATCGAGGGACTCCTGGTGATCCTTTTCCCACCTGAACTTTGTGTTCTTTCGCAGCAGTTGCATCAACGGGTGTGTTACCTCGGCCAATCCTGGTACAAATCTTCTAAGGTAGGAGACTTTACCGAGGAAACTTTTCAGCTCCTTCGCCGTTCTTGGGTACGGCATTTCTAAGATCGCGCGTTGTTTATCCTGGTCCATCTGCACCCCTTGTCGATCAACCACAAAGCCTAGAAACTTCCCACATGTTACTCCGAAGACGCACTTCAATGGGTTCATCCTTAGTTTATACTTCCTACATCGAGTAAACACCTTCTTTAAGTCATTTAGGTGGGACTCCTCCTTCTTCGATTTGATGACCAAATCATCCACATAGAATTCTACAAATTTGTGGAGGAAATCGTGAAAAATGGCCATCATTGTTCTTTGATAAGTGGCTCCCGCGTTCTTAAGTCCAAACGGCATTACTTTGTACATGAAATTGCCCAACGGGGTTCTGAATGCCGTTTTCTCTGCGTCCACGGGGTCCATCTTGATCTGATTGTACCCAACGTACCCATCCATGAAGCTATACATCTCATGTCCAGCCGTGGCATCTATCAAGCTATCGATGGAAGGTAGAGGGAACTCATCTTTGGGGCAAGCCCTGTTCAAATCTCTAAAATCCACACAGATCCTTATTTGATTCTTGTCCTTCTTCCCTACTGGCACAATGCTAGATAGCCACAGGGGATGTTGTATTGGTTTGATGAATCCTGCTGCCAATAAACGCTGAACCTCTTCCTTGATCTTCAAATCCAACTCAGGTTTATAAGTTCTTGTTGCCTGTTTTACCGGGATGGCTGAAGGTGTCACGTTTAACTTGTGGCAGCTCACTTCCTCATCTAGCCCTTCCATTTCGGTATACTTCCACGCAAAGACATCTATGAACTCCCGGATTAGCCCAACCAGGGCTTCTTGCTTCGCCTTACCGAGATCCTTTGCGATGAAGATGGGCCTTGGGTCTTCCCCTTCTTCTGCCAGGTTCAACCGCTCCAACACTTGTGCCTGGGGCTTCGGTTGATTTGCCATGTAGTCTGGTTCTTCGGCGACCTCCTCCACGAACTCCTGTATGTTGGAGTTGTCTATCACCATACACTGTCCCTGTTGATCTATCAAGAAACACTCATATAACGGGTCAGCCCCATCCTCTGTCTCTTCGGCCGCCCGCTCACATCGTTATAAACGGTATACCACCTTCCCCTCCTCAGTGATCACCTTCTTGCATTGCCTGTTGGTAGCTGTTGCCAAGGCCTTCCTCTTCCTTTCTCTCGAAGCCTCAGCGATTATTCCTCCTGAGAAGCGACTCAGCACGCTTTGCCGTTGGACCTCATGCTCCACAGGATCCATTCTAAGCTTTACTTTGTTTTTGAGCTGCTTCGTAGTACCTTGGGGTCGAGGGATCACCTGATGGGTTTCTTCGGCCCCCACCCCTTCATTATTCGCGGCTTCTTTGCCTTGCTCGTTCAGAGGCCCCATTCTATCTCTGATCGAGGGAACCCATGCCCCCTCCATTCTTCTTGTTAGGACTCGAGCATCTTCCTCCAACTCCGTATAAAAGGCCGCATCCACAAAGTGAGCTTCCTCGATGGCGAAGGGCCTTTTTGTAGCCCTAATGGTCACTTCTGTTCCTTTAACATTCGCCTTGGCGCATTGATGATATGTTGAAGGAACTAAACCTTGATTGTGCATCCATACTCTTCCTATTAGTAAATGATAGGAAGTTGCACTTTCTATTACATGGAACTTGATGTGGGAACTCAGATTTCCCATTACAATTCCCACATTCACATACCCAATGGATTTGGAAGATTGGTTGTCATACCCTGAGATTACCAGAGGCATGGGGACCAACCTTTCTTCTGGGATATCAGCTGCGTGGAAGGAGTTGATCGGCATAATGTTGATGGAAGCACCCCCATCCATAAGCGTTCTTGCAAAACTAACCCCGTTGATACTGGCCGTCACATACAAGGGCCTGTTATGAGGGAACCTTACAGCTCTATCTGCATCGCTGAAGGTCACCTCTGATAGGAACTTTTTTACCAGCCTCGCCATGGGTCCTCTCCATTTCAGCGAGGGAACCGCGTCCTTCTTCGCGATGTCAAGGATCGCCCGAGTTATCTCCAGTCTGCTCTCCTTTGGTATCCCCACTTGATCGAAGAACCAAGCGAACTTTGGGGATTTTGAAACTGCGCTGTATTCTATGATTGGACCTGTTTCCTCGCCCTCAACGCTATAGGCGTCTTCTGCGTCCCTAGCACTTGCTTCATCATACGCCAGAACTACGTTGGCCATTCCTCTAGTGCAATACTCAAGTGCTTTATCGAACTCCCTCGTTGCCCCTCTCCCCTCTCGCTCTACCTCTTCATCATAGGCCGTCACAACATTGGCCCCGTGCGCCGGGAGCGGGTTATTGTTAACGTTTTGTGGGGGAATTTGCAGCGTTCCCGCCTTCACGTACTTGTCTATGATTCTTCGCAGCGTGAAGCAGCTTTCTGTTGGATGCTGGACTTTTCGATGCACCTGACAATATTTGGGATTGGCCCTAGTTGCCACGTCGGGCTCCTCTATCGGGACACCTTTTGGCTCGTAAACCGTTCCGCCTTGGACCATTGCGTTATAGCAACTCATAGCCTCCTCCACCGTACAAGGCAACGGTGGCGGGTCTTCCCTATCCCTTCCGAACTTTCTTTTGTTGTCCTTCCTCTGAGCCTTGCCCCCATCTTCTCTCTCGACATATCCTACCCGTGGGGCCTGTGTCCTTCCCCCGAGGGGTTGTAATGTCTGTCTGAACATCATGGGGGCTACTACCGGGCTAGGTCGCACCACCAACGATATATTTCTTGCCGATTTTAAGAAAGCTGAAAAAGTTCCCTCGCGTGTCTCATTGATCAAGTGACAGATATACTCAGGAAGTAATCCCTCAGCACAAATTTGTAGTAACCTGGCCTCCTTAGCTTCTTCCCTCACGTCAAGGGACCTTTCCCTAAATCTTCGGATATAGGCCACTACCTCCTCTCCTGGCCTTTGCTTCTCCCTGCCAAGTTGGGTTAGGGTGAACTCATCTTCTGCCAAGAAGAACTTTCGGACAAACGATACGTGCATCTCCTCCCACGTGGAGACACTATTGGGAGGCAGGTGAGAGTACCAAGTGTAGGCCTTATCAGTCAAGGATTTGGAAAACTCCCTCAGCCTAAGCTTTTTGTCATTGCAATGCGCCCCCAGGTGCTCGACGAAACGCTTGATGTGCTCCTTCGGGTTCCCCCCCTTCCCTGAATATTTTTCAAAGGTAGGGGGAATATAGTCCTTCGGGTAGGGTTCGTCATTGTACTCCTGGGGGTAAGGTGTCCGGAAGTCGTCGTAGACTGCTGCCACCTCGCCCACAGCCTGCGAGGAAGACTGCATGAACTTCAGCATCTCCTTCTGCATCTCTTTTCTCATCTCTTCCAAGGGCGAGGCCACTGGGGCCACCTGCAACGGAGCAGATGGTTGAGCGCTTGTTGCAACTGGAGCGAACGTTATCGGTTGCGCCATTGAAACGCCTGAGCCGCCCATAGTGGGATTCACAACAGAGGGTACACTTGCTGGTACCGCTCCCGTAACGCCTGCCCCTGGTGGGGCCCCTGGGGCCACTCCTGGTGTCACGAAGGCACTAGTCTCCAATCCTCCCAGCATAGTGGAAGCTACTGGGGTTTGCAAAAACTCGTAAAATTTGCTCATGAGGAGCGCCATCTGGGTAGGTCCCAGCCCTACGCTCGTGGAGGGTTGTGCAGCCCCTGGGACGCCTATCGTTATTGGAGCCAGCGGTATCTCTCCCCGAGGAGCCCCATCTCTTAAGGCCTCCTGTTCCCTTGCAGCTTGTTCTTCATTATGCTGTATGTCATCAAAATTGAGTCTTCTAGTAGCGTTATCCTGCGCCATACTCCTTCTCTAGGAGGATGCCTCCCCAGCAGAGTCGCCAAATGTAAGAGGGTACTTTAGATTATATATGTGGAGGCGTAACCCCTATTGAGTATGGTAACCACGGGTTAAATTAGCCAACACCCTAGACTAATTATAGGAAACACACACACAAAACTCAATGAAGATGGACTCAGTTTAAACTCGCAAAGCCTCTCGTGTATGACTCAGGGAATAATAATGAACTTTAGAAGTGACTTAGCTAGAGGGAGAGGGAAAATAAGCACCCTAGGTACATCCTGGTAGGCAGGTAGCAACACACCAAACTCCCTCAAGAATCTCTGTCAAATATTAAAAGCTTCGCAATAAATGACAATGGTGAGTTAGTGAACTCTCTAGTTTGCAATGACTCTTTTTCTTAATTCTCCAAAAAAGATCATCATCTCCTCAAAGGTGGTTGGGGTCCTTAAATAGCCCCCCACACCACCCCCGAGGCAACTCAGTCATTAAAGAGTATGAAAGACATCCCTCATACTTTATGTCACAACATTAAATGCCTGATGCACTAGTTGTCTCCACGTCATAAACATTAAATGCCAAGACATGCCTTTTGCCTATCCACTGTGTGTCAGGGGTTTGTTGTCGCAGAGGTGGTTCACCAACTACCTGACAGCCCCGAATACCACAGCGGTTTACTCAAGTGTATGTCTGACAAACGTTTAGATGGCTAGTGACATCACCCATAGTAGATGTGACTTTAAGTATAGGGTTGTTTGGTCCATAACTTAATGCCCGATAGAACTCCAAGCTGCTCCGCTTGAGGTTCCACGGTCAGGGTCCTTCGGTGCTTTACCAGGTGTATCTAAGATGGTCAGGACAAGCCCCAACGGTGCCTTACTTCTCAATCCTCCAAACCAGGTCCCTCTAAAGTTCCCACAGTGAGGTCATTCGATAGAGCATGAAAGCTCTCCCAGGCCCTGCCAAGCCTGGTCTCTCGCGAGTACCGTTTGACCTCATACAAACCCTTCCATTATTATCGTTAAAGCTTACAGAAATCAATAATGAAAGTACGATGTGATTAAAACCACAAGCTAAAATATGAGTTGCCACGCTGAGCTGCCTCACCAAGGTGTCACGCTTGAGTTGCCATGCTGAGCTGCAAGCCCCCTCTACAGTGAGTATCCCCTGCACTGCATCTAACCATTGCCCCGTGCTCATTAATATCGAAAGTAAAAACTCCCACACTTACATTCCTCATCCTTTTAGATTACTTGGGTGTTGGTTTGAACGTACATATTTTTGGGATATTACTTTGAACAACTGGAATAGGAACCTCAATTTCCTTCATAACTTGGATACGTGTCCCTATTATTAAGCACTGGAACCACTCTGTGTATGGCCATATCAATTTAAATAAAAAACTAATTCTCCGTAGACTTAAGGGTATACAAATAGCTCAAGAAGCCCAATTCCCACACAACCTCGATACTCTGGAAAATCAACCTAAAAAGGAATATAATGACATCCTTCACCATGAAGATCTCCTATGGAAATAAAAATCCCGCGTTAAGACAAAAACACAAATTTTTTCCATACTAACGCTATAAACAAAAGACGCCATAATAAGATTGATTGAATAAAAATTGATGGGGACTAGGTGGACGATAGTAAGAGAATTATGCTTCACATCAAAAACTATTTTAGCTCTCATTTCTCAAAATCCAGTAACCCCACGCACAATAGTATGTCCATTAATTTTGAATACCCCCGCTTTGAGGATATTGATAATAACATTTTAGAGCAAACTTTTCATTACATGAGGTCAGGCGTGTTGTTTTCAGCATGAATGGGCTTAAATCCTCAGGCCCGGATGGCATCCAACCGATTTTCTATCACACCTTCTGTGAGACAACCAAATTTAGCTTGTTTAATTTCATTAATGAATTATTTACCTCCCTTAATTTTCCTAAGAAAGAGAACACTAACCATGTCACCCTAATCCCCAAAATTGACAACCCCGAGAACATCACTCAATTTAGGCCTATCACCCTCTGTAGTGTGCCTTATAATACCCAAGCAAAAATTATTGTTAATAGGCTCCAACCCATTCTTTGTAGAATTATTAGCCCTAACCAAGATAGTTTCCTTCTTGGACTACATATCTCTGATAATACTATGATTACCCAGGAGATAATTCACTCGTTTAACAAAAAGAAGGGCAAAAAAGGGGGTGTTATTTTTAAAATCGTTCTCGAGAAAGCCTACGATAAGATTAGTTAAGAGTTCCTGGAACAGGTTATCGTCTGGTTCAATATCAATCCTAATATTATTAAACTCATTCACGGTTTCATCAACAGCGCCTCCACCCCTATACTGTGGAATGACGACCCCGCTCCCTCAGTTCAAACCTTCAAGAGGGCAAAGACAAGGTGGTCCCATGTCCCCATACATGTTTGTCATGTGTATGGAATATTTAGGAGTTGCTATAGACGAATAGGTGGACTAGGGGAAGTGTAAAGGACTCAAGGCCTCGCCCAACTCACACCTCTTTTTTGCTAATGACCTCATCCTTTTCACCAAGGCATCGCATGCTTGCTATGATATTATGAGTACCTTAAATTAGTTCTGCGATATTTCTGGGGAAACCCTTAACCTGTCGAAATCCAAAATTTACTTCTCATCGAATATCCTGAGGCAATTAGCCTACGACATTGGCAGAAGCTGCAGGATAAGCATCACTAGGGACCTCGATATCTACCTTGGTACCAACCTTGTGGATGGGATAACCACAACCAACCACTTCACCCACATTGTTGATAAGGTCCAAAAAATACTTTCAGGATGGAAAGAAAAACTTCTCTCCCTAGCGGGGAGAACAACCCTCATCCAAGCGGTCACCTCTACCATTCTCGTCTATAATATGCAAACCACCTTTTTTCTCATGAAGATTAATGAGAAACTTGACAAGCTTAAGAGGGATTTCCTTTGGGGAAACTCGAAAGACAAGAAGAAAGTTCACCTGATTAATTAGAAAATTGTCTGTCGCCCAAGAGATCTTGGGGGGTTAGTCTTAGAACCAGCGAGGAGAATAATCACGCCATTATCTTCAAAATTGGATGGAAGATAATGAATGATAAAAACTTTATATGGGTTCATGTGCTATGTGCGAAATATAAAACGCATGAGAATCCTAAGAATTAGACACTGAAGCATAGGCTTCCCATGTTTAGAGGGGGATTTGTAAATGCAAAGATGACATAGTGATAAACACTAAATGGGTCATTGGTGATGGAAAGTCTATAGATATATTCAATGATTGGTGGACGGGTAACTCCCCCATACCTAGGACTCACACCAATAACCACATCTCACTTGTCAGTGATGTTATCAAGGATGGGGTTTGGAGTGAATAAATTATCAAGGACACCTCTAATAATGATACTGTAAACGTTATTTTGGGAACTGCACTCCCCCAACAATGGGGAAAATTGATAGTTCTAGTTGGGGTCCTACCGCCAGTGGCAAATTCTCTATTAAATTCTGTTATGACTCTCTTGTCAAGATCGACCTTAACACCTCCTCACTCATAAATTGGAAATCTAAAACCCCTATAAAGTTAAAAAAAAAGCTCCTTTAGCTCATTTTCCATAATAAAAGCCTCCTAATTTCTAGAGATTCAATAGACGTCTAACTGATTCTAAAAAATGTGATTTTTATGCGTTTGATGAAGATATTGAACATGTGTTTAAGAATTGCCATCTTGCCACCGTTGTTTGGAAATCCATCTATACCCTACATCTGGGGAACACTAATAAAAATACCATTTTTTTATATGGATTAAAGATAATATGTGGGATAACCCAACGCCCAATGGCAAACTTTTATTTATTTTAACTTTATCACATATTTGGACTGAGCATAATAAACGCATTTTTTATAAGAAAAATATCACCCCGGATATAGTTTATGCGAATTACATTGCCTTGGATAAGGAATTGGCTTATATTGCAGAACCTAAAATTATATCATCTCGGGTAATATTCTTAACATTTTTTTAAGTGCTAGCTCCTTTACAGGTTGTGAGATATTCACGGATGGCATCTATGACCCATTCAGCAAAATGGGTGGATTTGGTGGCATGGTTAGCAGTAATGAGTAGCGGTGGATCCTAGGATTCAATGTAAAAATCAGAGGGGATAGTAGCCCTATAAAGGCAGAGTTCATTGGCATTCTTTATATGTTGAATCTTTCCAGAATAAAGGGATGGATTGGTTGCAGTATACGCAGCGATGGCCACAGTGCAGTGCCGATTCTTAGAGGACAGGGTTATCAAAATCACCCCCTAACAAATTATAAATGAATGTATGGCTATCATGGGAGAGATGAAGATCAAAACCAACCATATCAAACGCACCAACAACATGTGGGTCGATGGTCTTGGCCGACTTGGGAGACAACATGAGTATGATTACACTGAGTATCAGGAGATCCCAGAGGACCTCCTCTTTCTTCTTGAGCATGTGGACTTGAAGAACACGATTGTTACCCTCCAGGCTTGCATTGACCCTACCTACCTCATAGCCAACTTTGGGGTTTATGCATTGGATGATAAGGGGCAGTGGAAGGGTAGTTTCTATGGACGACTCAGGGGTACCCCCTCTCTCTTATGTGCCCTGATGGAGGGACTCAACCACAGCCTAAACATGGCTAAGAGGCATGGCTGCAAGGAAATTATGGTTGAAACTGATTCCCAAGAACCAATTGAGTTATTCAAAGGGGTTCAGTACCACGAAACGGACTTCAAGAAAATCAGGATTGACTGCTATGAGCAAATGAGGGCGGTGGGAGCCGACTTCACCTATGATCACCTGGGTAGGATTCATTGCACTGATTGGTTTGAACGTTAATCCAAGATGTAGGATGAGGCATTCGTGGAAATCGAAGAAGTCCATAATGTTATGCAATGGATACTTAAGAACCCTATTATGTAACCTGATTGTGCCTTTAGTGGACACTTGCTCTTTGTTTCTTGTGTTGTCTTTTGTTTTTCCTCGATGGCCTATGTATCTATATGATGTAAAACCCTAGTAACCTTTTCTATTTTAATGTTTACTAAAAAAAATGGCACGCATAAAATTTAATGAGAGGAAGTGGGTCTCTTTTATCGGCGTTGAAACCAAGGTAAGGTGGTGGGTCTCCTTTAAGTTGTTAGGTATTGTGTTGGATTTTGAAAAGAGGGAAATAGGGTCTTATGGAAACACAAAATCAAGGGGAAGTTATAAAAAATGTCATTATCTCATTTACCTCTTACCATTGACGATTATTTTTTTTAAAACAAAGAAAACCCAGTCAACCCTTTTCCCCCCTGTTTCCCACTGTCTCGAAACAAACATCCCACAAAACTTATTTTTATTATTTTACTTTCATCTCCCTTAAATACCTTACCATATTTATACATTAAAAACCAAACCTTTATTTTATGTATTTAAGAGAAGACTTGGAGACCATTTTCGAGAAGGCTTTCGAAGAAAATTGTGCCATCAACTCGGGAACTGATTTTGGGACATGTTTTTTAGGCAAGTAACTTCTTATCCTATCCTTTTATGTGTGTATTTGTTAAATTCAACTAAACTAAATTTTAAGGTTAAAATCTATTAGTGACCCTTAGGAAATTGTGCACTAAAGTATATTATATTAGGTGGATTTAAATAGTTTCATACCTTTAAAAATACGTGTTGAGCCTATTAGTTTGCAGAAATTAATTATTGACCCCAACGCGTGAAAATGATGTTTTTTGGGGTGTAGACCCCATTTGGAGAAATTGACAATCTGATGTATGAGAATAACATGTGGCATCAGGGCATAAGACGTGATGTTTGTGGTTTATTATGATGTGTGATTCCCGACCATGCGAATAACAAGTGGCGTCAAGGCGTGAGATGTGATGTTTATAAATTATTATGGTGTGTGTATTCCTGGCCATCCTAATACTAGGTGGCGTCAGGACGTAAAATGTGATTATTTAAATTTGACGTACCGCATGTTTATAAGATGGCTGAGAGGAAGGGGCGCATGTCGGTTATATGGTAATTAATTAATAAGCATAATTGATTAATGAAAGTGATTGAGTTTAATACATGTGATTACTTAAACCAAACGTTTCGCATGTATTTGAGATGGCCGAGAGGAAGGGGCGCATGTCGGTTATGTATTAGTGAATTATTGAGCAGGTCGGTTACTTATTGATTAGTTAATGAGAATGATTAATTAATATATAAAACGCAATAATTTTAATCTAAGGTGAGACTACATTTATGGGTTGGGCCGCTCATTAACTTATTAACCTGTGACTTTATCATCTATGCATATAACTTCTTTGAGTTGCGTTGCTACGTTACTTGCTAGGGTTTTAACCCCCTTTTTGTGGAAACTAGGTATTAGGGATGGAACTCACACTTAAATTTCCTTTCGAGAGTCAACACGTCATATACATCGCTCAGTGTATCGGCCCCAGAGACATTATAGATCTCTATCTCCTCTTATTATCATTTATCTTTTCAGTTTTAGCTTATTTTAAGATGTCTATTTGTATGTTGAGACTTACTTGGCTTGCAATATTCAGATACTCTTTGGGGATTGTATTTGTGTATTACGGTTCAGACAACACTATTTATAGTTTTGGATCTTATACATTATGAGTTTTATTTTATGATTGTCATACCATTTCCAAATTTCATGTCTATTATTTCATTTCACCTTTTCATGTTGAGAATGATATTATGTTGTTTTATCATCCTGTGTGATTTTATATTTAGACTTGATTAACCTAAATGTTTAATGAAACGGGGTATTACATAACTTATTCTAACAACATGTCAATCTCGTTCAAACGAGTTGGTGAGTTTTTCAAAAACCTTTAAAAATTCATTTTGAAACTTCTAAAGAAAACTGTTTTAAAATAACCCCTGGATTATTAATATCATGATTCTTCTTGGGTGAAGTTGTGATGAACAATCTTGAATCTTTGAAACTGTCACCAATTTTTCTTCTCTTCAAAACTTGAGAAAAGGTAATGAAGGTGTATTGGGGTGTAATAGAATAAGCCAAATAAAAATAAAATGAGAAATTATAAATTTTGATCTTACAAATCTCCCCATTTGGCTATTCCAGTATAAAAGACAAGCCGAAGCCAAATCTACCCCAAAGATAAATATAACTAATGCCTTCCAAAACCAAATAATGGAAACGCATAAATGTATGATTCTTCAACTAAAAGTCTTCGTCTTGTGTGGCCCACGAGATCATCATCAAGGCGGAATGACCTGCACCAGATAGACAAAAAAAATACCACGACGCGTACAAGTTCAAAAAAAATAAACTCCCCCTCAATTTGTTCTCCCTATTTTTGTCTGTAATAGACAAATAGTAAGAAACTAATCATGAAGTATTAGCATCAACTAAATCCAAGTGGAATAACATCATAAAGATAAGCAATTAAGTACATATGATGAGATTTTGAAGAATAAAAACCAACTATTTTTGAAAATTTTCAATTTTTTCAAGTATATAAAATATATGTATAAAAATTACATAAAGGTACAAAACACATAACGACATGTAATAACACTAAAATATCTAAATCATGAAAATGGAATGTAATTGTGTGAATATCCTCCACGAGAAAATTAATAAAGACATTCATAACACAAGTGCACGAAGTCAATGAGATACATCCAAAGAAAGAAATCCATTTCAACCTTAGGTGTAAGAGTGTTGAACAAAACGAAATTAACTTGACTTATGAAACATGCTATGAATATCAATATTTCTCGAATTAATAACTCCAAACTATTTAATGCTTTTCAAAAGAGTCTGTTATGCATACCCATTGATCTTACACCTTCAAAATCTCACATATTTAAGAATTCACTCTCAAAAATTTGAAGATATCATTATCCTCATATGTAGTGAAGCATCAATGAAAAATGGCCTTGGCACTTCAGTTTTTGTGTGTCGTTAATATTTTTGGCATTTTTTGGCAAATGGTGCCTTTTAACACAAAGAGAATTTTACTCTTTTAAAGACCCTTTCCATTTCTTAACATATAATAAATTTTTGAGAAAAAAGTATGGGAAATGATTTTTACAAACAAAACTTATCTCTAGTACATTTGATTCATTATTAAACACTACTGAGATGAGAACACCATATTCTACACGTGATAAGCAAGTACAATGTTCAAAAAGTTCGTGCATATGTAAAATAAAGGTGATAAAGAGTTTAGCATGAAACTCATCAAAACTTGTAGATTAGCATAGTGATCGTTTCAAACTGTGAGATTTTATAGCTTAGAAGCTTTCATATCATTGGTATCCTCATTAGTGAGATGGAGAGTATCCCACGCTTCCTTAGGCATGGCATTCTTCATGATTGTAAGGACATTTTTCTCATGTCCAACATGTTACATTTGTGTATGTCGTATGCCGCTACATTTGTCACGTCACCTCAAGATATCATTCGATGGACTCAATCCGAATTTCGGGAATCAAGCATTTATTATCTCCATCATGTGTCTCTCATCTGCCTCAACGACTTCACGTTCCAAGATTTTAGGGTCTTTATGAAAGTGGTACCAAGAGAAGTCAAAACAGTGAAACAAGGCCTGATAGGGAAGTTCAAGGGCAATTTGGTAATTTTACAGCCACCGTCCAGAGGATCGGTCAACTGGAAAGTTGAAGAGCTTGCCGCAACAAAGATACTGGAAGAAACGACACCTCAATCCAAGCTACGGTGAAGATGTTATAGCCCTTTGAAAATGGCGATAATTCCAAGATAAAACCTTGGAATTTTTCTAAGTGTTTAGCCCCTTTCCAGCGAATTTCCCCGAACCCAGACCGAACCGGTTCGGGGGGTGAACTGGTTCGCAGGGAACCGGGTACCCTGTACGCTGGATAGAATTTCATTGTTTTTAATTTGTGAAACTCTTCATTTGTTTTCCTATTTAAACCAACTTCGGGGGAACAGTTTTGCAAGACTTTGGAAGACTTTTTTTAGAGTCCCAATTACTCTAGTCTTCATATTTTTTGAGTCCCAAGACTCATGTTTTGATTCACACAATTGCCAAACCTTTATGAATCTTTTTGGTAACCCAAGAACACAACCTTGTGTTTGTTCAAACCTTTGTGGAGAGATCTTTGCAACCGAGGGCTGCGTGTCATTGCTGAGGTTTTATGGTTGCGTGTCATTAAGGAGAGTTGCGGTTCTTCCTTTGTTGTTTGGGCTGCGAGTCCTTGGAGGGTACTGCGTGTATTTTCTTGCTGAGTTCAAGATTGCGTGTCTTTGTGGGTTGGCTGCGTGTTGATCCATTGTAGATTTCGCTATGTAATTGTAAGTTGCGATTTGTATATTCATAGTGAAATAAAGGTTTTACCCGAAACGGTTTTTTCCTGAAATCTGTGTCTCGGCATATTTACTGTGTCGCATGCTTTATTTTTTATGGGTTGATTTAGATGCATGTTTAGGGGTTGAAATTAAATAAATGTGTCAAATTAGAAATTTGCAAAGTTAATCAATTATCACACAGTCATACGACGTTTTCAATGATGTTGCAGAACTCCTTAGGGGTGGCAGCTCCAGAAATTGGACTTATATTGGGGGAGTTAAAACTACTCCATTGAAAATCACGCTCTATCCAGGCAGTGACAAGTTTAATACTTTTGACATTATCATTAGTCATAGGGGGTGTTTACCCTCTTTCACACACAAGCCAAACCCTCTTGTATATTGATTTTTAAGAAGACCACATTTTAGTTTTCCAATATGCATAATTTGATCCATGAAAAATAAGGAGCTTATTATGCAAGTTATCCATATATTCTTAAAATTGAAAGATCACACAATAATTTAGTGCAACCTATTCTGATACCAATTTGATAAAGCAGGAGCTATACGTATTTACTTGAGTATTAGGCCAAACAGCAAATTCATTTTTTACCAAATTTTATCTTTATTTAATTTAGTGAATATAAAAAAAATTATGAGGCCAAAAATCTAAACCAAATAAGGAGAAGAGTAATTTGAGGAAAAATCATTTCTTCTAAAAAAATTTAATTCATCGTTGTTTAAGAAAAGACAGACACTTAATGACTTACATAATACTTAGAGTTAATCAAAGTATGATACGGTAAAGTCTTCAAATCTTCAATAAAATAATGGTACAATCCAGCACCGTGCATAACAAGTAGCTCTTACCTCAGTATCAACCGATCATCTTCAAAAATATCAATTCCTTTTTTCATTAGTAGTAGAGCCTCAACTCCACAAATCAGAAGTAAAGGAAATCTCTACAAGGGTTTTTGAACTTTGATTATATTATTCTTGATTTGGAAAAACAGTATTTTAAGATCCAAGGGGTTTGGATGAGATCATAAAAAAGGACTCTAAAAAGTCTTAAAAGAATAGATTTTAATCACAAAAAAAACTCTGAAAAGGCTTCTTCAAAAGTCGGATCCCGCATGTCTATTTATAGGGAAAGTTGTTGCAAAGAGATAGGGGTTAAAGATATGAAACGATATATTTAAAAAAACAAAAATGAGCATACTCATTCGAACAAACTAACATCTTATTCGAATGAAGTACCCATTCTCATTTGAACGGCTTCAAATGAAACTTCGAATGACATTCTAGAGCATACCAAAAGGTGACGTTCCAAATCTCATTTGAACAAAGAAAACTCCTTCTAACGACCCACTGCAACTCATTCGAATGACATGTCAATCTTGTTTTGATGAGTTAGAGAATTTTTCAAAAATCTTTAAAAAAATCATTTTAAAAACATTTTGAAATTTTTTAAAAGTGAACTCTTTTAAAATAACCCCTAGATAATTAAAGTCTTTACCAAACTACCTCATGACTCTTCTCAGGTAAAGTTGTGATGAACAATCTATAATCTATATAAATACCACTAACGTTTCTTCCCTTAGAAAACTTGGGAACATTCATGAAGGTGCAATGGGTTATAAAGGGATAAGCCAAATAAAATTAAAATGAGCAATTGTCAATTTTTCTTTTACAAAAATAAATAATTTCATATATACAAGCTAAATTTCAACTCCTAACTTATCTATACAATAGGAGTTGAAATTTCTGAGGATCTAACAAAGCGATGATTTGACTTTGAGGGATTAATGGTGTACCTTAATTTGCATGCATACCTTTTAAAAAATAGGAATTCCATTTGAACAATGGAAGTCATGGTTTGGGAGAGGGTATGGAACCATCACCAAGACGAATTTTTTTGGCTGGTGATGGGGGGTTTGGATTGAATGGGAGACAATCACATATGGGATCCGAGAAAAAAAAATTCCTCCAAAGGATTTTTAAAAATCATGGAGGGAGGGTCACACAAAAGAGAGAACCCCATCAAGGCGAGAAATTCGAATAAGTATTTCTCATTAGGAAATGATTAAACATTTCAAATCTTTCAACCGAATTATAAAAAAATTTGTAATGGTTGGATAATGGTGAACGAAAATGGGGAGAAAATGAATTAATATGAAGAGATGATGCGCTAAGGTTGAATTCGAAAGGAAAAATATTCACTTTCAATAAAATATTCTTCTAAAATTGGTTGAGTTAAACACATCTTTATTGTTCAAGGAAAAAATCATCTCATTGAAAAGTGCTTCAATCTCCATATAATCATCATTTTTGTTCTCCATGATGCATTGAGCGAAATGCGTAATGGTTCATTCTAAAGTAGGCATCATCGGATCAAGAACCCCAAATTCCTCATTTGTTTAAAACATTCGTTATCTTTCGAAGTTTCATGATAAGAATCATTCTTGGTTTTAAATAAAAAATCCAAATCATGCTCCCAACAATAATTTTTCACCCAATAAAAGTTGTCAATTTTTTTACTTTGCAATAACTCACCAAATAAATTCAATGGTTTCGTAACTTCTCCAAAAAGACTAGTTTGAGAACTATTATCGTAACTTTAAAGCTTATTCATATGAGAACTATGAAGGTTGTTGTCACAATAGTTCGAAGAAGTACTATTGCAATGGCTTCAAACTTTCTTATTGTAATATGTTTGTGGAATTTTGTCATTAGAATAAAATTCAGAAGTCCCCGCATTGCTATTTTTATTTTATAAATACTTATCAAAGTAATCTTACTATTTTCATTCTTCTGAACACGCAAGTATTCACAAAACATTATAAGCTTAGAAGGACTTTGAAAATTATTCTGAGGACAAACTTGTTAACCAAATAATTACAAATACTAAAAACATTAGTGCAAGACATGATTACCAAAATGGTTCTTCGATGGATGCTCAACAATATGGTATTACAGAGTGAATTCGATGTTTGTTGACACTTAAATGTCCAAGCCTACATAATCGGTTAAAATAAAATATACAAACAGAAAGAAAAATAGTAGGAAACACTAAGTTAGTAAAATTCTAAAATAAACAAGTCCCCGACAGCTACACCATTTTGATAGTCGACGTAAAATGTGTATGTGTGTAAAATATGTCATTGGGTGTTTAATTCCTATGCAAACAAATACCAAACCTTGGCACGCTAACTATGGAGTGCAACGTCGAGTAGGGATCGAATCCATAGGGAATTGTTGATAGAATTCTATTAATTTGATACTTCTTAAATAAAAACGTAAAAGGTGATGAGCGAGCAAGTCATTAAATTAGGAAAGTAATAAAACTAGATTAACTATGCGAATAAAACTATAAATTCAGAATCATATCCCTCACATGGACTAAATAGATTAAACGGTTACAGTGAAAGAAAAGTTCTCACAAGATTAATCTCATTTGAATAATTGACAAAACCTAGAGTTGTCACCCTTTAAATTCTCATAAAAGATTTATTTGAGTTCGGCATCAAAGAATATTCCTAGAATTACACATGAAAGGTCGTAAATATGGCACATATGTGATATACACCGTTAAGTCAATTAGGCACAATACCAAGAACAATTAACCCATTAAGACTATCATAAACCCATCATATCATAGCAATACAAATAATTAACCCATGTGAGATTAACAATCTCAACCTAAAATAAATTAGGTAGAAAGCATATTGAATCATGTAATTAAAGCAATGAAGTAAATAAAGCAAGAAATTAATTAAAGCAACTAATTAATAAGAGCATAAAATAAACAAAGCCAACGTATATTAATATGGAAGATGATGAATTATACAACTTACATACAAATGGAATGGAATCCTATAAGAGATAAAGACATGAGGTACCAAACCAAAACTAAACTAAAATATGAATACCTATAAAATATCCAATGTACAAATATATAGTAAGTTGGATTAAAAGAAAAGGGAAAAGAAAACAATAAGCAAACTTGCCAAAAATCTGCTTTCATTAACCGATCGATTGATGAAACCGAAAATTGCCTACTAGCTACCTTCTTTGATAAAATCAGAACCATTGATGGATCGATCAACACTCTGTTTCTAACCCAAGATTTTTCCTCAAAACCAAGAACAAGGTCCTCAGGAAATGGTCATAACTCGACCGTTAGGATTCAAATTGATGCACCGTTGGCAGATTCGCAATGGTGACTTAGAGAGCTATAACTTTTTTAAAGTGTTCGGGCACAAAGTTTTATTGTTGAAATGAATAAAATGCCCCTGAAGTTGTGTACTATGTTGAAAACTTCTCGAATAGCACTAATTGCACCGTTCACCATCCAATTACCTAAAAAGGCCCAAATAAACCTTGCAAAGCATATATATAATGAAATCAAAGGTTATACAGTATATAATCTTAAATATGAGAATTAACTACCACAATTGTACTAGAATGCATTAGTAAAAGGAGCAATAATATACAATATGCATGACGTATTATTCACCCTTTTGACGATGACCAATTTATGTATGTGGGAGCCCACGAATATTGCACTAGCGGAGGAAAGAATATTTTTTTCCTTAATTTCCATAATAAAATATCTATTTTTTGGTGGCCGAACCCGTCGAATCGCGAATGGCCACACCTATCGCTTTCGGGGATCACTTGCGGATATTAGGTATAATTATGGGTCGTCCCACACCAAAACCTTAACTCATCAATAAGGTGTAATCATTACCCTTGACACCAGTCATATGACCCCATACTCTAGGCTCTATTGAAGGATCCCCCATTTATCCCCTCAGAATTCAATGGGTAGTTTCAGTACGTAGTGTCTGGGATAAAAATGACCAAGGTAAATCCCACCTCTATCAATGAGGTGCCAGTGTGGTCGACACCGTACGTGACTCATAAGGGTATTCCCTCATTACGTATTCAACGATCACTCACACATGGTATATTGCACATAAATACACCTAGATACATTTATTCAATAACATTGAATCAACTATTGAAACAAAAATGGCAATCATTACAGACAGGCGAATACAACTTAAAACATTCAACTAAAATGACACATAACATCTTTATAAATTTTATTTCAAATCATCTTAAAAGAGACAATCATCATATACATGATAACTATCTGTAGATAGATCCCTACACTGTCCCTAGATGCCCCTAAAAGGGGGTATGAAACAAGTTTACCTATTTTTTGTTCAAATTTCTTTATTAAGTTGTGTCATGTGATCTTGTTACCTCTTTAACTGTTGTGGAACTTTTGTGTTTGGTTATGCAGTTCACCATAAGAAGATATACCTTAAGACAACATATCAAACAAGGACTCGCAGGCCTCTCCAACCTCAATATAGGTTTCCTTTTTTTCTCTCCTACACTTTCTTAATAACTTATTTTATTACCTAACCAGTAGGTAGGTAGCCAAAGATCCCAAAAGGGTTTTCAGACCAAAACGGCTCTATTGCAAAAACTTTGGGATCATTTATGTTTAATGATATCTCTACCATCCCAACTGTCATCCTTACTTCGTCTGAGAATGAAATGGATCCTAATAAGAAAATCCCCAACTTAATAGGGGATGCACTTTATCTAACTTACCCAACTTCCCATCCAACCAAGAGAGATGATATTAGAGGGTCCTCTAACTCGATAGTTGTAAGGGTATTCCCCCGATAAGGTTCATTCCAACCTAGCAAAAATGAATAAGGAAAATAATCCTTATTGTCCATTACCAACCTCCAAATTGATGGATTCCCTTGGCCAGGGGAATACCCCCACCGAGGGAATAGTTGCCAAGTAGCTCGAGTTAGCTCTTGGTCTTGTCTCCCTAATGACCAAACCTTAGTCACTATCCTAACCTATAAGAAGTTAGCCATTCATGTAGTCCATGCACTATATTTTGTAAATATATAATTCCTATGATTTTTATTAAAAATAATTTATGCAATTGACATTAAGTTATCTTTTATTTTTAACTGGTAATTTGTCATGGACTTTGTTAACATATTGGACTAGGGACTAAAAGTCCCTTTATGTTTCTAAGGTTAAGATGATTGAAAGTGAGGTCATGCCAAAGGCCAAGGATGAGGATATAGTCCATATAAAGGCCAAGGTGGAAAGTCTAGAGAAAGCAAACCAATAGTTTGCCCAAAAGTATGCACTGACGTTAGATACCAAAAATGTTTCTTTAGATAAAGGTTGGGACAAAACCTTTTCTAGTATTGAAAATAAGTTGGGATTTATTTAAAAATAATTTTTCAAAAAAATATGGAATGAGGACTTGATTAAGGCCTAAGTTTTTGCAAACTTCAAGTTGTTCATCGATCAGATACCCGACACCCCTCCCAACGTGGAGTAGGAAGAAGAGAAAGAAAAAGATCACGAATAGACCATGCTCGTAAAAGACCTAAAGGAAACCATTATAGTTTATTATATTTATCGGGTCTTTTGTAATTTTAAGTGTACATATTCTTTCTTATAATTTATGTAAGGGCACTATCCTAATATATTTGAACGGCATAAACCTTTTCTTCTCACTTCTTTTGCTCAACTTTTTGTTCTATTATTTCTTGGGTATGTTTTGTATTGTTGGTCCTTTAGATGTTAAAATAACTTTATGTATTCCTCAAGTTTGATGATCTCCTAGCCCTTGTGCCTTTGGTCCATGAAAACTAACGTCTTAGACTATTTTCTTAGGGTTAAGGCTCTTTACAGTGACCATAAAAAAAGGTCGCAAATCTTTAGGCTGAGCTAGAGGAGATAAGGAACATTATTATCCTACTCCATAATAAGAATGTTATGCTAAGGCATGAGCTTGGAAATTCTATATATGCATTTTGATATAATAATGTGATCATAAGAGGGCTGAATCAGAGGATCACGATGTTGAGGTACCATTTTAAAAATTAGCAGTGAGCATTATAGGTTAATGAATATGATAAAGGCTTGATAAATGCCCGAATCCATATAGAAAATACTAAGAATGTATCCTATAAAAATGGCTAGATGAATGACTTATCTATCCTTAAAATCCTCATGACTCCTAACTATGTACTGGTAAGCTATGGACTCACCTTACTATAATCTTCCTCACTTTGGGGATGAGAACTCTTGGGTGTCGGTCGATACAGTCCCCTACCAGTTAATTGAAGACTATCTTATTAATCACGATATTGATGATAATATGCCTCATCGCGTCCTATATGATGATACTAGAAATGGTGTCTCCAAGTCAATATAATATATGATCTCGAACCGGTATAATAATGGAGTATGAATAGCAATATAAATGTAGAAAGAGATGATGGAATGAGGAATCAATACACATATATAAGTAGTTCAACCGTCTGGCCTACTCTATTATGCAGGGGTGAGTGAACTTCACTAGAAACATGGAATCTAATGGCCTTATGATACAAGTTACTCAACTTTCTCTCTCTACTATAATTTAGATAGAGCTTCAGCTAGGGTTTTACATTATCATTCATTTACAAAGATGTAGAAGACAAGTATATGTAGTGTTTCGGGGTGTAATGTACCCCCAATAATGTAATAAGCATGCGTAGAATGTTCTTAACTAATAAGGTTAGGACATCTGTCATTGTCACATGTAGATCATGATGATGAAATATTCCTTCGCGTGTGAGGAAGATATTATTATAATGGTTTGGTCCACAAGGGATTCGCATCCCACTTGCACTCTCCTACGCGTTCCCCAAACCAAGCATTCTGCAAGCTGTCTAGTTGTCTGCCATCTAAGCCAGGCCGAGGTTGAGTTGTCAAGCTAGGTTCATTGATGGAATGTCACATGTCCTATTGAGCTATCTTTTCCTGCTCTCATCATCCAGGTGAAGGTCGAGGATGAGGATATTAAATCATAAGGTCATTGATATTGCGCATAATGATTAACCTTTCGAGATGAGGTTGAGGTACCATGTGATGAGTCATTGATCGAGGATGAGTCAGCTCAGGCTAAGCCCACGGTCAAGTCATAACTTCCCTGTGTTGGATGGGTTGACGATGGTCGGCCTTGACCGAGGCATATAAGTGTAAGGACAGGGCTATACTTGGTATATCAATCACCCCTGTCCCTTAGTCTTCAATGTGAATAGAAGGATGAGGGGTAAAGCATCATTTGGGTAGAAGTTGAGAAGTCCTTTTGTATGTTAATTCAGCTACATTGGATGAAGACTGCCTACTTGACACTTAGCAGTCACATTGTATAATAGTGTATTGTCCAAGAATGATGGTTGTAAGTGACGCTTTGGGTATTGTGACCTAATGATGACTGCCTTAGAAGTTGTGCACGATCATTTGAAGTATTTAAATGGGTTTTAAAAACCATTTTCTCTTTCATCCTCCTTCTTCGTGTGCAAGCTTTCTCTTTCTAAGTCCAGTTTCTCTTTTTTCTTGTTGAGGCATTTATAGGCGAGATTTAGGGCTATACTTGCTTCTGCGATCTTCCATTCCTTCTGGGTACTCTCTATTATCCATCATTTTAAATATTTAGCATTTATTCTGCTAGATTTTATCCCTTCTACTTTTTTCGTCGAGCTTAGTTTTTCTGACAGCCCTAACTGGTGGTTTTAGGGCTGCCTTTAGGTAGCTTTGTGGGGTTTTTTGGGAGTTGGGCAGTGGTCTTTAGGTTCTTAAACCATTATTTAGCGTTGTCTTTATCAAATTCGGGTATAATTCTGGTGAGACTCTGGTGGGCTTGTTCTTCATTATTCTTAGTTATTTTTTGCACAAAACGATTAAGTTTTCCCTTTTTGATTCTTGGGTCAACATTTGTCAAACGTTAAACTGTTTGTTCCCTTTATATCCTTTAGCCTTTGTTACTTAAGTTTAAGTTCGGCCCTCCGAATGTTAAAGACCCTCTACGAGTTAGTAGAACAATATCCTGCACTCCGAGAGAGGTATTTTTAGGATATTCGTAGGATAGATAACGAGGAAGAGGTAAGACGTAGAGATGAACCACACTTCATTCGTCCACTCTTTCCCATTCCTTTAAAGACCATTATACCCTTTTCCTCTGAGGTCAATGGAGATGAGATGGATAACTCGTCCTCTACTCCAACCGAGAGTAAAGATTCATTCAAAGAGGCCATGAGAGTACCACCCACACATCCTGTGGGGTTTGAGGCAACCGAGAGCTCATCTCGAACTCCATCTTCTGGCCAATCCTAGTCCTCTAGTCGAGACCACTCTTGAAACTAAATTATGGATGATGGGTTTTTTAGTCAAGATGATTCTTCAATTTAAGTTATCTCAGACCCTATAGAGCTGATAGTTAGCGTTATTATTCCTGTAACTGCCATTCCTCTCAGAGCTATGACCGAGAGTGAGTTTCAAGAGAGTTTTCCAGACGGGGCTCCGGTTGCTGGAACTCCTACTAAGGATGAGGACACAGAGGCCGAGGAACCCATAAACTACTCTTATGCCGAGACCTTTCAATCCATTATCAAAGAGTTTGACCTGTTACTTTGGAGACAACATTAAATCTGACATAATCATGCACGTACCTGATGAGGATGAGAGAGTATATGGAGATCAAGAAGATTAAGTCATTATTTATGATGAGATGTTCAGGGTCAGGGTCGTATTTCTTTTCCACCCTTCTATCCGAGCCATTTTGTCTAGATTAGGACTTGTTCCCTCTCAATTAGCACCAAATTCCTAGTGAATCATACTTGGATACGTCTCCCTATGGATGAACAAATATACGGATGACCCTTTAGTCGATATATTCAATCTTGTTATAACGTCTCATCCTTAAGGACTCAACCCGGTTATTACCACCTAGGGGCGATAAAACCTTATAAGAAAATCATCCAGGTTGCCCAAACATCCAACCATTCTTGGAAGCCGAGGTTTTTCTACATATCTGGGGCTTGGGAATTTTCAGCCAATGTTGACCCATATGAGGATGAGCCTAGAGTTCCTGTGCGTGGGCCAACCCCTCTATGTCGACCAAATTGGACCTCGACCTCAGTGTTGCCAATCGAAAGAGGGTTGAGTATCTGAAGAGTCAAGGGAAGGAAGGTTCCCTTCCTATGTTTGAGGATCTTATGACTCTTGACTTCCTAAAGGGGATTGGCTTGGGGGTTGACCCCCTAGTCGAGTTGTGTAAGTTACTAAAATTTTCTATTTCTAAGTCATAGATCGTCTCTATTTTCTATGGCTGATAATTTTTATTTTTCTTCTTTGCAGATCATCCTACACATATCTCAGACGACTTGTACAATATAATTGCCCCCGATATAAAAACTGATTTGAAAAGGGAGGCAAGAAACCTCTGATAAAGTCTGCTACTGGAGAGTCGACTAACCCTAAGGTCAGTCAAAAAAAAAAGGTGCCAGTTATGCCTACTGACATTCCTTGAGATAACGAGATGAGGAAGAGGGTGAACCCACCTCCCCAGGCTGTGCCGAGTTCATCTGGTTTGGTTTCCTCCTTTGGGGATTCCTATGCAAGCTTTTGGGAAGCCAACTTGGCTCAACTCTAGCCCTGCCCTGACTCGATTATTCCATTTGTGCGGAGGTCAAAAGATGGTTTGTTTACTCTCCCTTCCAAGGGAGACTATTAATTCTTGAGGAAGATGCCTCCTTTGAAGACCTTGGACTTTGGCTTTCATTATCTAACATGGTTACCAGCCTCGTATTACATTCGAATATCGTCTCATTCAATCTATTTTCCTATCTTATTCTGACCTCTATGTATTTATAACTTTTTTAGTATGTGTGTGCCCTCCGCTCTATCAATAAATGGACTACTGAGACTATATTAAAATTCTAAGAGGGTGATCAGGCCATCAAAGATTTGGCTGACCTAAATAAGAGACATAATTAGCGTTGAGAGGAGTACTAGAGGGCCCTGACTCAGCTCAATTTGGATCATGCCAATGAGTTGAAGAGGAAGGATGAAGAGCTGACTACTCTAAAAGCACAAGTTGCCAATCGTTCCATAAACCTTTCTACAGCCGTCCAGAAAGCCAAGGATGAGCCACTTTCAGCCGAGGTTGTTCAGAAGATCAAAGATGAGATATCAAAGCTTTTAAGGCCTCTAATTAATTCCTTCGCTTCGGCATGGAATATTTTAAAAGGCGTCTCACGACGGCTTGTCGGTTGGTGGCCATAAAATTTACTGAAGTCGTCTCGTCCATCAGTGCCAAGCTAAAAGCTCTTGATATAAAAAATCACTTCATGGCCTCGGCCTTGGAATATGCCCTGCCATCAGCCGAGGGAGATAAAATTATGGTCAAGGTCCCAAAAGACGCCAACACTAATGTTGCAGTTGGGGAGACTCAAGCAGAGGGAGGTACTATAGAGTTTTCACCAAACTAATGATGTTAAGGTAAACCATAATGAAATGATTTTTGAATTTGAATTCACCAAATTATGGTGTTTAATCATAAGTCCCCCTCGTCATTTTGAGAGTGTATAAACGAGACATCTTGTCATGCACTGTCATCTCGGTCGAGGGAGTTTTTACCATCAAAGATGATATTATCATGTTGTTTCCCCCTCTCGGTGTTATTGAGAATTCATAGACGAGGTTAGCCCCGTTCGGATTGTCATGTCACCGAGAGTAAGTTAATGTTACTTCACCACATAAGTGATGTTCTATAGATTAGGATGAGTTGAAACATACAATCTTAATTACTCATACAACAAGAATAGAAGAGAACACTTACAATTTTTCATTTATAACCTTTCTTCTCGAACAATGTACAATGATATAATGATAAAATAAAACTCTTTACAATATCCTACTGATAATACTTCTTTAGATGATCGGCATTCTAAGGATTGGATAATGGCACTCCCTCTAAATTCTCGAGCCAATACGTGTTAGGAACTAATTCTTTTGTTACCCTATAGGGCCATGCCAGTTACGATGAAGTTTATTCGGCCTTTGCCAAGCCTTATTTAAAACTAAGTCTACTAATTCTAATGGCCTAGCCTTCACTCTTTTGTTATAGAATCTAGCAGTTCTCTACTGATAAGTTGCCTGTCTAACCTCTACGTCTTCTCCTCTCTCTTCAATGAGATCCAGATTTAACCTCCTCTCTTAAGCATTTACTTTTGGGTCATGGGTATGAACCTTATGGCTTAGTAGACTAATATCTATAGGGATTACTGCCTTCGTGTTGTAGGCAAGCATAAAAGGGGTGTCGGAGTTCTCTATGTCGACTTGAAAGACCACAGGACAACATGCACTTCATCAGTCCAAAGACCCTTGGCGTCTTATAATTTCTTTTTTATCCTATCCAATGTGGTTCTGTTAGTCACCTATGTTTGACCATTTATTCCGAGGTCAGCTTGGAGCTAAGTAAAACTGATTGATGTCTACCCTCTTACAATAGGCCTCCAAATATAAGTTTTTAAACTATTTTATGTTGTCTGAGATGAGGGTTTTAGGTAGATCATATCTATAAATGATATTCCTCCAAATAAACTTAAAGGTATTTGTCTTGGTAATGGTTATCATGTCCTCTATCTCAACCCATTTGGATAAATAGTCGATCGCCACGATAAGATACCTGTAGTTGCCAGTTGCCTTGGTCAAGGGTCCTACCAAATCAATTCCCTAAATAAAAATGGTCAGGGAGAGGTAATAAAATATAGAGGATGATGAGGTTGGTGAGGAATGTTGGCATATCTCTGACATTTGTCACACCTCTTCACATAACTAGCCGCATTCCTGGCCAATGTCAGCTACCAATACCCCTGTGTGACTACTCTCTTTGCTAGCAGTCTCCCTCATGTGTCTTTCAGGATGTATCCCACCTCTATCAGATGGACACATCAGAGCAGAGGGAGGAGAAATTTTTTTTTGTATAAAATATTCTCAGTGACTGAGAATTCAGTTGCTTTTCACCTTAGCTTCTTGCTTTCAAACTTTAAGTCTAGTAGTTTACCATATCTTATATATCGGACGAGAGGATCCATCTAAGATTCACATGTCTCAAGGTTTAAGCAGAACTCAATTGTGTTATCCTCTTCTTCAATACATGGTCGGCGTAGGATCTCTACCAGCACTGATCTTCTAATTTTTATCCTGGTTGTTAATGCTAGTCTTGCCAGTGCATCGGCTCAGCCATTGTCTAGCCAAGGAATCCTTTTCAGTTTCACCTCCCCGGAGTTTTTTAATTCTTTTTTTTACCCTAGCCAGGTACTTGGCCATTCTTTCATCCTTTGCTTCATCACTCCTAGAATTTGGTTCACTACTAGCCTCGAGCACTGTGAACTACCAATTGGCCGACATTCAGTGCTTTAACGAGGGAAAGACCTGCAAGGAGGGATTCGTACTCGGATTCATTACTATATGCCTTGAATTTGAATTTCAAAGCATACTCTATATCAGTTTCATCTAGAGCTGGCAGTATCGGGTCAGCTCTATTCCCAGACTCACAAGAAGAACCGTAAAAAAGGACGCTCCACACAGTAGCTTTCTTAAAGAATCTACTTTATTATAAGTCTCCATTCTTGAACTTAAATTTTTCTTCTTCATTCTCGGCCACTGCTATCCTAGCCTTAATCATCTCGACTTTAATCGGGTTAAGACTTTCCCTTTTGGGATCATTTGTTGGATTCACGATCTCTTTTGCATTGACCTCATCCCATGTGAACTCAGCTACAAAATCAACTAGAGCCTGCCCCTTGATTGCTGTCCTTGGCTGATAGACAATGTTGAATTCCCATAAATCTATAGACTAGACCATCAACCTACCTGACTTTTCGAGTTTATGGATGAGCTGCTTAAGAGGAGATTCTGTTAAGATGACCATTGTATGGCCTAGAATTAGGTATTCATATTTTTGGATGCATGAATAAGAGCATAAGATAATTTCTCCATTTTTGGATATCTCTGCTCGTCCCCTTGAAGATCCTTTCTATTGAAATAGACTGGCTTCTGTATACCCTCATCATTTCTTACAATCGCTACGTTGATGGTCGACTCAGATATGGCCAGGTACAAATACAATTTTTCTCTCAGAACAGGCCTTGATAACAAGAGTGGGGAGCCGAGGTAGACCTTCAACTTCTGAAAGGCCTTCCCACACTCCTCGCTCCACTCGAAAGCTTTTCTCAGCACCTTGAAAAAGGGTAAACACTTATTTGTTGCCTTTGATATGAATCTATTCAACACTGTGACTCGTCCAGTCAACTTCTAGACGTCGTTTATGGTCTTAGGAGTCTTCATCTCCACAAAGTCTTTAATTTTTTCTGGGTTAGCCTCCATCCCCCATTTATTGAAGATAAAACCCAAAAACTTGCCTACTTCGACTCTGAAGACACACTTTAAGGGATTTAACTCCATTTGATATTTGTTCATCATGTTAAAAGTGATCTCCAGGTCGACCACATGCGTCTCAACCTTGAGACACTTTGGGAGCATGTCATCAATGTATACCTCCATGGTTTTATCTATCTAATCCTCAAACATTTTGTTCACCAGCCTCTGGTATGTATCCCTGATGTTCTTAAGGCCGAAGGGCATTGCTTATGGCAATATGTACCTTCATCCATGATAAATGAGGTCTTCTCAGCATTAGTTGGGTCCATGAATATCTGATTGCAACCCGAATAAGCATTCATAAACTCACCAGTTCATACCCAGCAGTGGCATTAACCATTTGGTGTATTCTCGGCAGAGGGAAGCTGTCTTTGGGGCATGCCTTATTCAAGTTTGTAAAGTTAACACACATCCTCCATTTTCCATTTACCTTTGGAACAATGATAGTATTGGAAAACCACTCTGGGTAGATAACTTCCCTGATGAAGTCAAGTTTCTCTAAGTTCTTCACCTCATCTCTTATAACTTTGTATTTCTCCCTAGAGTAGATCCTTCACCTGTGTCTAACTGGTTTAGCTCCCTCGTCTACATTCAATTTGTGGTAGAGGACCTCCGAATCAATTCCCTCCATATCTTCGCAACTCTAAGCAAAAATGTTCTCTCTCCCTTAGGATTTTTATCGGTTCTTCTTTAATCTCTTTCTTTAGGGCCTTACCAACTTGGACGATTTTTTTTGCTCATCCTCGTTAAGGATAAAGAATTCCACCTCCTCGGCCACTTCATCCTTTCTCAGCTTTGTCTAGTCCCTATGGTTGAGAGTGTTTATACTGTAGGTAGTGGTGGCCCTCTTATACTCCTCTCTCTCCTCGGTCGAATTGAATTAGCATTCGTGTTCCTCAACCTGGTCACCTTGAACTTCCTTTAATCCATAAGGAGTCGGGAATTTTATCATTTGGTGAATTATTGAGGATATGGCCTCAAATTCCTTAAGGTCTACTCGCCCCATAATTATGTTACAGGCTGAGTAGAGGTTCTCGGCCATCATAAAGAAACGATCTTCTTTATGAGACATCTCAGCCAAGTTTCCCCAAGGCTGACCTCCATATCATAAATCCCAAAAGGATGTACTTTCTCTCTACTAAAGCCAATTAGTGGTTGATGATATGGGACATGCCTCTTATTTCTTAGTCCCAGGCCAGTAAAATAATCTCAGAACATTATGTTGATCGAATTGTCCTCATTGACTAGTATCCTAGGGACATCATACCAGTGTACTCTAGTGGTGATCACCAGAGGGTCATCATGTAGAGCTAAGATCCCATAAAGTCCATTCTTAAAAAGACGATCACTAATGTGTTCATATTTACTTTCTTTCTCTTACTCGGCTTTAAATCAATAGCAACCGAGCTGACTACCTCTGGCTTAGGGAGAGCCTTAACTTTTGCTATATGAGCTTTACGGTCGGCTATTTCTTTACCACCATCGGCCAAACCACCACATATAATTTTCACATCATGTGAAATACAATTTAGCCGACCCTTGGGATCAATTTTATTTGGTGGAAGGTTAGGGTCGACCCCCTCATCATCATCTATTACATCGTCATCCTTATTCACTGGATCATCAGGCTTACACTTTTTGTCTCTTTTATTTTGGGTGTCATCTCATCCACCCCTCTTATGTATGTACTTTCTCAGTTTCCATTGCTTTAGTATCTTTCCTATTTCATCTTTCAGTGCGAAGCATCTATCAGTGGTATGGCCATGGTCTTGGTGGAATTCACACCATTTACCTTTGTCCCACTTGTGAGGAGGGACTTTGAGCTTCTACGACCATCTCAAGGACATATCATTCTTGATCTCATTCAGAATTAATTTTGGTGTGGCAGTCAAAGAGTTATAGTCAACGAACTTGTCATACGTCGACCTCTTCTTACCATTTTTACCTTTTAACTTCTGAAAGTTACTTACACTGCTTGTTCCCTTATCATCGTCTTTATTGACAGCCATTTCCTCCTTCGTATTCATGACCTTCCCGGTCATAGCCAGGAGTTCATCCATGGTTTTTAGAGGATCCTCGGCTAGCTTCCAGAGGAGATTCCCTTTTTGCAATCCTCCCATCAGGGCAGTCATAGCAATACTCTTTTTATAGTCTTTAACTTATAATTTCTCCTTGTTGAAGTGGGCTATATACTCCCTTAAGTTTTCATTATTTACCTTCTTAACATATAGCAAGTTTGTCGTCTTCTTCCTGGGCTTTATTCCTAAGCAAAAATTATGTATGAACCTTTCTGCCAATTGCTTGAAATTTTCAATAGAGTTTTTAGGGAGAGAGGTGAACAACACATGAGCAGCACCTGTAAGTGTGCTGGAGAAGGCCTGGCATCTTATCTCTTTCGATATCGAGTACAGATCGATTGTAAATTGATACATCTCAACATGATGGACAGGGTTAGTGCTCCCTTTCGTATTTCGATGTGACTGTCGGTGGCTTGAACTTAGCCAAGTTTGGATAACTTATAATCTTTGCAACAAAGGGGGAGCCTTCAGTGTGGCCCCTCTATAAAGGGTCTTGACTCTTCATAATATCCCCTATCATATCTTCCAACCGTTGTACAAAAACATTCCAAGGCCTGTCGGTCGCAATTGCTATCTCTCTATCATCCGGAACAACATTGTCTCCAGCCCCTTCTCTCTCCGTAGGGCAAACTAAGGGCTCCCTACCATCCATTATTTGTTGTCTATTGACCTCGCATTGTTCCTCCTCATGGCCTCGTGAGGGTCTACGGTAATTATATCTATCGTTCCTTTTGGAATCAGTGATACTTCGAGATCTGGAGAGATGGTTTCTAAAATCACCTCCTAGGCACAATCTATTAAAGGTTGGCCCTCTGCTTATCCTATCCAAATATGATGCCCGTGGTTGACAATCTCATCTTGGCCTTCGACTGTATTCTCTACTAGGCTAAAACGGGCATACAGTGTCTCCAAAAATTTGATAAGGCTCCCAGCATCCCCTATCGTCCTCCTTATCACAATGGTCGTCATGTATTCTTGACCTCACCCTCCCAGGCATAAACGCCTAGGATTGGCCACATCTATACATATTTATTAAGGAAGGAGATCTTTGTGCTAAGCCTGGGGTAGTCCCCTAGCTATCGGATTCGAGAGACGTTCTCTGGCGGTCTAAGTTATCATCTCATCTCCAGCACCGACGGGTTTTGTCAAGACATTCTGACTAAATGCAGCAAGTTACTCTTGGATATTTTATTCAGTGGCTTCCAATGAGCACAGCGTCACTTCCACCTTAGCCATTTCTGACTGAGGTGGGTCTTGGATAAAGCTTGGACCAATGCCTAGAGGCAGTTCGGAGGCCAAAACTCCGGTGTACTGGAAGAGTTTAAAATTGGAGAAAATTTGGAGAGGCTCAACAAGAACTCTTTTAATGGTGATACAGGTCCACCTGAGTGGATTTGGATCACCACCACAGAATTCGGTGAATGCAAGCTAAGTAAGGAGGATACTTCATTCCCACAGAAGGTTCCAGATTGATGATGCCATAAATGGTTTCACTAAGTCAATATAATATATGATCTAGAACTAGTATAACAATAGAGTGTGAATAGCAATATCAATGTAGAAATAAATGAGGGAATGAGGAATTAATACACAGATATAAGTTGTTTAGTTGTCTGGCCTACTCTACTGTGCAGGGGTGAGTGAACTTCACTATAAACTAGGGCTCTAATAGCCTTGTGATACAAGTCACTCAACCTTATCTTTCTACTGTAATTTAAACAGAGCTTTAACTAGGGTTTGTCATTATCGATCCTTTAAAAAGATGTAGAATATAAGTATATATAGTGCTTGGGGGTGTAATGTAACCCCAAGAATGTAATAATCATGTGTAGAATGTTCTTAGCCAATGAGGTTGGGCATCTGTCATTGTCACATGTAGATCATGATGATGAAAAATTTCCTCATGTGAAAGTAAGATGTTGTTATGACGGTTTGGTCCACATGGGATCCGCAGCCCACACGCACTCTCCTACGCAATTTCCAATCCATGCGCTCTACTATATGTCTAGCTATCGTACATCTAGGCCAGGCCGACGCTGAGAGAGATATATATAAACATATAAGAAATGTCATACTAGAGTGAGGAAAGGCTGAGAGAGCGTAGCAGAGAACTAATATTTGAAGCGGCGTCCTGAAGAACTTGTTTCGGGTACCTGATGTTACTTCCTAAATGAATTGTAGTAGTTATTTTTGATAGTATGTTTATTGTTGGGTTAATAACGAAGAGTAATGCTTTGTAAATCAAATAATGGTTTACAAATATTCTTACACATCTATTAACTTGTATAATTCTGAGTGAACATTAACTATGAGTAAAAAATGACAAGCAGTGCAGGCAAATACTAGTTTGACTTATTTATAGCCGTTAGCAGGAGTGTAGATTAAAATGCCTTAGAATATTTGTTTCTACTCCCAATTAGTAAGAATATATTACTTCCAATAGGATAGAGTAGAAATTCAACTAGATGCACTCTTTTGAGGGATTTTTATGTTTATCTCCATTAGTAAGATTATATTACTCCCTACATGCCTCGCCCCGCCCTGCCCCATTCCTTATGTCGGTTTCCTTTTCTTTTAAACTTGAAAGTGATTATAGTTATTTGGGCAATGTTCCTTTCAAATAATGAACCATCAATAATTTATGTTCAAATATACAACAAGATGCAAAACTAACACATTACCTCTAAGAATATATAATTTATTTATGTCAAGGTATATAATTATGCATTAATAATTTCATCATCTTTTACACTTTTGTATCCTACTATACAATCAAGATGCGGAACCCATCACCTTATTGAACCACTTGCAATGGAACCACTTGTGCTTGATGTGAATCTGCATCAAATTTGTAATGGTTATGAATCGTTACTGAATCAATGTGTTGAGGACAGTTATTATTTTATGTCACAAAAGGTAAATGAAACTCTTATGAACTATCATTTTTTCCATATACCCATCACAAATTAATGAATGTATAAATGTTATAAATGTTTGAAACCATAACAAATGAAAATTCTTGCTCGAAGTATTTACCACGATAATTATTTATCTGTTTCCACTCTCTTTTTTAATGTATCAAAACTCGAACTTATAAACATACTCTCTCATCGCAAGTTTCATCATGGTTTTCTTCCCATTTCGCAATATAATCATTAGAAATGAATAAAAAAATAATTTTGTTTAGTTCCACGACTAATTAAATTTAGCATTGAGAAAAAAATACGACCAGTAGTATTTACCTCTTCCAAGATTACGAGTGGAATTACTAGTCACAATGAGAAAAAAAATTATAGGTCCTTTGAAACATGTTTAGTTATCTCCCAGGTAAAATCTGCATCGCCGGAGTAAAGGAAACGACAGCAATAGCCATCAAGGTTAAGGCTACTAGGGCCAGAATGTAGGTCAACCCTAATACGGCCAATTGGGACATAGGCAGGGGATTATACTGGGATGTGTTTTATGTGTGGAGAGCAATACCACATGCATTAATCTGGTCCGTAGAGAGATAGAGGGTAGAAGCAGGGTTCCCAGTAAGGGTAACAATTATAGTGATTTTTGCTTCAGCATAAATGCTACGTTCAGGAACTGGTTGAACGGCGAATGCCATTGGCAATTGGAAGTATGAGTTTTACGCTTGGGTAAATGGGGTGAGTTTTGCGTGACTCAAGTGTGTTGCAGAATTGGTTAGTAATATATTTTCAAGTAAGACGCATTTAATGTATGTGTTGTGAGTATTATGATTACGTATATATTTTACCGTTGGGTAGTTGGGCTCTCTTTAGTTCCACCTGCAGGGGGAGAGAATGTGGGCATTGAGAGGATACGTTATAGTGGATTTACTCATTTTGAGAGATACAATATTCGAGTAAGATGTTATCCTGAGTGTGGACAGGTTAGCGACGGTTTGAGCGATAGTGGATTATTATAGTAAGCTATTGTGTTCATTGGCCCGAGCATGATGTGTTATTTTTGTGATGTCTCACCTTAAAAGGGGTCGAGCCTACATATATACTATATTATAGTGGAGATTTTAGAGAATATAAATGTCGCGTTATATTCCCGATGTGTAGGGATCATACTGATATGATTCAGGGGATATCAGGTTTACCATCGAGCGGAGAGATTATCTCATTATTGATTTAGTACTTGGGGTCTTTGAGATAGCGTGAGTGTCATAGTTTATGACTCCTTTAGAGATGTGGGAGTGTAGGATTAGACTTGTATGTCTGGGGATAGGATTTTGAGTGTTCCCGATTATATGCTTTGGGCCTACAGGACTTGATGATCGACAATGTTAGATAGAAGTGAATTAGGGGGGTTCTTTGTTTGGATTCCTCTTGCGATACTTCCCACGTGTGAACCTTAGTGAGCGTTGAGAGTTGGGAGACGTTGTTGGATGCTAGGTCAGTAATTTTGAAAGTTAATTAATGTACGTGTGGAGAAAACACTTCGAGCTGAGAGCTATTATATGATATCAAGACAGTGGAGCCAGGTAATGTTGTGTAGAAAGAACTGGGAAACGTCAGCAACATTATTTGACAAATGGGGAAATCTCGAGGAAAATTAAGTTGCGATTAGTAGGGTAATTGAGTGTACCCTTACTAGATAGCCACGCTGAGCATATGTGGACGAGTTTGAGGCAAATATGTGACGTCGATGATATTTCTGAAGATATGCATGGGATATAGGGTGTATGGGTGCCCTGGTTAATATGATTTTTTATATTATTCGGGATGAGAAGACGTGGTAATAAATTTGATGAGACGTATGCCTGTGGGGAAGTTAGAAATTAAATTAGAGAAGTAGGATGGACTCAACTTCGGTTGAGGAAGAAGATAGCCCAAATACGTATACGATAATGAGTAATATCACACAAGTAAAGCTCTCTTGATAAGAGAGGGTTCAATAGTTTTGGGAAGAAGATCAAAGTTGAACTCAGTCAAGTTTTGACGATGGCTTTCCCTAAATAGGATGTTGATTCGACCAACTAAAAAGGACTCGAAAAATGTACAGTTTTAGGGTAGACGCATAGTTCATGAGTTTTGGGTTACCCCGAGAACAGGGAGTAATATACATCACGTGATGAGGGATGTAGAGTGCGTATAATGATATGGAGTGAGACATATATAGGTTGTTTCTAGGTGCACCATTCATTTGAAATAAAATTTTGTTCAGAGATGATTAACCATAATTTTGTAATTTTTGGTAGTTCCAGTTACTGAATGGATCGGCAAACTAATATAGTTTATTGTTGGGAGACCAGCATCGCGAAAAGGCCAAGGTAATGGGTTGATCACATTGGAGCAGTTATTGCTAAGATTGTGTGAATTATACTATCGGGCAGTGTGCCCAACATTTCTTCGAAGAAATGAAAATGAATCAACAAAATGTGCAACACAATTTTGTTATGGATCAGGATAAGATCCTTGAGTCCCACATTTGAAATGCATTATCAGGAGCCAATGGGGACGGAGTTGCATTTTGATCAAGACTTATTACCTGAGTAATAGACAACCGTGGTGATAAAAATTTTGGAGGATGTGGGGGATGTGTAACCAGGATGTTAAGGTAATTGGGTGGAATAATTATCGTTAATAAATTTGCGTGTAATAACTTGTACCAGGTTATCATTGGCAAGATGCCTTTTGAGGCTTTTGGGTGCGATGCCCTGTCGTCCGCCCTCTGGTTGGTTAGAGGTGGGGGACAATAAACTTATCGGCCCGAACGTGATTCAGATACGTTGGCAAGGATTAGGTTAATTAGACAATACTTGTATAGTTTAGAAACGTCATAAGAGTTGCGGCGTTGTAAACCAAAGTTTTTGTGGTCTGACATGAGTGGTCAGATGTTGTTACGGGTATCTACCATGAAAAACGTTATGTGGTTTTCCAAGAAAGGAAGTTGGCACCTAGGAAAGTGGGGACTTTCCTCAGTATCGAAATGATAGGGACAGTGGTGTGTAGGCTTGTCTTATTGGAGTATGTTTAGCAGTATCACAGTGTGTTTTTATATCGTCATTATTATGAGACCTTAAGAAAGGATGGAATAGTCTAGACAATGATTTGAACAGAATTGTCACTAGTTTTTGGGTCGTAGTGAGCAGTCCTCCAATCAGGATGGTACCGTTAGGGGGTATAGTGGATGCTACATAATATATATGATTGTAATTTGTAAATGTAAGGATGTCATATGGCTAAGTATCAGAAGCTCTTATACCAGACTTATCTGAATTTCGAGGATGAAATTCAGATATAAAGGGCGGGGGGTATGTAACACCCTGTATTTTTTAGAATATATAAATTAAGCGTATTATAGGAATTTAATTAAATTGAAAAAAATAAAGTGAAGTGAATAAATATTAATTAGAAAATGGTGGGTTAATATTTGTATGTTATTATATTTACCTGTGTGCTAAGTAAATGAAATTGTCTTATTTTATATTATGTTGTAAGTGGGTACTATTGACGGGTTGACAGTATCTTATTTGAGATGTTCATATAGAGTCGTGTTAGGAATAAGATGGTGATTTGTTGATAGGTGACTCGCATAGTAATTTTGAGTGTACGAATGATCCGAAATAGGTCGAAATAGTCAAAATTAAGTACTAGGGGGTTGTAATTGGGTTTTTGGGATTTTTGGACTAATCTGAACTTGCTCGGGGGCATACAAGTCATTTTAGACTTAGGTTATAACCTAATTTTAGGATTTGTGTTATTACAAGGGAAGGGAGATAAATGGGGGTAGCCAATCTCCCTTCCAAGAGACCAAAAATTGCGAGAGAAGATAAAAGAGAAGGGAGAAATAAAGATGGATCCAAGAAAGACGATCCGGGAAGGAAATTGGGATGATTCGGAACTAGAATTCTCGTGCAAGAAGATCCATAAAGAAATAATTCAGATCTCTCCACTAATCTAAGGCAAGTTTTTACTCGCTTTGATAATTTATGTGTGTTTTAATCCATATTAGAGTTGGTGAACAAAATATGAATTTTGGGTGAGATTTGAATGATAAAACAATGGGATTTTTTTGAATGATTCGTAGAAAATCATTTGATTATTATACCATGTGAAAATTGAGATGGAATTATGATAAAAAGATGTGATATTTAATGGTACATATTAAGGATCTCATAGTCCTGAATGAGAATTAAGAAAGTGCATGAATTGTAACCTAGATGTAGGATGCCAAGAGATTTATTTGTTATTGGATGAATTCGAATATGAAAAAGAGTATATTCATGTGTAGGATCATTAGAAATCATAATTTTGGGATTATATTGTTAATGTATATTGATTGGGTTAAAGGGAGGATGAATAATCATGTATTAGTTGAGAAGATCACTATCCAAAATCGAATCGATTCGGCCCTAGGGGTGAATCAATTCGGTCCAGCTTTGTTGTTCGAGTTGTTAATTAGCCTGTTTGGAGTCCGAATTTATTTAGGTGGTCCATAGATGAGAATAGGAATTCTGTAAAATAATTATAGATATTGTTAAATACCTTGGGATATTCAAGATAGGCTTGGGGTAAGAATTAAGGGTATTTGGGATGAATGACACTCGAATATGCATTAATGGATTTGAATGGAAATTTTGAATACGATCGAGATACAGGCTGAATTAAGATGGGCTTAGTGTTCGGAATAAAATATCATAGTGTTATACATATAAGTAAAGGATTTATATATTTGAGAGTCGGCTTTATACTCGAGAATGATAGGCTAGTGCTACGTGTGACAGACATGGTTAGCCGATTTTATTTTTATATATATATAGTATAATGTGTGAAAATATTTGTGTGCATAATATTGATGTGAAACATGCCCCTTTAGTAGTATCAGTGGAGATTGTGGGATGTGGGTGATCTTCTCTGGCAAGCAAAAGCAAGGTAAGCATAGTCCCCGGGTCATAATCATAGAGCCATGTTTGTGTTTGTGTGATTTATATTCGAAATAATACGATTTGAGTATCGTTAGGGCTCATTTTCGAAGGGCTATGATAGTTTACAATTTTACCAAGTCGGTGTGAGAGTTCGACCACTGGTAATCGGGATGAAGTTAGTATGCCTTGGATTTTGATAGCATTTCAAAGACCCGCATCCAATGAGTTATTACTCAGTGGATAGCGGCATCTAACGAGTTATTACTCGGGGGATGGAGACTATACGCGACATATATGTATTTGTTGTAGTATAACTTTACATATATAATAGTGGAGTTAATTATATATAGGCTTAACATATTAAGAGGGAACATATGTGTGCTTATTGTAAGTATCTCATTACGTATATAATAGTGTGGGTAAATTGTATATGGGCTTAAAACATTAAGTGTGGATGTTTTTGAATAACTAGAGTAAAGTTATAAGAATGACAAATGGTGAGATGATTAATTAAACTAATGAGTAAACTAGTTAAGAAATAAATGATAGAAAATACTCGGGTTAGAGTAGGGTACTAATATAATTCGCAAAAGGACTAGTTAGGTTGGGTAGCATAGTTGGGTGTTTAAAATACATGCTTTAGGTGTGCACTGTAGATGAGGAACGAGGGCATCTCATGAGAGTGTGACACCAGTTTAAATACGAAATATTGCATTGCATATTTATTGACGTAATTAAACACTTACAAAATGTTTGAAAATGGTTTTGGGCTCTCACTCATATAAAAATATTTTCAAGAAACTTTTAGGTGTCCCGCCACAGGGATGCCAAGCAGGATTACTCTTTCAAGGATTTACCAGTTGCGGTAGATGTGGAGGCTTGTAGGTTTTGAAGTATTTGACTCTATCTTTGATAATCTAGACAGGTTCCATTTCAGTGGTTGGTTGGTCATGTCATCCTTTTTATTAGACTCTTTATATTCAGATTTATTTAGTTCAGCTAGTGAGGAATGTCTTTGGTTTGCTTTATAACCGATTGTGTATTCAGTATTTGGATTTATTTATTGTCTTTAGGCTTTACTATTTTGGTGATTCATTTACTTTGATTACTTTGTATGGTTTGTGGTGAATGGTTTACTTTTCGTCAATTAATGAAAGATAAAAATTTGACACCATGCCTAATAGTGTATTAATAATTAAAATGTTTTCAACATTGATGCTAAGAATGATCGAGATGAGATTCCTATTTATTTTAGTAAAGGACTGATCACCCATGATTGAAATAGGCGGGGTGTCACAATATCCACTCACTTGGATGACCTCCCACATACTCACTTGAGTTCGTAAAAATCCCCCAAATGTTTCCTTAGTTCAACCTTAACCCGAATCAGTTCGCCTTTAGGGCCGAATCGATTCGCCCCAGACCAAATCAATTGACATATCATGCCAAATCAATTTGAATTCTGGTAGAACCCAGAACTGTTGTGTTTTCCCTATATGAATTTTATACTCTAAATTCCTGTCTCCTTACCAATGTCCTAACCACTTATATTTCTAGAGTTATATCCCCCTCATGATCCTAAAACACACTTTATATGATCGTCTAAACAATTAATAGAAGATTTTTCCCTAAGAAATCCTAACACTAGAGTTCATCTAACCCAGTTTTAATTCGTAATTTTTATATAAACATTTAAATATTTAAAGGGATCAGCACATGGATTATCATCATTAAAGTAACAATCTACCACGTGAATGCTATTGTTCAATTTCCCAATAACATGATATCAATTCTGGGTTTGTCACAAAAAATGTTTAATACTTAAATATCATTATTTCTAGATTTGGTCTAAGAAATCCTAGAGTTCATTCTAATTGTTCATAGTCATCAATTGAACCATTTAACCAGGAATTGTTTGTAACATCCCGTGTTTCTATTAATTAATTTAATTAATTAATTGGAATATTCGGAAAAAAAATGAATTTAATGATTTTTTATTAAATAAATATGTTGGTTATGATTTTAGAAGAATAAAACTTCAAGCGGAATTGAAATCGGAGTTAAAACGGATTTTGTATGATTTTTTTAAAGTTTATCCCTTATAAATATTTTTAAGCCAAACTGCCAAAATAACTGGGCGATCGATCGATCGACGCCAGGGGTCGATCGATCGACCCCAGCAGATTTCGTGCGCTGCAATTATTTTTGACGAGTTTTGCTATATTAAAACTCTTTAACTCTTTTATATGAATGATATTTCGGGGCTAGGTTTTTAAAACTTATATTTTACCAACCCTAGAGCAGTAGACTCTTTCTCTGTTCATCATCTTCCACCTCAAAACCCTAGCCACCATTAAAATTACTTTTCAAGCTCAGTTTGAAGGCCAAGACAAATCTGTCCCAAGTGGTTCAAGAAGAGTTTTGATCCATTTTTCGAAGGAACTCATTTATCTAATCATATTTTTTCCAAACTAATCACAGATATGTTTACCCTATTCTTTTCCTTTAGTGTTATGTGTCTTGGTTGTAACCTTCATTAAACTCATGTTGTCTAAAATAATATAATTATTAAAGAGATAAATTTTGGGACTGTTTTGTATGAAATATTAATGTTACTTAATACTTATAACTTTGTTGTTCCTTGGGTTGTATTGGCGTAGTCGGTTGTATTATGGGCATGTGCATGTAGAGGAGCCCTTAGAAAGCAAATTTTGATATTTCATGTGAGAACCCCAGATTAAATAAATTACTTGTGTTGGAAAATAATAACTATGATAGGACTTGCATGTAGCTATTACTCTGAAAATCACAATATTTATGTGCCCTTGATTTCCACTATTTAGATTAAAATTATTCAATTTGAAAATTTAATGTTGTTGCGATTGTTGTTATAAATTATTAATTACGCCACTTTATGGAAGTATTATAATTTTTGATATCTCAGAGACGTTGGTTATTGTAGGTAATGGGTTTTCACCCCTTGTTATAGTACACGTATTAGGTATGGGACTAGTAAGTGGGCCTTAGTTGCGATTTATGCTAATTAGGTATGGGACTAGTTAGTGTGAGTCTATGCAGGTTATATAATTTGGGGTGGGGGCTGATTTTCTATATTATCTCATTATTACGATAGCCTAGGGTTGATATCTAGGTGGAGTGAAATTTTTATAATCACCCTTTACTTAGGATAGGACGAATTTGTGTTTTGGGAACCCTTAGTTGGGACTAAGGGTATTTTGAGGATTTTCACATCGCTGTTAAGGGTGGGGGAAATATATTTGATTAATGAGTATAAGAAATTTTGAAAATTAATATCGCATGACTAAAATCGATATTAAAATTTATTGGCGACATAATGTGTCTAGGGCTGACAGTTTAAATGGGTCAGAGGACGATTTATATCGTATCATGTGTGGAACCTTGTCATATCGCGAGGATCGCATGATAAAAATGGATCAGACGACGGACTACCAAGGGGATGTGTGTGTGTGTGTGTGTGTGGAACTTTGTCATACCGCGAGGATCGCAAGATAAAAATGGATCAGACGGCGTACTTAACAAGGGGACGTGTATCTTGGTAAATTTATAATTGTGGTTCTTTTAATGAAATTTAATATTGTTGGGAAGGTGGGTTAATTAAAATATTATTGGTGTGACTTTTTAAGGAAACCTTGCGGGTAGTTAGAAATTTACTTTTGGTGATTAATAACCTTCATAATTAAAATATTTTATTGTTATGGTCGATATATATAACACTATTGTCTGGGTTTAGGTACCCTAATTGAGAAGAGTAGCCGGTTTTCACGCTCAGGGCTTTGGCTCTGACACATGCGTTGACTAATATTTTTCAGGATTTATTTAGGAGTTGCTGCATAGGATTCATTGGAGATCTTTTGGAGGTGCAGCTAGATTAATTTTATTGCTTTAATAGTTATATTTCTCTTTCTATTTCGTCGTATTATTTATGAGACTACTTTTGAGGTTATTGGGCCTTTCAGCTCCAAAGTTGTTTTAAGATTTCAGTTGGATTTATTTATTTAATTATTGACATATTCGGAGATCAAATGTGATGGATTTTTATCGCACTTTGGTGTTTTTATCAGTTGGATGTCATTAATATTTGGGTTTGATTAAAATAATTTATCTTATGGATTAAAAATTTTATGTCTCATATCTGTCATATGCTAAGGATGATATTTAATTTACTCGCACCCGACTTAGTTTTGGTGGCGGCCGACGCCAGAATTTAGCAAGGTGTGACATTGTTATGAGAAAATGTCTAAATGAATTGAGAAACAAATTTACAATTGATTTAGCAAGAGAACTCTTGCCTTAGACTAATGATTGGAGAATCCCACCTTTAATCCTTGATCTTCTTCTCTTCTCTAACCTTTATAACTTCTTCAAAGGGGTGTGGGGTTGCTAGGGCTACTCTCTTACGAAGGAAAATGAGTGTTTAGGTTGGTTGTTAGACTATTTTAACCTCTAATCCAGAATTACACCCAAACCACCAATTTTGGGCCCCCAAACAAACCCGATATACTATCCGGGTTGATCTAATAACTCCCCTAAGGGTATACCTATGCCGCGGGCCCAACTTTAGACGTTTAAAACACCTAAAACAGTTCCCAATTCACTTTGATACGCGCCTAAACAATATCTAACCCAGTTACACATATTATTACGTTTAATCATGACATAATCATAATCATAATCATCATCATCATCATCATCATAATACTAATAATAATAATAATAATAATAATCTAATTAACATGTAATTTATTTTTCTACGGTAGGCACATTTTGCATCAATGAATCATACAAACATGCATATCACATTCAAACAATTTATTCATGAAATTTATTTAATTAAATTCTACCAAAATAATTATTATGAAAACACAATGTGTTACATTAGTTGGTATCAGAACATCCAGGTTCTAGCGTCCTTAGGATCTGTGTTGCATTTGTTAAATTTATCATTGCATTCTTTAATATGTAGAGCCTGTGATTAAGAATCATTGTAATTTTTACGATATATTACTAAAACGAACCTTGTTTTCTTTCAGATGGCAAACAATTGGCATGGTAAACCATGACGAGTTATCAGCGAGGCTGCATAGAAAAAGGCTCAGTAGGATCCACATTCCCACCCACAACCGCCACCACCAGCCTCACCCGTGGTTACTCCATCGGACATTACCACGATAGTGATGCAGGCAGTCTCTACGGTGATGGACACTATGCTACAACACTTTCATCCACAGTATCAGAAACCACCACCACCACCCCGACAGTAGGCGGTGCTACCCGTTCAGGCACAGTGCTTGATTTGGGAGAGAGCCAAGGAGTCCTTTACTAAAGGCCACCAGCCAAAGTTTGTTGGGACTCCATATATCTTAGTGGAAAGTCAGTGAAAAAAAGACATTCAGCGACACTTGAGGAATATTAAGTGCACGACAGTGCACAAGTAGATGTTAGCTTATAGTTGTGGGAGTTTGTCACCACATTGAGGGATCGGGACCTATTAATTATTTATGAGTTATGGGTCAAGTTTAATGGGAAGTATTTCCCAACTACCATGAAATCGGAGATGAGGAGGAATTTCATGGACCTTAAGCAAGAGGATCGTACAATAGCATAGTATGATGAGGAGTTGACCGCATTGTCCTTATTTGTTAGAGAGGAGGCAAACACTGAAGAAAATAAAATGGAGAAGTTTGTGTCAGGGATATCTTGGCACATCTAGAAATCTTTGTTACGAAATCCGACTTTTACCACCTACACTCAGACGATGGATGTCGCTTTGATGGATTATCATGATCATAAATAATTTCAAAAAAGTAAGGGCGATAAGAGATCCACTTCAGAGACATCGAGCCAACAGGGTAAGATGAATGGGAACGATAGTTAGGGGGACTAGCAGTTTAAGGGGTTCCAAGTTAATGATCAGTATAAGAGGCATAGGGGCTTCGATGATCAAAACAAGAAGGATCAATAGGGACAGGTCTAGCAACAGTGAGGTCATCAGGGGCAGTGGTAACAGGACTGAGGATAGTAGGGCCAGTAGTAGGATAAGAGTTAATTTTTGAGAAACTGCTATGTTTGTGGAGAGAATGGACATCTAGTGAGGACCTTCCCGATAGGTAATCAGGGGGAACATGAGCAGGGAGGACAACATGGGTATCAGGCTCCATAAAGGTAGCATCAACAAGTTTTAACCCATCGGGGATTGCATCGCTAGCACTACCAGCTCCAGTAGCCCCACCTCAGAGGCAACAACCGCAATTTTAATGGGCGATTGTACCATGTTGCACCTGAAGAGGGAACAATTCCAATATAAGCAGCGGAGGGTATGTTCTCTATCTTTGGGCATGTAGGATGCATTTTATTTGACACCAGTGCATCGTATTCATTTGTTAATACTATCTCTGATCGTACAACGGGGATGATAGATTTCATATCTGACATAGTAATTTACACTGATTCTCCCATTAGGTAGAGGGGCACTTATAGACTCACTGTGCAGAGGTATAGGGATTGATATTGGGAGACCTAGGTTCGTTGTAGATCTACTTGTGTTTTATTTGTTTAAGTATGAAATTATCCTAGGGATGGGTTGACTAGCTACATACAGAACTTGTGTTGCTTGTTATTGTAGGTCTATCATCTTCTCAATTTTGGGGTAATAGATGTACATGGTTACGATTTCGTGCTCGGGGGAGGGTTGAGCATGCATGTGTACAACATTGAGGAGGAGATTTATGTGAGGAATTTATTATTTTGCTAGATTCCATCCCGATTATTAGAGAGTTTTCAGATGTGTTTGGAGAGATTCCAGGGTTGCCACCGAGTAGGGAGATCGAGTTTGTGATTGACTTGATTTCAAGAACGAGACCCATCGCACGTGCATAATATCGTTTGACTCCTCTGGGCATGAGAGAGCTTAGCGATCAGATTCAGCAGTTACTGGGTTAGTGATTTATTTTAAAGGGTACTTCTCCTTAGGATACTCTCGTATTATTTGTTAAGAAGAATGATGGATCACTAATACTTTTCATTAATTATAGGGAATTGAATAACGTCACTATATGAAATAAGTGTTTGTTTCCCTATATTGATGATTTATTCGACAGTTGAGGGGCGCAAAAAAAATTCTAAGATAGATTTGAGGTTGAGGTACCATCAGTTGAGGATTTGGAAGCAGGATGTTCTGAAGATAACATTTTTTATGAAACATGGACCGTATGTGTTCTTGGTTATTCCTTTTGTCTGAAGTAATGGACTGACAATGTTTATGGACCTAATGAATAGGGTGTTCAGGTACTTTCTTGAGCAGTTTGTCATCATTTTCATATATGATATATTGATTTATTCTAGGACCACGGAGGAAAACTTATAGCACTTACAGATATTCTTGCATATGTTATGGGGCCATCAGCTCTATGCTAAGTTCAAAAAATATGGATTTTGGTTGTAGAAGGTTCAGTTATTGGGACACGTTATATCTCAGATGGGATATTAGTGGATTCGCGAAAGTTGTAAGCAGTGATGGAGTGGGGACATCCAACTACACATACGAAGGTGCATAGTTTTCTGGGATTGGTTGGGTACTATCGTTGATTCATTCAAAGGTTCTCTAAGGTATCTGAACATCTAACAAATTTGATGAGGGGGGATATACCACTTATTTGGGATGATGTGAGTCAATAGTATAGGCTTTTAATGAACTGAAGGCTAAGTTAACTTCGGCTCCGACAGTTTCTTTTCTTCCTAGAGGGATTAACTATAAGGTGTTTACGGATGCGTCCTTGTGAGGACTTTGAGGGTATTGATGCAGGAATAGAGACCGGTAAGTCATGCTTCTATAAACTAAAGCCTCATAAGGGGAATTACCCAATCCATGATTTGGAGTTAGCAGTCGTGTTTTTTACATTACGTATTTGGAGGCATTATCTTTTGGGGGAGAAATTTCAGTTGTTCACATACCACAAGAGCCTATAGTACTTATTCACGTAAAGGGAGTTGAATATGATACAACGAAGATGGCTTGAGTTTGTGAAAGACTACTAGTTCAATATTCAGTATCATCCGTTCAAGGCTATTGTAGTGACGGATGCCTTGAGCCATAAGTCGACGGTTGAGTTAGTAGCGGTGTGGAAAGCAAAGTGGAGTTCGCTTCATACTGACGATGAGTTGTCACGTGTGCTTATAGAATTTCTTACCATCACACTCGATATCATCATTCAGGTCATGAAGGCACGTGTAGGGACCAACTTTTTTGGAGAAGATCAAACAGTTATCAGCAAAGGGGGGATATAACTATTCGATTATCACAAATGGGGAATTAAGATTCCAAGGCAGGTTAATAGTCCCAAAAGATGAGGAGTAATGATGAGCCGTTATGATGGATGCACATGGGTCACATTTTTTAGTACATCCCAATGAGAATAAGATGTACCATGGCATGAGGTGCCAGTATTGGTGGGTAGGCATGGAGAAGGACATACCTATTTTTGTTTCCAAGTGTTCCACATGTCAGCTGGTGAAAGTGGACCATCAATGAACAACACGTGTTCAACAGCCTCTCGAGATTCCAATGTGGAATTATGAGAGCATTTCCATGGATTTTACCATAGGGTTACCAATGACATAATGAGGACATGCTTCTATCTGGGTGATCATTGACCGTTTGACAAAGGTGGCTCACTTTTTGCCAATTCAGACATACTATACTTCAGAGCAATATACCAAGATTTTTTCTTATAGAAATTATGAAGTTGCATTATGTACCACTCAATATTATTTCGGATAGGGAGAAGACATTTGTATCCCACTTTTAGAGGAGTTTCTAGCAGGTATTAAGGGTGGAGTTGAGGTTGAGTACCTTATATCACCCACAAACAGATTGGTCAGACAGAGAGGGTAAAGTTGACGTTGAAGGATATGCTATGGGTGCATATTTTAGACTTCAAAGGAAGTTAGGAATAGTACTTCTCATTGGCAGAGTTTGCTTACAATAATAGTTACCAGCTCACTATTAAGGTGGCATCTTTTAAGGCATTAGATAAGAAGCCTTTTTGCTCACCCTCGTGTTGGTTGAAAGTGGGGGATGATTCGGGCTAGGATTCAGATTGCCCATAATAATACAGAATAGCTATGTTGAGGCAGACATAACGTACTTGGATTATGAGGATGAAAATTAGGTGTCAATTAAGGTGTCTCCTATAAAGGGAGTAATGCAATTTGGGAAGAAAGAGAAGTTGTCTTCCCGGTATGTGGTAGGGATAGCAATAGGCAGGTTCGGGGCGGGTTTTCAAAACCCCTAACTCGTCCTATTTAATCAAGAGGGCGGGGTGGTTTTATTTAAATTTAACTCCTAACCTGCCCCATTTAATAAACGATTTTTTTAAAACCCATACCCGTTTCTAATTCATTAATCGAATTTTAAAATCCACCCTATTAGGGTCGGGTCGGATCGGGTCTCCTATGTGTTTCAATCTGTGAGACAGTCATTCAATTATCAATCCATGTTTCCACACATATATTTTTTGAAATTAATCCCAAAAATCTTTAAAATACTCAAAACAATATATATATATATATATATATATATATATTGAGAGAGAGAGAGAGAGAGAGAGTCAGGCTCTCCAACATACGTAATTAAACATATCTATTTTTTTAAAATAGTAAAAAATAATAATTTTGACTTCATGCGTATATTGCTGGGAGGTATATTGGAGAGCTTGACAATAGATAGATAGATAGATAGATAGATAGATAGATAGATAGATAGATAGATAGATAGATAGATAGATAGATAGATAGATAGATAGATAGATAGATAGATAGATAGATAGATAGAGAGAGAGAGAGAGAGAGAGTGAGTGAGAGAGAGACGAGCTCTCAGGCATACCAAGTTTACATACCGATTTTTTTTAAATAGTAAAAAAAATATTTTTGAGACGAATTTTTTAATGGTCTTTAAACATTTAAAGCGACCCGTATAAAAAAATCAGCTCAAAATAACTTTTCTCTATTTTTAAAAAATCGATCAAACTTTCACCGCTTTTAAAAGTGGCACGGCCAAACATCATCCCAGAAGCGAACCAGCTTAACATTGCCAAACCAAAGTCTAGCCCAAGTTCTTCCTGAAAGTCTCTCTCTATCAAATAATATGTGAAAAGTTTAAATTGAAATATTTAACATAGAATATCCATAACAATGAAAGTTGTTTTGTCACGACCCCGTCCCAAAGTTAGTGGGGAGCGAGCGTCCTGACATACCACCAAGGCAACAAATATTCTTACTTAAATTATTTCCATAAATAAATGCAACGGAAATACAACCACATGGTTATGAATCGTAAAATACTGAAAGTAAAGGAATTACGTCATCAGAGCTTTCTAAAGGAATTACGTCATCAGAGCTTTCTAAAGGAAACTTTATTTATATTAAAAGTAACGATGAATTACTACTTAAGATAAAATTTAAAAACTTATTACAAGAGATTCAGACATGCTCTAAATGATAAAACAAACATAATAACAAAAAGAACTTTAAAGCTAAATCTTCGACATAGTCCTTGTATGTTCTCTCCACAAGTTTACTTATGTCCTGAAAACTGGTTATTTATACAACATCAGCTAAAAGCCGAGTGATATTTAATCTCCTCATATTCTAGGGTTTTTCAGAAAATTGATACCTAGTCAATTTAGAACAAAAGGCATATATATAGAGACAGGAATTTGCAGTAGTATATATAAAGTAATTGACAGTAAATATTTTCATAATAAACAGTTCGAAACGGAACAGATAAAATAATTGAGCAATATGTCAATTATTCAATTTTATTTTGATGGCCATCTACGCTCTAATACCCAGATAAACAGATAGTTTTACCAAATGTTTCCACCCAGTAATAACACAGACAGAAAATCATGATCTTTGAAATAAAGCCTTGTTTAGGGCACACCAACGATAAACCAGCTAGGAAGGTACCATCCAAATATTTTCACCCAGTAGTCAAGGCCAACATAGTAAGAGAGTTTCCATAGGCCGAATCAAAAATTTCAGAATTCAAATCAGATGTTTATATCGAGAGATATAGACATATATATCAGATGAATTTTGAGAATAAAATTACTTCATAAAATATATATAGTTTTTATGATATCATATAATTAAAATATGCAAGGAATGTCGCAGAGTACTCACCTAGAACAAAAGTCCGAAGTTACAGATACAGAGTCTTGGATCGCTCGTTAATCTTAAGACAAAACTTCTTCTTAAACTTCCTCACAATTTTTCTCACTATTTATTTTTTATATTTGGAATAAATTTTATGTAATAATTGTTCCTAAGGCTTCTATTTATAGTTTCTCAAATTTATTTGGGTGATAACACGTGTCCCGATGACTAAGCATTCATTTTCATGAGTTTGCGTTAGCATCTCGCATAACGGAGATGTCTTGCAGTCTTAATTCATCGAACGATGACACGTGTATTGGATTTCTCTAATTGAATGACATGTGTTTTGTCCTTTCCTTTAAAAGCAACACGTGTACGGTGGAGGTGTCTAAACCAAGCACAAGGTGTCAAGCACGAGGTGTCAAGTTATTAAGGGTATAAGGGTCATTTTACATATGAAGGCTATTTTAGTAATTTTACACCATACATTTTAATATTTCTTAGAGGTCCTTGAAAATATTTTATTTAAAAAATGAATCTTTTTATATGTTTATTTTAGTCCCTCAAACTTTCTTTATTTAAAATCAAGTTCTTAAAATTTCATAAAATTTCATTTTCTACCCCAAAACTTATCATTTAGCTTAGGATATGCTATAAGACTTTGATTTAATCCATTTTGATGAAGAAGGAGGTTATTTCAAAGTGTTTAAGTCGGCCAAACTAGTCTCCCCTTCCAACCAATCAAAATATAACACATGGTGTGGTAATAAAACAAAAAACAACTTAAAGGATGGACAGATTTGCCCTTATTTCGTAATATCGGTATAACTTCTCGCTCGGACCTCCATTTAACACACTGTTTATTGTGTTACAAATCTAATTCATATATATACAACTTTTTAGTTTTTATCTAAAGTCAATAGTTATATTATAATGGTCAAAACTAGTCTTTAATATGAACATTCCTACCGAAAACTTTATAATTTTATGTTTGTAACTAATTTGATATTTCATGATTTATGAAGGGAGGATTAGACTAAAAATAATAAATTAAAATTATCCATATCACATATGAAATAATACAACATTTAAAACTATATATGAACATATAAAAATGGGTCATTACATCCCACCCTCCTTATAAAAAGTTTGGTCCCCAAACTTTACTTACATTAATTTTCAAACAGATATGGATATCGCTCCTTTATTTCATCTTCCCGCTCCCGTGTTACTTCTTCAACAGTATGATTATGCCATAATACTTTTACCAGTGGAATTACCTTAGTTCGTAATATTTGATCTTTATGGTCCAAAATTTCTAATGGATGTTCAATATAGGTTAAATCTTCTCTAATTTGAAGAGGTTCATGACTTAAAATATGTGTTAGATTTAGGACATATTTCTTCAGAATTGACACGTGAAACACATTATGCACAATAAAGAGTTCAGGGGGTAAGGTTATTCTATACGCAACAGCTCCTATCCTTTCGAGGATTTAATAAAGTTTTATATATCTTGGACTCAACTTCCCTTTCTTCCCGACTCGGATCACTCCTTTTGCTGGTGATCCTCGTAAGAACACATAATCTCCTCTTTAGAATTCCAACTGTCGGGGGTAATTTTCAGCATAACTCTTTTGAAGGCTTTGAGCGATTCGAAGTCGGCTTTGTATCAATTTCACTTTCTCTGTAGTGATCTGCATCAATTCTGATCCTTACAATTTTCTTTCTCCAACTTCTACCAAACATGCGGGGGAACGACACCTTCTACCATAGAGTGCCTCATATGGAGCCATTTGAATACTTTCTTAATAACTATTTTTATATGCAAATTCTACTGATGGTAAATGATCATCCCAATTCCCCTTCAGATCAAGTACACATGCCTTAATCATATCCTCTAAGGTTTGAATGGTTCTCTCAGATTGTCCATCTGTTTGAGGATAAAAAGTGGTGCTGAAATTCAATTGTGTTCCCACGGCTGCTTATAGGCTTTTCCAAAAGCGAGACATAAATCTAGGGTCACGATCAGAAATAATTGAAACTAGGGTTCCATGAAGCCTAATAATTTCCCGCACGTACAACTTAGCTAACTTTCCTAAAGAATGGGTAATCTTAATGGCAAGAAAATGAGCAGATTTAGTTAACCTATTAATAATTACCCAGACAAAATCATTACCATTTGAACTCTGTGGTAAACCTGCCATAAAATCCATAGTAATATGTTCCCATTTCCACTCAGGGATAGGTAGGTGTTGTAGTAATCCTGATGGTTTATGATGTTCAGCATTTACTTGTTGACAAATCAAATACTGAGATACAAATTTTTATATCTCCCTTTTCATGTTATTCCACCAAAATACTTCTCGAAGATCCCTATATATCTTTGTACATCCGGGATGAAATGTGAATCTCGAGTAATGACTTTCCTCTAAAATTTGCCTCTTTAATTGGGAATCATGTGGAATACACACTTTATTTCCTAACCTCAATATATTATCTCGTATCCCAAATTCAATCATCTTCCCTTCAATAACTTCTTCTCTAATCTTCTTCAGTTGTGGGTCATTTACTTGTGCAATTTTGATCATTTCCATTAACATGGGTTGTCCTTATAAGTTTGTGATTATTCCTCCTTTACTATTAATACGTACATCTACTTCCATACTTCTCAAATCCTTTAGCAGGGCTTCCTGGCTTGTAATAATACATGATAAATTTGGTGTATACTTCCTACTTAAAGCATCGGCTTCTATATTAGTTTTCCCTGGGTGATAATGAATATTCAAATCATAATCCTTCATTAATTCTAACCACCACCGTGGTCTCATGTTCAATTCTTTTTGGGTAAAAATATATTTCAAACTCTTATGATAGGGATAAATCTCACAAGTCTCACCATACAAATAATGTATCCAAATCTTAAGAGCAAAAATTAGAGTTGCTAATTCTAGGTCATGGGTTGGATAATCTTTCTCATGTGGTTTTAACTGCCTCGAGGAATAAGCTACTTCATTTCCATTTTCCATTAGCACACATCCCAAACCATTTTTAGAAGCATATATATAAATCACAAATCCCCCTATTATGGAAGGAATAGTCAAAATTAGGGCAGTTACTAATCGATTCCTAAGTTCTTGAAAACTATTCTCAACTTCCTCAGACATTCATATTTCACCTTCTTTGGGGTTAACCTAGATAGAGGTTTGGCAATACTAGAAAATCCTTCAACAAATCTTCGATAATAACCTGTTAATCTAAGAAAACTATGAATCTCTGTCACATTAGTTAGTTTAGGCCAATCTAGTATAGCCTTGATCTTTTGAGGGTCAACCGACACACCCTCCTTAAAAATGCATGTCCTAGAAAAGAGACGCTAGGCAACCAAAACTCACACTTCTTTAATTTCGCATATAATTTCTCCTTCCTAAGTATTTGTAACATCGTCTCTAAATGCTTTTCGTGTTCTTCAATACTTTTGGAATAAATAAGGATGTCATCAATGAAAACGACCACACATTGATCCAAATATTTCCAAAACACCCTATTCACCATATCCATAAAAGCGGCTGGTGCATTATTTAGTCCAAATGGTATCACATGGAATTCATAGTGACCATATCTAGTACGAAAAGATGATTTTGAAACATCATCTTCCTTAATCTTCAACTGGTGATAGCCTGACCTAAGGTCAATCTTTGAAAATACTTGCGCACCTTGAAGTTGGTCAAACAATCATATATACAAGGTAAGGGGTATTTATTATTAATGGTCACCTTATTTAGTTTACGATAATCTATACATAACCTCATCGTCCCATCCTTCTTTTTAACAAATAACACTAGAGCACCCCAAAGGGATACACTTGGTCTAATAAAACCCTTGTCTAACAAATATTTTAATTGAACCTTTAATTCCCTTCATTCTAAAGGTTTCATACAATAAGGTGGTTTCGAGATTGGTATAGTTCCAGGAATAAGGTCAATCGTAAACTCTATTTCTCTAGTAGGGGAAAGACTAGGTAAATCATCTGGAAAATATTTAGCTATAATAATATCTTATAAACTAGGTGCAAATCAATAACACTTGCAAGGAATCCTTGACATCCCTTCTTAAGAAAACTACAAGCTTGCATTGTAGAGATACTACTAATGGGAGATAGGATGCCAGATCCTTCAAAATTGAATTCTGGTTGGTTAGGGATTTGGAAAGTAACTCTCTTCTCAAAACAATCTACCTTAGCATGATACGATGCTAACCAAACCATCCCTAAAATGACTTCAAAGTCTCTTATGTCTAAAAATATCAAATCAGCGAATAGTTTATAACTGCTAACATCTATAAGGCAAGACTTATATACTAATGTTTCGATCAATAACGCACCTGAAGGAGTAGAAACATGTATGTTATGATTCAAGGATTCAAGCATATTAGGAAAGCAGTTAACAAAATTCACAGACACAAATGAATGGGTAGCACCAGGATATATTAAAACTTGAAAAGGTTGGGCACATATAGAAAGTGTACCTGACACTATTGCACTAAAATCTTGGGTATCAGAAAGTGAAAAAACTCTACCCTGTATGCCTTGGTCCTTCTTTTCACCTAAAGGATGTATCGAAATCCTTGCTGGGGTTGGGCAGTCTTTTATCTGATGTCCTTTCTGTACACATCTAAAACAAGCTCCCGTATCCTTATAACAAGGTCGTGCTCCATGCATCTTCCCACATCGCTGACATATCTTATTATTAAACTGTTTGATATCACTATCTCCCCCAACATTGTATGTACTCCTAAAATTATTTCTACTATTTTGGCTCTTCCCTATTTGTTCCCCAAACTTTCGCTTACCATCTCTAGATCGATTGTACTCCTCGCCATCCCTTTCGGCTATCGTAGCGCTAGCCACAACGTCACTATACGATGTCAACTTTAGGATGGAAATTCGACTACGAATACTTAACCTTAACCCACGTTCAAACTTTTTGGATTTTAAAGCATCAGTTATCACAACATAAGGTGATAAATGGGATAACTCGATAAACTTTGCCTCTTATTGACTAATAATCATATTCCCTTGCACTAAACTCATGAACTCAGTTGCCATTTCATCTTTCACCATTTCAGGGAAATATTTCTCATAAAAGATCACTAAGAAGTCATTCCAACCTATGTAAGTATTCCTCTCCTCATCTCTTCTCTTAGTCATTCTCCACCAATATTTGGCTTCACCTTCTAACATAAATGTTGCAAATGAAACCCTTTGTTCATCAGTACACTTAAGAATATCGAGCATATTTTCCATTTGCATCACCCAACTTTCTGCTTCAGTTGGGTTAGGAGTACCTTTAAAAGAAGGAAAATTCGACTTCATGAAATGTTCAATGCAACAGTTAGTTAGTTTAAGATTTTTTGGTGCTCCATTATTCACCTGATGCTCCACAATCTTTGTCAGACTCTCAATCACCTTGTATGAACCTTTCAGTCCTTCCATATTTGAACCACTAGTTCTCGCAGTTGATCTTGTCTTGGTCATTTTCTATAGTCATGGCCAAACATAAGACGTATTATACTATCTCAAGATTGCAAATTAAAAGAACAATTATATATAAACAATTATATATAGACTGTAAGATATATGGAGGGTTATCACATAAGTTGGAAATTTAATCCTATCTCTTATGTATGGAAACTTAAAATCTAAAATGTTCGAAACTTATGTCCAGTAGTCTACGGGTTCACAACCTATGCTCTGATACCACCTCTGTCACGACCCCGTCCCAAAGTTAGTAGGGAACGAGCGTCTTGACATGCCACAAAGGCAACAAATATTCTTACTTAAATTGTTTCCTTAAATAAATGCAATAGGAATACAATCACATGGTTATGAATCGTAAAATACTGAAACTAAAGGAATTACGTCATCAGAGCTTTCTAAAGGAAACTTCATTTATATTGAAAGTAACGATGAATTACAACTTCAGATAAAATTTAAAAACTTATTACAAGAGAGCCAGACATGCTCTAAATGATAAAACAAACATAATAACAAAAAGAGATGTAAAATCTAAATTTTCAGCATAGTCCTTATATGTTCTCTCCACGAGTCTACTTATTTTCTGAAAAATAGTTATTTATACAACATCAGCTAAAAGCCTAGTGAGATTTAATCTCCTGACATTCCAAGGTTTTTCATAAAATTGAAACCTATTCAATTTAGAACATAAAGCATATATATAGAGACATGCATTTGAAGTAGTATATATAAAGTAATGGATAGTAAATATTTTCAGATAAACAGTTCAAAATGAAACAGATAAAACAATTGAGTAATATGTCAATTATTCAATTTTATTTTGATGGCCATGTACGCTCTAATACCCAGATAAATAGATAGTGTTACCAAATGTTTCCACCCGGTAACAACACGGATAGAAAATCATGATATCTGAAATAACGCCTTATTTAGGGCACACCAGCGATAAAGCAGCTGGGAAGGTACCACACAAATATTTCCACCCAGTAGTCAAGGCCAACATAGTAAAAGAATTTCCAAAGGCCGAATCAAATATTTTTGAATTCAAATCAATGTTTATATCGAGAGATATAGACATATAACAAGCAACGGAATCATCGGTATCTGATGAATTTTGAGAATAAAATCATTTCATAAAATATATATAGTTTGTATAATATCATATAATTAAAATACACAAGGAATGTAACAAAGTACTCACCTAGAACAGAAATTTGAAGTTACAGATACAGATACAGAGTCTTGGATAGCTCATTAATCTTAAGACGAAACTTCTTCTTAAAAATCCTCACACTTTCTGTCACTATTTCTTTTTTATCTTTGGAATGAGTTTCATGTAATAATTGATCCTAAGTCTTTTATTTATATTTTCTCAAAGTTATCTGGGTGATAACACGTGTTCCGATGACTAAGCATTCATTTTGGTGAGTCGGCGTTAGCGTGTCGCGTAACGGAGCTCTCTTGCAGTCTTAATTCACCGAACGACGACACGTGTATTGGCTCTCTAATTGAATGACATGTGTTTTGTCCTTTCCTTTAAAGGCAACACGTATACGATGGAGGTGTCTAAACCAAGCACGAGGTGTCAAGCACAATGTGTAAAGTTATTAAGGGTATAACGGTCATTTTACGCATGAAGGGTATTTTAGTAATTTTACACTATACATTTTCAATATTTCTTAGAGGTCCTTGAAAATATTTTATATAAAAAATGGATCTTTTTATATTTTCAATTTAGTCCCTGAAACTTTCTTTATTTAAAATCAAGTTCCTAAAGTTTCATAAAATTTCATTTTCTATCCGAAAACTTATCATTTAGCTTAGATATGCTATAAAGACTTTGATTTAATCCATTTTGATGAAGAAGGAGGTTATTTCAAAGTTTTTAAGTCAGCCAAATCAGTCTCCCCTTCCAACCAATCAAAATATAACACATGGTGTGGTAATAAGACAAAATACAACTTAAAGGATTGACATATTTGCCCTTATTTCATAATTTCATATAACTTCTCGCTCGGACCTCCGTTTAACACACCGTTTTTGTGTTTCAAATCTAATTCATATATCTGAAACTTTTTAGTTTTACCTCAATTCAATTTTTATACTATAATGGTCAAAACTCGTCTCCAATATGAACATTCCTACCGAAAACTTTAAAATTTTATGTTTGTAACTAATTTGATATTTCATGATTTATGAAGGGGGATTAGACTAAAAATAATAAACTAACATTATCCATCTCACATATGAAATAATACAACATTTAAAACTATATATGAACATATAAAAGTGGGATCATTACATGTTTAGTCTATCTGATAGATACCAAAACCTCCTACTGGTTCATCTGTTTGAGAAAATCAGACTCTAAAGAATAAAGACCTAACTCTTTCTAGCCCCACGGACTAGTCGTCCCTGACTCCCTACCCCATGCTCAGAAAATAAATCTATATGGGAGGCTATCCATTCATATTCTTAAAACTAAACTACTTTTTCTTCTTGGAGCACTTTGGGTGGGCCATGAGACTAGGAAGGACGGCCTCTAGTCAGCCAGGTCGTTTTAAAAGTCGTGAAAGTTTGACCGATTTTTTAAAAATATCAAAAAAGGTTATTTTGAATTGATTTTTTTATATGGGTGTCCCTTGAAATGTTTTAATATCACATAAAAAAATTCAACTCAAAAATATTTTTCTAATATTTTATCGAAATAAGTTTGCGCCAGTATGTATGTCAACTCGGTATATATGAGAGCCTGCCTTTCTCTCTCTCTCTCTCTCTCTCTCTCTCTCTCTCTCTCCATATATATATATATATATATATATATATATATATATATATATATGGTTTAATTGTAATTAACATACATATAAAGGGTATTTATATAGGCATAAGTTAAATGAGCGGGCTGGATGTTTTTTTAAAGAACCCCTAACCCGCCTCGTTTGATAAAAAGGTTGTATTTTAAAGCCCATACCTGCTCCAATTTTATTATATGGATTTTAAAATTTTCCCTATTACGGTCGGGTCCGATCGAGTTGAGGCTCCGGCGGGTCGGGTTAAATTACCATTCCCCGTATGTGGTACCATTCCCTATTATTAAGAGAATTGGACTAGTAGCTTATCCGTTAGCCTTACTGGATAATTTTTAGATGATGCATGAATTTTTCCATATTTTGGCATTACAAAGATTTCTTAGAGATGAAGTAGCCTACTAGCACATAGATCTTGAAGATATAGAGCTTTAACCTAACGCAAGTTATGAGGAGAGAACCGTAGATATTTTGGATCAAAGGGAGCATATACTTCATTCCAAGGTTGTTCCTTTAGTATTCATTCAGTGGTGAAACTATAACGAGAATGAGTCAACATGGGAGAGAGAAGACGACATGTGGGAGACGTATTTGGGACTCTTCTGGTCAGGTACGTTTCGAATTTCAAGGATGGAATTCCATTATTAGGGGGAGAATGTAACACCCGTGTTTTCACAATAATTATTTTGGTAGAATATAACTAAATAAATTTCATGAATGAGTTTCTTGAATGTGATATCATGTTTATATGATTCATTGATGCAAAATGTGTCAACTCGTAGGAAGATAAATTGCACATTAACTAGATTACTATTATGTCGTGATTAAATATAATAAAATGTGTAACTTGATTAAGTATTCTTTGGGCGCATTCCGGAGTGAAGAACTCTTTTAGGTGTTCTAACATATAAGTCCCGGGGCTTAAATATACCCTTATGGGAGTTATTGGATCAATTCGAATAGTATTTTGGGCTTGTTTGGGGGCCCAAAATTGGGGGGGTTAGGTGTAATAGGGATTAGAGGTTAAATTAGGCTAATAACCAACCTAAACAATCATATCCATCCATAAGAGAGTAGCCCTAGCAGTCCCACACTCCTTTGGAGGAGTTACTAAGGCTAGAGAAGAGAAGAAGAGAAGAAGAGAAAGGATTTAAGAGGGGAGGATCCAATCATCAGTTTAAGAAAAGAATTCTCTTGCAAAACTAATTGTAATTTTGTTTCTTAATTCATTTATACATTTTCTCATAACAATTTGGAGTTAAATGGTTTAATTGATGACTATAAATAATTGGAGTGAACTCTAGGATTTCTTAGACTAAATCTGAAAAAATGATGTTTAAGCATTAAATATTCTTTTTGACAAACCCGGAATTGACGTTGTGTTATTGGGAAATTGAACATTAGAATTCATGTGGCGTGATTGTTACTTTGATGATGGTAATTCATGTGTTGATCCCTTTAAAGTTAAAAATGTGTAGATAAAAATTATGAATTAATGTTGGCTTATGATGATGCTAAGATTTAGCACCACCGGATAAGTGATAGTGAGCTCAAACAGTAGCAGCCATGGCAGCCATAGAGATGTATTGTGTGTAAGTGTATAGAAGGGGATGAGTATAAGAGGAACAAGATAATGATGTATAGTGGTTCAGCCAAATCGGCCTACATCCACTGTGAGTGTGTGATCCACTAAGTATGGGCACTAATGGCCTTGGATACAATGAACATAACACTCTCTCTCTCTTTGCTGTGTGTACAAGCAGAGTTTTAGCTAGGGCTACAGTTAATGGATCTATCCCCTGTAGGGTTGTAGGTGACAAGTATATATAGGTCTTGGGGGGGTGTAGTGTACCCCCCAAGTATGCATGGTGCATGTGAATGATGATCTAGCCAATCCCCTGTTGACACCTGTAGATGCTAAATGATGACATAATATTCCCTCACGTGAGGGGTGATTTGGTTATAACGGTCTTCCACGTGCCATGTCAGCCTCACGTGCACTGTTCCACGCGTCTCCCAAACCACGCGCTGTCATGATGTCACCCTCGGCCTATGAGCAGAGGCCGAGGGCAAAGTTTCTTCCAGTAGTGAGCCTGGCCCAATTCTGGCCTCGTACTGTCGTACCCTCGTAGGGTCGACTGGAGAGTGGTGAAGGGTCGGCCCCTCGTAGGGTCGGTTGGAGTATGGCGAAGGGTCGGCCCCTCTGAGGGGTCGTATGGAGCCCGTTGGAGGGGTCGGCCCCTCGTAGGGTCTTCTGGCACATAATGAAGGGTCGGCTCCTCTGAGGGGTCGTCTTGAGCCTGATGAAGGGTCGGCCCCTGAGGGGTCGTCCGATTGGAGGTAATCCTCAGCCAGGCCGAGGATATAAACGGGTATATCAATCACCCCCCAGCCCTTAGCCATAGGTGCTATTGAGATGGCTGAGGGATAGTGTTGTAATTGGGATGCGTGTATGATCAGTTAGGTGAGTGACACCTGGGCAGACACTCATTGCTGTTCCAGTTTCCAAGGCATGGCGGCTGCACACTTTTCTTGGGGCTTTGTGCCCTAATGATGCCTTCCTCGTGGGCTATGTCCTGCCTTGGTCAATGGGCCCACTCATTGCTAAGGTATTTAAGAGATTTTCAAACTCTCTCTCCTTCATCTTCTTCTTCGCGTCCAAGCATTCTCTCTCTAGAGTTTCATCAGCTTTCATCGCCATTTGCAGCCTTCACTTCTTCAAGTCTTAGCAACGTTTTTTGCTCTCTTTATCAGGTACTCTCTTTTGCCTTCATTTCTATTTGCTTTTTAGGGTTGTGGGGCTGTATTTTCTTTAGGTTGTGCCATAACCTTTTCCGGCGCCTTCTCCGACAACTGGTTCTTGGTTATTCTTGACAAGAACCATTGAGTTCCTTTGTTTAATCCGAAAGTCAAACCTGGTCAATTTCCCACCTGTTTGTAATAAGTTAGCTAAGTTTAGTGTAATTTCTCCAAGTGTAGAGTCTTCCCTTTAATGCTTAGGAGGCTTTATAGCTTAATATCTGAGTTCCCATCCTTGAGAGAGAAGCTCTTTGCCGAGATCAGACGAATAGATGAAGAGGAAGAGAGGAGACGAGGGGCCGACCCTAATTGGGTACGACCCATCTTTCCCGTTCCTCTTGCCACCATAAAACCATTTGAACCGTCTGAGTCTTGTGGGTCGTCCGCTCGTCCAGCCGAGACTCCCAAACCAAGTGAGATGGACGAGAGAGCATCCTCGCCAACTGGTGCTGAAACTTCTGGTAGGAGGGAGAGGTCTGACTTAAGCCCAGGCCGAGAGGCCGAGGGTACGGTCCCCTCTGATGTCGTTCCTGTGACAACCCTATCCCCAAATGCCTTCCAAGTGGATTTTCCCCAGGGTCCTCCTGCAGGTGATAAGGGGGAAGGGGATGAGGACGAGGACGATGATACAGATGACGAGGTTGATACCTCCCACGCCTCATCCTTTATTTCCTCGGTTAGGGATCGTGACCTCCTGATATGGAGGCATGCCTATGGGGTGCCCTCCAGCATAACTATGAGGGTTCCCTCTGACTCTGAGAGGGTTTTTGATTGTGGAGAGGGCGAGGTTGCAGTTTACGAACAAATGCTCAAGGTCGGAGTCAGATTTCCTCTGCACACTGCCATCGTAGATATCCTGTCTACCCTCGACGTTGCCCCCTCTCAACTTCCCCCCAAATCCTGGAGGACGATCCTGGGCTATATTTCCTTGTGGAAGAATTCCTTCACCGACGAGCCCTCGGCTGACCTATTTCTGGGCTGCTATAACATCACCTCCTCGTCCAAACAGCCTGGATATTATCACCTGGGGGCAAGGAGGTCTAAGAAGAAACTTCTCCAAGTGGCACAAACTTCTAACCATGATTGGAAGAAGAGGTTTTTCTTTATCTCCGGGGAGTGGGAGCCCGTTGCCGATAGTCAGAGGGTCCCTAGGAAGTGGTCTAACCCCTCCATGAAGGCCAGATCAGACCCTGGGCTTAGCCTGGAGGAGAAGGACATTGTTGATTACCTTAGGTACGAGGGAGAGAGGGTGACCTTGCAAAATTCGAAGACTTGATGACCCCTCGGTTCCTCAAAGAAGCTGGTCTGAGGGTCGGCCCTTTGACAGAATTATGTGAGTTATACTGAATATTTTCCATTCTTATTTTTGAAGTGTTCTCTCTTTATCTCTAAATTTTTCTGACGTGTCGTCCTCTTCCCAGGTCGTCCTGCAGGCGTATCGGATTATCTTTGGGAAATAACGGCTCCCAGATTACTATCTAGCCTGGCCAAGAAGAAGGGGAAGGAGCCTCAGCAGGTTCCGAAGAAGACAAGGGCCGCTGGGCCGACGGTGGTGGAGCCGACCATCGATAGTAACAAGAGGAAGGAGCCTGAGGCCCCAATTGACCCTCGGCCAGATTCTCGGACGAGGGCTAGGGTCGAAGCCTCTGAGGGGACGACCTCTTCGTCTAGTATGGGGGCCTTCTGGTCTCAGAACCTGGCGCATCTGAGAGCCGATCGCTCGTCACTCATTGCAAATCTGAGGGCTGCCAAGGTCTCAATGTTCTCTGCACCCTCAGCTTCTGACTACGACTTCTTATCAAAGATGCCTCCATCCAAGGTGTACGACTATGGTATGCACTCCCTTGCGCAGGTATTGGTTCTGACCCACATCTTAAATTTCATTCTTTCAATAAACTGTTCCCTCGGCCCCTCTTGATATTTGTTCATTTTTTGTGCAGTCTGTTTGTGCCCTCACCTCAGCCACCAAATGGATGGCCGAGAATCAGATGAAGTTCCATGAGGCCGAAAGGGCTATTCAGCATGAGGCTGACTTGCAGACAGAGCTCCAGACTGCAAGGGATGAACTGGAGAGTGCTAGGACTGAGCATGCCCGGGTCCTAGACGAGCTGACGAGGCAGCATGGTGCCGATCAGCAGGCCAAGGACTTGCTGATAAAGGAGAGGGATGAGGCCAAGGACTTGCTGATAAAGGAGAGGGATGAGGCCTTACTCAACATGGAGGTCAAGAACAAGACTGACCTCGAAGAAGCTGTCAAAAAAGCCGAGGCCGATGCTGTTGAGGCCTACAAGGCTTCTGATGAGTTTCAGGGTTTCGGCCTTGAGTACCTGGAGAGGGGGATCAGGACGGCCTGTCGATGGGTCGTCCTCCGATTTGGCGACGTCGTCTCCTCAGTCCGTCCTTCTATTGAAGCAGTCAGTCTGGACGACCCAATAATTGCCGAGGCCCTAACTTATGTTGAATCTCAATTGCAGGCTGAGGGGGTCGGTACATCTGAGGATCAGCCGGTCGTGATTGTGGAAGAGACTTCTCTGGTAGATGTTGAAGCTCTGCCCGCCGATGTTATCCCTTAGGGTGGCTGTCTGTAGCCCATACCCTTATAATGTATTTACCATTTTTGTGCTCTGTATTGTAAAACACTTGAATATTCTCTCTTTTATCAATACCATCGTCTCTTCTTCTACTGTCTTCCATAATTACTGTCTTCCGTATTTAATTCTTTTATGGTTTGTTGTCTTCGTTAATGCTACTAACCCCTCCCTCGTCTTTTTTGGGGACCAATGTGGGGTCGTCCCCCCATGTGGCCTCATCATAGCCGAGGGTCATAATAACCAAACATGGTTTTTCAATCAAGTGGCCCCTCGTCTTTCTTGAGAACAGTGGTGGGGTCGTCCCCTCCACTGGTCCTCATTATAGCCGAGGGTTTACCAAATTAATGGTCTTTTAATGAAGTCTACCCTCGTCTTTTTTTAGAACAGTGGTGGGGTCGTCCCCTCCACTGGTCCTCATTATAGCCGAGGGTTTACCAAATTAATGGTCTTTTAATGAAGTCTACCCTCGTCTTTTTTTAGAACAGTGGTGGGGTCGTCCCCTCCACTGGTCCTCATTATAGCCGAGGGTTCAACTTACCAAATTAATGGTTTTAATGAAGTTTTCCCTCGTCTTTCTTGAGGACAGTGGTGGGGTCGTCCCCTCCACTGGCCCTCATTATAGCCGAGGGATCAACTTACCAAATTAATGGTTTTAATAAAGTTTTCCCTCGTCTTTCTTGAGGACAGTGGTGGGGTCGTCCCCTCCACTGGCCCTCATTATAGCCGTGGGATTAACTTACCAGATTAATGGTTTTAATAAAGTTTTCCCTCGTCTTTCTTGAGGACAGTGGTGGGGTCGTCCCCTCCACTGGCCCACATTATAGCCGAGGGATCAACTTACCAAATTAATGGTTTTTAATGAAGTCTACCCTCGTCTTTCTTGAGAACAGTGGTGGGGTCGTCCCCTCCACTGGTCCTCATTATAGCCGAGGGTTCAACTTACCAAATTAATGGTTTTAATAAAGTTTTCCCTCGTCTTTCTTGAGGACAGTGGTGGGGTCGTCCCCTCCACTGGCCCTCATTATAGCCGTGGGATCAACTTACCAGATTAATGGTTTTAATAAAGTTTTCCCTCGTCTTTCTTGAGGACAGTGGTGGGGTCGTCCCCTCCACTGGCCCTCATTATAGTCGTGGGATCAACTTACCAGATTAATGGTTTTAATAAAGTTTTCCCTCGTCTTTCTTGAGGACAGTGGTGGGGTCGTCCCTTCCACTGGCCCTCATTATAGCCGAGGGATCAACTTACCAAATTAATGGTTTTTAATGAAGTCTACCCTCGTCTTTCTTGAGAACAGTGGTGGGGTCGTCCCCTCCACTGGTCCTCATTATAGCCGAGGGTTCAACTTACCAAATTAATGGTTTTAATAAAGTTTTCCCTCGTCTTTCTTGAGGACAGTGGTGGGGTCGTCCCCTCCACTGGCCCTCATTATAGCCGTGGGATCAACTTACTAGATTAATGGTTTTAATAAAGTTTTCCCTCGTCTTTCTTGAGGACAGTGGTGGGGTCGTCCCCTCCACTGGCCCTCATTATAGCCGAGGGATCAACTTACCAAATTAATGGTTTTTAATGAAGTCTACCCTCGTCTTTTTTGAGAACAGTGGTGGGGTCGTCCCCTCCACTGGTCCTCATTATAGTCGAGGGTTCAACTTACCAAATTAATGGTTCTGTAGATGTTTCCATGCACACGTAGCCATTGATAAATAGGGTGAGGGGAAACGCATTTCTCATTAACTTTCCAAAGTGTTCTGTTGAAGCAACTCTCATTACAATTATGGACTTTCAAGACCTTACAACACTACTGATAGTATTTCTTCAAATGGTCTGCATTCCAGGGATTGGAAAAAGGTTCCCCTTCTAGGTTTTCTAGTCTATAGGTCCCAGGGACAACTTCATCAATGACCCTATATGGGCCATACCAGTTAGGGTGGAGCTTGTTGGGCTTTTGCCAAGTCTTCTTGAGGACCAAGTCCCCTACTGCGATAGGCCTCTGTTTCACCCTCTGATTGTAGAACCTTGCGGTCCTTTGTTGGTAGGCGGACTGCCGTATCTCAGCGTCCTCCCTTCTTTCCTCAACCAGGTCCAAGTCGAGTCTCCTCTCCTCCGCATTTTTCTGGGGGTCATACACCTGGACTCTATGCGTAGGAAACTCAATCTCGGTGGGGATGACGGCTTCTGATCCATAAGCTAGCATGAATGGGGTCTCTCCGGTAGAAGTCCTCACCGTCGTCCTGTATGCCCATAGCACGGCATATAACTCCTCGACCCATCTTCGTTTTGCCTCCTCAAGCCTCTTCTTGATCCCATCTAGGATTGTCCTGTTTGTGACTTCTGTTTGACCATTGGCCTGAGGTCGGCCAGGGGTGGAGAAAAATTATTTGATACTTACCCTCTCACACTACTTATGTAGAGAGGCATTCTTGAACTGAGTCCCGTTATCCGAGATGAGGGTGTTGGGGAGACCATATCTGCATATAATATTTTTCCAAATGAACTGGAAGGTATTCTGCTCTGTGATCGTCACCATCGGCTCCGCCTCCACCCATTTTGAAAAATAGTCAATGGCTACGATGAGGAATCGATAGTTATTGATGGCCCTAGGCAAGGGTCCTACTAGGTCGATCCCCCACACTGCAAATGGCCATGGGGATGTAATGGAAGTAAGAGGCTGATGGGGCTGGTGAGGGATGGTGGAAAATCTTTGGCATTTGTCGCACTTTTTTACGTGTGCCGCTGCGTCTTTCCCCAAGGTCGGCCACCAGTACCCCTGGGTGATCATCCTCTTCGCTAGGGATCTACCCCCAATGTGGCTTGAGCACGACCCTTCATGCACATCTTGCAAAATGGAAGGGACTTCTGAGGGATGCACACACCTAAGTAAGGGGAGAAGAAACCCCTTTTTGTATAAGGTGTCTCCGATGACAGTTAATTTTGCCGCCCTGTACCTCAGCTTCTTCCTTTCTTGCCTTGCTTCTGGCATCTCACCCTCTTTAATGTATCTGATCAGGGGGTCCATCCACGAATCTTCTTGGGAAACATTTAGGCAATTGCTGAGTGTTCCCTCAGCGTCCTCAATAGTTGGCCGAAGAAAAATTTCTACTGGGACCGTCCTCCTGATGTCTGTTCTTGTTGCCGAGGCCAACCTAGCAAGGTCATCAGCACGGCCATTGTCGAGCCTAGGTACCCTCCTTAATTTCACTTCTCTGAAGCCCTTCAGTAATGACCTCACCTTCTCAAGGTACCTAGCCATCCTCTCGTCCTTAGCCTCGTAGGCTCCTAGTATCTGATTCACTACTAGCCTTGAATCACTATGGACCAAAATCTGGCCGACCCTAAGAGACTTAACCAAAGAGAGGCCTGCTATTAAGGACTCATATTCAGCCTCGTTGTTGGAGGCCTTGAAGTTGAACCTCAGGGCGTATTCGACGTCTGTGCCATCGGGTGTTGATAGTATCAGTCCGGCTCCACTTCCGCTGTCACAGGAGGACCCGTCAACGAAGAGGCTCCACAGAGTCTTTTCCTCTGAAAAATTTCCCTCAGAGAGGGACCCCTGTCTAAAGATGTACCTTCCCTCTTCGTTTTCAGTCGCTTTCCTTCTAGTGGTGCTTGTCTCAGTCCTATCTGCGGGTGTGTCAGCGGGTCTGTCTTCTGTATCCGTCTTCCCGAGGGTCTCACCCTCGGCCTCATCATCTTCCCAAGTGAACTCAGCCATGAAGTCTGCCAATGCCTGCCCCTTAATGGTCGTCCTAGGCTGATACACAATGTCAAACTCCCCCAACTCTATAGCCCAGGCCATCAACCTACCTGATTTCTCTGGCTTGTGTAGGACCTGCCTAAGAGGAGAGTCGGTGAGGATGACCATTGTATGGGACTGAAAGTACGGCTTCATCTTCCTTGAGGCATGGATCAAGGTGTAGGCCAACTTCTCCATCCTCGGGTATCTTTGCTCTGCCCCCTGGAGTGCCTTGCTGTTAAAATACACAGGCTTCTGTATCCCGTCCTCGTCTCTCACAATGGCTGCACTGATGGTCGACTCTGAGACGGCGAGGTACACATAAAGTTGTTCACCCTGGACAGGTCGTGATAGCAGCAAGGGAGACCCTAAGTACGAATTTAGGTCCCTGAAAGCCTCATCACACTCTTCACTCCATTCGAAGGCCTTCCTAGGGATCTTGAATAATGGCAAGCACTTGTCTGTGGCCCTAGACACGAACCTGTTCAAGGCAGCAACTCTCCCTGTGAGCCTCTGAACGTCTTTAATGGACTTCGGGGTCCTCATCTCAATAAGGGCCTTTATCTTTTCAGGGTTGGCCTCGATGCCTCTTTGATTGACAATGAACACCAAGAACTTCCCTGCTCCGACCCCGAAGACACACTTGACCGGATTAAACTTCATCTTGTATCTGTCCATCGTATTAAAGGTCCTCTCCAGGTCTGCCACATGATCCTCGGCCTTTAGACTCTTAGTCAGCATGTCATCTACGTAGACCTCCATAGACTTCCCAATTTGATCTTCAAACATTTTGTTTACGAGGCGCTGGTACGTTGCCCCCGCATTCTTTAGGCCAAAGGGCATGACCCTGTAACAGTATGTCCCCTTGTCAGTGATGAAGGCGGTCCTCTCCGAGTCTTCAGGGTTCATGAAAATCTGGTTATACCCTGAGTAGGCATCCATGAAACTCATGAGCTCATGGCCTGCGGTAGCATCTACCATCTGGTCGATGCGGGGGAGAGGGAAGTTGTCTTTGGGACAGTGCTTGTTGAGGTCTGTGAAGTCCACGCACATTCTCCACTTGTCGTTGGCCTTTGGGACAATGACTGCATTGGACAGCCATTCAGGGTAGATGATCTCTCTGATAAATTCAGCGTCTTCTAATTTTTTGACCTCGTCCCTGATGATCTCATATTTTTCTCTGGAGTAAATTCTCCTCTTCTGCTTCACCGGCTTCACTCCCTCTACCACATTGAGCTTATGGCACATGACTTCAGGGTCAATCCCTGGCATATCTACATGACTCCAGGCGAAGACGCTTCGCCTTCTCCTCAATAGTTTAATGAGGTCTTCCTTGATGTTGGGCTTCAGAGACTTGCCAACTTGGACGGTTTTTTCCGTGTCATCCTCATCGAGGATGATGGATTCTACCTCTTCCGCAGCCTCTCCTTTCTTCAGCTTCCTTTCATCTTTGGGGTCTAGGGTATTAATATTATAAGTGGTTGTAACCCTCTTGTGTGCCTCCCTCTCTTCAGCGGAGTTGTAGTAACATTCTCTCGCCGTCGTCTGGTCTCCTTGAACTTCCCCCACCCCGTAAGGGGTTGGAAATTTGATCATCTGATGGACCGTAGACGGCACGGCTTCAAACCCCTTGAGGGCCACACGCCCCAGTATGATGTTGTAGGCCGAAAACACCTGCTCATCCATCACAAAGAAACTGACCTTCTTGGTGAGCCATCTCGGCCACTCGTCCCCCATCCTCACATCGGCCTCATATACCCCAAGGGGGTGAACCTTTTCCCCACTGAACCCAATCAATGGATGATGGTAGGGGACGAGTCTAGCACGGCTGAGACCCAAGGCCTTGAAGCATGGCCAAAACATCACATCTGTAGAACTACCCCCGTCTACCAAGATCCTCGGCACCTCGCATCCGTGCACCCTGGTAGTGATGACGAGAGGGTCATCATGTGGGGCTAAGAGGCCTTTGAACTCCATCCTTGAAAACCCTACTATCAGTGTGTCCATATCAACCTTCTTCCTCTTTTCTGACTTGACCTCCAGGGAGGTTGCGTGTACCGTCTTCGTCACTGCCTTTGCCTCAGCCACATGGGCCTTCCTGTCGGCGACCTCAGACCCTCCTCCTGCAAGTCCCCCGGAGATCATTCCTACTCCGAGCGAGATCATATTAAGCCTCTTGACAGGGCCGTGGTCGTCTCTCGGCGGGAGGTCAGGGTTGTCCTCATCATCAGAAGGGTCGTCCCCTCTTTTTTGAGGACCTTCTCTGCATGCATCGCCTCGCTTCTTTCTGGGGTCGTCCCCTCGGCCCCTCTTGAAGGCGCCTTTGTCGACGTACTTTCTGAGCTTCCCTTCCTTCAGCATCTTCTCAATCTCGTCTTTCAGAGAAAAGCATTTATCCGTTACGTGGTCGTGGTCTTGGTGAAATTCACACCACAGGTTCTTATTCCTCTTGCCGGGGGCTGCCCTCAGCTTCTCAGGCCACTTCAGCGACCGATCACTCTTTATCTCATTGAGGATCTGTTCACAGCTGACCGTCAGAGGGGTGTACTCAGCGAACTTGTCATCTGCGGATCTCTTCTTCCCCTCTTTGTTCTTCTTAGGGTATTTACTCCCACTTGCACCTCCTCTTTCTTCCTCATATTTTGCAGCCATCGCCTCTTCGGCGTTCATCACCTTTCCTGCTGTCGACAACAGTTCGACCATCGTCCTCAGAGGGTCTTCAGCAAGCTTCCATAACATCTTCCCCTTTTTGAGTCCCCCAATCAGGGTTGTCATAGCTATGATCTCCTCATAGTCTTCCACCTCCAGCTTCTCCTTATTGAATCTAGCTATATAGTCCCTCAGACTCTCACTCTTCCCCTGCTTGACATAGAGCAGGTGGGTGGTCTTCTTCTGTGGCCTCACCCCAAAGCAAAAATTATGGATGAACAGGTCTGCCAACTGCTTAAGTTTCCAATGGAATTTTTTGGAAGAGACGTGTACCAGACATGCGCAGCCCCTGTCAAGGTACCAGAGAAGGCACGACACCTCATCTCATCTGAGATAGAGTATATGTCTGTTGCCGACTGATACATCTCCACGTGGTGGACGGGGTTGGTGCTCCCGTCATACCTTGGGGTGACCATAGGTGGCTTGAACTTTGACGGCGTGGGGAAGTTGACTATCTTTGCCACAAAGGGTGAGCCTATGGTGTATCCCCTCTGAAGAGGGTCTCGGCTCTTCAATATATCACCAATCTTATCCTCTAACCGCTGGATTGAGTCATTCCAGGGCCTCACAGGGTTGGCCTGGCCGATGTTATCCCCTGCTGCCTCTCCGAGGTGGACGGAGGGTTCTGCTGCAGCAGGCCTGTGTCAACTGTTCACTTCCCTTTGGCCGTCATCTCGTCCTCGGGGTCGGCCATCTGCTGCCTCCCTCCTGGATCTTACAGCACTTCTTGGCCTGGACAACTGTTCCCGCAGGTCATTTACTGGGCCTAGCCTCTCAAAGGCCGACCCCCTACTCAAGCGATCAAAAGCAGAGCCTCTTGGGCGATCATCAGGGTTTGGTCTCCCGCACTTTCCCCTACTGTCCTGGAGGGGTCGTACAGTGTTGTTGGAGACCTCGTAAGGTTCCCAGCACTCTATAGGAGCCTCCTCTCCCTCCAGATCTCCATACCTATCCTCTGGGCAAGGGTTTTCTTGCCTCCCCAGGCGTAGACGCCGGGGGTCAGCAACATCCCTACGCCGCTGAGGGGGTGGCAGGTCTTTGCGTGGTGCCTGGGGTGGTCCCCTGGCCTCATGCTGCCCTGGAGCTGCTGCCGGAGTAATCATCTCAGGTGAAACCCCTGGTGCTCTTAGTATGTTCTGGCTTAGAGCTGTGAACTGCTCTTGCATCATCCGCTGGCTTGCTGCCAGAGATTTTAGGGCTGCCGCCACATCAGCCATCTCAGACTGAGGCAGCGGCTGACTGGAACTGGGTCTTCCCCCCTCATCCGGCGGGGGAAGTGGTGGCGGTGGCATCTCAGGTGATATGTGCTTGAGCTATGAAAAGTTGAACCGAAGAAAATGCTGGTGAGCTTGGGAACCTTAGTGGGTCTCTTTCAATGGTGAAACACCTCCTCTCAGGGGGAGTGTTGGTTCACCACCAGAGTGCCCAGTGAGGTCAAGCTGTACAAAGGAAGAGATGTCTTCTCGTTCCCACAGACGGCGCCAAACTGATGATGCTAAGATTTAGCACCACCGGATAAGTGATAGAGAGCTCAAACAGTAGCAGCCATGGCAGCCATAGAGATGTATTGTGTGTAAGTGTATAGAAGGGGATGATTATAAGAGGAACAAGATAATGATGTATAGTGGTTCAGCCAAATCGGCCTACATCCACTGTGAGTGTGTGATCCACTAAGTATGGGCACTAATGGCCTTGGATACAATGAACATAACCCTCTCTCTCTCTCTCTCTGATGTGTGTACAAGCAGAGTTTTAGCTAGGGCTACAGTTAATGGATCGATCCCCTATAGGGTTGTAGGTGACAAGTATATATAGGTCTTGGGGGGGGTGTAGTGTACCCCCCAAGTATGCATGGTGCATGTGAATGATGATCTAGCCAATCCCCTGTTGACACCTGTAGATGCTAAATGATGACATAATATTCCCTCACGTGAGGGGTGATTTGGTTATAACGGTCTTCCACGTGCCATGTCAGCCTCACGCGCACTGTTCCACGCGTCTCTCAAACCACGCGCTGTCATGATGTCACCCTCGGCCTATGAGCCGAGGCCGAGGGCAAAGTTTCTTCCAGTAGTGAGCCTGGCCCAATTCTGGCCTCGTACTGTCGTACCCTCGTAGGGTCGGCTGGAGAGTGGTGAAGGGTCGGCCCCTCGTAGGGTCGGCTGGAGTCTGGAGAAGGGTCGGCCCCTCTGAGGGGTCGTATGGAGCCCGTTGGAGGGGTCGGCCCCTCGTAGGGTCGTCTGGCACATAATGAAGGGTCGGCTCCTCTGAGGGGTCGTCTTGAGCCGGATGAAGGGTCGGCCCTTGAGGGGTCGTCCGATTGGAGGTAATCCTCAGCCAGGCCGAGGATATAAACGGGTATATCAGCTTATATGAACTCTAGTGTTATATCCGAATTCTTAGATTCTTGGGGCATGATAAGCACCCAAAAGTGTACATTTTATACCCCTAATAGACGTATTTTAGTTGCTAATTCTCGACAATTTGGGTCTTATGCGCTTTATTGTCTATTTTGTAGGTCGAATGCACGTTGCGGTGTTCAAACGCGTATTTCAAGGCAATTATGCGAATTATGGAGCTAATTACCCTTGTCCCATACCCTAGCCTACCCTAAACCGACCTAAACCTGTCCCGAACCGTGTGTGTTTAGTTTGTCCCATTTTATTTTATTTGTGTCATTTTATTTTTAGGGTTTATTTTATTATTTTATTTTATTGAGTCATGTATATATTTTTAGGATTTTTAGTGCGTCGTGTATTAGTTTTTATATTTTCTTTTATTTTCTTAGTTTTTAGTTAGTTTATTATTTTTTTTTTTATTAGTTTTTATTTTTATAATTTTTACTTTAGTTGTGTTTAGTTTTTTTCTAGAGTTTGTATAGTGTGTCATGTCATGTCATGTCATTTTTATTTTAGTTGATTTTTATTTTTTTAGTTTAGTTAAATTTTTATTATATTTTATTTTAGTTTTAGTTTTAGTTTATTTTTTTTAGGGGTCATAAGTTAAACACACATACATCCCCTCACACCCCAATACCACACACACTCACACCCCAATACCATACACACTCATACACACAAAACAATCCCTCACCCTCACACTTTTCCCCTACACCCACCCACGCAATAAACACATCACTCACCCACACCCTAACTCCATACACCCTCACACACATAACAACACCCACATCTTCTTCCCCACTTAACCTTCCATCCACTTTCTCTCACCTCCAACCATTAACAAAATCCAAACACCAAAGCTCAACCATTAAACCCACCACTAACTCCCATCATCATCGCACCACCATTACCATAACCCTTAACTCAGAACCCCAACCCGCCAGCATACCTACCCCTGTCCGCCCTCGCCGTCACCGTCCACTTAACCCGTCGACAAGATTCCGGCCAACGACCAAGCCCTCGACCCCTGTTCTAATAGCACTCCTCAACCTGCCTGCCCCAGCGGTGACCAAACAGATCCGCCGACCTCCCAAGCCCCGACACACCAAACCCGATTCTAGAACCCGAACCCTCCTACCTATCCAACCAATTCCAAAAACCTCCAGCCACGATCCATGTCCAAACATTTAACCCCAAACCCATTGTCACGACCCCGACCCGAAAATAGTAGGGAACGAGTGTCTTGACATGCCACCAAGGCATCTAATATTCTGGCCTTAAAATTTTTCTTTTAAAATATATGTAGCGGAAGTATAATCACATGGTTATGAATCGTAAAATACTGAAAGTGAAGGAATTTCATCATCAGAGCTTTCTAAAGGAAACTTCATTTATATTAAAATATCAACGAGTTACAACTTGACACAAAGAGCTAAACATGATCTATCTAATTAAACAAACTTCTACTTAAGGTAACAAAAAGAGCTTTAAAAGCTAAATCTTCAACATAGTCCTTTTTCGTTCCATCCACGAACTTAATTATTTCCTGAAAAATGGTTATTTATACAACGTCAGCTAAAAGCCGAATGAGATTCAATCTCCAAATATTCCAAGGTTTTCAGAAAATAGATAACTATTCAATTTAGAACAGAAGGTATATACATAGAGATAGGAATTTCAAGTAATATATATAAAGTAAATGACAATATATATATTCAGAATAAACAGTTCAGAACAGAACAGATAAAACAATTGAGCATGTGTCAATTATTCAGTTTTAGTGGCCATGTACACTCTAATACCCAGACAGATAGTGTTATCAAATGTTTCCACCTGATAACATCACAGACAGATAATCATGATTTCTGGAACAACGCCTTGTTTAGGGCACACCAGCGATAAACCAGCTGGGAAGGTACCACCCAAATATTTCCACCCGGTAGTCAAGGCCAACATAGTAAGAGAGTTTCCAAAGGCCGAATCAATAATTTTAGATTTCAAATCAGATGTTTATATGGAGAGATATAAACATATAACAAACGAAGGAATCATCGGTATCAGATGAATTTTGAGAATAAAAGCATTTCACAAAATATACATAGTTTGCATAATATAATATAATCAAAATGCGCAAGAAATTTCATAGAGTACTCACCTAAAATAGAGGTCGAAATTATAGATAACGAGTCTCCGATCGCACGTTAATCTAACAAATACGATAAAGGTTTAAGTATATGTTCTAAACAAGGTCCAGTCTACATATTGTATTTTAATAGTAACTTGTTTCAAAGGATTACTAAAAAAAACCATTTTCTTAACTTTTAAAACTTATTGATCGTAATTAAAGGATTCAATTCATAGTTCTTCCTAATCAGTCGGTTCCCAGTAGAGATGGAGGGTCATAGGGGCACCGCTTAAATACCATCTCCTCTAGACAGAACATTTCCGGATTCATTCCCAGTAGAGATGGAGGGTCACAGGGGCACCACTTAAATACCATCTCGTCTAGACAGAATTTCACCGGGCCTGACTTTGGAATTACTTAAATGGGATTCCATAATAACGAGAAATTACTTTAAAAAAATCATTTTTAAAAGCGTATATACAATTCCAGACAAGTTTACATGAAAATAAAATCAACTTGGATTTCTTCTAAACTTTAAGTTTTGATTAGTGAAGTCCTTAGTGTATTTTACCAGCATAACTACTAAGTAAAGCTATAAAACACAAAATTAAAAATATAAGAATACATTATAACATTTAAATAAAATCATACCTACAAAATGAATTCTTTCTTCGAAATTATAGAACTCCTTCTTAAGATATTTCCCAAGCTTTCTATCACTCTTTCTTACTATAATTCTCAAGGAATTGGTGTGAGTTTCAAATGAACCCTAAGGCCCTATTTATAGGTTTTCAAAAGTATTACGGTGTTGACACGTGTCTGGATGATAAGGTTCACTTTGGTGAGTCGTCGTTCACGTGTCGTGCAACGGATCAGCCTTGCAGTCTTGGTTAACCAAACGGCGACACGTGTTTTTTTCCTTTTTCTAGAGGATTTACATGAGTTTTATCCTTTCCTATAAAGGTGACACGTGTGCAGTGGATATGTTCAAAAACCGAGCACGAGGTGTCGAGGATAGGTATTAAGGGTATAAGGGTCATTTCACACATGAAGGGTATTTTTGTAATTTCACACTATATATTTTGAATATTTCTTAGAGGTCCTTGAAAATATTTTATTTACAAAATGGCCCATTTTATATTTTTATTTTAGTCCTTAAAGTTTCATAAAATTATATTTTCTACCCCAAAACTTATTATTTGCCTTAAGATATGTCATAAGACTTCGATTTGATCCAATTTACAGTTGATTTTCCGTAAATAAAAAATGGGGGTTTGTTATATTGATAGCCAATAATACCACATATCTAATAATACAACATTTATAAGATAATAAGTAACATAAGAGTGTAAAAACAAACTATATATAAAAGTGGGGTCATTACATCCTACCCTCCTTATAAAAAGTTTGGTCCCCAAACTTTACTTACATTAATTTTCAAAAAGGTATGGATATCGCTCCTTTATCTCATCTTCCCGCTCCCACGTTGCTTCTTCAACAGAATGATTCCGCCATAATACTTTAACTAGTGGAATAACCTTGGTTCGTAATATTTGATCTTTATGATCCAAAATTTCCACTGGATGCTCAATGTACGACAAATCTTCTCTAACTTGAAGAGGCTCATGACTTAAGATATGTTTTGGATCTGGGACATATTTCTTTATCATTGATACATGAAACACATTATGTACACTAGAGAGTTCCGGTGGTAAGGCTATTTTATATGCAACAGCTCCTATCCTTTCAAGGATTTCAAAAGGTCCTATGTATCTTGGGCTCAATTTCCCTTTCTTCCCAAATCGTATTACTCCCTTTGCAGGCGATACTCGCAAGAACACATAATCTCCTCTTTGGAATTCTAATTGTCGGTGTCGATTGTCAACATAACCCTTTTGACGGCTTTGAGCAGTTTGAAGTCGGTCTTGTATTAATTTCACCTTCTCTGTTGTGATCTGAATCAATTATGGTCCCAACAATTTTCTTTCCCCAACTTCTACCCAACATGTAGGGGAACGACACCTTCTACCATAGAGTGCCTCATACGGATCCATTTGAATACTTGCTTGATAGCTATTATTATATGCGAATTCCACTAACGGTAAATGATCATCCCAATTCCCTTTCAGATCAAGTACACATGCCCTAAGCATATCCTCTAAGGTTTGAATGGTTCTCTCAGATTGTCCATCTGTTTGAGGATGAAAAGCTGTGCTAAAATTCAATTTTGTCCCCATGGATTCTTGTAGGCTTTTCCAAAAGCGAGACACAAATCTGGGGTCACGGTCAGAAACAATTGAAATTGGGGTTCCATGAAGCCTAATAATTTCCCGCACATACAACTTAGCTAACTTCTCTAAAGAATGGGTAATCTTAATGGTAAGAAAATGAGCAGATTTAGTTAACCTGTCAATAATTACCCAAATAGAGTCATTACCATTTGAACTCCTTGGTAAACCTGTCACAAAATCCATAGTGATATGTTCCCATTTCCACTCAGGGATAGGCAGTGGTTGTAGCAATCCTGATGGTCTCTGATGCTCAGCTTTTACTTGCTGACAAACCAAACACTGAGATACAAATTTCGCTATCTCCCTTTTCATGTTATTCCACCAAAATACTTCTCGAAGATCCCTATACATTTTTGTACATCCGGGATGAAATGTGAATCTTGAGTAATGACTTTCCTCCAAAATTTGCCTCTTTATTTGGGCATCACATGGCACACACACTCTATTTCCAAACCTCAATATATCATCTCGCATCGAAAATTCAGTTCTCTTACCCTCGATGACTTCTTCTCTAATATTCTTCAGTTGTGGGTCATTTAATTGTGCAATTTTGATCCTCTCCATTAACATGGGTTGTACTTGTAAGTTTGCAATTATTCCTCCTTTGCTATAGATATGTACATCTATTTCCATACTTCTCAAATCCCTTAACAGTCCCTCCTGGCTTGTAATAAGACATGCTAAATTTGATGTAGACTTCCTACTTAAAGCATCGGCTACTACATTAGCTTTCCCCGGGTGATAGTGAATATTGACATCATAATCCTTCATCAATTCTAACCACCTCCTTTGTCTCATATTCAACTCTTTCTGAGTAAATATATACTTCAAACTCTTATGATCGGTATAAATCTCACAAGTCTCACCATACAAATAGTGCCTCCAAATCTTAAGAGCAAAAATTACAGCTGCTAATTCTAGGTCATGGGTTGGATAATTCTGCTCATGGGTTTTTAATTGTCTCGAGGCGTAAGCTACTACTTTTCCATTTTGCATTAGCACACATCCCAAACCATTTTTAGAAGCATCACTATAAATCACAAATCCCCCTGTCCCGGAAGGAATAGTCAAAATTGGGGCAGTTACTAATCGATTCTTAAGTTCATGAAAACTTTTCTCGGCTTGCTCAGACCATTCATATTTTACCTTCTTTTGTGTTAACCTAGATAGAGGTTTGGAAATGCTAGAAAATCCTTCAACAAATCTTCGGTAATAACCTGCTAATCCAAGGAAACTACGAATCTCACTCACATTAGTTGGTCTGGGCCAATCTAATATAGCCTCAATCTTTTGAGGGTCAACTGACACTCCCTCTTTGGATATGACATGTCCTAGAAAAGAAACACTAGGCATCCAAAACTCACACTTCTTTAATTTGGCATATAATTTCTCTTTCCTAAGGATTTGTAATATTGTCTCTAAATGCTTCTCGCGTTCTTCAATACTCTTAGAATAAATGAGAATGTCATCGATAAAAACAACCACACATTGATCCAAATATATCCTAAAGACTCTATTCATCATATCCATAAAAGCAGCTGGTGCATTAGTTAGTCCAAATGGCATTACAAGAAATTCATAGTGACCATATCTAGTACGAAAAGCTGATTTTGAAATATCATCATCCTTAATCTTCAATTGATGATAACCTGACCTAAGGTCAATCTTAGAGAATACTTGTGCACCTTCTAATTGATCAAACAAGTCATCTATACGAGGTAAGGGGTATTTATTCTTAATGGTTACCTTATTCAGTTCATGATAATCTACACATAGTCTCATTGTCCCATCCTTCTTTTTCACAAATAACACTGGAGCACCCCAAGGCGATATACTTGGTCTGATAAAACCCTTGTCTAAAAGGTCTTCTAATTGAACTTTTAACTCTCTTAATTCTAAAGGTGCCATACGATATGGTGGTTTTGAGATTGGTATAGTTCCTGGAATAAGGTCAATGGTAAATTCTATTTCTCTATTAGGAGGTAGGCCTGGTAAATCATCTGGAAAAACATCCGTAAATTTCTTAGCAATAGGAATATCTTCTAATCTAGGCTCCATCATCTCCAAACTAGTAACAGTTGCAAGAAATCCTTGACATCCTTTCTTAAGAAAACTATAGGCTTGCATTGCAGAAATAATACACATCGGAGATATGATGCCAGTTCCTTCAAAACGAAATTTTGGTTGGTGAGGAATTTGGAAAGTAACACTTTTCTCAAAACAGTCTACCTTAGCATGATGCGATGCTAACCAATCCATCCCCAGAATGACTTCAAAATCTTTAATGTCTAAAACTATCAAATCAACAAATAGTTTATGGCTATCAATATCTATGGGGCAAGCCTTGTATACTAATTTACCCATCAATAACTCGCCCGAAGGAGTAGAAACGTGTATGTTATGATTCAAGGGTTCAGGCAATTGATGAAAGCGATTTAATACATGTATATATATGAACGAATGGGTAGAACCAGGATCTATCAAAGCTTTAAAAGGCTGTGCACATATAGAAAGTGTACCTGACACTACCGCATTAGAAGCTTGGGTATCAGAAAGTTCGAAAACTCTACCATGTCTGTTTTGATCCTTCTTTGCACTTGAAGGCTTTATCGGAACCCTTGCTGGGTTTGGGAAGTCTTTTATCTTATGTCCTTTCTGTCCACATCTAAAACAAGCTCCTGAATCCTTATAACAAGGTCGTCCTCCATGCATCTTTCCACATTGCTGACATGTCTGGTTATTATACTGTTTGTTATCACTAGATCCCCCAACATTGGATGTGTTCCTAAAGAAATTTCTATTGTTTGGGTTCTTTCCTTTTTGTTCCCCAAACTTCCTCTTGCCATCTCTAATTCGATTGTACTCCTCACCATCCCTCTCAGCTATTGTAGCCCTAGTCACGACATCAATATAGGATGTTAATTTCAGGATGGAAATTCGACTACGAATATTCAACCTTAACCCACGCTCAAACTTCTTCGCTCTTAAAACATCAGTTGCTACAACATGACGTGAAAAACGGGATAACTCAGTAAACTTTGCCTCATATTGACTAACCGACATATTCCCTTGCACCAGACTCGTGAAGTCAGCTGCCATTTCGTCTTTCACCGTTTCCGGAAAATATTTCTCATAAAAGATTACTAAGAAATCATTCCAACCTATGTCAGTATTCCTTTCCCCGTGTATTCTCTAAGTCATTCTCCACCAATGTTCAGCCTCCCCTTCTAACATAAATGTTGCAAATGACACCCTTTCTTCGTCGGTACACTTAAGAACATCGAGTATCTTTTCCATCTGCATCACCCAACTTTCTGCCTCGGTGGGGTTAGGAGTACCTTTAAAAGGTGGAGGATTCAACTTCTTGAACTGTTCAATAGTACATCTACTTAGTTCAAGATTCTTTATTACTCCATTGTTCACCTGCTGCTCCACAATCTTTGCCAGACTTTCAATTGCCTTGTATGCACCTTCCAGTCCTTCTATACTCGAATCACTAGTTCCCATTGATGATCTTCTCTTGGTCATTTTCTACAGTCGTGGCCAAACGTAAGATCTACTATACTACATCAATATTGAAAACTAAAAGACTAATTATAAATAATATAACACATAGGGGGGGTTATGACATAAATTAGATTTTTAATACTATCTCCTAAGGATGGAAACATAAAATCTATAACGTTCGAAACCAATGTTCAGTAGTCTACGGGTTCATAACCTATGCTCTGATACCACCTCTGTCACGACCCCGACCCGAAAATAGTAGGGAACGAGTGTCTTGACATGCCACCAAGGCATCTAATATTCTGGCCTTAAAATTTTTCTTTTAAAATATATGTAGCGGAAGTATAATCACATGGTTATGAATCGTAAAATACTGAAAGTGAAGGAATTTCATCATCAGAGCTTTCTAAAGGAAACTTCATTTATATTAAAATATCAACGAGTTACAACTTGACACAAAGAGCTAAACATGATCTATCTAATTAAACAAACTTCTACTTAAGGTAACAAAAAGAGCTTTAAAAGCTAAATCTTCAACATAGTCCTTTTTCGTTCCATCCACGAACTTAATTATTTCCTGAAAAATGGTTATTTATACAACGTCAGCTAAAAGCCGAATGAGATTCAATCTCCAAATATTCCATGGTTTTCAGAAAATAGATACCTATTCAATTTATAACAGAAGGTATATACATAGAGATAGGAATTTCAAGTAATATATATAAAGTAAATGACAATATATATATTCAGAATAAACAGTTCAGAACAGAACAGATAAAACAATTGAGCATGTGTCAATTATTCAGTTTTAGTGGCCATGTACACTCTAATACCCAGACAGATAGTGTTATCAAATGTTTCCACCTGATAACATCACAGACAGATAATCATGATTTCTGGAACAACGCCTTGTTTAGGGCACACCAGCGATAAACCAGCTGGGAAGGTACCACCCAAATATTTCCACCCGGTAGTCAAGGCCAACATAGTAAGAGAGTTTCCATAGGCCGAATCAATAATTTTAGATTTCAAATCAGATGTTTATATGGAGAGATATAAACATATAACAAACGAAGGAATCATCGGTATCAGATGAATTTTGAGAATAAAAGCATTTCACAAAATATACATAGTTTGCATAATATAATATAATCAAAATGCGCAAGAAATTTCATAGAGTACTCACCTAAAATAGAGGTCGAAATTATAGATAACGAGTCTCCGATCGTACGTTAATCTAACAAATACGATAAAGGTTTAAGTATATGTTCTAAACAAGGTCCAGTCTACATATTGTATTTTAATAGTAACTTATTTCAAAGGATTACTAAAAAAAACCATTTTCTTAACTTTTAAAACTTATTGATCGTAATTAAAGGATTCAATTCATAGTTCTTCCTAATCAGTCGGTTCCCAGTAGAGATGGAGGGTCATAGGGGCACCGCTTAAATACCATCTCCTCTAGACAGAACATTTCCGGATTCATTCCCAGTAGAGATGGAGGGTCACAGGGGCACCACTTAAATACCATCTCGTCTAGACAGAATTTCACCGGGCCTGACTTTGGAATTACTTAAATGGGATTCCATAATAACGAGAAATTACTTTTAAAAAATCATTTTTAAAAGCGTATATACAATTTCAGACAAGTTTACATGAAAATAAAATCAACTTGGATTTCTTCTAAACTTTAAGTTTTGATTAGTGAAGTCCTTAGTGTATTTTACCAGCATAACTACTAAGTAAAGCTATAAAACACAAAATTAAAAATATAAGAATACATTATAACATTTAAATAAAATCATACCTACAAAATGAATTCTTTCTTCGAAATTATAGAACTCCTTCTTAAGATATTTCCCAAGCTTTCTATCACTCTTTCTTACTATAATTCTCAAGGAATTGGTGTGAGTTTCAAATGAACCCTAAGGCCCTATTTATAGGTTTTCAAAAGTATTACGGTGTTGACACGTGTCTGGATGATAAGGTTCACTTTGGTGAGTCGTCGTTCACGTGTCGTGCAACGGATCAGCCTTGCAGTCTTGGTTTACCAAACGGCGACACGTGTTTTTTTCCTTTTTCTAGAGGATTTACATGAGTTTTATCCTTTCCTATAAAGGTGACACGTGTGCAGTGGATATGTTCAAAAACCGAGCACGAGGTGTCGAGGATAGGTATTAAGGGTATAAGGGTCATTTCACACATGAAGGGTATTTTGGTAATTTCACACTATATATTTTGAATATTTCTTAGAGGTCCTTGAAAATATTTTATTTACAAAATGGCCCATTTTATATTTTTATTTTAGTCCTTAAAGTTTCATAAAATTATATTTTCTACCCCAAAACTTATTATTTGCCTTAAGATATGTCATAAGACTTCGATTTGATCCAATTTACAGTTGATTTTTCGTAAATAAAAAATGGGGGTTTGTTATATTGATAGCCAATAATACCACATATCTAATAATACAACATTTATAAGATAATAAGTAACATAAGAGTGTAAAAACAAACTATATATAAAAGTGGGGTCATTACACCCATCCTCTCCCATATCCAAACACGATGTCACCTACTTTAAACCAAACAACAAACCAAAGACCAAAAGTCAAGATCACAAAATAAAATAAATAAATAAACCCATTTAAAGCCACATGCCACTTAAAACCATTTACCTCTTTTAACCCCCATTTCCTATTATACCCTTTTTAACCAAATCAGATTTTGTCACCCAATACCCTCACCACACTTCCAACATGACCTCGCACAACTCATGCACGTGTGTGCATAATTCCCTAATTAACCCTAACTCGCACCTTATACAACCTCTTGCACCTTTATCCTCCCATTTTTACCCCCATGCTCCATGCCTACTATTTAAAGAACGGAAGACTCAATTTGAAGAGAGCTTGAAGACTAATCAATTGGTAGAGAGAATTCTAGTGAGAGATAGTTATAGTAGAAAATAAATTAGGTAGAAAAATACTTTGTAAATAATTTTTATTTTAATTTTTAGATATTTGTGAGGATAAATTGTGAGTAATTCAATTGAGTATTATATTGAATTGATTATTGTTGGATGCTCATATTGGATGGATTGTGCTTGATTTCAAGGAAATAAGAGTTCAATTTCAAAACAAACTATCTCTCTCTCTCTCTCTCTTTTGACGCCCCAACCCAAACTAGGGTTTGCATGGAAGCCCAAACCCACCCACCCCACGTTGATCCTAAGCCACCTGACATCAAATCCATTTGGAATCGTTCCTTTGCATCCGTGGTGGCAGAAACTTACTCTCATAATCATGATCTCTGCCTAAAATCACCAATAACTTACAAAGGAGAGCCAGCAGTTCTTGTTTCAAATGAAGACATTGAGATCCTCTCAAAACCTTTCAAGCATGCCCTAGTGGGAAAGTTCTCTCATGGTAGGCCCACTTTGGAAGTCATAAGACAAGCTTTTCAAACCTTCTCCCTCAAAACTTCTTTCAACATTAGTCTGATTGATAACAAACACGTCCTCATTAGATTAAACTCTGATGAAGATTATTCTCGTAAGTGGTTACGTGATACCTGGTATGTTGGTCGCTATTCAATGAGGATTTTCAAATGGACTCCTGAATTCCGACCTGATAAAGAAAGCAGTATATCACCAATTTGGATTTCCTTTCCCCAACTTCCCATTCATTTTTTCTCAAAATCATCTCTTTATTCAATAGCTCAACTCATAGGTAAACCCTTAAACCTTGACTCTTCAACTCTGAAGATCAACAGACCTAGCATTTCCCGTGTGTGTTGAAGTAGACCTTACAAAAAAATCCAAATAGAGTTTGGATTGGTTGTGGTGATAAGGGGTTATGGTAAGAGGTAATTGAAGAAAATAAACCAAAATATTATAAGTGTTGCTCTAAGAAAGGACATGATGAGGAAAATTACATTTTTCTGATTCAGAAGGTTGATAATAATTCAAAGAATGGAGATAATGTGAAACCAAGAAAAGTTATTCAGATGTATGAAAAGAAAACCATAGAATCTGGTCAAAAATACTGCAATAGTAATCAGAGAGAAGAACATGGAAGTAGCAAGACATCAGGTTGGTTTAGAAAAGGAGATGACAAAGGGAAATATTGAGGAAGTATGCAACCTGAAATCTTCACTTTCAAGTGAGAAGGATTTAGCAGAGAACAATAATGGAGAGGACCTATACCAAGACAAGAATGAGGACAAAATTGAGGAAGAATCCAACACTATCAAGGCTCTGTGTAACAAGGTGAGTATAGAAGAGAACACTAAATGGCAGAAGACATGCTCCAAGATACGAGTCCACCTAGATAAAATTCAAGATGAAGTCCTAAATAGGGAAGATGTGCAAGTTGTTGAAGAATTCTCTTTATCCCCTAAAGGTACAGTTATTCTAAAATTTAAAAAGAATCAAGCAACTGAGTCTTTGTACCTCACAGATGTAGAAGATGAATATGCTCGTCACTTGACTTTCATCGAGGAACTCCAACTTTTTTCAAGATTGATTGATAAGAATCTATCATTAAAGCAGCAGTTGACCAAGGAAGCAGTCATTGAAAACCACTCAACAGATCCTATCAAAGTTATTGGTAAGCAAAGAAAAATGCAAGATCCTCTATTTAAAAGGCTTACTCGATCAGCAGCTAAAGGTACCAATAAATTTCTCTCCTCAATTTCTCAATGATCAACTTTATTATTTGGAATATTAAAAGTGCAGCTAAAAACTCTTCTTCTAGAAGACTGAAACTACTTAAAAAGATTCACCAGATGCTAATCCTTGATCTTATTGAACCAAAGGTTGACTCTAAGAAAACTGATAAATACAGGATTAAATGGGGCTTTGAAGGCTGCTGTAGCAATTCTAATGGTAAAATTTGGGTTTTTTGGAGATTCAATATGTCCACTCAATGCCTCATAGATCACCCTCAACACTTAACCTTGAAACTCTGTCATCAATCAGTCTAAACATATGTTATTCTAACAGTGGTTTATGCAAAATGTACAAAAGAAGACAGGAAGGAGCTATGGGATCAATTGAGATTTGTTGCAGACATGTATCATACTTTTCGTCTGGTAACTATTGGGGATTTCAATGTGGTTGAATCTCAAAATGAAAAACCTGGTGGGAATGACATTGATCAGCTAGCTGTAGAGGACTTTATACAAGCAATTGAAGATAGTGGGCTTATGGACTTAGGGTATTATGGCACTAAGTTTAATTGGTGTAATCATAGAAAAGATGAAGATTTAATCATGGCTAGGTTAGACAGATGTTTGATTAACCATCAATTCATTTTTGAGTTTCCTAATTCCATTATCAAACACCTTAATCGAGTTGCATCTGATTATGCTCCACTTCTTTTATCTCTTAAATCTTCTGAAGAAACTCATCCTAAATCCTTTAAGTTTCAGAAAATGTGGTGTAACCACCCTAAATTCCTTGATCTATTTCACATATCTTGGAGTGAGGAATCCACAAGTTTTGGCCTAAAAAAGTTTGCTACTAAGCTGAAAAGATTAAAAGGGGCTCTTAGATAGTGGAATAAGGTCATATTTAAGGATTTTTTTCAGTCTGTGAAGGACCTAGAGGATTTGAATCTGCAGCTTGAGCTTTGCTATGAGTTGGACAACAGTGAAGAAAATAGAGCAACTATGAATAAGGGTAAAGCTAATTTGTTGACTGCCTATAAAAATGAAGAAGACTACTGGAGACAAAAATCATCTCTTAAATGGATTTAATAAGGGGATTCCAATTCCAAGTTTTTCCATCAATGTGTGAAGGCCAAACATCATAAATTTAGGATTAATTCTATTCAGGATGAAGATGGAGCAGTTATTAAAGACCACGCAGAAGTGAATTCCCACATTCTTAAATTCTTTCAAGCCCATCTACAATCAGAACAGGATGTCCCATATGTACATGTGTCTAATATCATCCCTTCTCTCATTTCTCATGAAGACAATGAAATTCTAGAAGCTTACACTGATGAAGAGGAGATTCTTATAGCCATAAAGATCCTTAATGAAGACACAGCTCTAGGACCTGATGGTTTTGGGGGTGTTTTCTACCAAAAATGTTGGAACATAATTAAAGCTAATCTTATTTTGGTAATTAATTATTTTTTTGCAGGTGCAACACTACCTCAAAGCTGGACAAGCACATCTGTAGTTTTTATCCCTAAAGTGAAAGTTCCCAAGACATATGGTGATCTAAGACCTATAAGCCTGTGTAACTTATCTTTTAAAATCATCACAAAAATTCTTTCCCAAAGACTAGAAAATTATCTTCCAAAATTGATATCTACTAATCAAAGTGGTTTCATCCAAGGCAGGTCAATTCAAGAAAATGTCATACTTGCTAAGGAAATTATCCAAAATTTGGGGAAGAAAGCTCATGGTGGTAATGTTTTAATAAACTTGACATGGAGAAGGCTTATGACAGGGTTCATTGGGGATTTTTAATCAGAGTTCTTAATGCTTTGGGCCTTAGAGAGCGATGGATTGATCTGGATTGGAGGAGCATATCTAACAACTGGTTCTCAGTGGTAATAAATGGTCAACAACAAGGATTCTTCAAGTCTACTACAGGTTTAAAATAAGGGGACCCTCTGTCCCCAAGTTTATTCATTCTGGCTGTTGATTTTCTTAGTCGAAGGCTTAACAATATGATGACTTCTGGTGTTGTCAAACCTTTCTATCATCCAAGTGGCAGCCCCCTTATATCCAACTTGGAATTTGCGGATGACTTGATTATTTTTTGTAGAGGAGATAAAAGAAGTCTTTTGAAACTCAAAGAATTCCTTTTTAATTATTGCAGGTGGTCGGGCTAAAAGATAAATGTCAATAAGAGTAGTTTCACCATTGATGTCAAATGCAAGCCACGCTTTAAATCCAAAGTTGTTGAAGTTACGGGTTTAAATCATTAAACCTTGCCATTAAAATACCTAGGTTACCCTTTGTACAAGGGTAGAAATAAGGTGAGATATTACAATGGTCTCATCTCTGCATTGAGATCAAAGATAGCAGGTTGGCAATCAAATTTTCTTTCTTCAGGTGGAAAGCTTATTCTTCTAAAACATTTCCTCACCACTATCCCTTATTTCCTATTAGCCTCTATTTCTCCTCTGAAATCAGTGATAACTCATGCTCACAGAATCTTCAACAAATTCTTTCTGGGGAGGTAATGAAGACCAGGGTTGGAAACATCAATGGAAGAGATGGGAATTTTTTAGTAAAGATATCAGAGAAGGGGGGTCTTGGATTGGTGAATCTATATAATTTATCATCTGCTTCTTTTATGAAACTATTTTGGAAAATGACTTCTGAGAAATCTTTGTGGTCTGAATTCATGTTAAACAGATACAAGAATTGTGATCAGAGGTCTTATGGAGTATCTCATACATGGAGAAAGTTGATGAAAGTTAAAGATAGCAGCCTTGGTAACATAATTTGCAAAGATAATAAATGGTATTGGATATTAGAAGACTCGGGGACCTTCTCTTTTCAGTCTGCCTATAACAGTTGCAAAATGCATAGTGCCTCTTTAGCTTCTTATAGCATTATTTGGGATTCAAATATCCTAAAGAAATGCTCTATTAACCTATGGAATATCCTTAATAATTATCTCCCTATTGATCCTAATATTCAAGGAGTTGGGATAAGGTTATGCACTAGATGTTATGCATGTAAAGCCCAATCAGAATCTCTGGAGAATATTTTCATTCATTGCCCAAAAATTACTCCTGTGTGGAATTTATTTTCTCATTTAATGGGCCTTCAATTGAACTTAGCCAACATTCCATCGATTCTTCTCAGTTGGTGGATCAAGTCTGGACCTCAGGATTACTACAAATTTCTTGGTAAGTGCATTCCAATTATTATTTGTTGGGAAATCTGAAAAAGTCAAAATCAAGCTTTATTTGATAATATGAAGGTTGGTGATAAAGTTATTGTCATTCAATCCATTTCTCTTATCTCTAAAATTTGCCAAGACTCCAAGTTTGTGAATAAGATTGCAAAGTTTGACGATAGCGAGAAGTTTTCAAGATTAAAATCAGAAATCCTCTTCGTTTGATTAAATTAATCAAATGGAGATACCCTTCTTCTTCTTGGTTCAAATTAAACACAGATGGGGCATCCAAAGGAAATCCAGGACAAAGTGATATAGGGGGAATTCTCAGAAATGACAAGGGTGATCTTATTCTTGCTTATCCAAAACCTGAAGGAACAGCATCTAACACTGTTGTGGAGCTCAAAAGTATATGGTTGGGAATTCAGCTATGTCAGGACCGCAATATCAAAAACTTGGAGATTGAATCTGATTCTTTATTTGTGGTGAACTTGATTAATAAAAATTGGCACCCCCCTTGGCAACTGATAGAGTTCGTGACTGATATTAAGGAGATGATGCAGAAAAATGGTTTCAGATTGTCTCATTGCTACAGGGAATCAAATATGGTTGTTGATGCTCTTGCTAATCACAGCCTCTCCATAAACTCAACTGCAATTTTTAATCACTCATTGGACCTGCCATCATTGGTTAGAGGTGCTTTAAAGCTAGATAAATTGGGGTGCCAATACATTAGAAAATAATCATAGGCTCTTCTTTATAATGGGGCTTCTATAAAGCACCATATTTATTAATTTTCTTTTGTAAGTTCTATTTTTTCTTGAGAGAGGTTCCTTCTTCTCTCTTTAATAAAATCTCTATGGGGGTGTTATCCCTCTTCCTCTAAAAAAAAAAGAGTTCAATTTCACTTCCAGAGATTGGGTTTGATTGTTCTCTTCTCTTCTCATTTATTTTATGCCTTTGATTATTAATTTGTCAAATTTCATACCTTGTTACGCTAAATCTCCTTTCAAGGGGTGGGGAGAACCCTTATTTGATGTTATTTTAATTTAATTAGTTTGATTACTTGAAAATTCCCTTTGAATTAATTTTGATCCCTTACCCTTAAATTTACGCCTCGAGAGAGGGTAAATGATTTTCGAGAGAAAATCGAAATTCTAGTTATAATACCCATTTTAGATTCGAACTAGAGATAGGTGTTTCTTAAGTGGGGTATTATTACTTGAATTTCAACTATATTTTTATTTTCTAAGATTTACATAAATTTTAATCGATCGATCCTATCGGGTGATTAATTAAAAGGAGTGTAGATCTATTTTCTAGAGTTGTGGGGGGATAAACTTAATTTTCTAAAAGGTTACTATTATAATTACATTTGCAACGAGAGTTTATTTGTAAGTTTGATATTAATTTGTGATAATTCAATTAATTAAATTAATTAATTAGAATAGCTAAAATTTGTGGTGTAATCCCACTCCTTGATTGTTCTCACATTTATTTACCTCATTTATCTCATATTTTTATGTTAGACTTTATTTTTCATGTTAGTCACTTTTTAGTTTATAATTTGATCTTCCATATAGTTTAGTGTTATTTCACCTCACCTCACCAAATTGTTTTAATATTTTTAAAAGCTAAAAAAAATAGAAAAAGCAAAAGCCCAAAAAGAAAATAAAAGTGAATTACAATTGAGTTTGTCTCTAGCTTACCCCCTTGATGTGGATTGATACTCTTACTTACCTCTACACTTGAGTTTGTTATATTTTGTAGGTATTTTGAGGTTTTGATTAACTTGGCTTTCAACAAACGACGACACGCAAAAATCAAGTTATCAGGGCATAATCTTATGTAAATCGTTTAGATTATCATATGAATTGTATTTTTGGATCAAGAGGGGCTATAACTCTTGAAATAGAAGTGGTTACGACATTGGGAGGGAGATTGGAATTTAGATTATGAAATTTGTACATGGAAAACATAATAGTTCTGGGTTCCGCCAGAATTCGAATCGATTCAGCCATCCAGGAGAATCGATTTAGATCTTGGGATTAGGTCAAGACTAGACCGGGAAAACATTTGGGAGATTTTTATGAACTCAAGCGAGTATGTGGGAGGTCATCCAAGTGAATGGACATTTAATTAAAAATAGTTTTGTATCACCTTCCATAAATTGGAGAATTTAATAAATAACAAGATGTTTAATTCGTAAGGTAAGGGCATCATGTGGGAATTGATAAAACTCATAGAGGATAATTATATGGATAATTACCTATACATATTATGTGTAATAGATATGTATTTATTATTTGAGGTTGCGTACGTCTTTGTCACCATAACACGTGTCGACACAGGTGAACTAGGTGTTGTGTAGGTCATTATTTTAGTTCCTACGTGATAGCACCACTTACGAGGAGGTAGTTGGGATAACCATAATCCATTTTCATCGTCTAAAGTATGGACTATGCAATGGTGTACTACACAGGGACCGCCCCATTTATATGTGTTTTGTGATGTCTGTTTGGTGAGTGGCTCCTTCGCACTCATCGATAGGGCACAAACTAAACACAGAAGGTAGATGCCTTCATATGTCGTGTATATATATATATATATATATACGTAGACGACTGTTAATGAATCTAATGCTATTAAAAATACATAATGTGATGATATAGAATTTCTTGTGGGGTGGTGTTATGGGAATTCTTGGAATTAGAATCCTGTGTGTGGATGCGTAGCTTCAATTTTTAGTTGTGTTAGGAGCCTTAAATATTATCATGTTAGTATAGATATCGAAATTCATAATTGGGACATGGGTTAGAATGCATACAGTATTGCACTTAGATGAGGGGTGAGATACTTGTTGCATGCGACTACCGATGGGCGGTGTATAATGTGAATTACCGGCATAATTACATATTGATTTTATAACTTAATTCTTGCAATTTTAGGGTGCTGACCCAAATTATAAAATGTTTTTTCCCCCAGTTTTGCCTAGACAATGACAGCAGGGTTGATAGGAGATTAGGCTTGCGGGCGTACTTGATTATCAGCTACTTCAATTAGATTGACTCTAGTATAAGTTGATATTCTTATTTATGATTCCAGAGATTGTATGGGCATAAGCCTAGGATTTATTATTCAGTCATTTTATTTTTCCAGTATAGATAAGTTAAAAATTTTATAAATTTGGGAGTTTGATTCAATCATTGCCAATTATTATCTAAATGATTACATTGTGCGTGTTTAGTTCAAAATGAAAATGTCATATTATGGTTTGATATTGAGAATGGTATTGATTTTTATATAAGCCCATCTTCAGCGTATTGTGTCTAGACAACCTTTATGTGGAATATGGGGTTATTACAATTTAATATCGATGTATATGGAGGCGATTATGAAGAGATGTAATGTTTATATACTCTTAAAATCATGTATTTATGAGGATTTGGGTGTTGGACAAAGTTTCGTGAAGTTTCATGGATATTGAAATGAGTTATGGCCATTTTTGCATGCAAATATCGCGAGGAAGATGAAGTTGTCAAGATACAGAGACAGATCGATCCGGAGGTGGGTCAGTTCGAATCGATCCGACGGAGGCAGCTAATGGTGATGGTTTATCTTTTTATAGGGGTTTTTAATGGTGGTTCTTCTCTGTCATTCCTCCCATACCAGAATGGAGTATTTCTAGTAGAGAAAATCAGCAAAAATTCATATTTTGTTTAAATTCCACTTCAAGTGGGACTTACGTCATAAATAATTCATTATGACACCCTGCCTATTTTAATACCGATTAATCAGACCATTATTAAATTAAGTGGGAATCATATTTGATTTCATTCTTAGCATCACTATCGAAAACAAAATCAATTAACTAATAACCTATTAAGCCAGGTGCCAAATTTTAAGACTTATTAACCTGTTATATTAAAGTGTTCAATCATAAATGAAAAAATTAACTACAATGACATAATCACAAATACTGATGGAGTAAATAAATAAAGTAACCGAACAACTCTCCGAAAAATCTAAGTACAAACATCCAACTGGTAAATGAAATAAAATAACAAATTCTGATAATAAAAGACAACCAACTGCAAGTGACATTCACAAAAGAAAAATGCCGAAAAAATCATCCTAGCTAGATAAAATGGAAAAAGGAGTCTAAGTGAATCCTGCATACACCCACAGTTGTTGCAGCATCGTCTGATTGGAATGATAAGATAACATTGGCGTCCATATAGCTAAACTCATAAAAGGTTTTGAAAAAGGATTTTTGATACGGGTCAAAGCCCAAAATCATATTAAAATATTTGTAAGTATTTAAAATACAATAACGAATATGTGGAAGAATCATTCATACCCAACTGGCGTCGCACTCGCATGAGATTATTCTCGCCCCTCATCTATAGTGCGCACCTAACGCATGTATTTTAATTTTCTAGTTATGATACCCTGTCTAACTAGTCAAGTCACTAAACATAGCCCATTATAGTAAACCTTTAGCCCAACTGTACTACAGATATTAAACTTTGCTTGTTCTTACTAAGTCTCAATTATAATCTTATCGTTAAGCAATTTACATAACTGTATACTAGTTATAAATTTTAATGTCCACACTTTTGTTTTATTCATACATATACATATAACACTCTTTTATACATATATACAAAGAATCCCCGAGCTACCCTCCCGGATGCATTTCCTAGTATACTATTCCGTTCCAAGTACGTCATGTAGCACTCCCGGACCACCAGGTTAGAATCTCACCACTGATCCCGAAATCGTAAACACATAATGAAGGCGATCATAAACACACATTTGTGGGTCAAAACCATACCACATTTCTCCACCGAACTTTAAACTCACTTACAGCGATCATGCAACAGTACTATGACCTGGAGAAATGACCCAACACCTACTGATCAACACTAGGGTGGACTGCCCACTACGCGTAACCTCAAATATAGCACAACAAGAGTAGGTATGTTCACATATAGCCAATTACACACACACACACACACACACACACACACACACACACACATACATACATACATACATATATATATATATATATATATATATATATATATATATATATATATATATATATATATATCATAATCGACTACCATACATAATATCTCTCGTAGCACTAGCCTACAGAGCCCAAAGTCTAATCGAACTTCCAGATCTTGACTAAGTATTAAGTTACTTATATATCCACTTTCTAACTTTATATTTCTAGCCAACGTGCTATTTTACCCAGTCATTAGCCTAATCGTCCCAAAATCCTAACCCGATTTCCCAATTTTCACCCGTGATCATTTACTCGCTTAGTCACGTATTTCCTTTCACGAAATCCATTCACGTTTAACCTAAGACACTTCCTAAGGCTCTTGAAAATAAGTTAATATGAGTTTTAAAAAGTCCTCCCACAAGCTCCTTTTTAATAGGTAAAAGTATAAAAGTTCTTATCCCATTCAGATTCTTAACAATCACAAATTCTCAGAATTCTAATATTCGAACAGATTAAACATCTTTTACTAAAACAGTTATTACTCCCTCCACAGAAGTCCAAATGACCTGATTAAAAGCTCATTGGAAAGATAAGATCTATACCTTTATTCACACATATGTCTAATAGTTTAGTTCATAGTATAAATAAAATGATATGAGTTAGAAGTGATGTCAAATTCGCATGAATCTAATATTGTGACAGAGCGAACACCATATACTAAAATGACTATTACTCCATCCACAAAAGTGAAAATAACCTGGTTCAAAGATCATTGGAAAGATAAGATTCATACATTTCTTTACATATATGGTTCATAGTGTAATTCAAAGTACAAATAAAAAGGCATGTGTTTGAAGTGATGTTAAAATTTCTGACAGATTCATAAATTTATCTCAAGATCCAAGTTTAGTTTTAAACCCAAATTTGTGTACATTTTACACCAATTTTTACATGAATTATTGGAACTACAACAAGATTAAAGAAATTTAAATACTTTCTGTGGAGTATTTAAATTCGAATTTCTTCTACACGAAAAACTCTTCTTCTCTTGGAAATCCTCTTCCTTCTTCTTCAAATTTGTTCTCCTTCTTTTCTCTCTTGTTCTCTCTTCTCTTCTCAATCGCTTTTTATTATTAGACTACCAAATGAGATTCAAATGCAGACAACCTCTCAATATTATCTATTTATACTTCCAATTAAATCCATTTTTGGATTTAGGTAAGCCCTGAGGTGTAAAATGTCCACTATGACCCTATACAAGTCACAGATAGTCTAAAAAGCTCCCAGAACCCAACTATAGCCCCCGAGTATTGGACTATCTCGACCCATTCCAAATCATTGGCACACCCAAAATATCATCTGAGTCATCTCAAAAAATTACATCTCATGCTCGACACGACTCTAACAGTGTATCCAGAATGAAATACCATTAAACCCGTCACTTTAACTCACTTGCAATGTTAAATAATTTTACATGTTTTCATATACTTTTCACACAAGTAAATATAATTTCACATAAATATTAATCCTTTTATTATCTAATTAATATTTAATTGAGTCACTTAATTTCTCGATTTAATTAAATTACATGCACACGTGTAATTTAAAATGCTGAAAAATACGAGGTGTTACATACTTTACCCCTAAGAATGGAATTTCCTCACCAAAATTCGGACATACTTGGAATAAAGAGCTCTAGATAATTTTCCCTCATTTCAACCTCATGCTCCCATGTCGACTCATCAACATTATGATTTCCCCACTTAACACGAACAAATGGTACCACCGTCGATCGAAGCTTACGTTCGCTATGATCCAGGATGACAATCAGTATCTCCTCATAAGGAATAACTGGCTATAAGTCAATATCCCTCATGGGATATGCAAGTAAGCCATGTTAATCCTCCGGTAATTCTTTAGCAACAACACATGAAACACGTCGTGAATCCTTTATAAATGCTCAGGCAGGGTGAGCTTATAGACAACTAGACCTATTATCTCAATAATCGAGAAATGCCCCACATATCTTGATGTCAACTTTCCTTTCTTCCCAAACCGCATAACTCCCTTCATGGGAGACATTCACAATAACACCTGGTCACCCACATCAAGCTTCACGTGTCTCTAATCTGCATCTGCATAACTCTTTTACCTATAATGAGTTATTCGTATATGACCTCGAATTAGGTTAATCTTTATTGAAGTGTCCAAGATCATCTATGGACTAAGAAGCTTGTTGTCCCTCACCTCTAACTAACAAACTGGCGAATGGAAAGGTGGCCATGCAATGCCTCAAAAAGCGTCATGCCTATAGTAAATTGGTAGGAGTTATTATAGATGAACACTACCACTTGAAGGTAATACTCTCAATTTCCCCTAAAATATAGTATGAACATACTTAACATATCCTCTACAATCAGATTAATTCTCTCAGTTTACCCATTTATCTGCGGGTGGTAAGCCGTACTCAACCGCAACTCAGTCCCAATAGCCTCTTGGAAACTCTGCCAAAAATGGGACTAAAACATCTTATCTCGGTCGAACGTAATATTAATCAACACCCTATGAAATCTCATTATCTCAGTTATGCTGGGTATACTACCTTATTGTATAATCTGTCCGAATTGGCAAGAAGTGGGCCACCTTGGTCAAGCGATCCACAATGACCCAGATGGAATCGTGACCCCTATGTAATGTCGGTATCCCCATGATAAAGTCCATTGAATTTCTCTCCCATTTCCATATCGAGATATCCAATGGCTGAAAATCCCCGTCATCTTATGGTTTACCTTCACTAACTGATAAGTGATGCACTTCGAGATATATTCAGCAATGTCTCGCTTCATGCTGATCCACCAATATTGTCTCCTTATATCATGTTACATCTTGTCTCATCTGAGATGAATCAAAAATTGCGACCCATGCGATTCTGATATAACCGCATAGCATAGGTTCCCAATACCTGGGCCTATCAACCTTCCATTAAAGCGTAAGCCAACCTCTGAACTGGTTGAGTAGGACTCAACTCCCTCTACCAATAATTAGTGAACTTTTTACTAATAAAAAGGATCCCCTGCCAGTGCCTTCACGGCCCATTTAATGATCTCGGGTGTGATGCTCAATACCCCCATACAAGCCCTGGTGACTGCGTCCTCCTAGCGAAGATCACCCCACTTCATTTTCCAAGATTTTACTAATTCCCTCGTAGGTCTATGCTTTAGTGCATGTGACACAACATTAACCTTCCCTGGGTGATACTGAATATCAAATTGATAGTCCTTAACAAACTCAAGCCACCTGCATTGCCTCGTGCTTAAATCCTTATGTGTGTATAGTTACTACAGCAACTTATGGTCTGTGAACAAGAAAAACTTCTCCCCCGATAAATAATCCATCCAAACCCCCAAGATAAACACAACTGCTGCTAGCTCCAAATCATGTGTGGGATAGTTTCTATAATGGGGCTTAAGTTTGCGAGATATATAAGATATAGCTCGGTCCTCTTACTGTAACACACCCCCAAGTCCCTACAAGGACATGTCTGTAAAAATAAAGTAATCCACTCCTCCCCTAGGCAGTGCGAGTACTGGTGCCGAAGTAAATTTACCCTTTAGCTCGTCGAAAGTTAATTAACAGTGATCATCCCAAATAAAAGGTATGCTCTTGCGAGTCAAATTTGTCAAGGGAACCGTAATCTTCAAAAACTCTCAGATGAACCTGTGGTAGTAGCCTGCTAACCCCAGGAAATTACGAACTCCGTTGGTGTCATGGGCTAGCCCCACTCCCTCACCACTTATACCTTACTCGTATCCACCGTAATCCTTCTATCGCATACTATATGACCCAAAAATCGCACCTCCCGCAGCCAAAATCCACACTTCTCGAACTTGACATATAAATAATGATCTTGCAAAGTCTGAAGGACCATATACAAGTTCTCTACGTGCACGCTCTAATACCCCGTCCTAGAAAAGAAATATTGAATAATAAATTGATGATTTTATTCGAAGGAAAAATTTTAGGAATTACGCCAAATTGGCACGAAAAGTAATTAAGGAGAAAAAGAATCTCCACGTTGTATGGTTCGCATGGATGCGCATTTAAGCCGTAATCGTCTTAATAAGTATGTTGGTTAAGTTTGATACAAAAATGCCGATGAATGATTGTGATATGGTCATACTTAATATAACGCGACTTTTGTCAGCATGTGTCGCTCAGGACGCGAACTTGCGTGATTTTTGTAAGATAATTGGATAAGGATAAAAACAATTTGACATATTTATGGGATGCTAAAAATAGTCCTAAGAGGGCCATGGGGTCAAAAGTCAAAAAATAATAAATAAATAAAATATTATTATTTTTCGTCAAAAAATAAAAATGCTCAGAAAATTCTGAAAAATTTCATATCGATTTAAAATTTAATTTTGAGCAACTTTCTATTTTTCGACATCTTCAGAAAACATCATTAAGATAAATTTTATAGCTATTTTCAGTTGTAAAAATATTAATAAATTTGGGGGTTTATTTTTATTTTGGTTTAATCCTAAGTCATCCATTGATTCAACACCTAGTCTATACCTCCCTCATCAACCCCTTCGAATAACCTCTTCAACATCGGATGGGTGTAAGATTTTTGGAGTTAATTAATGAATAAACTAATGAATTATTGGGTTATATAATGTATTAACCATGTGGGTTGATGAGAGAAGAAAGCAATCAGATTTTGATCACTCTCACACTCCCATAACTCTCAAACACTTGTAAAAATTCGTAACTCTACATTTTCCTCTCTAAACAACCACCAAAACTTCATATTTGTAATATATTTACACCCCAAAACAACCACTCAAGGAGTATATAGCTTAAGGAAATCTTAGAGCTTATATTTTGTAGCTAGAGTTGGAGTTTTGGCGCATTTATTGGAGCTTAAATAAGGAGTTCCTATAGAACATATAAAACTCACGTGGAGGATGCATTTGGTAACGCCTTGAGGCCACCTTTGAAGGTGGGGACTGCTCCTCCTACACCACCATTTTGGAATCTTAAGAGGTGAAAAAATCTTACTCTGATTGAGGTGTAGAGTTTGATAATTTTTAGAATGATATTTACATATATTAGACTTGATATATGTAGTACTTTAGCTAATTTATAACTTTATTTTGTTTAGTCATCATATCATCATTTGGTGTGTAAAAATGAGTTTTAAGAAGTAATTTTGATGGGTTCAAAAGGTGGATAAATTCCAGAATATTAGCCTTGAACATTTTATGAAACAAAATGTGTCAAAATGATGTTTCAAAGGTAAATAATGTAAATTCGTGTTTAGAAAAATATTGGGCTAATATAGGCCATTTTTACGAAATAAAAATGGGACTTTCTTTTCAAAATGATGAAGTAGAAGAAGAAATTGGACTTTTACTTAAATGGGTGTTTTTGAGATGCATAAACTCATAATAAGAAATAATTGGGGTTGATATGTCAATAATCAAAGTATAAAACGCTTACTTTTAAATTGATATTTAAGAGTAGTTAAAGAAAGTAAAGAATGTCAAATGTATTGATATTGGCCAAATGGGTATTTAAAGTGTGTACAACTTATTTTGGAAACATAAATGGAAATAAAGTCTTTTTATAAAATTTGAAATCTACTACTGAAATTATGTTGGAAATATCAGAAATACACTTTGAGAAGTTATAAATTGGTTTTTGGCGAAATTAGTATGTTTAAACCGATTTAAAAGTATAATATTTATGTGAAATAAATAGTAGTGGCATTGTTGTAAATATAGTGAATAGTATGCTGTCAAGAAAATATTTGGCAATTAAATATATTAATTAAGTTTGATAAAAGGAGATTAATGATATATTTTTGCTAAGTGGAAACTATGAGTTTCACTAAAATGATAAGTGTGAAATATGGGTAAAAATATAGTTTTTGACAAGTGTTAAGTGGTTAAAAGTGTTTTGAGAATTAAGTTGAAAAGTTAGTAAATATTTTGGGAACAACACTTGTAAAATGGCTAAATGTGTGTTTGGCAAGAAATGGGTAAATTGGTAAATTTACGTAAAGCGGAACATTTTTTATGAAATAAAAATGTCAATGAATAGTTTGGAAGAAAAATGAAAGAATTGATTTTCCAAGTGAGAATGAATGTGAACATTGAGAATAATGTTGAAACACATGAAAAAGATAAGAAAGGATACTTGCATGATGCCAAGAATTAAGCAGGGCATGACATCCCTAGTGGTGAAAGACCCCACGGCCTGTACAGATGAGCATATGGAGACTGAACACCGATGGTGTAGAGCCCGTGAAATCCAGGAATAATGGCTAGACTCCAAGGCAAAGATTGATAATTCTTGTAATAAGAAATGAAGAATGAGAATATTCTTAAGATTAATGCAAATAAATCTTTGAGATTTGCAAAAGGTTGAAAGATGAAAATAACCAAAGTTTTCATGAAATAATAAATTTTTTGTGTCGTGTGGTGTGGTGTGGTGTATAAGTTTCTCAATGGAAATGAATATTTTCCCAACACGAGGTGTGCGTGTCATAAAGATTGTTTTAATTAGAATATTAAAATAATGACAAAGTAACTCTAGCGTAAGTTGATAAACGTTGAATAGATGAATATTTTCAATAGGGTTGTGTTTTTTTCCGAACTTTCCGATTTTTCCGATTTCCGATCCGATTTTTTCCGAATTTGGAATGAAATTTTAGTTTGCCGATTTCCGATTTTTCCTAAAAAAATCGGATCGGAAATCGGAAATAATTCTGAATTTCCGATTTTCCGATTTTTCCGATCCGATTTTTTCCCGAATTATTTCTGATTTTTTTGGAATTATTTTCCGATTTTCGATTTTTTCGATTTCTTTTCCGATTTTTTAAAAGTTTCCCATATCCCACATCGGTTGGGAGAGGGAGAGGGCTCCAAAATATGCTCTATAAAAGGAGAGTATCCTCCTAACTTCTACACAAATGAAAAATGAGCCAAATCCTCATGTGTTTACATGTTGGGTTAAGCCATTTTCATTGTTTCTTTAAAATGAGAATTTCGAGTAATCGAAAATCCATAATTTATTTTTTTGAAATTTTGGAATTTCCGAAATTTCTGGATTTTTAATATATTTTGTGAATTTTCGATTTTTGCCGATTTTCCGATTTTTCTGAATTCGGAATTTTTTTTAATTTTTCGAAAAAATCGGATCGAAAATCGGAATAGTTATTTTATTTCCGAAAAAATCGGAATTTTTTCCGAATAGGCATTTTCCGATCCGATCCGACCGAAACACAGCCCTAATTTTCAAGAATAGAAAGGGTTTTCCTATAAATGATTAACCGTGTGCATTAATGGGAAAGAATGTGATTTTAAAGAAGGATTATCCAAAATGCCTATTTTGGGAAAGAAAAAGAGGATGTACTGGGATAAATAATATTTTTGGAATAAAATGGTTTAATACATCGGAGCATGTATTTTCAAAAGTATATGTGTAGATATATACATATTTTCATGAGCATATAGTGAGTGAGTATTCTTTTTTGCCGTTCGTTTCTATGTTGCATTTGTATAAATTCTACTGAGCCTTTCGCTCACTCCCCCCTCTTTGTTACGGCAGGTTGTATGCGGTTCCGTACTTTGAGAGCGTTGTACAGGTAATATTTACTTGGATTAACGTTAGTAGCTCTGTTTACTTGGCTTTGGGGGCACTTCCCTTGGGTCCCGCACGTAGTTTATTTTATATTGGAATCGCATGCTAAGGAAAGCGTAATCTTATTTAATAATAAAACTAGAATAGTAACGTTATTTAGGTTGTTCTTTGCACCCCACCCTTGACACTCGGATCGGATCAGGTTCGATCCTATAATAACCCTTAAATCCGGTTCGGGGCGTGATTAGGCATAAATTCTTCACATTTATCCCCTTAATTTCGGTATTTTTATGATCCCGTGCAGTGTAAATAGCTTGGATTTATCTCATATCTATGATACTAACCCTTTTTGGCAAGTATTTCCTATTTTGTGTATCTCTTATGTGTTTTACAGATATTTCATGCAAGAAAGATGGAAAAGAGAACTCAAAATAGTGAAAGAAACCAAGAATCGGGGAGTTGAAGGGCATTTTCGTAATTTTTCAGCCTCAGTCTGGAGGTGGTGACAATTGGAAAGTTGAAGATCTTTCAATTACAAGAACACTGGAAAAAATGGCACCTCAATCCGAGTTACGGTGAAGAAGTTATGCACATTTGAAGTTGAAAAGAAATTCAAGAAAAAAGTTGTCAGGCCCGAACCGAACCGAAGCTGAGAAAAAAGAAACGGTCCGCCCATTTGTCACGCACCAGATCCGTTACGAAATTAGTCACGCTTTCTGAGTGTGACAAATTGGCAGATACGAGATTTTTATTTTGTGCTTATCTTTTAGCCAAAAGAGTTTTATGTTTTGGGGACTCTTCTAAACGACCTCTAGCCTATATATTTAGTCATTAGGACTCTTTTTATTCAGATTTCATTGATGTAAAAGCTCCATCACAAGTAGGAACATCTAGGAGAAAGATTCACATATTTTGCACCATTAATTCAAGAGCTTTTCGAGTCTTTCTTCAATCTTTTATTTCTTCTTACATGTTCTTATTCTTCAATCGTGGTAACTTTAATTTCCAGCACTTTTATTATTATTCACCATGTTAGGCTAGGTTTTTAAAGGTTGGGATGCATGAACCGAGACTGATGTGTTAGTGCGTGCGTATAAAATTAATCCGCTGAATTTAGTGATTGATTATGACCGTATTGCGTAGTTACACAACAATTGTAGATCTTTATATATCGTTTGCCTCTGGGTACTCGTGATGATTTAGAGTGCAATTCGAGTGCTACTATCGCGATACCGATTTACTCGTCCTCAGATTAAGTATGACGCGGGCTTGAACCTCGTATACGTAATGCTTGGGAGTACTAAATTCTGGGTCAAATTAATCAGTTAAACTTACGATTAGTTTTATACCATCAATACTCTAGGGTTGGGGGATTGTGTCTCTACCTTAATTTTTCCAATTAGTTTTAGTCAACTTCTTTATTTTTCCCTTTTTCCTTTCTCACTCAATCATCATCTTTTACACTTTATTTTTCGAAATAATAAATCAATTAAAATCTATCAAACATTCCCTGTGGATTCGATACCCAGACTCGCCACTATACTCCGCAAGAGTGTAGTTAAAGTTTAGTTTGTTTTGTATTGTGGTTGGAAGCCGACAACAACGAATAGCGTATTTACACGGACGCTCGGTTTTCGACTCGATCAAAAATGGCGCCGTTGCCGGGGAGTGTTTTGTTATAGATCATAATTCATTTACTATTTCGCAAGATATTTTTTTCTTTCTTTTAATTTTTTTTTTGCAGGCTTGCACAATTGAGCGCCAAGAAACGTTGAATCCTTAGTCGCACACCTCTTTAAGTGGATTGTCCGTTTACAAACTATTTGGTAATCATGTCTTTTTATAGTGAGGTCGGTAATTATAATGGTTCATATGGGAATAGTTTTCAATCTTTTTATTTTCAAGAATCTCCGCCTCGACCTATTAAAATGGGTGAGTGGCTTTTAATTCATGAATATGAAAGGCTTGAAAACAAATATCGGGAAAAAATCATTTTGGGGAGAAAGAGTTGGATGCATTATTCGAATCCAATGACGATTTTTCTTCCGAGGTTATAGAGCCAATGAATCCTACTTTGGAAGAAATAATGTTTTTTCTAATCAAACAAGTACTCGATTTTATTTCCACCCAAAGTGCAATGGATGTTGGACTTGTTACGAAAATACTCTCATTTTGCGATGAGATGCGTTCTGATTTGGAAAACAAAGAAGAGGTTGAGACTTGTGTGTCAGCTCAAATTTTTGAAGAACATCTCATTGAAAGTGAGTCTTTCTCCCTTGAAATTCAATCTCCAAGTGATGATGAATCACTTGAGATTGAGTTTATTTCATCACCATTTTTGTTCACCGTTATTGAACCATTAGAAGTACCGCTAGATTCCTATGAGTCGGTTGAAAATTCTGAAACGTTTACACCTTTTACCGACAAAGACACTTTGCTAGAATTTTTTTCTAATATGGACTCTTCCTTTTTGTGTGCCCCTCTCCCCATACTGCTTGAAAAATCTTTGGGAGGTGATTATATTTTTCTTGGATCTCAATTGTACTTGTCCCACCTAGCACCCAAACCCCCCATCATCCCGTTAAATTTTTTAATTGGTGATGGTTCATTTTTTCCATCTCACACATACCTTCCATTGTTCAAACGGAATTCTTATTTTTCGGGAGGCATGCATCCTAGTGAGGGTACACCATTAATCCCTCAAAGTCATATTGTATTTTGGGTGGACCCTCAAATTTTTCGACTTCTAGTGTATAACTTATTAGAATTTGAAAATCGTAGCTTGTACAATAGTTAACTTATTTTTTTTTAGTTTAGAGTTTTTGTTATTCTTTTTTCTATGCTTGGTTCTAACATGATTTGTAGATTCAATGGACTCGTACTTTTTGGGGATCGCTCCATTTTGGGTAATATCTTTCTTTTCCTCTCTTTATGTTGTGTTCTTGATTCGCATTGAGGACAATGAAACATTTAAGTTAGGGGGTGTGGGATATTCTTCCCGTTTATTGTTTAGATTCATTGATTCGATCACATGTTCTTTCCAAGAGTGTTTTTTTTAGAAAATTAAAAAAAAAAATTGAAAAAAGTCAAAAATATTTTTCTTCAAAATAAATAAAGATTGGAATTTAAAAGCTTCAAAAATGTCACAAATATTTTGTCTCAAGTTGTAAAAATCAAATGCACAAAGCCGAAATTGACCAAAGATGGAAATTGTGCGAAAATTGACGACTTAACGAATAAGTGTGGAAATTAACAAAACCCTCTGAGATTTCGAGCCTATCAATCTTTTTGAGTTTTTAAATCAATCCGAGTTAATGGTTAACTCATAGTTCTAATTCAGCGTTTTACAAAAGTCGTTGATGATCTCTATTTTATTATTTTGATCGGTTATGGAAAAGGGAATGTTGTCTCAAAACGCGCGCTACAAATCTGTAAATTAAATTAATCTCGAGACGCATATGGTAAATTAATAAGTAATTCGGACAATGAAGTAGGCCATCGTTTGTTACCCAAAAATATTAGCCATAAAAAGATGTGAAAAATTATCACTTTGATAACCCAATTGAGCCGAATAAAATTTATCATTTTTCATTTGGTAACCCGAAAAACCCAAATAGCCCGAAATTGAAAAAAATAGAAAAAATTAGAATTTAAGTCCGGAAAGTGCATAAAAATGGGCAAGAAAAAAATAGTTATGCTCAACAAAAATAGCAAGAAAATAACAAAAGTGAAAAACAAAAAAAAATAGAGAAAGAAGAGAAAATGAGCAATATCCCAAAAAAAAAAAAAAAAAAAAAAGGCACTAACGGACATCATAAGAAAAATTTCCAATTTCGAATTTCCCAACCATTTCATGTTACCCAATTACACTTTAAACCCGAAAAAGTCCTAACTGAGTCTGAATTGCGAAATTGGTTACCGCGTGGAGAGTTAAAACACAAAAAGATAATAAAAGAGATTACATGGTGTGAAAAAGAGATGATGGTTCCCATTTCCCTATGATCGTATTCCGATGAAGAGATCTTTTCACCCAAAAATTTCCGTCTTTCAATTTGTGTGCGTGACTTTGTGTCCATTATATTTACTCTTTATAAATCACGCATACCGAGAGAATAGCCACATTCCGAGAGATTCGTTTGAGAGAGCATCCCGTGATCATTTGAATCAAAATGAATTTTCGAAAAGTAACGTAATGATCAATCGGTGGAAGTTAGCGGTTCAATTTTTGGCTTCGCACACACACACTCTGACTTGAGACTCCAAAATAAGATTTTAAGGTGACCATTTTTGGGGAGTTTAAATTGTACAATTTTTAAGTATTTTGAATTTACTTTGAGTCAACAAAGAATTTTGTGGGTATATTCACTGCAAACCCTCACGAGACACCACTCGTCCTACTAGGGTAACCAAGAGGTTTAAAGGCTTGTTGCATGCGCTAAATGCAATCGCTTGCCCGCGAAAGAGGTATTCTATCCCAATAAAGTTTTTGAAGGGTCCTTAACTCATACTCTCATTCTTTTACATTGCTCGGGACGCACAAAGGTCTAAGTTAGGGGGGTTTGATTAGGCATAAATTCTTCACATTTATCCCCTTAATTTCGGTATTTTTATGATCCCGTGCAGTGTAAATAGCTTGGATTTATCTCATATCTATGATATTAACCCTTTTTGGTAAGTATTTCCTATTTTGTGTATCTCTTATGTGTTTTACAGACATTTCATGCAAGAAAGATGGAAAAGAGAACTTAAAATAGTGAAAGAAACCAAGAATCGGGGAGTTGAAGGGCATTTTCATAATTTTTCAGCCTTAGTCCGGAGGTGGGGACAATTGGAAAATTTAAGATCTTTCAATTACAAGAACACTGGAAAAAACGGCACCTCAATCCAAGTTACGGTGAAGAAGTTATGCACATTTGAAGTTGAGAAGAAATTCAAGAAAAAAGCTGTTAGGCCCGGACCGAACCGAAGCTGAGAAAAAAGAACCGGTCCGCCCATTTGTCAGGCACCAGATCCATTACGAAATTAGTCACGCTTTCTGAGTGTGACAAATTGGCAGATACGGGATTTTTATTTTGTGCTTATCTTTTAGCCAAAAGAGTTTTATGTTTTGGGGACTCTTCTAAACGACCTCTAGCCTATATATTTAGTCATTAGGACTCTTTTTATTCAGATTTCATTGATGTAAAATCTCCATAACAAGTAGGAACATCTAGTAGAAAGATTCACATATTTTGCACCATTAATTCAAGAGCTTTTCCAGTTTTTCTTCAATCTTTGATTTCTTCTTACATGTTCTTATTCTTCAATCGTGGTAACTTTAATTTCTAGCACTTTTATTATTATTCACCATGTTAGGCTAGGTTTTTAAAGGTTGGGATGCATGAACCCAGCCTGATGTGTTAGTGCGTGCGTATAAAATTAATCCGTTGAATTTAGTGATTGATTATGACCGTATTGCGTAGTTACACAACAATTGTAGATATTTATATCTCGTTTGCCTCTAGGTACTCGTGATGATTTAGAGTGCAATTCGAGTGCTACTATCGTGATACCGATTTACTCTTCCTCAGATTAAGTATGACGCGGGCTTGAACCTTGTATACGTAATGCTTGGGAGTACTAAATTCTGGGTCAAATTAATCAGTTAAATTTACAATTAGTTTTATACCATCAATACTCTAGGGTTGGGGGATTGTGTCTCTACCTTAATTTTTCCAATTAGTTTTAGTTAACTTCTATATTTTCCCTTTTTCCTTTCTCACTCAATCATCATCTTTTACACTTTATTTTTTGAAATAATAAATCAATTAAAATCTATCAAACATTCCCTGTGGATTCGATACCCAGACTCGCCACTATACTCCGCAAGAGTGTAGTTAAACTTTTGTTTTTTTTGTATTGTGGTTGGAAGCCGACAACAACGAATAGCGTATTTACACGGACGCTCGGTTTTCGACTCGATCAGGGTGTCACACTCGCCCTCTGTTCGAGAGTAAAAATGTCATCTATAAAGACAATGATGAACTGATCTAACAAAAATTCTGAAAACTCTGTTCATGAGATCTATGAAAACTTTTAGTGCACTGGTTTACCCAAATGGCATAACCTGAACTCATACGACCCATACCTCGTTGGAAATATGGTCTTAGGGACATCCTGCTCCCTGATGTGTAGCTTATGGTACCCATATCTCAAGTCAATCTTAAAGAAGTAAATTTCTCCTCTCAATTGGTCAAACAGGTCATCAATACGGGGAAACGGGTATTTCTTCCAGATTATGACCGTATTCAACTTTATATAGTCAATGCACAATCTCAGTGAATCATTCTTCTTTTTTTCAAACAATACGGGAGCACCCCACGGTGATGTACTCCTGCGGATAATGCCCTGTCCCAAGAGCTATTGAATCTGATCCCTTAAACCTCGCATCTCCATTAGAGCCATACAATAAGGCACACGTGTCATCGGCCTAGTCCTCAGCACTAAGTCCATAACAATCTAAATCTCCTGAGTTGGCGATAATCCCAGTATCTCGTAGAAAAACATCATCAAACTCCCTCACTACTGGGATCGAGTCTAACAAAATGACAACTACCTGCAAGGTCTCCTCCTCGATATAATAATGGTGCGTGATAGGCCCTCCTTCGGGAAGAGGCATTGCCTCTAAAATGATCTCCTACCCTGGAATGACAAACACAGTGGTACTACTAAAACATTCAACCGTCTCTCTATAACCTGCCAACTAATTCATACTGAATATGACATCATACTTTAACATATCCAACACAAGTAAATAGGTGACCAAGCATAGTTTCCCTATATTTATACCCACTCATCTACAAATATAATGGATAAGGGATCCACTACCCAACGACGAATCCACACATATAATAATACTAGACTCTCTCTAATAAACTGATTGCCCGTGCAAATCTTGTGGCCATAAATGAGTGTGACATCCTCGAGTTAAATAAAACCCGACGACCTATATGCTTATGGATACGAAATGTACACTGAAAAGCTGGTGGCCCCAATGGAATCATGGCCTTCTGGATGTTATAGACATGCCCATATTATAACTGTCCCTACTGGAGTGGCACCGCTGGAACTGGTGGTGCTACATGCAGCCCCTGCTGGACACCCTAATGTTGCCCACTATCTTACTACGGAAAATCTCAGTGTATATGGCCCTGCTCCCCATATGTGAAACACCTCCTCGTAAAATTTATCGGTCTATGGCCCTGATGGGGTTGTCCTTGTCGTTGGATGTGATGGCTAACTCCTTAGTTCCCTTGGCCCTGATGAAAATGCGATTGTCCCCGTAGGCCCTGTTAGAAACTGAGGTCTCCCTATCTGAACCCCTTAGCTGGATCACCCTACTGGGAACCTCACTCATGATACCTGCCATGATGTTGTCGTGCTCCCCTATTGTTGTTGCCTCCAGTCTTTCCATGTCGGATCGACTCTCTGACCCTCTTCACTCCCCTCAAATGAAAGTGATGATCCTAAAAGTGTGATAATGATGGTGTTCACGACATCCTCATAAGTCCTCAATGCTAGGTTACCCAGCAAATGCTGTCAAATCCTCCATATTATTCCGTCAGTAAACCTCAGCACCTTTTTCTTATCCATGTCCACCTCATACGGCACGAAGTCTGCCAGGCGTATGAACTATTCCTCATACTCGGCCACTATCTGGACCTCCTGAGTAAGATCTAAAAATCTCCTCTTCATCTTTGTTCGAACTTATGGAGGAACGTATTTGGGTTTAAATCGCACCCAGAACTTCTGGATGGCTATGGTATTCCTTTCCTTAGATGTGGTGATCAACCCACCACTATAACGTCACTCCCACGAGCTTAAAAGTGCCAAAATTTGTTTTGAGTGTTACCACACTCAACTATACATAGATGCCATTGTATGTCCTTCTTTCATTAGTTGACGAGGACAACATTTACGCTCCCTTGAAATTCTGGCGGATGGTCTTTCTTAAAGGCCTCTTTAACCTTTCCCACACTGACAGCATTGGGTGGGTCTGGGCAACTGGTGCCACTAGATGTTGTGGCTGGAACTGGGTAAATTGTTGCATCATGGAAATCATTACAGCATTTACCACCTGTGCAACTACGGCGGAAACCTCAGTCGTTATCACTGTCCCCAGTGCGATATATTGCTTCTACTGAGCCTATCCACCTGTAGCCCTCCTAGCGGCCCTAGTTGGTTATCCTCTCCTATTACTCGGGTCCTGGAATCAAACGAAAATGGTATGAGATTCTATTCACATAAATCATAATATAAGAGGAACAAGAATGAACATTAGGAAAACAACAATCCTAATAATAAGGCTCTATATCAAAAGAGCACAATGCTGAAAACGTAATAAGTCCTCAAAGATCCTAAAGACACTAGAACCCGATGCTCTATGACACCCCACCTATTATAATACCGATTGATCAGTACTTTGTTAAATTAAATAGGAATCATATATGATTTCATTCTTATCATCACTGTCGAAACCAAATTAATTAACTAATAGCCTATCAAGCCTGGTGCTAAATTTGAAACTCAGTAAATTGCTATATTAAAACGTTTAATCATAAATGTAAACATTCATCACAATGACATAATCATGAATAATGATGGCATAAATAAATAAAGTAACCGAATAGATCTAGGTAAAATCCAAGTACAAACATCTAACTGATAAATGAAATAAAATAACAAAGTGATAATAAAAGATAACAAATTGTGTGCGACTTGCCCAAAAGAAAAATACTGGAATAATCATCCTAGTTAGATAGAATGGAAAGAGGCGTCTAAGCGAATCCTGTATACATTTACATCTGCAGCAGTATCATCTGACTGGAATGACAAGCAAACCTTAGCGTCCCTGTGGCTAAGCACCAAAAGGTTTTAAAAAGGATTTATGATACGGGTCAGAGCCCAAGACCATATTAAAATATTTTCAAGTATTTAAAATGCAATAATGAATATGCGGCAGAATTATTCATGTTCAGTTGGTGTCACACTCGCATGAGATTATACTCACCTCTCATCTATAATGTGCACCTAACACATATATTTCAATTTTCTAGTTATGCTCATCCTCCTAACTAGTCAAGTCACTGAACGTAGCTTTATACAGTAAACCTCTAGCCCAATGTACTACATAATTAATTAAAATTTGATTGTTCTTACTTAGCTATCACATAATCTATAAAAATATAATTCTCAATTATAATCTTATTGTTAAGCAATTTATATAAACTGTATACTAGTAATAAATTTCAATGTTCACTTTTTTGTCTTATTCACACATATACATATAACACTTTTTTATATGTATATACATAGCATCCCCGAGATGTCATCCCGAATGCATTATCTAGTATGCTATCAGGCTCCAGGTACGTATATACATAGCATCCCTGAGATGTCTTCCTTGATGCATTCTATAGTATGCTATCAGGCTCCAGGTACGTCACATAGCACTCATGGGCCACAGGGTCGAAATCTCGCTACCATTCCTAAAATCGCAAACACATAACGGAGGCGGTCATAAACATACACCTATGGTTCATAAACATACCACATTACCCCACAGGACTCTAAACTCACATACAGTGGTCATACAGCAATACTATGACCTGCGAAAATGACGCAACACCTGTTGGTAGGCCTGTAAATGGATCGGATTCGGACCGGATCAGGCAAATCCAAATCCATATCCGCTTATATTAAATGGATTCGAATCCGATCCGTTTATTAATCAGATCGGATCAGGAAAATCCAAATCCATATCCGTTTATGTTAAACGGATTCAGATCCGATCCGATTGTCCAATTATCCGTTTATGTTGAACTTGATTTGCCACGGTTTTATTTTCAACTCTTATTTCATAAATTTATTTTGCAAATGTTCCAAAAAAACAGATAATGAAATAAAAAACTATTATAATATATATTTAAAATATTATTAAATACAATATATATTAATTAAAAATATATTACATATAATATATATATATATTAAAAATATTAATCAGATCGGATTATTAACGGATCAGTTTATATGAATCTGAATCCGCTCCATTTAATAAATGGGTAATCGGGTAGTCGGATAATCGGATTTTAGGCATGATCAATTTCCGCTTAAATTGATCGGATTCATATTCGGATTCCGATTCGAATTCGGATTTGGATAAAATCCGATCCATTGACAGGCCTACATGTTGGTAAATGCTTGGGTGGACTTCCCACTACATGCAACCTCCAACGATAGCATGACTAGAATAGGTATGTTCACATATAGTCACTCACAAATATATATATATATATATATATATCGGTCACACTCAATACCTATATATATAAAATCGGCTACCGTGCGTAATAACTCTCGTATCATTGGCCCAAGGATCCCAAAGTATAATTCGACTTCTCGATCTTGACTAAGTATTCACTTACTTATTTCTACACTCTCCAATTTTATATTTCTAGCCAACATGCTATTATACCCAAGCACTAGTGTTGATGTAAAAAATTAGATTAGATCTAATTATTTAATCACAGATAAATAAAATGAGACAAAGAACTTTTAAAGTGGTTCAGCCTTATAAGAATGGCCTACGTTCACTGTTTTTGTTATTGATGACTGTTTGGGAATTCTCGATTACAGGTTCAATCAAGAAATTTTGGTCCCCTTACAATGAGGATAATACAATGTATTTATAGCCCTGAGGCTGTAATGTGAAAGGGTAATACATTAAATGATGTACATGTGAAAGGGTAATACATTCAATGCCCCTTAAGCGTATACGTCTGAATGATAAGCATTTAATGAACAGTCAAACTGTTGGTTATCCTGCTATTAATGCTTTGTTCGAGGTGCAGCTCGGATTGCCTAAGATGCTCGGACCGCCTAAGGTCCTTGGTAATCAAAAGTTCCTCGGTACTCAAGAGTTCCTCGGAGAGTTCTTGTAGGTCGGAGCGTCTGAGTTCCTCGGGGATGCAGTGTTCCTCGTTGTAGTATGGTTCCTCGGAGCATCTGAGTTCCTCGGAAGTGTTTGTTGTTGCCATGCATATTGCCACGTGTCTTCACTCGATTGAGCCATGTCAGCAGACTAAATTTGGTATCAACAGAAGCCCCCAATGTTTCATAGATCGAAATTTGAGGAGTGTGGAACATTCTTTCTCGGAATATGGTAGCTTTAAATGGTCCTCCTGATTTTTAGGAGTGTTTCCCTCGTATTTATTTTTCCTTCCAAATTCATAGAATCAGGTCTTTTTGAATTTTTATAACCGCTTCGATTGCTGCGCCCTTTTTGTCTTTTTAGCCGCCGGTAGCGTAATCGTCTCTTTTCGTACTCATTACTTTTTCCTTTTCCCAAGGCAAGGTATTTAAGCGTCACAGACAATCCCATCGTCTTCTACTTTTTCAAATTTATATCTTCGAGTTTTCCATTGTCTTACTCTCTTGTGCGTTCATCCTTTTCATCGTTCGTTGTCAACAGATCCACTCTTTTTCTGTAAGATCTTCTTCCTTCTTCTTCATTTCCTTCTTTCATCATGGTTTATCCTGTAGAATCGATTGATAAATTTTGCTCTGATTTTTTTATTCCCTCCTGGGTTATTTTGGAAGAGCTTTCTGAGCCTTCAGACTATTTCCGTTTGGATGAGGGACATTGGTTCCCCAGTCTCTTTGTTGCTGAGTGTGGATTTTCTTTTCCTGCAAACCCTCTATGTCTGGAATTCTGTCAATACTTTGACGTGGTTCCTGCAAGAATAGCCCCCAATACATGGAGAATAGTTAATGGGGTTCATAGACTAAATCAAATTCATGGAACTCGAATAGGAATTCCATAAATCATATTTTGTTATAGATGGGTTGTTGGTGATAACACTTTTTATTTAAAAACAAGATTTTTAAATAGGGCTTTAGTGGTCAATCTCCCGGATGCCAATAGGGACTATTTTGAGCACGGGGTTGTTATAAAAAATTGGCAACATGCTCCTTTATCTGGAGATGAAGTGTATCAGGGTCCCAGATGCCCTCCCTATGGCAATGGGATAGGTTATTTTTATTTCATTTTATTTATTTTGAGATTATGCTTCCTTTATGTTTGATAAAATGTGTCACTGATATTTTAATGTTTATTTATTTGCAGTTGACAACAAAAGAAAGTGTCCAAAAGAGGCAGACGTTAATATAAGGCACTTAAAACTTATCTGGAGTTTTCATCAGACTGTTGCCGACGAGCATATTAGGTCAGCTTCATATCTGCTTCAGTACAAGAGTTACACAACTTCTTTTACTGCTCGTCCGGTGATAAGCGACGCAGAGCCAGTACCAGCTTCTACCAGTTCTTCGCCTGAGTCACACGTTACTTTAAGTGAAAGGATGAAGGAAATAAGACCTCCCACCCTTTTCGAGAAAACTGCCTCTGGTGCTGGAGAGGCAAAAAGAAGTAAGATTGACGTCCCAGGAGAAGGGACAACGAAAGTTGATGCATCTTCCTCGGCTGCTCCTGTGAAGGTGGTCGAGAAGCCCCCAGTGGCCCCGAGCAAGGTTGCTGCTCCAGGCGAGGTGATTGTCATATCACCGACCAAGAGTTCTTCCTTGGTCGAAACTATTCCTGTTCCTCCGAGGAGGCTGAAGAAGAGTTCCTCAGTCAATTTGGCTGACACCGTCTCTCAGCCCCCGACTAGTGGAGTTCCCACTTTTCTTCCCCCGAGCTCTGCTATGAGCTCGGTGAAGACTTGGATTATTCCCGAGATCCAAGGTATTGAAGAAAACCTTTTTTCGGACATGGTTACCTCATTGGCTGCTCGCCATATTGCTTCTGTAAGTCTTATTGTTTTGAACTTTGCATCTTTCCCTTGCTATATTTGTCTCTGATTTTCTTTCATTTTCTTTTCACAGTTGGTGAGCTGTTTTAACACAATTTTGAAGAAGGATGAAGCTATTAAAGCTTCAAGCTCCTCGTCTGGTGTAGAGGAAGCTTTGATGGGCTTGGGGCAGTCTCTTTAAGATTCTCGCCAGAAATATGCTGATGATAAGGTTGCTTGGGAGAAGAAACTTACTTCAACCGAGCAGGAGAAGGCTCAAGTTGTTGAAGTCTCCAAGGGGTTGGAGAAAAAATTAAATGATTTGGAGAAAAAGAATAAAGAGCTCGAAGGGAAGCTCAAAACTGTTGGGGAGCTTGAAGATAAGCTCAAGGTTGCTGAGGAAAAGTTGGGTCAGCTTCAAGAAGTAAGTCGGCAGAAGGAGGAGGTTGAGAGTAAACTGAAGGCTGCTGACAATCTTCTGTCCGAGAAGCTTTCCTCGGAGAAGTTAAAGAGGAAATTGGTTGTGAAGAAATCCTTCAGCGTTGGATGGGATAAAGGGTGGAACAAGGGCTTGGTTGACATGATGTCGCAAGTCGAATATGCAGCCTCAAATACTTTAGAGATGGGTGGGTCGCTGCTCTACAGGAGATGAAGGTTGATGAAAATTCTGAACTCTTTCAGCGACACATCCCTGGTCCCCCTCCAACTCCTGAAGATGAAAAAGAGGATGAAGCTGCCTCCGAAGAGTCTTCCATGGTGATGGGAGATCAAGTTTCTCATCCCCCGGCCATCCAGCCTACTAACGAGGAACTTCAGCAAATCTCTACTTCCTCCGAGCAACTGCCAGTGCTCCCCGAGCAACTCTCTGTTCCCTCCGAGCAACCTACCTCCTTATCCCAGCCTCCCGAGAAGGTTTTGGGAGACAAGGAAAAGGTGTAGAGTTGTTCGGGTTTATCTCTATTTTATTTTTCTTTGTCAAATGTAACCCTGAACATATAACTCTGAACTTTATGATATAATAAAATTTGAACTTTTGTTTATGCATACTGTCGTTTCTTCTCTTCATACTCTGTTGGTACTCTTATTGATTATTGATTTTTCTTCCTCTACTAGTTTCTGGGCAGGATGGAATTATTATCTGCTCACGATACAAAGCTGTTGAAGCAATGCAATCAATAATTTAAGGCTGGTCACACAGATCTGAGTGCAGAACAAATCGTCGACATCCTCGGCCAAGATGCTTCGGAACAGGCAGTTGAAGCTTACCAATATTTGAAGTGTTTGCTTGATCATTCGGTGGCCAATAATGTAGCTTATTATGATATGATTGAGGAACTCCAAGGCACTCTTGAAGACCTTCAACAACAATATAAGGAATCCACTGCCCTCTTGCACGAGGGGTACGAGAAGAAGTATCAGCAAATCGTTGCCGACAAGGGATACGAGAAGCGTTTTGCTGCTTACGATGTGAGGGAAAGAACTTTGAAAGTCGAGGTCGAAGAGCACAGACAAATAGCTGAGTTATTGGAGCAAGAAAATAACAACTTGCAAAGAGAAGTATCTCAATTAAAATCTGTTGCCTCCACCTCGAATGCTTTGATCCCAGTGACTGACGAGGGATTCTCGTTCTTTAAGGTAGAGAACGCCAACCTGAGGGATGAGTTGAAAACCTTGAAAAGAGCTGGCCCCTCTACATCTTCTCGTGAACGAGCAAGAGCTCCTCGGGGACGAGCAAAAGTTGCTCGGATTCCTGTTGAGGAACAGAGGACTCAATCTGCTCTAGAGAACCAGGCCTTCCAGCTGATGGCGAAGAACCAGGCATTGGCTGAGATGTCTAAGAAAATCAGGGACCTGGAAGAGCAGCTTTCTGCGCAGACATCTACCTTGGAGAATAAAGAACTCTTCATCAAAAATCTCCACGAGCAGCAGGAAAGATTGACATATCAATTCCACAAGAAGCCCAGGGAGTTCTGGATGGCTGGCTATAACGAGGCTCTCTACCACTTGGACGATCGTATCCAGAATGCAAATAATGAAGGCTACAAACAGGGATGGCTGAATGTCTTAGGTGTACTGCAACTCGAACAGGGTTATTACCAGTGGGATTACCATAATCTTGGGCTGCTCGACCTACCTGTGCCACCATTCAATCTTGATATGAGTTGGATCCCTGCTCGGGCCATTCCTCGATGTCTGATTTCCAAATACCTCAGCAATTACAATCTCCATTCAAATGTCGAGATATCTCGTCTAGAGCATCTACTAGATCGACCCTCTGTGATGAATATTAGGATGTTAAAAGATCTTAACTTCATAAATTCTCCTCTTGCTTTAAATGATCCGCCTGCTGGCGAGGAACCTGTTTCGAAAGTAGGAGGAAAAAACCAATAGAGTAGGAATATTGATGTAATAAATTTGTATTTCATTCCTGATGTATTTTTGTTCTACATTTAATGAAATAATTTTATTTGCAAATCTTGACTGCTATTGTTTTGTGACACTTTACATCTGTGCATGTGTATCTATTAAAAAGATAACAATATTGTGTAATTTGTCGATCAACTTATTGTCGAGTAATTTGAATTTGTGGTAGTCATTTGGCAAAAATGATGTTTTGTTTCTCGACCAACTTAGTAATAATCAAAAATTCTACTCGATCACTTTCTTGTATTCATAAAATGTTTCTGACCAACCAAGTTCGGTAAATTTTCCTTCTCGACCAACTACATTTAGTGGGTTTTTATCCCCGACCAGCCATAGTTAGTGGATTTTTCCTCTACGAGGAGCTTTGGCACTTTCTGGAATAATTTTACCTCCCGACCAACTTTAGTTGGCATTTTCGAGAATATATTTCCTTCCTAACCAACATAAGTTGGAGTTTTTAGGAATACATAGTTTTACTTCCCGGAGGAATACATTGTTTTACTTCCCGGAGGAATACATTTCCTTCCTAACCAACATAAGTTGGCATTTTTAGGAATACATAGTTTTACTTCCCGTAGGAATACATTGTTTTACTTCCCGGAGGAATACATTTCCTTCCTAACCAATATAAGTTGGTGTTTTTAGGAATACATAGTTTTACTTCCCGTAGGAATACATTGTTTTACTTCCCGGAGGAACACATAGTTTTACTTCCCGGAGGAATACATTGTTTTACTTCCCGGAGGAATACATTTACTTCCTAACCAATATAAGTTGGCATTTTTAGGAATACATAGTTTTACTTCCCGGAGGAATACATTTGTTTCTCGACTAACCTTAGTTGGGGTTTTCGAGAATAAATTTAAGCAGTCCGAGTTTCCGAGTTTTGCCGAGTAGTGTGTAGCACTAGTATTTCCCGAAAAACTTTCAATAAAAGGAGAGAATTTGGCAGAATATCTTCATTTTATTCATACTGACGGAACTGCGTTACATGAGAATATACATCACTGATAATACTTGCGCAGATGCTCTGCATTCCATGCAATCTTAAACTCCTCCCCCTCTAAAGCTGCTATTCGGTAAGTTCCTGGTCGAACAACTTCTGTAACTCGGTATGGTCCATGCCAGTTTGCCTCCAGTTTGTTGTGCTTTTTAATCACTTTCTTTAGCACATAGTCTCCTTCTTTCAGGTCGCACTTCTTCACCCTCTTATTGTAGAACAAAGTTGTTCGTTGTTGGTATGCAGCATTCCTGATGGCTGCTTCTTCTCTAACTTCCTCGAGCATGTCTAAATCCAATCTTCTCGTTAAGTCGCTGACAGGGGAATTAAAATTCAGTACCCTGTGTGTTGGGAGGCCCAACTCGGCAGGTATAACAGCTTCACTTCCAAATGCTAGCATATATGGTGATTCTCCAGTTGCTGCTCGGGGAGTAGTACGATAAGCCCACAGTACTGACTGTAACTCGTTAATCCAGTTTGCTTTTGCATCATCCAGTCTTTTCTTCAAGCCATTCAACAACGTTCTGTTCGTTACTTCAGTTTGCCCATTGCTTTGAGGATGGCCTGGTGCTGAGTGGATCTTCAAAATATTTTACTGATGACAATAGGCAGCGAACTCCTCATTGTCGAATTGTGTTCCATGTCTGTGATGAAGGCATGAGGAAGACCATATCGACAAATAATGTTCTTCCAAATAAATTGGTACACCTTGTCGTACGTCATATCAATGAGAGGCTCAGCTTCAACCCACTTAGTAAAATAATCCACTGCGACGACGAGGTATTTGAACCTTCCTCTTGTCGTTGGCAGTGGCCCGACCAAATATATTCCCCACATGGAAAATGGCCAAGGGGAAGTGATGGGTGTCAACAATGCTTGGGGAGTTCTTCGAATGGAAGAGAATCGCTGACATTTGTCACATTTCTTAGCATAGGCTATGCAATCAGCCCTCATCGTCGGCCAGTAGTATCCTTGCGTCATCACCCTTTGCAAAAGAGTCCGACCTGCTACATGGGCTCCACAGGACCCTTCATGGACCTCTTCAATTAAATCTTTCACCTCGGTCGGATGCACACATCTCTGCAAACCTGCTATAACTCCTCGTCTGTATAGAATACCGTTGGTCAGTACATAACGAGCAGCCTTAAACTTCAGTTTCTTGGCTGCAAGTTTGTCAGTTGGTAATTCCCCTTTCTCAATATATGCCCTGATGGGATCCATCCATGATGATCCTAAATCGAGGGTAATAAAGTTCATCGTCAGATCTTCATCTATACTCTGACCAGCTAAAACTTCAATTGGGATTGTTCTTCGTAGCTCGGTACGAGTAGCTGATGCTAATCGAGCTAGGGTGTCTGCTCTCGCATTCTCCATTCTTGGTATCCTGACCAGCTGAATAGCAGCAAATTTCGACACCAGTTCGTTTACCTTTGCATGATATCTGATCATTAATTCTCCTTTGGCTGCATATACTCCCATCATTTGATTTATGACCAGTTGCGAATCACTGAAGACAATAACTTGTTCCGCCCCCATGGTTTTTGCCAAACTAAGACCTGCAATCATGGCTTCATATTCAGCCTCATTATTCGAAGCTTTGAATTGGAAACGTAGGGCGTATTCCACGTCGACCTCGTCCGGACTGTTCAAAACTATTCCCGCGCCACATTCTGTAGTGCAAGATGAACCATCCACGTACAGACTTCATATAGGTACCTCGTCTTCAAATTTCTGATCTGACAGAGTTCCTCGATGGAAAATTTGTTGCTTCCTTTCATCATCTCCTGATATTTCTTGTTGTTCGTCGATCATCTTTTCTTGCCCTTTTACCAACCTGAGTTGGTCTGGGCTTGAATTTGATGATCCTGTAACATCTACTTGCCCTTTTACCAAGTTAAGATGGTTTGGGGTTGCATTTGATGATTCTGTAACATCCACAGGTTGATCAGCGAGCAACTTTTGCTCCTCGGGGGTATCAGGATAGGTGAACTCTGCTATAAAGTCTGCTACAGCTTGCCCTTTTAGCCATGATCTGGGTTCATAGACTATATCATATTCACCGAGTTCTGATGCCCAGTACATCAATCTTCCTGACTTTTCTGGTTTGTGAAGGGCTTGCCTCAATGGCATATCAGTATATACTACTATGGTATGAGCTTAAAAGTATGGCCTCATTCTTCTACTTGCCTCGCTCAATGCTAGTGCCAATTTTTCCAGCTTTGGATATCTGATCTCTGCTCCTCGGAAGGCCTTACTTGTGTAGTAGATCGGTTTTTGTACTCCATTCTCCATTCTTATCAATGCCGAACTGACTGCATTCTCGGACACTGCCAGATACAAATATAATTTTTCTCCCATCACTGGCCTGGATAGCAGTGGAGGTGCTCCCAAGTATTTCTTCAAGTCTTGAAAAGCCTTCTCACATTCATCATTCCACTCAAAAGTCTTTCGGAGTGTTTTGAAGAATGGGAGACATCGATCAGTTGCTCGCGATACAAATCTGTTGAGTGCTGCTACTCGTCCTGTAAGACTTTGCACCTCTTTCTTCGTCGTTGAAGATCGCAGCCCTAATAGAGCTTTGATCTTTTCAGGATTCGACTCAATGCCTCGTTGATTGACAATGTACCCGAGAAACATGCCTTCTCGTACTCCAAATATGCACTTCGTCGGGTTCAGCTTCATTTGATATTTATCCAATTGATCAAAAGTCTGACTTAAATCAACTAGATGATCGGCAGCTTTCTTGCTCTTTATCAGCATATCATCAACATAGACTTCCATATTGCAACTAATTTGTTCAGCAAAGACCTTGTTCATCAGCCACTGATATGTCGCACCTGTATTTTTTAAACCAAAAGGCATAACATTATAACAATAAGTTCCCCTAGGGGTAATGAAAGAAGTACTCTCCCTGTCTTCAGGTTTCATTTTAATTTGATTGTAACCAGAATAAGCATCCATGAAGCTCAGCAGCTCGTGCCCCGAGGTAGCATCCACTAGTTGATCAATTTGGGGCAGCGGAAAATGATCCTTTGGGCATGCTTTGTTGAGGTCGGTGAAGTCTACACACATCCTCCATTTGTTGTTCTTCTTTTTCACCATCACCACATTTGCTAACCAGTCTGGATATTTAACATCTTTAATAAAATAAGCTTTCTGGAGCATCTCGACTTCCTCCTGTATAGCTTGATTCTTCTCGGGACTGAATACTCTTCTTTTCTGCTTCACAGGCTTGATCTCCTTATTCACATTGAGTTCGTGACATAAGAAATTTGGGTCTATCCCAGGCATATCCTCATGACTCCACGCAAAAGTTTGCTTTCTGCTTCTTAGGAAAGTTATCAATTCCTATTTTAGTGAAGCTTCCAACGACGAACCTACTTGAGTAGTTCGTTCAGGGTGTTCATCGTCCAGGATGATGTTTTCAGTAGCTTCCACCACTTGACCCTTCACGAGTTGCGACTCATCTCTAGGATCCAATGTTTCAATTTATGCACCTCCATCCACTTGATAGGTAGTGGTCTTTTTCCTTGATTCCTCCAGTTCCTCTTGCTCGACGGATGAATAATAGCATTCCCGAACTACTTTCTAATCACCTTTCACAACTCCTACTCCAAAATTTATTGGAAATTTTAGGCATTGATGTACCGTAGATGGTACAGCCTCAAATTTCTTCAATCATACTCTTCCCATGATGATATTGTATGATGATTGAACATTCTTATCCATCACGAAGAAGCGTATTCTTTCTGTCCGACAAGCAGGCCACGTACCAATGAATATATCAAATTTGATCGTCCCAAGTGGAAATACTTTCTCGCCAGCAAAACCGAGGAGGGGTCTATGATAAGGCTCCAGTTGAGATAGCTTTAGATTTAAACTGTCGAAGCACGAGATACCATTGTCTACCAGTACTCTTGAAATCATTACCTCCTTCATCCTCATTTTGATCACCAATGGGTCATCATGAGGATATAGAACACCTGCGAGGTCGTTCTTTGAGAAGCCAATGACCAATTTCTCTTTGTTTACCTTTCTCGGGCGATCCTCTTCAGCTAAATTTATTCGTTGAACGTATGAGCAAGCTTGAGCCTCACGGAGATAAGCTTTTCTTTCTGCAGTAAGGTCTCATCCTCCTGCATCTCCACATGTAATAACATTACAATCAAATGACCCAAAGCGTATTGAAAATACCTCACGTTCTGGCTTCCTTGGTCTCTTGGGAAGATCGGGGTCATCTTCTGGATCAACTTCATGGTCTCTCTTCTTGTTCTCCTCTGCTCGACGAGGAGATCTAGACCTCTCTCTTGCTCGGTCGTTATTTCTTCTATCATTCCTCCGATCAACATACTTTGCCAGTTTTCCTCGTCTGATGAGTGTTTCGATCTCATTCTGAAGAGCTATGCAATCTTTAGTTATATGGCCATGATCTTTGTGAAACTCGCAATATTTTGCCTTATTTCTCCTTTCGGGGTTTGCCTTCATTTTCTCTGGCCAATTTAATTCCTCGTTGTTCTTGATTTCTTCTAGAACGTGGTTGATGTCTTTCTTCAAAGGAGTATAATTATCAAATTTCTTCAATACTTCCCATGTCGACCTTGTTCTTGAATATTTGTCATTACCATTGTTCTTATGCTCTTTCTTTTTAGCTTTATCACCTTCCACCTTGGTTTCTTTGGCATCTATATTCTTCTTCGCAGCCATAGCCTCCTTGGCATTCATAATCTTGGTCGCTTTTCCCATCAGATCTGACATGGTTCTAGGTGGATCTTTGGCCAAAGTGTAGTACAACTTGTTGGGCAGTAGTCCACTCATCAAGGCGGTAATCGTTGTCTTTTCCTCATAATCAATAACTTCGAGCTTCTCGTTATTAAAACGAGTTATATAATCTCTGGTACTTTCACCAGTTTTTTGTCTAACACTTAACAAATGCGCTACTCGTTTAACAGGCTTGGCCCCAAAACAGAAATTTCCAATGAATAACTCGGCCAGTTGAAGAAAAGTTGAAATATTACCCCGAGGAAGATTATTATACCACATTTGAGCAGATTCGGTAAGAGTTCTCGAGAATGCTCTGCATCTCATCTCATCGGGAACAGCATAGATGTTGGCTGCATCTTGGTATTGTTTTATATGAAGGACAGGGTCTGTCTTTCCATCATATTTGGGGGTCACAATAGGTGCTTTGAACTTTGATGGTGTTGGAAAATCTACAATGGCCTGGACAAAAGGTGTTCCTCGAACAAAAGTTCGTTGTAGAGGGTTCTTGGCCTTAGCCATTTCCCCTAATCTATCCTCCAGCCTTTGAATAGAGCCTTTCCATGCATCATTTCCTTCCTCGGGCCTGTCGATTCGAGCAACTGATCGCGTTGATGTGTCTTCCTGGGATCTATTTTGACGAGCAGCTGGTCGCGACTGGGCAGATCCTTCCGTTAAATCTGATGGTCGTCGAAAACTCCTCGATATGACTTTAGGAGGACTTCTACTCCTTCTAGGTCCTAATCGATCAAAAGGTGATACCCTGCTTAACCTCTCTAGCGCACTAGTCCTTTCTGGAGAGAGAGTGATACGTTGTTCAGTATCTGTGGCCCGCACTGACAAAGTTCATCCAGGTTGTTAAGAAAAATCTTCAGATTCCTCAGTACGATATGAATCAGTACGCCTAGTACGTGAAGAAGGTAAACGGGTATTTCTTTGAATACTTCGCAGTCCTGAATGGGTTGGTGCACCGCCATGGAGGGTTTGTATGAGTTGTTGCATCGTTTCTTGCATGACGGTCTGGCCCTGAGCCAGATTTGTCATTATTCCAGCCAGATCTGGAATATTTGGCGGAGCAGATGGATTTGGAGGGCTTCCAGCGTTTCGATTGCTAGATTCTGGAATATCAGCCATTTGTGATGAATTATTTTTGATGAAAAACGATATTACCAGTCGTTTCCCACAGACGGCGTCAATCTGTTGATGTAAAAAATTAGATTAGATCTAATTATTTAATCACAGATAAATAAAATGAGACAAAGAACTTCTAAAGTAGTTCAGCCTTATAAGAATGGCCTACGTCCACTGTTTTTATTATTGATGACTGTTTGGGAATTCTCGATTACAGGTTCAATCAAGAAATTCCGGTCCCCTTAAAATGAGGGTAATACAATGTATTTATAGCCCTGAGGTTGTAATGTAAAAGGGTAATACATTAAATGATGTACATGTGAAAGGGTAATACATTCAATGCCCCTTAAGCGTATACGTCTGAATGATAAGCATTTAATGAACAGTCAAACTGTTGGTTATCCTGCTATTAATGCTTTATTCGAGGTGCAGCTCGGACCGCCTAAGGTCCTTGGTAATCAAAAGTTCCTCGGTACTCAAGAGTTCCTCGGAGAGTTCTTGTAGGTCGGAGCGTCTGAGTTCCTCGGGGATGCAGTGTTCCTCGTTGTAGTATGGTTCCTCGGAGCGTCTGAGTTCCTCGGAAGTGTTTGTTATTGCCACGCAGATTGCCACGTGTCTTCACTCGATTGAGCCATGTCAGCAGACTAAATTTGGTATCCACAACTAGTATAATCATCTCTAAATCCTAACTCGATTTCCCAATTTCCACCCATGATCATATACTCACTTAGTCACGTATTTCCTTACGCGGAATCCATCCACGGTTAGCCTGTTACACTTTCTAAGTATCTTGGGAATATTTTAATATGAGTTTTAAAAAAATCCTCCCACGAGCTCCTTTTTAATAGGTAAAAATATAAGAGTTCTTATCCCATTAACATTCTTAACAATCACAAATTCTCACAAATCTAATGTTCTGACAAATTAAACAACTTTTACTAAAACGGCTATTACTCCCTCCACATAAGTCCAAATAACTTTATTCAAAGCTCATTAGAAAACTAAGATCCATAACTTTCTTTAAATCTATATTTCATAGTCTAATTTAAAGTAACAATAAAATGGCATGCGTTTGAAGTGACATCAAATTCGCACAAATCTAATATTATAACAGATTAAACACTGTTTACTAAAACAGCTATTACTTCCTCTACACATGTCCAAATGACATGATTCAAAGCTCATTGAAAATCTAAGATCCATATCGTTATTTATATCTATGTATCATAATCGAATTCAAAGTAAAAATAAAATGACATGCATTTGAAGTGACATAAAAAAAATTACATTCATAAATTTATCTCAAAATCCAAATCTAGTTTCAAACACAAATTTGTGTTCATCCTACACCAATTTTTACATGAATTATTGAAACTACAATAAGATTAAAGAAATTTAAATACCCGCCTTAGAGGATTTAAATTCGAACTTCATCTACCCGAAAACTCTTATTTCCCTTGGAAATCCTCTTCCTTATTTTCCAAATTATTTCTCTTTCTTTTCTCTCTTGTTTTCTCTTCTACTCTCTCTCTCTCTCTCTCTCTCTCTCTATATATATATATATATATATATATATATATATATATATATATATATATATATATTCTTAACCTCCCAAATGAGTTGAAAATAAAGACCACCTCTAAATATTATATATTTATACTTCCAATTAAACCCATTTTGAATTTAAGTAAGCCCTAAGGTGTAAAATGACCATTATGCCCCTATACAAATCATATATAGTCTAAAAAGCTATTGGAACACAACTATAACCCCTCGATACATATTTCAAACTAACTCGACCCATTTTGAACCATTGGTGCGCTCAAAATCATCATTTAAGTCATCTACAAAAATTCCATCTCATGTCATACACGACTCAAACCACGTGTCCCGAATGAGACACCATTAAACTCGTCGCTTTTACTCACTTATGACGTAATATAATTTAACATATTTTCATATACTTATCACACTAGTAAATATAATTACATATAAATATTAATATTTTTATTCACTAATTAGTATTTAATTAAGTCACTTAATTTCTGGATTTAATTAAATTATGCGCAGACATGTAATTTAAAATGCTCAAAAATAGCGGGTGCACAGTCTTCGCCAACAAAGATTCTTGGTCTTGAAGAGTTTTACTTCACGAAGAATTCTAGGCCATGATGAAAAGGGATATTATTTCCTATATGAATTATGATTGCTTGATTATTTTCTTTTATTATAATTTTACCCTATTGCACGTTGATAATTTTGTATGTTTATTAATTAGGAACACACGATTTTATGGATAATATAGATATTTTATGATCGGCCTAGATCATTATTTTTCTTTTGAAAATTTGGTTATTGTATTATTTTCTAATTTGATCTTGATTGTATAATTAATTTAAAGATATACATTAAACTGAGATCTTCGATTTTTATTTTAATTAAGAATATATTTGTAGTTTTGATAAATCAAAATTTTGAAATTGAGAAATTTAATTTATGCAAGTAAATTGAAAAATCGCCAAGGATTTAATTCAGAGTTTCAGAAATTGAATTAATATTTGTTTAATAAACCCTCAAAATTTTCCCCTTAATATGTGGGAGAGGGGCTTCAACATAAACCTCGCGATCTCCATCGGTATTTTAAAATTACGATTCGATTGATTTCTCATGCTTGATTTATCCAACCCCACATCAAATGGTTTTAATCATTGTATAATAAAAATTTTAAAATTCTTAAGTGATAGTTTATTGAAATTAAATGTATATTTTTTGGTCCTCATATCAAGAAAATTTTGCGAGAGGGTTTAATTTCATTAGACAACCCGATGGTATACACTTAGACACAACTAATGATATCATTTCCATCAGAGTCACTGTAATTAAACGTGGGACCAAAGATGACGACTATCAAGTATGTTGGAAAGAAGTTCTTGAATTGTCTAGAGTACAAAATTGGAATATAAAGTTTGTCTAGTTTAATGTGAAGTTATTTAAGCTCCTATCGAGAAATCTCACTTTATAGAAAATTAAGATGTTCAACTGGATTTTATTTTTAAATAGTAATAGAAGGATTCCAATTTAACATTAAATAGAAGTTAAATCTCACATGTTTATTTTTAAATTAATTACGTTTTCAAAATTTTATTATTCTCATATTTTAAAATAGGTTCTTCATTCAACCCACTTGTTTCCATCTTAAAGGATAAAAAATTAACTAGCATGAGTATATTGTTTGAAAAAGAAACCTAAACATTTTCCTTACTATTATGGACTAAAAAATTTGTCTTGATTGAAAGTTTCCCTTCCAAGCCTGAGGAAAGGGTACCTGAAAGGGATGTTAAACCTATCAGAGATGGTAAAAAGCTAATCAAATGACTCATTGCTACATATTGGGATCTATGACCAATGTGTTGCAACACATCAATCAACATATACCAAACACTTGTGACATGATTCTAAACATGAGGGACATGTTTGAGGACATTAATCATGCTGCAAGGTTGGAGGTTATGGAAAGGTTTGTTAACAACAAGAAGCTAAAGGTCAGCCCCATATGTAAGCACATTATTAATATGATGTTTATATTGGGAGAATTGGAGGTTATCGGATCTAAAATTGATGGGTAAACCCGGTTGATTTTGTGCTTAAATCGCTACCGGAGTCCTTTAAACAACTTTTCTTAAACTATTATATGAACAAGTTTGATTAATCTCTAGCAAAATTGTTTAAAGAACTCCAACTTGCAAAATAATAGCGCTAAGCATAAGGGTGTGGTTAAGTGTGACACCCCGCCTAATAAGATACCGGGTGATCAGTCCTATATCAAATTAAACAGGAATCTCAAATGGTTTCATTCTCAGCATCACTTTCAAAAACCATTTAATTACAAATAACCTATTAGGCCTGGCGTCAAATTTTAAACTTTCTAATATTTTTAACTTAAACGCACAAGTAAAATCATCCATATTAAGATATGAACAATAACTGAAATAAATAAATAATAACCGATAACTTATAGGTAAAACATTTATAAATCCATATCAAATAGGCGTAAAATAAAAATGCAAAAATAAACTAAAAGACGATAGTTGGTCAATATGCCTGAATATTACAACAGTATATCCTATCTAGATCACAAGGATATAAGCGTCTAAATAATTTTCTGCCAATATCCACAGCTGCGGCACCAACGTCTGACTCGAAAGAATAGTCATCCAGGCGTCCTTATGTCTGGACACCTAAAAAGTATTTAAAGGAGAAGAAAAAGAAAAATAGATACGGGTCAAAGCCCGAATTTTGAAAAATATTCTAGTAAGTGCTTAACGTACTTTAATATTTAAAATCTGATACTCTCCATATTTAAACTGGTGTCGCACTCACATGATATATCCCTCACCTCTCATCTACCAGTGCACACCTAACGCATGTATTTTAAAACATTCTAGTTAGCTACCCCGCCTAACTAGCACCTCGCAAAACTCCCAACTCACCATACGCTAACACGTACCCCGCGTAATATAAAATATTCTAAGCTATCACCCGAGCTTATACATTAAAATATCTCACTTATAACTTATCCTTACATTATGAATAACTTTCACTAGTTATTTACATTATTCACATTTTAGTTTTCTTTATCTCGTATATAATATTCTCATCTTTATATACGTATATCACATATTTTATTCCCGATTTTCTACTCCCGGATGATCCAGAAATTATTCCACATTTCATTCTTTATTCTGTTGTATATATATTTTTCACATCTCATATATATACAATATACTATACACATCAAGTATATCCATACTTATATATCACACACTATATAAGTATAATAACCATCCCTCGGAGCTATAACTCAATGGATGCAGTCTCTACAATGCTATCATCCTCCAGGGAGAACACACATCGACCTGGGCAACCGGGATAGAATCTGATACCGACCCAAATCCAAATCACAATATATGGGAAGCGGTCATAGTTTCTCACCGAAAATGAGAACGAAATATACCCACCACGTCTCACCGCCGATAAAAATCACACAATATAAAAATGGACGCTATGACCAAGGCACTATACGCTCCCTGCACCTCAAGCCAGGGGCCTCACCCACATCGCGCAACTTCCCATGATAGCACTAGAGGGGTATGCTTCACATAAATATATTTATAATCATATCATATATATATATATATATATCACATCAAATTCGGCTATCATGCCTATCTCTCGTGGCATTAGCCTATAATCCCGAATATGCCAATTCGTATTAAGTTCATAAGTATACACACAACTTATTTTAATTCCATAAGTATTCACTCACTTATGATACCATTTCTTACATAAATATATTCTCGAATAATAGCTTATTATGACTAGCTAGTATTCTAATTTCATCCAACTCGCACATTCGGATATTATTCACGTATATTATCGGTATATATATTCTACACGCATACGAATATATATACCCATCGAAATAATCTTCTGAGTGTTATTCATCCCAAACACTCCTTGAATTTATACCTCAGATCTTATTCACACTAACTCGAGATCTATACATCACTCTCTTCATCACTTAGAGGTCCTCACACTCTATATTGGATCCCCTACTATTCATCTCCAAAAGGAATTATTCTCCAATCCTTTTTAGTCCAAGAAAATCTTTCAAATTTTTATGTCATAACCGAATCGAACCCATGGCCCTAAAACGAACCGATCTGGTTCTGACATAATCGAACCGAACCTATAACCCAAAAACGAATCGATCCGGTGTCCCAAAAACGAACCAAATCAATGATCAATAAAATGAACCGATCCGATGATCTGATCAGTTCGGGAGTTCATCTTCTTTTCAAACTCCAAAATTTATGGTTTTTAAATATCTACACACTTAGATATACCCAACACACTAATTTATTCTTGGGATTCATCAAGTTAATTAAGATTTAAACCCTATCTTAATGAAACCCTATTTTTTATTCAACCCTTTCCAATTTATCACTAAAATTTCACTATTAACATGGATTTTATCACAGATTTCAGGTAGGATTATTATCTCATCAAAATCATATGAAATCATCTCCCAAAAACCCTTTTTTGTGCATGAATCCCAAACCCAAAATCTTATAGTTTTCATCATCAACTATAATATGAAAAATGAACACTCTTAAATCATTAAAGCAAGTTAAACACTTTTCTGGTTGGATAAATCCGACGGACTCGTGCCGAAATCCGTCGGAGCTTGGCCGAAAATCTCCTATATCTCCCCTTTTCTTCCTTCCTTTCTCTTATTTCTTCTTTCCTTCCTTTATTTCCTCTTTTCTCTTTCTCTTGTAACTTATAAGAGAGAAAATAAGGGTTATCCACTTATTAAACCCAAAATTGACTCGTATACACAAATGCGAGCCCTTACTGATCCAAAAAAAAATCCCTGGAACCCAAACACTACCCCCGGGTACTCTATTCTGACTATCTCGACCCTTTCGAGACCAACCATGCCCTCGAAATCCCCGTCCGAGTCACTTATAAAAAATTCACGTCTTAAACCCAACACATCTCCACACGTGTTTTCCGTATAAAATAACATCACCTATCGATTTTATTCACCTGGGACATGAAATACAAACGGTTCATCTCATTTACTCATTCCCGTAAGTAAATATAACACATGTAAATATTAATTCATCACTTGCAAATCAATATTTACTATTTGCTTTAAATTCTCAAATTATTAAATTACACCCACTCATGTACGGGGTATTGCATACTTCCCCCCTTACAAGCGAATTTCGTCCTCGAAATTTGAATTAGACCGGTACTAAAGACTTTGGATATCAACCACACCACATTCTCTAGTACCCAAAATCAAATCATACTTACATAAGGGTCACTCCACTATATGCCCACTAGTGGAACCCACTTATCGAAAGGCTATTCACTAAAGCCCCAGCTTTTTGACAAGCTTGTTTAATTCTCTTCATACTGATATACTGCCCTCACCTCAATATTAGCACATCACACCATGTGCTTCTACCAATGACATCCGAATAAGACGAGTATATACTTCACTGGCCCTATCGCCCTAACACTATTGGAATGCTGCACATCACTAAGTGACAGCTTCCCATATCCATTCCAACATAAATCTCCTCTCTTGAGAGAAAACATAAGAACATCTGACCGCTCCTTTTAGTCCTTCAAATCTCGATTCATGGTGACGTAACTCTTGCGACGCACAAAAAGTCCTTCCAAAAATAGCTTGTGGTCAATGCCCCTCTCAACAATGGAGTCTAAATCGCGTCTGGTCCAAAAGTTTATTTATTCGCTCACCTCTAAACAACCAGAGGGAGAATGACCAAGCTTTCCCACACAAAACCTTAATAGGCACCTTGTCCACAATAAACAGGTACGAGTGATTACATACAATTGTACCAATCGGTAATTTCCCTCCCAATTATCGTACCATACTTTACTTCAATTACAAGTTAGGTCAGTTGCGGAAATAAACTAACTGCAGTGACTCCAGAATCGCATTCATACCACTTTACTAGTCGTCAATCACCTCCCGTCTAATCATCGAGGCATAGGTGACACGACTTGCTCAAAACAAAACATTATCCCCACTACTTCCCAAAAATCCCTATCGAAGGTGGGGTTAAAATATCTTCATCCTAATTTACAACAATATTAGTTGGCACCTTGCACTGGTGCAATCCTTCTTTACCAACATGTCTGTTCATTCTATCATTGGAATCATCAGCTTGATACAAAAAATTTTGGTTGATCATCTCGATCCAACCTATTTCCATTCGTGAGTCGTGCACCCGAAGATAATCTCACTACATCACACCTAAAGCCAATTTCCCACTTATAATATCTCACCTTAGGTGGCACTTTATACTCCCCTTCTTCCTCAGGGTATACCAAAAATCATGGTCCGTGCACTTTTTGCCACAATGCTCATTTCTGGGCCCGTTCATCTTATAGAGATTTACATTCTATTCACGTGCAAGCCACTCTTAACATTCAACTGAGTAGGACTCTGCTCTACTTTCACACGATAGTTAGATTTTCCCTTTCTCAAGAGATATCTTTATAAAGGGCTTCCCACAACCTTTCAACTCATCTTAGGTGGCCAACTCTCATTGGACATATATACGTGGATTATCGTTATTCTCACACAAATTCATTATGACATGCCACTTGTTAATAACTTCCCCATAGGTATATATTCCACACATTTATTTCCACTTCCTCCTATCTCGTACGATTTGAAATTAACTAGCCAGGGCGCCCACACACCCTAAAATTCGTGCATATTTGCACAACACTGGAAAAATTATTTACTTTCCTCAAAACTGGTCTCTCATTCTCGACATGGCTAAAACACATGGGTATTCTCAATCAACCCATAAGTCGAAATTTAATTCTTCATAACATCGTCCCACCCTTCCACTCGTGGTGAGAATAAATATTTCCAGTGCTCTCTCGTGGCACTACCGGCTCCACATGTCTAATACTATATAATAGCTCTTAGCTCAGAGTGTTTTCTCTACGCTTCCTTAATCATCATCATCAAAACTGATGCCCTAGTATCCATTAATGTCTCTCTACTCACGACGTTCATCAAGGTCCATGCGTATATCATCACGCAATAACATTCATATAAGGAGATTTCCCCAATACTCTATCACTCAGCATCGGCAGTAATCAAATTCCATAAATCCTCAAACATATAACCAGGACCCTCAAAATCCTATCCCTAGACATATAAATATAAATCTCAACTCCAACATCTCTAAACGAGTAAATATAACAATGCGCTCTCCCTATCATCAAGTCATGAGCGTTAAACATAGTAATGATCTAAGTCTCTTCGCTCAACAGTAAACCCAGTATACCTCAAATAACATCAATACGATCCCTACACATCGGGATTAAATATCTCGAGACAACTGTACTCTTTGAAGTCTCTATCATAGTATAATGTAAATACGAGCTCAACCCTCTTTCAGGTGAGACATCGTCAAAACAACCCATCCTGCCCTAGAACAACAAACACGATAGCCTTGTAATGTCATCCCAGCATCGTTTTAACCAGTCCATACTCAGGATGATATCATACGCGTATAACATATTACTAAAATGAGTAATCTCAATATAAAATATCTACCACTATACCTACACTCGCTTCCCCATGGATGACATAAAAAATAATCCCACTATTCCACGAAAATATATATATATAACACAATGTTATCGATATACACACTAAACTCGTCTCACACGTGAATCTAGTGCAAATCAAGATGTCGTGACCCACCCGTAACACCAAGGCATACCTCATTCACCTGAGGTTAAAACTCATACTTTCACCTTGCCAATCGCCCTGGCTGCTACAATGGTTCCCGGACATGACACGCTTGTCCAAACTTAACCAAAAACTATCTTAATTATTGCCCCAACTAGGCACCATACTATTGTCCCTTTACTCGCTTTAGGCAAAATTAATGTATGTGGTCCTACTCTCCACATAGAAATATCTCTTCATATAATCCACTTATCTTCGGTCACGCTGGCCGTATTAGGGTTGTGATTCTCTCGAACCTTGGTAGCCTCGACCCTGATGGCCACCCTCATTGTTCCCTTAGCTTCGCTGTCCCTAAGGAACACACTACTGGTCTTACCAGTCCCAACTGAATCCACAGTCACTTAATAGGAATTCAGCCATCTGAATCATTTACATGGGTCTCCCCCTATGGTGTTTCACTAACACCATTTCATCCAATCTTAGTCCTTGACTAAATTCTCCAATTCCTTTAGTTCCCTTCATAAATAAGCATTCATGACCTCATTATCAAAGCACGGCATAGTCGCCATCAGCTTCGACCTTTCAAGCAAAATTTCCCTTAAGTGTTGGCGACTCCTTTCATGAGTCCATTACCCACTTTAAAGGCTCTTTTCTCTATTGTACCAAATGTGGTGATTTACTCCCACTATTCCAACACAACTCCTACGAACCAAGAAAAATCTTTACCCTAATTTCACTTCCGGGTATATTACTCCCTATTATATAGCAAAGCCCCTGGTTATCTTACATCCATTGGCTAACACACATAATCTCTGCATATGCTGACATTCCATCGGGTGGTCCTCTTCAAAGACCCCTCTGACTCTCTCCAATTCTAATACACTGGGTGAGTCTAGTTGGCACCACTTTTGCAATAGCATTACTTATGAATATATACACTACACCCTAGTAGCCCTTACAGACCCATCTTCCCGAGCAATAATAGGGGTGACCTCTACTGCAGTTATTATCCCCAAAATATTCTTCAAATATAACTGAGCCCCGTCTCCTCCTGTCCTCCTAACGGCCCTCGCCTATCATCCCTCCTTGTCTGGCATATGAACACACACGAACGCAAATAATATTCACTATAATTATACATTACGGCAGGAGAATGAAATCTAATCATAGGAATCAACAATCCTAAACATGGGATCTATATAAAAAGCAACGCTAAAAACGTAGCACGTCCGTACAGATTCCTAAGGACACTAGAACCTGATCCTCTGATACCACCTGTGATGACTCGCCTAATAAGATATCGGGTGACCAGTCCTATATATCTCAAATGATTTCATTCTCAGCATCACTGTCAAAAACCATTTAATTAATCTTTTTAATTTAAACCCACAAGTAAAATCATCCATACAAAGATATGAACAATAACTAAAATAAATAAATAATAACTGATAACTTCTCGGTAAAACATTTATACATCCATATTGAATAGGCATAAAAAAATGCCGAAATAAACTAAAAGACAGCAGTTGGGCAATATGCCGAATATTACAACAGTACCTCCTATCTAGATCACAAGGATAGAAACGTCTAAATAATTTCATGCCAACATCCATAGCTGCGTCATCAAAGTCTGAATCGAAAGAATAGTCATCCAAGCGTCCCTATGTCTGGACACCTAAAAAGTATACAAAGGAGAAAAAAAAATAGATATGGGTCAAAGCCCGGGTTTTAAAAAACATTTTAGCAAGTGTTGAACATACTTTAATATTTAAAATATGACACTCTCCATATTTAAACTAGTGTCGCACTCACATGAGCTACCCCTCACCTCTCATCTAACAGTGCACACCTAACGCGTGTATTTTAAAGCACCCTAGTTAGCTACCCAGCCTAACTATCACCTCACAAAACTCCCAAGTCACCATACGCTAACACATACCCTGCGTAATATAAAATATTCTAAGTTATCACCCGAGGAGCTTATACATTAAAATCTCTCACTTATAACTTATCCTTACATTATGAATAACTTTCACTAGTCATTTACACTATTCACATTTTAGTGTTCTTGATCTCATATATAATATTCTCATCTTTATATACGTATATCACATATTTTATTCCCGATTTTCTACTCCCGGATGATCCAGATATTATTCCACATTTCATTCTTTATTCTGCTGCATATATATTTTTCACATCCCATATATATACAATATACTATACACATCAATTATATCCATACTTATATATCACACACTATATAAGTGTAATAACCATCCCTCAGAGCTATAACTCAATGGATGTAATCTCTACAATGTTATCATCCTCCAGGGAGAACACACATCGACCTGGGCAATCGGGACGAAATCTGACACCAACCCAAATTCAAATCACAACGTATGGGAAGTGGTCATAGTTCCTCACTGCAAATGAGAACGAAACATACCCACTACGTATCACCCCTGATAAAAATCACACAATATAAAAATGAACACTATGACCAGGGAACTATACGCTCCCTACTCCTCAAACCAGGGGCCTCACCCACATCGCGCAACTCCCACGATAGCACCAAAGAGGTATGCTTCACATAAATATATCAATCACACACAGATATATTTATAATCATATATATATATATATATATATATATATATATATTGTCACTATACCCATATATATATATACGGCTATCACACCTATCTCTCATGTCATTGACCTACAATCCCGGATATACCACTTCGTATTTAGTTTATAAGTATACACACAACTTATTTTAATCCCATTAGTATTCACTCACTTATGATACCATTTCTCACATAAATATATTCTCAAATAATAGCTTATTACAACTAGCTAGTATTCTAATTTCACCCTACTCACACATTCAGATATTATTCACATATACTATCGGTATATACATTCTACACGCATACAAATATATATACCAGTCGAAATAATCTTCTGAGTGTTATTCATCCCAAACACTCCTTAAATTTATACCCCGGATCTTATTCACACTAACCCGAGATTTATACATCACTCTCTTCATCACTTAGAGGTCCTCACACTTTGTATTATATCCCTTACTATTCATCTCCAAGAGGAATTCTTCTCCAATACTTTGTAGTCCAGGAAAATCTTCCAAATTTTTCTATCATAACCGAACCGAACAGAGGCCCTAAAACGAACCGATCCAGTTCTGACATAATCGAACCGAACCTATAGCCCAAAAACGAACCGATTCGGTGTCCCAAAAATTAACCAAATCGATGACTAATAAAACAAATTGATCCGACGATTTGATTAGTTCGGGAGTTCATCTTCTTCTCAAACTCCAAAATTTATGGTTTTTACCCTCACCAACCATTTCTATAAACATCTACACACTTATATATACCCAACACACCAATTTATTCTTAGGATTCATCAAGTTAATTAATATTTAACCCTATATTAATTAAACCCTATTTTTTATTCAACCCTTTCCATTTCTCATAAAAATTTCAGCATTAACATGGATTTTAACTTAGATTTCATATAGGATTATTAACTCATCAAAATCATATGAAATCATCTCCCAAAACCCATTTTTGTGTAAGAATCCCAAACCTAAAATCTTATAAGCGAGAAAATCCAACGATCTCGTGCCGAAATCGGCCGGAGCTTGGCCGGAAATCTCTTCTTTATCCCCTTTCTTCCTTCATTTCTCTTTTTTATTCTTTCTTTATTTCTTTCTTTCTTTCTTTCTTTTATTTCCTCTTTTCTCTTTCTCTCGTGACTTATAAGAGAGAAAATAAGGGTTATCCACTTATTAAACCTAAAATTGACTCATATACACAAATGTGAGTCCTTACTGATCCATAAAAAATCTTCGAAACTCAAACACTACCCACGGGTACTCTATTCTGACTATCCCGGCCCTTCCGAGACCAACCGTGCACTCGAAAACATCATCCGAGTCACTTATCAAAAATTCACATCTTAGACCCAACACATCTCCACGCGTGTTTTCCGCATAAAAAAACATCACGTGTCGCTTTTATTCACCCGCGACAAGAAATACAAATAGTCCATCTCATTTACTTATTCCCATAAGTAAATATAACACATGTAAATATTAATCTATCACTTTAAAATTAATATTTACTATTTACTTTAAATTCTCAAAATATTAAATTACACCCACTCGTGTAATTTAATTATCCATAAATGTACGGGGTATTACATTAAGTTACTCAGAAAGGCACATATTTTTCTATTCTATAAGGTAAAAAGAAGAAAGGATAGTCTCAGGCACAACTTGTGATTATCGGGACTAAATATAAGTCTCAGGGGGTGGACACAAAGTCAAAAGGAAACTATTATATCTGCAAACGATCATGACACTAGAAGAAGCAATGCCCAATCTACATAATAATGAATAATGTAAATGATAATTTATCCTTAGTCATTGAGACATGCTTTGTGGTGCAATTTATTGGTACTTAGTGTGTAGATTTGGGATCCACTAATCATATTTTCAATCATTTGTAGGGGTCCCAGGTAACCAGGGTGATCAGTGATGGAGAAATGTTTATATTAAGGAGGGGGGATCACAATAAGGCTACGATAGTAAAATTAGAAAATTTAGTTTTAAATTTTGGTAAAAATAATAAGTTAATTCGGTTGATTGTTTATTTATTCCAAGCATTAGGAGGAAGTTAAATTTTGGCTCTAAATCGGTTTTGAATGGATATTTGGTTTATTTAATGATGGTATTTTTATTAAAAAGTCAAATCTCTTATATGTTTTAATGCTTTGGAAAATGATCTTTATATTATAAGGCTTGTTTCACTACTATTGCTTAATATTGAATCGAGTAAATTAAATGGTAATAACCTAAGAGAAAAGAACCTTATAAGTTGAACCAAACATATCTTTGACACTTGTGCTCGGGCCATATCAATCCAAAAAGATGTTTAAGACTGGTCTTACATGGACAATTAAGTTCATTGAAAATAAAAGCACTTTTTTTGTAAACAAATCATGCTTAGAGGGTAGGATGATCAAGAGGTCGTTTACGACCATGGGCTATAGTGCTAAAAAAAAATATGTTAGAATTGATTCATTCTGATTTATGCATCCCAATGACTATCCTGGAAAGAGGTGGCTATGAGTTTTCCAAGATTTAGACCTCATGAATGGATTATGTTATAATCCGATTGAGTAGAAAAATACATTAAGCCTAATAAGAATCAATGTATTAATTAGATGTTGGTTACTGTAAATTAGCTGCAAATTTATTTGACCAAGCGAGAATCAGAAGCTTAATGCGCGAAAATAAATTTTGCAGAATAATTAACTTTGCAGTAAGACCTCATTATATTCGAATGATTTTTGAGATAAGTAAATTAGAATGTAGTCATAATTATTTAGTAAAATTAATCACGATTAAATAAATAAAGAAAATAAATTATGAGATTTATAATTTAATATTTGTGATTATTTATTTGGAAGCCAATTTAATCATTTATTTTAGGTCCCAGTATAGTGTATATACCCCAGTAATTATATCCAAAATCTCAAAAAACTTAGTTGGCCCAAACCCATCAACTAAACCAGTATATGTTGGTTTAAGTTGAGGGTTTGAGCTTCATAATTCATTATTGGGGGTTTGAGAGTGGGGAGAGAAGATAATATTCACATTTTTATGAATAAGCCTAGAGAGAACGAGAGCACCATATCTCGCTCAAAAGTAATAATTTCTTTCTTGAAAGGTGTCCACATAGCAACCGAATTCGGGAGGATCATATACTATAAGATCTTAGTGTTTTCAAAAGAAATCAACCCATCATATTCATCAAATACCTTTCTCCATATCAGATGGGAACCGGATTCACAAAGGTATTCTACTCAAAACTCTAGGTTTGTTTTCAACCTATTTTTGCTTTTACACTTTATGTTGTATGATTATTTGAAAATTCAAGGGCTAAAAAAAAATTCTCGCGTATATCGATCCCTAACATGCCATACATGTCATATGGATACCGGGAGAACATATCTTGGTACCTTTCGTGGAAAGATACCGGTTGTTCCTTTTTTACTATAGTGAGTGAGCTTCCAATAAAATTTGTTAATTATAGTAAGAGTCTTCGAACATAACTTTTTCCAATGGTTCCCTGACTCTACCAGTAGGAGATATCCTCATGTCCTCTACCCTTAGTCGCCTGTAATTTAGTTGTTATTTGAAATGGGTAGCCCCTCGTGGGTTTTCCACAACATTTTCCTTATTCTTTTCAGGCTTATGGTCGATGGTCACAATAAAGCATTACCAGGAAGAAGCATGATTTCCATATATCTCTATTACCCCACGATCGATAATGTATTGGAGCCATCCTCGTCCGAGGATCTCATTGTATGTAGATTCGATATTTTCTACTAAGAATTCAATCAATTTTGATATAATATTAGTTCTTACTTGAAGCAAAACTTTTTCTAGCGGCATTAGCATTTTTCTCACGAATTCGACCAAGGTAATGGTAGCCTCTTTAAGATCTTGTATACATAAGTTAAATTGGTTGAACAACTCGAGGCACATTACCTTCGAAGAGATTTCCTGGTCCACCAGTAGCTCATTCTTATCCTAGTTAACAATCTTGAATGTGATTACTAGCCCGTCATGATGCAGAGTCCTGATTTTGACCAGGTCTTATTTGGTAAATACGGTGTGCTTGCCGTAGTCTATTTCCCATGGTAAAATAATTTTTCCAATAGTAGGTTTAGATGGGTCAATCTGGAAGTCTTCCACTATAACAGCTATTTTTCTCAATTACATTATTATAACATTTCCTTTGATCTAGTTAGAGTTTGAGTCTCCATGTATGACTATAAGCTCATGTCCCAATTCGTTGTCTTCTAGGACATTATTTGGCTTTTGGTCATGCTCTATAAGACCTTTGACGTTCTTATTCTTAAATTAGTCATCCAGCTGACCTGGTTGGGCCAAGTCCTCTCGGTTTGATAGAAGCACCTTATAAATCTCTATCTAGTGTCCGTTCTCCATGTGGTAGAAACATATCAAGGTTTTGTTTATGTTTGGGGAGTTTCCTGCTATTTTCCTCGGCCACTTGAAATATTATCAATCCTTTATTTTATTAGAGATCTTATGTATGGGTTATGTAATACCCCGCCCGAGAAATTTGTCAAATTATATATGCAGATTATATATAATAAGTTATAAATTAGAATTGAAGATATCTATTAAGTTAAGGATTACATAGGGATTATTGAATGAGTGGTTATAAATTAATTAAACAATATGTGCCTTTCTAAGACCTTAGAAGTGTTGGGGCAAAATGTGCAGATTTAAGAAGATGGAATAACAAAATAAAGGAGATTAGGGTTTAAGCCCTTATTCTCTAGTTTTAAAGTATTGCCTCGTGTGTAAATCAAAAGTGTATATATATATATATATATAGTGAATGCATTGATTAACCGGAAATACATCTGGAAGGAATTAGTTAAAAAGATGTGTATTGGAGGAACGGATAAGTGTCGACGTTCCCTCTGTCTCGTGCGAACGACGCATGTAGTCATTCCAATGACCAGTTGTCGTCGTTCGAGCGACACACTGAGTTATTAGAACGACGTCTGACTGGAGTCAACTCTCCCAGTTTGTTGTCATGTTCACGATCGTAGGATTTTAAATGGTATGTCAGCCATGGAATTGACGGTATCGATGGAACCCAATGTGCACACATTATATGAGTTATTGGACGTTAGCTTAACATGAGAGAGAGAGAGAGAGAGAGAGAGAGAGAGAGAGAGAGAGAGAGAGAGAGAGAGAGAGAGAGAGAGAGGCATGAATTACACCTCAACCTCACATCTATACGATGTCTTAATTAGCGCCATAGGACTACATGAGTTGTCGATTGATGACAGGCCCAATACCCGATATAGAAAGATTCTGGGATAATGAGGGCCCCCTTTATTGGTAACACTTTCACTTGTTTGGATCATAAGAGAGGAACGTGAGTTGTGAACAAAGGAAGCAAAAACAATTGTGCCGTCCTTCTCAAGGAGCTCGCAGCTCCCTCCCACTTTCCATACACTGCCTTCGGCAGTTAAGGACTCACGCCAAAATACCTATATTCCCTATTATTATTATGGAGTTACGAAAATATAATTGTTGTTGTTGGAGGTTTGATGAGGTATTCTTAGAAAAATATTAACATGTTATTAGGGGGTTTGCAGATGGTTCTTATGGAGCTTCCATGGAGAACTTTGGTGGAGCTTTTTGTGACTCCCTTTAAGGCCACCTTTGGAGGTGGGGGAGTCACCCATCTTCACCACCACCATTATAAAGTCATTTAAGGTCGGTAATCTACTCTTATTGTGTTTAAGACTCTATTTGATATATATTGTAGTTTTATTGTTGTTGATTAAGAGTAGGATTATTATGATACAATGGTGCGTCCCTAGTAAACTGAAAATGGAACAATTTTTATGGAATAAAAATTGTGGGAAAATATTATTGTGCACATTTTCTAGTAACTCTAAAAATACACATTTTATGAAAATGTAAGAAAATGTCATTTTTGGTGTATTTTTAGTTTAAAAAAAAGAATAACACGCATTTTTATGGAAATAAAATTGTAAGAAAATGTCATTTTGGTTTATTTTTAGTAAAAAGAAATAATAGACATTTTTATTGGGATAAAACTGTAAGAAAATATTATTTGTGTATATTGCTAGTAAAAGAAACAAAAATGATAATTTTGTTGGGAATAAGGAATAAGTAATTATTTAAAGGTTTTGAAATAATAAAAGATGATATATTTTGTAGAAAATGGTTGGCATTTCTAGAATTATTAGTGTTAAATATTTTGTGGAATAAAATATTTGGAAATAAATAATTATTCGACAAATAATTAGTGAAAAATATGTTTAAACCATGTAGTAGGGTTTTTAGGTTTAAAATCCATCTTCTCGTGTATATAAATTGTAGTATTCTGACGTATAATGTATAAACAAGTTTAAAGAAGATTTTGTTAGGTTTAAACAAGAAATAGTCAAAGTTGAGATTTTAGTCTTCAAAGTATGTATAATTGGGACTAAAAGACATAATGTGTATAAATTTTAAGGACTACATGCCAAATAAAAAGATATGTGTAATCGGGCATGTATACCCCTTAGTCACCTACTCACATAGGTAACTAAGGGCTAGGGGTGATTGATATGCCCAAAGTGTACCTGACAGCTCGGAGGCACCAACCTCGGCCAGTATGACGGTCGAGGTAACAGGGACTCAAGACTGACGATCAGTGATCTCGTCCGGTATAAGGTCGGCTACGGCCGACGTTACTAGTTATCCTTCAATCAGGCAACAACCAAGGTCTGCAGGACTCATAGGGTCAGTTATCCATCAAGTCGTCCACAGTCGACATCACATCTACCCCATACATCAAACTCGGCTGGGTATCAGCCGATGTCGGCAAAGACTCGTGGGTTCAGCCACCCTCCAACATCAGTATCGGCCCCAGCCGATGTTACAGTCAAACGGCCGAGGTCAGTAGTGTTAAATGGGGCAACCATCCGGAAGCCCTATCATCGGCCCAGGCCGATGTTACAACTCTTTCGACCTAATCTCGGCCAACCTACCTAGCCGAGGTCATCATGAATAACCTCGAATGAAACAACGGTCAGACTTTACTAACCTCGTACTCTTCTAGACCGAGGTTGTACTAGTCAAGGATAAGGCCGAGCATTTATAGGCGTATGCAAGGGGAGGAACACATGGGCAAAATCAGATGTAACCAAATCAATCCCCTCATGTGGGGGAATATTTCATCATCATTCTCTACATGTGACAGTGACAAATGTCTTCATTATATTAGCTAGATCAACACACACATGCTCATTGCATGCATGAGGGGTACATTACATCCCCCAAACACTATATATACTTGTCTTCTCCTACCTTAAGAGGGATCTGAAATAAGAACCCTAGCTGAAACTCTGTCAAATTACGCAGTAGAGAGAGAAAGCTTGAGAGATTGTATCCATGACCATTAGTGCCCTATTTTAGTGACCTTATTCACTCACTTGAATAGTGGACGTAGGCCTAATTGGATGAACCACTTATATATTGGTGTTCATCCTCTTCTCCTCGTCTCAATCTCTTATATTTAGTATATACTTGAGCTGCCATTGTTATCACTGATTTGAGCTTACAAACACCTTGGAGGGTGGTGTTATTTCCAGCATCATCATTTTGGCGCCATCTGTGGGAACGAGAAGCTGTCTCTTCCTCTTTTTCTGCTTAACCTCACCGGAGACTCTGGTGGTGAAACAGCCCTACCCCTTGCGTGGAGTTGTTTCACCATTGAAAGAGGTCCCTTAAGGTATTACAAGCTCTTTAGTTTTAACATATGGCACAAGAGTTACCACCACCTCCTCCACCACCTGGTGCTGGAGGGCCTAGTTCCAGCCAGACACCACCCTAGTCCAAAATGGCAAACGTGGCTGCAGTTTTGAGATCTTTGGTTGCGACGCAGAAAGCGATGAAGGAGCAGTTTGCACAGCTCAGTTAAAATATAATGAGGCCAACTGGGGTGTCACCGGAGATGATTACTCCGGCAGCTGTCCAACCCTATCTCGAAGCCAGGGGACCACCCCAGGCATCGCAAAAAGACCAACCCACCCCTCAGCGGAGGAGGGATGTTGCTAACCCTAGACGTTTATGTTTGGGTAGGCAAGGAAACCCTTGCCCTGAGGATAGGTATGATGATATGAAGGCAGAAGATGCTCCAGAGGACTGCTGGGAGCCGTATGAGGTTTCAAACAACATTGTACGTCCTATACACCAAAGTCGAGGTTGTGGGGACAGAAGAGAAGGTGGTGCCCAACCAAGAGGATCAGCTTTTGATCGCCTAAGCAGAGGGTCGGCCTTTGAAAGGATCGACCCAGTTAATGAATTAAGGTAGAGGTTATCCAGGTCAAGAAGTGTAGCAGGCTCACAAAGGGAAGAGAGGGAACATCGGCCTCATCATGGCCGACCTCATCAAGGCTGAGACAGGGACCAAGAGGAGGTCAACAGCTGACGTTGTGCAGCAGCTAGGGAACCCTCAGTCCACCCCTTGTAGGTGGCTGGGGACAACCTCGGTCAGGCCGGCATTGCAAAGCCATGGAATGAATCCATTCAAAGTCTTGAAGAGAAGATAGGGGACCTCATCAAAATCCGAGACCCCTTGCAAAGAGGTTTCTCAGAGGGTTCCCCATTCGTGGCCAGGATAGTGAGCTTCCCAACCCCTGCCAAATTCAAGCCACCTACGGTGTCTCCCAAGTATGATGGCAATACCAACCCAGTGCATCATATTGAGATGTACCAGTCTGCAGCGGATATCTATTAAATCCCAGATGGGATGAAGTGTCGGGCCTTCTCTAGGACTCTGACAGGAGCTTCACATATCTGGTTCACCTCTCTTCTAAAGAACTCGATTGAAAACTTTAAAGGCTTGGCTGATCGGTTCATTCACAATTTTTATTTTGGGGTAAGACCTCAAAAGAAGACCACCCATCTGTTGTATGTCAAGCAAGGCAAGAACGAGAGCCTAAGAGACTACATTGCTAGATTCAACAAAGAAAAATTAGAAGATGAAGACTATGAAGAGAATATATCCATGGCATCCCTCATTGGAGGACTCCAGAAGGGGAAGTTGCTATGGAAGCTTGCGGAAGACCCCCCCCCCCCCCCAAGTCCATAGCAGAGCTACTGGAAACTGTAGGAAAGGTCATGAACGCTGAAGAGGCTATGATCGTAAAACATGAGGATGAGAACGAAAGTGGTAGCGGAAAGCTCCAAAGAAAGAAAGATGGAAAAAAGAGGTCTACAGATGACAAGCTTGCACATTATACTCCTCTAACTGTGAGATGCGAACACATCCTCAATGAGATAAAAAATGATCGATCTCTGAGATGGACGGAGAAGCTGAAGGCTCCTCCGCATAAGAGGAACAAGAACCTGTGGTGCAAGTTCCACCAAGACCACAACCATGTGACAGATAAGTGCTTCGCTTTGAAGGATAAAATCGAGAAGATGTTGAAGTTTGGAAAATTGAGGAAGTATATCGATGGTAAGGCTCCGAAGAGGGGAAGAGATGAACCTAAAAAGAAGATAAGCGACAGATGTCGAGATGACACCCTAACGAGAAGAGACGAGGACTCGGATGGTGATGATGAGGATGATCCAGACCTCCCACCAAAAGATGACAATTCCCCTGTGAAGAGGGTTGGAATGATCTCTTTCGGTGTTAACACTATATGTGGAGGACTAGCACGGGGTGGCTCTGAAGTAGCCGACCGTAAAGCTCATGTGGCAGAGGTTAAGTCAGTGACCAAAGTAGAGGTTGTGAATCTGGCGTCTTCAGAGGCTAAGCAAAAGAGAAAGAAGGTAGATATGGATACTCTTACAGTTGGGTTCTCCCGACTTGATTTCAAAGGTATCTTAGCTCCACACGATGACCCTTTGGTAATCACTACAAGGGTGCATGGGTGTGAGGTCCAGAGAATCCTTGTCGATGGTGGAAGTTTCGTAGATGTTATGTTTTGGCCCTGCTTCAAGAGCCTAGGCCTCAGCAAAGCAAGGCATGTACCCTACCATCATCCGTTAATTGGCTTCAGTGGAGAGAGGGTCCACCCCTTAGGAATGTATGAGATGGATGTACGAATAGGTGACGAGTGGCATAAGAGGTTGACCACGAGGATTAATTTTTTCATGATGGATGAAAATATCTTTTCGGCCTATAACCTCATCATAGGAAGAGTAACCCTCAAGGAATTCGAGGTGGTTCCATCAACGATCCAACAAATGCTAAAATTCCCGATCCCTTACGGGGTAGGGGAAGTGCAAGGTGACCAGACTACGGCACGAGAATGCTACTTCAACTCAGAGGAAGAGAGAGAGGCACATAAGAGGGCAACAACCACGTATAGAATTGATACACTTAATCCTAGGGATGAAACAAAATTGAAGAAAGGAGAGGCCACAGAAGAGGTAAAATCCATCATCCTCAATGAGGATGAACCAGAAAAAACTGTCCAAATCGGCAAGGCCTTAAGACTGGAGATCAAGGAAGAGCTAATAAGATTTTTGAAGAAGAGGCAGAGTGTCTTCGCTTAGAGCCACGCAGACATGCCTGGCATCGACCCGGAGGTTATGCACCACAAACTCAACGTAGCAGAAGATGCTAAGCCAATCAAACAAAGGCAAAGAGTTTACTCCAGGGAAAAGTATGATGCCATCAGGGAAGAGGTTAGAAAGTTGGAAGAGGCAGAATTCATCAGGGAGGCCATATACCCAGAATGGTTATCAAATGCCGTCATTGTGCCCAAAGCCAACAGAAAATGGAGGATGTGCGTAGACTTCACTGACCTGAACAAGTCTTACCCTAAAAACATCTATCCCTTACCTCAAATTGATTAGATGGTAGACGCCATGGCAAGGCACGAACTTATGAGCTTTATGGATGCGTATTCAGGCTACAATCAGATCTTCATGGATTCTGAAGACTCAAAGAAGACAGCCTTCATCACAGATAAGGGGACCTATTGATATAAGGTCATGCCCTTTGGCTTGAAGAATGCAAGGGCCACATATCAACGTCTTGTAAATAAGATGTTTGAAGATCAAATTGGCAAGACCATAGAGGTATATGTATATGATATGTTGACTAAGAGCTTAAAGGCTTGCACCCATATAGCAGACCTGGAGAGAACTTATGACATCATGGACTTATACGGCATGAGGCTCAATCCTGCCCCAAGTGTGTCTTCGGGGTAGGAGCTGGAAAGTTTCTTGGATTCATAGTCAACCAGAGGGGATTAGAGGCTAACCCCGAGAAAATCAAGGCTTTAATTGATATGAAGACACCAAGAAGTATAAAAGACGTTCAGAGGCTCACTGGAAGAGTCGTAGCACTCAACAGATTTGTTTTCAGAGCTACGGACACGTGTCTTTCGTTTTTTAAAGTGCTTGGAAAGGCCTTTGAATTGGATGAAGAGTGTGACAAGGCCTTTAAACAACTCAAGTCCTACCTCGGATCCCCACTGCTCTTATCTCGGCCCATTCTGGGAGAGAAGTTGTATGTCTATCTAGCAGTTTTAGAGTCAGCTATAAGCGCAGCCATGGAGGATCCCCACTGCTCTTATCTCGGCCCATTCCTCATCAACCTCATCAACCTATGACGTCGATCAGTTCCCTTTGGCCATTTGCGGTATGGGGGATTAACTTGGCGGGACCATTGCCAAGGGCTGCGAATAATTACCGATTTCTGATAGTAGTGATTGATTACTTCTCCAAGTGGGTAAAGGCTGAGCCAATGATCACAATTACAGAGCATAAGACCTTTCAGTTTATCTGAAAGAGCATCATATGCAGGCATGGTCTTCCGAACACCCTTATCTCAAACAACAGAACCCAGTTCAAGAATTCTTCCTTGGAGAAATACTGTGAGAGAGTCGGGATCAAGCAATTTTTCTCTTCTCCGGGGCCGACCCCAGGAAAATGGGCAGACTGAGGTCACGAACCGAACGATCCTCGATGGGATTAAGAAGAGGTTGGAAGAGGCCAATGGGAGATAGACAGAAGAGGTTTATGTAGTGTTATGGGCTTACAGAACAACGACAAGGACACCAACGAGGGATACCCCATTTATGTTAGCACATGGCTCAGAAGCCGTCATACCTACAGAAGTAGGACTCCCCACTCACAGAGTTCAGGCCTATGACCCCGAGAAGAATGGAGAAGAGAGAAGATTTGACCTAGATTTAATTGAGGAAAGGAGGGAAGACGCTGAGATCAGGCAGGCAGCCTACCAGCAGAGAACGACAAAGTTTTACAATCAAAGGATGAAATTAAGACCTATAGTTGTATGAGACCTGGTGTTGAAGAAGACGTGCAGAAGACAAATAAGCTTCACCCGAATTGGCACGGTCCCTATAATGTTGTCGATGAGGTTGTACCCGATACCTACCGGTTAAAAATCTCGAAGGGGAACCTTTCTACAATCCATGGAATGCTGATCACCTGAAGAAGTACTACATATGATGTCGTAATTGTTTCTATGTAAATGTATCATGTTATGAAGAGAATATTAATGAGAAGAGCAGTTCTCGTGTTAATAATTTTTTTGGAATGCTTTAATGATAAAATTATGAGGTAACATCATTATATGATGACCTTAGACCTGAAAACATCATAATATATGACAAGGTCTGAGGTGAAACATCATATTTTGGTGACCTTAGACCTTAAAACATCATAATTTGGTGATAAGGTCAAAGGTGAAACATCATAGTGGGATGACCTCAAACCTTAAACATCATTAATTTGGTAAAATTTATGAGGGTAACATCTTAGTTTGATGACCTCAGACCTTAAAACATCATAATTTGGTGACAAGGTATGAGGTGAAACATCATAGTGGGATGACCTCAGACCTTAAACATCATTAATTTGGTGAAATTTATGAGGGTAACATCTTGTTTTGATGACCTCGGACCTTAAACATCATTAATTTGGTGGAATTTATGAGGGTAACATCTTAGTTTGATGACCTCAGACCTTAAACATCATAATTTAGTGACAAGGTCTGAGGTGAAACATCATAGTGGGATGACCTCAAACCTTAAACATCATTAATTTGGTGAAATTTATGAGGATAACATCTTAGTTTGATGACCTCAGACCTTAAACATCATAATTTGGTGATAATGTCTGAGGTGAAACATTATAATGGGATGACCTCAGACCTTAAACATCATTAATTTGGTGAAATTTATGAGGGTAACATCTTAGTTTGATGACCTCGGACCTTAAACATCATTAATTTGGTGAAATTTATGAGGGTAGTATCTTAATTTGATGACCTCATACCTTAAACATCATTAATTTGGTGAAATTTATGAGGGTAGTATCTTAGTTTGATGACCTCAGACCTTAAACATCATAATTTGGTGACAAGGTCTGAGGTGAAACATCATAGTAGGATGACCTCAGACCTTAAACATCATTAATTTGGTGAAATTTATGAGGGTAGTATCTTAGTTTTATGACCTCAGACCTTAAACATCATAATTTGGTGACAAGGTCTGAGGTGAAACATCATAGTGGGATGACCTCATACCTTAAACATCATTAATTTGGTGAAATTTATAAGGGTAACATCTTAGTTTGATGACCTCAGACATTAAACATCATTAATTTGGTGGAATTTATGAGGGTAACATCTTAGTTTGATGACCTCAGACCTTAAACATCATTAATTTGGTGAAATTTATGAGGATAGAATCTTATTTTGATGACCTCAAACCTTAAACATCATAATTTGATGACAAGGTCTGAGGTGAAACATAATAGTGGGATGACCTCAGACCTTAAACATCATTAATTTGGTAGAATTTATGAGGGTGACATCTTAGTTTGATGACCTGAGACCTTAAACATCATAATTTGGTGACAAGGCCTGAGGTGAAACATCATAGTGGGATGACCTCAGACCTTAAACATCATTAATTTCATGAAATTTATGAGGGTAACATCTTAGTTTTATGACCTCAGACCTTAAATATCATTAATTTAGTGAAATTTATGAGGTTAGTATCTTAGTTTAATGACCTCAGACCTTAAACATCATAATTTGGTGACAAGATCTGAGGTGAAACATCATAGTGGGTGACCTCAGACCTTAAATATCATTAATTTGGTAAAATTTATGAGGGTAACATCTTAGTTTGATGACCTCGGACCTTAAACATCATTAATTTGGTGGAATTTATGAGGGTAACATCTTAGTTTGATGACCTCAGACCTAACATCATAGCTTAGTGATGAAGACACCATTATATTGAGACTTCAGACCTTAATACAAACACCATTGTATGACATATAAAAACTATTCAAAGGAGCATTCATCAAAAGAAGAAAAATCCTCTGAAGAGGATGATATAACATGAAGAAGTTAGAATTACAAATTAAATTGTGCAAGAGAATGTTATCAGAGGTGACAAACAGTTACAGATGAGAAATAAAAATTGCAAGTGTAAAGCTTCATAATTCATGGCCTAGGTGTCTGCAGCTACAGGGTTGGTAACCTCGGCCCCATCTTCTTGGCCAACGTTAGTAACCTCAGCCCCATCGTCTTAAGGGTTGGCCTCCTCAGTCTCTGTAACCTCTAGTGGTGCGGTCTCTGCAGGAGCAACAGCTTCCTCCTCAACCTCTTGTAAGGCCTGAGCAAACTGAGGGTTGGCAAAACCCAGACCAATGAAGTTCGAGGTTGTCAGGCTCCCTGATTCTTTTTCCTTGAAGGCTGCCCATTTACCTGTAGCTTTAACACCTCTTTCAAGGTATTCAAAGGCAAAGCTAATAAATTGGTCAGAGACCTTATACTCGGCCAAGATCTTCTCAGAGGCATCTTCAAGGGCAGCTTTCACTACATCATCAACCTTTTATCGAAGAACGTCGTCCTTGGCCTTCTGGGCAGAGGTGTAGTCCTTCTAAAGCTTAGCAATGTCCCTGTCCCTCTGCTTCACTTTATTCTCAAATTCAGCCAAGACTGTCTTCAGACATTCAACCTCAGCATTTAGAGAGGCCTCCACCTTCTGGGCCTCTCTTCCCTTTTCAATAAGGGGCAGTTTCCTCAGGGTCGAGTCAACAAACAGGTGCATGGACAGGATACCCTGCAAAACAAAGTAATATGTATGAGATTAAGACAACCAAAATTAAGGACGAGGTTACACTTGGTACCAAAAAATCTAAAATCTCTACCTGGATGGACCTGTGAAGGCAAAACTCAGCCAGCAAAGGAGTATCTATAGAGCGTAAAAGGCGCTTGTTAGCATCGATCATCACAGAGATAATGGCATCCATTGCCTTCAGATCATGACCAATTTGGCTGTCACTGATCTTTAACTGCTCCAGATGAACAGCCAGTGCATTATCGGATGAGATGGGGATGGCGCGATCACCCTTTTAGGGTTTGCTCTGTCTCTGATCCTCAGGGGCAGCAGCGGTGGATTTCCTCTTCTTTGTAGCGTCGGACTTAGAAGTGTTGACGTTCTGCTTTGGTTAGGGAGGAGGAGGTGGATTAAGCCCAACTTTCTTCACCAACTTGATAAGACTTAGTGCAGACATCTCCTGCAAGTCATCTGAGATACCTTCTGGGCGATCTGCAAAAAATATGTCTGAGTTAGTAAATCAGAGACATTAAAAATCAGAGATACAACTTTACAAAATAAGCACTTACGAAGCTCGACTAAAGGACTTCCCCCAAGCCAATCTCAGAGAGGTAGTAGGGGCTCATTAAATGCTCGTACTTGACCAGCTAACCAAGATCCCCCTGATATTGAAGGTCTTTGACCTTTTGTAGGTTATCCTGGCTTAACCCAGGGTCGACGTTGGCAACCAATGACAATTTTCCCCACCTCAGAGGGGTCCTCGGCTCTAGCGATGAAGAGGAAGAACAAGTACCAAATTCCCATGCCCCTGAGATGAAGAAGTATCGCAGTTTTCAGTTATGATTTTAGGTTTGGGTAATCAACAACATCTTCTTATTAGACTTCCTATCCAGGAAGTGGTAGTAACTCGGATGGTTCCTGGCAGAGGATGGCACATAGCACCCTATAAAAGACCCTGACAGGAAGGTCTGAATGATGGATTTCCCTACATAGGACGATGGCTCCAATCATCACCCTCCAGGCATTGGGAGATAATTGGGAAGGGGCCTGGTTAATATGGGATAATATGGCTCTAATTATTGGATGGATGGGGAGACGAAATACTAACTTGAACATCTTCTCATATACGCAGATTTTCCCATCTCGGCCACCAAAGGCCCTTTCATCCCTCAGAGGTCTCCTAAGTTTGATAGAAGGACCTATGGAATAAAGGTGCCTAAAGGCTAACAGATCGAACTCAGTGACAGTACTCTCTATCTCGGCTGCCTCCAAGATATCAACGTCACTCTCATGACCGTCATCCTCATCCTAGCAACATCGGCTTGGGCGGGTGTAGGAACACATCCGGGGAACCTCTGAGCGAACTCAGCCCCTGTGGCGATCGACAGGGGAATAACATCAATGATGGGGGGAACAGCCACACTCGGCCCCATAACTTTAAAATCAAAATAAGTCTGTTAAGTGCTGGAACCGTTGTGGGATGAGGTGCGACTTTGGACCTCGGCCTGATCAGGACCTGATCTTACCTAATGGAGAAATCCATTGCCTCCTGAAATGAATTTATAGACATAGGGTCTGAGGTATATAACTCAGACTCAAACATTGGAGAAGGGTCTATTGGATCCTCTGCTGGCTCAGAATACTCGGCTGGCTCAGGGTATATTACTTTCAGAGGCGGAGGAAAGATAGGTCTGAGGGAAAAGGCCTCAGCCCTACGAGCTTCCTCTTGGGCTAGATCTATCTGCCTAATTTTTGAGAAAGTCCTCTCTCTAAGAGAAGCGAAATCCTTAATAAGTTTATAAAGAGGTTTGAGCATAGGAAGACGACCTTACACTTGGGACCCTAAACCAAAAATAAATAACTAGACGCAAGCTAAACTAAGGATCAAAACCTGGTTTAATCAAGTTCAAACCAAGTTCAAGCCAAGAATAAAGGTCATCAAAAAACTCAAAGAGTCATCGAAAAACTCATACGACCACCGAAAATTCAAACAGTCGCCAAAAAATGTAAGAAATACAAAAATAAGGCTAAAAATGGAAAGACGGGATGAAAATAAGTACCTAGGGTAGTGCGAGATGAGGAATAGGAGGATTAAGAATAATGAAAACTCAAAAAACTCAGCAGTGAAGGAGCTCTTGAAGAGAGAGAGAGAGCACAGGAAACTCAGGCGGGGAAATGAGAGAAGTGAGGAGGAAAGAGAAGGAATAAGGGTTTAAACACCCAAACCATGTTGGCATAAATCCCAATGCCCATCATTGCCTTGGGAACCCAAAAGGACATCATCATTGCACTTGCCTAGCACGCAATCTACTCACATAGGTAACTAAGGGCTAAGGGGTGTTTGATATGCCCAAAGTGTACCTGACAGCTTGAAGGCACCAACCTCGGCCAACATGAGACCGAGGTAACAGGGGCTCAAGACTGACAATCAGTGATCTCGTCCAGTATAAGGTCAGCTACGATCGACGTTTCTATTTATCCTTCAATCAGGCAACAACCGAGGTCTGTAGGACTCATGGGGTCAGTTATCCATCAAGTCATCCACAGCCGACATCACATCTACCCCGTACATCAACCTCGGCTGGGTATCAGTCGATGTCAGCAAAGACTCATGGGTTCAGATACCCTCCAACATCAGTATCGGCCCAGTCGACGTTACAGTCAAACGACCGAGGTCAGTAGTATTACATGGGGCAACCATATGGAAGCCCTGTCATCGGCCCAGGCCGACGTTACAACTCTTTTGACCTAATCTCGATCGGCCTACCTGGCCGAGGTCATCATAAATAACCTCGGATGAAACAACAGTCAGACTTCACCAACCTTGTACTCTGTCAGGCCAAGGTTGTACCACACTACACCAAAATGGCCAAATTGTCACCTTTCAGCCGGCCACCCTTGTCAAGGTCATTGACCGTGACACAAATCTCGCGTTTTGTGTCACGGTCATTGACCTTGACACGACCGTGACAATTATTTAAATAATTGTCACGGTCAATGACCTTGACACGACCGTGACAATGTTAGCAGCAAAAACCCTTTCCCCCTTCTTTTTTCCCTCCTGCCGTTCCCTCCCTCTCTCTCTCTCTCTTCTTTCAGGTTTAATTCTCTCTCTCTCTCTCTCTCTTCCATTTATATATATGTTTGTGTGTATATATATATGTGTATGTGTGTATATATGTGCGTGTGTGTGTGCGGGGGTAAGGGGTGGGGCAGGGTGGGGGTAGGGGGTGGGGTTGGGTGGGGGCAGAGTGGGGGTAGGGGGTGGGGTAGGAGGGGGGAGGGGTGGGGTATGTGTATATGTGTGTGTGTATATATGTGTGTGGTGGTGTGTGGTGGGGGAGGGGGGAAGGGGGTAGTGGGGGTGGGGTGTGGTGGGGGGAGGGGGTGGTGGTGGAATTTTCTAACTAAAAATATGATAATATTTTGTTATAATTTGTTAAAACTAAGTAAACCTTAGTATGAAATTAATATTTTGTTATATTTTGTTATAATTTGTTAATTTTATTCATGAAATTAATTCAATTAGGTAAAACCCTAGATAATTTTTTAACAGAATTTGATAATAATATATAAAGTTTAGTAAATTCATAAAATGTTGCCAATTGTATGTTTTTAGGAATATCATTAGTTACTTTCATGCCCAACTATGTAGAATCCATACACATGCATGTTGTTAGAAAGTCTTAAATTTAATTCTCACTTTAATTTGTAGAATCTTTGTACTTGGTTGGATTTATCCCTTTATGATAATGAAATTTATGCTCCAATTATAATTATCTCATGTCATAAATTAATAAAGTAATAAAAATATGAAAATACCCCAATTGATTTAGTAAGATTCGTTCTAGACTTCATTACAAATTATTCATGCCAAACCCGACTCTCTTATAAGATATGCATATTGTGATAAAATATAATGAGGATAAGAGACTTTTGAAATATAAAAGAATCTCAAAGAATAAATATAAAGATAAAGGATTAAAGAAGTAGATAATTGCAATGAATATACAGATAAGATGAGGGTAGGGGTGGGGTGGGGTGGGGTGTGTGTGTGTGTGCGTAGGTGTGTGCGTGTGTGCGTGTGTGCGTGGCGGGGGGGGGGGGGGAGGGCAAGGGGTGTGGTGGGGCAATTTTAACAATTGTATAGCTTTAATTAAGCATGAAAAATAAAATATCATTTAGTGTATGTTGTTGAAAAATTTGATCAAATTGGTGAGCCCTTCATATTTTAAAAATGTTGTTTTTATTCCTATTTAACTTTTCTTTCTATACACCCTTAATTATATTTAAAGTTTAATAAAATAGGAGTTATAGAAAGAAAAGTGGGGTTTAAATAAAAACACTTTTTTTAAATTTTAGGTTCTGGTGTGTGTGTGTGTGTGTGTGTGTGTGTGTGTGTGTGTGTGTGTGGTGAGTGGGGGTGGGTGGGTGTGTGTGTGTGTGTGTATGTGGTGAGTGGGGTGTGTGGAGGGAGGTGTGTGTGTGTGTGTGTGTATGTGTGTATATATTTGAATTAACCCATGAATTTGTATTTTTGTATTTGAATTAACCCATGAATTTATTTTTGTATTTGAATTAACCCATGAGCTGTTATTTTTGTATTTGAATTAACCCATTATATGAAACATACTTGAAATTAAATATAGTGCGCATAGATACTAGCCTTCTAGTTCTTATGCGTACGCATACAATAGCCCTTAGACCCGTTCGAGAGTCATTACCCCTGTAATGAGATCTCTCGAATTGTCCCGTTTGGACAGTTTGAGACTGTATAATTTCTGTATAATATTCTTATTGGCTTAAAGTTGTTACTTTTGGAGGAATTTCTACAGTCGTATCTTAATGTTCTCTGGGTACATACTAGATTGACAAGTGTGACTGTTATTTCAATTGACTAATTGAAATAACACTCACACCTGCCAATCTACGTCGTGTACTTGGAGAACTAAGGGGATATGCTGTCGAATTTTTTTCAAATCGTAACAATGTGCATGAGCTGTTAAGTATATTACAGAAAAATGCAGTCTTGAATGGGATAGGACCACTTACCCTTTAATAGGATAATTAAATGATGGGATAATTAAATAAAACATACTATAAATCTAAGTTTTGTTTACCTTTAATAGGTGTTTAGTTGTGGTAGCTGTGATGGGATATCCGAAATACAAAGAGTGGATAGGTGAGACTAATAGAATGGGGGATGTGTTTCGCAGAGGTGCTAACGAATTTGTGATATATGCAAAGATATGTCGTAATGATGAAGAGTTTCCGTGTCCGTGTGCTAGGTGTAAGAATGGTAAGGTGTTTGAGTGGAAAACAGTTGAACTACATTTGTTAAGATCGGGTATGCAAGATAGTTATCGATTTTGGAGTTTTCACGGTGAATTGAAAGTTCCTTTTGTCCCCGACCAACCTTCACAACAACCTTCAACAAGTAGAATAGATGTAGAAGGGGACGACGTAGATCATAATATGTTAGACGGAGTTTATGAAGCTGAGGAGAATGAGGTTACTGATGATGTAGAAGATTCAAGTGCTCGTGAAGATAACACGATAAAACTTGACGATGACTACCAAAGTTTAAAATTTAAGGCGACCCAACCGCTATACTCTGGCTGTGAGAAAGATCAAACAACTTTACATGCCATGGTTGGTTTGCACAGTTTGAAGACGCAGTACGGTTTGTCTAGCAATAGCGTGACGGGAATTCTGAAATGGGTGAAGGGCTTATTACCCAAGGTGAATACACTTCCAAATAGCTATCCTGTTATGAAGAACAGTTTGAAAGGTTTGGGAATTAAGTATAAATCGATTCATGCTTGTGTGTATGACTGCATACTATACCGAAAGGAGTATGAAAAGCTCGATCGTTGTCCGGTATGCGATGAACCTAGATATGTCCAATCTACTAGTAAGGAAGGCACAAGCTCAAAAGTGCCTCAAAAAGTATTGAAATATTTTCCGTTGGGCCTAGATTAAAGCGATTTTTCACAGTACCATGGATTGCAGAGGCAATGACTTGGCATGCTAGGGCAGAAGTAGGGGGTAATATCATGCGTCATCCTATTAATTCTACTGCCTGGCGGAGGATGAATTTTGAGTATCCCGATTTTGCTCGAGAACAACGCAACATTCGTTTGGCTATATCAACAGATGGTTTCAATCCATTTAGAAATCTAAGCACCAATCAGAGTGTATGGCCAGTGATCCTAGCCCCACTCAACCTCCCTCCTTCACAGTGTATGAGACCTGAATTTTTGATGATGGCTTTATTGATACCTGGGCCAAAGGCACCAAGTGATGACATTGATATCTACCTGTCTCCTTTGGTAGAAGAATTAAATGAGTTGTGGGAAGAGGTGTGCAATCATTTGACTCTTTTAGAAAAGAAGAGTTTACGCTGAAAGCTATGTTGATGTGGGCAATTCATGATTTTCCAGCTTATAGGACATTATCCGGGTGTGTAGTACATGGTTATTTGGGGTGTCCTATTTGTGGAGAGGAGACTGAATCTCTTCGTCTATCCTCTAGATTAAAAAATGTATACCATTGCCACAGGAGGTTTTTACCCCCAGCTCATAGTTTCAGATTTGAGAAAGGTTCCAATTTTTTATTGGGCGGAGTTGAACATAGGCTACCGCCGAGACAACTTTCGGGTTCAGAAATTGAAAGTAAATCTTATGAATGTGGCCCAAATATGCCAGGTAAGAATCCCAAATTTAAGAATGTCAAGCATAAGAAGACCCCAACTGGGAATGAAACTGAGATAAGAAAGGCATGGTCTCGGAGGCCAATTTTATTTGACTTTCCTTATTGGAAGAAAAACCCGGTGCGCCATGTATTGGATGTGATGCATGCAGAGAAGAACTTCGCTGAACATATTGTGGGTACTTGCCTTGGGGGGAGTCATTCGAAGGATGGAGAAAATGCACGAAAAGACCTTAAAACGTTAAAACTTAAGCCACAACTATGGTTGAAAGAAGATAGTAGGGGAAGGACAATAATTCCCCCTGGTGCGTTTACTTTGACGAGTGGGGAAAGGAAGGTGCTTCTAGACACAATATATAATTTGAAGGGCCCATCTACTTTTTCGTCCAACTTGCAAAGGATTGTGAATTATGCTACTCATGATTTACATAAGTGTAAGTCCCACGATTGGCATGTGATCATGCAATTGGTTCCTCTATTGTTTAAGCACTGTTTCTCCAAGCACAAGGATTTGAGTAGGGCTATTATGCAAATTAGTATTACCTTCTCCCTCTTGTGTGAGAAGGTAGTGAATCGAGAACACATAATGGCCGCAAAATTGGCTGTGAACGAAGCGATTTGTGTATTGGAGAAGTACTTTCCCCCAGCATTCTTTGACATAAGTGTTCACTTGTTGGTACACCTATGCGACGAGGCACTTCTTTGTGGTCCAGTTAGATATCGGTGGATGTATCCGTTTGAAATATTGATGAAAGTTTTTAAAGATTACGTCAAGAATACGCGATATATTGCAGGATCAATTACAGAGGAATACATCACCGTGGAGTCATCAATATATACTCGGGAATATATGCCTGACTCGACCAGCGTTGATGACACTGATGAATTCCTCGATGATGGTGGTAATGTGATGGGAAAACGAGTGAAATTAACGAGTTTACAACATGAACAAGTAGCTCGTTATCTATTTGACACACATGAAGATGTCGAAGAATGGAAAAAGTAAGTTTCGAATATTATAATGTTTAACATTATTTTAGATTATTTTATACATGATTAATTTTGTAATATGCAGTAAATATGAAGCCTGTGAAAACAATAAAAGACGAAAAACAATGGTACAATCAGACAGCGAATTTAGGCTATGGTTGACACAAGAGGTAATTATAATGAAAATAGTCGTTATATAACGTTACATTACACTCAAATTTTACCACTAATATAATTAATTTATCTATATTCTCAGCTCCTAAAGATGGGTGATGCGACATCAAGGCTTGCTCGTCTAGCCACTGGACCCTTGTTCGTGGCACAAGAGTACAAACAGTATCGATTGAACGGTTACATTTTCGGCGCTAAAGTGTACGAGGAAACTACAAATGTACAGAACTCGGGAATTTCATACAAGGCTCTTACTTTCTTTCGAGCGAGCGCAAAAGATAAAAACCTCGTTGAAGCTGAAATGACTTACTATGGTGTAATCCAAAATATATTTGAATTGGATTATATAAGCTTCAAAGAGGTTGTATTTTACTGTGAATGGGTAAGAGTTGAGGATAAAAATGCTTGTAAAGTTGATCCTGTCACCAATTTGATCATGGTTGACTTGTCCAAGTTGAAGAGCAACGACCACGTGAACGATGAGCCGTTTGTTTGTGCATTTCAAAAGGTTAAGCAAGTGTTTTACTCGGAGTATATCAACAACGAGCCATGGTCAACTGTCCAACACGCGCCAAGGCGTCTAAATAGTAGTGTGGATGACTTGGCTGCTCCTACCGAATATCAATCCATTTTTTATGATAACCCGAATTTGAGACAATTTTTCAATTTGTAATAAATATTTCAATTTGTACCGAAACATCCATTTTTAATGCTTTTAATTGATCTGCACTTTATCATTTTCACTCTTGTGTAGTGTGCGTGTGTGGAGAGGAGATTAATACATAAATATTCCAACTACATCTAAGTTTTGTTTATACTAATCCATGAATATATGCTTCTTACCTTTAATAGGTGATTAGTACATAGTTATTTGGGGTGTCCTATTTGTGGAGAGGAGACTGAATCTCTTCGTCTATCCGAACACTAAGAAATGCCATAATCCTATGGAGCGATGCTCTGCAAATTCCTCCCAACCGTTATGTAGCCAAACATCACCAGTTGAAGTTGTCAATTCCACTTTCCATACCCCACCACTTGGAACTTCTAGCAAAACATGGGAGACCATTGAAAGGTGGAATTGATAACTTCAACTACTGATTTTTGGCTACACAACGGTTGAAAGGAATTTGCAACGCATAACTCCATAGGATTATGGTATTTCTTAGTGTTTAGATATGAAGAGAATTATATTTGACACGATTGCCCGGGGTACATTAGTTGGAAGGAGGTGCCATATGAGTTCAAGTTAGCTGTTTGAGTGACACTACAGGTAATGTATTTATATTTATATGTCAATTTCGATTTCGATTTCGATTTCAATTACGATTTATATTTATCTATATTTGAGGGGCGGATACTAATTTTACTTTATTTCAATTCAGGGGACAGGGAGTGGCCCTAAGGGTAGGCCACATATGCTCTATACTTATGTGGCTATTCGGACGAGAAGGGAAGGATAAGGAGGTGTCCCCGAGCGTCGAGGTACAAAATCTCTTTTTCATGCAAATAGTTTGTAGATTTGAGATAATTGAGGGTGATGTTGTTTCTTCTTAAATAGTTTCTATTTTGAATATATATTTGCATTATCTTTAGTTTGTTTGGATATATGATGTTTGGAACAGGTACAACATTGCTATAACAGGTACAAATCTACTGCTGGGCAGTGGCAGTGGCCATACTGCCCAGCAGATTTTTTTTAAATTCTGCCCAGAATTGTCACGGTCATTGACCGTGACACGTCCGTGACAAAAAGTTATCACGGAAGTGTCACGGTTAATGACCGTGACAATTTTTTAAAAAGGGTCACGACTTTGTCACGGTTATAAACCGTGATAAACGTGTCACGGTCATTGACCGCGACACGACCGTGACACAAAACACGAGTTTTGTGTCAATGTCAATGACCGTGACACGACCGTGACAAAAAAAGTTGTCTCGCCTCGAAATGTCACGATCATTGACCTTGACAAGTTGGATTTGTCAAGGTCAATGACCGTGACAATTAGGCAGATTTGGTGTAGTGCCAGTCAAGGATAAGGCCGAGCATTTATAGGCGTATGCAAGGGGAGAAATACGTGGGCAAAATCAGTTGTAACCAAATCAATCCCCTCACATGGGGGAATATTTCATCATCATTCTCTACATGTGACAGTGACAGATGTCTTCATTAGATTGGCTAGATCAACACACACATTCTCATTGCATGCACGGGGGGTACATTACACCCCCCAAACACTATATATACTTGTCTTCTCCTACCTTGAGAGGGATCCGAAATAAAAACCCTAGCTGAAACTCTATCAAATTACGCAGTAGAGAGAGAGCTTGAGAGATTGTATCCATGGCCATTAGTACCTTATTTTAGTGATCTTATTCACTCACTTGCACAGTGGACGTAGGCCTAATTGGCTGAACCACTTATATATTGGTGTTCATCCTCTTCTCCCCTTCTCCTCATCTCAATCTCTTATATTTAGTATATACTTGAGCTGCCATTATTATCACTGATTTGAGCTTCCAAACACCTTGAAGGGTGATGCTATTTCCAGCATCATCAGTCAAAGTTGAGATTTTAATCTTCAAAGTATGTGTAATTGGGACTAAAAGACATAATGTGTATAAAGTTCAAGGACTACATGCCAAATAAAAAGAAATTAAAATTTTATTATAAGAGTAGTCTTAAGTGTGAATGTATTTCTTGAACAAAGAAGTAAAGAAATATGAATGTGGATAAAAAGTATTGATTAAGTGTTAATGGGCAAATATGGAATATTTAGTGAGTGTAACTTACTAATATTGAGAAATATTAACACTTATGAAATTAATAGAAAACAAAGGTATAAAAAGTATTTCCAATCAAGTAAAAGATTAATCCAAGTGTAAAAAGGTGTTAAAGGGTTAAAACACTTAAGAAGTTGGTGTGTATAACTTAATAGTGTTTTGGGTGAAATTAACACTTGTGAAAAATGAGTAAAAGTGTGATTTGGAAACAAATGGGTAAAATGGTAATTTTATTTAAAGTGGAATATTTTTATGAAATAAAAATGTTAGAAAGGGTGTTACACAAAGTTTTCCTAAATGAATATGATTTTGTAATAAGAATTAAGGTTAAGGTGCAAAGGACACAAAATAGTAAATTTTAAAGTGTAACACGAATTGGGGCGGTAAAGTCCCGAGTTTTGTCTTCGACCGGGTAAAAAGGAAAGGAAATAATGTAAAAATTTGTAAAACAAATTTAAAACACATTGAAGGCACTCAGATGACACCGGGATAAAGTAAGAAGGGCCCGGATCCGCTGGGTGAAAAGTCCTAAACCACTGGCCAAAGCATATAGTGCGCATAGCCATCGGTGTAGAGCTCGTGTAAGTATACGGTATAGGAAGATTCCGAGAAATATTAAATGAAATATGGAACATATCAAGAAATGGGTTGTGCAGTAAATGTGTTAAAATAACTTAACTTGAATGAATGTAATAAATGTTCCGGTAAATGTGAAGTGGACAAGTAAATGCGTAAATCTAGTAATGTCCATAAAGGAATGAACAAGGGTTAAAGAAAATGGATATATGGGTGGTTAAGCAACCTACATGGTTAAACCCGTACTTAACAAAAGAATGTGTTGTAAAAAGGATTTTCAAAGATTAAATAAGTGTTTTCTAACACGGTGAATGCGTGTGTTGAAATGGTGACTTTTTAATAAAAATACTAAAGTGTATAGTAATGAATAAAAGGGGTTAAATTCCAGTAAAGGTATGAGTTAGGGTAAATAAAGTGTAATGGTTTCAAGTGTTGAACCGGGTGTGTTAAACAAGGTGAAATGCTAAGTATGAAAAAAGAAAGTCGTTACTAGATTAAGGTAAATTAATCTGGATAAGTAAGGTTTTCAGAAGTAAAACGGTTAATATATTGGCATGTGTATTTTCAAAGGTATACATATGCAGATATATACATATTTTCGCATGCATGTATTTATAACGTGTGAGTATGCCTTTCTGTCGTTTATTTCTATACTGTTTGTATAAATCCCACTGGACATAAGCCCACGTCCCCACTTTGTTACGGCAGGTTGGGAGCGGTTCCGTAATTTGAGGAAGTTTTATAGGTAAGTATATTTTATTCATGTTTATGCTAATAGCTCTATTTACTTGGACATAAGGATGCTCCCCATGGGTCCCTCATGTATTTTATCTTTAAACTGGAATCGCATGCTAACAAGTGAAGCGTTAAATAAAATAAAACTGGACTAGCAACATTATATAGGTTGTTTCATTGCACTTCACAGCTAACATCCGATTCGGACCGGGTTGACTCACGGGTAACCCGTAAATCCGGGTCGGATCGTTACAAATGGTATCAGAGCTCTAGGTTCAAGGTTCCTTTCGGGAGTGACGTGGTGAGGTCGATAGTGGATATTTCGATGTCGATGTTAGTTTGGGCCAGTCACACTAGTTAAGTGACGGTCGTAGTTCGTGTCCTCGATAGTAAGGTCAAAGAGGTTTGCACAACAAGTAATTTAGTGTCAAGTGGCATATAATCAAGTAGTTGTTATAAATCATTTCACCGTTTCTGATTAAGTGTGTTAATAATGTACGGGTGTCCATGTAAACCAATAAGTGGTGACACCGTGGTTCATAGTGTGAGGTGCTTATGTTCCAACCTTTTTGACGTAGAGTCTTTGGAGATATTAATAGTATGAGATATCGCCCGTTGGGCAAGTGGCACCAAATTATGAATAATCGACTGTATGGATTGATTGATAAAGTGACATAATTATGTAAAAGGAAATCTTGATTTAAATTATATGTATCCTTGGTTGTGACACATATGATAGGTCAATATCAATGTTATAATTAGGCAATTTCAATCCTTGGGGTACTACCGTGATTGATGTTAAAGTCGATGAACATATAAATTGATGTAGGCCGACGTTAAAGGATAAGTCAGGCTTAGTAAATAGAATGTTATCCTTTTGGGTGAACACTTTTTGGTTGTTGGTCAATAAATGTATTTAAAAGTGTTAACTCCGTGGTGAGAAAGTATTAGGTCCCTTATTTGTGGGCTTAAGTATACTATGTCCCGATTCAAGTGCCTTGACTATATTGTGTATTTAGATATCTTAAAAAATGAGGTAACCTAGGAGTGAACCTAGATAATCGTGGTGACTTGGTATTAAGTAAATGAGTTATGATGTTTTAGAATAAGACCTTTAGCGGCGTCTTTAAGGTGGGCATCCTCTTGGGCAATACCCAACGTCATGTGTCCTGCCATAACTTAGATGATATAAATTTAGAGTTTGGTAATTGTAGTTTAGTATTAAGAGATAGAATCCTTTGTGGCGTTCATAGGCACGGTCCTTAGTATTCTTAAGTAACGTTCGATATCCCGTATCCTACCAGAATATATATAGTTATGTTAATTAGTAGATTATCACGTAGTACGAGGTATACATAGTAAGACAATTCAGTTATAGTGGTTGAACACTCATTAAGAATCAAAGGATGTGGTCTTGTGAATTTAACTACGGGTTGGCATTTTAGATACGCACGTGAGTTACGTTGAATGCCCTTTGGAGATGAGTACTAAGGTGGTTTGATGATATTGACCATAGGTTAGTATTTTGGATAAATATGTGAAATCAGTATTGATAATTCCCCTCGAGACTTATACTAAGGTTTGTCTAATAAGACATTAATGCGAGTGGTAGTCATTCCCTAGTAATAGTGAATCTGAGGTTGTGTACCATGCGGCACAATGATGATGGTATAGTATCTCTCTTCGAAACCTTGGGAATTAATGTTGCATTGAGGTTTATATAGTGATATCCATTTTATAGTGATAAACTCGAGGTTGTTTAGAATAGGTCATGGTATGACGGTGTTTTTTTATGGTAGTTATGTAAGCTATTTAGAGAGGTAGTTGAGTTTGACGGCGTCGCCCATGAGATATTGGGAACCATTATTGTATCGAAGTTTACACGGTTGATGGTAGACCATGGATGATTGTAGTATGATTAGATCATGTCGAATCATGGCAGTACCTTGGAATTGGTGCTATGGCTTTTGAGTTGCATGTGTCATGATATGACCTTCAAGGCTAATTTTAAAAATAAGTTGACCAATGCTAGTTGGTGCACGTGGGATACTTAGACCACGATGAGGTTCATTATGACTTTTAGAAATAACACTCGGGATGAAGTGTTAGGCATAATTATAGCACCTAAGTGTGCTACCTCTGTGGTTAGTAATGACTCGTTGAAGGAAGTTATTGGAAACGGATGATGCTTGAAAGTTAAAATACCATTAGAATGATTATGATTTGGGATCATGTAGGCAACTAAAGGTCATAACAATGGTTCATGAGTTGGATGTTTGAAACTACGTGAGCGTTATGTTTCACTTGATGAGAGTGATCTCAGAAACTGAGGTTAGCTACCTCGTATTGGAATTTTAGAGGCCTAGTTGTGATAGGTTAGTAACTAATGATAAGTGTCAAGAGAAGTAACTTCGTTTTGATTTAGGATAGTTATGCTTACCAACGACGGATATATAGTATTAGTCCTAAGGAGGGAAGCCTAACGTTTTAGCTTCTCGAAGGAAACTTGTTTGTGTTCCGTTCGTCCGATATGGATAGATGATTCTTAAGTAAAACTCGTCAAGGTTAAAAGGCCAAGTCATAATGCGTGGCAAGGCTAATGTGCTTAACAAGGAGTTATGGAATTCAGGTATACGTTATGGGTTCGCACTTCGTGTGAGTCGATTCATTATCGGAATTTGATTATTTCCTTTGGGCATGACAATCGCCTAATTCGTTGCATTTCTTGTGTCATCGTTGATGTCGGTAATGGTAAATTATCGATCAATTCTGATTAGGGAGTAGAGCTATGCTATCTCGATAGTGATGCGGCTTAGGCTAGTTATAGCTGATGCATTACGGTATGTGAGCACGTTTTCTTCATATGCACCGTTATTCTACCCAGTCTGTATGCGCACATGATCTCGTATTTTGGCATATAGTTTACATATATTGCTTGATTGCTTTAGGTTAATAGGTTTGTTAGTAAATTGGTATAATTAGTTGCGACTTGGTCTTGTATCCCGATGTGGTAACTCGAGAATATTATGAACATTAGGAATTGAGGAGATGATCGATCGTATGTGTAACAAGAAATGTTGAGGTTATATCAACCTAGGTTAGGCATGATCTAAGATTATTTGAGGAAACATAGGAATGATCCATGTTGATGAATTCATTGTTGATATTGTGATACTTTGTGATTATCGACCATCTTAAAGTCTTATTTAAATAGAAAAGATTAGACATGCTTTAGATTTTATAATGAGATCTTGGGGTTGTCCTAATTGGATTAACAATAATGGCCTATGAAATTGAAGTCCTTGGGTTTAAACACTAACGTTGAGATTATACTTGAACTAAAATTATTCATAAGTAACTAGAGAATAAAGTATAACAAGCCAAGAATTTCGAGGACGAAATTGCCTAAGAGGGAAGTTTGTAATACCCCGCCCGAGAAATTTATCAAATTATATATGCGGATTATATATGATAAGTTATAAATTACAATTGAAGAGAATTATAAAGTTAAGGATTACATAAAGATTATGGAAGGAGTGGTTATAAATTAATTAAACTATATCTGCCTTTCTAAGACCTTAGAAGTGTTGGGACAAAATGTGCAGATTTAAGAAGATGGAATAACAAAAAAAGGAGATTAGGGTTTAATCCCTTATTCTCTAGTTTTAAATTATTGCTTCATGTGTGTGTGTGTGTGTGTGTGTGTGTGTGTATTGTATTGATTAACCGAAAATATATCTGGAAGGAATTAATTAAAAGGATTTGTATTTGAGGAACGTATGAGTGTCGACCTTCTTTCTGTCTCATGCGAACGACGCATGTAGTCGTTCTAACGATAAGTTGTGATCATTAGAATGACATTTGACTGGAGTCAATTCTCCTAGTTTGATGCCATGTTCACGATCGTAGGATTTAATATGGTATATCAGCCATATAATTAGCGGTATGGATGGGAACCAATGTGAACACATTATAAGAGTTATTGGATGTTAGATTAACATTAGAGAGAGAGAAAGATAAAGAGGCATGAATTACACCACAACCTTACAGCTATACGTTGTCTCAGTTAGGGCCATATGATTACATGAGTTGTCGATTAATGAAAGGCCCAATACCTGATATGGGAAGACTCTGGGATGATGAGGCCCCCCTTTATTGGTAGCACTTTCACTTATTTGGATTATAAGAGAGGAACGTGAGTTGTGAACAAGGGAAGCAAAAATAATATCGTTGCCCTTCTCAAGGAGCTCGCAACTCCCTTCCACTTTCCATACACTGTCTTTGACAGTTAAGGGTCTTACCCAACCATACTCACACCAAAATACCTATATTCCCTACTATTATTATGGAGTTACGAATATATAATAGTTGTTGTTGGAGGTTTGATGAGGTATTCTTAGAAGAAGATGAACATGCTATTAGGGGTTTTATAGAGGGTTTTTATGGAGCTTCCATGGAGGACTTTGGTGGAGCTTTTTGTGACTCCCTTTAGAACCGCCTTTGGAGGTGAGGGAGTCATCCATCTTCACCACCACCACCACCATTCGGGAGTCATTTGAGGTTGGTAATCTACTCTTATAGTGTTTGAGACTATATATATATATATATATATATATATATATATATATATATATATATATATATATTGTAGTCTTGTTGTTGTTGATTAAAAGTACGATTATTATGATATAATGGTGTGTCCCTAGTAAACTGAAAATAAAACAACTTTTATGGAATAAAAATTCTAGGATAATATTATTGTGCATATTTTCTAGTAAATTTTAAAATACACATTTTATGAAAATGTAAGAAAACGTCATTTTTGGTGTATTTTTAGATTTACTAGAAAATATGCACAATAATATTTTTCCACAATTTTTATTCCATAAAAAATGTTCTATTTTCAGTTTACTAGGGGCACACCATTATATCATAACAATCCTACTCTTAATCAACAATAACAAGACTATAATATGTATTAAATAGAGTCTCAAACACAATAAGAGTATATTACCCCCTCAAATGACTCCAAAATGGTGGTGGTGGTGGTGAAGATGGGTGACTCCCCCACCTCCAAAGGTGGCCCTAAAGGGAGTCACAAAAATCTCCACCAAAGTCCTCCATGAAAGCTCCATAAAAACCCTTTACAAAACCCCTAATAGCATGCTCATCTTCTCCCAAGAATACCTCACCAAACCTCCAACAACAACTATTATATTTTCGTAACTCCATAATAACAGTCGGGAATATAGGTATTTTGTTGTGAGTGTGGTTGGGTAAGACCCTTAACTGCCGAAGGCAGTGTATGGAAAGTGGGAGGGAGCTGCGAGCTCCTTGAGAAGGACGACACAATTGTTTTTGCTTCCCTTGTTCACAACTCACGTTCTTATGATCCAAACAAGTGAAAGTGTTACCAATAAAGGGGGGCCTCATCATCCCAAAATCCTCCCATATCGGGTGTTGGGCCTATTATCAATCAATAACTCATGTAATCCTATGGCCTTAACTGAGATAACGTGTAGCTGTGAGGTTGAGGTGTAATTCATGCCTCTTTTTCTCTCTCTCTCTCTCTCTAATGTTAAGCTAACATTCAGTAACTCATATAATGTGTGCACATTGGATCCCATCCATACCGTCAATTTCGTGGCTGACATACCATTTCAAATCCTACGATCGTGAACATGACATCAAACTGGGAGAGTTGACTCCAGTCAGACGTCGTTCGAACGACTCGGTGTGTCGTTCAAACGACCATAGCTGGTCGTTAGAAAGACTACATGCGTCGTTCGCATGAGACAAGAGAAGGTTAACACTCATTCGTTCTTCCAATACAGATCCTTTTAATTAATTCCTTCTAGATGTATTTTCGGTTGATCAGTAACTTCACTATACATATATATCTTTTTTATTTACATATGAGGTAATAATTTAAAACTAGAGAATAAGGGCTAAAACCATAATCTCCTTTATTTTGTTATTCCTTATTCTTAAATCTGCACATTTTTTCCCCAACGCTTCTAAGGTCTTAGAAAGGCAGATATAGTTTAATTAATTTATAACCACTCCTTCCATAATCCTTATGTAATCCTTAACTTAATAATTCTCTTCAATTCTAATTTATAACTTATCATATATAATCCACATATATAATTTGATAAATTTCTCGGGCGGGGTATTACAGGTTATTTGAAAATTTTAGTTATTTGAAAACAATGTTGATGGCGCGACGAGAATTATTTGGGTCTGACTTCTTATCGCCCATGGGTTTCCCATTGTGACTTTTGCCTCCCTTTTCGCTTTTGTTCGACATTGTCCTGTTATTTGCTTTCTATCACACACTTCACTTTAATAAACTTCTCAGTTCAAGACTTCAAGTATTCGATAGTGATTGCCTCCTTCTTGGTAAATAAATGATATAACATTGAATTGTTCAACAGGATGGTCTTAAATGAGGCTTACAGCACCCAATTTTAGCAGTCTTCCACCCCATTATAGATATCCCAATATCGTCGAGCATATTCATGCAGGGTTTCATGGGGCTTCTCTTTTAACACGAGAAGAAAATTAATCCTCTTCGAATGTGTGCTGCAGCAGTGAAGGCCTCTACGAGATGTTTAAAGCTAGAGATGGACCTATGCGATAACTTTTTAATCTATTTGCCACTACAACCCCCGAGGTTGACAAAAACCTGACACATTAAAAGCTCGTTATTATTCCAAAGCATCATGTTTTAACGGTACTGACGAACATGGTCAGTGGGGGTCTGTTTTACCATAATATATTTTGAATCTAAGCACAATAAACTTCTTAGGAAATTATAAATCTTCAATCATTCGGGTAAATAGTGAACTCATTTGGCAGATAAGAGCATTCTTGGCTAGTTCCTAGGGGTACTTAGGTTTTGGTTGGGTATGACCACGTATCTAACCCCGAGGGGGACATATTTATAATGATCGTCTTGATGATTGTCGTGAGTATGTGAATGATCGTTGAGTGAATGTGGCATGATTATTTTTAGGTGAAAAATACGAAGAAGGAAACTCGCATCCCATAAACGATGCCATTTATAGGTGATAAATTCATGTTATTAATGGTTCGGTACAACTTTGTAATACCCCATATTTTTGGCGATATTTACTTTTGGGATTAATTAATTAAATGAGAATTAATTGGGAATTAATCCGGATAAAATACTAGCGAGATGTGAGTTGGTATTTGACTATATTGAGTATATATGATGATATATGAATATTGAATTATGAAATTGTCGTGAGATTGATATACGGCAATTTGGACATTTTATTGGGACGCGGGTGACAGTCGCGTCAGGATATAACTATTTTATTTATAAAAGTGAAATTAAAATTATATTAACCGTATGGTCGTTTTGAGTGTGCCAACGCGTCCGGAAGGGTCGAGATAGTCAGAAAACACTAGCCGGGGGTTTAGTTTGGGTCCCGGGGTATTTTAGGCCATACCGGCAACATATAGGGGTAGTTTGGTAATTTTTGGATTTTTAAGAATTAAAAGTGACGAAAATTAAGAGTTTTTATCTGATTGGGAATTGACCCACTAAGCCCACTAACCAACCCTTAATGACCCAATAAGCTACGGGGGTTATTAGATTAGGTTTCCAAAACTTTCCCAAAACAAACCCTAGCTACCATAGCCATTGGAGAAGAAAGCTTAGAGAGAGAGAGATAGAAGGGAATTCTGCAGAAAGAGAGAGGGAAATTCTTCAAATCGTCATCAAAATCAGAGATTGAATCAAGGCAAGTGGTTTAATTTACATTTTTTATGCAGTAAATGCTTCTTCCATGCTTAGACAATTCAATAATCATAATTAATTGAGAGATAAATAAAAACCCATAAAATTGGAGTTGTTAGTTTAATTTTGGAGATAGGTTTGCATGTAGAAATATTATTGGAAGATCGAATTAAGAGAATTACTAATTTATGTGATACAAAAAAACGGATCTATTTCTGGAAATGGAAGATTTAAAATTTTAGGGTTTATGTTCTTGAGAATTTGGGGAAAAGTGATGAGACTTGATGATTTAATGATGTTGAGGATGAATTAATTCCTTAAAACACGTTAGTATGTGACTTTAATATGTTTAGGATTGATTAGAGACCTTTAAACATTGTTGGGACGAATTTTGGTTGAGATTTGAGGTGTAGAAATTGGTGAAAAACGAATACAGGAATTCTGGGCTCGAAACTGGTCGTTCGTTAGAAGGCCTTCCCAGGTCGTTCGAACGAACTCGTTCGAACGAGCTTCTAACGAGTTAACCAGTTGCTTCTAACGAGGGGGAATTTCGTTCGATACCTTCGTTCGAACGAGATGTCGTTAGAAGGTACAGTTCGTTCGAACGAACTGAATCTCGTTCGAACGAGACTTCTAACGAGCTGGCAGTTTAGGCCTTTTTGGCCTGTTTTGATTTTGGGAATCCCGTAAACTTGTTCGAGGATAGAGATAACATTCCTTTGATGATGTATTAGTATACTTAGGACATTTGGGATATAATGAGGAGTAAATTATATAATTGTGGAACGAATCAAATAGACACTTTGAGTCGAGACGTGAGTGCCTACTACGACGTGAGAATAAATTATGGCGCGTATAAATATGGATCGGGATTATATAGTTGTACATCTATTAAGTTGGTACGAGAATGCGATAAGTACTACAATTAAATTACGGTGATTACTAAGATGCATGTTTACTTAGTATTGATATATGATTTGTGTGTATGACATACCTACCATACTTGCTATCACGGGAGGTTCGCGTTTGCTTAGGGCCCTCTAATCCTTGTGTTGCCCGGATTTAGACTGGTTACCTCGATGAACATAGGTCAGAGAAGGACTTATTGGGATGTTAATAAGTCTGCTGATCGTGGGAGCGCAGGTATGTGCGTGACCCATGTGATGTGACTGTGTTCGCCTCCATTATTTGTGATGTTGTTATCTGTGAACTATTCCTGAGAGATTCGGAATATGTGATCCTTATGTACGTGATGTACCGGGATGGATAGCAGAGTATGTGTGCACCACAGCTTAGTCTCGGGGTGCTTATATTGTATATTTATGTTGTGGAAAAATATACACTTAGTAAAATGAGAACTTTCATATGGTATTGTGTGTATAAATATGGAATAACAAAAAAAGGGATAATCTATAACGAGTTGTATTACTTTTTATATGAGAACCTGAATTTACGTTAAGCCCCCTATTTAATTGCGAGCGTTATAATGTTAATGGGAACCGAGTAATAAGGGTAGAACCTATGACAGTCTAGCTAGATATGATGTCACTTAGCTAGTGGTTTGTGTCATTTTAGATGGGTACTTACGTTAGGAGTGCACAGTTAGACGAGAGGTGAGAATTTCATGTGAGTGTACGTCCTAACATGTACTTTGCATTTAATGTTTTAAATGTTTTTAAAGCACTTGCAGGTTTTTAAAATATCTCCACATTCGGGCTCTGACCCGTTTGCTTTCAAATCTATTTTTGTAAAACTATTTTAGGTGCCCAGCCACAAGGACACCATGCATAGGATACTCATTCAGGTGACGAGCTGTAGCTGTTTGTGGAAGCTACAGGGATTTGCTTTTAGACGCTTCTACCATTTGGATTCCATATTCAGTATTCTTCAGTTTTAGGGCATGCTGCCCAAATTCTATTAGAGACTTTTCCATTTCAGTTTTTCAGACTTTGGCATGTATTGATTCAGTATTCAGTATTTAGTTATTCATTTCAGTTGTGGAGTTTGTTGTGAGGAGTTTTTCCTCTGGATTTATTATATCGTGTGATGGTTATTCTATTATTTCGTTATAGTGAATGGTGATATTATTCTTGCTTTAAATCTTCTACTGCATGTTAATCAGACTTTAATTAAAATTTGGCAACTTACTTTTTAAATACTAGGTGGTTAGTAATAATAAAATGTTTTCGACAGTGATGCTATTAACTGAGCCAACTTGGCATTTTGATTTAATTTAATAAAGGAGTAGCTACCCGGTATTTAATTAGTCGGTGTGTCACAGGTGGTATCAGAGCATCAGGTTCTAGTGCCCTTTAGGATCTGACGGCTTATTATGTTTCCGCTGAGCTTTCTTTGATATAGAGCCCTATATTTTAGGACTGTCGTACTCTTTTTGTGTATGCTTCGTTCTTCAGCTATTTTAAGTTTATAAACTGTGAACTTATAAACTTTATTCTTATTTCAGATGCCTCCACGACGTGCACGACGAGTTCCCAGGGATGCAACGCCAGAACCCCAGCCCGCTCCAGTTCAGGGCATGATGAACGCCGCTGAGGTTGCAGCCATTGTAGCCCAAGCGGTAAATGCCGCAATTGTCGTAGTTCAGCAGGCACCGCCTCAGGCTCCGGTTGCCGCGCCAGTACAGGCAAATGCATTCCCGTCTGCTTGGGAACGTGTACGTAACGCTTTTCAGAAAGCGCATCAGCCAGAGTTTGCAGGTAGCTCAGATGTGGTAGTCTCGAGCCAGTGGAGGAAGGATATGCAGAGGCACTTGAGGATGTATGAGTGCACGGATGTTCAGAAGCAGGTACTAGCTACTTTCAAGCTAGTTGGATCTGCACTGCAGTGGTGGGAGTCTATTACCACCGTGGAGGAGAGGGATACTCTCACTATTCAGGACTTTTGGGGGCGGTTCGACCGCAAGTACTTTCTGTCAGCTGTTCACACGGAAATGAGGAGGAAACTGATGAATCTGAAGCAAGAGGGTAAGACCGTGGCCGAGTATGAGGCCGAGTTCACGAATCTGTTGAATATCATTCCGGATGAGATACCGACAGAAAAGAAGAAGATTGAGAAATTCAGCGACGGGTTGACATGGAGGATCCGTCAGCATCTGTTAGGGAACCTTTCGTTGGCCACTTATTCTGATGTGGTTAACGCTGCTTTGTTACACTGCCAGGATCACCGCTTTCATATGGCTGAGGGCAAGAGATCTGGAGAGTCTAGCCATCAGGGTAGGACTGGAGGACATGGTGCTAGTGGGGCACAATCTGTTCAGGGGCAGAGACAGGGTGAGCAGGGTTCCCAGCAGGGGGATCAAAAGAGGTTCAGATCAGGGAATTATAGGCACGGACAGGGAGGTTTCCGTCAGGGCCATCAAGGTCCAAACGGCCATCAGGGCCAACAGGGGCAGAATGGTCAGCATCAGTTTCAGCAGGGCCAATGGAGGAATGGTAACGGCCACCAGGGCCGGGGGCAGCAGGGACCGAGAGGGGGGAACTTTTCGGGGAAGTGTTTCGTTTGTGGCAAGACGGGCCATAAACGCCAGGACTGTCCTGATAGAGGCAGGGCCCCGCAGCAGCAGCAGGGTGCTCGACATGAGCCACAGAGGCCACTCTTTCCACCAGCCCTCCCAGCTCCAGCCCAGGTGCCAGCTCTTCCAGCCATTCCAGCAGTTCCTGTACAGCAGGGACAGTTACAGTATGGACGTGTCTATAACGTCCACCAGGCAGCAGCTCCGCAGGCACCACCCGCGATTGAGGGTACGTTTCCTATCCATGGCACTATGGGTCGGGTATTGTTTGATACGGGGGCTACACATTGTTTTATAGCTACACATTTCGCGAAGGCTTTAGGGTTGTTAGCCACAGCAGAGAGCACAGTGACGTGTGTCGACTCACCATTAGGGAATGGGTCACTTATTTTCTTTATATGTCGGGGAGTGGGGGTAGAGATTGGTGGTTTGGTATTACCTGCAGATATGTTAGTATTAGATATGCATGTTCACGATGTGATTATCGGTATGGATTGGCTCGCTGATTATAGAGCCATGATTGATTGATTCTGTGGGAGCATTGTTTTTGCCATTCCGGAGCAAGAGATGTTTGTAGTGGCGATGCCTCGTCCAGAGGGAGGCTCGACCGCTCATCTGTATTACATAGAGGAGGATACCTCTAAGGAGGTTGTGATTCCTTTAGATTCGATCCCAGTTATCAGGGAGTATTCTGATGTGTTTCAGGAGATACCAGGCCTACCCCCCAGTCGAGAGATAGACTTTGTGATAGATTTACTGCCAGATACGAGACCTATAGCACGCGCACCGTACCGTATGGCTCCAGCTGAGATGCGAGAGCTACGAGATCAGATAGAGCAGCTGTTAGGTCAGGGCTTTATTCGTAGGAGTACCTCACCTTGGGGCGCTCCAGTTTTGTTTGTAAAGAAGAGAGACGGTTCACTAAGATTGTGTGTGGACTACCGGGAGTTGAACAAGGTCACGATACGGAATAAGTATCCGTTGCCTCGAATCGATGACCTATTTGACCAGTTGAGAGGAGCTTATTTCTTCTCGAAGATTAATTTGAGATCGGGATACCATCAGTTGCGTATCAAGGAGGAGGATGTCTCGAAGACTGCGTTCTTGTCGAGATATGGTTCTTACGAGTTTCGGGTTATGCCTTTTGGTTTGACCAACGCTCCAGCAGTGTTTATGGACTTGATGAACAGAGTGTTCAGGGATTTCCTAGATCAGTTTGTCATTGTCTTCATCGATGATATTCTAGTTTACTCCCAGACAGAGGAGGAGCACGCCGAACATTTGAGACAAGTTTTGCAGACACTACGTCAGAACGAACTGTATGCAAAGTTTGAGAAGTGTGGGTTTTGGCTGAAGGAGGTCCAGTTTTTGGGACACATTATTTCCGACCGGGGGATATCTGTTGATCCGGGGAAGGTATCCGCGGTGAGGGAGTGGGGACAGCCCACGACACCGATTGAGATTCGTAGTTTCTTGGGCCTAGCAGGATACTACAGGAGGTTTATTCGGGGATTTTCGAAGATAGCGGGTCCTTTGACACATCTGACTCGCAAAGGTGTGCCATTCATCTGGAGTGATGCCTGTTAGTTGGCATTCGATGAGTTGAAGGGTAAATTGACCTCAGCACCTGTGTTAGCATTGCCGAGATCGGGAGTTGAGTATTTGGTTTACACCGATGCGTCTTTGCAAGGACTTGGAGGTGTATTGCAACAGGAGAGACAGGCCATAGCTTATGCTTCCCGTAAGCTTAAGCCTCACGAGAAGAATTACCCCACGCATGATTTGGAGTTGGCGGCAGTGGTTTTTGCCCTACGGATTTGGAGGCACTATCTCTTGGGGGAGAAGTTCCAACTGTTCACGGACCACAAGTCCCTACAGTACCTGTTCACGCAGAAGGAGTTGAATATGCGGCAGCGTAGGTGGCTTGAGTTTGTGAAAGACTACCAGTTCGATATCCAGTATCACCCGGGTAAGGCTAACGTGGTAGCAGAAGCGTTGAGCCGTAGGCCAGCAGATGAGGTGGCAGGGGTGTGGAGGACAAAGTGAAAGGAGTTGGGACACCAGGATGCAGTGGCCCGATCTTTCATGTCTGTGATGACCGTTACACCGCAGATTGTCACGAAGGTAGTACGGGCACAGGCTAATGACTCGTTCTGTCAGGAGCAGATAGTTCGATTACTAGCAGAGGGAGCCGAGTCCTATACCGTTAGCTCAGACGGGGGATTACGCTTCAATGGGAGATTGGTGGTTCCGGAAGGGGAGGAATTGCGACACGAGGTGATGGCAGAGTCGCACGGCTCACGGTTCGCGGTACATCCCGGAGGGGATAAAATGTACCAAGACATGAGACGCCAGTATTGGTGGAGCGGTATGAAGAGATATATCGCTGTGTTTGTTTCGAAATGCGCCACTTGTCAGCTAGTAAAAGTGGATCATCAGAGACCGACAGGACTTCTACAGCCGTTGGAGGTTCCGAGGTGGATGTGGGAGAGCATATCCATGGACTTTATCACGGGGTTGCCTATGTCGCAGAGGGGTCACGACTCCGTTTGGGTAATTGTGGACAGGTTGTCCAAAGTCGCTCACTTTTTACCCGTAAGGACTGACTACACTACGGGACAGTATGCCCAACTCTTCATTTCAGAGATTGTGAGACTTCACGGTGTACCCCTAGATATCGTGTCTGACAGAGACAAGATATTTGTTTCGCGGTTTTGGGAGAGTTTCCAGGAAGCCATGGGCACGGAATTGCGATTGAGTACAGCTTATCATCCGCAGACCGATGGGCAGACCGAGCGCACAAATCAGATGTTGGAGGACATGCTACGCATGTGCATTATTGACTTTGGAGGTGGATGGGAGCAATACCTTCCACTGGTAGAGTTTGCTTATAATAACTCCTACCAGTTCACTATTGGCATGGCTCCGTTTGAGGCATTGTACGGTAGGCCTTGTCGTTCCCCAGCATATTGGTTGGAGGTGGGGGATAACAAACTACTTGGGCCGGAAGTGACTCAGGATACTTCGACAAGGATTGAGTTGATTCGGAGTCGCATTCGGGTAGCTCAAGACCGGCAGAAGAGCTATGCTGATGCGAAGAGATCTTTCAGGGAGTTCCAAGTGGGGGACCAGGTTTTGCTCAGAGTATCTCCTATGAAGGGGATTATGCGTTTTGGGAAAAAGGGGAAGTTGGCACCGAGGTATGTGGGGTCGTTCCCTATTATTGAGCGGATTGGACCAGTTGCGTATAGACTCGGGTTACCGAAACATTTACACCGGATTCACGATGTGTTTCATATTTCCTCGCTAAGGAAATATCTCAGAGACGATTTGGCTCAATCTCACATCGCTTTGGAGGAGATTGATCTACAGCCTGATAGCTCCTACGAGGAGGGGCCGATTGCTATTTTGGACCGAAGTGAGAGGAAGCTGCGGTCAAAGATAGTTCCGTTAGTGCGTGTTCAGTGGCGACATCACAATGTCGAGGAGTCCACATGAGAACGCGAGGATGAGATGCGCGAACGTTATCCAGAGATGTTTTTATCAGGTACTTTCTAGTTCCGAATTTCGAGACGAAATTCTGTTATTAGGGGGGAAGTATGTAATACCCCGTATTTTTGGCGATATTTACTTTTGGGATTAATTAATTAAATGAGAATTAATTGGGAATTAATCCGGATAAAATACTAGCGAGATGTGAGTTGGTATTTGACTATATTGAGTATATATGATGATATATGAATATTGAATTATGAAATTGTCGTGAGATTGATATACGGCAATTTGGACATTTTATTGGGACGCGGGTGACAATCGCGTCAGGATATAACTATTTTATTTATAAAAGTGAAATTAAAATTATATTAACCGTATGGTCGTTTTGAGTGCGCCAACGCGTCCGGAAGGGTCGAGATAGTCAGAAAACACTAGCCGGGGGTTTAGTTTGGGTCCCAGGGTATTTTAGGCCATACCGGCAACATATAGGGGTAGTTTGGTAATTTTTGGATTTTTAAGAATTAAAAGTGACGAAAATTAAGAGTTTTTATCTGATTGGGAATTGACCCACTAAGCCCACTAACCAACCCTTAATGACCCAATAAGCTACGGGGGTTATTAGATTAGGTTTCCAAAACTTTCCCAAAACAAACCCTAGCTACCATAGCCATTGGAGAAGAAAGCTTAGAGAGAGAGAGATAGAAGGGAATTCTGCAGAAAGAGAGAGGGAACTTCTTCAAATCGTCATCAAAATCAGAGATTGAATCAAGGCAAGTGGTTTAATTTACATTTTTTATGCAGTAAATGCTTCTTCCATGCTTAGACAATTCAATAATCATAATTACTTGAGAGATAAATAAAAACCCATAAAATTGGAGTTGTTAGTTTAATTTTGGAGATAGGTTTGCATGTAGAAATATTATTGAAAGATCGAATTAAGAGAATTACTAATTTATGTGATACAAAAAAACGGATCTATTTCTGGAAATGGAAGATTTAAAATTCTAGGGTTTATGTTCTTGAGAATTTGGGGAAAAGTGATGAGACTTGATGATTTAATGATGTTGAGGATGAATTAATTCCTTAAAACACGTTAGTATGTGACTTTAATATGTTTAGGATTGATTAGAGACCTTTAAACATTGTTGGGACGAATTTTGGTTGTTATTTGAGGTGTAGAAATTGGTGAAAAACGAATACAGGAATTCTGGGCTCGAAACTGGTCGTTCGTTAGAAGGCCTTCCCAGGTCGTTCGAACGAACTCGTTCGAACGAGCTTCTAACGAGTTGACCAGTTGCTTCTAACGAGGGGGAATTTCGTTCGATACCTTCGTTCGAACGAGATGTCGTTAGAAGGTACAGTTCGTTCGAACGAACTGAATCTCGTTCGAACAGCCTCGTTCGAACGAGACTTCTAACGAGCTGGCAGTTTAGGCCTTTTTGGCCTGTTTTGATTTTGGGAATCCCGTAAACTTGTTCGAGGATAGAGATAACATTCCTTTGATGATGTATTAGTATACTTGGGACATTTGGGATATAATGAGGAGTAAATTATATAATTGTGGAACGAATCAAATAGACACTTTGAGTCGAGACGTGAGTGCCTACTACGACGTGAGAATAAATTATGGCGCGTATAAATATGGACCGGGATTATATAGTTGTACATATATTAAGTTGGTACGAGAATGCGATAAGTACTACAATTAAATTACGGTGATTACTAAGATGCGTGTTTACTTAGTATTGATATATGATTTGTGTGTATGACATACCTACCATACTTGCTATCACGGGAGGTTCGCGTTCGCTTAGGGCCCTCTAATCCTTGTGTTGCCCGGATTTAGACTGGTTACCTCGATGAACATAGGTCAGAGAAGGACTTATTGGGATGTTAATAAGTCTGCTGATCGTGGGAGCGCAGGTATGTGCGTGACCCATGTGATGTGACTGTGTTCGCCTCCATTATTTGTGATGTTGTTATCTGTGAACTATTCCTGAGAGATTCGGAATATGTGATCCTTATGTACGTGATGTACCGGGATGGATAGCAGAGTATGTGTGCACCACAGCTTAGTCTCGGGGTGCTTATATTGTATATTTATGTTGTGGAAAAATATACACTTAGTAAAATGAGAACTTTCATATGGTATTGTGTGTATAAATATGGAATAACAAAAAAAGGGATAATCTATAACGAGTTGTATTACTTTTTATATGAGAACCTGAATTTACGTTAAGCCCCCTATTTAATTGCGAGCGTTATAATGTTAATGGGAACCGAGTAATAAGGGTAGAACCTATGACAGTCTAGCTAGATATGATGTCACTTAGCTAGTGGTTTGTGTCATTTTAGATGGGTACTTACGTTAGGAGTGCACAGTTAGACGAGAGGTGAGAATTTCATGTGAGTGTACGTCCTAACATGTACTTTGCATTTAATGTTTTAAATGTTTTTAAAGCACTTGCAGGTTTTTAAAATATCTCCACATTCGGGCTCTGACCCGTTTGCTTTCAAATCTATTTTTGTAAAACCATTTTAGGTGCCCAGCCACAAGGACACCATGCATAGGATACTCATTCAGGTGACGAGCTGTAGCTGTTTGTGGAAGCTACAGGGATTTGCTTTTAGACGCTTCTACCATTTGGATTCCATATTCAGTATTCTTCAGTTTTAGGGCATGCTGCCCAAATTCTATTAGAGACTTTTCCATTTCAGTTTTTCAGACTGGCATGTATTGATTCAGTATTCAGTATTTAGTTATTCATTTCAGTTGTGGAGTTTGTTGTGAGGAGTTTTTCCTCCGGATTTATTATATCGTGTGATGGTTATTCTATTATTTCGTTATAGTGAATGATGATATTATTCTTGCTTTAAATCTTCTACTGCATGTTAATCAGACTTTAATTAAAATTTGGCAACTTACTTTTTAAATACTAGGTGGTTAGTAATAATAAAATGTTTTCGACAGTGATGCTATTAACCGAGCCAACTTGGCATTTTGATTTAATTTAATAAAGGAGTAGCTACCCGGTATTTAATTAGTCGGGGTGTCACAAACTTTAGCCGACATAATAAATATATCATGCCCACACACAAGAACAATGTTTACGTGGTCTGATAATATGACTACACCCACGGGAGGTTCTTCTTTTATATTGTTACGGCTCAAACATTTCTGATTAGATCCCATTGCACTTGGGGGTTAGGTTACATTTATAAGAGAAGATAGTTGAGTCGTATAGGACTCAATTTCTGTGGCAGTTATCCCCAACTTGATTGACAGTATTTTCTTACTTGATTCTCATAGACCAGTTAGATTCAACAATCATTTTCTTCACATATGAGAGATCTTGACCAGATCAATGGGGCGCATGCCCTATTCTTATGTGCGATCGGATTATTTTCCTTACATTATCAATCATACATACAATCAAACATGATCAACATCCACTACAATTTCATTCCAAATAAAGTAAACAAATGATCATCATATAAAAGATAACAAAAATCATATGCAAATTTAAACATTTATATACAAATACAAATTACACTCTATACTTATATATAATAAAGAATAAAAAATTATCACAATTTTATCGTTACAATAATACATATTTATAAATACATAAATACACCGTCAAACTTATATAATGATCAATAAAACATACGTTTCAAATTGAAAAATCGTTTAGCTTTTAAACCCTCTCAGTTGCAGCTTTGAACTCTCTTTATGACAACATCCAACAAAGAACGAGCACCAGAGAGAGAAGTTGCATTTAATTCAATTTAACCATGTAATTTATCTCAAATTCTCTACAAATATGTTGCTAAACCAAATTAGGAATTGAGATATTTCACTTTACCACCAATTTAGTCTTGGTAATGAGACGTTACCGTTATTTTCTTTTCTTTAGACTTTGCCACTAAAAAATGGATGGAAAAAGTTAGTTTATAGTCAAACCATTATTTATTCTATAAAAATCCAAACTACCCATATTATACATTATTAAAGGTCCAATCCACTTACTATTTTCCTTACTGAAAGCAATTTATCAACTTTATATATTAATTAAATTATACATTAAAACATTTAAAAAATTATTTTTTATAATGAAAAATAGTATTTTGTTTTTGTCTTAAATAAGAAATTCTTTTTTTTTGTCTTAATTTTATTTATTTTAAAGAAATTATATTCCCCTTTTCTTCCCTTTTCTCTTTATTAAAAAACTAAATTTGTTGTTCTTTTTTTCCTCTTTAGTTTTTATCTAATAAAAGAAAACAAGCAATTCTTTTCATCCCAGTTTATAGATGTTAAGAAGAAAGTAAAAATTGAGATGAAATATAGAATAAAAAATTAATTTCTAATAAATAAAATAGGAACGAAAAAATACTTTTTTGTTTTAATAAAATAAATAGGAGAAGTAAGGAACAAAAAAATAATTTATTTGTTCAGAGATAAAAATTGGGAAGAAAGGAAAAAAAAAATTATTGAGTAAAATTGGGATGAAAAATGAAACTCATTTTTTTAAATAAATAAAATTGAGACAAAAAGTAATAAAATAGTTTATTATTTTAAAACAAAAACAAATACTGTGATTTTACTTATTAAAGAACAATAAAAACTATTTTTATTTTCTATTTTTTTATTATATTAAGTTAATAAAGTGCTTTAAGTAAATACAAAAGATAATATGTGGATTGAGCCTTTGATAGTGTATAATGGGAGTAGTTTGGACTTTCATACAAAAGATACTGATTTGCATTTGACCAGTCAACTAATTTTTACCGTCCACTTTTAGTGGAAAAGTATAAAATAAAATAAAATAGTGGGTAAAGTTTAATTAATTGGCAAACTAAATGATTGGTAAAGTCAAATTACCCTTAAGAAAATTATGAAGGATAAATTCAAACATATATGTTAAATCGTGAGCTCAATACAAGCCCTTTAACTCACTTGTCTAACAAAATTTCTTAAAAATTATTTGAGGTATTTTGACTTACCCACCATATAGTTATCATTATTTGACTTAATCCACCATTTTATTTTATTTTAAATTTTATCACTCATTTTGATATTCAACGACGTTTTTCTCATCACTAAATGTCAAAATGAGGAATAAATAGATTTTAGGGGGAGGCATAAAAAACCAAGAAATAACATTTAAAATCATAGTTAAAATTTTTCTATGATAAGTATGATATAATTAATAATGTAAAGTTCGAACACATCGTCTGGGTGGTGTAGTCGGTTATCACGCTAGTCTCACACACTAGAGGTCCCCGGTTCGAACCCGGGCTCAGACATTTCTATATTTTTATGTTTTTTGATACCTTTCTTTCCCCACCTCAATTACACCACCAAATTTGGGTTTCATCTTTTCTTCTACCAAATTTCTCTCCAGTCTCCCAGCTATATCTTTAACATCTGCTAATAATATATTACATACCCTACTTTGTTGTAATTAATATCTGGGTTTCTATCAAGATTATAAAGCAATGTATGTCCAAACACTTGCAATATCAAATTTTAGCCTCAACCCATCAAAGTTTTTGACCCATAACCCACCAAAATCCCAATGTACCAGAGTTGTTTCCAGTTCAAATTTGGAATCTGGGTTTTTGAGTTTGGGCAAAAGGGTGTCTAAATCACCAACTGGTTTGAGAAATCATGGTGGTTTGGTTGGTGTTAGTTGTGAAGAGGTAGAGGGGAAATATGATGAAGATGGGTTTTATATGAGGAGGTGTGTGGAGCTGGCTAGGAAGGGTGTTGGATATACCAGCCCTAATCCTATGGTTGGATGTGTTATTGTAAAAAATGGGAAGCTTGTTGGCGAAGGGTTTCACCCAAAAGCTGGGCAGCCTCATGCTGAGGTATAACTCTCTCTCTCTCTCTCTCTCTCTCTCTGACCAATTCTTTTAAAATGGTTAAAAAAATTATTTAGTTGATTTTTTTGCGAGTCATTTAAACATTTTAGGTACTCATAAAAAAATCAAGTCAAAATAAATTTAAAAACTAACGTATTTTGTTCGATTTTTTTAAAATACATGAAATGTTTAAATATCCCACAGAAAAATTTACTCAAAATATTTTTTTTACTATTTTAAAAATATTGGTCTGCATGGACCAATCCTTAAATTGATCCGCATTGTATGGGAGCTATATATATATACACACACACACACACACGCACTAGCTTATGCATGTGCCATTGGCACTATTTTGATTCGTCTCCAATACAAAAAATTTCAAAGATATACCTATAGTCTAAAATGCTACAAAGTTTATAGAAAAACAATTAATAAAAAAACTATTCTATGTGCCAAAGGCAATGAATCTGCATTCCTTAGTTATTTAGGATTCAATTGCTTTATAGTAACTCTACATACCTTTATTTATTACTAGATTATAGCCTCACGCGATGCGCGGGCGGTTTAAAATAGTTTTAAAATTAAAAGATTGAAATTTAAGCTTCAAACCCTCAATTTTTCAAAATTTCTAAAATCCTTAGATATTTTGGATTTGCAATATATATATATATATATATATATATATATATATATATATATATATTTTTTTTTTTTATCCTTAAATTTTGCAAGAGCCTTCAAAGTTAAAGAACCAAATTCAGTATTATACATAATTTTATTTATAATGCAATCCAAAATTAATGACTAAAGTAGTTAACAATGTCGGAACTTTGTTTAGATATTTGCAATAATACTTCAAACAAAATAAGTGAAACTACACAATTTCAAAAAAGCAAGGGCGTACGGAATAGGCTTTTGGCTATTATTTTAAGTTTGGGTTGTTTGTTTTTGCCGCCCCAATAATAAAAAATTAAAACAAATGAGAAAAAAGCGATTACCACTTTTATTTGACTTTTCCATAAATTTGGTAATATGTGTAACTAATGTCAGAGAGACCATCATGAACACCATTATCAATGCACGGTTATTTGTTATATCATGTGTGTAATGCACAGTATAATCATGAGAAAGGAAAATCTAATTCAAAATGTCCAACATATGATTATAAAAAAAATAAAAAAATATTTGTTTAGTCTTTGGGTTATGTTAAATTTTAAATAAACAAAGAGTCAATACGTATAAAATATTTGTTGTTGAATTCACTTGCCCTTATTTGTATTTTTGCCTTTTGTAATATTTGTCTCTAAAAGAAATAATAATATTACTGTAATCCCATGCCTCATATATGATCTCCCGACATATTAATTTAAGAACACGAACCTTTAACAATAGCATAAACATTGTAAAAATAGTACTCTAAACATATTGAGTGTAAAATTGAAGTAAACATTACAATTCAATGCACAAAACAAACGCTTTAGTATTATGCAAGGTAAATTGGAAATGAACAATAGTTATTAATAGCACAATTTAATATAACTAAATTTGTTTCGTTCATTGTCAATGTACTCAAATACAGTGCACTCAAAACAATAATAGTTTGTATATAAAAAAAGCAAGCAGGAGAGATACAAACATAAACCTTTCGCATAAGAGGCGCAAAAAAATGTCCTAAGCTCTTTTACAAAAACCCAAAAGATTTGAAGATTTGTAGCAATTCCGCCTTTTACACACCATCTTTGATCAGGCAACAAATGATTTGGGAAATCAGACGGTTCTCGGCCATGTTTTGGAACCACCTAAAAAAGATCTTCCGGAGAGAATGAAAATTGGTTGTTGCAAGAGAGAACGGAGGGTGTTTTAAAATATGTTGTCGTTTGTGGGTTCAACTGGCCAATGTTTGTATGTACCAGCAACAACGTGTTTCGTCAGAGAAGGAAATGTATTTGTGTCGAGTTCTCCTCCCAATCTTTTTCTTGTTCCATGGAATTGTTTGGAGAAGGAAGCACCAATTAGGTTCTTATTACTTCAAATAAGAAAGACCCTGTATACTGACTCAGGATTGTCTCATTTATTTTAGTTATTTTTATGTCATTTATTTTTGTCATTTAATTATTTTTTAGTCTTTTGAGTCCTTGTGCTTATAAAAGGACTCCTAGTTGGCTAGTTTTAGTATTATTATGTTATTTCAGGGAGAGTTTAGAGAGAGAATTAATGGAGTTTTCTTATTTCATTACTTTGTACATGTGTGTGTGTAATTAACGTGTATATTCCGCTGCGTTTACATCAAAAGTGGTATCAGAGCGAGGTTTTTCTTGGAACTCTAATGGCCAACGTTTGGGACTTGGATCAGAGAACTACACCTTTGGGAGGTGCCGGAACAAGAGAAGAACCCACCCTAGTGGTGGTGCTGCCGCGCATAGCAGTTGAGGAGGGGGGAAGGCACGCCCAGCCATATAGGCAGCTCCGAAACCGTAGCCGCCCATACCTTCCCCTCCTCCAGACCCTTCATCTTGTCGCCCAGATCTGTACCTATTCTGGCCAAACCTTGCACACGGTGCCTCCCCCATAAGCCCTTGTCGACTAGCCCTACATCCACCCCACTGCCAACCTGGAGGCCCCCCTACATGCCAACCCCTCAAATCCGCCCCAGCCAGCTGCGAAGTCCACCCAACCCATGTTTGTCCCCATCCGACCCTAGCCTTCAAATATTGACCCGATTCAACGAAACCCTAACCGAATTGGCCACGAAAAGTCTGTTTTCACTCACAGGTCACTTGTTAGGCCTCGAATCCATGAACCCGACCATCCCTACTAGCACTCGCGCCTCCATCTACCGTATGTGCATAACCCACAGTCAAAACCAACTCTGTTTTCTAAACAAACCCACAACCACTTCGCCCCCACCCCTAAAATGACCCCAATGGCCAGCCACACCACGGCTGGCCCAAACCCCCTTCCCCTCACAACCCACCAAACACCGTGCCCTCATCGTCCCCTTTGCTCTCGTCTCCAATTCAGCCATGGCATCGACAACGACATAACTGTGACACCCCGCCTAATTAATCGCGGGTGATCAGTCCTAAATCAAGTTAGAACAGGTTTCTCATTTGGTCCATTCTTAGCATCACTGTCGTCTTATTTAATTACTAACCATCTAAGTGAGAAAAGTAGACTGGTGCCAATTTTTATCTTTCATTATTTAACAAACACCCATGCGGAAAATAAAACTATATAACAATCACAGATAACTGAATTAATCATTCACAAGTAAAAATATAATTGACCGAATAAACCAACGGTCCAAACAATAAATCCCATAAAGATAAGAATAAACTCTCAACAAGTCTAATACAATTAAATGGAAAGTGAGCAACATGCTCGAATACTAATCATGAACTTCTACATTTAAGAATGAAGAATGAGGCGTCTATCAAAACCCCGCAACATCCACACATGCTGCAGCAACGGATCCCTGGAATATAGTCAAGGCTGGCGTCCCTGTGGTTGGACACCTAAAAGGTTTTTAAAAGTTTTTATAGCAAGGGTTAGTACCCAAAACATTTGAAAAACATTTAACAAATGATTAACTTGCAGAAATAAATAAATATGCATGCTCTTCATATTTTTAGTTAATAACGCACTCTCTTGAGGACTTCCTTACCCTTCCTCTATTATACCCTACGAATGCTTTAATTAAATTACCTAGTTACTCATCTCATGCCTAGATAATTAACAAAGTTCCTTTATACCCACCCTACTCTAACTGAGTATGTAGTGATTTTGATATATAAGTTATTGGTAACATCAACTTAACTAAATCACTTCCCTTTTTATATTGATATAACTTCTACACTTGTCATACCTGTGAAATAACTCACTTTTCATTAATATTCCGTATATAATTAATTATAAAACTATATACTTATAATCATATTCCAGCATTCACAATCATACTGTAATATATATAATAACTTGCAACCTCCCGAGTAAAATACTCCCGGAATGTAAATTCTATAAAGTGCTATCCCACTAGGTATAATCACATAGCCTAGTTATCCCAAGTCAGAATTTTCACACCAACTTGATAAAAATAAATAATTGGAGGCGGTCATATTCCTTCCCTGAAAGTGAGTTGTCCCTCACCCATATAACGGACGCTATGACCTCGGGAATATACTCACCCTACTCCTCAAGCTAGGGGATTCATCCACTACGCGCAACCTCCCCCTATAGCACTATAGTAACAAATATCTATTCACAGATATTAATTGAGCACACCATATATATATACTAACGTCTCCGTATATATAAATATAAAAGTCCCGGCTATACCGTTCACTAAAATCCGTAACATAAGCCTATTAAAATTATTAAGAGTTTATGGTCCAACTCTAAGCATTAATTAAATTGCACTTTAATTAATTTAGTTATTTTTGGTGTCGCCCCCACCATAAATTTGGACTTACTCCCGTAGCCCAAAATAAATTTACCCGAGTCACAATTCCCGACTCTAATTTATTAGCCTCAAACCCTAATTAATCTATCTATAATTAATTAGATTCAAACTCATGTATTTAATTTCTCAATAATTAATTACATAAAATTTTTATATAAATATTCCCTCTTATATAACCAACTGGCGGAACTGCCAGATTCTGGCGACCGTCGATCGATCGACCCAGACCGTCGATCGATCGATCGAACAGGTCTTCGTCTTCTTCGCGAAGACAGGGCAGCCATGGACGGATTTTCTTAAACCCTAATCTCTTCTAACGTGAGTTTTAAGCCTTCTTAACCCCAGAGTATACTAGAAACCTTATTAGGATAACCCAGAAAGACTACAACAACCATCAATTCGTCCATAAACAACTGATTCATAAATTTTTGGGGAAAATCCATCTTTTTCCTTAAACACATTTTTACTCCAAATTTCTTCATCAAATTCGTTCTAATTTTTATGGATATCATTCTAACAGATACACATCAATATTCCAATGTCAGATTTTACATAACTCCTCATAATTTCGGCCAAAACAGATTCATGTTTTCTTTAGAATTATCAAAGCCCCATGTTTATACCATGAACCCCAAAACGAATTTTAAATTCATAACAGCACACAAATATGAATTGAAAGACAGTTTTCATGCTATTGCAAGTTATTCACTTGCCTTAGGTTTCGTAGTGTCTGAATTTGTGATGGATTCCAAGGTTGAAGATGACCTTGTTGGTTCTTTGAGATCCCCAAAATGGCTTTGGCTGCTGCTAGGGTTTCCTAACCCTTTAGTTCTTTTTCCTAATTAAGCTCAGCCATGCCCTAATTTCTTTTTATTAGGTTAATTTTCCAATTCCCGTTTTTTGACTAATGGGCCAAGCCCAAGTGACCAAAATGTCCCCGAGTGGGCCCGGCTATGTCTAAAAACGTCCTGTGACCCGTTTACTACCCCCGGGTACACTTTTCCGACTATCTCGGCCCATCCGGACTCAACTGTACATTCAGAATTGGCATCTGAATTAATTTATAAAAATACTTATCCCCCACCCAATATAGTCTATACCGACTTCCGGATGTGATAAGTACATACCTCGTCATTAATACTCGAAACGACGAAATTTCATTATTACTATTCACTTAGTAAATAAATTTTTCCTAAATATTAACCATTCAATCCCAGATTAATATTTATATAATATTTTATCATAATTAATTCATTAAATTACAACACACTAGTAATTTAGAATTTCTGAATTAATTCAATTTTAAATGTACCAAAAAATACGGGGTGTTACCTTGTTTTATATTCAGTGTGTTGCGAAGGGAAGATTCTGTAAAATCATAATCGATGGATGGTGGCACTAGTGTTAATTTGGTCTCTTGAGAGATGATAGAGCACATGGGTCTTTGTGCTGAATCGATCCGAAGCCCATGTAAGATTGGTTGGTTGGGATCCAAGGATGAAGTGTGCCCTACGGGACAGTGTTGAGTACCATTCACGGATGAGGTCGTGTGTATTGTAGTTGATATGGACGTGTGCCACTTCCTGTTAGGCCGACTCTGGAAATTTGATCATGCTAGCATTTACGATGGTCGTGCTAACACTTATTCATTTATACATGAGGGTCGTGAAGTGGTCCTTGACCCCATGCTGCAACCCAAACTCCCCGGCCCACTTATGTCCCCGACTTCGAAGCTTGTACTCCTTGTTGATGCCGTTGAGCAGGGGTTGTGCTATGCCCTTGTTAGCCCCTTAGGTGCCGCACCGACCTGTGTGCCAGATGCCGTTCGTGACATCTTGGCATCGTTTCGGGATGTATGTACGCCGCCCGATTTCCTTCCACCGTTGAGGGACATACAACATGCAATTGCTTTTGTTCTGGGAGTCTAGTTGTCCAACCTCCCCCAAAATTGAAAAGGCAAGAAAGAGGCGCACTTGGAAAATTAAACTGTAGCAACGACGACAATTAAACGTCGGGGAAAAGATTTCGAGAGAAGAACGATGAAGCTGAAGAACGTTAGAATGGGAAAAGGTTGCAATCACTGAAAATGACGAAGTTCAAGAAGAAGATACAAGACTGCTTACGTTCTCTCCCTCTCTCTCAAAGTATGGCTTCGATGCAAGCTAAAATGGTGATTTGAAAAGTTAAAGCGAACTTTTGAAAGTCAGCGGTGTGGATTAACTGCACAACACACGGATAAACGGTTGTGTAAAACCAACTGTGAGAGTACAATCAATAGGCCTGCATAGCTGCCACAGCATGACGTAGGGATTGATTAGGCGTAAAACTCGATCGTCGTTAAAATTCATCTATTGAGGTTGACGATCCTAATACCCCTCGGACTAGTAAACCCCTTCGGGTCCACTTGGAAAATCTGAATGGAGTAGGGGCAGCTAATGTGGGGAATGTTTACCTCTCATTGACGCGACTAAAGGTTGAGGGCAAACGGAATATCAAGTTACGAACGGTGGATTGACCAAAGCTCTACGACCAGACCCTTCGGAGGGAGACACAAGCGCCCTACCAAGCATGTGGGCATTGACCCAATCTATTCAAGGTCGGACAAAGTGGAACTGACAATAGTAATGCCCCCGCTACACACGGTCTACACTTAACTAACTTGATTGCATTAACTAACTTGCTCTCACGAATATTCTCCATTTGCCCCTCATTACATTGTCAGCGAACACCAAAACAAAAGTTAAAACAGGAGAAGTGCATTTAGCATAATGGGCTTATTTGATAAAATTGTCAACGAACAACAAAATGAAATTTAAAAAGGGAATAAATGAAATAAGCACAATTGACAAAGGGTTATATCTGACTGAAATTTCAAAAAATCAAAATTATTGAACTTTGTTAAAAGCGAATTTGGAAGAGAGATGGTGGCGTTGATGGTTTCCCAAAGCTCTTGAACATTATTGAGAACTATGACTATGATTGCATAAAACAAGTGGCTAAGATGAGAAGGCTATATATACTAATATTTTGTTTATTTGTTTAAAGAATAATTTTAACAATCAAGTCTAGACAATAATAATGTAAGGATGGAAAGGAAAAAGAGCAGAAAATAATCTGATGCTAGAAATCCCCCCATTTTGCAACTTGATAGGCCAACTGCCAACATAATAAAAAAAATGGGCATTAAACAAAAGAATGTACGGGTACATATACACCAACTATGGTTGTACACATCTATATAATTACTCAATTAGATTCAGTAAATAACACACATCATAAACATCTACTAACGCTCTAAACCAACAATTTCCAGGAAGATAAGGTCACAATATGGAATTGTAAGAGCTTTTGAACTGTGAAGAACAGTTCAATTGCTATTATCTGAAAAAAATGAATACAAGAAGTTCAAATGTAGAATCTAAGTTATACCTGACTTTGGCAACTCAACTCAACTTAAAAAAGCCTTTTTCCGATTATTTGGGGTCGGCTACATGAATCCTATTATTTCATTCCATTCTGTTCAGCGCAATATCTTCGGTTAAACCACGTGATATCATATCATTTTTTATAATATCTCACCAAGTCAATTTAGGCCTACCTCTGCCCCATGCGTTACCATCATTACTAACTAAATTACTCTTCCTTACGGGAGCATCTATTGGTCTACGCTTGACGTGATGTTAACAAGCGCTTACCGACGTACCAAAAACTATAGTTGATAGTCATGGCGCAACTTAATTCACATATACAAAGGGTGAGTCTGCCCCATGAGTCCAAGTTTGAAAAGCCTTGGCCAGCCTCGGCACATTTTTAGGTTGAGCATGCTAGGTTGGTCCATGAGCCTGCATCATTTTAAATGTACCTGCATCATGATGTGTCCAAACTATCTAAGTCGATTTTCTCTCAATTTATCTTCTATAGGAGCTACTTTTACCGTTTCACGAATTTGTTCATTTCTAATTTTATCCTTTCGAGTTTTACCACAAATCTATCTTAGCATTCGTATATTCGTCACACTCATTTTCTGCACATTTAGTTTCTTGGTTGCCCAACACTCTGCCCTATATAGCATGGCGGGTCTAATAACCGTTCTATAAAATTTTCCTTTTCACTTCAAAGGTATATATGCCTATCACACAATATGCCGGTAGCACTTCTCCACTTGACCTAACCTCTTTTAATCCTATGAGTAACATCATCACTAATATCTCCATCTTTTTGGATAATCGAGCTTAAATAACGAAAATGATCATTTCTAGGTATCTCTTGACCGTCCAATTTCATCACATCCCCGTTTGTCCTCCAATTACTACTAAAGTTGTACTCCATATATTCTGTTTTAGTCCTGCTTATTTTAAATCCTCTTGTTTCTAGAGTTTCTCTTCACAATTCCAATCTAACTTTTATCCCCGTCTTAGTCTCATTCACTAAAACAATATCATCTGCAATAGCATACACCATGGTACCTCATCTTGTATTTGTCTAGTCAATTCATCCATAACAAGGGCAAAGAGATAAGGACATAGTGTTGAACTTTGGTGTAGACTTACCATAATTGAAAATTCACTACTTTCTCCAACTGATGTTCTTACTGTAGTCATGCCCCATCATACATATACTTGATCACATCAATATATCTACGGGTCACTCTTTTTTATATTTAACCCACCATATTATATCTTTGGGCATCCTATCATATGCCTTCTCCAAATCTAGAAAAATCATATGAACATCCTTTTTTTTCTCCATATACCTCTCCCTTAATCTCCTCAATAAATAGATTGCTTCCATTGTTAACCTCCGAGGCATAAACCCAAATTGATTCTCAGATACTGTTGTCTTAAATCTCAATTTGTATTCATTCACTCTCTCCCAAAGTTTTATTATATGACTCATGAACTTAATATCACGATAATTTGAACAACTTTGTATGTCCCCATTATTTTTATAAATAGGTACTAAAACACTCTTTCTCCATTCATTGGGCATCCTATTAGTCATTATAATTCTATTAAATTATTTTGTAAGCCAAGACACTCCTTCTTTCCCTAAGCACTTTCAAACCTCAATAGGGATACCATCTGGTCCTAAAGCCCTCCTTGTTTTCATCTTTTTAAGAGCAATAATAGCCTCTGTTGTCCTAATTCTGCGAAAAAATATATTTTCTCGAGTCTCCCAAAGTTCCTCTATATCTAATCTACTTCCATTATCTCCATTTAATAACCTCTCAAAGTAGTTTTTTTATCTTTTCATAATCTCATCATCATTGACTAAATCTTTCAAATCATCACTTTTAATAAACTTAACATTATTAAAATCTTTTTTGTTTTTGTCCCTAAGTTTAGCAAACTTATAAATATTTTTTTCTCCTTCTTATGTTCCTAATTTTGTATAAAGATCATCATACACCTTTAACTTAGCATCTCTTACCATTTTCTTAACTTCCTTTTTAGGCCATTTATGTTTCTCAAAATTTTCTTCGTTTATAGTTGTTTGCCATGTTTTAAAGTGCTCCCTTTTGATTTTTACTATATTTTGTACTTCTTCATTCCACCACCAAGATGCTTTAGATTGTGGGCTCTTGCCTTTTGATTCTCCAAGAATTTCTTTTGATATTCTTCTCATGCATGTGGCCATCTTACCCACATTATGTTAGTCTCTTCTTCGGTATTCCATGATGCTTTGTTTAATACTTTATCTTTAAAAAGTTCTAATTTCTCTCCTTTAAAGTTTCACCACCTAGTTCGTGGGTTAATCTTCACTTTTTGCACTCGTGATTGGTTTTTAATATTTATATCTAACACCATTATCCTATGTTGTGAGGTTAAGCTCTCTCCTGGGATAACCTTACAGTCTTTACATATTAATCGGTCTCCTTTTCTAGTAATGAAAAATTTATTTTGCTCTCATGTGTTCCACTTTTACAAGTTATTAAGTGTTAAGACCTCTTCTTAAAACATTTATTTACTAGTACAAAATCATAAGTCATCGCAAAATCTAAAATAGTCTCCATCGTTGTTCCTATCTCCAAAATCATATCATCCATTCACTATCTCATATCCTACACGATCTTCTCCTACATGGCCATTAAAATCTCTCCCATATAGATTTTCTCACCTACGCGTATTTCCTGAATTTGTTCATCCATTTGTTCCCAAAATCGTACTTTAGTGTGCTAATCTAATCCTACTTGGGGTGCATAAGCACTAACAATATTAATTATATTTTCACCTAATATCAGTTTTACAAGTATAAGTCTATCATCTTTCCTAATAGCGGTTAGATATCATTCTTAAGGTTCTTATCTATAATTATTCCAACTTCGTTCCTAATACTATGTTTTCCTGTATAATATAATTTAAACCCTGTATTTTCTATTTCTCTACCTTTCTCACCGACCCATTTAGTTTCTTGTAAACAATCTATGCTAACTTTTCTTCTTATCATGGTATCTACTAACTTCATTTATTTTCCTGTCATAGTCCCTATGTTCCAAGTAGCTAACCCAAGTCTATTATATTGGACTATCTTCTTTACCTGCACACGTCCAGATTGTTGCAGGAACCCTTACTTATTTCTCGTCACATTCGGGTGCCGATGCGACACCCCATACCTATTTTTCGAGACACCCGGTGGCAGGTGCAACGCATTACTTAAGGGGGAATGCCCAAGTATTTGCGCGTATATTCATAGGATTTATGTTCATAAGGATCTGACAAAGTTTTACGCTGGCTGTCAGCTACCTAATGCAACCCTCCTCCTTTATCCGGGCTTAGGACCAGCACAAAAAAATATAAGAAGTTAAGCGTGACACAGGTTGAGTTCATACCTAACTTAGGCAAAACATCAAAATTAAATTGCGATTCATAGGGGTCCAAATTGCAGGTGAACATAGGGTTCAATTCATAAACTCTAGGAGTAGAACAACTAAATATGGAAATGTATAACTGGTTTTAATAGAACTCAAATATGAACAGCAACACACAATTGAGTACAGACACCTTACAAAATTTGTGTATGATATTCACCTAAATGAGAGGGAAGAAAAGGTTAGAATCCCTATAAAAGGACTATGCAACTTATAGACCAATTGCATAGGATCATAGTAGTTCATTCATTGTTGTGGATATTGGTGAGGAGTCAAAAATGTACCCTCGTAACTATTTATAACTCTCATAACTAGTTTAATATATTTTCAGTTATAACATGACACTTGTGCAAAGTCTCTAGTATGAAGACAAACCGAAACAAAAAAGTTTGTTAAGCCAAACCATGCAAGAAGTCAACTAAAATTATAACAATCACTCAAAACTAATTATCAGTAGAAAATGCTAGATAAAATTCCTGAATAACTCTAGACACTACTGCAAATGGTGATGCTCCTTCCTATCATCAGGTAAAGAAATTAGGATTCTGAATTGAAAATCTTAAAAGTGGAAAATACTAGTAAGAAACTACCGTAAATTTCAAATCTACCGTCAATCAACATTGTATATCACCAAAATCTACACCAAAGAAAGGAAGATAATAGTTTAAAGCTTAAATAAGACATAAAAGGAGGAGCTCAGATTGTAAGAAATCATCCATGGTGGGGGGGGGGGGAGCGGAGGGTGTCGCAAGTTTAACCAGATGACTTCTGAAAATCCCTACAAAAACAGCACCAATAAATCAAAATTTAATTCAATTTAGTAAACAGTAATCAAAATCATATGGGCCTAAATATTTGAATTGTAATGGTCAAAACGGAAAAGAAAAAGAAAAAGAAAAAGAACATCCGAAATATATGTATCACAGCTTTTGATCTCAGCCATCAAATTTGTCATTGTTGGCACCATCTCAGCCTCTACCTTTTTTTTCTCTATGGATAGTAAAAGACCCCTCTTTCACACACACACACACATTTATGTATGTATATACACCCTTTCCTTTACAAATAAGAGTTGTTTCATCTCTCTTTTTTTCCTTTCCATTTCCATTATTGATTTTCCAAACAACGATACTTTCCTCCTCCTCTTATCTATACTAAAGAAATTCTTTCCTCATTTCCCACTATCAATCCAAATGAACATATACATTGTTTTCGTGATGGATTGTTCGATTGAACACATCCTGAAATACATTATATACATGATAGAATTTGAACAATGCATCACGGAATGTCTTTAGATGCTCAACACTCATCAAAAGACTAAATTTTAGAATGTAAGCAATATGGTTATTGTTATTCACTATTTACTCGAGGGTACTTATAAATTTAATGTAGAAAGATTGTCTTGAACGAAAGATGAAGAGGCAAGTTTTGTAATTTTGATCTATGATAACTTTGAATTGGTCTTTTTAGTTTAATAAGTATCATGAAAGTGCATATTATTGTTGTGTTTGAATTAGCAATGGCAAAACTATGGGCTGGGCCTAATTTGGGCGGGTTAAATATGGGTTGGGCTAATTGTGGGTTGGGCCAAATATGGGTTGGACCAAATATGGGCGGACCAAACATGGGCTGGGCCAACCCATTTTTTTCTACTAAAGTATTACAATTCCAGGTATATGTAAAAAAGCCTCATATTTTACTTACAACTCTTAAAAATGGACTTTATATTTGACTAGTAGCTTTTAAAATTGGGCTCCATATTTGATTCATAGCTTTCAAATATGGGCCCCATATCTGATTCATAGCATTTGAATATGGGAGCCATATTTAACTCGTAGCTTTAAAATATGAGCCCCATATTTAAATGACGGCGCTAATATGGGTTGCTTTATTTTGGGGGCCACATTTTGCCACTACTAATCTGAACGATAGAATCTTCTAAGTTCTACATTGGTTTTGAATTTTTGAGAGTTGTTAGGAAAATACATAATGTAAAAAATTGATGCTGAATCAGCCATGTAAGTAGGAGCAAACTGCAGTTTTTTGAATGGTTGTAGTGTAGTCCTAAGTGTAATCTGTTATATTGAATCGAACATTGTATGTCTACTAATTTGGGAGTGATAGTATAAATCTTCTAAGTTCTACATTGGTTTTGAATTTGTGAGACTTGTTAGGAAAATACATAATGTAAAACATTGATGCTGAATCAGCCATGTAAGTAGGAGCAAACTGCAGTTTTTTGAATGGTTGTAATGTAGTCCTAAGTGTAATCTGTTATATTGAATCGAACATTGTATGTCTACTAATTTGGGAGTGATAGTATAAATTGCGATACCCTTAGAAGCTCAAAAGACAAAATCTTAGCTTTACTGTATTATGGAAATTTCAATTATGAAGCAAATATTCTTCTTGGTGTAAACTGTTCCCGTCTGTCATGAATTCAAATTGGTCTGTTTAACTTTGAATATTTGTTTTTATTGAAGGTTCCCAATCAAAAAAATTATACACTTATTGCTGTCTATGAATTCGGAACTGGTATTTTACACGTAATGATCATTAGAATAGTAAAGCATTGTTCTAGACAAGTTTTAAATTTGTGTGCTGATAGTAAACAAAAATGATGTAAAAGGTTATGCTGAATCATCTAAGTGATGAGATGAGACCTGTAGGTTTTTGCTCTTAGAGATGCTGGGGATATGGCGGAGAATGGGACTGCATATGTGAGTTTGGAGCCATGTAACCATTATGGAAGAACTCCACCATGCACTGAAGCATTGATTAAAGCCAAAGTGAAAAAGGTGGTGGTTGGGATGGTGGATCCTAACCCAATTGTGGCTTCAAAGGGGGTGGATAAGCTACGAGATGCAGGGATCGATGTGACTGTCGGTGTTGAGGAAGAATTGTGCAAGAAGCTCAATGAAGCCTATATCCATCGAATGCTGACAGGGAAGCCATTTGTTACCTTAAGGTAAATTTGTCCATCCCCGATTGAGGAGTACACCCCATGTTGTGTCTATGTGGCGGCCTACACCAGATAAACACACAACGATTATGAGACTCAATAAACCCACATGCTATGGGACCTGCAGTGTATCCGTGTTGTGTGTTCCTTGGCTGTGGTCTACCGCATATACACAACGCATGGTGCCCTCCATTATCCAGTTATATCCCCCGGGCCCCGTCTAATTCAATAAAGTCTTTTGACCCTCTTCGGGGAAAGGTCATGGTGAACCTCAAGCCTGATTTGTTGAAGCATTAAAATAAAATAATTACTGCACGTCCCATGTATGTACTTGTAATTCCTCAACCAAGCTGGTGGGACCCTACCCTGAAGAGCGTCAAGAAATTTGAACTCTAGTAACTTTGAGATTGATGTGAGTGCGGAAACTCTCTAATCTCATTCATTCTCAAAATAGTAGTAGTACTATACAATAGGGATTCCCATTTTATAGGGGTGTAGGGATTGTTCTAGGCTTAGTAATGTCATGGATGATGTCAAGAAGTCGGGGTGTCACATGTGACATCACTAGAAGCCTCTAGAATCAAAAGTAAAATTTTGTTAATTTTGATCGACTTTTTTAATGTTTAATCATTAATATAGGCTCCGTTTGGTTGTCCCAAAATTATAAATTGGATCATTAATAAATTGATCTATTTACAAATTAATCCATTAATTATGTTTGGTTTTATTAATGAAAGGATTCATTAATTGCCCTATTTTAGCTCATGTGCAAACTCTGAAATTGGATCATTTCACAAAAAAATTGAAATGAATCCATTTGAAATAGAAGTCATATAAAGTGCATGTCCCATCTCTCTCTCCCCCTCCCCCTCCTCCTCTCCCTCTCTCTTTCCCTCCCCCTCTCTCTTGATTTGTTTTTCTCTTTTTCTCATAGAACCTTAACATCAATTTCAAATTACCAAACAATGTGTAAAATTGGATTTAACTCATTTCAAATTCAGTCATTTACAATTCACTAATTCACAATGAACCAATTTACATAATCAAACAATTTGCGCAATCAAACTGGGCCATAGTGTATGTGATGTTAGTGCAGCAAGCTCCTGCTCACATGGTTACCCACCCTCCATTGGGGTGGAATAGGTAAGGTTCAGGTCGTGCTAAGGATAATTTCACATCCCCGTGGTGCTGGTTAAAAATGTGAAGGCTGGCTACACTTAGTTGTCTTGCTCATCTTTCTTTAAATAAATATAGCTCTAGTGGAGTATATAATTTTAATGTCTAAAGTAAAAAAAAAAAATTGTGATGTTTGTCTTAAAAATCCTTTTGTTTGCACTGATTATATGATCTTAGTATATGGTCGTCACTTTTGCCTTATGTAGTATATTCATACTTCTCTATATATGCAAAACCTGCAGATACACCCTCTCAGTCAATGGACAATTTTCAGATCATCTTGAGGAAGAAGTCAGAGAGTCCGGGGGATACTACTCGCAATTATTACAAGAATACGATGCAGTTATACTTTTATCCTCATCATTAACACAAAAGTATTCATTTCCTGCGTCTAAAGAACCTGGAGCTAATCAACCTCTTCAGATTGTAATAGCAAAATGTCCTAGTTCCCCAATACAATTGCCGGTCCTAACCGAGGCGGAAACTTCTAAAGTAATAATTTTCACAGACCATGAGTCAGCTGTGAGACCCGAAACAGCTCAACAAGGAATTGAAACAGTGGTTTTAGATACTATAAGTTTAATTGCGATCCTCGAATATTGTAAGGGTCGAGGAATATGCAGCGTATTGCTGGATTTAAGAGGCAATTTCGGTGATTTTGAAGAGATCCTAAAAGAGGGTTTTGAGAAAAATTTACTACAGAAGGCTGTGGTGGAAGTGTTGCCCATTTGGAGTAAAAGCAAAGAAGAAGTGTTTCCTGAGGCATTAAAGAATCTGGAGGGAAATCAAAGGTTAAAGAAATTAACTTCAAGAGTAATCTCAGGCAATAGTGTCTTGTTGGAGGGATACTTTTCATCCAAGTGACTGTTTATGGAGAGAGAATGCTTGGTTATCGAAACCAATGTGTTGAGAATGCTACTACAGAAGAAATCCATTTTTGTAAAACTGAACTGTCCCAGATTGCACACTTCTCTTATGCACTATTTAACAACAATTTTTTGCTATCCACACTTCATGCTGCATCTTCATTCCCGCACCTGCTGTTGCACTGTATTCTCTCCATTAAGAGCATCCAAATTTGGTGAAACTGTTGTTTTCACAATGCTGGAAGCTGGCTCAAGGATCACCTCATATATGTATTTTCTTATTCCATGCCGTGTTTTTTACTTATTCTTTTTATCATTATCATTATTACCTTTTGTCAATTAGAAGCTAACTTCATATGCCTTGGCATCTAAGTAGTGCAAAGAGTCAAACGCACATATATATATATTCTTAGAATTTGTATATTAGTATATTTATACATTATATGTTTATATGTTATATACACACATCATATATATGTAAAAAATATATGCTAAAACCGTGTGTTAAAATACGACACAACATAAAATCGTATTTTTTACCTAACATGACATGATGCAACTAAGAATTTTTTTTTTTTTAGTTAAGGTGAACCCAACCCAAATAAATCGCGACACGACATGCAATCGTATATATATATATATATATATTTTTTTTTCTGCATAACATGAACTTGACAGGATACAACACGAACTCTTGTTTTTTACCTCACTCAAGAATGATCCAAATAAAACATGATACGACACAAATATTTTTTTTACCAAACACTAACTCGTTCCAAATAAAATTCGACGGAAAACCCTATCAACTATCTAACACAAAGCAAGTTAACACGGAATCATTTTTAATTAATATGGACACGACCCAAATGAACCATGGCAAGGCATGAAATCGTATTTTTTCACCCAACACGAACACGAACACGACACAATAAAAAACACGACACCAGATGAAATCTTGTTTTTCACCTAACACGAATACAGTCCATATAAAACACGACACGGCATGAACAATTTTTTTTACCTAACACTAACACAACATGACAAAACACTAATCCAAATAAATCAAGACACGACTTATCTATTTTTACCTGGCACGAACAAGACACGACAATAAATCTTTTTTTTAGCACTAACACGAATATGACCCAATAAAAATACGACATGACGCAAAATGTTTTTTTACCTAACATGAACATGATCCAAATAACACAATTTCGTGTCGTGTTAGATAAAAAAAATAGATTTCATTTCATGTCATGTGTTAATTGGGTCGTGGTAGTTTTAGGTTAAAAACAAAAGATTGTGTCGTCTCGTCTCGTGTTTCAAATGGGTCGTATACGGGTTAGGTGAAAAAATGATTTCATATTATTTCGCGATTTAATTGGGTCGTATTCGGGTTAAGTTGGGTTAATTACACTTTTCTCCCTCATCTATACCCATTTTCACGTTGACACGCGAACTTTCATTTTCTGAACTTACCCCCCGAACTTTCAAACCACCGCAAGTAACCTCCTAACATTAACACCATTATTTTTTTAGACGTAAAGTGACACATGACATCCATTTGACTTTTTCAAAAGGGTAATTTTGTAATTTTATAATTGTGGGATAAAACCTTCATTTTCTCTCTCTCTTTTCTTTCCCTTTTATCTCACTCTTTCCTCTCGGCATGGCTGCCCATTTTCTCCTTTTCTCTTAATCTTCACGCACACACAAACACACATGCACACACAACAAATACAAGAAATCGACCCAATTTTATAAGGTTTCAAAGTAGTTTAAAGGTTTGTCTTCTAGATTTTGGATGTTTTTTAAGGTTTGAAATTGGTTTGAAGGTTTGGAAGTTGAGATTTCCATTTTTCCCGTTTTCATTGGAGATTGTTGGCTCCAAAATTTCACATTCGATTAGACTGGGGGTTTGAAACCATATTTCGAGTTTTATCTCTTCCGAAATTTCTTAAAGTATTTTATGTAGTTTTTTAATTTTAATATGTATTTTGTATTTTTCTACATTTCTTATTAATTATTTTTTTGTAATACTTTGCGTCTTAAATATATTTTTCCCATTTCGATACTTTTTTTAATGTATTTTTAGATTTTTAATATGTATTATTGAGTTCTTTCCAGATTTTTTAAATTATTTTTCTATAATTTTTTTTTTTTAAATATACTTTTATCACATTCTAGATTTTTTAAAGTATTTTCAATATTTTTATTTTTAATAAGTATTTAGTTGTTTCCAGATTTTTAAATCATTTTTTAATTTTTGAAATTTAAAATGTATTTTGGTCATTTCTATATTTTTTTAAGTATTTTTAATATTTTGCAAATTTATTTTTTTTGCATTTTTAGATTTTTCAAATTAATTTTCAGTAAATATTAGAATTTTAAATAAATTTTTTAATTTTCAAATGTTTAATATATATTTTTTGTCATTTTTAGATTTTTAAAAGTTTTTGTTAATTGTTTTTTAGCATTTTATGCAATATTAAAAATTTAAAAATTCCCCTCTATTTTGGAATGGATAAAAATACCCTTGTGTGCATAGCACGTGATCGTTTTTTGTTCCAAATATTTAACACCGTTATGACTAGGGTGTATTATGAAGTATTTTAATAAGTTCAGAAAGTTCAGAAAAAATGAAAGTTTAGATGGCAAAGTGAAAATTGGGATAATGTTCAGAGGAGAAAGTGTAATTAACCCAGTTAGGTAAAAAAATATTTGTGTCTTGTTTAATTGAGTCGTGTTCATTTTAGGTAAGAAAAATACGATGTCATGCGCTTTGCATTTTAATTGGGTTGTATTCGTGTTAGGTTAACCAAAGATTTCTTATCGTGTTTTATTTGGGTTCCGTTCATGTTAAATAAAAAAAATATTATGCCTCATTTTATTTGGATTGTGTTCGTTTTAATTAAAAAAATATTTTGTGTCGTAGTATGTTTATTTACTCAGTTTGTGTTAGGTAGAAAAATAAGATTTCGTGTCGAGTTTTAGTGAAATTGTGTTAATGTTAGGTAAAAAAATATTTCATGTTGTGTCATCTTTTATTTGGGCCATTTTCATGTGAGGTAAAAAATAAGATTATGTCTTGTATTGCGTCGTGTTTGTGTTACGTAAGTAATCACTTGTAGAAGGTAATGCCATCGAGAAATGTGAGAGACAGGATTGTGAGATTTAAGGGAACGATTTCCTTTAAATTATAAATTATGCTCTGAATTAAAAATATGCTTAATTCAAGATTAACATGAATTTTGCCAAATGAATAATGCCGACTTGAATTAAAGTAAACTAAAATTGTCCAATTTAATTAGGCACCAATTAAACAACTTTTAGTGGTTAAACCAAATTTTATCTTGTTAAATCTAAGCATGCATCAAGATGAATTTGTAAGATAAAATAAACGCAACCACAACGTCACGATGTACGAGGAAAATTCACAACGGGAAAAACTTCGAACGGCCAAGCCACAAGTCCGCTAAGTACGGAATTACAAAAGGACACAATAGAATACTTACACAACGACTCGACGCCCTCGCAAGTCTTGACGCTCTTCATTCCCGAAACCTCTACCTAGTGACAACGTAGGAGTTCACCAACGTCTCGGAATCCACCGATGGGGCACTGCTACCGTCAACACACGGAGTCCACCATGAACACGAAATTCACCGTAAGAAACAATCTAAATAGTGTAAATAATAAAGCCCGGTACCAAAACTGATCTCAAACATATATCATGTAGAAACTTTTATCATAAAATGAATTGGGTGTAAACTTAGTTTTTGTTATGAAAGATAAATCATTGAAGATTAACAAAGACTTTTTGGAAGAGTGTTTGCTCTCAAAGTTTGAAAAAAGTCTCAGCAAAAAATCAACTCCTGCACTACTAAAAATGTTGGGAAAAAGTAGTGGGAGTAATAGAAAAAATTGCCAAAAACCTGTCAGATCATTCGAACAAGAAAATAGAGGCGTTCGAACGACATATCGAACGAGAATTCAGCGAGAAAAAAAGCATCTTGTTTGAAGGGTCGTTCGAATGAGAATTCAGACACTTGGAAAGCTAGATGTTTTCGATACGAATGCCTGGCCGCTAGTTTCGTATTTTTCTGATTTTTTTAATTAGTTATAATTTTTCTATGGAAAGATGTCCGAGAACAAAATCTTTAGATACTATGAATTCAAAAAAAATGACAAAAATTTTAACACCCAATAATAAATTTCTAAGTCTCAATATAACATATGCATTCATACATGAGAGATCCTTGGAAAGTTAATGACGACACAAGGCACGAAACGCAGCATATGATGTGATCTTCTTTTACTTGACCGCTACGTCTTCAACATTAATGTCATAGGCTTGAAAGGTCATAAATAACTTATATCCTATGACCCGGGAGTTTAGTTTAGGTCTCGGGGCGTTTTTAGGCCTAATTAGCATCCCGGGGAAAATTATAGACATTTTACATTTTTGGGTAATTAAACCCACGAATTTCCTAAGGATAAATCAGCCTTTAGGAGTTGCCTTATAGGGTTAGCAATCAGAAAATCAAAGAACGGCCATTAGAGAAGAGGTTGGAGAGCTTTTGCAAGCAACTCAAGGCCAAGGACTCAACCGTTTACACCGCCACCACCACCAATGCATAGATTGCGCGACAAGGAACGCAACAATACCACTTTCGTCCACAAATCAGAAACCCAAATTCCAGCCAAGTATCTATCTTGCTTCTCTTTTAATTTAATTGTCACACCATGTTAGATTAGGATGATTGAACCTATGTTTCTTGGAAGAACTCAAGGATTTAGAGGACCTAATCACATGTTGTAGAGAAAATAAATAAACACTGGACATCTCAATCATATGTAGAGGATTACCTACAAAATTTGATAAATATAGGAGTGATAAATCTGGAAAAAGTCATAGAATAATGGAAGTTTAGAAGAAAGTTAGGGTTCTTGATAATTAAAATAAATTGGCCCATTAATTCAATTCCGTTGTTAAATTTATGCATGTTTCACGTAGGAAATCTTGCATATATGTATATAGAACTTGTGGTAATGTTATTTGAGAATTTGGGAGTGATTAATGACGTTTTTTAAGATATTGAAAGATGAAACCCGTAGGTTTTAATGGCAGTTTCTGGGCAAGAACCGCTTGATCGATCGATCGACCCAAGAACATCGATCGATCGACCCCATTTTCTCGATCGATCGACCCCTCCTGGAAAACTGCATATTTCTCGTCCAGTGGTTTGATCCGGTTAAAATGCATAGGAACCCTTGATTGTTATTGTTGGAGTATGATGGGATATATAGAAGACTAGTACGGCCTAGGTATACTCGTTGAATGAAATTTAGTGTAGGTTGAGATTTTGGGTTAACGAGGGATTATTCATGTGTATAAAAAATCATGCGTATATTTGATAAAAAGATCGAGACTCGTAAGGGAGTTAGACCAGAAAGTAAGTGAGTGTATGCCTACTGAAATTGTACTTAGAATACTTTGAGAGAGGAGGAGTGAGTATGAAGTGAATTATAAATGAGAATAAAAATGAGGAGTCTGTTATGCGAAATAATCGAGTAAAATGTGTTAATAACGGATAATTATAATTATGGGTCGTGGGCGCACCTAAATTAGAAATGTAGATATTTATATATCTATGACTGTGTGATTGTGCATATATTATATATCGATATAAAAATCATACTCGAGCTACTTGCTATCACGGGGGTTTTCGCGTCGGGACAGTCTTATCTCGATCGGGCCTTTATGGGGGATATTGACTCGTACCTTAGAACATCGGATTCCTTGGTACAGGCTATCTGATTGATAGTCAGACGGTCCTAAGAGACGTGAGGGTATGTGCTGACCTCTTAGTGACTTGAAACTATGCTTCGCCTCTATTTGTATGTGTTTTATGTTAATACAGTTCGAGAGTGATTCTGAACTAGTATTTCCCCTTAATATGTGTGATACGGGGACTTGATAGTAGAGTATGCCAGCACTATAGATTATGCGGGGTGACGATAGTATATATATATATATATATATATATATATATATATTTATTTATACTTAAGTATGGGAACATTCTACTGTGCATAAAAGTAGTTAAGTAATGAGTAATAATCCGACTTTATTATAAATGTTTGAGAATTTTGTGACAACACTGGGCTATTTTTTATATAAAATAAGATATCTATGAGAGCTTAAATTTCAGAAATTAATCATTTTAACCATCGTAGTTAGCGGTATGAAACTCATGGGAAGGTTAAGTTAAAATGAACTTTTGAGGTTAATAGTACGGTAGAACGTGCACACTAGATGAGGGGTGAGAATTTCTCAAGAGAGTGATGCGTACTAACATGGTTGTTACATTAGCCGGTAAGCATTTTAAATACTTGCTAAACTAATTTTTTTAAACTGTTTTACACTCGGGGTCTGACTCGTTTCCTGTTATCTCCTTCTTCTTGTATACATACGTATATAATACTGGTGCCCAGCCACAGGGGCGTCATGCTTAGATTTCTTAGATCGGATGCGCTGCAGCTTATGTGAGAGTTGCAGACCATTGCTTAGACGATCTCATTGTTGACTCCACTCTTATTTTAGTTCTTACTAGTTAGGGAATGTGTCACCCGTTTTTCTATTCAGTTTGGATTTTTGTTAGAGATTTATGTTCCTTTATATTTTCAGTATTTGGTACTCTTTGGGATTTAATTACTGTCATGATGATTTTAATTATAGTCTTACACTGGTTTGGTTTATGTGGGTGATGCAAATTCTTGTGTGCTATTATTCATCCTTAGTATTTCAGAATTCTTAAACTGTGGGTTATTAAAAAGGTTTTTAAGTTTGGATTTAATAAATTGGAAATGAGGTTTTAAATTGTTTGACATTTAGCTTAATTATTTAGGGTGTGTAAATTGGAAATTTTATTTTGCGACAGTGATGCTAAGAATGAACCGACCGTTCACCTTGATTTTTAATTTAAAAAAGGACTGATCACCCGAAATTTAATTAGGCGGGGTGTCACAGTATCGTTTCTTTATTTGCACATTGAGTGGATTTTATGGGTTGAAATACACCATTAAAACCCATTCAAGTCAAATGAGACACACGAAGAAGCCTAACTCTTGTGAGCCAGCCATTGCAACTTCAAAGGTACACTCTGCAAAGCCATCATTACTCCCTTCACTCGCTTCGTATTATTTGTGATTAACACCATATCAAAATCAAAACACTAAATCTTTCATCTTGTTATCATTAGTTTGCATTGGATAAAAATGGCAAGCGTTTTTTTACAACTTAAAAACATTTTGTAATGATTACTGTTTAGGATGGATAACCGATCGATTATTTAAGAGGAAACGATTAACCGATTCAAATAAAATATAATCAAAACATAAAAAATAGGATGCTCGCCGGCAGCACGATGACTCTTGCATTCTCACAAAATCACCTCAATATCCTACTCATCAGCCAACAGACGGGCCTCATACATCAGCATACACTTCCAAGGCACAACATCCTCATTCCTCCTATCAATCCTATCCCAGTCATCCTCATAAGGGGACACCATCTGATATCCCCTCAACCCCAAGATAAACACCTTCGGCTAGTCCCCTACGACAACAATTCCTTCCAGAGCAACCCCTCCTCCCCAGGCTTCGCGGATGGATTCAACTCAAAAGATCGCTCTCATCTGCCAAAATGGGTTGATATGAGTCCATAGTCAAGGTATAAATGCCAAAAAGTCACTCAAATAGATCCTAACACTTGAGAAAATATAAAGATATACGAGAGAGATGAAGAGAATGAAATAGTGAAGGAACAAAATGACTTTGTTGACCGAATGCATATATTTGGGAAACTTAAATGGTTAACCGACTCGTTAAATGCTTCCAAAAGTTAATCGATCCATTAACTATTCACATCCCACCTTTAACCGAACGGTTAACCGCCTGGATCTTGCAAAAAATCCCACTTTGCTCTCCAAAATATTCAGATTATCATCCATAGGCCCCATAGCTCTTTCGAAATAAGCAAACCTATCTTTAGAGTCCTCTCAATTTCAATGAAAAGTATCATCACATGCACACTCTTAGTCGACTGCCTCTGTGGACACCTTGATCAGCAATCAAGGTTCGAGGACACTTTTTCCTATCCCAAATAAGCCCTAGATATGAACCCCGGAAGAACTTGCCAAATACTAACTTTTGAAACCTAAACTAAAATTTAAAGTGTTGAAAACATAAAGAACCAAAGAATATATTGCCAAAGTGCAAACTAAAAAAAATTAAATAACCCATTAAAGCAACAAGCTAACAAGCCATCTAGAACACTTAACCAATCGGTTAATGGTTTCCCCTCAGATAACCGATCGGTTATCCGTACGATTTCATCTTATGTCTCATTTTATTTGGCTTATGCTCGTGTTAATTAAAAAAATATTTTGTGTCGTAGCTTGTTTATTTACTCCGTTCGTATTAGGTAGAAAAATAAGATTACGTGTCGAGTTTTAGTGAAATTGTTTTAATATTAGGTAAAAAAAATATTTCATGGCGTGTCATCTATTATTTGGTCCATTTTCGTCTAAAGTAAAAAATAAGATTACGTCTTGTATCTATCAAGTTGTCTATGGATGACAGTGGGAACTCATCTTTTGGGCAAGCCCCATTTAAATCCCTGAAATTCACACTAATTTTGATTTGGTTCTTATCCATCTTCCCTAATGGCACAATGTTGGACAAAGAAATAGGATGAATTGGAAAAATGAATCCTGTCACGAGCAACCTCTTGACTTCTTCCTTGATCTTTAGGTCAAGCTCTGTTTTGTATATTCAGGTGACCTGTTTGATTGGGATAGTTCATGGAATCACCATTCAGCTTGTGAAAACTCACATCCTTGTCAATACCAGGCATCTCAGTGTACTTCCCCGCAAAGACATCTTTGAATTCCCGGATCAACTCGATCAAATCTCTCTTTGCTTCTGAATTTAAATCTTTTGAGACAAAAAGAATATAAAATATATAAATCGCAACTCTCTTCCTTTGTTAAAACATCTCTCCCTTATACCAAACTTCTCCCCCTTTTTTGTTCGGGAATAGACAAAGGAGAAAGTGCGTAATATAAAAAAATAAACATCAAGTGATGACAATTCATATCACGCAATAAGTGAAATGACAATGATAAACATATGGCATCTAAAATAATGAAACAATGATGGTTATTGATTAAATTCACGGAAAGACTCGGACAAACATAACATATATATATATATATATATGACACAAACACACATGAATATATATGTATAAATGCACAAAAGGCACAAAAATAAGTTTTCCACACTAGTAAGGCATAAATGTGTCTAAACCACACGTGGCATGGAGTTAAGGGCATGGACTATAAATAAAATAAATATGTCCTAAACACTCAAGTTATTCCAACGAATCGTCTTAAATTTGTTGAACTTAGATTTAGCCTCATGCGACAATAAAATGAGCTTAAAGTGGACACATGGACTAAATGCACACAATCCTAAAAAATATTGATGATTCTCAAACCAATAGTGTCAAACATAAAGATGAACTAGGGAAAACGTGTGAAAACACATTGATCTTCAACTTATAACACCCTAAAAATATAAAAATTCAATTTTTTTTGCTATTTTTGAAGATATCACTTTTGATGATCAATTTATAAACTTTGTTCTTGGCAATTATTTTTTCTCTTTCTTTTTACAAAGAGTCTTGCCAGTGGTGTCCTTTCATGCAAAGGAGATTTACTCCCTCCATAGCCCTTTCCATTGCACTATCTTATTTTTTCAATCTTGAAATTCCTCATGCAATGGATATTACATACACAAATCCTCCAAATATATAGATATGTATTTGACAAACTTGATAGGAGAACACCTCACTTAGCTTAAGAAATATAAGAAGTCAAAATCCAAAAGAACTTGTGAAAGTGTGTGTGGAGACCTATACAAAGATGAATCTACTAAGAAAAAACAACCAAGAACAACTTCATGACGAGGCATGATTAAGAAATAATATAAAGCATTATAAACTCTAATCAAATGTTCTAAACACATGAAAAAATATGGAATGAATGAGACTCAAACACACCAATATACTACAAAAAATGTGCGAAACTACTACACAAACAAAACAACTAAAATATTTTTGAGTTTTTATAAAAATTTCACAAAAAATTACTCAAGAGAAAACAAAATCTTTTTAAAATTTTCATATAAACATGAAAAAATGAAGAACAAAGTTACAAAATACACAAACATCATAAAACTAGTTAAAGCATAAAGCATGAACCACAAAACTAGTGTATGAAAAAAAAATCAAACACAATCACTCATAAGATATAACATGTGATGAATCATGCGAAAGCATACGAGAACCAACAAGCGTAACATTAAGTGCCTACAAATAGGATTTCCTAACCTAAATATTGGATGATTTAGCGCCTCGTGTTGTGGGAACAATGGTGACACGATATCTAGACTTCCAAGAACCTCTTCTAAGATCGAAATAAAATCTCCTAAACTTGCCTTTCCTACTGCAGTCCGACTGCAGTATGTGCCAATGTAGACACAATGAAGATTACCCTTGAATTGACCTTTAAAATGTCTTTGGTTATGGTTAACTCTCTCAAAACTTTGGTCTTGGCTTTAGGAGAGAAAACATTGGGATAATTGTATAATAGACCTATCTTGTCATTTTTCATTGGGATGATAACTAAAATTTTATCCAACTTTTTCAACCTAGATTCCAATTCAAATTTGATGTGAATTGAGTCTCTTAATTCATCCTTCAACTACAAAATTATAGACTCAAATAAAATTTTAGACTCGTCAAATTTTAGGGACTCCTTTAAATTTTCGAACAATCCACGAAGGTTTTCTCTCTCCTTAACAGATACAAGCTCTCCCTAATAATCTTCTCACATGCCCTTATATCCTCAATCAATTTATCATTGTTACCTATGAAGAATTCTTTCAAGTTGGCCTCTAATTTCAAGTTAACCTTCTTTAATTTCAATGACTCTATATTCAATTTGCGAAGGCAATTTGAATCTCACTCTCTTCCTCATCATTCCTCTCGTCTTATTCCTCCTCTCTAAAAACTTAGTAATCACAAGGTCGAACCTCGAAACTGTCATGCACATGATTATCTTCATCATCGAAAGATTCTTTATTTAGTGTCACATGACTAGTCATGAAAGTGGTTTAGTTAATATCCACATGATAATCGGGTTCCTCTTTTAATTCACTATCAGTAAAGGTAGCGTTGTAAGCTTTGGGCTTCTTACCTCCCTTTCTTAGTTTAGTGGGACACTCAAAATTATGATGCCCAAATTCTTGGCACTTGTATCACTTATCCCGATCATCCACCTTCTTAAGTTATCCTTATTCCTCCTATCACGATCATTATTAAAGTTTTTGGATTACTTATTAAAATCTGTATCTTCTCTAAGCTTAAGAATTTTCATGAACTTTTTTACAAACCTAATAATCTCTTATTGTTCTAACTCAAAGTCACTATTCGAATCCGACACATTATCAAAATCACACGTGTGGATACCAAACTTATTCATAACAATACAATAGATATCCACCCATGTTTACACCATTGATCTTTGACTAGAAGTCATTACCACAATCACACGGAATTCACTTTGCCAAACAGGCTCTCTCAATGATGAGTAAATTTTATCTTGGTTCTCAAAATGCGAGATCTCAAACACGAATATCACATTGATTATTGCATCTCAAAAATTAGGGTGTAAATGGGGTTAAAGAGGCTTTTATATTTGCCCTTTCAAAATAATTTTTAAAACCGTTATTCTCAAATAGACTTGTTGTGCTCTTATAATTATTGAAAATGTGAAAAAGTGAGGGAACACAAAATGAGGCAACTCATTTGAACTAAAATAGGGATGACATACGATGGGAAACACCAAATGGGAACACATCGAATGAACTACGATGAACTCCCCTGATCGATAAAGAGTTTGTCCACACCCTAGTTAGAAATTTTGAGTGTGATGCCCAATGTGTTATGGTTGAGGGTTCTAACCTCGACCAGGTATTCCTCTGTAAAGACTATATTCCTAGTGTAGTCCATTTATTCTTATCGATAACTGTTTGATTGGAAATGAAATCATCCATGCATAATATTTGTAGGATCTAGGGCGTGCCTAACTTAATAAGACTTTTTTGTATGACAAAATGAGTAATGTAAATTGCTTGAAAGTAAATTCTGAAATGTAAAAGGCTGGAATACAAATTAACTTGCATTGAATTGAAGCAAACTAATATTACATTGCTGAAATTAAAGTATAAAACATTAAATGTGCTAAAATTAAAGGATAAAATGTAAAGACAAAGATTTATTGATCGTTTGGAGATTTTTTTTGCCTTCCTCGAAGGCTGAATTTATAGTTGTTTTGCAATAACTAACTTCCTTTGGCTCCTATTAACTTCCAGTTTGGATTTTATCTCCAAGTGACTTCCGATTTGAATTTAAATTAATTATTTACAATAACCACCAATGCTTTCCTCCAAATAATTAATTCGAAACTCCTCACAACCTCCACAAAAATCAACAGCTTAAACCACCTACTACTTCTACCAAAATATTCGATTTTAACCACCCACTACTTCTACCAAAATTTTCTGGAATAACAACCATATAACCACCACTAACTTTACAAGTCATATATCCTTGTGTCAAAAAGGGTCATGAGATGAACCCGGTAAAATATGGTGTAAACGTACCTCTCACGCGACCTGAGTTTTCAGAAACATTTAGGTAATGGAGACTTGATAATTACAGTCTTTGATAAACTTCATCGGACTTGATAAACAGCGTAGTTTATTTTTTGGTTACACCTTCTATCATCACCAAATAAGGTGATTGAATTCAGCCCATTTAACTTTTAAGGTCACCAAGGACGGTGAATAATAACAAGTAAAATTTAACTTCGAAGGGTCACAAAAGATGGCGAATAAATGCATTTTTTTACCTTCTAAGATCATCAAAGATGGTGAACAGTGATAAAAAAAAAATTAACCTCAGTGGACAAACAGAGATGCTGAATAATTGTAATATTTTTTTACCTTTAAAGATCACAAAATATGATGAATAATCACACAAATTAACTTTAAAAAAAATCTCTAAAGATGGTGAATAATTATGACATTTTTTTTACCTTTAAAGATCACCAAAGAACGTTAATAATTATAAAATTTAACTTCTGAGGGTCACCAAATACGGTCAATAATTGTAATAAAAAAATTTACCTTTGAAGCTCACCAAAGATAGTGAATATTTACAAAAATTTAACCTTCGAAGGGTCACCAAATACGGTGAATAATTATTACCTTCGAAGCTCACCAGAGATGGTGAATAATTATAAAAATTTAACCTTTGAAGTTCCACCAAAGATGGTGAATTTTATCTTCGATTGTTACCAAATATTTTTATAACAATCAATAAATTTAACCTAACTTTCCAAACCCAACCTTAGCGTTATTTGTGTATTTTGAACTAGAAATCGTTCTTAAAGTAAAATGAATATCTGGAAGTCAAGCTTCCAATGTAAAAAATAATTGGTCATTTTGACTTCTGTAGAGAGAGTTATGACCATTTTACTAAAACACATTCTCATCACAACACAGAATGTTGTAGTAGTTCAAATTTTTTATCTGAATTTCTAGTTATGGAGTTCTCTTTGTGTTTTGAACTATAAAATGAGTCATGTACGAAAAGAAAGCTCTGTAAGTCAAAATTTTGATCTAAAAAATGGCTCGTCATTTATACCTCAATAGAGAGAGTTATGATCGTTTTACTGAAATGCATTTTTGGACCCTGTACAGCCGAAAATTGAAATCAAGGCTATTGTCAAGCCAATAAGATTTCAACTGTTGATGCTCAAATTCATTCCCCAAGACCATGGATACATGTTTTGCAATCCAATTAGACCATAAATATTGTAAAAGAAACATCTTATCCAATTCCTACCAAATGCCATTGCAGTTCACCATCCATAAGAGCTGATTCGGATAATAAACATCTTGGGGCATGAATAATATTTTCATTGTCTTCCAAAAAAATTTGAGCCACCCCTTACTTTAGTTCTAAGCACATATTCTAGGAAATTTTTGGTTGCAAATTTATATTTGTTTCAACATCTTCTTGATGCCCAAAATTTGGTTTGAACACTAATATTTTGGACCCTCCAAGTTTTAAAATTATTTGATGATCTTCCAACCTCCCGAGTTTCAAAATAACATTACAATTTTGTAATACCGAAGGTTTAGGATCATTATCGCATTTATTATTCAAATCCGTGGCAATTTCTTTACCAATAATTTTTGCCAAAAATGGGCTATGTGTAGAAATTCTATGTGACTGGAATTGTTGCAATGGAATTACAAAGATTTTTAGCAAAATGTTATAAATTTGGGGCAAAATCGTTGAGACTTCTGATCATTGTCTCATACACCATTGAATTTCATCACTAACCAAATATTGATCTAAATATTAAATGAGAAAGACTTGTTATATCATTTTGATAATCTGTGCCACCTCCTTCTAGGGCCAAAGTATATTTGGTTGGAAATCAAATCATACTTACATAACATTTGTAGGTTTTGGGGCATGCTTAACTTAATATGACTTTTCGTATAACAAAACGAGTAATATAATTTGCTTGAAGTACATACTAGGACGTAAATAAACTTGCATTTAATTAAAGGAAAATAAGATTACATTCGTGAAAATTATAGATAAGAGGTAAAAATGTGCTAAAATTAAAGGATAAAAGGGTTGAATTTATAATTTTCTACAACAACTAACTTCCTTTGGCTCACAGTGACTTTCGGTTTGAATCCGAATTAATTATATACAATATCCACCTCTGCTTGTTTCTAAATAACTAATTCGAAACTTCCTACTGCTTCCCTTAAAAATAATCATTTTAAACCACCCACTACGTCCAACAAAATAACCACTTTAAACCACTCATTACTTCCACAATTTTTTTTTGTAATAACGACCACTAATTTCACATGTCATCAAGTAATGTGTCAAAAAAATGTTATGAGATAAACCTGATAGAATATGGTGTAAACAAATATGCTTTTCGATGATAGGCTTTGTTGGGTCTACCTAAAAGGACTCTACTACCACGGTGATACTTTGCATATAAATTTTGAACGGAGTTCACTTTCTCTGTTAGGGTATGGAGGACCCGTGGATCATAAAAAAAAAGCATGCTCCACCTTATCATTATCGAGAATATTGTCTAGTTTTTGGTCGTTCATTATTTCACTCTTGCCACCACTATTCTCTACATAGGCGTCCATATGTCCAACTTGATTTAGTTCTTCCAAGTTCGACATTAAACCTTATAGTTATCTTTTTATGCCTAGGGTACTTATAATCAGAGCATCTTATTGTTTTTTTTTCTTTAATGGATCCCCAACCATTTTCCTCGACTATTAAAAATTTGGTTGATATTTAATTTTGGGCAGGATCTTGTATATTATCTTTTTTTAAATTATGCTAAATAGTCTGATGAGCTTTGTTTAGGTTAGACTATTCATCCCCTCTTTGTCAAGCATTCTATTTTGTCCCCCTCCATTCTTTTGCTGCGTTGTTGCTCTGGTTTGACCCTGGGATCATATCCTCCACTTTGGCATATTTTTTTATCCTTGAAACGAGGTAATCAATGGTAGTTATTCTTTCTTGGTGAAGGATTGATACATCATGGAGTTATTCGATAGACTGATTTTGAAACAAGCAGTCGCGACTTGATCATTGCATTCCTTTACCTCGTAATAAACCTCCCAATATCTTTAGGCATAATCTCGTGGAGTCCCCAATGATTTCTTATTTAGTATGAGAAAGGATTCCATTATCTTTGGGTGGGATCTAATTGTAAAAAACCTAGCAATGAATCTCCAATGAACAATTTAAAACATGTCTGAATCGAAGTTTATCGAACCATTTTTAGGCCACATCTCCCGAACTAGAGGAGAAAATTTATCCCATTAGGGGCACATTATTGTTCCACAATGTCATGGCTCATCAATACTCCTGAACATGGTCAGTGGGTAGCATTTCCCATCATAGATCTTAAACCTAGAGGTAATAAATTTCTTTGTTGTATCAAATTCCTAATCAATTGGGTAAAATTCGACGTTATATGGCTCAAGAGGGACCTCATAGATTGGTTGTTCATCTAGTCCATTGCATATGAAATTTTGAAGGTCCTCTTTCTTAGGGTGATTGCTTTACCGAGTATATTTCTTATGGGATTTATCTCGAGGGTGAGATTTATGTGGTGTTTCATACTCTTTCCTCGTCTTTGAGTCTTGCTCTCTTAAGGGTTAGGAGTGCAATTGACCTTGTAATGCTTACACTTTTCCTTGCGTAGTTCACACTCCATCTTGTTTTTATGACGCTGAAGGTGATTATTCTCTTCTTGTTGTAAACGAGAAACCATATCTTATTTATGGAGACATTAATCGTAAGCATCGATAAGCTATGAAATTTGTCTTGGGTGAGCTCTTTCGTAGGTCTCATAGTTTTATTCCCCCTGGAGGCGATAACGAGAATTTGGGTGCTTTATCTTACTACAGTTGGACCATAAATTTAATCACAGAGAAAACACGGGAAACGTGTTCATTCTCGTGGGGTTCCAGATATTCTCTCGTGTTCGACATGGTGCAACTTGATGTTAGTGAGTGAGATCGAGGAAAAATTAATTTCCTCAAATGACGGTAATTGTAGGTGAAAAAATCATGTTGTTCTCGTAATCAACAATCACACAAGAAAATATAATAATAGGACGATGAGAGAAATAAATGACACATACACACACAAAATAAGACATGATGTACATGGTTCGGCAACGTGCATACATCCATGGGATGTTCTTCATTTGTTTATTGATTCACAAAGTGTTTTGACACAGTTTTAGTTTTGCCAATCATTATATGCCCCTCACTAGAGGGTTTGATTCATATTTACAAAAGGCGCGGGGAGAGCTCCTCAGTCTTCTCGGACTCTTTTGTGCTTATTATGATTAACTGATCTCCATTATTTCCTCCTTAATATTAGTGATTACAGTTTAGAGTGCTTATCTTTTTTGTGAGTGGACTCGAGGCTAATCCTCATAAGTAGTGACTTGAAAACCCAAATAGTTCAATGGATTTAATGTAATTTACCCTTGATAAATTAAGTCATTTAATTCAAATTGAAGCATATAATACCACATTGACTTCGAGACAAATTACTTTTGCTTCCATTCGACCATGTTATTTATGTCTTTAAGCGATAGAACAGTTTTAACACAAATTAAATTGCAAAGTCAATTTAACATAAGAATGATTTTCGTAGTTTTTCTAGTAGATTTGAAGGTACTTTATATCTTTATTCATTTTGAAGGAAAGTTTAAAAACACTAATTACTATAGATTGAAAATGAGCAAATAACTTCATAGGTAATTCATGTTGATATTGGAAATAGGTGCAATGTTGGAAATTTAAATAATCTAAGGGTTTAATATTCCATAAAGAAAAATGGTAAAATTTCATTATACATTAACTTATAATGATATTAGAATAATTAGTAATGGTATTTGGGTTGTAATTTTTATAGTTTTGATCAATTTATGTTTATGTATTTCAACTCGTAGTTGTGGAATAGTGGTACTTTTAACAATCTATTCCTTGAGGTCTTGGGTAATAGTCACTAGAAGATATATTTATATTATTGACCTTGACCCGAAACTCTAGTTGAGTTATCTTTTACAAATTTAATTAATATATTCTAATTTATTTTTATCAATTAAATTGTGATTATTTTTCACTCGGCCTTTTTAGTGTTAAATGGGTGATAAATTTGTGGGGGTTGGTTACCCTCGTTATAGGAAAAGTGGAAAGGTTAATCTACACTTAAATACAAAAGTGGGGGTGAGTTAAAATATAACTACAAACTAATTTATGAGGGATGGTATTTGAGACTTGACATCAATAATTATCCTACTACATATGATATTTTTGTTTAATGATTAGATGTCTAACATGCACCTTAACCTTAAATAATACGTTACACTTCATTCATAATTTGAAAAAGGAGTAGATAAGGAAAGTATAGACTCGCGTCATAACTCGTAGGTGAGAAAATCACTAACCTCTTAATGGAAACAAAATGCAATTAACACATTAGAAATTCACGAGTGAAAGTTATGACAAGTGTTTTACTTTTTTTTCATATCTCCGGTATTTGGCAACCTTAATGATATTAACGATTAAACTTGGTCAACCAACAACCCTATAAAAACTTAGGGGTTAATCATAGATTATTTTTAGGTGGATCAATCCCTAAACGAGTGAAACTTTTGGGTATGCGAACTCGCATAACCTTAAAAGAATACTACAACAAAGTTTAAATAAGATTGAAAAAGCCCTAAAAATGTTGATTATTTTCATAATAATTGGGGTAAGAATAAAAATTATTTCATATTATAAATATTCAAGCCCATGCTCGGGAAGCGCAAAGTAAGGAAAACTCAATTTTTTGATGAGCCTATTTTCTTATATGCTTATATCCTTAGCCCAAGCTTTATAAATTTCCATTAAGAGGTAAAATAATTTTATTTTTAAATAATTAAGAGAGAAAATATACTTAGCCCAAGCTTTAAATCATGATTATTTTTTTAAAATAATTTTAAATAAAATGTACAGTTTTTTATATAAAAGACAAATTTTAACGGCTAAAACAATTTACTTTTGTAAAAAATAGTGTTGATACCAAAAATTATTCACCTACGTGGACTAATCAGAAATGGACACTTGTCTCATTACGTGGCATAAATCTTAGTCAGCAGTCGCTTAACCAACTCCAAAGATAGTTTCTCGACAGACATGCCATGAAGAATACAGACCATCAAAGTAAATAAAAGGTCACCACATAGGAGAACAATCAAGGGTCTTTTCGCACGTGGTATAGACAATCAACTATCATATTTATTGTGTATGGGTGTAGATGCTTGAATATATAAAGGCATTCCAACTCTTGATCTTCGGATCACCATAATTACATAATATCCCTTTCATTAAAGGCAAGATAGAATGGATTCTAGTATATTCTTCTTAACAATAGTACTTAGCTTTCTGTAATCACTAAAATTAATACATTAACAATGGACGTAGAATTTTCTACACAGCCGAACCACTTTAAAAATCCTTTGTCTCTTATTTGATTATTTCATTACGATTTTATATTTTATCTGTGATTACAAAATTGGATCTAGTCCATTTTTTACAGACGTAAGCTTTCTTACACAGCCGAACCACTTTTAAAATTCTTTGTCTCTTATTTGCTTATTTCATTACGATCTTATATTTTATTTGTGATTAGAAAATTGGATCTAGTCCATTTTTTTACATCAACAAATTGACCCCATCTGTGGGAACGAGTGTGTAATTGTTATTCCTTCTCTCGTATACCCTTGTTCAAGGAAAGATGAATGATCCTGAGCCTAATGCCATAAATGAACGCAACCTAACCGTCCCATCAGCTCCGCCTACAGTAGCCGACCTAAATGAAATTTTTACTAGTATTGTCAGGGGTAAGATGCCATGCAGGAAACAATGAGGCAATTGGCTTAATCATTACAAGTGGGATCTCCAGCTCTTTCTAGATAAAGAATCGTCCCTTCACCAAAGAGAGATATGCCACCTCCACCTCCTAGGCACAACCGACAGAGCTATTCCAGATCTACACAAGATATGTCTTATCGCCCAGGAGTCAGTTCATCGATTAGATCCACAGAGTTCTATGATGGCCATTTGTATTCTCCTGAAAGGCCAAGCGTTTTGGAAAGATTAAGCATAACTTCGCCTTTTGACCATTTGGGACCTCAATCAATTAAAAATACTCCTAGAGAGCTGCCTATAACTAATAAACATCAGTCGACCAACGTGAAGCTTCAATCATGTCAAGATCAAGTGTCCAACGATCTGTGCATGCTGAGCAAACTTCTCAGGAATAGAGCTAAGCACAAACACATGGTCGGGATAGCCGAGTTAGTTCATAAAAATCTAATATAGGCAACCCTTCATAGAAGGGCCCAATCCAGTGATTAGAAGATCGACCGGGAGAAATGGTAAAGGAAAAAAATCCATTATAGAGGAACTTCGTCAAATGGTCTCCTTTCATTCAAGTAATTGTTGATTTCCCAACTCCATACAAGTTTAAAATCCATGTGGTCACCCCTAAATATGATGGTAAAACTGACCCGGTTTTACACATAGAATAATATCAAGTTGCAGTCGACATCTATTATGTTCATGATGAGATGAGATGTAGAGCATTTTCAAGCACCGTTACAGGTTCAACCCAAATATGGTACAATAACTTGTCCCAAGGATAGATTACTAACTTTAATCATCTTACCGCATTGTTCATCAACAACTTCTGTTTTGGGGCCAAACCAGTAAACCAAGTAGCCTATTGAGTGTCAAGTAGCGAGTATGGGAAACTACCAGGGAATACATCGCCTTATTTTAACCACGAGAAATTGGAAGTGGTTGAATATGAGGAGAAAACAACCACCAATGCTTTAATGAGTGGATTTCTTTTAGAAAAAGAATATTATGGTCAGGATAAAGATCCTCCTGCAACCATGATGTAATACCTCGTATTTTTATGCTTTCTAAATTTGGGGATTTATTAAATTTGATGTGAGTTATTAATTTAATATAAATCCGGAAATTAATTATTTTTAATTACTAACGTGACGAGAGTTAGTAATTATTGGAAACTTGTTGAATATTACTGATGAGCAAATTAATATATAATATTGGTTCTATTAAATGTCACGAGTGAATAAAATGACAATTTTGGAAATTTAAGTCGGGACGCGTCCGTGTCGTGTCAGGACTAAATTTTGATTAATAAAAGTGAATAAATTATAAGTCACTCGTATGGTCATTTCGAGTGCGCCAAAGTGTCCGGAAGGGTCGAGATAGTCAAAATAATATATCCGGGGGTTTAGTTTGGGTCTCGGGGCATTTTTAGGCTTAATTAACACCCCGGGAGGGCGTTTGAGGCATTTTGTATTTTTGGGCTTGGAAACCTACGAATTTTCTAGGTTATATCAGATGCTTAGGGTTGTCTTCTAGGGTTAACACAACCAAAAACAAAAGACGGCCATTGGAGAAGGAAAGGAAGAGCTTACCAAGGAGTTCTAGGCCAAGAAATCCTCTGTTTGCACCGCCGTCACCGCCAAACGTTAGATTGCGCAACGAGGATCACCACCACACTGATTTCATCCACAAATTAGAAACAAAAATTCCCAGGCAAGTATTTATCTTGCTTAATTTAGTTAATGCTTCATTCATATTAGTTTAGGGTTGATTAGGATGAGTTTTTATGAAAGAAAACCTATGTTGGAGGTTAGAAATCGCATGTTGTAGAGATATACACATCATTCTGGAAATTCCCTTCACATGTAGAGGTTGAACCACGAATTTACATTGGGTTAGAAGTAGAAATTCTGGAAAAAGAATGAGAAGAACTAAGTTAAATAAATTTTTAGGGTTCATGAGATTTATATAGATTTTGGCCCTTTTAATTCATGATACTTGATGAAAACTCGCATGCCTTACGTAGAATATTATTCATTTGGGTTTATAATGCTTGTGGTATAAATTTCCGGGAGTTAAAGATTTGGATTTGGATGATTTTGGATGATAATTTCCGTAACTGGTATTCTGCAGTTTTCGCCATACCTGCTTGATCGATTGATCGAGCCAAGAGCATCGATCGATCGACTGATCGATCGATCGACCCCTTTCTATCGATCGATCGACCCCTTCTGGGAAAACTAGATTTTTCCTTGTGTTGACTTAATCCGAGTAAATGCGTAATAAACCTTGATTAATGTTATTAGGACATAATGAAACATAAAAAGGACCAGTAGGGTCAAGGTAAACCACGTTAAGTGGAACTTTAATGAAATGGGAAAATGAAGGGAAAACGAGGAAATATTCATACCTAAGAAATCTAACGTGCGTAGACTTAATAATCGAAATGTCTGGGAGTTAGATTAGAAGGTAAGTGAGGGCCTACTGAAATTGTACTTAGGTAAAGGGAATACTGCGAGAGATGAGAAGTGAGTTGGAATAAATTAAATTTCGAAAATAAAATGAATAAGTCCGTTATAAGAAATAATCGAAAAAAATGTACGTAGAATGGAATAATATAATGTTAGCCCGTGGGCGTACCTAACTTATGAATGTGAATAGCTATATATCTATATGACTCTGTGATTAATCATATATCTTATATATGTGTAAAAAAAATCATGCCCGCTCTACTTGCTATCCCTGAGGTTACCGCGCTGGGACAGTCTTATCTCGATGGAACCTTTATGGGGGATATTGACTCGTACCCTAGAAGATAAGAATCCTTGGTACAGGCTATCGGATCGATAGTCAGACGGTCCTAAGAGACGTGAGGGTATGTGCTGACCTCTTAGAGACTTCGAACTATGCTTCGCCTCAATATTGTATGTGTTTTGTGATAATACAGTTCGAGAGTGATTCCGAACTTGTATTTCCCTTAGTACGAGTGATACGGGGACTGGATAGCAGAGTATGCCCGCACCATAATTGTTATGTGGGGTGCCGTTAGAATATATATGTATATATATT